>CM060678.1:83904785-85314785 GCA_030686995.1 Artemisia argyi | reverse complement strand
AAAAAACAAAACTCGATACTTTTTCATCTTTGTTTATTAAAACCACCGTAACATTGATCATACCAACCACAGTTGTTCCTTACATGTATTGAATAACTATTGTATATTGCCTTTGTATGTTTTATCAACATTTAATTCGTTGGGTTTTTTAGTTATTGTTTTTGAAACCATTTATTTTATACAACAGCTACTGCAAACAAAACTTAAAGGACAAAGTTTGATTTACACATAAAAAAAACAAAATCAAATTACACCACTTACTGAGTTTGTAGATACCCCGATTGAGATGTTCCGTTGTTTAATTCATTATGTGGCTACACCTAGGATTTGGGCAAGGGAGAAGAAACTATGATTAATGAACTATGATTAATCTTTGTGTTGATAGAGGAGGTGGCGGTTGTTGATGGGAAGGGAAGAGATGAACCGTGTTTTTTCTTCATAAATGATCTATTGAAAACCACAATTATAATTAGACGGTTACCATTAAATCCCATTTTTACCCTTTCTTTATTTATAAAACACTCCTTAACAATAGCTTAATTTACAGAAATGCGACAATTAATTTTAGCCATTGATCAAATATTTAAAGGTTGAGATTGGTTCTCGCAATTTATTTGGTTCTGAAAAGAACCTTACACTATATATATATATATATATATATATATATATATATATATATATATATATATATATATATATATAAAACAAGATGCGTACGACGTAATTTATTCGCCATGTCATATGTCCATGTCATCAGTATGCCTTCATTATTTTGTTTTTAATTTTTTTTCAGTGCCATGTCATCATTTTTTCAATTCCATGTCATTAATTATTATTCCATGTATGCAATATTTGTTAATTACGGTGCCATGTCATCATTTTTTCAATTCCATGTCATTATTTATTATTCCACGTATGCAATATTTGTTATTTTTTTTTAATAAATTTAGGTTTTAAATCTTTAATTAGAAATGTCATTGGTAGGATTCGAACCTTGGATCTGTTAGTTTACTGATAATGATCTTTACCACTAGACCAACACATTTTTTTGATTGTATATTGCAAGCCCAAATCTATAAAACCATGCAACCAATTATTGACCATTTTTAATGAGATAACTACCATATATATTCCTTAATTATAGCTTCACAATCTTTTTAATTAATATCGGCATTTTATTCATTATCACAGAAACCCTAATATGAGTTTCTATGACCCTAAAACACAGCACATAAACAAGACACACATTTATTTATATTAATGAATATTGACATATTTGTTTTGGTGAAACAGTACCCTTGGTGGCCATGGAGTGCATGAGGTACACTACAAAGAAAATCATGGAGATTACTATGACATATTGTATATAAGGTTCGTGTTTGTTTAGATGTTCCTATTTGATTTATGTAGACAAAGCTAACTACATGTTATTAATTGTGTGACCATTTGATATCTTGTTGTAAGAGGCCAAGGTAGTCGTTGATATTCTTAATAAAAAAGTTACCAATATTAGAAGCACAGTAGACACGAAAAATGTTGAGCTTTTAAAGCTTCAAACTACTATTGGCCAGTATTAAGCTAATTTAGATCCGAAGGCAATTTTGTATTCTTTTTGTACTATTATTAGCACCACATGCTTTTGAGTAGGTATTGAAAAGCAACTTTGTTGTTTTTCATACATGAAGTTGTGCTCATGATATTTACTCCTTTATGGAATACTGTATGTTGAATGAATGATCGTGGGTTTTTGGTATGTTTATTGTTAATTTTTTTATTGTGTAGTTGCTGTGTTTTCAATTAATATTT
Source organism: Artemisia argyi (assembly GCA_030686995.1). Taxonomy (NCBI): domain Eukaryota; kingdom Viridiplantae; phylum Streptophyta; class Magnoliopsida; order Asterales; family Asteraceae; genus Artemisia; species Artemisia argyi. The sequence goes on along the minus strand of CM060678.1, from coordinate 85,312,979 downwards.
ATTCAATACATGTTTATTTGCTTCAGACATGAAATTCTGTCCCACGTATCCTCACCATCAATTACTCTAATTTAGATGCGAAGGTAATTTTGTATTCTTTTTGTACTATTATTAGCACTACATGCTTTTGAGTAGGTATTGAAAAGCAACTTTGTTGTTTGTCACACATGAAGTTGTGCTCATGATATTTACTCCTTTATGGAATACCGTATATTGAATGAATGATCGTGGGTTTTTGGTATGTTAAATGTTATTTTTTTATTGAGTAGTTGCTGTGTTTTCAATTAATATTTATTCAATACATGGTTATATATTTAACATATAATCCATCATATTGATTCATGTTTATTTGCTTCAGACATGAAATTCTGTCCCACGTATCCTCACCATCAATTTCCTGAGCATGGAGCTTATTCCAATGGTGATTTTGGAACTGTTGCCCATAACTTTTTCCTCATGTCGGCTTTTTTGTATATTTTTTTTAATTTTACTTAAGGTTTACCTTTTATTTATGACTGAAGTGCTGAGAAAGAGGTGAAGCGAGAAGAAAAAATAGCAGTGAAGCAATTGGAGAAAAACAAACTTGAAGTAGAGAAAGAGAAAGTGAGAATGGAGCGGGAACATTTAAAGGAAAAAGTGCAAAATGTAAGTTATTACTGTAAATACAAAGATATCTACAAGAGGTTGTCGTGATCCAGGGAACTGTGTTTCCCTTCTACGTGCCAACGTAAGTTCTATGATCCAATAGAGTTGATGTGAACATATCGCACCTATACTGATATCTCTTCTTTGAAATTGCAAAGTCATGGAGTTGATGTGAACCAGAAACTTTTTAGAGGATTTTTAATTACAACCGCAATGAGGGAGGATCATCTTGAGATCTTTGAGATATTACTAACATGATCAGGATATGTGTTTTGCTGCAGGAGATTAGTTTATGTGTGTCAGCTGTGTGCAAGTTTTAAAATTTATAAATACGATTACCGATTAACTATTTAACACATACGAGCAAGTATACTCGTCCGTTTTAGTAAAGGTGGGTAAGTCGAGATCGTCCCAAGGGATTTATATATCAAAGTATTAGAAAACTAGTTTGTATAAAAGAAACAATAAAACTAAAACATATACTTGTGTGAAATGCCACAATCAATCAATTGGAGTATTCATGTTAAGCTTGGTGTAAACTTGTTATGATGCACAACTTTTATATGAATGACTAACAATCAATGGTGTTTATCACGTTAAACCATTACTAGAATTCAATCACCTAGTTACTTCCTTTCGGCCTAAGACAACTAGAATAATAATTCCATTAACACAATGTTGTTTAAAAAGCAATTCTTTACTTATGAATTCCTACGAATCCTTTCGGCCTAATTTCGTGATGAAATCTTCTCAAATCCATTTTAAAGAGTAAATATGATGCTCGTCACACACCATGTCCCATACTAATTCGTGCACTAACTTTTTGGAATAAAAACATTTAGAAAACCCTTTCGGCCAATATTCCCCAAAGATGCTTTTATCAACAAATTAAGCAAGATTAGATATTATCCCAACAAACTCATAAATTAAGAAGAGTTTTCATGCATCACCTTTTTTAAAATAAAGAATACTCCATGACTAACTACATCATTCACACAAGTATATACCAAATTACTCCATATCAATTATATTAAAATACAAGTAGTAAACAAAACATTCATTATATTTAAAGTAATAAGAATTCATTGTAAGAAACAAGATGTACCTAGCTTGAGAATTACAAGAACTAAAATTGTGGAACTATAGCAACCACACGCCTCCAATCGACTACCAAATACAATAAACAACTCCACACACTTAACCAAACTATTGAGACTCTAACTCAAAGTTTCCTGGACGTTTTTACTGTTGTAGCAACCTTTCGGGTGAGAAATATTAAGTTAGTAATAACTTGGTGTAAGTTATTACTTAAGATTTTGTGGTACACTTTGGTTGCAAGCCTAGATGTCATTATATAGCCTCCAATCACTTAATTCTCAAGTAAAAACGTCCCTTAAGAAGTTATTAGTGAGAAATGATCAGCCATCCATGATAATGAGGAGTAAAAACATCAATAAATGCAATTTTGTAAAAACAACCATCTCCCAACCGATCGGTATTTGCTCCAACCGATCGGTTGGTTCTTTAGGTTCATTCCAACCGATTCGGTTGCGGGTTCCAACTGATCGGTTGGTTTGAACTTGTAACCAACTTTTGTCTTTTTCTTTATTGTTCTTCGTCGCATGCATTCTCTTCCACTTTGGTGCTAATTCCTTTCATAGAACTTGATATTATCTTGACATATGAACGTAGAAATCTTAAATCTATCAAATCCTTGAGTCCTTGTGTGATTCTTCACTCGTTTCCTTCTAGAAAATATCCAATTATGCACCCTTACTTCATTTCTTCATCTTTTTATCACTTTTTCCTGTTTTTGGCTACATTTGCTTGTACAAACACTTTTCCATGATTAAGTAACAAATACGTACAAATATGGCCAAATATGATGCATAAAACACACCTAAAAACATGTATAATTTACGTGTTATCAAATCCCCCACACTTGAGTTTTGCTCGCCCTCGAGCAAGTCTATAAGAAAAATAATCTCAATGGTACGATTTATTTATGTTTCCAAAAATCTAACAATCATCCCTAAGGTTAATTGTTAATTTTTAATATGAAAATTATATGGAGCATTCATAAGTGTAAAGCATGATAACATAACTAAGCACCTCACGAAGATAATTTGAATTCACTCAACACTCAAAGGTAATTTGATTGGTAAACCACTCATTGCTCAGTCATTATTGATGTTTCTTACCATAAGCTTGTACAAGTATCAAAACAACAAAACAAAACATCAAAGAGGGCTTTTATTCGGGTTGTAACGTTAGGCTAAAGGGGTTGTATCTTGCTAATGTTCAAACATCTCATACAAGAATCAAATAGATCGCTGGCACGTATTTTTAGTAAGTAATAACGGATGGTCACTAGATTATACCTTGGATCGCTGGCGCGTCATTTGCATAACGGATGGTTACCAAAACATTCTCTAGATCGCTGGCGCGTAATTCCATTACCAAAAATACGGATGGTCACTATTTTTTTCATGCACTTGATATTTTCAAAAAGCCAAAAAGGGTAGGGATAAGGCATGGGAAACATTTAATTGGTTATAAAAGAAAAACAAAATCAAAATCAAGTCTAAATCCCATTGTTGCTAGTTACCGAACTAACCACAAACCCAAAAATGATTATAATTACAATCGTTCTCCTCCTTTATGAACTTTCACATATTTTGATACATCGATTCGCCATAATAATATTCTTCATTCTTAGCACGTTGGCTAACAAAATATCACATAACTTTCGTATTCCATCTCCATACATAGCATAGCACATTGGCTATAATTGTCATCTTATAATTGTGATGACTTTTTTTTTTAACAAACATCACATCTCCCACACACTTCGCATAAGCATCACCACAAAAATACAAAACTAAAGGTGATCAATCTTCATCTTTGTTGAAATGGCACACACAAATGATAAAGTGTGGCTAACTATTAATCATCAATAAAACACTCCATCAACCAAGCAACTAGCAACCCACCATTTAGACTTTGACAAGGGTTAGGCTAAGGTGTAAAATGTAAAATATTTTTGTATTTTTCTGGATGTAACAAAAGAAAAAGATTGGCTCAAAGGGTGTAACTAGGGGTATCTAGCGCTAAAGATGAACGCTAACAAATAGGTTCCAAATATGAGGATAACTAACTGATGTGGTCAGCAAAAATTATTTTTGTAAATGGAAGGCTTTTTGGTGTAAATCCTAAGTTGCCTCTTATCATTTGAATATGTTTTACCACTCGTAAGTGATTTTAACCGTAATGCATAACAAGTACAAGTTCTAGAATCAACACAATCACCGGCACACTCATAGCAAGAATATATAGCATAAGAAATGCTTTATACAAAAAAGGCTTAAATCCTCACAATTTAAGGTGAATACTATAACATGTACTAGTAAATGTCATCAATTCCGAAATGATTTTGCTCTTATAACTTGATTAAGCTCCAAAAATTTTCAAATCCCCTTATTTTTTTTTTACCATTAAAACATTTTATTTAAAAAAAATAACTCAAGTGTTCAAACAACTAGATTTTCAAGGGCGAACGAATCCTAGTTACTTGAATTCTCAACTAATCCTAAAAAAATAAAAAAAAAATAAACCTATTTTTCCTATTTTCTTCCCTCCCCCACACTTAAGTTTTACATTGTCCTCAATGTAATAAAAATAACTTCAAAGTAAAGGGAATGAGAAAAATTTAGTAAAATAGAAACTAACGGGGTAAAAATACGCGATATGCATATTTGATCACAACTAAGCAAATGAGTTCTCCGACTCCAAATATTGATCAACCATAAGCTTCCGTAATGTCAACCCTGCAAAAACTACAAACATATACCAAACAAACAAACAAAAGCACAAATACTAAAAACAAACCAAATGTTAACATAGTACGTTATTAATCTTAAAAGAAAGAGTTATAGAAAGAAATAGAAATTATTCAATACACATAATTGTTTATGAAATCAACCATCCCACATGACAATCACTCGTCATCGTCATAATCCATCTAGAGGTGAGGGATGATTCTTTTTGTATATTTTATATTTTATGAAAGCAATAAAAATTTCGGGTTTTTGGAAGAGTGGGCGGAATTAGTTGCTAATCAATTAACCCAATAATTAAGATGCAATCAAAATAAAATGACAGAAATGAAAATAAAGCTAATTAAACTAGTAGTGTGAACAATAATAGGGAGAATTGTGTTTACTTAGATTTCATTACTCCCTAGATATCTTTTACAGGTTGATAGTTTGTTACAATTGATTGGATGACGGGTTATATTCCTTAATACCATTCGTGGGATGGCGTACGTACTTCCCCAACTCTATAAGCTCCTACTTCACTCTTATGTCGAGCCTGCAAGAAGCTCCTAACATGGGATCATTAGAATTCGCTCATGCATTTAATACAACCATAAAAACCTAGTACGCATTGGTTCATGTTTCTTAAGACGTTCAAGCATGTTACCCTATGGAAGTCTGCCAGTTTTCTTAAGCCTAACATCGAAATCATTCATCCGTAACAACTATAAACAAGCAATCAACCCATAATCAACATCTAGGTTTCACTACATCTAAGCAAACAGACAAGAGATCTATCCTAGCATGTTAAAATCAAGACAAGCGTAAGATATATTCAAACAACACATAGACATATTGAATGAATTGAAAGGATACTTATCTTAATTGAACATGAAAGGTTTCAAAGGGTAAAAACCCTTGAAAGAGCAGTAAAATTCGTGCTAGGGTTTCTCCAAGTTATCCCTCTAAAGTTCTATATATATGAATGAAAATTGCAAAACTATACATAGATTTTCCATCGTGACGGCGTCAAGAAGAAATGTCTGACGCCGTCAACTCACCGCCCATAGTAATATCGGATTGCCTAGATCCAGATTTGACGCCGTCATGTGCAAAGTTACTCTGGGCCGTCACATGCAATTGGACCATGACGGCCTATGGTGACACCGTCATGCCCTTAGTGTAAAACTCTCTGGACCGTCACGAACTTTATCCACTTCACCTCTTGTTTTACTCTTGATGCCGTCATGTAGAACCTTGTGACACCGTCAGGTACTGTTCCCAGCAAGAAAAATTAAGACTTTGCCGTTTTCTTCACTTTTATGTTCCAAAAACGTCCAAAATGCTTTCTTTTCCAGAATTCACTCCAAAAGTACCTAAAATCACAAAAGGAACAATTTAGGGTAATATTTGATCAAATAAATTCAATTCCGGGCTTAAATGACCCCCTAAAAACGGAGCATTTTTCACCTCATCAAATACGCTTTTATTTTTGCTATTCGTTAACCCTAAAATGGCCACATGAAATCACAAACTATGACATGCTAAAACTGACTTGTATTCGACCCTATGTTTTGACTTGATCGATCTATGTTTCTGATCTGATTTAGACCTGTTAGTATTCAGCCCTAATCTGATCTCAAAACGCGTTTCTAAATCTGGAATAACCCTAAAATAACTAATAATGGGGCGCTGCATAAATACGTGAGATTAGGGCTGGTGTGTGTCATCTTTATGTGGGCTGTTTGTGTAGTAAATTCTATGTTGGTATGAGTCATGTGTATGGTTATAATGGGCTGGAAAACATGTGTATTTTCTGTCATGTTAAACCTATATGAATATGTATATGTATCGGTATCTAAATATGGTTAAGGGTTTAGGAATTGGTTTTGAATTCATGTGAACAAGCTATCCAGATTTTGGGTCGAATTGAAAGACGTCTAAATTAATGATACCAATATGTTTTTATATAATTCTTGATTCTAAAACTTATTTTAGGATGTTTACTCTTTGGATATTAAGTTTTATAGCCATTGGAGGTCGGGAAGAGGGTCTTTTGATTTTTAAAAATTAAGTGTCAAAACTGTGTTTCGGATGCCTGGAAATCAGTGTGAGTTTTTGATTTTTTTATTTTTAAACCATAAGGAGTTAAGAGATCTCCTTTTACAGACGTGATATCTGAGTTATTTGGGACTTCCTGGAATATTTTTGGATTTTTCTGAAGTGTATAAATGGGATAACCAAATGCAAACTTTCTGCATGTATGTGCAATTAGTTTTCTGGGTAGGTCCGGAAAGATGATTTTGAATGGGGTACTAATACTTAATAATAAAATCTATAAAATTTCTGAAGACACTAGACTAATATGGGAATCACATATATTTAATTCAGAATTTTTGGAGCTTATGTGGCAGGCATGAAAAATCATAAGAAACTAGTCCATAATTACAATATTAACCTAAAATGTACTATAAATATAACTAGAAGTATAAATCACTTAAAATCATATGTAACTTATGAAACGAGCTAATAAGTATAAAATGATCCCTAATTCATGTAGATTTATTGAAGAAGAAGTGAACCATCTTTCTTGTGTTCTTCTTTTTGATCTCATTCCATTTGCTAAGGTACAGATATTCTACCCTTTTTCAGTAAGGGTGTCCTTCTCTCATGAATCTTGATCCTTGATTATGATTCTTTATCTTGATATGATCCTTTGAGCTTTTGCTATATTCCTTGATGCTTGGTATTATGTTCCATTTGATATTCGTTCATTATGATCCATATTAAATGATACTTGATATAATTCGTGTTGACATAAATAATGTATGAAAACGTTATTTATATTTTTCGATATCTCTATATTTTGACGATCACAAAATGTAAACTCATCAAACGTAAGATTACTACGTAAACAAGTATTAAGCTAGTTTATATCATTATATCCAACTTAATCACTTAAGGTATGGATAAACAAGTGCTTAATACATCTCATGATCAAAGGGGTATTTAATTAATTAATACAAAGTTTATTTAATTATATAAACATATTATATATTTTGAAAAACACTTTTGGTAATAAAGAAAAATGTTTTAATCATACTAAATATATGATTTCAAATTTTTAACCAAAATCAGTTAGTTTTTCACCAAATAAACTTTCCCCACTAAATGACAAGTTTTCTGGCCGTTACAGCTGGGCGGCCCCCTTAATTATAGGGGGCGGTCCCCTTAAAATTAAGGGGACCGACCATGATTTAAGGGGACCGACCAGGCTCCTGTGTCAGAAACTGTCAGAATTTTTCTCCTATAAATACCACCTTAATTCTGGAATTTTGCCCCACTTTTTGCACGAAATTTTCAGATCTCAAACTCTCTAAACATCTTCCAAAACCCTTTAATCATTAGAATATTAATCCTTGTTTCAAGTGATTCAATCCCTTCTCATCCATCCTCATTCAAAGTGCAAAAGAAGAACACTCCATCTACAACTAAGTTCAACAAGTATTGAAGAGTAGTTGTACATAGTGTGTATATTATTTGTGAAGTTGTGTTGTGCTTGTAATTAGTAGTTTAGTAGAAATAGAAGTTGTGTAGAGAGAAGTAGTTGATTAGTAGTGAAGTAGTGTAGTTGTGAAGAAGATAGGTATGAAGTATAGTGGTGTGAAGAAGATTGGTGTGAAGAAGATAGGTGTGAAGAAAATAGGTGTGAAGTAGATTGGTGTGAAGAAGTTGTGTAGAAGTTGTGATTAAGTTGTGACGATGTTGTGGTGTGTAAATTGGTGTGTAAGGTTTTCTCCGCCATAAGGGAGTTTGTTGACATAGTGAAGAAAACTCTCGAGTAGGTGACTCGGGGAGTGGAGTAGGAACAAGGAAGGTGACCTTGTAGCCGAACCACTATAAATCCTTGTGTTGTGGTTTGATCTCTCCAACTCTTTTCATTACTTACTTATTTACCTACACTATATTAGCTTAGTTTGTTAGTTACTATATAATTGTTCATATAGTGCAAGTATTGAGATCACATAAACTAGAATCGAAGTTTCTAAAAACAAACTTGTTTTCATAAATTTTAAAACGGACGTAAAACTATTCAACCCCCCTTCTAGTTTTCCACAATTGGTATCTGGAGCCACGTCTTGCAAGACCTTTAAAATATATTGTATTTTAAAACTTGTAACGATCTATGGAATCTGAAAAATATTTAGAAGGGCAATCTATGCAAAGACCACACTATTTGCAAGTGATGGATTTTTTTATTGGAAAAATCGATTCGAAACTTATGTGAAATCAAAAGATCTAGATCTTTGGCATGTTATTACCAATGGTGATTTTTTACCTATTCAAAATAACCCCGAATCTAAGAAAGATGAAATCGTACCTTTTGAAAAACAAAATGATGATTTAAAAAGAAAACTTGCTAAAAATAATGAAGCAAAAATGGTTATTTATAATGCGCTACCACGTAAAGAGTACGAAAGGATCTTTATGTGTGAAACCGCAAAAGAAATTTGGAACTCTTTATTAATAACTCACCAAGGTAATAATCAAGTCAAAGATAATAAAATAGATCTACTTGTTCAACAATATGAGCAATTCATGATTCCATAAGAGGAATCAATTGATAATGCTTTCGCTAGATTTAACACTATCATCACAAGTTTAAAAGTACTTGATGAGAATTTTTCTAGTAAGAATTTTGTTAGGAAGTTTCTTAGAGCTCTTCACCCAAAATGGCGAGCTAAAGTGACGGCTATTGAAGAATCAAAGAATTTGTCAACGTTGCAACTTGATGAATTAATTGGAAATTTGAAAGTCTACAAGGCAATTATAAAGAAGGACTCCGAATTGGTTAAAGGAAAACGAGAGCAAAGCAAGTCAATCGCCTTGAAAGCTAGAAAGGAATCCAACAACGAAGATAGCTCATCTTCCAAAAGTGATGACGAAGAATATGCCATGGCCGTAAGAGACTTCAAGAAATTCTTCAAAAGGCGAGGAAGATTTGTTAGACAACCACACGATGAAAGAAGAGCATCTCAAAAGAATAAAGATGATAAGTATAGCAAGAATGAGAGAAAGTGCTTCAAGTGTGGTGATCCGAATCACCTCATTGGAAAATGTCCAATGATGACGAGAGATCAAAATCAAAGAGCATTTGTTGGAGGAGCTTGGAGTGATAGCGATGAAGATGAAAAAGAAACGACGATGGAAGAAAAGTGTCTCGTGGCTAAGACATCAAGTGAGGTACGTTCCGAAACCGAATACTTTAGTGATGAAAATCTATCATTAGATGAAAAAGATTTAGATAGTGAATATAATAGATTATGCAAACTAGGACAACAAGTAATGGCTAAAAACAAATCACTAAAATACATAAACAATCAATTGAAAAATGAAGTAATAGAACTAAAAACTAAAATCCATCAACTTGAAAAAGGTAAGGAGATTTTTGAAGAATGTAAATCATGTCAAGAGCTTAAAGATGAAAACAAAATACTCAAGGAAGAAATTCGCAAACTTGATAAATTTGAAAATAGTAGTCAATCACTTGGTAAAATAATAAGTATTCAAAGAGCATCCGGAGATAAAACCGGTTTAGGATTTAACTCAATCGAAGCTTCAACAAGTGAAATTAAAAATGTCAAATTTGAAAGTGAACTCAATGAACTAAAACCTCTAAAATCTAATCCTAAGTATATATACTCATAAATGATAAGAAAATACCTCTCACTAGTGATGAAGAAATAAAACCGTTTTATAAACCATTCTTAAAAACCGATGTAGGATCGTCTAAACCTAAAACAAGATCTAAAACTCCACCACCTAGGAAACCAAATAATTCTTACCCTAAATCTAAAACACCTCAACCTAGAGTAAATCAAAATAGTCGAAACTTTAAGAATAATCAACAAATGTGGAACTTCAATCCGTGGGGAATTTTTCCACCATATATGCACCCAAGTCAAATACAAAACATGTTCGGATCGAATAACTTTGGTCAAATGAGACAATGGGGACCGACGTAGAAAATTCGCCATACAAACTTGGAAATTTTGGTTGTCACCTCAAGTTCGTACAATTCTTTGAAGACTTTGAAGATAAACGCATTGAAGACGAAAGGTACACATTTCCTTTTATTTCCTTGTCAAGAAATGCATGCTTAGTGTAGTCTCTAGTTTTTATGTGATTTTGTTTGGCTTATTGTTGTCTCTAGATTTTATATATATATATATATATATATATATATATATATATATATATATATATATATATATATATATATATATATATATATATATATACTTATCTATTTATATTATATCTAAATATATATATACTTAGCTATATCTAGGATCTTATAACCTAGAAAATTCATTTGTTGATTTTCTAGAACTAGAAATTGTTCGTTTACGAACCTTTTCTTTTCCCCCTTTTGCCCTATTGAACTTCAATGTTCAAAGACACTCATGCTGATGTAGAGAGATGCATCGAAAAATCTATGGATGAAACAAACTCCCGACTTCCATTGCATACGTCTCCTTCCTACATTCTCGTCTTAAAAGCCCATACTATATACGTATATATATATATATATATATATATATATATATATATATATATATATATATATATATATATATATATATATATATATATACACACTTATGAACCTTCCACAACTCTCTCGTCCACTTGACAACTTGATAAATTTTATCCGAAATGATCAAGAAATTTTAATTGACGAAATGTCAAGTAAAAGTGTCAAGTAATTCCTTTCGTGCGAATACTCTCCAACGTATTTTTGATTAAATATAAATCTAATATATATATTAATATTTTCTTGTTCTTTCCAGAAACCAAAACCACGAAAAATCAAATTTTGGAGGGCGGCCCCCTTAATGTTTAAGGGGACCGGCAGCCAAATAAAGGGCGGCCCCCTTAATGTTTAAGGAGGCCGGCCATCTGATTGTTCCAATACGATTTTCCTCTTGTTTCTTTTGCCAAACACTCCACTTTTTCAACACCCCTTCCTTCTGCTACTGCTGTGACGAAAAACCAACCCCAAAACACCTAAAACCACTTCCAAATCGCATAATCCGGGTTAATTCGCAAAGGGCAAATTTATCTAACACAATCACCATTACATATTGTAAGTTTTTCATAACACATTTCATCTAATTCCATCTAATTTGGTCAAACTCAAGTTTATGCATGTTTTATTAACTTTTTCAAATTCATAATTTCTTTCAAATTGGATCTAAAATCCCCATAACTAAATGCTTCCCTTAGGATTAGGATGCTTAATTAACACTAGAAACTGGTAATATAAACCCTCTTGTCGAAATTTTTTGAAAAATTTCATACACTCCTTTTCAAAATTTGTTGGAAAACATATTGTTGAATAATGCTATAAAACTTGTTAAAACTAATCACATTATATTTTTATAACTTGTAAAACATGAAACTATATTTTTCGACTAAGTAAAAATATTTTTGTACACGATAAGAGGGTGTTTGGATTATGTCCAAATAATGTCGAAATTAAGTCATTATAATTTTTATAAAACGTTGTCAAGATTATAAACCTAAAATTTGTAATTCGGACTTGTCAAGATATACAATTCATGTATATATTGACATACTTGTAGTGTAAGTGTCTAGTTAAGGAAGCATTTGGTTTAGTACGAAACATGACATTTTTGAGTCAAAATATAAACTACCTTTTTCGAAAATTAATCACATGCATAAGAAACTCGTAAGAAATGGCTAGTTTTACAACCTAATGTAAATCTAATAAATTTCATGATATATTAAGATGTTCAAAAGGGCGTTTGGATTTGTCCATAACTACTTACTAAACATCGTAAAATATATCTAGAACGAGTTAAAAATATTATTAAGGAACATGGTAAACTACTTCCTAGGATTATCGTTTTAGAGTCGAAGTATGTTTACGTTCCAACATAAGTCTTAAAAATATATACATTTTTTATTCTTCTTTATATTTATTTTGGTCTTTTGTATTGTTGTTGTGTTTAGGTGAAAATGCCAAAAGCAACTACCAAAGATATTTCCTTAACCAAAAACTACATTCCCAAAGTCTCTCAACTTCCCACTACCTCTCCCTCCATTGCACGTATCTATCGTCAAATAGAAGATAGAAACATTCATGAAGGTCGAGTCGTAGATCAAGCTTACTATCAATCCGATTTCATCGAAAGCTCATTTACCAATATCCATTTTAAATGTCTCTTCCAAATTAATGAACCCATCATTCCTCGCTTCATTCTTGACTTCTATAGCCAAGTCACGGTTCAAACCGATGACTTTGGTTCCATTTTCATTTCATTCATTATCCAACATGAATTTATTACTCTCACTCTTGCACAATTTGGTCAAATCCTTCAAATTCCTTTTTCCGGTCAATCCGTATTCACAAATGAATGGGATCTTTGCGCTCTCCAACGTTCTCATCCTACTCATGGTCCTTATATCTCCGAAATTCCATCTCCCGAAGATATTTGTAACACCCCCAAAATTTGATACAGCGGAAGACTCAACAAGCTTTCGGGGTGCTACGGGGATTGGTATCCAACACAAGACATAATAGAACGAGATAAAGTAAACATAATAAAAACGTAACCAAAACGGGGTTTTAAAGTTTACATTTATCCTAACATCATTCAGAGTCAGGCCCAAAAGAAAATAACAGTAGGTCCATAATTCAATATCAGAGTTTAGAAAAATAGATCCATAAACTAGAAGCCTTAGCCGAGCCTTCCAATCCATGCATCCGTATCATCCCTTAATTACCTGAGAAAACGTGCTAAAAGTCAGCTTTCGCTGGTGAGATCATAGGTTTAAGTTCATCTAACAATATAGTAGACATATACGCAAAACGCTTGCTAGCTAGACTAAGGATTCACTAAAAGCCTGCGGATACCCTCCGCTCCAATCATAACACACGGATACCCTCCGTTCTAACACAGATATTCGGGTAACCCCCGCAATACTAATAAATACTCGGATAACCTCCAAAGTATTATTAACCTATAGGTGCACGCTACAGTATCTAAATAAGCCAACCTTGAATAGTACACACGAACCGTGTGACTAAAGCTGACAATACAAATAAGCCAACCTTGAATAGTGCACATAGAATATATGTGACTAAAGCTGACAATACATCCTAGTCTATGCGCATAGCAAGTTTAGAAAGAATATAAAAACGATAATAGTCCACATAAAATAATTTGCACGTTTCTCACCCCAAGTATTGAAAACATAGTTCAAGAGTAAAAGTGGGGCTATGACTCACCTCAAGTCCAGAAAAACAGCAAGAAGAAGTCGGTAGAAATAAGATGTATAGTAACTCACAAGACGGCAACTACGGACTCGGCACGACCTAACAATATCAACTCGTTCAGAAATCATTTCCTCAAATTCAAAATATTCCCAAACCCGGACGTAATCCGTTTTATTTTCCGAAAATTCATTTCGTATTAGTTTGGTGTATTTACGTTTGGTATCCATACGGGTGGTGGGTCGACACAAAACAAACCAAAAAGGTCACACAAAAGAATAATAAAATAAACTATAGATCTAATATTAGCCCAATATATCATTTAAATAAATCGCCAAAGTTTATCAAATCCGTCGATTTGATAATCCTCATATTTATTTACGTAACATACCGTTCCAAGATTTCACCCGATCCTAAGGCACATAGTGATGAGGCGAAAAATGATCCATTTTTAGGGGGTCATTTAAGCCCGAATCCGACTTTATTTGATCAAATATTGCCCTAAATCGTTCCTTTTGTGATTTTAGGTACTTGGAGAGTGAATTCTGGAAAAGAAGCCATTTCGGACGTTTTTGGAGCATAAAAGTGAAGAAAACGGCAAAGTCTCAAAATCCTATGCTGGGAACAGTACATGAAGGCGTCAAGAGTAACTCATGACGGCGTCAAAACCCCAAGAATAAAATACCGTAGTTGATGACGGCGTCACACAGGGCGTCAGAAGTAGATCAAGGCCGTCCGAGGAAGTATTTGGCGGCGAGATGACGGCGTCACACCCTTGCTCTTGACGCCGTCACCCCTATTTTCCTATATATAGTTTTCTAGTTTTTCACATTAAAAAAAAAAAGAAGTTTTGGAGAAACCCTAAAGACGAATTTGGTGCAACTTTTACAGGTTTTTCAAGGGTTCTAAACCCTTGATACCTTGCATTGTAATTGAGATAAGTGTTCTTCTAATTCAATCAATATGTCTATGTGTTGGTTGTCTATATCTTGTTCTTGTCTCAATTCCATTATGCTAGGCTAGATCTCTTTTGTGTTTGCTTAGATCTAATGAAACCTAGATATTGATTATGTGTTGATTACTTGTTTATTCTTGTCTTGGATGAATGATTTTATATGTTAGGCTTAAGAAAACTGGCAGATCTCCAAATGGTAACATGCTTGAACGTCTTAAGAAACATGAACCGAGGCGTACTAGGTCTTTATTGGTTGTATTTAATGCATGAGCCACTGTTTACAATCCCTATAGTTGTGCTGGGTCATGGTGTAGGAGGAGATAAGAGCTCATAGAATTGGGGAGTTATGTATGCCACCCCATGAATGGTATTAAGGAATACAATCCGTCATCCATACAATTATAACAAGTAATTAACGTGTAAAAGATATCTAGGGAGTAGTGAAGTCTAAGTAAACACATTTTCTCCAATTACTGCTCACAACCTTAGTATAACTAGTTTATTTTCATTTTTAGTATTTTATTTTGATTGCATCTTAGTTTTGGGTTAGTTGAATAGCAACTAATTCCGCCCACTCTTCCAAAACCCGAGATTTTACTTGCTTTCCATAAAATATAAAAATACAAAAATAATCATCCCTCACCTTTAGAACTAGTAATTAGGCTTTCTAATCCTAGCGACACTATTCCTAAGCTGAACGATCAATCCCCCGGTACTTGTCACTATACTATACTACAACGATCAGGTACACTGCCTGGTGGGGGTTGTAAGCTTCTCGAGATCCCTGGAGAGGTAAAGCCTGTTGCGATTCCCACGCATCAAGTTTTTGGCGCCGCAGCCCGGGGAAATAGTTATTGTCTAGGTTAGGATTTCTTTTTATTAGGTCTACTTGCTAGATTCCTTTCTAGTAAGATTTTAATTTTTATTTTTAGGTCTTCTTTAGTCTATCTTATTTCTTTGTGCTTTTGTTCGTAACTCTTCACCGTCCGCCATCATGGCAACCAACGAATTCTCCAACCTTAGGATCACTAGGAGTCGTAGTACCACTAAAGACGTTGTCTTGCCTTATGCAGAACCCGAAAGAGAAATGTGTAGGTTAAGACGAACTCACTCAACTCCTGAACCATCCAGCATTGCTATCGACTTTGATGCACCTCTTTCTGAAGAAAATTCAGAAAATCACATCACAACCCCTAGCTCCCACAACGAGATGAGTACCCCTATAATACCCCCTCCTAAGCGTCTCAAGGACTACTCTTCCCCAACTCCTCGTGGCTTTTCTAATGCCATTGTTTACCTAAACGAACACACCAACGAGGTCTTGCATGCAAACGATGTTTGGCTTGTCAAAAGTGTGTGTAAGTTCCACGGACTTGATGAGGAAAATCCAATCCAACACATCAAGGACTTCCTAAAATTAGTGGACACCATCCATACGGGTGGGGCTACTAGAAACACATCCCGATTGCGATTCTTTCCTTTCACCTTATACGAAAAAGCCCAAGAATGGTATGACAAACTCCATTCCGAATCTATCTTCACATGGGAGCAACTCATATCCAAGTTCTATGAGAAGTTCTTTCCACCTGGAAAAACCTCAGCATTTAGAGATAGGATCCTTCGTTTCCGAAAGGGGAAGGATGAACCCTTCCATAAATCGTGGACTAGATTCAAAGATTTAATAAGACAAGTTCCACATCATGGCATTGAGCTTTGGCTCTTGGTCCAAATCTTTTACGAAAATATCTCCTCTAATGACCGAAACGGAATTAACCAATCTAGGAAAGGAAGATTGGCCAATCTTAGTACCGAGGAAGGATGGGATAGGATTGAAGAATATGCTCAAGACCAGGATGACATTTGGGATGAACCTGAGTCGACTGTCAGCATTTCTGAGATCACCTCGGACCGGTTGAGCAAAATTCACAAAAGAGTGGATTACCTAGCTGGATCGCAATTACCTAAACTGCTGTCAAATCCTTACTTGATCTGCGATTACTGTGGAGGCCCGCATGAGGTAGAAGAATACGGAGGAGCAGCCACAACTGAACATGCGTGCTTGTCAGGAGGGGACATTTATGCTGATCCCTCCCTTTTGCCTTTCTACCAAAATGACGATTACACCCTTTGGGGAAATCTGGTAAAGAGAAGAGAAGGGGAGGAAGGCCCTGAATTCAAAATTAGGAGCAATTTTGAAGATGACCTTGGTCACTTCACTTAAGAAAAAGACTTGCAAATGAAAGGGCTTAATGAGCTTTTCGACGAGCAGCAGGAGGGTATCGGAGAATTTTTCAACAAGCTTAACTCAGCCCTAGATAACCTCTAAACGCCATTAGAAAGAAAAAAAGACCCCATGCTCGCGATAACCACACGAGCTGGAACGACAACCAAGGACCCTCCTTACCCAAACTCGTCCCCCGTCACCCTCGATTCAGACAAACCTGGGGAGGAGGAGCAGGATGTCGGCATTGGCACCCGAGACCAACCGCCCATGACGATCCCTTCCCCATCGGCCTTGCCTAACCAACCTGTGAGAATCCCATTCCCGTCCCGATTAAGAAACCAGAAAACTGAGAATGATAACAAGAGGTTCTTGTCATACCTAAAAGACTCAGTTGTCACCATACCTCTCCTTGATGCTTGCTATCACATGCCAAAGTATAGCACATACTTCAAAAAGCTGCTCGCTAACAGGAAGAAACTCGAGGGTCTTGTGACCCTTGGGTAAGAATGCTCAGTGGTAACCCATCGAGGGCTACCAAAGAAGGTAGACGATCTGGGCAGTTTCACCTTGCCCTGCTCCATAGGACCTCTATCAATCAAGAATGCTCTTGCCGATTTGGGAGCAAGTATCAATCTCATGCCTCACTCTATGTTCCGTAAACTGGGATATTCTGGATTGAAGCCTACCCGTATGAACATCCAACTAGCCGATAGATCAGTCAAGTACCCCGTAGGGATATGCGAGAATGTGCTAGTCAAAGTTGGGAAATTCAAATTCCCTGTCGACTTCGTAATCCTGGATATGGAGGAGGATGACTTGGTACCTATCATCTTAGGTAGACCATTTCTTGCTACCGCTCGTGCAGTCATCGATGTCTACGATGGCAAATTGACCTTACGAGTGGGAGACGATAGCACAACCTTCGACATTAAGGATTCTATGGACCTCTCCCTCGAAGCAGCCAACCGGCTCTACTTTATCGGGGAAGTAGATGAACTCACAGATGTCATTGATAGTTGCATCGATGAACAAATCGATGAAGGCTGGCTACGGGACGAGAGTTTTCTGCCTTTGCTAGAGGTGGAAAAGACGGAGGATGTTAATGCAGTCTCCTTCTACCCCAGACAAGAGGCAACGGAGCATCTCGAGCTCCGAAAGCCCGAAAACAAGCTCAAACCTTCTATTATCGAGCCCCCTGACGTAGATCTTAAAGAGCTCCCTAATCATTTGGAGTATGCCTTTCTTCAGGGAGAAAACCAACTCCCGGTAATCATAAACTCTTCCTTGGAACAAGAACAAAAAGTTAAACTCTTAGAGGTCCTAAAAAAATACAAGGGGGTACTCCCATGGAGTGTGGCCGACATAAAGGGGATTGACTCAACTTTTTGCACACATAAGATTCTTTTGGAGGAAGATTATAAACCTACTGTGCAACCCCAGAGGCGAGTGAACCCTAACATTAAGGAAGTAGTAAAGAAAGAAGTTATCAAACTTTTAGATGCAGGACTGATTTACCCGATCTCGGATAGCCCATGGGTCAGCCCTGTGCAGGTGGTACCTAAAAAGGGTGGAATGACTGTAGTAAAGAATGACAAGGGTGAGATGGTGCCCCAGAGAACTGTCACTGGATGGCGGGTATGCATCGACTATCGAAAGCTCAATGATGCCACGAGGAAAGATCACTTTCCCTTACCATTCATTGATCAGATGTTAGAGAGATTATTTGGACACGAGTATTATTGCTTCTTGGATGGATTCTCTGGATATTTTCAAATCCCCATAGCCCCCGAGGACCAAGAAAAGACCACGTTTACTTGCCCCTATAGAACATTTGCCTACAAAAGGATGCCTTTTGGGCTATGTAATGCCCCCGCCACTTTCCAACGCTGCATGACCGCAATCTTTCACGAACTCATGGAAGACAACATGGAAGTGTTCATGGATGACTTTTCAGTCTTCGGAAACTCCTTCGACCGCTGTCTTGCTAATTTAGAAAAGATGCTTAAACGTTGTGAGGAAACCAACTTGGTGTTAAACTGGGAGAAGTGTCATTTCATGGTAAAGGAAGGGATTGTGTTAGGGCATAAGATCTCAGGGAACGGAATTGAGGTGGACCAAGCTAAAGTTGAAGCTATATCTAAGTTACCATACCCCACGACTGTTAAGGCAATACGCAGTTTTTTGGGGCACCCCGGATTTTATCGGAGATTCATCAAAGATTTCTCCAAAATTGCCCGGCCAATGACTCAATTGCTTGTGAAGGACGCTCCATTCGATTTTTCCCAAGAATGCAAAGATGCTTTCGATCTCTTAAAAAGGGAACTCACTCAAGCTCCAATCATGATCACACCCAACTGGGAGTTACCATTTGAAATCATGTGTGACGCTAGCGACTTCGCTGTCGGGGCTGTATTAGGTTAACGACGTGACAAGCTTTTCCAACCTATTTACTACGCTAGCAAAACCATGAATCCCGCTCAAGAGAACTACTCTACCACCGAAAAAGAATTATTAGCCGTAGTGTTTGCATTCGACAAATTCCGACAATATCTTGTCCTTTCAAAGACAGTCGTCTTCACTGATCACTCAGCTCTTCGATATCTGTTTGCGAAGCAGGATGCCAAGCCACAACTAATTCGGTGGATCTTGTTGTTACAAGAATTCGATGTTGAGATTCGCGATAAGAGGGGGGCAGAGAATCTAGCCGCAGATCATCTATCTCGTCTTGAAAACCCCCTGGATAAGCACGATAGAAGTGAGATTAGGGATTCATTTCCTGACGAACAACTGATGTCAATGACTGATTCGGAGCCATGGTACGCCGACTTTACCAATTACTTCGCAAGTAGATGTAGACTTGTTCCTGAACACCTGACTAAGTATGAGAGGAAGAGGTTCTTTTCCCAGCTAAAATATTACTTCTGGGATGAACCCTTTTATTCCGAAGGTGTCCTGACCACATTGTAAGGCGTTGTGTTTCGGAAAATGAGGCAGTAAAGATTATGAGGGAATGTCACTTCGGTCCCTCTGGAGGGCATCATGGGATAAACGTTACCGCCCGAAAGATTCTCGATGCAGGATTCTATTGGCCCACAATTTTCCGTGATGTAAAAGAAATGGTGCAGGCGTGCGATGCATGTCAACGAGCCGGCAATATATCACATAGGGATGAGGCACCGCAGAATTTTATACAAGTTTGTGAAGTATTCGATGTTTGGGGGATTGACTTCATGGGACCCTTTCCATCCTCAGGGGGAAACGAGTACATCTTAGTCGCCATTGACTATGTTTCCAAATGGGTTGAGGCACAAGCCCTTAGGACCAATGATGCAAAAGTAGTCATTCATTTCCTGAAAAAGCTTTTCGCAAGATTCGGGATTCCGAAAGCTCTCATCAGTGATAGGGGGACACATTTTTGCAATGCACAAATGGAAAAGGTCATGAAGAGGTATGGAGTACCCCATCGATTCTCCACCGCCTATCCACAGACCAATGGCCAAGTCGAAAACACCAATAGAGCTATTAAAAGAATACTTGAAAAAACGGTTAGTCAAAACAGAAATGACTGGTCATTCAAACTCGACGAAGCCTTATGGGCATTCCGAACTGCTTACAAAACACCTATTGGAACGACCCCATTCCGCATGGTGTATGGTAAGGCATGTCACTTACCGGTAGAATTAGAACACAAGGCTTATTGGGCGCTTAAGGCATGCAACTTAGATTACACAACTGCTGGGAATAATAGGTTTTTGCAATTACACGAGCTTGATGAGCTTAGACTAGAAGCCTACGAATCCTCCATCACATATAAAGAAAGAGCTAAAAGATGGCATGATCAAAGAATTAAGAAACCCAAAGAATTTTCAGAAGGAGACAAGGTCCTATTATACAATTCTCGGTTGAGATTATTTCCGGGAAAACTTAAGTCTAGATGGTATGGGCCGTTCACGGTAAAGAATTCTTCTAAATTTGGAGCGGTAGTGTTAATTGATGATGAAGGTAGGGAATTCACGGTTAACATACAACGCGTAAAACACTACCAAGAAAATAACAATGAAATGATTAGTGAGGAGGATGTGACGTTTGATGATGAGATCACGTAGTAACCCATGACCTTGAGTCTAGCTACAAGACTCGTAAATAAAGAAAAGCGCTTCTTGGGAGGCAACCCATGTTTTGTGTGATTTTATTTGTTTGATTGTTATTTGCTTCCGTATGCATGTTTTATTTTTATTGTTGGTTGATCATGTCTCTAAATTAAAATGTGGAAATACTTTACTATGTTGTTTGGCCTAATCTTAACTCCAACTTAAAAGTATTTTTGCAAAAGATAAGTGTAAGGGGAAACCCCAAATATGTTTTTAAGAAACAACCCGATCATGATTCTCCACAATATTAAATGAACATGTATATTCATATTTGTTAGAGTCAAATGCTTGTATTGAGTCATAATGAAGTTTTGCAGGATTTTCCAGGAAGTAGGACCAAGTTTTTCCAGAAATTTTCTGGAAACTTAACATAAGAATTTCTGCAGGTCTATTCTGACGGCGTCAGAGTTTTACTCTTGACGGCGTCAGGAGTTAAAATCTAGAAATTTTACCGGTTTTGTTTTTCTAACGGAGTCTTATGGTTTTTGTGAATTATTCACAAGCATTATATCTTATCTTGCTTTCTAGGATTTAGTAACTTATATAGGATGCCGCCGATTTTACGCGAGGTTGTCTTGTCTATTGTTGTCAGGATTTACAGGCTATGTTCGACAAGGAGATGATTTATATTCTGGAAGGGAAGCTTTGATTGTTCGTTTTCTTGGAGGAAGATTTAACCTGGCCAACCTATAATCCATACCGAGCGAATCAGGGGAGTATTTGATTTCATTCTCTTTACTTTTTCACTTTTACATTCTTTACTTGAACATTGGGGACAATGTTCATCTTAAGTGTAAGGGGAGGGTAAAAAGATGATACCTTACATATGCACTTTCGCTTGAGTTTGTTTTGTTTGATAGTAGATGTGTAATAAAACTATGAGAAATACTTGTTAGTGCAATTTTAGCGCCAAATTTAAATTTTTTTACAACATTTAGGAGTGAAACTTTAGCCATAGCAAGCGTCTCATGGATAGGAGATTGTATGACTAGCACATAACCGTATATTCAGAAAAATTTTCCACCCAAAAATGTGAGGTTCGCCTTTAGATTTGATAGGAAAAGCATTTATTATTAGTGCTTATGAGTGTACCGGTAGCATTTAGATTCTAGAACTTGCGTTAGTGATGCATCCCGAGACCGCTAGTGAGACTACATTCGTGTGGTAGGATTTACTACATGATAAGAGGCATTAGGATCACCCTTGTGTTAAACCTGTATTATAATTACTTGACCATTTAAGTCATATTACTTGGCTAGTTAAGTCAACTAATTTTTCCTACACCCTTAGCGTTGTACTCATTTTTAGTACACGATACCCCTAGTACACCCCTCCGAGCCTATCTTTTCGTTTCTAACTTTAAGCATCTTACTTAAAGGAAGAATTTGTTACACCCCACTTAAATGTACAACCAAATCTCCTTAGCCTTCCGTGTATGCGCTCATTTTTTAGTGCATTATTGTTATTTGTTAAACCCTAAGTTAACTTTCTAATTGATTACATGGTTGCTAAGTCGAGTCATATCCTTGTACATATTGTTTTGGGACTCATGGGACTCATGGGTAAGTACTTATTTTATGGAGTAATGGGGAAGAACATAATATTATTACCCCTATATGTACGTTAATCTTAAAAGTGCTCCAAGTGTTTTGATTTTCTTTATTCGAGTCATTAGAATAATTGAATGTAAAGTATGTAAAGATTCAAGTGTAAGGGGAATGTTCATACCCCTATGATGTATTATTTTGGATGGTAGGGTAAGAGTGTATGCAAAAAAAAAAAAAAAAAATCGAAAAAATTAAGAAAAAGAAAAAAAAAAATAGAAAAAAAAAGAGAAAAAAAAAAACATACGGACTACCATCCCGTTTCATTCTATGTTCATTTTATGTTTTTAGTTATTTTTCATTTGTTAGCTTAAGTCGAGTCTAGTCTTGGCTTAGCAACGCCATATTGTACATGTAATTAACCAAGATTGTTAACTCGCCACCAGTAAAACTTCCTTTATCCAACAAAACCGTGTAATTCATATCCCTATACCTAACGTTACAACCCTTTAAAAGACCTCTTTGATAGTTTATCCTAGGTGCTTACGCCATGTGGTGGAGGTTTGATCCTTTCCCAAGCCTATGGTAATCTATTTTGCTATAACAGGTAGTGAGAGATATCTTCCATTTCCATAATGTTATATTACTTTATTACACCCGAGAGATGTGAGTATCTAAACACTATTTGTGAGGCGCTTGTGTATGACCTCCGTGCTTGTCTATTGGTCTTTAGTGGAACGATTATTTGTTGTAATTACTTTTATATTAGTGTTAAATGACCCCTAACTTGTCTTTTGAGTAGAATAAAAGCGCATTTGCTTGAGGACAAGCAAATCTCAAGTGTAAGGGTATATGATGAGGCGAAAAATGATCCGTTTTTAGGGGGTCATTTAAGCCCAAATCCGACTTTATTTGATCAAATATTGCCCTAAATCGTTCCTTTTGTGATTTTAGGTACTTGGAGAGTGAATTCTGGAAAAGAAGCCATTTCGGACGTTTTTGGAGCATAAAAGTGAAGAAAACGGCAAAGTCTCAAAATCCTATGCTGGGAACAGTACATGAAGGCGTCAAGAGTAACTCATGACGGCGTCAAAACCCCAAGAATAAAATA
This sequence comes from Artemisia argyi, assembly GCA_030686995.1. NCBI lineage: Eukaryota > Viridiplantae > Streptophyta > Magnoliopsida > Asterales > Asteraceae > Artemisia > Artemisia argyi. The sequence goes on along the minus strand of CM060678.1, from coordinate 85,289,230 downwards.
CCGTAGTTGATGACGGAGTCACATAGGGCGTCAGAAGTAGAACAAGGCCGTCCGAGGAAGTATTTGGCGGCGAGATGACGGCGTCACACCCTTGCTCTTGACGCCGTCACCCCTATTTTCCTATATATAGTTTTCTAGTTTTTCACATTAAAAAAAAAAAAGAAGTTTTGGAGAAACCCTAAAGACGAATTTGGTGCAACTTTTACAGGTTTTTCAAGGGTTCTAAACCCTTGATACCTTGCATTGTAATTGAGATAAGTGTTCTTCTAATTCAATCAATATGTCTATGTGTTGGTTGTCTATATCTTGTTCTTGTCTCAATTCCATTATGCTAGGCTAGATCTCTTTTGTGTTTGCTTAGATCTAATGAAACCTAGATATTGATTATGTGTTGATTACTTGTTTATTCTTGTCTTGGATGAATGATTTTATATGTTAGGCTTAAGAAAACTGGCAGATCTCCAAATGGTAACATGCTTGAACGTCTTAAGAAACATGAACCGAGGCGTACTAGGTCTTTATTGGTTGTATTTAATGCATGAGCCACTGTTTACAATCCCTATAGTTGTGCTGGGTCATGGTGTAGGAGGAGATAAGAGCTCATAGAATTAGGGAGTTATGTATGCCACCCCATGAATGGTATTAAGGAATACAATCCGTCATCCATACAATTATAACAAGTAATTAACGTGTAAAAGATATCTAGGGAGTAGTGAAGTCTAAGTAAACACATTTTCTCCAATTACTGCTCACAACCTTAGTATAACTAGTTTATTTTCATTTTTAGTATTTTATTTTGATTGCATCTTAGTTTTGGGTTAGTTGAATAGCAACTAATTCCGCCCACTCTTCCAAAACCCCGAGATTTTATTTGCTTTCCATAAAATATAAAAATACAAAAATAATCATCCCTCACCTTTAGAACTAGTAATTAGGCTTTCTAATCCTAGCGACACTATTCCTAAGCTGAACGATCAATCCCCCGGTACTTGTCACTATACTATACTACAACGATCAGGTACACTGCCTGGTGGGGGTTGTAAGCTTCTCGAGATCCCTCGAGAGGTAAAGCCTGTTGCGATTCTCACGCATCACATAGCACAATAACACTATATGGTATATATCATAGTTTAATAAATTCATTATATACATCGTCAAATTGGCCAGATTTCCCGATATATATATTCGCAATTTATTACTCTTTACATATACCACAACCTATGGGCGTCGTAGGATACGATGCCCATTAATATACTCATTTCGTATAGCCAAATAACCCGGTTCAACCTTTCGGTTAAGTAGTTGTTTAGTTATAGAAAACGCTTATATTAATCGTCATATATCCGTGACAACACGTAAGTCACAATAAAACTTACCTGAACTCGAGTGACCACGACTCCGCATAACTCGATAGGTTTACTCGTTATATATATAAAATGACATTTTATTTAATATTTAGTAATTGTCGAGAGTTTCTCGTTTTATAACACATTTTTATGATAATACTTCCAATAATATTACGCTACTCTCGTAGCCTAATATATATTTAGTCGTATTATTTATAATATGACTCGTGATTTTTATTATTATTAATATACGCATTTATACAATTATATATCCGTTATTCACGTCTATATATTTATATAAACGTTTATATTACCAATAACTATTATTACGAGTTTTATTATTTATGTTTTAATTGTAAATAGTTATCGAGTCATACGAAATGGTCACATGTCCGAGTCATGACTCTCGGCTCATTGTCCAAGTCCAAAGTAATAAGCAATAGTCATAAAAATCAATACATCTCCGTCCAACACAATCCCAATCCACGTGCTACAACAATAGGGTCCGACTACGACACCCGACTAACCTATCTCCGTCAATCTAAGTGACCGTCTCACAATCGGTCCCCAATAACATATTTCGTCAACACTTCTCAATACCAATATCCAATATCCAATGTCGAGACCAAACATGGTCTCGACCCACATGTATTCGGCCACGAAATAAAATAAACAACCAACCAATTACAAAACCAAGTTACACTCAAGAAACAATATAACCAAGGTCACACTCGGGTTGGTTTACCAAGCCAAACCCGAGTCTACACGACTCGACTGAGTCACGGTAAACACCACGAGCCAAGAGGGGCTCGAACCAAGTACCAAGGGTCACAAAAATGGCTCCAAGGAGCACTCCATAATGCCAATTCGACCATGAGGGTCTCGGCAACAACAACAATAACACGGCTTCGAGCCGCGACTCCCATGAGTCGAACCAAGCATACCAACGAGAGCAAGAATTCAAGAGCCAAAACCACGGCTCATAATAACAAGAAATCGAGCACCATGGCTCGAGTCAATATCCAAGCCGTGAGTCATGGACTCACGGTTCGAACCAAACCCACCAAATAACAACCCGGATACCAAACCTTTTAATAAAAATGAGTTTCCAACAAAAACCCATAAGTATTTTCCCGTTTTTGGGTGAAAACCCATTCGAATCTAAACCCATCGTGACCAAGGGTCACGTTTTAACAAAAATGCAAGTCACACTCGCCTCACCTTCGATCAAATAAGCTCCAAACCGTAAAACCCTTCGATAACAACCGATTGGTGGTGAAATATGGTGATGATTCGTGATGAAAATGATGTTATAGGCGCGTGTAGGGGCGGATCTAGAAGATTAGATGGTGGAGATCACGAAAATGGTGGTGGTTTGTAGTGGTGGCCGGCGGTGTGGTGGTTATGGCCGGAAAATATGGCGGCGGCTAGGGTTGAGGGAGAAGAGAGAATGAGAGAGAGATAAGTGAGTGAGTGAGGGTGTTTGTTTGTGTGAGAAAACCGGACCACGAGGACCAATTTTGTGGTTTACTCTTTTTATTTTTATTTTTTGTTTTAGATAATAATAATGATAATAATAATATTAGTAATAATAATATTACTAGTTGTGTTGAGTGGGTAAAGTGGGTAAATGTAAAACATGCGGCCCGAAACCCGAACTCATTTCAAACCTTCAATATCTCCCGAAAACATCCCGTAATTAATTAAATATAATCGGACTCGTAAAATGAATCATAAAATTTCCCGTTAGGTAAACCTAGTGCCGGAGTCAACGTAGTACCAGTGAGAAATTTAAAAACATACATCATCACGTAAATTCCATAATGAATTATTAAAATAATTCACGAATTCCATAACGTCATAAAATATAATTATCCATAAAATTGGTCTTACAAGTTCGTTGTGAATAAAAATTCCAAATAAAAATTATAAACGAACTTTAACGTAATGCGGGTTTTCGAAATAGCTCCCTAAATTGCCGGTTGTCACAATATTCGTCAAATGCTTGGGTTGGAATGTGAAACTTCCACCCAAAGCATTATACCCAAACATGTCTCAAATCCTAAAAATCAAATTTTTCGTAAAGAATTAAGGCCCGACATGGAGTATTGGGAAGAACTAGTTCGAGAGAATGCGTTTGGTTTTGAAGGACACTCAGACCATCTCCCGGCTTGTCTCGCTCATATGTTGTATTGTATTGTTGTCGAGCAACCTTACAATTTGGCTTACTTCTTTATTAAACGTATTGAATGTGCAAGAGCAAATCCTAAAGCTATTCTTCCGTATGGTATGTTTCTCACTCGTCTCCACAAGCATGTCATTGAAAACTATCCCTATCTCGATGATAGTATTTATCAATCTATCTATCCAACCCTCCGACCTCTCGTTCTTCCTCAAATTCGCAAAACCCGTAAGTTTAAATCTAATCGTCCTAGCATTCTTGTTTCGTTCTCTTTTCCAAGGGATGACGATGAGGAGGACTTATAGTCACTTACCACTGCTGCTGATGGGGTGCTAGGAAAGAAATAGTAGTGATGTTGTCTATGAAATTGGCTTTATTTTTCCTCTTAAACAATTTGTAATATGTTACTTATGTGCTATTTGTTGCTTTGCTTCTAGACATATTTGAACCATATTGCCATTTACTCCTTATTATTATTTATTCTACATGTATGCATGTTTTTATACTTGATTTTAATCTATGATTGCATGACTTGTGTAGAATTATATATATATATATATATATATATATATATATATATATATATATATATATATATATATATATATGCTTTCTAATAGACCAAAACAAATGTGAAATGCTCAAATAAAGCTTGCTGCAAAATCAAAACAGAACATAACATTTTTCCAGAAAAATTTTGAAAAATTTTGATTTCTGGGTCGTCAGATGGGCGGCCCCCTTAAATTTAAGGGGACCGGCCTCCATTTAAGGGGACCGGCCATCTGGAACAGTTTTTACACTGTTTTCTTTTGCTACTTGTGACCTCTTTTGCTAGCCCCAGCTACCATTTCCCTTAAAAATTAAACTGATTTTGGAATCTAACAATGCAATTTCAAATTAATACCATTTCTAATCATGATTTCATGCTATATAACCCATTCCACCTTCATACACACCTCCTCATCATCATCAACCTCAACAAATCCATCATGTCATCACCAAAAACCACCACCTCCAACAATGCCATGAAACAAAAACTTGTTATCATTCCACCAAAACAACTCTTTATTGATCTCACAAATGAAGACAATACCACTCCATCACCAACACCTCAATGCTCATCTCCTAGTGCTCCAAATGCACCATCCAAAATACCATCAACACATGGAACCTCCACCTCTTCCATACCATCATCATCATCCATCAATGACTACATCAACACTCACCTATCACCTCCACCAAGAATTCCACCACCATCACCTCTTGAAAATGCAACCTTAGACATAACACTTTCATTATCACCCATCACACCTCTTGATGCACAATTCTCACCCTCACCACTCAATCCACCTACCTACAATCCCATCCCATGGAGCTTACTTGAAGCTCATGGTGATACTTGTCTTTGTTGCATCCGTAACCGCACCATCATCTTTGGATTAATAGATGAAATCCGTTACATGTTTTCATATATTGAAAGTTTGATTCCTCAACCTCAACCAACGACATCCACTCCTCCACCACCAACATCCACCACAACCCCACCTCCATCAACTCCATCATCTCCACCTACAACAATACTCCTCCCAAATTAAGCATGACTCATGGTTAAGAATAACTTTGTTTAAACCATTTTGATGACAAGCTCTAGGAAAAACATTTCTATTAGAGTTTTGGGTTATTAGTTGTCTTAGTTGCATTGTTGTATTGATCATACATCTTGAATGTATAATGTTTGTGTTTTTATCTCTTTAATGAAGTGTTTTCTTCCATGCTTATATTGCTTGCCTTATCTTTATATACAATTGTCGCATGCATATATATATATATATATATATATATATATATATATATATATATATATATATTGTTTGTTCTAAATATTTTTGCAAGCATTCATATCTTGATTATGACCTCAAAACGAGGGGGAGTATACATCCAGGGGGAGTTCCATTAAAATCGGGATAACATTTTTGATGCTAACAAAAAGGGGGAGAATTGCTATAAACTCACAATAATACTTGTATATAAACTAATTTTTCGCTTAATGAGTTTAGATTTTGTAATCATCAAAAAGGGGGAGATTGTTGACATAAATAATGTATGAAAACGTTATTTATATTTTTCGATATCTCTATATTTTGACGATCACAAAATGTAAACTCATCAAACGTAAGATTACTACGTAAACAAGTATTAAGCTAGTTTATATCATTACATCCAACTTAATCACTTAAGGTATGGATAAACAAGTGCTTAATACATCTCATGATCAAAGGGGTATTTAATTAATTAATACAAAGTTTATTTAATTATATAAACATATTATATATTTTTGAAAAACACTTTTGGTAATAAAGAAAAATATTTTAATCATACTAAATATATGATTTCAAATTTTTAACCAAAATCAGTTAGTTTTTCACCAAATAAACTTTCCCCACTAAATGACAAGTTTTCTGGCCGTTACAGCTGGGCGGCCCCCTTAATTATAAGGGGCGGTCCCCTTAAAATTAAGGGGACCGACCATGATTTAAGGGGACCGGCCAGGCTCCTGTGTCAGAAACTGTCAGATTTTTTCTCCTATAAATACCACCTTAATTCTGGAATTTTGCCCCACCTTTTGCACGAAATTTTCAGATCTCAAACTCTCTAAACATCTTCCAAAACCCTTTGATCATTAGATTATTAATCCTTGTTTCAAGTGATTCAATCCCTTCTCATCCATCCTCATTCAAAGTGCAAAAGAAGAACACTCCATCTACAACTAAGTTCAAGAAGTATTGAAGAGTAGTTGTACATAGTGTGTATATTATTTGTGAAGTTGTGTTGTGCTTGTAATTAGTAGTTTAGTAGAAATAGAAGTTGTGTAGAGAGAAGTAGTTGATTAGTAGTGAAGTAGTGTAGTTGTGAAGAAGATAGGTGTGAAGTATAGTGGTGTGAAGAAGATTGGTGTGAAGAAGATAGGTGTGAAGTAGATTGGTGTGAAGAAGTTGTGTAGAAGTTGTGATTAAGTTGTGACGAAGTTGTGGTGTGTAAATTGGTGTGTAAGGTTTTCTCCGCCATAAGGGAGTTTGTTGACATAGTGAAGAAAACTCTCGAGTAGGTGACTCGGGGAGTGGAGTAGGAACAAAGAAGGTGACCTTGTAGCCGAACCACTATAAATCCTTGTGTTGTGGTTTGATCTCTCCAACTCTTTTCATTACTTACTTATTTACCTACACTATATTAGCTTAGTTTGTTAGTTACTATATAATTGTTCATATAGTGCAAGTATTGAGATCACATAAACTAAAATCGAAGTTTCTAAAAACAAACTTGTTTTCATAAATTTTAAAACGGACGTAAAACCATTCAATCCCCCTTCTAGTTTTCCACAATTCGTTTGTTACCCTTGTGATCAGTATTCGAATCCCTTGATACTTTGAAAGTTCATTTGATATTAAAATTGGAATTGAAAACCTTTCTTAAGTGTAACTTGAAAATGTTTTGAGAAAAACTATTTTAAAAATGCTGTTATTGAGTACGATGCGATACCACTTTTATATGGAATTTTACTGACTTTTATGAGAACTACTTTTAAAGACTTTCTTTATGAAAACTGTCATTAAAGATCACCTTTATGAAAGCTATTATTAAAATATTACTATTATGACACTATGATATAAACATTTAATATAAACCTTTAAATTGAACCTTTGATATGAACCTCTGAACCAATTGATATGAACCTTCTGAATTGAACCTTTGCTATGAACCTTTGAACCATTTGATATGAACCTTTTGACATGAACCTTTTGATATGAACCTTGATTATGATTTGATATTTGACCTTAGATCCTATGTCATTTCTATGGCATTCTATTTTTACCTTCAGTTTGATACCCGAGCTATTCCTAGCCATGGAGGTAACTTGGTCGTGTCATTGATGCACCAATTGCATGACTCCAGGGTGGTCAAGTGATGAACCATCCCGTCCCTTTTTGTTATTTGTTATGAGCTCAAGAATATATGTTTGGCCATTATGATTTGTTTGCAGGGGCGTATGAATGCATCCTAGATTTGTTTTGTATTTCATATGCAACGATTGGTTTGGCGATTGATGTTGTGTGCAATACACATCCTTCACATTTTGGGAGCTGCTCGCTCCATTTGGTTACTTATGATATGATATGATTTGTTTGGGCTCGTGGTAGATTTCTGATTTCCCATACACTATCCTATATCTTTGTTTATACCTTATGTTTATCCCAATGCACTATATCCTGTTATCCTTTGATTCTTCATATCCCTGATTCATTTGACTCATGATGTTGGTTTAGTTGACCGTTAATCCCTTATTCATTTGACAGATAACATACTTTTCTTAAGGTTCTTATTATTTCTTTCTTCTTATATACGTATCGAATAATTGTTTTGTTATATATCTGTTCATTGGGCTTTTTAAGCTCAGCCGCATTTCTTTTCCTGTGGCAGGTTTTAGGTTGGAAGCTATGTTTGAGTGAAGAGTGCATAGGAGCTCTTAGTGGACTACCCTGAGGATTAGAAGCCCATTTGTATTTTGATTAGACTTGGATTGGATTTAGTTTGGATCGGTATTGCGTATTGTATAGATTTAGCATTTCATTTGTTTTCCTTAGAATACCTTTGTAATTGTTATGTAATAAGTCTTCTGATTGTGTTGTATATTCTGATTTGGCACCATAATGTGATACTTCTACCCTTGTCGGGTTTGGGTGTTACACTTTAGGTTGCAAATGGATCTTCAAAAGGAACATGAAAGTCGATGGAACAATTGACAAGTTTAAGGTCGATTGGTAATCTAAGGCTTTAGACAAAAGGAAGGGATCGATTAATTTGATACCTATGCACCAGTTGCTTGTATCACTACTAGTAGATTGTTGATAACTTTGGCAGTTATTCAAAATCTGGTGATCCGTCAAATGGATGTCAAAACAGCATTTTTAAATGGTGATTTAGAAAAAGTGTTTATGAAGCAACCGGAAGGATTTGTTATGCAAGGTAATGAGCATATGGTGTGTAAGTTAGTTAAGTCATTGTATGGCCAGAAACAAGCATCTAAGAAGTGGCATCAAAGATGAGGTTGTGTTGTCAAGTGGTTTTCTCCTAAATCAATTTGACAAATGTGTATATAGCAAATTTGATGGATTCGGTAATGGTGTTATCATTTGTCTATATGTTGATGACATGTTGATCTTTGGTACTGACCAAAATCAAGTTGATAAAACTAAGAAGTTTTTTTCATCTAAGTTTTTCATGAAAGATATGGGAGAAGCAGACGTTATTCTTGTTATTAAGATTAAACATGAAAATAGAGGGATTGTAATTACATAATCTCACTATTGAGAAGATACTCAAGAAATTCAGTTATGAAGATTGTTCTCCGGTGAGTACTCCCATGGATCCGATGGAGAAGCTTATGCCAAATACAGGTAAACCTGTGGCTCAGTTCAATTATTTAAAAGCCATAGGTTGTTTGATGTATGTTGTGACGAGCACTAGACTTGATATTGCTTATGCAGTTGGTAGATTGAGCCGGTTTACTAGTATTCCTAGTAGACATCATTGGCATGAAATAACAAGGGTATTCAAGTACTTGAAAGGTACTATGAATTATGGTTTATCATATATAGGATATCCTTCAGTGTAAGAAGGGTATTCAGATGCTAGTTGGATAAATCATGCTGAAGATTCATCTTCTGCTAGTGGATGGGTGTTCTTGCTTGGGGGAGGTGCCATTTCATGGGCTTCCAAGAAGCAACCATGCATAACTAGTTCTACTATGGAATCTGAGTTTGTAGCTTTGGCTGCTGCTGGTAAAGAAGCAGAATGGCTAAAAAACTTGATATATGAGATTTCAATATGGTCGAAACCAATAGCACCAATTTCTATCCATTGTGATAATGTTGCCTCACTAGCTAGAGCTTATAGTCAAACATATAATGGCAAGTCTAGACACGTGGGTGTTAGACATAGTATGATTAGGGAGCTAATCATGAATGGTGTGATATAGAGTTTGTTCGGTCCCAACACAATTTAGCTAACCACTTGACGAAGGGATTAGCTAGGGACGTGGTGATTAAGTTTATGATAGGTATGGGATTAAAGTCCATCTAAATCTAATAGCTATGAGATACCCAATTCCCTTCTAATACAACGTTAGAAGCTGAGTTCAATGTGGAAAGCTCATAGTTAGAGATTGGTGCAAATGTGTTTATTTTCCCAAGGTACGTGTTCAGACCTGCAAGTGATGGTTAGGTTGAAGCTTGGACTTGGCTTCTTATATGAGCACGAAAAGTTGCAAATGCAGGTGCAAGATTAAAAGGACCACCTATGTGAGCATGAAGTTTTGCCGCTTCAAGAAGCTTGGACTTGGCTTCTTATATGTCCAGTAATCTATAGGGATACATGGCTTGTATAGTGTCAAGTATAAATAGTAGAGTGTTGTAGAAACTTATGTGTATAGTATCTTCAGGCATTTAAATGGGTTGGCGGGTTCAATCGTTATGACACCCCAATTCTCGAGTATTGAAATGTATATTATACTTATATGAAAATTCAATCGTAAGCATTTTCATTTATGCATTTTTTTGTTTCGTTATGTGTGTTTATATATTTTAGTAAATCAAGGATTACACTAAAATAGGAGGATTTGTTGGTGATTTTAGTGTCATCAACTATTTTATGCAATTGCGATTTACTAGAGACCAATGGATTTCATATTAAGCTCGGATACGAGTTAGAGAAGTGTGGAGTGCACACTCGTTGAGCTAATATGATTTTAGTGCCATCAACTATTTTAGGTAATTGCGATTTACTGGAGACCATTGGATTTCATATTAAGCTTGGATACGAGTTAGAGAAGTGTGGAGTGCATACTCGTTGAGCTAATATGTTTTCGCCTAAACAAAAGATGCAGGGGTCAAGGGGCAGCGTCCCAAAACCTAAACGATTTTCATGAATCGGTATTATAGAATTTACTATATTTTCCCGCGAAAACCCAATCAACATGTCTGTTGGTGAAGGGTTGTGACTCTTCGGTTTTAACCGAATTTAACTCCTTTTAACTGTCAAGTTTCTGTTATTTAACAGATAACATTGGTCTCTTCAAAACATATGAATTCACACAATTCTCTTTGTCTTACTTTGTTCTCTTGTACCTAGAAACAAAGTGTTCTTCTCGAATTATCCCGATAAGGATTTTGGTGATACCCAAGCACCAATAGGGTCGAAATACTTTATATGGAAAGTGAACTTACATGATCCGTGAAGATATCCAAGATTATCATCACCCTAACCCAATTTACAAACAATAATGTGAAAATTGTAGTGCATTGTTTAGCTTTAGTATGAATGGTTGCGAACACCGTAGTATTTAACCTTGTTTAAATAACAAAAAATAAATAAATAATAAAAGGAAAAAGAAAATACGCTTATGTGATCATACGTTGAAAACAAATTATATACACACACAAAAAAAAGATAGGGAAAAGTCTAGTATATAACATGATCTTTTCTACCAACAGATATGAATAACATACGGTATAGAATTAATCAGTTTTGGCATCCCAACCCCAATTCTCTAAAAAGAAAAAAACAAACTACAAGAAAAAACGTTCATTGGTTGAACAATATATGCTTACTTTCATTGCGAAATTAAAATCTTTTTTTTTTTCTCAACAATTGTATGATTCAGTATGATTAGCAAGTACACGATGGATATTGAAGAGTTTTGTACTTTAGCTTTCATAGCCTTTATATCTTGACTTCCTAACTTCTTCTCGAATGATGAGAAGTGCCGAAACAAAAGCCTTATCAACGTTAGGAGACACAGACACAGAAAACTTTTCTTCTGTTTTTACAGCTTTGTTACGTGTAACCTGAGTATGCAACTGCAACACAATCAAGTATAAAAGGAACTTGTTATTACGCCGTTGCAATGACTCTTAAAAAATGTATCTATTTATGGGATCAAATAATAAACCACTATATCTCCCCATATGTGTTCGCTTATGTGATGAAAATATAGTCATTATGATAATAAGAAATACAATTTGGTGTGAAAATATTATGCAAACAAAATTCACACCTGGGCAAGAACTGTAGTTTTGTCTTGAGCAAATATCATAGATGTTCCTTCCTTATAGTTGTCATAAACTCTGTAATTAAATGTGCTTTCGGTCATATTAGAAGTCATGAAAACATCGTAACGCAGTGACTTGTAGCCTCTTGTCTTCTTGACAGTGAAAAGCCTGTGGTGTTCATGGTGATCTCCTTTGTACGCTTGACGTCTTCTGTGCATAGTTATGTACTGCATATATGTACCACGTGAGTATCATGTCTCATCATTTGGCTTGTACTCTAAATTCTTTGGAATATGGATACGTTGTCACTAATATATATCCAGTAGCGACTAATTTGGTTATAAAAGAAACATTATCAGATTTTCAGTAAATTTAATTCACAAAAAATTACTTTTCTCATCCAGCACATTTTATGACAGCATTTTGCAATCAATTATTACAACACGACAAACTTCTTGCAGTCCTACAATTTCATATTGAAATGTGCATGCATCTTTAATACTACGTAATACAGTATTATTTAGTTACCCCTAGATTAAGGGCCATTCTTTTTGCAAAATTTCCATCTAATATACAGCAATTGAGTAATAATTGACGAGTGCGTATTATTCTTAAAACGTTATTAATAGGTCAAAGAAATTACTTTCGTTGTAAATGAGATGATGGGTTGGTCACTCTCATCTACCATAACGCGACAACCGCTCTTCTTTTTCCTAGCCTTAAACAAAAGATTTCCATTGTCATCACAGATTTTGAACTTGTCTTCAGCCTGGCGATTCTTTTCAAAGACTAATTGCATAGGGTAATTCGAACAATATTTCTGGTCTACAATCACCACAGGATACTCAGGCTCCTTAAATACACGATCAGGGGTTCCTTTTCTAGAAAACTCGTCATCTGACGAATAACAAGGGCTGGACATTGTCGAGTATGGGCTCGACATTTTGAAAGTTACGATCAGCCCAAATATCTTATGGTGGCTACCAAAGGGGATGAAGCTCAAAAATAAACATGAGACAGCTGCTTTGGTTTTTAATGGAATTTGTTTGTTCCAAATGACAATAATGTTTAAAATGGAACATCATTGTTGAGATATAAGACGAGTGCCCGACATTAAAGGTTTTTCATCAATTCTTTTAGCAACCTCTAATTTGTGTTTCCAAATTGATTGGTTCAAATAAATATATTCTCCTCCATTCATTTCATACAAATTAAAACGGTTTCTTTCCTTACTAAAAATAAATTAGTAATTTTATGTTGGTAATATATACTAACCATGGTTGTTAACATTCCGACCCCGATCTTATAATCTTACTATTTTATGATACTACATAGAAAAAACAAACATGAACCTACGTAGGATCTTTGCAAGCTTAAGATGTTATAAAGTCTCTATCTTGACAATAGAATCTTAAGATTTCATCTGAACGGGTCTAACTTTTATCGAACCACAAACTAAAAAACTATAAAGTAATGAATTGTGTTTTATAAAATTTTAAAAACAACATGTCAATATTCTTAAACATTTCATAATCATAATTTAGGATTATATTTCTATGAAACATTCATAAAATTTTGTGTTTGTGATATATACTAACTTATAGATTTGTATATTATCACAAAGATTATTAACAAATGATATTATAGTAGGATCTTATAATCGTGACCCGATTTTATGATCTTAATCTTGCAAAGACAAAAACGATCTTGAATTGAATTCCAACATCAAAAAACCTTGATGCTAACTTTAAATTTGGACATTACAAATATGATAATGTATTATCAAGTTGTGCTAAAAGTGGGAGATTTTAGGAAAGAAAGGAAAAAACTACGCGTGTTTAGATTAAAATATCATAATGGGCGTGTTTGGCGTAGCTGATTATTAAAGATTATATGATCTTAAAATTAGTTTGCTAAATTGGATTTCATGTTTAAAATAATCTATGTTTTGGTGACAAAGATTGTAGATCATTTTACAAAAATAAGTTTTAAAAAATAAGTTGCGAAAACCAGCTTTTAAAAACATGTTGGACATTATATTTCATCAAATTACTGGTTTGCCCTTTTATTTATTATTCCTATTAATATTGGGTTTGCTATGTGTATGTTCAATTATGTCATTTTACACTTTTACTTTACAATTACAGCTAGTTTGCCCTTAATATATTCCAGCAACAGCATCGGCATCAGCAACAGCAACATCAATAGTAATAGCAAAAACTATTTTTGTAAACATACCCAATATAAAGCATGATTTACTTTGTTAAATGTTGAAATTCATATTAAAATTACTAAAATGTCTTTAAAAATTTTAAAACATAGAAATATATCAAGTCAAAAAATAATCTTGTTAAAAATGGAATATTACAAAAGCTAAATAATTTATACATTAAAAAAATTAATTTGCCTTTAAAGATAAAACAAAAAATATAATATATTCACTTATTTTGCGTATTATGTAATTGCTTTTTATTTCTTTATTTAGAACAAACGAAAAATATTATTCGTCAAAATATTACATTTACGAAAAAAAAACAACATATAAGCACTACTCGCCAAAATCTTTAGTTGGTTCTTTGCGCCGCTTCATCACGCGGGTATTTTGCTAGTATTTATAGAATAGAAAATATATATATATATATATATATATATATATATATATATATATATATATATATATATATATATATATATATATATATATATATATATATATATATATATATAAAACAAAACAAAAGGCATATATAGACCATTGCCCACCTTTAAAAAAACTACATGTCTTTACCATTTAGTAGGGGTGAGCACGGTCCGGTCAGGTTGTATTTTTTTGTGTAAGGGTTTTACGTAGGCAAATATATAACCAAACAAAGTTAAGTACAAATGAAATATGACAAAGGTATCAAATTAACCTCAAGCAAGAGAACTTGATATACTAATGTTTATGACAGGCCATAAACACAAAAAAAAACCTACCAACATTACAAATCACCTAACTAGGTAAAATAACAAGAAATAATCCTGTAACAAGCGAGCATCCAGCCTTCCACCCAGAAGCACAAACGGAGAAAATGACCAAAGTAAACTTGCCTCCTTAAAAACCCTTCCCAGAAAACCTTGAAGTAGGGAAAAAGAGTACAACCCTTACCTGGTACTTCCCACGTGAATAAGACAATGACTTGGAATCTTCCACTGACCTAATAGTAAATGAGACCGAGAGGTTATTTTCTTGAACTTGAAGGTAACCAGCTTCAACCGGATGGTAAAGACAATTACTTGAACCACTTGAGCAACAGTAGACTTCTTCTGCTTAAAAAGTCTTGAATTGCGTTTCATCCATAAGTAACAATTAGTAGCAGCAAGTAATAACCGAGAGATAACGCTAATAACCGAACGCCCCTTCGATATAGGAATAAGGAACGTGATAACAACATCCAAAGTAGGAGGGACAGCATCCATACCAAATAGAAACCGAACCTGAGACAACACCTGGAAAGAAAAATGGCACTCAAAAAATAAATTTGGATGAGAGTTAGGAACCGCATCACATAGCGGGCATCTTAGCAGGTTTAAATCGACATTAGGGCCAACATCCCTTTGCTGCAACCTATCTTGTGTCTTCAATTTCTGCTTGATTGCAAGTGACAAATGGATAGCAGGACGTGGAATACAATGAGGAAACCACGGAATATGAAACCAATCAACCAAGTTCCCTTAATCGAAGAGAATTCCAAGCACATGCAACTGAGCAAGGTCTTAAGTTGCCGTCCATATCAAGCCATAGTAAAATATCATCAGTATCATCAACTGATATATGGACCGTGATAGTAACGAGGTCCGAAAACTTAGAAATCCAACCTGGAGGTGTAACAACCCCAAATTTGGAATAGCAGCGGGATAAAAATTTGGGGTGTCACTTCATGTTTCACAGTCCAAGTCATAGAAAACGAACTTTAAAATGAGACGTTTCGAAAATGACATCATTCGATAAATAAAAGTAAAATCACAGTTTTACAACATAAAGTGGTCTCAAAGATCAAGTCAATAACATAAATAGTCTAAAATTTATCGAATGATTTAACATGAAAAAAGTCTTCAAATATACAAAAGACTCGAAATACTTCCCAACCTTCTATCCCCATATGGACCTAAGATAAAACATGCTAAAATCGTCAACACAAAGGTTGAGTGAAATCCATAGGTTTATATTAAAAGCAGTTGATCACAATATAATTCAATTTATGAAAGTGACTAAGTAACGAATACAAAGTCGGCAAGGTTATTATTGCCCTAAGCTCATGACACCGAACTTTAACGTCATTTCCAGATTCATAAAGAATAATTATGCCCTTCGACAATAGGTAATAGCCAATTTACCTAGCATTCTATAAATATAGTGCACACAATAGCCCAGCAGGCGAGTTTGGCATGAGGGCAGTCGGGCCCAATAGATCTATTCATGACATTCGTGTTTACACGCAAGTAATTAACGGTTCACCAAAAAAAAGGACTTTTAGCTATGGGAAACTTAGGCAATAATAATATTAGGATAGCATACAATTTCAAACAATTGTGATCATAAGTAATAGCATGTATCTCCCCCACGGAGTTTGTAAAACAATTATAGTAAAATTGAGGCTATGAACTTACGAGTGAGTGGTAATAGAAACAAGAAAAGCGTGCACGTCGAGAAAACCGCAAAAGTCACAAATGACCTAATAAAAATATAACACGTCTTAGGCTCGGGGAAACGATATGTAACACTTATACTCAGGATTTATTTAGTCACTTATGATTATTTAGTCATAATATAAGTTTGTTGTAAAGTTTATAACAAGTAATGGGTTAAAAATGATGTTTATATGTGCTTATATGGGTTAAAACACAATGCTGATGGAAATATGATAAAAATTCCTTCTTCGATGGGCCGCCATTTCTAAACCATATGTGTAACACCCCAACCCGAAAAGGGCTAAAGTGTAACATTATGGAGTCAACTCAGAACACAAGTGAAATGGAGATACATTTCTAATATAAAGTTTACAAAGGGTTACAAGGGAAAACTAAACAAAGTACAAGATACAAAAGGGCAACAAAAAAATGCTAAGCCCAAACATAAAAGCTTCTAGTCATCTCTAAGTCCAGTAAGTAGCTAACAGGGTGAAGTCTTCTAAGCCCAAAAGTAAAATCTCCTTCCATAACCCAGCTTCCTACTAAACCTGCCGCAGGAAAAGAAATGCGACTGAGCTTACAAAGCTCAGTGAAAAGATATAACAGATAACAAAGCAGAAATAAGGAAGCGGTACAAAATAGATACAATAACCAGTGTCAAAGAGAATCATAAGAATTTCAAGATAAGGGAGTAGGATAAATGGTTAAGGTATAAAGTAAGTGTATGTATCAGTATATTTACCCAGGCCAAACAAATATCCAAACCATATCATATCTTCATAACCAATGTATTCGGAGGGGAGTCCTCGGAATACCAAATAAAGTAGGAGGGGAGTCCTCAAGTAATCAATGGAGTAGCTAGCTCCCAAAATGTGAAGGGACTGCATGCACGCGTGCCCAATCACCAAATCAAATATAATGTATATCCAAACCAGATATCCAAACAAAATATCAAACAAATCTAGGATGCATCCATATACCCCTACAACCAAATCATAATAATATTAGTGGCCATAGCAGATAACAGATATGGGACGGTGTGGTACATCTCTCCAACCACACAAGAGTCATAACATTGGTGCATCAATGCTACGGTCATGGACCCGCATAACTGGGAACAGATAATAATGCCTGGGTAAATACTGAAGGGTCAAAAGTAACAAGAGTTCAAATCAATTGTCAATATCAATATCATGGTCAAATAATCAAGGTTCAATATCAAGGGTTCCTGTAATATAAGTGCCAATATCAACGGTTCCGATTTTCAAAGGTTCAATATCCCAAAAGGTTTAAAAATACCCAAAGGTCCAAATATACCAAAGGTCCACATAGGTGAGAATCATGCCAAAGGTGCAATATCAAAGGTACGATTTATGAGACCGAAATATATAATGAGTCCAAATAAGATAGGAGTTTACAAAAGAGATAAAGTAGAACACTCTTGTTGAAGGAGTATAAAACTGAGGGGTCAACAAACAAGGTCAAGTTTGGTAAACCTCAAAGTTCTCCAAAGTTCAAAATCCCCTGGTTCATAATTAAAGGGTCATAGTGAAAGTTTAAAGCGAAAGTTCAATTTAGCCAGTTCATATCAATTGTTTTAAAGATTCATAGAAAAATCTAATTAAAAGGTTTATATCAAAGGTTCATTCAAAAGGAATCTTTCGAAAGATTGCATTCATAAAAGTGATCTTTGATAAAGGTTTTCTTAAAATATTCTTTAAAAGTGGTCTCCATGAACATGTAAAATCCTACACAAAAATATTCTTAAAATCATGCTAAAAGCGTCGTTTTAAAATATTTCCTCTTTAAAATGTTTCCATGTCATAATTTAAAAAAAAAAGGTTTTCACATCCTGTTAAAATATCCCAAAGGAACTCCCAAAGTTTCAAGGGTCCAAAGGCTAAGGTCACCAAAGGTTAACGAACGGGTTATGTCAATATCTTACCATTAGGGTCAAACGAATATCAATAGGATCATATACCAACAAAATACATCAACCATAGAGCCAAAGTATTAGGGGGGGGGGGTCATAACAAGGACCAAGAGGAATCATAACACGATAACAAATCAAAGATAAAGTCAAGAGAGAGAAAGTGTGCACTCTTGCTGAAAGAGTACGGAATATATGTACCTTCGCCGAATCAAACAAAACCAAGATGAAACAAAAGGAGAAAGATCACTCCCGCCTCTCCGGACCTAGAAGAAAGTGAATAATGAATTATGAAGAGTTCAAATTATATAACTTACCTCTTTTAGTTATCTTTCCATTTTGAGTAATTTTCCATATTTAGTAAGTTTCCATTTAAGGTAATTCAAACATTTTAGAAGACTTTCTATTTTTAATAAGTTTCCTTATTTAGAAGGTTTCCAAAAATAGCAGGTTTCCATATTTTAGGGTTTAATATGCAATTAACCAAAGTTAAAGGTCTAAAGTGTAAATATTACAATTCTCCATATTTATACCATTTAATCCATGAGTTAATAATATTTACCATTCAATACTTCAAGTTTACAAATGTTACAATTTAAACCCTTAAGTTATACTATTTACCAAATAAGTCCTTTTTGATATTTCATTTACAATTACAACCATGTTTAATTTAAATTAACACTTATAACCCTTAATTATCAAAAGTATACCATTTCAGCCCTTAATATAGTATCTATTCAAAACAGCCCCTTTACTTTCATAATTTACAAGTTTAGTCCTTTAATTAAAATGAATACAATTTACACCCTTTTAGTTATAGAAATTACAAATAAACCTTTTAAATTACCAAACTTGCACATTATACCCCTCAACACCAAATATGTACGAATCAGCCATGAATTTATAAATTTACAAAACACACCCCTTAATTTTATTAAATACAAATCGAATTAACATAAATTATATAATTACCATTTAAACCTCTAAATTATAAAATTAACACAAAACACCCTCATTATCATTTTATTCAGATTCCACCTGGGCTATTATATGTTACACAAATATCCCTTAAGTTTGGAAAATTACAAAACATACCCTTTACATTTAAAAATCCAATTCGGATTACTTTTAATTCAAAAACCCTAAACAATTTACCAAATCATTAAGCAATCATCATAACATGTCAAAATCAGTATTAAAACTTTATACAATACACAATAACCCTAACCCTAGCCCCTTGTAATTTATTTTCCTTTATTTCTCTTATTCGATAATTAAAACTCGATTATGTATAAAATTCCAAAACAGAAAATATAAAATTCGATCATCACAAAACTTATTTTATTTGAGTTATACAAACAATATAGAACATGAAAAAAAATTCTTGAAACCCTCAAAATTTATTCCAGCCGAAGTATCAATTATTTCCATTTTTAGGGTTTTCGAATGTGTTTTAATTCAAACGATTTTTTTGGAGTGCATGGATATTTTCCCATGTCTCATATTGATCTTAGAACATATAAAAAATACCTTGTCAAAGAATTAACGAGTGAAAAGGAGCAGAACGAATTTGGTGTTAGGTTTAGACTAAAACGATCGAATAGCCCCAAATAAATCAAACCACAATTTCCAGCCTCCAACACCAATTTTCTTAGCCTCCTTGCACCTTATTACGTTCAAGAAAAATAGAAAAGACCTCCCAAAAATTGTTGTGTAGCCGAATGGAATTTTGAGAGTGTTTTAGGGTTTTTAGAAGTTTATAAAAATAAAAGGAGTAAAGGTCGACATATATGGAGGGTAATCACACTAATTTCAGCCATGATGAGTGATTTGAAGTTAATTTTCTGTTTTGAATAACTTCCAAATTTATCTTGATCATATCTTTATTTTTAAATGATTTAAATATATAATATAAATAAATAAAAGGTATAATTAGTTAAATAGATGTTTTTGTAAGTTTTTATATTTTCATATTGTACTTTAAGCTATAAAACAAGTTCATGAAAATTTTCATACTTCATATGTTGCAAATCATAATTATTTGGGATTTAATTTTTATTTATTTAAGTCTTTAAATCAAATTTAAAGTAATAGGGGCAATTTGGTAATTTAAACATGTTATGAAAATGTGAGTTTTACAACTATTCCCCCCTTAAAAGAATTTTCTTCCTCGAAAATTCAAAAGGTAAGGTGGCGAAACAAAATGAAGGTACACTAAAATACAAACAGAAAAGGGAGTAGTTTGACTCGCATGGACTCTTCGGTCTCCTAGGTCGCCTCGCGTGCTGGGTGCTTCAAAGAAATTTCAACAAACAGAATGATCCATGTTTTCCATGACTTGATCTTATCGATCCAAAGAGAGTGTGACAGTTGGAAAATTAGGGAGACTTTAAAAACCCGCATTATGTTAAAGTTTAATTTTAATTAAAATGTTTGGAATTTTTATACGTAACGAACTTGTGAAATTTAAATCATGGTTGTATATTTTGAAGTTTATGTGGAAATTTAATTAAAATTATTGCTTTGATATGGAGTTTATATCATGTGTATTGTTTGAAATGTCTTCGAGGCACTACGTTGACTCCGACACTAGTTATAACCTAACACGATTTAATATTGACTTACGGTTTGGTCTATATAACATTTGAACGTATCGAGAAATTCTAATTATTATGGGAACGAGTTTGATTTGAAGGTGTCGTGTTATTTTGAAAGGTTTCCGGGTTTGATCCTCATGTTTCGTGACTCAAAGTTTACCCACACTATTATTATTATTATTATTATTATTATTATTATTATTATTATTATTATTATTATTATTATTATTATTATTATTATTATTATTATTATTATTATTATTATTAACAAAATAAAATAAAATAAAAGGTTAAAGAAAAGGGCCCAAGGCCGGTTTTTGGTTTTTGGGTTAAACCACACCCACGCCACACACACTAACACAAACAAACACCACATCTATTCTCTCTCTCTCTCTCTCTCTCTCTCTCTCTCTCTCTTTCTCTCTCTCTCTCTCTCTCTCTCTCTCTCTCTCCCATATATCATCATCATCATCTCCAAACTACAAACCCTAGCCACCATAACTGCCGCCGCCACCACAGCCACACCGCCGGCCACCACGACACACCACCACCACCACCATTAGAATCCCCATCTTCTCCTCTTCACGATCAACTAAAACACGCGCCCCAAAACTTTATTTTTCACCTCGTTAACATCAAAAATCCGCCACCATCTTTTGTATTTTCGAAGTGTTTTTCATCTTGGTCTTGTGAATCGAAGGTAAGACGAGTTGTGACTCGTATTTTAGTGAAAAACGTGACCAAGGGTCACGAATTTATTATTTTCTTTCGGGTTTATGACTAATAACATAGGGATTCAAGTGGGTTTTTTGTGAAAATGGATTAAGTAACAAGTTTGGTATCTGGGTTTTGTTGGTGGAAGCGAAGTCGAGGCTCAACCGAGAGCCCATGCTCTCGGCTTGTGCTCTCCGGGTGCAACGAGCCTCATGTGATATTTTTGGTCCTTGATTAGTTGGTATCGAGGGTGTTTTGATCATTATTTTTGTGTTTGGATGATTTTTAGTTGTGAGACTTTCATTTTTGGTTGTTTGGTTTTGAGGCCGATGACCCAAGGTTGTTTCTAGCTCGTTGGAGCAAGCCGAGACCTTAGAGATCTCGGGTGGGATCCACACATCTCGTGGTGAAGTTTTTACCCGGGTTTGACTTGGTAGGTCGACCCGTATATATGGCATTTGATTTGGTTGTGGTATAGATCGGTTTGATTATATTGTTGTTGGTTTTTTTTATTTATGGTTTCATATATATTTGAGTTCGATGTTGAGATTATTCGGACTCGTGGTAATATTTTTGGAGTTGTGTTGACGAATGTGATAATGGGAACCGATTGTGAGACGGTTACTTAGAATGACGGAGATAGGATAGAAAGGTGCCGTAGTCGGACCTTAATGTTGTAGTTTGTGATTATGGGACTTGATGACGGAGATGGATTACTTTTGATTGAGTTGATTATATTACTTTGGACACTTGGTTGTGCGAGTCGAGGTCACGTTGACTATCTAGTCAATGATTGACTTCGGCAAAACGCCTTGACTTTTGGATTTGGACAATGAGCCGAGAAGTAATGACTCGGACATTTGACTCATACTTTATGACTCGAACTAATTATTAATTACACGATTAATAAAACTCGTAATAACTTATATATTGATATAAACATTTATATAAATATATAAATGTGAAAACATAACAAAAATAATAACGTTTACGATATATATTAGACTATGAAAATAGTATAATATCGTCGAAAACATTATTATGATTAAACGGTTATAAATAGAAATATAAATTAACGCGAATTGTTTGTACGAAATAAAGCAAGCTTTTGGAAATAAAATGAAATTTTGCGAGTTATAAAGTAATCGAAGGCACTTAAATCCAAGATTTGACCGTTTATAAATGGTTGACTTTGTGCTTGTCACGGATATGTGACGTTAATATATTCATTTTATATAACTATGTAACTTATTTAATCAGCGGATTAAATAGGACCTATTTGGTTATATAAAAAGGGTTTATTAACGGGTATTGTATCCTACGACACCCATAGGTTGTGGTAGGTGTACGGGAATAATGAGCTACTAAATATCTCGTGAGGTTTACCAAATTGACGAATTTTGGTTTAGTGATTTGAGGCCTAGTCTAGCTAGCAAGCATTTTGCGTATATGTCCACTTGATTGAATTAAGAATTTAAACCTATGATCTCACCAGCGAAAGCTGACTTTTAGAGCGTTTTATCAGGTAATTAAGTGATGACTTTGGATGCATGGTTTGGAAGGCTTGGCTTGGCAACCTGGTTTAAGGATCTATTTTCTCAAAACTCTGGTATATATTTGTGGACTTTTACTCTATTTAGGCCTTTGAATATTTTGGGATGAATGTAAACTCTAAAAACCCCGTTTGGTTTTGTTTCATTTATCTTTACTTTATCTCGTTCTTTTACGACTTGTGATGGATACCAATCCACGTAGCACCCCAAAAACTTGATTAGTCTTCCGCTGTACCAAATTTTTTTTTTTGGGGGGGGGGGGGTGTTACAGATTGGTATCAGAGCCAAGGTTATAGAGAACTAGGTAATAAACTCCTAAACTATAACCGATTTTTATAGAAAACGATCCTCGACCAGTGCCCGCCAGGCCGCCAAGCCGAAGAATCTTTGATTATATTGAGGTATTATGAGATAATGATTTGATATGAGATTTTGAGATGATTTAAAATTTTTGGATATGTTGATTATGTGATATGATGGCGTTTTGGGGAATTATATGGCTTATTTGTTTTATAAATGTTTTTGTAATGCGATATTTGAAAAATCTTTCTTGGAATTATATGATTGGGATTTTATGATGATTTTGATACGATATTCTGAGTTTCGCGGTTTAGTTGTTTTGAAACACTTACACGTTCGATGTTTCTGAGGATCTTCTTGTTGATCCATACCGCCCAGCATATATCACCATGGCTCTTGATGATCCTTATAGGATTGCCATGGATTCAGCTACTTCATCACCGACAGCAGTTATTCCTGCACCACCTGCTTCACCTACTTCTTAGGAACCCTCATCTTCTTTGGGGCTTCCTGGTACTTCGAGACAGCTCACACTTCATCAGGCTTTGGCTCGTGTGGCTCCACGTTTTGCCCATCGAGCTACGGCACGCATGTTTGTGCGCCCTTCGTCACCACCCATGCACTTTGATGCTCGCTCTCTTCTGTCAGATGCACCACCCACATCATTCCGTCGTTGTCCTAGATCACCTACCCTATCACCTCATGGTTCACCTGTTCTGAGACGGCGATTGATAGAGTACCCCTCAGATGAAGAGGAGGAGTACGAGGGTGAGGAGGAGGCTGATGACCCTCAGGAGGTTGAGCAGAGGGATGATGACCCATAGGAGGGTGAGGAGGAGGATGATCCTCAGGAGGAGGAGATGCCTGATGATGATGGTTCGCCAGTGCATTCAGCTCATTCTGCAGAGCCCGATTCTCCGATACATCAGTTAGAGCCGGTTTCACCTGACACCCGTTTTTGTTTGATTCCCCACCAGGCAGTCCTGTGGCGTCGGACGCGCCATCTGAGATATCTGCTGAGCCTGCAGATTTGGGTGAGACTGGTAGGATTTGGGCTCGGCTTACCACACAGGGCGAGAGGATCTCGCAGATGGCATATCGACCTGAGATGGTTATTGGTGAGTTTATTGCTGAGTTGAGAGTTGATTTGACTACTTTCGTGGGTAGGACGACAGCGATTAGGAGAGGTATGATGGAGGTACATGAGTAGATAGAGAGTCTGCAGAGAGGTTGTAGGCCTCAAGAGGGATAGTGATACTCACAGTG
The DNA here is from genome assembly GCA_030686995.1 of Artemisia argyi. Lineage (NCBI taxonomy): Eukaryota > Viridiplantae > Streptophyta > Magnoliopsida > Asterales > Asteraceae > Artemisia > Artemisia argyi. Next base: position 85,264,566 of record CM060678.1, on the reverse strand, counting down.
TCGAGTTGGGATTGTTATGGAGAGAGTTGGACGGTTTGAGATCGGAGCTGAGGAGTCTACGCCAGCAGAGTGGCTAGATGGTTGGATTATGTTGTTATGTTGCTTTCTAAACCAAGGAGTACTTGGTTAGAAAAGCTAGTTATCTTATCTTTGATGTATTTCAGTGGTATGTTCGTCTCGTTTGGAACGATTAGTATCCTTTATGTCTTTGATAGTTGGAACGATGTCTTGATCGCTATTTGTATGGATGATGGTTATTTTGTATGATGTTATGTGGTGTTGGATGTTTTGGAAATTGCGTTCCTATTTGTTTGATTGATGTCTTGTGGTGTATTGTTGATATTCTACCGATGTCTTAGCTTCATCTATCCAATTCTTGTTGAGCGTATGATAAATCCTATCAGAGACTTATGAACCTTTTCTTGTGTTTCAGATCAACGGCCCACGACGAAACCCTGTCAGAGCTACCCGAACTGGTCCTGCAGTGACTACCCCTTGTCACTGAGGATGCCGTCCTACACAAAATGTTGAAAACCCTACTCCCGACAACCTGGACACCACCAATCGCAACAACAGGAATCAAAATGTTGATGTTCAAGGAGACAATGATCATATTCCACCGAATGCACCTACCGTGGATCAAGCTATGATCAATTAACTTGTGGAACAACGTGTTGCTAGTCGAATCACTGCAACAACTCAGCTGGAACTTTTCCACCTATTCGTACTACTGGATGTAACTACAAGGAGTTCCAAATCTGTGGACCCTTTGAGTTTGGTGGAACTGAAGGAGTGGTCTACTTGGTCAGGTGGATAGAGAAAACTGAGTCAGTGTTCACTGACCGTAATTGTGCGGAGAATGCAAAGGTAAAGTTTGCTTCTTTTACTTTTAAGTATGAAGCATTAACTTGGTGGAACAATTATCGAAATTCGGTTGGGAGTGAAGTGGCCTATGCCATGACTTGGGAGCAGTTCAAGTCCTTGCTGATTCAGAATTACTGCCCAAGGAATGAGGTTAAGAAATTGGAGATTGAGTTTTGGAATCACAAGATGAAGGGTACCGACATGACGACTTACAATCGTCATTACCAGGAGTTAGCCTTGCTTTGCCCAGATATGGTTCAAACTGAGACTCAAAAGATTGAGCGGTATACCGATGGGTTGCCTATGGCTACAAGGAACGATGTGATTGCTGCTAGGCCTGCAAATGTTCATGAGGCTATCACGATCGCTCAACAATTGATGGATTCGCTGGAACTGGAGACGGATGAGAGGGACAAGAATGGAAAGAGGAAGAGAGACCACCACTCTAAGGGTAATCATCACCGAAACAAGCGACAAGCTGTTGCCAAGGTTTATGCTATTGGGGATGGAGATAAGAGGAACCACAATGGAGATGCGCCCAAATGTGGCCGCTGTTACAAGAATCATTCTGGATGATGTACTGTGATGTGCAAGAACTGCTCAAAGATTGGGCACAAAGCTAAGGACTGTAGAGCTCGACCACTTGCTATGGTTCAAGCTACTCCTGAATTTATGAGTAAGGCGAATGTTACTTGTTTTGGATGTGAGAAGAAGGGACACTATAGGAATGAGTGCAGGGAATCGTGGAACCGAGGAAACCAAGGATCGGGTGGTAATGGGTACAATCATGGAAACCGTGGAGCTGGAGGAAACCGTGGACGACATGACAATGAGAACCAGCGTGTGGAAGCAGGAGCTGCTCATTGGAGAGTGTATGCAATTGGGAACGAAAGAGGAGAAGACCCGAACGTCGTTACTGGTACGTTCCTTCTCAATAATCGTTATGCTTCCATACTATTTGATACTGGTGCCGATAGGAGTTTTGTGTCCACTACTTTTGCGCCCTTACTAGAAAAACCCCCGATGGCCTTAGGAATTGATTATGATGTAGAGTTAGCTAACGGAAACATAGAAAGGATTAAAACTATCATCCGCGGTTGCACTTTAAATTTCTTGAATCACCCTTTCAACATAGATCTTCTACACGTCACGTTAGGAAGTTTCGATGTCATCATTGGTATGGATTGGTTGTCTACGTATCGTGCTCACATAATTTGCGATGAGAAAATTGTGCATGTGCCTTATGGCAAGGAGATTTTAAATATACAAGGAGATCGAAAAGGTTTGAGGAGCCCATCCTGATTAGCAGTCATTTCTTGCACTAAGCTACCGAAGCTAATGGAAAAAGGATGTTGCCTTTTCTTGGCTCAAATTTCTGAGAAAGGAGGGAAGGAGAAGAAAGAAAGATGCATTGGACATGTGTCGATAGTTCGTGACTTTTCGGATGTATTCCCCGATGAATTGTCGGGAATCCCGCCCCTGGACAAGTGGAGTTTCATATTGAGTTGATACATGGTGCTGCACCTGTGGCACGAGCACCTTATCGACTCGCACCGACTGAACTAGAAGAGTTATCGAAACAACTGGCGGAGTTAGCAGAAAAAGGGTTCATACGACCAAGTTCTTCACCTTGGGGAGCCCCAGTTTTATTCGTGAAGAAGAAGGATGGATCGTTTCGTATGTGTATTGACTACCGAGAGCTGAACAAGTTAACTGTGAAGAATAGATACCCGTTACCGAGGATCGACGACTTGTTCGATCAGCTTCAAGGATCGAGTGTGTATTCGAAGATCGATCTGAGATCGGGGTATCATCAACTTAGAGTGCGCTAGGAAGATATTCCGAAAACGGCTTTCAGAACCCGTTACGGGCATTATGAGTTTCAAGTGATGCCGTTTGGGTTGACTAACGCACCGGCACTATTCATGGATCTCATGAATAGGGTGTGTAAGCCTTACTTAGACAAGTTTGTGATCGTGTTTATCGATGATATTCTGATCTATTCGAAGAGTAAGAAGGAGCATGAGGAGCATCTAAGACTCATCTTAGAATTGCTCAGGCAGGAGAAGTTGTATGCCAAGTTCTCCAAATGTGATTTTTGGATTCCGACGGTACAATTCTTAGGTCATGTGATTGATAGTCAAGAAGTTCATGTAGATCCCGCTAAGATTGAAGCTATTAAAGATTGGGCCGCTCCGATGACCCCAACTGAAGTTCGTTAATTTTTGGGTTTAGCAGGTTATTATCGAAGATTCATTGAGGGATTTTCGAAGATAGCAAAGCCGTTGACCAAATTGACTCAAAAGAATGTTAAATACGAATGGGGAGATAAGGAAGAGGAAGCGTTTCAATTACTTAAGGAGATGTTGTGTAGTGCTCCTATCTTGGCATTACCTGAAGGTAGCGAAGATTTTGTCATTTACTGTGACGCTTCTCATAAAGGTTTGGGAGCTGTTTTAATGCAACGAGAGAAGGTGATAGCTTATGCTTCCTGACAGCTCAAGAAGCATGAGAAGAACTACACCACCCATGATTTGGAGTTAGGTGTTGTGGTTTTTGCCCTAAGGATATGGAGACATTACTTGTGTGGAACCAAGTGTGTTGTGTACACTGACCACAAAAGTCTACAACACATCTTGAATAAAAAAGAGCTAAACATGAGACAGCGATGTTGGATCGAGCTACTAAGCGATTATGATTGCGAAATCCGTTATCATCCCGGTAAAGCAAATGTCGTTGCTGATGCTCTTAGTCGGAAGGAGAGAATACCACCGCTACGAGTTAGGTCATTAGGAATGACTATCGTATCACCGTTACCATCTCAGATATTAGAAGCTCAAACGGAAGCGTTGAAGGCAGAAAACCGACCTGCTGAGGATATCTTTGGGATGGCGGAAAATGAGAATGGATTTGTTAAGCGTTCTGATGGAATATTATATTTTAGAGACTGAAGTTGGGTACCTTGGTATGGCGGAATTCGTGAGTTGATTATGCATGAGTCGCATAAGTCAATGTATTCTATTCACCCTGGTTCTGATAAGATGTACCAGGATCTGAAGAAATTGTATTGGAGGCCAAACATGAAGGCAAATATAGCATTGTACGTCAGCAAGTGTTTGACATGTTCAAAGGTTAAGGCAGAACACCAGAGACCGTCAGGGTTATTGACACAGCCAGAACTCCCAGTTTGGAAATGGGAGCAGAATACGATGGACTTCGTTACCAAGTTACCAAAGACAGCTAGCGGTTGTGACGCTATCTGGGTAATTGTGGACCGATTGACTAAGTCTGCTCACTTCCTAGCGATTACTGAAGATGATAGTATCGACAAACTTGCTAGGTTGTATGTGAAAGAAATCATTTCTCGTCATGGTGTTCCAATATCGATTATTTCGGATCGCGACAGTCGATTCACGTCAGCTTTGTGGCGATCACTCCAAACCGCTTTGGGGACGAGACTTGATATGAGTACTGCATATCATCCCCAAACCGATGGTCAGAGTGAGAGGACTATACAGACTTTGGAAGATATGCTTCGTGCCTGTATAATAGACTTTGGTAAAGGCTGGGAGAAGTATCTACCCCTTACAGAATTCTCTTACAACAACAGCTACCATACGAGTATTAAAGCTGCACCATTTGAAGCTTTATATGGTCGTAAATGTCGTTCGCCGATTGGTTGGGCTGAGGTTGGAGATAGCCAACTCACAGGCCCCGAGCTTATTTTGGAAACTACTGAGAAAGTGATTCAAATTCGTGATCGGTTGTAAGCAGCTCGGGATAGACAGAAAAGTTACGCCGATCAGAGACGTAAACCTCTTGAGTTCCAGGTTGGAGACAAAGTGATGCTGAAAGTCTCGCCTTGGAAAGGAGTGATACGTTTTAGGAAACGTGGGAAACTCAACCCCCGCTACATTGGACCATTTCTAATTCTGGAGAGAATTAGGCCCATAGCTTATCGGTTGGAGCTACCACAGGAATTGAGTAAGGTTCACGATGTGTTTCATGTGAGTAATTTGAAGAAGTGCCTTTCTGATGAAACACCGGTTATACCGATAAAGGATATTCGCGTTGATGAGAGTTTGAACTTTGTGGAAGAGCCGATTGAGATTTCGGATCGAGAGATTAAGCGACTCAAGTGCAGTCGTATTCCTCTCATCAAGGTTTGTTGGGATTCCCGTCATGGACCAGAATTTACGTGGGAACGTGAGGATGCGTTTCGGAAGAAATATCCTAAGCTTTTCACTTTGTAGATGGAATGTTCCAAGAGAAACCCGGGACGGGTTTCTTCTGAGGCTGGGAGGATGTGACAACTAGCAAATTAGGGAGACTTTAAAAACCCGCATTACGTTAAAGTTTAATTTTAATTAAAATGTTTGGAATTTTTATTCGTAACGAACTTGTGAAATTTAAATCGTGGTTGTATATTTTGAAGTTTATGTGGAAATAAATTTAAATTATTGCTTTGATATGGAGTTTATATCATGTGTATTGTTTAAATGTCTTCGAGGCACTACGTTGACTCCGGCACTAGTTATAACCTAACACGATTTAATATTGACTTATGGTTTGGTCTATATAACACTTGAACGTATCGAGAAATTTTAATTATTATGGGAACGAGTTTGATTTGAAGGTGTCATGTTATTTTGAAAGGTTTCCAGGTTTGATCCCCGTGTTTCGTGACTCAAAGTTTACCCACGCTATTATTATTATTATTATTATTATTATTATTATTATTATTATTATTAACAAATAATAATAATAATAAAAAGTTAAAGAAAAGGGCCCAAGGCCGGTTTTTGGTTTTTGTGTTAAATCACACCCACGCCACACACACTAACACAAACAAACACCACATCTATTATCTCTCTCTCTCTCTCTCTCCCCCATATATCATCATCATCATATCCAAACTAGAAACCCTAGCCACCATAACTGCCGCAGCCGCCACAGCCACACCGCCGGCCACCCCAACACACCACCACCACCATTAGAATCCCCATCTTCTCCTCTTCACGATCTACTAAAACACGCGCCCCAAAAATTTATTTTTCACCTCGTTAACATCACAAATCCGCCACCATCTTTTGTATTTTCGAATTATTTTTCATCTTGGACTTGTGAATCGAAGGTAAGACGAGTTGTGACTCGTATTTTGGTGAAAAACGTGACCAAGGGTCACGAATTTATTATTTTCTTTCAGGTTTATGATTAATAACATAAGGATTCAAGTGGGTTTTTGTTAAAATGGATTAAATAACAAGTTTGGTATCCGAGTTTTGTTGGTGAAAGCGAAGTCGAGGCTCAACTGAGAGCCCATGCACTCGGCTTGTGCTCTCCGGGTGCAACGAGCCTCATGTGATATTTTTGGTCCTTGATTAGTTGGTATCGAGGGTGTTTGGATCATTATTTTTATGTTTGGATGATTTTTGGTTGTGAGACTTTCATTTTTGGTTGTTTGGTTTTGTGGCCGACGACCCAAAGGGGTCCGTTTGGTTGTTTCTAGCTCGTTGGAGCAAGCCGAGACCTTATAGGTCTCGGGTGGGACCCACACGTCTCGTGGTGAAGTTTTGACCCGGGTTTGACTTGGTAGGTCGACCCGTATATATGGCATTTGATTTGGTTGTGGTATAGATTGGTTTGATTATATTGTTGTTGGTTTTATTATTTATGGTTTTATATATATTCGAATTCGACGTTAAGATTATTCGGACTCGTGGTAATATTTTTGGAGTTGTGTTGACGAATGTAATAATGGGAACTGATTGTGAGACGGTTACTTAGAATGACGGAGATAAGATAGAAAGGTGCCGTAGTCGGACGTTAATGTTGTAGTTTCTGATTATGGGACTTGATGACGAAGATGGATTACTTTTGGTTGAGTTGATTATAATACTTTGGACACTTGGTTGTGCGAGTCGATGTCACGTTGACTTTCTAGTCAATGACTGACTTCAGCAAAACGCCTTGACTTTTGGATTTGGACAATGAGCCGAGAAGTAATGACTCGGACATGTGACGCATACTTTATGACTCGAACTAATTAATAATTACACGATTAATAAAACGTATATATATTTATATAAGTGCGTATATAATAAATAGGAGATCACGAGTAACAAAAATAATTACGTTTACGGTATATATTAGACTATGAAAATAGTATAATATCGTCGGAAACATTATTATGATTAAACGGTTGTAAATAGAAATATAAATTAACGCGAATTGTTTGTATGAAATAAAGCAAGCTTTTGGAAATAAAATGAAATTTTGCGAGTTATAAAGTAATCGAGGGCACTTAAATCCAAGATCTGACCGTTTATAAATGGTCGACTTTGTGTTTTTCACGGATATGTGACATTAATATATTCATTTTTTATAACTATGTAACTTATTTAATCGACAGATTAAATATAACCTATTTGGTTATATAAAAAGGGTTTATTAACGGGTATTGTATCCTACGACGCCCATAGGTTGTGGTAGGTGTACGGAAATAATGAGCTACTAAGGGTGCGTTTAGTTGAGGGAAAACACCCTTGTTTTCCACAAAATGTTTTGTGGAAAACAAGGAAAATAGAGATCGCGTTCAAATTAGTGTTTTCCAATAAAATTCTCTACAAAACACAAAATTCCTATTTCCAACTTTAACACACAAAACTAGAAAACACTTTTTTTTTGTTTTCCCTTATTTTCCATTAAAATACCCCAAATCCGTTTTCGTCAGTTGTTTTACGTTTTTGACTGATTTTTTATGTTTTCGTCCATCTTTTTACGTTTTCGTCCGATTTTTTTTCGTTTTTGTCCGTTTTTTTACGTCTTCCTTAGTTTTTTTTACGTTTTCATCAGGTTTTTTACGTTTTCGTCTGATTTTTTTTGTTTTCATCTGTTTTTTTACGTTTTCGTCAGATTTAATAAGTTTTCGTCCGATTTTTTACGTTTTCGTCTATTTTTTTACATTTCCGTCAGATTTTTTACGTTTACGTCCGACTTTTTACGTTTTCGCCCGATTTTTTACGTTTTCATCCATTTTTTCTGTTTTAGTCAGATTTTTTACGTTTTCATCAAATTTTTTACATTTTCGTCCGATTCTTTACGTTTTCGTCTGATTTTCTAAGTTTTCATCCGTTTTTTTACGTTTTCGTCAGAGTTTTTACGTTTTCGTCCGTTTTTCTACGTTTTCGTCAGATATTTTACGTTTTCGTCCATTTTTTTACGTTTTCGTCAGATTTTTTACTTTTTCACCAGACTTTTTACGTTATCGTCTGGTTTTTTATGTTTTCGTTAGATTTTTTACGTTTTTGTCAGATTTTTTACGTTTTCGTCCGTTTTTTTTACCTTTTCATCAGATTTTTTACTTTTTCGTCAAACTTTTTACGTTTTCATCAGATTTTTTACGCTATCATCCGTTTTTTTACGTTTTCGTCAGACTTTTTATATTTTCGTCCGCTTTTTTACGTTTTCGTCAGATTTTTTACTTTTTCGTCAGACTTTTTACGTTATCGCCCGTTTTTTTACTTTTTCGTCAGACTTTTAACGTTTTCGTCTGACTTTTTACGTTTTCATCTGCTTTTTTACGTTTTCGTTTGTTTTTTAGTTTTTCGACAGATTTTTTACGTTTTCGTTCGATTTTTTCATTTTTGTCAGATTTTTTACGTTTTCATCCGTTTTTTTACGTTTTCGTCAGATTTTTTACATTTTCGTCTGATTTTTTACATTTTCGTCCGTTTTTTACGTTTTCGTCATATTTTTTACGTTTTTGTCAGATTTTTTTTCGTTTTTGTCAGATTTTTTACGTTTTCATCCGTTTTTTTTACGTTTTCGTAAGATTTTTTACTTTTTCGCCAGACTTTTTACGTTATCGTCCGATTTTTTACATTTTCGTCAGATTTTTTGCGTTTTCGTCCGTTTTTTTACGTTTTCATCAGATTTTTTACTTTTTCGTCAGACTTTTTACGTTTTCATCCGTTTTTTACGTTTTTGTCAAATTTTTTACATTTTCGTCTAATTTTTTACGTTTTTGTCTGTTCTCTTATGTTTTTTTTACATTTTCGTCCATTTTTTGCGTTTACTTGCGTTTATTTACATTTACATCTATTTTTTTTACGTTTTCGTTAGACGAAACCTAAAAAAACATAAATCAAAGATGAAAATGTAAATGAAAGATGAAAACATAAAAATCAGACGAAGACGGATGTAAAGGTAAAAATTCGGAAGAAAACGTAAAAAATCGAAAGAAAACGTAAATATCGGAAGAAATCATAAAAAATGAAAATATTAAAAAATGAAAAAATGCATAAAAAATCTGACAAAAATGTAAAAAAAAAACAGATGGAAACATACAAATTCAAACAAAAAAGTAAAAAAAAAAAAAAAAAAAAAAAAAACGGACGAAAACGTAATAAAATGGACAAAAACGTAAAATATCTGACGAAAACGTATAAAAACGGTGTGAACATAAAAAATCAGACGAAAACGTAAAAAAATCTGGCAAAAACGTAAAAAAAACGGATGAAAACGTGAAAAATCTGACGAAAATGTAAAAAATCTGACGAAAACGTAAAAAATCTAATGAAAATGTAAAAAATCTGACAAAAACGTAAAGAAACGAACGAAAACACAAAAAATCGGATGATAACATAAAAAAAATAGACGAAAACGTAAAGAGACTGAAGAAATGTAAAATAAACTGATGAAACTGTAAAAAATTATAACGAAAACATAAAAAAACAGACAGAAAACGTAAAGAGACTGAAGAAAATGTAAAATATACTGACGAAACTGTAAAAAATCTAACGAAAACGTAAAAAAAAATAGACGAAAACGTAAAAAAAACAAACGAAAACCCAAAAAATCGAACGAAAACGTAAAAAAAACGGATAAAACCATAAAAAAGCTGACGAAAACATAAAAAAACGGATGAAAACGTTAAAAATTAGACGAAAACGTAAAAAAAAACAGACGAAAACGTAAAAAAAAACAAACAAAAACGGAAAATGTCGGACGAAAACCTAAAAAAACAGACGAAAACATTGTTTGATATTATATTTTACTGTTTTAATTTCTTTATTTTCTCGTATTAGATTTTTTTAGTTATTTTATAATTTAGTTGGTTAGTTTATAATATTTGTTTTTTGTTTTGAAGATGTTTTTATAATATTTTTAGGGTGAATAGTGAATTGAGATATAAAACAACAACACTTAAACATGTTTTCTAGTTTTGGAAAATGGAAAACACAAACACATGTTTCTCAAACTAAACGCGTTTTCTAAATTTTCCATTGTTTTGTGGAAATCAAACTCCCCTCCCTTTTCTTACAAAACAAGAAATAGAAAATGAAAGAAAATATTTTCCAACTAAACGCCACCTAAATATCTCGTGAGGTTTACCAAATTGACGAATTTGGTAAGTTTGACGATATATTTAGGGAACTTATTAAAATGTAATACTTACCATATAGTATTCTACGTGCTATGTGAGTTAGGTTTTGGTATTATCTTGGAATAATATGTTAGGTAAATAAGTTGTGGACGATTACCAAGTCGACGGATTTGATAAACTTCGATGATTTATTTAAATAATATATTGGGCCAATATTAGACCTGTAGATTGTTATTATTATTTCTTTCGTTGTGATTTCTTGGTTTGAGTTATGTCGACCTTCCACCCGCATGGATACCAAACGCCAAACGCCAAACTAATACGAGAATAATACGAGAAATGGATTTTTGGAAAGTAAAATGGAATACATTCGGGATTGGGAATATTTGATTTTGAGGAAATGATTCTGAGAAGAGTTTATATTGTTAGGAAGTGCCGAGTCCGTAGTTGCCGTCTTTTGAGTTGTGATACTTCTTGATTCTACCGGTTTCTTTGTGCTGATATCTGGACCTGAGGTGAGTCATAGCCCCACTTTTACTTTTGAACTTTGTTTTCAATACTTGGGGTGAGAAACGTGCAAATTGTTTAATGTGGACTATTATCACTGTTTATTTAAAACTTGCTATGCTTATAGAACTAGGTAGGTTATAACGCATGTCGTATCCTTACGAATGCATGAACATGTCGTTTCCTTACGAATTTTGGGCATGTTGCACCTTGCGAATGCATATTGATTTGATTTGGTTTTGGACTATAGTGTGCACCTATAGGTTTGGTTAAGTGATTTGAGGCCTAGTCTAGCTAGCAAGCGTTTTGCGTATATGTCCACTTGATTGAATTAAGAATTTAAACATATGATCTCACCAGCGAAAGCTGACTTTTAGCGCATTTTCTCAGGTAATTAAGTGATGACTTTGGATGCATGGTTTAGAAGGCTTGGCTTGGCAACCTGGTTTAAGGATCTATTTTCTCAAAACTCTGATAAGTATTTGTGGGCCTATGTTTACTCTATTTGGGCCTTATTTTGAATATTTTGGGATGAATGTAAACTCTAAAAACCCCGTTTGGTTTTGTTTCATTTATGTTTACTTTATCTCGTTCTTTTATGACTTGTGATGGATACCAATCCACGTAGCACCCCGAAAGCTTGATTAGTCTTCCGCTGTACCAAATTTTGTGGGTGTTACAGATAGTTTATGTTTCCCCAGAGAAGGAACATCGTACAGAAATCCAAATTAAGAGAATCACACCGAACGTAATAGATGATAATCGTATCCCTTTAAAGATATACAAAGGAAGATGTTGGATTGGGTGGGTATTTCGTCCGTGGACAAGGAAATGGACTGATCAGATGAGAATGTATCGAATGATAGCAATCATGTGGGTGATATCTAAAATTTAACTCTTCAGATTTTCAAATAGTTTCGTCTTCAATACAACCTTTCAAAGGTATTCTCTTAAACTAACAGATCTTGATTCACAGAATCCAAAACCTCATATTTTAACTCATAACAGATTATCATGAAACGGATCCATCTAAATGAGAGGCGTATACATAGCAAAACATAGGTGTAGCTCTTCATAGTAACAGATCAAATCCATATAGGCAGAAAACAGGTTGATTGATAACATCAAATGGTAGGAAGCTCTACAATAGATCTTAGGATTTTTTTATCAGAAGCATAAAAGTCAAACAATCGCATGTCGAATACCCAAACGTATCAAAACTACGACGATAAGGCGTATCAAACATATAGATCGAAAGAATCATAAAGTCTCACTATTCACAGATAGTCGCAAACAGAAACAGAAATCTAAGGATCCTCTAAGGCACTTCTCAAGATATCCTATGAACACAACAAGTGCACGTTATATGATGTAAGTATTATCACGTTGGCCAGACGTCATAATACTAGCATCATATAAATATGCCCTCATGATGGTCATACTTTATCTCAATCAGTGAATCAAATCTACAAATCCACCTAACAGTCCAACTAACTCCTGGGTTAGTCCTATTCAAAGATCAATAACAAATGATGTCGGCAAAACAGATGAAACTCGAAAGGACGTAACAAAATCAAACAACCATTATCAGAAAGAAACATGTCGCCAAGGCATCATAAAGTTCGCTTCAGGGATTCGTCCCTTTAAAATCTTCTTATGTCCGAGTAATCAGTCTTCGTTCGTCTTCCACTCTGAGAGTGAAACAGTATCATTAACTTGAGTTTGGTTCCTCAAGCCTTCTGCAGTTCTTCGTGGAATGTGATGGAGTAATGTGAATCTCTGGTGCGATCTTCAATCTCCTCATTATCTAGTCTGTTTCCGCTCTCAATTCATCTTAGTACAACCAAAATGAATAGGGAAGTGAGACTGCATGTCTTCATTAGCTTCATTTCTTCGATGTACAAAATAGGTGCACGAGAACTTCATAGTCTCGGAAGTAACGCATGAGTCTCTAGAGCAATAATGATAGCCAAAGTTTAATGATCGTAAATCATGGCAGGGAGTTCAAAATAGTTCAAAACACCAAAGATGAGTCATAGTTGAACAGTCATCAGCATCTCGAATGCTTGAGCAACCAATCTCATATCAGAATCAAATCGAAGTTGACTTTCCAAAGAAAGACAGATTAACATAGCAAACCTTTATCGTTCAAATTGAAAGGAAATACTATTATACTCATAGTTAAACACCACCAGACTTCTCATGGGAACAAAGATGGACAAAAAAAAAAAAAAATAACGTCGGAAAACTTACAGATGATTACCAAAAGCAAGAGGCGATCATAGAGTGCATCAAATACATCATCATCATGGATATCCTCAGAATGCCCAAAGAGATATCAAAAGGATTAGCAATTAGGTCAGAGATCAAAGATAAAATCAAAATAGTGTTTTGCATTGCCATGCAATTTTCAATGCCTTCAGAATTACTGGTGGTAAACTTAGATGGTGCACAGATTTCTAACTCCAAAAGGATGATTCCAAAAAGGCATAGCTGAACGTAAGGCATGAATCAGAGTAATGCGAAAGCAAAGATACATAAGAAATCTCTTAAAGTCTACCTATTCCTTACCAGTCAAAACTTAAGTTCATGCAGGGGGTTCCTAAGGTAAGTTCTCAAAGTGGTTTCCTACGTCATTACAGTGGAAGCCTAATGGTCCAAAACTCACAGGTCATACCCTAAGCTCAACAGATGTTGCATCCGCCAATCCAAAACTGTTTGTCTCTGATACCATAATTGTAATACCCAACCCGAAAAGAGCTAAAGTGTAACATTATAGAGTCAACTCAGAACACAAGTGAAACGGAGATACATTTCTAATACAAAGTTTACAAAGGGTTACAAGGGAAAACTAAACAAAGTACAAGATACAAAAGGGCAACAAAAAAAATGCTAAGCCCAAGCATAAAAGCTTCTAGTCATCTCTAAGTCCAGCAAGTAGCTAACATGGTGAAGTCTTCTAAGCCCAAAAGTAAAATCTCCTTCCATAACCCAGCTTCCTACTAAACCTGCCGCAGGAAAAGAAATGCGGCTGAGCTTACAAAGCTCAGTGAACAGATATAACAGACAACAAAGCAAAAATAAGGAAGCGGTACAAAATAGATACAATAACCAGTGTCAAAGAGAATCATAAGAATTTCAAGATAAGGGATTAGGATAAATGGTTAAGGTATAAAGTAAGTGTATGTATCAGTATATTCACCCCAGGCCAAACAAATATCCAAAACCATATCATATCTTCATATATTCGGAGGGGAGTCCTCGGAATACCAAATATAGTAGGAGGGGAGTCCTCAAGTAATCAATGGAGTAGCTAGCTCCCAAAATGTGCGCATGCACGCATGCCCAATCACCTAATTTACAAGTTTGGTCCTTTAATTAAAATAAATACAATTTACACCCTTTTAATTATAGAAATTACAAATAAACCTTTTAAATTACCAAACATGCACACTATACCCCTCAATACCAAATATGTACGAATCAGCCTTGAATTTATAAATTTAGAAAACACAACCCTTAATTTTATTAAATACAAATCGAATTAATATAAATTATATAATACCATTTAAACCTCTAAATTACAAAACTAACACAAAACACCCTCATTATCATTTTACTCAGATTCCCCCTGGTCTATTACACGTTACACAAATATCCCTTAAGTTTGGAAAATTACAAAACACACCCTTTACATTTAAAAATCCAATTCGGTTTACTTTTAATTCAAAAACCCTAAACAATTTACCAAATAATTAAGAAATCATCATAACATGTCAAAATCAGTATTAAAACTTTATACAATACACATGAACCCTAACCCTAGCCCCTCATAATTTATTTTCCTTTATTTCTCTTATTCGATAATTAAAACTCGATTATGTATAAAATTCCAAAATAGAAAATATAAAATTTGATCATCACAAAACTCATTTTATTTGAGTATATAAACAATATAGAACCTGAAAAAAAAATTCTTGAAGCCCTCGAGATTTATTCCAGCCGAAATATCAATTATTTCCATTTTTAGGGTTTTTGAATGTGTTTTAATTCAAACGATTTTTCTGGAGTGCATGGATATTTTTCCCATGTCTCATATTGATCTTAGAACATACAAAAATTACCTTGTCGAATAATTAATGAGTGAAAAGGAGCAGAACGAATTTTGTGTTCGGTTTAGACTAAAACGATCGAATAGCCCCAAATATATCAAACCACGATTTCCAGCCTCCAACACCAATTTTATTAGCCTCCTTGCACCTTATTACGTTCAAGAAAAATAGAAAAGACCTCCCAATAATTGTTGTGTAGCCGAATGGAATTTTGGGAGTGTTTTAGGGTTTTTAGAAGTTTATAAAAATAAAAGGAGTAAAGGTCGACATATATGGAGGGTAATCACACTAATTTTGGCCATGATGAGTGATTTGAAGTTAATCTGCTGTTTTGAATGACTTCCAAATTTATCTTGATCATATCTTTATTCTTAAATGATTTAAATACATAATATAAATAAATAAAAGGTATAATTAGTTAAATAAATGTTTTTGTAAGTTTTTATATTTTCATATGGTACTTTAAGCTATAAAACAAGTTCATGGAAATTGTCATACTTCATATGTTGCAAATCATAATTATTTGGGATTTAATTTGTATTTGTTTAAGTCTTTAAAGCACATTTAACGTAATAGGGGCCATTTGGCAATTTAAAAATGTTATGAAAATGTGGGTTTTATAGTATGTGATAAAAATGTGAACTTTATATGCTTGGCAAGGTATAACTCTGTACATTTCAAAAATCATAGCCTCACTTCACTGAGAATTTCTAAACCAAGGTGAAATGATTTATTTACCCCTGAGACTCGAAGTAGAAAGTTTCAGCTTCCAGTTATGCTTACAAAAATGAGTAGATATTTTGAACTACAGGTCCGTTAGACATTAAACCACTTGGAAAAATTTTGTTTTTGTCTTGGCTAAATTTCATTCAAAATGGCCAGGTAGTAGAAATGCCTAAATCTACGAGCTTTTGGCCTTAGAAGACTGACATGCATTTCTGGACACATCTCGGTAGACATTTTCTCAAAAATTCATCGACGTTTTAGGATCCAAGGTTTTCAGAAAAATGATCCTGAGACATAGGGATAAATCACTATATATATATATATATATATATATATATATATATATATATATATATATATATATATATATATATATATATATATATATATATATATTTTAGCTCAAATGGTCACTGAGATAAAATGGGATGGTCGTTTTTGGCTCATAAAAATCTGGGCAGATTGGACCAATCACAAGAGGTTGCTTTACGCCAGATTTTTGGGATGGTCGAAGCTTTTGGGATGGTCCAATCTGCATGCAAGGTTTAATCATTATAATCCTTTTTGTAGATTTAAACATCAATATGTCCAGAGGTCAAATGGTCTTGAATAAAAATCTAAATTAGATTTGATAAGTAAAACAATATGGAAATCAAGATTAACATATGAAAAGTCTAATTAATCAACTCTTGCATTCACTAACAAAATCAATCCTAACAACCTATCTAACACCTAATTTTCCTATGAAAACTTGACCCAAATTCTTCCAAATCATACATGTGAGAGTTGTTTTACTTAGTCGAGGAAAAACCTCTAATAATCACAAGAAAGAAAGGAAATGTGATGAAATGAATTAGGGAAACTTACTAGGTCTTACAAGTAACAAGTAATGCAAGATTTAGATTAAAAAAAAACTTGGTGATGATGGTCTTGTGGTGTTGCTATGAATCGACAGCCAAGGAGGATGAAACAAAAAGAGCACAAGTTTTGAAAGAGAAATAATGACGTGAAAGTTGTAAAAATGGTTTATATATGGAGTGATAAATGAAATGAAAACTTTTACATGCATTTTGAGTGGCTAGGGCCGGTTTTTAACGAGTGGGGAGGGTATCTATATTTATTTTTTGTTACAAATGATTTTGTATTATTTATGCAAGCAGGAGTTAAGTTATGGTACCTAAAACACAAGGTTTAAACAAGTAAACGTAATTACCGGGTGACGTATAAAGTGGTAACTTCATAAAATATGGAATGAGTTTATTTTCAAATATATAGACTCTTAGTAGCTTAAATCGTAAGCGTATGTGAGTGTTGGTCTTTAAAAAAAATACAAAACGTACGATTTACACGATTTTTGGGTTTATCGAGTAACGTGGAAGTTAGAACTTATAAAATGTCTCAGAAGTAATATTTTTATAAATATATTAAATTTAGCTTAAAATGCCTAACTTTGATGTTTCATGTATTTCCCGAGCCTTCTAGAGTGTTATAATGTCGTTAAAGCTTAATGCACGAGTTGAAAACGCGTAAAACATAAAAAGTGCAAACTTCGCGTAGAAATGGTAAATTAAAATATTCCATATAAAAATAAGTATACGGGGGAAAATAAATCATATAAACAGGTAGACTGGGCATAGTCTGAATTAAATTACGAGTTTAACTGTACGTGTTACGACCTACGCGGGTAACTTTCCTGGCAAAAGTAAATTTACTTAAAATAGAATATAGTAAAAATAATGACCTGAAATTCCTCGGTTGTTACAGGAGGTCACCTCCAATTACTATTATCAATAATACCACTAACCGAATTAGATAAGCTCAACCCAGACCGAACAATATCTTTAACAGTAAGCGTATTTCAAACGGGGTTTAGATCACACCACTTATCAAACCACATGGAGGTGGACTTATCATTATTAATCTTATGCCATATGAATGGGCGTACCTTGGATCTAATAGCAAGAAGCTTACGTCAACCCCAGCTAACATCACCCAAGCAAGGAACATCCCAAAATCTTTGACCTTTAAGTTTGTACGAATTAATCTATTTGACCCATAAAGAGTCTTTATGGGTTAAAATGCACCAAATATGAGTAGCCATTGATAACGCTCAAAGTTAACATGTTTTTATAAGCGTTATTAGTGTTTTTGTGTATGTTATTTGGTTGTTTTTATATGCTTTTGCCACAAAATCGTTTCAAAGTATGTTTTTGTAGCATATGTAGCCAAATGTAGGAAAAATGGAGAAAAAGTGAAGAAAATGAAGTATATGCGATTACACGAAGATTCGCAAGCTCAAAAGTCCAATCTGTGAAGCATTTCATTTGAGAATCTAAGTTTTGTCATCTCAAAGTTCCAAGTTCAGAGTTAATCAAGTTTGGATAGTGCATAAAAAACTACACAAGGAAAAGTCAAAGTCCAAAACAACCAGAATCTACCATCCGATCGGTTGGAGTCTAACCAATCGGATAGCTATAATGACCATTTCCATCCGATCGGTATCAACCCGCAACCGATCGGATGGTCATTTCTGCATGTTTATACCAACTTTTGTGCACGAATCTTGATCTTTTGTCCCATGGTTCTAGGCCCTTCTTAGTGTCTTATTGTACAAGTTCCAGCATTTAAGTCCCTATTCTTTACTAGGAGTGTTGGACAAGCCTATAAGGACCCCAAAAGTGCACAATTGAAGACACCATTCAAGAGACCATTTACTCTCATTACTACTCTCAATTATTATCATCATCTAGCTCTCAAAGGAGGAAAATTCGTGCAGAAAGAACCAGGAACTTTGGAGGACCAAGGAAGCAACATTTGGAGTCCGAAAATCTCAAGAAATCATCACCAATAATTAGGTTATCAATACCTTGTCATTTGTTATCAATTCCAAAGCATTGTAAGACTTAAAACCATGGATTCTAATGTTAAATATTCTGAGTTTATTTCCATGTTTGCTATGAGTGGCTAGTAATCTTTTTACACTTGTTTTGATGCTGTTTTATACTTAGTGATAGTTATGATTGTGATAACATGTTTTAATTCAATTTCAAGTCAATCCTAAGAACCAATTGTACCTTAAGTTTCATCGTGACATTTGTTGAGCCAAGGTTAACTAATTGATAATAGTTTCAAGGGTCGAAAGATTTGTTATTATTCAACTAGTTATAATCATTTGTCTATGAATGATTGTTTTTCACCATAATTATTCTTGACTAAACAAAGAAACAAGAAGTATGATTGTAATGAGAATGCTTTTATTACATCAAATCGGATTGTTTGTAAACTTTTAGTTGGACGAAAGTTTAGATGTTTATAAACAATTGTAACCTTTTTGTCTATGAATGGGTTACCTTTTGTAATGACCATTTCCTAAGAGTATTTGATTTGTAATAAGAGTTTGTTCTTGTGTTTAATGTAACAATTTACATTTTCAGGTTAACTTCTATTCACGAAAATTTCACTATTCATTTTTACTATTCACTTTCACTATTCATTTTCTGAAATTTGATTTTTATTTCATATTCTCGTGTGATAAATCATTTCCATGGCAAAATAAAAGTTTGACACTCATCAGATCATTTTCGCGAAAGTTATTAAGGAACTACACGTTTTAGGGTAAAACGTCATTCAAAAATCCTACACACAACGAAACTCGACCGCGTTAATTTTCCCCGCATCAGAAAAATGTTTGATACACTCATGATTTATTTGAGAATTAATCATGACTGAGAAAAACGTGACCAAATAAACCTCGGCCGTGAGAAACAGGAATTTTCGTTTTTAAGCATTTTTACTTAGCCTATACCTGCACCGCGTTTCTAAGACAATTTGAGTTTTCACATTTTTGGAATAAGTCAACATATTTTTCCTCCTCCTTTGACCAAAAATCATTCCTTGATTTTTAGGCTTACGGTTTTATGTCTAAAAGACATTAAATACCAACCGACACTAGACTGAGCCCAGCCTAGACATTATAGGTCATTTTAATCCATTATTATCCTATTAGAAAAGTTACATTTTACTTTTCTCAATTTTACGCAACTTTCGTACGTTGTACGTATTACGCGTTTTAGACCCGTGTTTCCAGTTTTAGCAGGGTTTGAGCAACCCAATAGAACCTACCACTCATTTTATATTTTATTATGGAGTATATTAACAAGTTTAGTCATTCTTTCAAGTTTCATATTTTTAGGATACCCGGTTTTACGTTTCGTGGCTTAACAACTTACGGTTAGCAATTTACGGAGTCAAAACTAGTCACATAAGTAGGATAATATCACCAAGGACCAAGTCATCCTTCCTATCCTTAGTGAACCGCCTCTTAGGGGGGGGGGATTCACACCCTTGTGTGTCTTGATCTCAAACAACTAGCCCTAGGATTAAAACAAGTGTTAAACTTGGCCATCAAGCTTCCAAAATATCTAAAATCTTGCACCTCCTCATTTACCTTATATATACTTTCATTTCATTTACTAGAAAACTCATTTTCCTTTCTTGCTTCATCCATATAAACGAACCACCCCTAATTCCATCTTCATCATCCATTTGATTTCAATATACAAGTTACACTACAAAGTTCAAGGTCTTAGTATTCTCTACCTAGTTCTTAAGTTTATTTGGTGATTCCATGGATGAATTAGGAGCTACACAAGGTTACTAGGGCTGAAGTTAATTGGTTTTTCACAAGGGTTATGTAAAGGCTAGCAAGGGTTTCAAGAATTGTGGTGAAGGGTTTGCAAGCATAGGTTTAGTGTCCTAGTTTCATACTTGACTTCCTTTCTTTAGAAAGCCAAAAGTTGTAAGAAACTCTATTACACTTTCTTGCTCAATATCATTTTCATGATTATTATGTTTCTTTCATGCTATATATGGTCTTTGTATTATGTTCATGATGTATAAAAACTAGTAAAACAAGTTATGGTATATATATGTTAACTTATGTTATTTAAACAAGTAAACCAGTGACTTTATGGAGAACCACGACCAAAATAGTATAACTATGATATTTGACACTTACCTACTGTTAGAGAGGACTTAACAAGGAAAACATAGCAATTTGAATCACCCAAAACGAGTACCCGAGTCAAAAGTTATGATCATTTGAAATTACCAAAACTTTACGGCAAAACTGCCAAATGTTTCTGTGACAGAACTTTAAACACGCAAAAAGAGGCCCTTCTGGTCCGTTTCATGAAAAAGTTAGAACACAAAAGTTGTCCGGAATCACGTTTTCTTCAAAAACTCAGGTGCACGTATCTAGAAAACCAATAACGAATGAGATTTTCTTCAGTTTCTTAACAGCTATTTTATATAGCAAAGTTACTATATAATAGTTATGGCTAACTAAGACCAAGAGGTCTAATGACCTAAAGCCAAGACCACAACCATGGCTAAAGCCAAGGTTGAGTCTCAAGACCATGGTAACAATGACCAAGGCCACGGCAAAGCCACGGCTAAAGACCATGTAACTTTTCGGATCAAAACTTATATATATTTTATCAAAGACTACAATAGTAGGGAGCCTCATGTGAGGAGTTCATTAAGTAAGCCGTTGAGATGAGTTGTGGATTTACGAATTAAAGTGTCCTGGCTCCTCGAACGTTTACTCAATGACTTCTGAATTATGTCGGCCTGAACGGTAGTAAGAGATATACAACCTATACATGTTTCACAAACCATTTATATTCAAAGACTTACACTATATACTAAGTACTACATCATGAACATTATGCAAGACATATATAGGCAATTCTTTGTATTCTTAGACGTTACTCCAAACCTAAGTCGCAACGTTCTATTATAGGCTGCTCTTAGAGACTTTCGCGATTCGACTACCACTTTCATTTCTCATTACATAAGCTTAAGGTGAGTCATAGCCCCTACTCTTTTCATACTTGTTTTAACTATTTGGGGGAGACACATGCTCAACTACTTGCTTACTTGTACAAATACTCAAAACATTTATACTTGATTGCATACATACATGACTGTGTTATACTTAATTGCGTTATTCTATTTAGTGGCTAGTAGTTATCTTTGGGAAGTGGCTCCCAGTTGTCTTTGGGAATTGGCTCCCAGTTGTCTTTGGGAATTGGCTCCCAAGTGAGGTCTTCGGAGATGAAGTAGAGACTCACGACTAATTGCTTAATTGTTGTGATGAACTTATACATGTCTTAATCATACTATATATATTTAACAGTGGGTTGTGAACACACAGGTTGCAAGTGTTGTTATGGGCGGGACTTGCAACTGAGTGGATTCACAATGCCTTTGCTGTGTGAACATTCTTTAAGGCTTTTCAACTGTTATAAGACAAACTCTATGAACTCACCAACCATTGTGTTGACACTTTAGCATGTTTATCTCAGGTTAGTAAGGCGATAGCTAGTGCGTGGAACTTAGAGTCAAGCTGTATATTCTAAAGACTTACGCTTTTATCATTTACCATTCAAAACATTTTGTATACATTTATGTATCATACTTTGGAATCTCATGTTTGTAACTTTGAATTCATTAATCGAATGGTAACTCTTCAAAACGTCTCATTTAGAGGTCGTTTTCTATAACTTGTACTTTGTATTATGAAGTAGCACCCCAGTGACACAGTCTTCCGCTGCGGTATGAATGGGTTACCTTTTGTAATGACCATTTCCTAAGAGTATTTGATTTGTAATAAGAGTTTGTTCTTGTGTTTAAGATATTCACCATACCTTATGAACCTTGGATAGATCTTGAATTGATTGGTTTACACCTAAAGCTTGTTTTTATGAACTAAAATCTTGACGAAGGTTTAAGTTGTAGAAACAATAGATTAGATCATCATCTAATTATCACAACCAACATGTTATCAAAAGTTATCACAATCATGTGTGTCATTAAGTAGAAAACTAGTCTAAACAAGTGTAGTTTTTAAATTATTGAATTTGCTTATTATCTTATTTGCGTACATTAGAGATTTACTTTTAGACTTATATTTTGATTCACTCACAAATCCCTGCGAACGATCCTGACTTACCATCATATCTTGCTATAATGGACGAGTACACTTGCTCGTATGTGTTGTTTCTAGATTTGGTAATTCACCCTTATAAATTTAAAACTTGCATGATAAAACGCACATCAAGTTTTTGGCGCCGTTGCCGGGGATTTTGAATGTGTTCTTTTAACTTTTAAAAGTCCGTTTATTTTCGTGTTCGTTTTCTAAAAAAAAAAAAAAAAAAAAAAAAAAAAAAAAAAAAAAAAAAATCAGAAGCATCTATCCGATCGGATAGACTTCCAGCCGATCGGTTTCCCAGTTTTTCCAATTTTTTAATTTTACCGTAGCATCCATCCGATCGGTTTGGTATCCAACCGATTCGGATAGACTTTTCTGTTTTCGAATTTTTTATTTTCTTGTTCTTTTGTTTAGGTAATTGACTCGATTCTCTTGGTAGTTGTATGAACACTCGTTCTACTACTGAAAAGCTTAGTACACCTTTATCCGATCCCGAAAGTTTGTTTCGTAAGAAGAGATCTTCATCTATTCTTAATTGGTTTGATAATCTTTCCGAAGAACATCCGATTTCCGATCTTTTTGAACCAATACCCATGGCTGACGATCAACCCATGTTGGCCGCCAATCGAACCGTAGCACCTACTCCTGGAGCTGCTATTGTTGTCGCCGACCTTGGTGAAAACTTTACCGTTAAAGGTCACCATCTTTCTATGATCAAAGACCGTCAATTTGATGGCCGTTCGTGGGCCGATCCGCATAAACACATTGCCGAATTCATTGAAATTTGTGGCATGTTTCGTTATGGAAATACTAATGTCGATGCTATCAAGCTCAAAATTTTTCCATCATCACTCGCCAGAGATGCCAAAGTATGGTATAACAAATTAACCCCCAGGAACTATCAATACTTGGGAGGAGATGAGGCAAGCTTTTGTAAGCCAATTCTTTCCACCTGCCATGTCCGATAGACTAATGGGAGAAATCCGTGCTTTTTCACAAAATTCTAATGAATCTCTTGTTGAAGCTTGGCTTCGCATGAAAGATTTGCTTCGAAGTTGTCATGGTCATAATTTAGGACGAGGAACAATAATCCAAATCTTTTATCATGGTCTTGATGAAGCATCCCAAGCAATCCTTGATGCCGGAGGAATTTTTCTTTACAAAACACCTAACGAGGCATATCAACTTCTTGAAGATCGAGTACTCCTTAAACTCGATTGGTCAAAAGATTCCAAAACCAAACCCCTACGGAAAACCGTTGCTTTTGCCGAAAGTTCAGATAATTTGAAACTCATGGACAAAATAGAAGCCTTGTCTTCTAAAATCGACTCGCAATACAAAGATATAAAAGGAGAAATGAAAGAAATGCGAGATGGATGTAATAATTATGGAGGAAATCACACATCATCCGAGTGTGATGACCAACCTATGAATAGACCCAACGAAGGGGAAGCCAATTATGTCCAAGGAGGATATCGTGGAGGAGGTTTTCATGGTAATTATTACGGAAGAAGTTCTGGAAATTGGCAAGACCGCCAACAAAGGGATAACAACCGTGATTTTCAACCCCGAACAGACAATCCAAACCCACCAAATTCAGATAAAAAGGAATAATCTGATTTCGAAAAAATGATGCGAGATTTCGTAAATGCTCAAAGAACCACAAATGAGTTTGTAAAAACTCAATTTTTCAATCTCAAAACCAAAGTTGAGCAAGGTCAGAAAAATCATCAAGCTTCTATCCAGGATCTTGAACAAAAATTTGGTAGACTTTCTGATCAATTTTCTTCTCGAATTCCTGGTACATTACCAAGTAACACCCAATCCAATCCAAAACCGTCTGGATCAAACGATAAGAATTATCATCCACCACAAAACAGAAATGAGCATATCAATGCTGTATTCACTCGAAGTGGTCTCTCATATGATCCACCACCCATTCCTACCGATAACACTATTATTCAAGATGAGGAGGAGGAAGAAGCTGAAGAAGAAGCAGCTGAAGAAGAACCAACCCAAAAACCAACCAAAGAAAATACCGTTCCACCAATAAAACCTTATACACCGAAAATACCATATCCACAAGCCCTAAGAAAAGAGAAAAGAGAGGAGCGAAATAAGAAGTTTATAGAGATGATCAAAGAAGTTAGAATTAATGTACCCCTCGTTGATGTTCTAGCTGGAATGCCCAATTATGGGAAATTTTTGAAAGAACTTCTTAATAATCGAAACAAGTTGGAACAAATTTCCGCAACCGTTCTCAATGAAGTATGCTCTGCTATCATTCAAAACAAAATTCCACCAAAACTTGGAGATCACGGAAGTTTTCTTATACCATGTACATTAGGAAACAACATCACATGTGATGCTTTAGCCGATTTAGGTGCAAGTATCAATTTGATGCTCTATTCGTTGTATTCAAAACTTTCCATTAATACATTGAAACCTACTAAGATGAGTATAAGATTAGCCAACCATACATACCGATATCCTGTTGGGGTTGCTGAAAATATGCTTGTTCAAGTTGGTAAATTTGTTTTTCCTGTGGATTTTGTCATCATAGAAATGGAGGAAGATAGTCGAGTACCCTTAATCTTAGGAAGACCTTTCTTAAACACTGCTGACGCCATGCTTAAAGTCAAAGGCAAAGAACTCAATCTTGGAGTAGGAGAAGATCGAATCACATTCTTAATCGACAAAGCAATGAAATATCTAAATTCCAGTGATGACACATGCTATAACATCGATGTAATTGATGAAGTCACTGAAGAAGAATAGGATGCATTACTTGACGATGCAAAACCATTCATGACTACTTCAGAAAAGATCAGTGAAACAGATTCTGATAATGAATTTGAGGAATTCATGGAAATAAAATTAGAAGAAGAGGAAGAAGAGAAATTTGAAGATATCACTGAGAAAGATCAAATGAAAATCAAATCATCTCTAGAAGAACCACCCACTGATTTAGAACTCAAACCCCTTCCCAATAATCTCGAATATGCCTACTTAGAAGAAAATTCACTTCTTCCAGTAGTCATCGTCGTTGCTCGAAACAAATCAAAAAGAAAGACTCGTTTCTGTTCTTAAGAAGCATAAACGCGCTTTTGCGTGAAAACTTCTGATATTCCAGGAATTAGTCCAGATTTTTGCAAACACAAAATCAATTGTGAAGAAGGTACTAAACCCGTTGTAGAAAGACAACGTCGACTCAACCCAAATATGAACGAAGTTGTTAAGAAGGAAATCATCAAACTTCTTAACGCATGAATTATTTATCCTATCGAGGATAGCTCATTGGTGAGTCCAGTTCATTGTGTTCCGAAGAAAGGAGGAATGAATGTAGTGACCAACGAAAGGAATGAATTAGTTCCTACTAGAACTCTCACTGGATGGCGAGTATGTATTGATTACAGAAAACTTAACAAAGCCACCAGGAAATATCATTTTCCTCTACCGTTCATGGATCAGATGCTCGAAAGATTAGCAGGAAACAAATACTTTTGCTTCCTTGATGGTTTTTCGGGATATTTCCAAATTCCTATCGATCCAGCCGACCAAGAGAAAACCACATTTACATGTCCTTTCGGAACCTGCGCTTATCGGCGTATGCCCTTTGGTCTATGTAATGCACCAGCAACTTTTCAAAGGTGTATGATCGCAATATTTCAAGACATGCTTGAGACATCTATGGAAGTTTTCATGGATGACTTTTCAGTTTTTGGTGATTCTTTTGAAACTTGTCTTTCCAATCTCGATAAAATGCTTGAGAGATGTGAAGCTGCACATCTAGTTCTTAATTAGGAAAAATGTCAGTTCATGGTAACTGAAGGAATTGTGTTAGGACACAAGATATCAAGTTCAGGGATGGAAGTAGACAAAGCTAAAATAGATATGATCACCAAATTACCACCACCAACTAACGTTAAAGCCGTTAGAAGTTTTCTAGGACATGCCGGTTTTTACCACCGATTTATCAAAGATTTTTCAAAAATATCACGTCCTATGACTAAACTTTTAGAAAAGGATTCTGTATTTGATTTCAATGCTGACTGCATTAATGCTTTC
Source organism: Artemisia argyi (assembly GCA_030686995.1). NCBI lineage: Eukaryota > Viridiplantae > Streptophyta > Magnoliopsida > Asterales > Asteraceae > Artemisia > Artemisia argyi. The sequence goes on along the minus strand of CM060678.1, from coordinate 85,237,907 downwards.
GAAACATTGAAAAGTCAATTGACTAGTGCCCCAATTATGGTTGCACCTAATTGGTCACTACCATTTGAAATCATGTGTGATGCAAGCGATTTCGCTGTTGGAGCTGTTTTAGGACAACGTGAAGGAAAACATTTTCGTCCTATATACTTTGCTAGTAAAACACTCAACAATGCCCAACAAAACTATACGGTTACGGAAAAGGAATTATTAGCCGTAGTTTTTGCATTCGACAAATTCAGATCTTATCTCGTGCTTTCAAAAACGATAGTTTTTATAGATCATTCCGCACTCAAATATCTGTTTACCAAACAAGATGCAAAACCGCGTCTTATCAGATGGACTTTACTACTGCAAGAATTCGATATCGAAATAAAAGACAAGAAAGGAGCAGAAAATCTTGCAGCAGATCATTTGTCACGTCTCGAGAATCCGAATTTGGAAGAATTAAAAGAAAATGAAATTAATGATTATTTTCCAGAAGAAACTCTCATGACGATAGATAAAGATGATGATGATGAGGAAATACCATGGTTTCCAGATTACGCAAATTATCTTGCAGGAGATATTCTTAAAAAAGGGATGAGTCACTACCAACGTAGTAAGTTCTTTTCAGAGCTAAAACACTATTATTGGGAGAAACCTTACCTTTTTAAAATGTGCAAGGATGGAATGATACGAAGATGTGTTTCGGGTGCCGAAACAAGAAAAATTCTTGATGAATGTCATCATGGCCTAACTGGGGGACATTAGGGTCCTTCTACTACAGCTAGAAAAGTTTTTGATGCTGGATTCTATTGGCCTACAATTTTCAAAGAAGCGTATACTCTCGTTCAAAACTGCGATGCGTGCCAAAAATCGGGTAACCTTTCTCGAAGAGACGAAATGCCTCAAAAGAGCATTCAAGTCTGTGAAATATTCGACATTTGGGGAATTGATTTTATGGGACCCTTCCCTAAATCACACAAATACGAATATATCCTCGTTGCAATCGATTATATTTCCAAATGGGTTGAAGCTGAAGCTCTTCCTACTAACGATGCACGAGTTGTTGTCAACTTTCTCAAAAAGCTTTTTGCTCGTTATGGAATTCCTAAAGATTTAATAAGTGATAGAGGATCCCATTTCTGTAATAAACAAATGGAGAAAGTAATGAAACGATATGGAGTTCATCATCGTTTTGCTACAGCTTATCATCCTCAAACTAGTGGTCAAGTCGAAAATACCAATAGAGCTATAAAAAGAATACTTGAAAAAATGGTTAAGGACAATCCTTCCGTTTGGTCAAGGAAATTAGACGACGCTCTATGGGCATTTCGTACGGCATATAAGACACCAATTAGTACAACACCATACAGACTCATGTATGGGAAAACATGTCATCTACCATTCGAACTTGAGCACCGTGCTTACTGGGCATTAAGAAGTTGTAATCCTGATCTAAAAATAGCTGGAGAAAAGAGATTTTTGCAATTGCATGAACTCGATGAGTTAAGACTTCAAGCTTATGAGAACTCCAAGCTATACAAAGCAAGAACCAAAGCATACCACGATAGAAAGCTGAGAATTCCAAAACAATTCAAAGCTGGAGATAAAGTTCTGCTCTTCAATATGAAATACAAGTTTAAAGCTCCGAAACTCAAACCAAAATGGTTTGGACCATATGTAGTGAAACATGGATTTCCATCAGGTTATGTTGAACTTTATGACAAACATGGTGGAAGTTTCATTGTAAATGGGCACCGAATTAAACTTTATTATGATAAAGAGCAATTAAACGTAACTTCTAATGAAGAAATTTCATCCGAATTTGAATATGAAGCTATCACATTCATGGCTCTACACAAGGGAATGGTCCCTTGGGCACATAGTAATGGTTTTATCTATGATGCTCTTCCTAGAGCATGGGAAAATGTTACATTGAAAAACATAGATGAAACAGGGGAGGGAATTGTGATAGGAAATGTGTTGTATATCCCTAAAAGGAAATATAACACCACAACTACATAATCTATTCGAAGTTTGAGTCTGGCTGAGGACTCATTAATAAAACAAGCGCTTCTCGGGAGGCAATCCGTGTGTTTATTTTTGATTTATTTTATTTTTCAGTGTCTATACCCCAAAGTTTTACCACTTGGTCAAACTTAAGTGTGGGGGTGTACCACTAATTTGAATAAAACTGCAATGCTTTTTGTTTGTTTCTAATAATGCAGGTGTTGATTGCAAGAAACAGAAGATTGGATAGAAACATAACACTGGATATCATGGTTTATTTTCTCATTTTCCCTACTTTCATACTTTTAAGTTCGTTTATCACATTGAGGACAATGCTTAACTTAAGTGTGGGGGGGGGGGGGGGGGGGGTGAGTATGTAAAATAAGAAATTAAGTCTAATATCGATTTAATTTTTAAATTTTGTTTGTCCTTATAATCTAGTTGTTTTCACACTTTTAGGAGTAATTTATTAGAATAACTGGATCTATCCACTGGAAAAATTAGTAATTTTGAAAAATTTGAGATGTGTCCCGATTAATATTGCAATCTATTTTTGGATCGATAACATTTGCTTGCACACATTATAACCCTTTCCACTAAATTGTGAGGATTTTAGCCTGTTCATATCTAGCATACATCTTATATGCTCGAATCTTTTGTTATGAGTGTGCCGGTGATTTTATTTATTCTAGAACTTGTACTTGTAAATCATTACGAGACCGTTGTGAGATTACATTTTTGTAATATAAGTATACATACGTGATAAGAGGCAACCTTAGGATTTTAACCAAATAGCCTTCCTTATTGATTTTTAGCTAGTCACATTGATTAGTTAATTTCCAATTTTTAACCCTTTTGTTAGCGTTCATTTTTAACGCTAGATAACCCTAGTTACACCCTCTGGGCCATCCTTTTCATTTTGTTAAATCCAGAAAAAAAAATTACACTTTAAACCTTAGCCTAACCCTTGTCGAAGTCTAAATGGTGGGTTGCTAGTTGCTTGGTTGTTGGATTGTTTCTAATGATTATTAGTTAGCCACACTTCACCAATCATGTGTGTGCCATTCCGACAAAGACGGAGACTGCAGCTTCTTATTTGTATTGTTGTGGTGATGCTTATGCGAAGTGTGGGGGAATTTGCAAAAAAAAAAATAAAAAATAAAATAAAATAAAAATCATCGCAACTATAAGGTGACAATTATAGCAAATGTGCTATATGTGAAGATGAAGTTATGTGATATGTTGTTAGCCAATGTGCTAAGTATGAAGAATATTTTTATGGTGAATCGATGTATCAATATTTGAAGAAGAGAAGATTGTAACTATAATCATTTTTGGGTTCGTGAATTGTTTCGGTGACTAGCAACAATGGGTATTAGACTTGACTTTATTTTTCTTTTAAAACCAATTTCATAAATATTCCCATGCCTTATCCCTACCCTTACCAAATTACTTTATCTATCCAGATATAGTAATGGCTTTGTGAGAATATCAAGTGCAAGAATATTGTAGTGATCATCCGGTTTTTGAGTAATCAAGAATTCGAGCCAGTAATCTATTGTGTTTTTGTATGAGATGTTTGAACATAAGCCTGGTATAACCCGAAGCCTAAAACATTACAACCCGAATAAAAGACCTCTTTGATATGTAGACTTGGTGCTTACGCCATGTCGGTGTAGTTTTGTTTCTTGCACAAGCCTATGGTAATAATTAGATCATGACTGAGCAATGAGTGTGATTTCTCTTATATATACTCCACTACCTAAATAAATGAGTGTTATGTGTGAATTATATCTTATTCTTCTTTCGTGAGGTGTTTAGAAATGTTAATCAAGCAAGAAAATCTATGGGTATTGTCAAACATATCAATTTTCACCTTAAAGCTTAAAATGATGAATCTTATCTTGTACTTGTACTTGATAGATTTGCATCATATTTTTCTAATCATTCTTGTGTACCATGTGGATATTTAGTTTTCTTCTAGATTTTATTGAGGACAAGCAAAGTTTAAGTGTGGGGGATTTGATAACGCTCAAAGTTAACATGTTTTTATAAGCGTTATTAGTGTTTTTGTGTATGTTATTTGGTTGTTTTTATATGCTTTTGCCACTAAATCGTATCAAAGTACGTTTTTGTAGCATATGTAGCCAAATGTAGGGAAAATGGAGAAAAAGTGAAGAAAATGAAGTATATGCGATTACACGAAGATTCCCAAGCTCAAAAGTCCAATCTGTGAATCATTTCATATGAGAATCTAAGTTTTGTCATCTCAAAGTTCCAAGTTCAGAGTTAATCAAGTTTGGATAGTGCATAAAGAACTACACAAGGAAAAGTCAAAGTCCAAAGCAACCAGAATCTACCATCCGATCGGTTGGAGTCTAACCGATCGGATAGCCATAATGACCATTGCCATCCGATCAGTATCAACCCGCAACCGATCGGATGGTCATTTCTGCATGTTTATACCAACTTTTGTGCACGAATCTTGGTCTTTTGTCCCATGGTTCTAGGCCCTTCTTAGTGTCTTATTGTCCAAGTTCCAGCATTTAAGTCCCTATTCATTACTAGGAGTGTTGGACAAGCCTATAAGGACCCCAAAAGTGCACAATTGAAGACACCATTCAAGAGACCATTTATTCTCATTACTACTCTCAATTATTATCATCATCTAGCTCTCAAAGGAGGAAAATTCGTGCAGAAAGAACCAGGAACTTTGGAGGACCAAGGAAGCAACATTTGGAGTCCGAAAATCTCAAGAAATCATCACCAATACTTAGGTTATCAATACCTTGTCATTTGTTATCAATTCCAAAGCATTGTAAGACTTAAAACCATGGATTCTAATGTTAACTATTCTGAGTTTATTTCCATGTTTGCTATGAGTGGCTAGTAATCTTTTTACACTTGTTTTGATGTTTTTTTATACTTAGTGATAGTTATGATTGTGATAACATGTTTTAATTCAATTTCAAGTCAATCCTAAGAACCAATTGTACCTTAAGTTTCATCGTGACATTTGTTTAGCCAAGGTTAACTAATTGATAATAGTTTCAAGGGTCGAAAGATTTGTTATTATTCAACTAGTTATAATCATTTGTCTATGAATGATTGTTTTTCACCATAATTATTCTTGACTAAACAAAGAAACAAGAAGTATGATTGTAATGAGAATGCTTTTATAAGATCAAATCGGATTGTTTGTAAACTTTTAGTTGGATGAAAGTTTAGATGTTTATAAACAATTGTAACCTTTTTGTCTATGAATGGGTTACCTTTTGTAATGACCATTTCCTAAGAGTATTTGATTTGTAATAAGAGTTTGTTCGTGTGTTTAAGATATTCACCATACCTTATGAACCTTGGATAGATCTTGAATTGATTGGTTTACACCTAAAGCTTGTTTTTATGAACTAAAATCTTGACGAAGGTTTAACTTGTAGAAACAATAGATTAGATCATCATCTAATTATCACAACCAACATGTTATCAAAAGTTATCACAATCATGTGTGTCAGTAAGTAGAAAACTAGTCTAAACAAGTGTAGTTTTTAAATTATTGAATTTGCTTATTATCTTATTTGCGTACATTAGAGATTTACTTTTAGACTTATATTTTGATTCACTCACAAATCCCTACGAACGATCCTGACTTACCATCATATCTTGCTATAACGGACGAGTACACTTGCTCGTATGTGTTGTTTCTAGATTTGCTAATTCACCCCTATAAATTTAAAACTTGCATAATAAAACGCACATCAGCCATAAGAGCAACATTAAAATCCTCCAATCTACGAATACCAAGACCACCTTTGTGCTTAGGCTTACAAACCGACTCCTAAGTAACTTTCGCCATACCCCGTTTCATTTCACCTTGACACCATAAGAAACCTCTCATGAGTTGCTCCAACTCATGAATGATGCGAGCAGGGAGGATAAAAACATAAGCCAATAGATATACAGAGAAGATAATACCGATCTCACCAGCTAGAGCCTCCCCGCAAGAGATAAAAAATTACGCCAATCGTGAACACGACCTTCCAATTTTTCCACAAGGACCTTACAGTCCCTATATAGCAGTCTTGAAGAGATAAGAGGGATACTGAGGTACCTTACAGGAAGAGAGCCTTTTGCAAATGGCATAGAATGAAGAATAGTAGGTTTCAAGGTAGTAGGACATTACAGAAGAAAGATGTGCTCTTAGGAATACTCGAGACAAGGCCCGGCACATTCTTGAAATCCTCTAAGGCTTGCATAATAACATCAATAGAAGAAGGGTGGCCTCTAGAAAACAAGAAAATATCATTTGCAAAACAAAGGTTAATAATTCTTTGTTGCTCACAAACATGATGAAACTGAAAATCCTCCGAGTTAGAAACATTTTTTTGCAAAATAAGAGTTAGGATCTCATAACCAAGGTAAACAAGTCAGGAGATAACGGATCACCCTGCCTTAGGCCTCTTTTACCTTTGAACTAGCTATGAAGATCCTCATTAACACATATAGAGTACGATGTGGAAGAAACACACACCATGATCCATTCTACTATTTTATGATGGAAACCTAAACCAACCAGAATTGACCTAAGGAAAGCCGGTCAACTGTATCATACGACATTTCTATATCCACTTAAAATGCACACCTAGGTGGACCACTCCTTCTATGGTAGTTCCGCATAAGTTCTTGGGTTAGCAATATGTTATCTGAGATATGATAGCTCTGAACAAATGCAGATTGGTTGATACTAACCAAATCACCAAGGCCCTCTTTAATACGATTTGTAATAATTTTACTTACGCATTTATAAAGGACAACACAACAAGAGATAGGCCTATATTCATTAATCCATGAAGGGGTAGACACTTTCGGGACCATATAGATAATGGTGTGATTGATTTCTATTAAACACTTCACAAAATGATTTTTATCGAGTGGAAATGTAAAAAGTGTGAAGTACAATTGGGGGTTTAGCAAGGTAAGGTAGTTAAGAGACCAAAGTCCTACGAAAAACCTTTACAGGTTTCTGGCGCTCTGACACACCAACCAGTACACCCGCCTCATAAAACTTTTTCAAGTTTGGGACTTTTGGCGTATAAAATACCCCATCTTGGCTCTTGTATTCCTCACCTCTTGCCATTAATTCTTTCTCTCTAATTTCTTTTCTCTCTAACATCTAACTCTATCGTCTTGTGTTCATAATCTTTCACACTTATCATCACATTGAAAGAACATATTCCTTGCAAGGGAAGAATCACAAGAACCTAATACACTCTTGTGATTGTGTCAATGGTCTTCTTATCTATATGATGTGTAAGGAAAGCTTTAAATTTATAATACTAGTTTCACCGATTTTAATAAACCAAACACACGGGTAAAGTATAACCCCCGTTGGTAGTATTAGATTAAGGTAAGACCAGGTTGTATCCATAGGGACTTAGTTCATTCCGTTTAAATATAACAATTAGTAAAAGAAGACAAGTAACGATTATAGGAATAAAAGTAATTCAACTATTAAGACAAATGATTGCTTGGATAGCTTAGATAATCTAGTGACAATGTTTATGTTTGATCTCAGTTTGATAAAGGAGTACAACTTATAAGAGAGCTATTTTCGTCAAAAGAGCAATTTCATAACTCGTAGGTTCAATTCAAGATTCATATCCACCCATTAAGTGATTTCTTTCGAAATAGTATTTCATATCAAGTCTAGATTATTACTGATTCTTCTAAGTGGATTTCTCCTTTCAAAGACAAGTAATGCAGACAAGTTCCTAGAATTGCATTTAACACGTTGGTTCTTTCGACCTATCCCAACATATTATATTCAACCAGTTTCAATAAGTAAACGTGATAAGACTAGAAATGAAATAGTTCGCAATATAAACTTGAAATTGGTAGAGATCAAAACATAATCATAAGTCACTTTATTATATTCACATATCCAAGCAATCACAAGAGGTTTAGCCTCTCATGGCTAATGAGTTCATAATAACAGAAGTGCGTAAATGATAAACAAGAGACATACAGATTGGATTGATCAAATGATTACACAAGTGTCACAAGTAACCAAGAATTCAACACCAACAAGTATTTAACACCCCTTATTCTGATTCGTTCACCCCTGCAACTTGGCTCTGGATCACGTGTTACTCTGGACTTAGCTTTGTGGAAATTGATTATAGAGTGGAAAGTTCAAATGCTTGCAAATGATCTCTATTTATAGGCAAACTGATATGCGAAGTACAGCGCACTTGCTTTCTGAGTGCGGCGCACTTTCTTATTTTCTTGGCGCCAAAGCTTCATAAATTCCGGGGAAGTACGGCGCACTTAGTTTGCAAGACCGTCGTACTTTTGTTTAATATTATATATTTGACTTCCTTTGACCGAGAGGTAAGTGCGGCGTACTTTCTTGTAAAACCCGCGTACTTGGCTTACATGAAAAGCTAATCATGGAAGACTTCATTATTTATTCACTTCAAGTGGCGAAATTGTATGTTTTTAGGTGTTTCATGCTCAGACCATCCAAGAGTGAACCTGCATTCATTTTATGCTATTAAGTACCAATAGTTCACGTAAAATGATCATAAAACATATAGAATAATGCTTAAGAAATATGTATAATTAGAGCGTTATCAAATACCTCCACACTTAGCTATTGCTTGCCGTCAAGCAATCAGGCGAGAAAATTAAGTTTGTTTTGTGATCATGGAGATATATTATTAGATTTATTATTTTGTTAGAAAGGCATTGACACATAACTAAAAACACCTCACGAAGGATTATTTTAAATGATTCACACAATTCACTCGAATAGGGTTTAGTTTACTCAATATATGCACAGACACGACTAAATAGCTACCATAGGCTTGCACAAATCACAAAGACAACTTCGACAAGGTGTAAGCACCAGACAATGATATCAATGAGGACTTTTTCGGGTTTGCTTAGGGATTAAGGGTATGAACAAGGCATGGTAATTTTCTTTGTTGTCTCTTGTAGGATTTGTAGAAGGATGAACTAAACAGCTGCATAACATCAATATACAAGGATCTTTTTTATTCCATCATAATAATCACTTCTTTTCTTTTCTCTTTTTCTTTTTGATTTTCTTTTTCAACATTTCCCATAACTTTTCATTTCTCTCATACTATTTTCATTTCGCAACAATAATCAATTCTTCATTTTTTTAAGCATAAGCAATTTGGTTTAAGAATAGGAAAAAGGCTTAGGCTCAGCATGTTGTTCTAGGTGACAATAGCACTAAAAATGAGCGCTAGAAGGTTATTTTCTTTAATATACTAGTGACCAGTGTAGTCAACTAGATTATGATTTCATAGGATGGCTTTTTGGTGTAAATCCTAAGTTTGCCTCAATATCATCTAAAATTGTCTATAAAGCATAAGAAATGCAATCTCACTGCGGCATTCGTTATTGATGAATAAGTGCAAGTTCTAGAGCTAATTTAAATCGTCGGTTCACTCATATGTTTGGAGAAAGTGTAGCAAATATACACTCATAAAGGCTTATAAGAATCTCACATTTGTTGACTTCCCCCTACTCATGTTGGACATTGCCCTCAATGTTTATAACTGGGAACATAAAAATGAAATAGAAAAAATATTAGCAGAATAAGAGAGTAACTTCCCAAGGACAAATGAGAGATCATGAAAAGCAGTGCTTCCCAAATGTGGTCTTCATAGTAATCTGCAAAAGATAAAACAAGCACACAAAAATGGAAAATATTTTTGGGTTTTGTAGGTTTTATATATATATATATTTTTTTTTTGTGTGTGTATATATATATATATATATATATATATATATATATATATATATATATATATATATATATATATTACCTCCACACCTAAGATTTACAGTGTGGTTTAAAACAAAGTTTTAATATACGTGAAAAAGGAAATAAAACAAAATAAAATAGGTTAAAACGGGGTTGCCTCCCGCTAAGCGCTAATTTCAGAGTCTATAGCTCGACTCATGTGATTAGTTTGTTTTAGTCAATTGGAAAGAATGGTGTTGATTCTTCCCTTCTATCGTTGAAACTTTCTTCCTCATTATATAGTTTAAGCCTGTAACCATTGACTATAAAACTTTTATCGTCATGTCTATATAATTCAACATATCCGGATGGATATTGGTGTTTCACAGTATAAGGTCCAACCCAGCGGCTTGTAAGTTTTGGTTGTTTGATTTTGAATTTTGATTGAAAAAAGTAGGACTTTATCTCCTTTCTTGAATTCTTTTCTCATTTTTAATTTCCGATCATGCCAAACTTTAGTTTTTTCTTTATAAAGACGAGAGTTTTCATAAGCATAAAAGCGTAGTTCGTCTAATTCATGAAGTTGAAACATCCGCTGGATTTTCTTTAAGATCTAGGTTACAATTTTTAAGTACTCCATATGCGCGGTGTTCTAATTCAAATGGTAGGTGGCATGCTTTACCATATATGAGTTTGTATGGTGTTGTTCCAGTTGGAGTTTTATAAGCAGTTCTGAATACCCATAGAGCATCATTTAATTTCCATGACCAAACAGCTGGATTTTCTTTAACTTTTTTTTCAAGTATTCGTTTAAGAGCTCTGTTAGTATTTTCAACTTGACCACTAGTTTGAGGGTGATATGATGTAGAGAACCGATGGTTAATTCCATATCTTTTCATAGCTTTTTCCATTAATTTATTGCAAAAATGAGTTCCTCTGTCGCTAATTAGAGCTTTAGGTATTCGAAATCGACAGAATAGTTTTTTAAGAAATGTTATAACAACTTTGGCATCATTAGTTTGAAGAGCTTGGGCTTCTGCCCATTTTGAGACATAGTCAACAGCGACTAGCATATATTCGAATTTTGATGATTTAGGAAATGGTCCCATAAAGTCTATACCCTAGATGTCAAAAATTTCGCAGATTTGAATGTAATTCATAGGCATTTCATCTCTTTTAGAAATGTTTTCAGTTTTCTGACATGATTCGCAAAGGCGAACTAGAGTATGTGCTTCTTTTAGAATTGTTGGCCAATAGAATCCAGATTCGAATACTTTTTTAGCGGTAGCGTTAGCACCATAATGTCCACCGGTGGGTCCATGGTGACATTTATCAAGAATAGCACGAGTTTCAGGCCCAGAGACACATCTACGGATTATTCCGTCAGGACAGATTTTGAATAAGTATGGTTCATCCCAAAAATACTTTTTTTATATCTGAGAAGAATTTTCTTTTCTCTTGGTGAGTCATTCCTTTTCTTAGTATGTCCCCCGCCAGATAGTTTGCAATGTCTGCGAACCAAGGCGTGTCTGGAGAACTAATTGAATTAAGAGTTTCGTCTGGAAAATTATCATTTATTTCAATTTCTATTTCTTCATCCTCATTTTCAAAACGAGACAAATGATCGGCGGCTACATTTTCAACACCTTTATTGTCTTTGATTTCTATATCGAATTCTTGCAAAAGCAGAATCCAACGAATAAGACGTGGTTTAGCATCTTGCTTTTTAAACAGATATCTAAGCGCGGAATGATCTGTATAGACCACAGTTTTGGATAGAACTAGATATGCTCGAAATTTATCGAATGCAAACACAATGGCCATGAGTTCTTTTTCAGTAATCGTGTAGTTTTGTTGATCAGCATTGAGTGTTTTGCTAGCAAAGTAGATAGGATGGAAATGTCTACAATCTTTCTGTCCTAAGACAGCTCCGACGACAAAATCGCTTGCATCGCACATTAATTCAAATGGTAAGTTCCAATTTGGACTTATTATAATCCGCGTACATGTGAGTTTCTCTTTGAGAGTTTCAAAAGCTTTTTGAAATTCGTCATCGAATTCAAAGGTAATATCCTTTTCTAGAAGTTTAGTTAAAGATCGAGCGATTTTTGAGAAATCTTTAATAAATCGTCGATAGAATCCAGCATGTCCTAAAAAGCTTCTAATGCCTTTCACATTAGTAGGTGGTGGAAGTTTCGAGATTAGATCACTTTTGCTTTGTCAACTTCAAGTCCTGCTCCTGACACTTTATGTCCGAGCACAATACCTTCTTTGACCATAAAGTGACATTTTTCCCAATTAAGCACAAGATTTGTGTCTTCACAACGTTGAAGCATTTTATCTAAATTACTTAGGCATTTATCGAAAGAATTTCCAAAGATTGAAAAATCATCCATGAAAACTTCCACGGATTCTTCAATCATATCATGAAATATTGCTATCATACACCTTTGAAAAGTAGCAGGTGCATTACATAAGCCAAAGGGCATATGTCGATACGCAAAGGTTCCGAAAGGACAAGTAAATGTTGTTTTCTCTTTATCCATTTGATCTATTGGTATTTGGAAATATCCGGAGAATCCATCTAGAAAACAGAAATATTCATTTCCTGCTAGTCTTTCTAACATTTGGTCCATGAATGGGAGAGGAAAATGATCTTTTGTTGTGGCTTCATTTAGTTTTCTGTAGTCAATACATACGCGCCAACTAGTGACAGTTCTAGTCGTGACAAGTTCGTCATTTTCATTAGTCACTACTGTTATACCAACTTTCTTAGGTACACAATGAATAGGACTTACCCATGGGCTATCTGCTATAGGGTAGATGATTCCTGAGTCAAGGAGTTTGACAACTTCCTTCTTGACAACTTCTTTCATATTCGGATTGAGTCTTCTTTGCTTTTGAACCACTGGTTTCTTATCATCCATTAACTGAATTTTGTGTTTAAAGAAGGATGAACAAATCCCAGGTATGTCACTAGTTTTCCAAGCAAAGGCTCTTTTGTCGTTTTTTAGAACTGAGATTAATTTTCCTTTTTTTCTTTCAGAGAGTTTAGATGAAATTATGACTGGAAGTAACAATTCTCCTTCCAAGAAAGCATATTCCAGATGGTCTGGTAATGGTTTGAGAATGAGATCAGTAGGTGGTTCTTTGATAGAGTTTTTAATTCTAAGTTCATTGTCAGGGTTTATTTTCTCAAATGGTAATCCTTCTTCATTATCTTCCTTGTCATCGGAACTTTCATTTTTATCTTCGAGGGTCATAGCCATGAATTGATCGTATTCATCCATAACTTCGTGTTCAAGAAGTGTTCCATCGATTAAGTACAGTAATTGATTAAATTCATCTAGCAGTTCATCAAAATCTTCTTTGACAATTTCATCGATAACATCAATTCTAAAGCATGTGTCATCGTTAGAGTAAGAGTGTGTCATAGCCTGTCTATGGAGAAAATCATTCTTTCTTTTCCAACTCCAAGATTGAGTTGTTTCTGTTTAACTCGAATCATAGCATCGGCTGTTTGGAGAAAAGGTCTTCCTAAGATTAGGGGTACTTTGCTATCTTCTTCCATTTCTAGGATAACAAAATCAACTGGAAAGGTGAATTTTCCAACTTTAACTAACATGTTCTCAGCTATTCCAACAGGATATTGGAAAGATCGGTCAGCTAATCGAACACTCATTCTAGTTGGTTTAAGCGTTTCAATTGATAATTTAGCATATAGAGAATACGGCATCAGATTAATGCTAGCACCAAGATCGGCTAGAGCATTGCACGAGAATGTTTTACTAAAAGTACAAGGAATCAGGAAACTTCCTGGGTCTCCAAGTTTTCGTGGAATTTTGTTTTGAACGATAGCTGAACATTCTTCGTTAAGGAAAGTTGCTGAAATTTGTTCGAGTTTGCTATTGTTACTAACAAGTTCTTTGAGAAATTTCCCATAGTTGGGCATTCCGGCTAAAACATCAACAAGAGAGACATCAATTCGGACAGCTCTAATTATATCAAGAAATTTTCCATACTGAGCTTCCATTTTTTCTTTTCTTAAGCGTTGAGGATATGGAATTCTAGGTTTGTAGGGTTTAGGTACTGGTGTTTCAGGAGTTGTCGTTTCTTTACGAGGGACAGTTTCTTCTTCTTCTTCTTCATCATCATCAGTGAAAACTTCAACAGGTTGTTGAGTTTGACTAGGATCATAAGAAGTACCATTTCTTGTGGTAGTAGCATTCACATGCTCATTTACTCCCCTTTACCCAAAAAAAGCATTCACATGCTCATAACGAGCATGCGGTGGTTGATAGGTTTGTTTATAGGATTAGGTTGAGTGTTACTAGGAAGGGATCCAGAAGCTCGACCTAATTGCTTTTCGGCGAATCTATCGAATTTGGCTTCAAAATTTTGCATCACGGCTTGGTGATATCTAGCAGCAGATTCAAATTTTCTTTTAAGTCCATGTATTGATCTTTTATGAAAAGGTTTGTTAATTTTTGTACTTTAATAAAATCATTCAGTTGAGTTTGAACATCTGGTTTGTCATCGATGTTTGCTTGTTTGTAAGGTTCTCGATTATATTCGTTCTTCGCACTAGGTCTCCATCGTTCTCGTTCTCGATCACGATCATGATAGTTCTCATAGAAACGGGTGCGTCTAAAAGTGTTCATAAATTTAGCTTCTTCTTCACGTGACATAGGTGTGTCATCATCACTGCAATTTGCGGTAGCATGGTTTCCGCCACAATGATTACAACTTTCATGTTGTTCTCTCATTTCTTTGTATTGAGCATCCATTTTAATTGCCATGGCATCCATTCTTGCCATAATTTTATTAGTATCAGAATTGCAACTGCCTTCATCAGCGAAAGCAACAGTTTTATGAAGAGAAGTTTTTGGTTTTTGTTCTTTTGGCCAATCTAGCTTAAGTATGACTTTGTCTTCAAGGAGTTGATACGCTGTTATTTCATCAAGACCGTGGTAAAAGATTTTGATTATAATGCCTTTTGTCAGACTATGTCCATGACAGTTTCTTAGCAATTCTTTCATTCGAAGCCAGGCTTCGGTTAGATTTTCATTTTCACGTTGTGAGAATCCTCGGATTTCTCCGAGAATTTTATCAAATAGAGCTGGAGGAAAATATCTACTAACGAAAGCAGTATGAAGTTCGTCCCATGATTCTATGGTTCCTTCATCGAGTTCATCAAGCCAAGTTTTAGCTTCTCTTGTTAGAGATAGAGGAAACATCATGAGTCTTACCACTTCAGTTTCGGTAGCTCCGTATTTGAACATATCGCATACGCTTTGAAATTCATGAATGTGTTTGTGAGGATCAGTTTTAATTCGACCATCAAATTGGTTTCCCTTGACAAGAGTCAGGTGATTCCCTTTGTTTGCAAATTCTTTTACGGTTTCAGGAATGGTAATAGCTGGTCCAGGTGTAGGTGCAACGGTACGATCGTTGGCCTACAGTAGTTCATTATCAGCGTCATCCATTGGATCGTAAATTTGGATTAATTTGACGTAAAATCTGAAGTTTGAGATATCGTCAACGGTGTGTAGTGAACAAGAGGTTGTTCTGGTCTT
Source organism: Artemisia argyi (assembly GCA_030686995.1). Taxonomy (NCBI): domain Eukaryota; kingdom Viridiplantae; phylum Streptophyta; class Magnoliopsida; order Asterales; family Asteraceae; genus Artemisia; species Artemisia argyi. Next base: position 85,222,562 of record CM060678.1, on the reverse strand, counting down.
TCGTCTTTTTTAGAAATAGGAACTCTTTTGTTATTACGTTTTCTTTTGTTTAAAGTTCTTTCAGGTTCTGATAGAGGTGAAATGGGTTCAGTTTCAACTGAGCGAGTGTGCATTCAAGGATAAAGAGCGAAATTTAAATCAATTTGATAAATTTCGTTTTCTGAGTAAGTGAGTGCGGCGTACACTATATAGTGTGTGATGTACTTGTGTGTAATGGAAATGTGCGGCGTACTTAAGTGTAAGTATGGCGGCATTGTTTTTACCGAGAGGGTTAATCTCAAAAGATGGTGAAAAAGATGATTCTTTTTGGTTTTCTATAAAAGGATTTGCGATGTTTACGAAAACCGTTATGGATTGAAGTAAGTGTGTCGTACTTGGTGACAAGTACGGCGGTCTGTGTGTACTCTGTGTAAAAGTGTGGCGTACACGTGTGTAAGTGCGACGTGCTTTCTGCAACAGAAGAAACAGAGTGATCTGGTTTTGGAGAGATTTTTGGTATTGTTTACTAATTTTACTTTGAAAATACTTAAGGAACATATTTAAGTCCCCGGCAGCGGCGCCAAAAACTTTGATGTGTAAGGAAAGCTTTAAATTTATAATACTAGTTTCACCGATTTTAATAAACCAAACACACGGGTAAAGTATAACCCCCGTTGGTAGTATTAGATTAAGGTAAGACCAGGTCATATCCACAGGGACTTAGTTCATTCAGTTTAAGTATAACAATTAGTAAAAGAAGACAAGTAACGATTATAGGAATAAAAGGAATTCAAATATTAAAACAAATGATTGCTTGGATAGCTTAGATAATCTAGTGACAATGTTTATGTTTGATCTTAGTTTGATAAAGGAGCACAACTTATAAGAGAGCTATTTTCGTCAAAAGAGCAATTTCATAACTCGTAGGTTCAATTCAAGATTCATATCTACCCATTAAGCGATTTCTCTCGAAATAGTATTTCATATCAAGTCTAGATTATTACTGATTCTTCTAAGTGGATTTCTCCTCTCAAAGACTAGTAACGCAGACAAGTTCCTAGAATTGCGTTTAACACGTTGGTTCTTTCGACCTATCCCAACATATTATATTCAACCAGTTTCAATAAATAAACGTGATAAGACTAGAAATGAAATAGTTCGCAACATAAACTTGAAATTGGTAGAGATCAAAACATAATCATAAGTCACTTTATTATATTCATATATCCAAGCAATCACAAGAGGTTTAGCCTCTCATGGCTAATGAGTTCATAATAACAGAAGTGCGTAAATGATAAACAAGAGACATACAGATTATATTGATCAAATGATTACACAAGTGTCACAAGTAACCAAGAATTTGACACCAACAAGTATTTAACACCCCTTATTCTGATTCGTTCACCCCTGCAACTTGGCTCTGGATTACGTGTTACTTTGGACTTAGCTTTGTGGATATTGATTATAGAGTGGAGAGTTCAAATGCTTGCAAATGGTCTCTATTTATAGGCAATCTGATATGCGAAGTACGGCACACTTGCTTTCTGAGTGCGGCGCACTTTCTTATTTTCTTGGCGCCAAAGCTTCATAAATGCAGGGGAAGTACGGCGCACTTAGTTTGCAAGACCATCGCACTTTTATTTAATATTATATATTTGACTTCCTTTGACCGAGAGATAAGTGCGGCGCACTTTCTTGTAAAACCCGCGCACTTGGCTTACATGAAAAACTAATCATGGAAGACTTCATTATTTATTCACTTCAAGTGGCGAAATAATAGGTTTTTAGGTGGTTCATGCTCAGACCATCCAAGAGTGAACCTGCATCATTTTATGCTATTAAGTACCAAAAGTTCACGTAAAATGATCATAAAACATATAGAATAATGCTCAAGAAATATGTATAATTAGACCCTTACCACTATACTTTTTCTATTAGAATCGAGTCCCTATGTTAGGTTAGGGTTTGCTTAAACAACCAAACATTTATTCATTCAATTTGGTTGTAAAGGAAGTCTTGTGTATCGGTGACCAAGTCTAGATTGGAGATCTAATTGGGGTTTGATACTTCTGATGAGAAGTCTTTGTGGTCTTAGTGGGAAGTTGAATCAAGAGATTCTTTTGGGTGGTTTATGAGGGCGGAATACCGTTAAGAGTAGCTCTTCTTTGTAAGCACTGATCTTTGTGCATATCGGTAGAGTGAAGTTGTAACGGTTTAGTCCACCGAAAGGATTATACTTAGTGAATAGTATCGTGTCGTGGATTCGCAACTGGACGTACGGATGGTATAAACCTCCCATCCCGAACCAGTATATATTGTGGTTTTCTTTACTCGCTTTACATATTATGATTGTGTTGTGGTTGTCGTACTTGTTTATATAACCACTTGTTGATCTTTGAGGCTTGAATTCAATAAACTTTGAAGAAGCTTAAAACACCGTATTTGTGGAAAACTAGAAGGGGGGGGGGTTGAATAGTTTTATGTCCTTTTGAATTTATTTCCAAAATATTTTGTTGGTTATAAAAACTTTCGATTCGATCTTAAGTGAGTTCAAGCAACAACCAATATAAGCAAGTCTAAACTAATATTGAAAGTATTGAAATATAATGAAGAAAAGATAGAGTTAGAAAGATCAAACCACAACACGTGAATTTATAGTGGTTCGGCTACAAGGACACCTTCCTTGCCCTACTCCACTCCCCGAGTACCACACTCGAGAGTTTTCTTCACTATGTCAACAAACTCCTTATGGTGGAGAAACCTTACACACCTTGGCTTACACAAGTTAACGACACTAAGCTAAATGTCGAGTTCTAATTGTAGCTAGAACTAATCTCACACCAAATATCACACCACGTGATCTTCACACCTTAATCACACCTTCACACCTTCTTCAAGACTTCACACCGTCTTCACACCTTGTCAATCTTCACACCTTCTTCCATGCACAACTAAGTCACAACTACTAAACTAGTTTACAACACACCAAGATTCTACAATCAACAAATATACACAACACCTTAACAATTAACTATCACTAGTACTATATGAAACTAGCTATACACAACACCACTACAATAAGATGGATGTAGAGAAGTGTTCTTCTTTTTGCACTTGAATGGATGAAGCTTTGGATCACTTGGAAACAAAGACTTATGAAATATATGATCAAAGGATTTTAGATCTAGAGAAGAAGATTGGATCAGAAAGTTTATGGTGCAAAAAGGTGAGAAAAATATGTGGAATGATCCAATATTTATAGGGCCAGATTTTACTGTTCGGGAGCGTGCCGGTTCCCTTAATTATAGGCCGGTCCCCTTAATGATTAAGGGGGCCGCCTAGTAAAATTAAGGGGGCCGCCCTCCTGAACGTTCCAAAAGTTTTTCTGGATAAAATTTGCCCTTTTTGATTGGAAATTTGAAATCATATTTTTGTGGTTTAATAAAGCTTTACCAAAAATGATTTAGAAATATATATAAAATGTTAAAATCATTTTATATAATGTTATGTATTAATATAAAATTTCCTTTGATCATGTAATGCATAAGTTACTAAGTTTATGCATACCTTGAGTGATATAAGATGTAGAGGTAAATATTTGTCACCAAATACTTGTTTATGTCTTATTCTTGACTTAATTTGATTTAAGTTTTGTGATTATCAAAACATAGGTTTATTGAGAAATATTAATAACATTCACAAACATTATTTATATCAACAATCTCCCCCTTTTTGATGATTACAAAACTTAAACTCATTAACTCAAAAATTATTTTTTAAACAAGTATTTTAGTGAGTTTATATGTACTTCTCCCCCTTTTTGTAACATCAAAAAGGTTATGCCGACAAGTTTTCATTCGTGAAAATTTTGACGGGTAGAAACTCCCCCTTGATGTGTACTCCCCCTCGTTTGGGGGCACCAAGAGAACGAGCTATGGAATGCTTGCAAAACAAAAATATTAGAAGCACAAGTATATACATGTACACAAATATAGGGTGATGAGAAAAGAAAGAAACATTCATATTAGAGCAATGGTTGTGTTAAGACACAACAATACGAGTACATAAGCTAACAACATAATAGCAAATACATAAGCCAATTAATCAAGAAAGATATATCATCATGCAAAAGTACATGGACTTCATAGAGCTTGCAAGCAAAAGGGGTGGCAAAGACTTTATTTATTAAGCATATCAAATGCTTAATTTGGAGAGCATGATGGTGATGGTGGAGGAGTGGATGAGAATTGTGGTGGAGGAATTATAGGAGAGGATGGTGGAGTTGGAGGTGGTGGTGGGTTGGTAAGCAAATGTTCAACATATGAAAACATATATTGAATTTCATCTTTAAGGCCAAAGATGATGGTTCGGTTGTGGATACAACAAAGGCAAGTATCACCATGTGATTCAAGCATCCTCCAAGGTACGGGATTGGCAAAGTATGGTGGTGTAATTTGTGGAGATGAGAGTTGAGTATCAAGTGGTGTTATTGGTGAAAGTGAGATTGTAAGATGGGTGGATATAGGTTCTTGTGTGGGAAGTGGTGATGATACTTGTGGTGACAAGTGTGAATTGATGTAGTCATTGATTGATGAGGTTGAGGGTAAGGAAGATGAGGAAGTTCCATGAGTGGAAGGTGTTTTGGATGGTGCATTAGGTGCACTTGGAGAGGAGCATTTTGGTAAAGGTGATGGGGTTATGTTGTCTTCATTTGTTAAGTCAATGAAGAGTTGTTTTGGAGGAATGACCACAAGTTTTTGTTTCTTGGAGGTTTTGGAGTTTGAGGTGCTTGGAGGAGTCATGATGATATGATGAATGATGAGATGAAGAATGGTGATAATGGAGGGAATTTATAGTATGGAAATGGGTGATTTAGGTAAATGTTTGAAATGGTTGAAAGAGATTCTAAAATCAGTTGGGTCAAAATGGGAAATGGCAGCTAAAAATAGAGAAAGGATTCACAAGATGCAAAAGAATACAGTAAACCCAGTTCCAGATGGTCGGTCCCCTTAATTGTATGCCGGCCCCCTTAATAATTAAGGGGACCGCCTAGGGAATTAAGGGGGCCGCCCATCTGGTGTTTTCCCAGACGACCAGAAACCCAAAATTTGCAAAATTTGGTGATTTTTCAAGTGTGTTTTTCCAGCAAGCTCTATTAGGAGTACATACTTTAGGAATGATGATATATAAACATATATATACAATCAAATTTTGCATGCAAATAAACATATTATAATCCATATTGAAAAGAAGCATGGCATAACGTTAATATAGAAGCATGATAATAATTAAAGTCTAAACATCATTCCGAATAACACAAGAAATTAACACAAGTATTTCCGAATAAATCGGACAAATAGCAAACCATACAAAAGTCTAAAAAAAAAACAAGTAGCAACACGTCAATATCTTCTACTTCTTTTTCTTTCCAAGCATCTTCCTAAACATCTTCCCAATGGATTTGAATCCCCCTCGAAGTTCTTCATGCATTTGTTGTTGACGATTGATGATAGACGTTTGACGAGTGAAGAGAAGCTCGTCGGTACGTTCATGAGGAAGAGGAATTTGATACTCGGTATCATCAAGATCGGAAAGATCTTCAACAAAGGTCGTGGGGGATGGAGTACTAACACGTGAGGTGTCTTCCTCCTCATCATCATCGTCATCACGATGAGATGTAGAACCACGAGGCCTAGAATACAAAGGAACACGAGATTTTCCTTTGTCACTATGAGGACGGCGAGTACGAACACGAGTAAGTTGGTTCAAAGTAGGAAGGATATGAACGTAGTAGTCTCTTTGAAGATGTAGGTAATGTTCCATCACATAACGATAAAGTCGTGTGAGAAACATACCGTAAGGAAGATTGGCATTTGGGGTGTTTTTGGCGGACATGATTCGATGAACAAAAAGATAAGCCAAATTGTATTGCTCTTCAGCAATAACACAATAAAGCATGTGGGCAATGCTCGCCGTGACATGATCACGGTGACCACCAATACCAAACGCATTCTCTCGAATGAGTTCTTCCCACTTCTTCATGTCGGGGCTTAGCTCTTTGAGGAGGATTTGATTAGCATGAATGCCGACATTCTTTGATTTGATTACTCGACTAGTCGTACGACGTTCTAGTTCGAGCATTCGATGAATGTCGTCAGGACTAGGAATCTCAGAATAGTATGGACCATCCTGAGGACGATTTCTTTCAAGAGTTGAGAGATCCCATTCATTTGAAAATACGGCTTGGCCGTTGTATGGGATTCGAAGAATTTGCCCAAATTGAGCAAGAGTAAGAGTGATGAATTAATTTTGAATCATGAAAGAGAGAAGGAGATAGCCATAGGGGTCGGTTTGCACCGTCACTCGACTATAGAAGTCGAGGATAAAACGAGGAACGATCGGTTCATTGATTTGGTAAAGACATTCGAGACGAATATTGGTGAACATTCATTCGATTTGATCAGATTCATAAAAAGATGGATCGACAATTCGTCCTTCGTGAATGTTTCTATTTTCAATAGGACGATAGAAACATGCAACTGAAGGAGACATGCCGGGAGTAGAAGAGACATTTGGAATGTATTGTTTGGTTTTGGAGACATCACCAACCGTGGTCTTAAGCATTTTCACCTAAATAATATAACAACAAAAATAAAATTAATATAAAAACAACTATCATGCATATGTTATATATTTATATAATTATATGCACTATATGTGGAACGAAATTCTACTTCGACACAAAAAAAAATATTCAATGAAGTAGTTTCATGATGTTCCTTTTATTTTGATTTTAAACTCGTTTAGAATATATAATATCGAAGAGTATGATATCATAATTCATTTCGAAATAAGGCTAGATATATATTAGATTATATATCTTCCATTTCGTAAGAGTTTGACACAACATAAGCTTGTTTAAAAGATTGAAATGCGAATTTTAGTTTTCAAAAATATCATTTTAAAGATAAACCAAACGCTCCCTTAACTAGATAACAATATCCTAAAAATATCAATATATATATATATTGAATATATATCTTGATGACCTCTATTGATTCTAGTATTATTAACAAAACTTATAAGCTAGTTTTAGGTTTCAAATAACTTCATATAGTTATGGTTTGTTCATGAACCATTTTACAACAACTTGAAAAGTATGCTTTGATTGTTTAGAGCGTTAAAACAATGTAAATTAGTAAGTTTTAAATGGTTTTTAAGAGTTATATCAACAATGTGCCTTTTGAAAAATAAAATTCGACTAGGGTTTATGGGCGATTAATGATTTTGACAAGATGATATGTTATACTAATTTTGAGTTGCAAAACATCATCCTAATCCTATGGGGAGCATTTGGTAGTTCAATTTCTAGCTTCAATTACACTTAAAATCGAATTAAAATGAATTTTAATAAAATGCATAATTATTGATAAGACACCAAATCGAATGAAATGCATGTTGGAAAACTTACAAAAGATGTTGTTATATGTTTGGTTGATGTTTGCCCCTTGCGAAATAACCCCGGATTGGTGATTTGGTGAAGGATTTTGGTGATTTTGGAGGTTTAGTTTCGTTCACAGCAGTATAGGGGAAGAGGTGAGTGAGTAAATGGAGTGTTTGGAAATGGAATTAAGGAGGAAAACGATTTTGGAAGTGTCAGATGGCCGGCCCCCTTAAACATTAAGGGGACCGCCCTCGATAACAAGCCGGTCCCCTTAATCATTAAGGGGGCCGCCTTTGAAACTTTCCAAATTTCGCGGAATTCGTTTCTGGAACAAAAATATTTGTACGTATATAATTAGATTTATAATATATCAAAAATACGTAAACGTCTATTGGCACGATGATAAAATTCTTAACAATTTTTAATTACCGTTTCGATAATTAAAATATACCTTTGACAATTTTTGGATAAAATGATCAAAGTGTTAAGTAGATCAAGGGTTTGAGGTGTGTTCGGGAATATGTGAATAAGTGTATATATATATATAAGTATAAATGTGGTAGAAAGATGGGTTGATGAGTGAGATTTGAAGGATAGTAGCAGAGATAGGATATAGTTGGCGAGAGGAGTTTGTTTCATCCATAGTGTTCACGTGCGAAGGCGTTCTTGTATTATAAAAGTCCACTTGACTCATATCCTTTCATCATCATGAGTCTCCTAAAAGAGGACTTACTAGAATAACGTGAGGGGGGAAAGAAAGGGTTCGATAAAGAACGATTTCTTGGAGTTCTAGAAAGTCAACAAATGACGTATCTAGGTTATGTACAAGTGAATATATATATATATATATATATATATATATATATATATATATATATATATATATATATATATTAATATATTACGTATAATAGTATATATATGTATGTATATATAAGTATATATGTGATTCTAACAAATAGAAGATAATAACAAATTATATCTAAATAATTGACGAAATCAAACAATGCATATTTATCTAAGCATGGCAATGAGTTGTGAAAGAATGGCGTACCCGGTGGTCTTCAAAAGAAATCTTCAACATCATCAAGAAGAAATATAGACTTTGAAAAAGTCTATGTTGAGAGAAAAACCAAGATTGCCTCAAGGAATGTTCGTCTAGCCATTTGATCTCCATTGTCCTTTTGGTCCAAAGTTGTTTGGTCCAAACATGTTTAACATTTGACTCGGGTGCATGAAAGGTGGTAGAATGCCCCAAGGATTGTAGCTTTGTTGGTAGTTCCACATTTGATTACTATTGTTATTATAGTTTTGTCTATTTTGATTTCTTCTTGGTTGAGGTGTTTTAGACCTAGGATGAGAATTATTTGGTTTTCTAGTTGGTGGAGTTTTAGATCTTATTTTGGGTTTAGAAGATCCTACTTTGGTCTTTAAAGACGGTTTATAAAATCCTTTAACTTCTTCATCGTTGGCAAGAGGTATTTTCTTATCATTAATAAGTATATACTTAGGATTAGATTTTAAAGGTTTTTGTTTGTTGAGTTCACTTTCAAATTTTACATTTTTAATCTCGCTTGTTGAAGCCTCATTTAAATTAAATCCTAAGCCGGTTTTGTCTCCGGATGTTCTTTGAATACTTATTATTTTACTAAGTGATTGACTACTATTTTCAAATTTGTCAAGTTTGCGAATTTCTTCCCTAAGTATTTCGTTTTCACCTTTAAGCTCTTGACATGATTTACATTCTTCAAAAATTTCTTTACCTTTTTCTAGTTGATGTATTTTAATTTTTAGTTCAAGTACTTCACTTTCTAATTGATTGTTAATGTATTTAAGTGATTTGTTTTTGGCCATTACTAGTTGTCCTAATTTGCATAGTTTAATATATTCATTATCTAGATCTTTTTCATCTAATGATATACTTTCATCACTAAAATATTCGGTTTCGAAACGTACCTCATTTGGTGTATTCGCCATGAGACATTTTTCTTCCTTTGTCGTTTCATTCTCATCATCATCACTATCACTCCAAGCACCTCCAACAAATGCTCTTTGATTTTGATCTCTTGTCATCATTGGACATTTTCCAATAAGGTGATTTGGATCTCCACACTTGAAACACTTTCTTTCAATCTTGTTGTTCTTGTCATCTTTACTCTTTTGAAATGTTTTCTTTTCATCATACGGTTGTCTTACGAATCTTCCTCGCCTTTTGAAGAATTTCTTGAAATCTCTTACGGCCATGGCGTATTCTTCGTCATCACTTTCAGAAGATGAGCTATCTTCGATACTAGATTCCTTTCTAGCTTTCAAGGCGATTGACTTGCTTTGCTCTCGTTTTTCCTTGACCATTTCGGAGTCCTTCTTAATGATGACTTCGTAGACTTTTAGATTTCCAATTAATTCGTCAAGTTTCAAAGTTGACAAATTCTTCGATTCTTCAATAGCCGTCACTTTAGCTCGCCATTTTGGATGAAGAGCCCTAAGAAACTTCCTAACAAAATTCTTACTAGAAAAATTCTCATCAAGTGCTTTTAAACTTGTGATGATAGTGTTAAATCTAGCAAAGGCATTGTCAATTGATTCCTCTTCCGGAATCGTGAATTGCTCGTATTGTTGAACAAGTAGATCTATCTTATTATCTTTGACTTGACTATTACCTTGGTGAGTTATTAGTAAAGAGTTCCAAATTTCTTTTGCGGTTTCACACATAAAGATCCTTTCGTACTTTTTACGTGGTAGCGCATTATAAATAACCATTTTTGCTTCATTATTTTTAGCAAGTTTTCTTTTTAAATCATCATTTTGTTTTTCAAAAGGTACGATTTCATCTTTTTTAGTTTCCGGGTTATTTTGAATAGGTAAAAAATCACCATTAGTAATAACATGCCAAAGATCTAGATCTTTTGACTTCACATAAGTTTCGAATCGATTTTTCCAAAATAAAAATCCATCACTTTCAAATAGTGGTGGTCTTTGCATAGATTGCCCTTCTAAATAGTTTTCAGATTCCATAGATCGTTACAAGTTTTAAAATACAATATATTTTAAAGATCTTGCTAGACGTGGCTCTGATACCAATTGTGGAAAACTAGAAGGGGGAGGGGGGGGGTTGAATAGTTTTATGTCCTTTTGAATTTATTTCCAAAATATTTTGTTGGTTATAAAAACTTTCGATTCGATCTTAAGTGAGTTCAAGCAACAACCAATATAAGCAAGTCAAAACTAATATTGAAAGTATTGAAATATAATGAAGAAAAGATAGAGTTAGAAAGATCAAACCACAACACGTGAATTTATAGTGGTTCGGCTACAAGGACACCTTCCTTGCCCTATTCCACTCCCCGAGTACCACACTCGAGAGTTTTCTTCACTATGTCAACAAACTCCTTATGGTGGAGAAACCTTACACACCTTGGCTTACACAAGTTAACGACACTAAGCTAAATGTCGAGTTCTAATCGTAGCTAGAACCAATCTCACACCAAATATCACACCACGTGATCTTCACACCTTAATCACACCTTCACACCTTCTTCAAGACTTCACACCGTCTTCACACCTTGTCAATCTTCACACCTTCTTCTATGCACAACTAAGTCACAACTACTAAACTAGTTTACAACACACCAAGATTCTACAATCAACAAATATACACAACACCTTAACAATTAACTATCACTAGTACTATATGAAACTAACTATACACAACACCACTACAATAAGATGGATGTAGAGAAGTGTTCTTCTTCTTGCACTTGAATGGATGAAGCTTTGGATCACTTGGAAACAAAGACTTATGAAATATATGATCAAAGGATTTTAGATCTAGAGAAGAAGATTGGATCAGAAAGTTTATGGTGCAAAAAGGTGAAAAAATATGTGGAATGATCCAATATTTATAGGGCCAGATTTTACTGTTCGGGAGCGTGCCGGTCCCCTTAATTGTAGGCCGGTCCCCTTAATGATTAAGGGGGCCACCTAGTAAAATTAAGGGGGCCGCCCTCCTGAACGTTCCAAAAGTTTTTCTGGATAAAATTTGCCCTTTTTGGTTGGAAATTTGAAATCATATTTTTGTGGTTTAATAAAGCTTTACCAAAAATGATTTACAAATATATATAAAATGTTAAAATCATTTTATATAATGTTATGTATTAATATAAAATTTCCTTTGATCATGTAATGCATAAGTTACTAAGTTTATGCATACCTTGAGTGATATAAGATGTAGAGGTAAATATTTGTCACCAAATACTTGTTTATGTCTTATTCTTGACTTAATTTGATTTAAGTTTTGTGATTATCAAAACATAGGTTTATTGAGAAATATTAATAACATTCACAAACATTATTTATATCAACAGTATTCACCCCCTTCCACGGTTCTACAAATTCATTAATTGAGGCTCTTTCCATCTCGTTCTACAATTCGTTAACACCAGTTTCGTATTCATCTCATTCTTTTCATCATATCATTTTATCCATTTTTTATTGATCTTAATAAGCTTATTAGTTATCATCAATTGAAGTTATTGTGTTGAATTATAAGCTATCTTATTCATATTATTTGACGAATCATCAAGTGTTATGAATTTGATTCAAGCAAGTGAGCAAAGTCATGTTTCGCAAAATTCATTTTAGTATGATGTTGTTGATCAAAGTTCTATTCCGTCACTGAAGAGATTGTTGCTTATAAATAGGAGAGTGATGAAACACAAGCTGTTAAGAGTAACCATGTAAGTGACAATTGCTCTTACAGAAAACCCTAGTTTCTCTGGAGAAAATGGCGACACCCTATTTTCATCTTCTTTCAATCGTTATCCTTTATTCTTCTTGATCCTTATACCTTTTAACACTCATACTCTTGTGGTTTATCTGCGGATTCTTGCCCTTGAGTAGGTTTTTTAATTGGTTGCTGTTTCAAAAGAGTTAGGGTTTCGTTTTTCTATTTTAGGGTTTCGCTATTTTATTTACTTTTTTTTGTTGGGATTCAATCATTAATGTTCTATCAGAATTAATCATGAGTGTCGGTTAGATTGTTGTGTTGTGTATTTAAACCATGTTAGGGTTTCGGTACATTAATTGTTAAGGTTGTCGTTTTTTGGAAGTAGTTTTTAGGGTTTTTTCCGATCGCTATTAAAGAGTTTGTTAGGGTTTCATTTTCTGCTATTTGTTTTGCTAAGATTTGTGCTTGTTATGGATTCGTCTAATATATCTACTAAATCCTCGATCCATCCTAATTCGACTTTGATTGCTAATGCTCCTACTTTAAAGTCGATTTTGAAGAATAAGGGTGCTGCTAGTGTTAAGAAGTCGCATGGCTCACTTGAGGAGTTATCATCTGTTGGGCAGCATGAGGGTTTAGAGGATGTTTCGTTGGTAAGTTGTATTGCTTCTAAGATTAAAAACGTTGATGGTCAGTTTTTAGGTAGAAATGGTAAAGTTTTGAGAACTAAGCGTATGGTTACCTTTGATGATCAGGTGGAGGATTTTTCAATGAATAAGAATGAGGGGAACGAGACTGATCATGGGGTGTTGGTTGGGAACGAGAAGGTTGCTCATGGAACTACTACTCCAAATCCACTTACTATTGAAAGTGGTAATATTAACGATGAACGTAAGTCTTCTAGTGAGGTTGGTTCACAAACAGGTCCAAAACGTTCATATGCTTCGATTTTCAAGTCTACGAATGCTTTTAAATCTGTTAACATATTTGAACTTCGGAATGATGAGCGTGTGGAAGGAACTCATGTTACAATTCCGTTAAAGGAGATTGATGATGTTTCGGCTAGGTTTGCTAATACTCTTTACGGGTATTTTACAGGGAAGCGTCTTGCTTTTCCTATTGTGGAGAATTATGTGAAGAATACAGGGGCTAAGTTTGGCTTAGAACATGTGATGTTGAATAACGGGTTCTTTTTATTTCAATTTTCCACTAAGGAAGGTATGGATCAAGTGTTAGAGTCTGGTCCGTGGTTGATAAGTTCGGTTCCTATCTTTTTGAATGTTTGGACTCCAAATACTACGCTTACAAAGGAAGAGGTTACTTCTGCTCCCGTATGGCTGAAGTTACACAATGTGCCAATTGTTGCTTATACGGAGGTTGGTTTAACTCTGATTACGACTCAAATTGGTAAGCCTATCATGTTGGATTCATACACTAGTTCTATGTGTGTTAAGTCGTGGGGTCGGAATTCATATGCTCGTGCTCTTGTTGAAGTGTCCTCTCTTAACGAGTTAATGGATCATGTGGTTGTAGCTATTCTGTATCTTAATGGATTAGGTCACTCTTTGGAACGCATAGATATTGAGTACGAATGGAAACCTCCTAGGTGTGCATTGTGCAAATTTTTTGACCATAATGATGCTGCATGTCCTAAGAATGTTAAACAACCTAGTGTGAAGTCTAAAGTTGATGAGGAAGGATTCGAGGAAGTTCCAAAACGTAAGGGTAAGGGTAAGGTGCCAACTCATGAGAAGGTTATTGATGGAGTTCGTTTTGCTAAACCAAAGGTCACAATTAACTATCGTTGGCAGCCAGTTTCGAAAACTAAGGTGGGATCTGATGGTGCGTCATCCTCTAAGGTAAATGGTACTAATACGGAATCTAGTGGTCCTAATAAAGTCGGGGTGAATGGTGCTTCATCTTCTGATGAGGCAAAAAATGATCCGTTTTAAGGGAGTCATTTAAGCCCGGAATTGAATTTATTTGATCAAATATTGCCCTAAATCGTTCCTTTTGTGATTTTAGGTACTTTAGGAGTGAATTCTGGAAAAGGAAGCATTTTGGACGTTTTTGGAGCATAAAAGTGAAGAAAATGGCAAAGTCTTAATTTTCCTTGTTGGGAACAGTACCTGACGACGTCGCAAGCTTCTTCATGACGGTGTCAAGAGTAATACAAGAGGTGGAAGTGGATAAAGTCCGTGACGGTCCAGAAAGTTTTGTGCATTAGAGATGACGGCGTCACCCAAGGCCATCATGTGTAAAATTAAAGAGTGATGGCCTAGAAAATTTCCTGAAGGCGTCACGTAGGCCGTCGCGTGTTAACTTGTCAAAACTTGCGCGTGGAGTAGCTGATATTGTTTTGGTCATAACTTTTGCATACGAACTCGGATTTAGGTGATTCAAAAGCCCACGCAAAAAGAACGAAGAGATCTACAATTTGGTGAAGAAAAGTTGGTCGTGACGCTGTCATGATTTGTCTGACGCCGTCATGATTGGGCCGACAGAAAATCAGCCTATAAATATAACATCATAACTTCACTTTTTGTAAGCCCTAAACCCTAAGGTTGATTCCTGGGTTTAGGTGGGTGTTTTTCCAGCAACTTATAGGGTTTCAATCACTCCATAAACATCTTGTAATGGTTTGATGATTCTATCTTAATTAATGTCTTCAATTGTCATTATTGTTGCTTGTTCTTTATTAATTATGCTAGGTTTGTGTCTACTTATGATTGTGTGAAACTTGTATATAATTGATTAGATCTTATTGATTCCTTGTTGATGTTTGTGTCTATCTTCATCAATTAGGGTGTGACACTTCGATAGATCTAATTGGTTTAGCTTATAATTCTTGTTTCCTATTGTCTCTTGTTTAATTGGGTGATATCGATGTTAGGCTTAAGAAAACTGGCAGACTTCCAATTAGTAACATGCTTGAACGTCTTAAGAAACATGAACCAATGCGTACTAGGTTATTATGGTTGTATTTAATGCATGAGCGAATTCTAATAATCCCATGTTAGGAGCTTCTTGCAGGCTCGACATAGGAGTGAGGTAGGAGCTTATAGAGTTGGGGAAGTACGTACGCCACCCCACGAATGGTATTAAGGAATACAACCTGTCAATTAAAACAAGGTGTGACAATTCAATAGGTAGAATTGGATAGCTAGCAAGGAGTAACATATCATGGGTAGACATGCTTTGTAACACCCCCAATTCATGGATGCAGCGGAATTCGAACTGGGTGTTACTCGACGGTACAATAGCCACAATAATAGAAAACGAACTCTAATTGAGTCGTTTTAAAAGATTTATCATTCAAAGTGTATAAATATCAGAGATTACAAAAATGAGGTCCCAAATGGTTCCATGTTTACAAATCACATTAAATGAGTTTTTGAATGATAATAAAATTTATAGCCCTCTTGAGTATCCGTGTCCTTCCGTGCCATCCTTGATCGTCATGAACCTGAAATACATGCTTGAGAGGTCAACACAAAGGTTGAGTGAAATTCGTAGAGTTTAGTTAAATCGTTTGAACACAATAATCGTAATGTGAGGTAATTAATCATACATTCATAGTTAGAAAACAAAAGTCGTTATTTATTGCACTAAGCTCATGCAACCAAAGCATTAACATCGAACCACAAATTGGCATTATAGAAGCCCTATCAAGGTACTTTTGCCATTATACCGCTAAATCTCAAATATAGTGCATTTGTGTGAACTCGTCGTTGTTCAACACAAATGGGATCCGTCAATCCCAATAGATCTATTCACAATATTCGCGCTCACTATAGGTAGTGACTAATGGTTCATGATATAGGGACTTCGAACATGGCAATCGTTACTTAGTGACAATAAAACATAGTCGGGTAGCATACAGTAGAAAGCATTGTGTTCGGGTAGAAAAATAATAGCATGTATTCCCCCCCATGGGTTTGTAAAATAGTTAAACAATAGAAAGTGGGGCTACGAACTCACCTTAAGTTATGTAGTGAGTAGTGAATGTAATGGTTGAATCGCGAAGGTTTCTACGAGCAACCTATAATAGAATGTTGCGACTTAGGATCGGAGTAAAGAATATGAATAAGTGCCTATATATATATCTTGCATCTAGTCCATGATGTGGTATGATGTATATTGTAAGTCTTTGAAAGAAAAGATTCATGAAACATGTATGTTTTATATATCGTTTACTACCGTTCGGGCCGACATAATTCAGAAGTCATGTTAGTAAGCGTTCGAGGAGCCAGGACACTTTAATTCGTAAATCCACAACTCATCTCGACGGCTTACATAATGAACTCCTCACATGAGGCTCCCAACTATTGTAGTAGTTGATAAAATATATAGATATAAGTTTCGATCCGAAAAGTTACATGTTCGATATTTGAATAAACTTAGGAAAGTTTATTCTTACATGAAGATTGTTATTAGGGTAAGTTTCATAAGTCTTTGTATGACCATTTTTCTTTGTATTATCTCATGGTTCTTTTAAGTGAAGTAGATCCAAATTGTTTGTTCAAGTTATCGCCAATTCCTTGTTTCATGTTTACGCCTAAGTAAGCTTGTATGGTCATTTAGTCATGGCCTTGCCATGACCTTTGGTCCTTGTTCAATGGTCATGAGACTCAACCTTGGCTCTAGCCATGGTTGTGGTCTTGATTATAGGTCATAAGACCTCTTGTTCCTTTTAAAACATAACCAATATATAGTGACTTATATATATATGTAAATAGCTGTTAAGAAACTGAGAAATATCTCATTCGTTATTGATTTTCTGGAGACGTGCACCAGAGTTTTTAAAGAAAACGTGATTCCGGACAACTTTCGTGCTTTAACTTTTTCATGAAACGGACCAGAAATGCCTCTTTTTGCGTGTTTTAAGTTTCTGTAACAGAAAGTTTTGGCAGCTTTGCCGCAAAGTTTTGGTAACTTCAAATGGTCATAACTTTTGACTCGTATACTCGTTTTAGGTGGTTCAAATTGCTATGGTTTCCTTGTTAGGTCCTCTACTATAATATGTAATGATCCAATATCATATTTTTACCATTTTGATCAGGTCTTACCAAGAAAGTCACTAGTTTACTTGTTTTAATAACTTGTCTTAACAATCATATACAATAACTTGTTTTACTCACTTTTATACATCATGGACATGAATACAAGACATTATATAGCATGAATAACATGTAAATGATATGAACATGATTATTTAACAAGAAGCATGTTAGGGTTTGGCTTACAACTTTTGGCTTTCAAATAAAGAAAGAAAGTAACTAGTAAGGATAGGACTTTGATAGACTTGCTTCAACCCACTTCACTTCATGCAATCTTTCTACTCTTGTAATCTTGAAAGAGAGATGATGAATGTTGAGGTGACTTGAGTAGATTCAAACTCAAGAGAAATCACCAAAGATCTAAAGATTGGAAGTAGTTTTGATGAATCAAAACCAAACTAGTGTTTATGTGTTGTTATAGCACTTGAATCTTGCATGAAACTTGGAGTAAATTTTGCTAAGAAGATGGTGTTGGTGTGGTGGATATAGGGCGGCAACAAGAGAGGAAAAAGGGCTTTATAGGAGCTTGAGGAGGTTACATTTCATTGACTTGTCAACACTTGCTCACCAAGGTTAACACATGTTAACATCTTAAGGCCTAAAGCATGAGATCAAGCCACCTGGTGTGAATCCCCCCCCCCTAGTGGCGGTTTTCCAAGCTTGGGGAGGAAGGGTTGGACTTTGGAAGATATTATCCAAGATATCTAGTATATTTTGGCTCCATAAAATGCTAACCGTAAATGGTTAAGCCACGAAACGTAAAACCGGGTATCGTAAAAATACGAAACTTGGAAGAATGGTTAAACATGTCATAATACTCCATAATAAAATATAAAATGAGTGGTAGGTTCCATTGGGGTGCTAAAACCCTGCTAAAACTGGAAACACGGGTCTAAAACGCGTAATACGTAAAACATACGAATATTGCGTAAAATTGAGAAAAGTAAAATGTTACTTTTCTAATAGGATAAAAATGATTTAAAATGACTTATAATGTCTAGACTGGGCTCAGTCTAGTGTCGGTTGGTATTAAATGTCTTTTAGACATCAAACCGTAAGCCTAAAAATCAAGGAATGACTTATAAAATCAAGGGATGATTTTTGGTCAAAGGAGGAGGGAAAAATATGTTGACTTATTCTAATAAGTTGAAAACTCAAATCTTTTTAGAAACGCGGTGCAGGTATAGGCTAAGGTTACGGCTGAGTAAAAACGCTTAAAAGCTGAAAATTCCAGCTTTTCACGGCCGAGGCTTATTTTGGTCACGTTTTTCACAGTCACGATTAATTCTCAAATAAATCATGAGTGTGTCAAACATTTTTCTGATGCGGGGTCACTTAACGCGGTCGAGTTTTGTTGTGCGTAGAATTTTTGAATGACGTTTTACCCTAAAACGTGTAATTCCTTATTAACTTTCGCGAAAATGAGCTTATGAATGTCAAACTTTTAATTTGTCATGGAAATGATTTATCACTCGAGGCCAAGAAACAAAAATCAAATTTCGGGAAAAATGAATAGTAAAAGTGAATAGTGAAATTTTCCGGGAATAGTAATTATCCTGAAAATGAGAATTGTTACAGGCTTCACTTATCTTGTAGAACCTTAGTTTATTTTTCTGGCACATTAGTTTGATTAGTAGCTTTTGGGTTAGTTGATTAGCAACTAATTCCGCCCCTCCTTCCAATACCCGAGATTTTTACCTGCTTTTCATAAAATATAAAAACATAAAAAGAATCATCCTTCACCTTTAGACCTAGTTAGATTAATTTCAATCCTAACGACACTATTCCTGAGTTGAACGATCAATCCCCCGGTACTTGTCATTATACTATACTACAACGATCAGGTACACTGCCTGGTGGGGGTTGTAAGCTTCTCGAGATCCCTCGAGAGGTAAAGCCTGGTGCAATTCCCACGCATCAAGTCTTTGGCGCCGCAGCCCGGGGAATAGTTATTGTCTAGGTTAGAATTTCTTTTCATTAGGTCTACTTGCTAGATTCCTTTCTAGTAAGATTTTATTTTATTTTTAGGTTTTCTTTAGTCTATCTATTTCTTCGTGTCTTTGTTTGTAACCTTTACCATCCGACATCATGGAAGGTGGTAACATCTTTGAACCCATCAACCCACCACAACAAGACCACCCACAAAACCCACCACTAGCAAACCAACCTCTTAGGCCCCGAACCCTAGGAGAGTATTCTCGACCTAGCCACCAAGGCTATCAAAACACTATTGAGCTCACCCAAGGAGCCAATGTGTACCCCTTGCGATCCGACACCATCCGGTTGGTGCAAAGCAGATGTGCATTCCATGGACTTCATTCCGAAGATCCTAATCAACATCTCATGGATTTCCTTAAAATCGTAGATTCTATAGACCTTGATGTTACAACTAGAGAGTCGACCCGATTACGCCTGTTCCAATTCTCTCTACGTGATCAAGCTAGTCAATGGCTTGAACGTTTACTCGCAGGATCCATCACCTCATGGGATGATCTCACCACTCGTTTCCTTGCTTAATTTTTCCCACCGGGGAGAACTACCAAGCTTAGAAATGATATCTTGATGTTCCAACAACGTCAAGGTGAAACTCTATATGAAGCATGGAATCGTTTCAAGGACTTACTCCAAAAAGTCCCTCATCATGGCATAGATCTTTGGCTTCAAGTCCAAATCTTCTATGACCATATCGATCTCTCCACAAGGCGAACCATTGACCAATCGGCCGGTGGTAAGCTACATGATCTAAGTGCGGAAGAATCATGGGAACTCATAGAAGATCTTGCTCTCTATGACAACGAAAGTTGGAATGATCCCCGTGATTTGAACAAAACGGTCAAGGCAATATCCTTGCCTTCGAACAATTCTAGCACTCCCGACCGTAGGATCATGGAACTTGAGGACCAAGTCAAGTTTCTCATGAAATCTTACGAAGCTCCTAAGCCTTCAAGCCAAGTGAACAAAATCACTTCTTCATGCGAATTATGTAGTGGTCCCCATGACACTCGTGGTTGCGTGGAACTCCCCGGAACAGCTTTTGTGGACTACGCATCCTCGCGTACCAACGAAGCGAGAGATAAGTGGTACACTTTCAAACCTGAGCCAAACCCTTACGGTGATTCCTACAACCCTTCTTGGAGAAATCACCTGAACCTTAGGTGGAAACAAAACCAAAACAATTCTTCCAATCCGCCTAATCGTTACCAACCAAACGGTCCACCCTCCAACCGTACTTTCAACAACAATCCTTCTAATAACTATGGTAGTACCAATAATCTTGAAGGATTGATGTCCAAATTTATGGCATCTCAAGAAGCTCACATAGCTAAGTTTGAAACCGAATTTAATCAACAACAAATGGAGATGACCAATAAGATTGGCAACTTGTTGAAAGCCCTCAACAACCAAGCGTTAACTACACCTAGGAAGGACACTAGGGACGCCAATAGAGGAATCCAAATTAAGGACCCCTCATCATCCAAACACGTCCACTTTATCAATGTTGTCACCATTAAGCCAATAGATAAGGATATAGATGAAAGTGACAAGGATGAAGTTGGAGTAGAAACCGAGACTAGGGATGAAATTAAGGAAGTTGAGGTTAATATGGGAGAAAAGTTAGAGGAAGTAGAAAACGTAGAAGAATACTTTGATAAGTTGCCCACCAAGGAAGAACAGGAATATCACAAGGATTTTGTTTGATGATCCCGAGACACCATATATCCTTGGTTCACCCCTTATTTGTCACAACTCACCATTTCAGGTCATTTCCCAAACTTTGGAAAAACACTATTCATCGAACACTATTCATCAAAACACTATTCATCAGTTTACTATTCATCATTTTTGGTGTCAGTTTGACATTCCGAGAAGCATTCAGAAATTTTACTATTCACTAAACACTATTCATTTCCGGAAAAGTTTTCATTATTCACTTTCATTACTCATTTCATCGTAAATTTAGTTTACGGGTATTAAAATTCGCGTAACCGTATGGGTTTAGGTGCGAATTCATTTCATTATCAGTAAGGACATTGCATACGGACTAGAGACAGTCTGCATATCATCAGTAGGTCATTTACATGTTATACCACTCTTAGGATTTTCAAATTTATATATTTGATACATTTAACGTTTTCCTTATAATTATTTATAAATAAACGTTAACACCCGGTTTATACACGACGAATATATCTAAATATTCCCACAATGGTCCCGACATATTTTTATATCCATTTTATCATCATAAAAGTTATAACATTCATTTACCCAGTATTTTAGAAATTTATTTTATTTATAACGTGAGCTTATGAATATTACGACGGTTTTCGTGAAAACTAAACAATAATCACCCGAACACTCAGTACTTGTACCCAACATATTTTTAACATTTTTATGACTTTATTAAGTCCCGGTTAACTTCCTTAACATTTATTTCTAGCAAACCCGGTACCCGATTATAACTAATACTTACACTAAACTACAACTAATATTACCCTACATTTCCTAAGTGATCAAAACCGATTTGGCTACTCTTTTATACATTGAAAACCAGCCCCCTAAACCATCCAAGACCACAAGTAGTAATTTTTAACCTCATGCTTTATTATGTAGTATTATACATTATAACTTGTTACTTATTTACATAAACCTCCTAAACATAAACTTAACAATTTCCTAGAATCATAACATGCACTTTTCAAGATCCAAAAAGCTCTCATCTCCTCCTTTCTTCCCCAAAACCCACGACCAAACTCAATCACCATGATCAATCCATTATTTTTCAAAGTATAAAGCTACAAAGTTGTTCATTTCATCATTCTAATCAAGAATCATACCACAAAAACACAAGTAATCCAAGGTTTCTAATCATCTCATCACCTATTATTTCAAAGTGAGTTATCAAATTTATTTTCATGTTTTCATCTAATTAACACATGTATCTCATGGTATTCATGCTTAATTTCATGCACAAACTAGTTATACCACTTTATTTTTGTAGACTTTTGAAACATACAAACCCTAGAATTGGTTTTAGGTGTTCCTTTGTTAAATTAACTTGTTTAGTGATCATTAGGAACCTATGGCACCCTAAGAAGGTGTATGGTAGGATGAGTATAGTTTTGTGAAGTTTGCAAGAGTTTTGGTTGATGTTGAAACTAGTTTTGAACCTTGAAAATGGTTTTGTAACAAGTAAATATACCTACTGTCCCATTTTGTTAAATTATGGAAAATCAGTAAACACAAAGGAAACTTTGGCAAAATTTTTAGAAAATACTTTCAAAAACGAATCCGTAGGCGAAAGAACGGATTAAAAAGAGTTTATAACGAAGAAGTTATGATTTTTGCAAGTTTGTTGACGAAAAGTATTTTTCTGAAAATTACATGCTGTTGGACGTTTTTCGTCGAACAAAAAGAGGCTTTAGACGTAACCCGGAGGAACCAAGCTTTCCAAAATATATTACTACATACTAAGACGTAACCGTGGATATAAAGAACAAGTAAAACGGACTTATAACGACAAAGATATTCACGTTTGAATATCGGCAAAACTCATTTTAGTTTGACAGCTTTTGGAAATATAACGCTAAAACTACGTAGTAACTCTAGATTTCTAGAAATAATACCAAGTACCCAATTTTATAACTAATGAAGTATTAGTTATTACAAGTATATTTTTATCACTACAAGGCGTTATATCAAGGATTTCAAACCGAGGATTTCAACACTAACATGGAAACATACGATATATATATAAGTATATATATTGCAACTAGCTTTATTTTTCTAATAGCCATATTTTTCCTAAGTCTTGAAATATATATTTTTGATAACAACAAGTATTTTCCAAAGAGTAGAGTGGTATAGGAAACATGTGCATGGACATTCATAACCTCATTTGGTGATCTAAAGTAGATCGTTCATCATTCACATTAGGTTGCGGCTAGTGTGCGCGCCTTGTTTTTCAGCTAATTACATGTTCATGGTACCATCATATAAGGTGAGTTTTCATAGCCCCGTTTTCAATACAATATTTTGATTTCAAATCCCACGGGGAAATACATTGCATCAATCATTTTAGTACGAGCCCAAGTACCAAAACATATGTACATTGCTTAAGTTGCCTTACCAACCAGTTAAAGTCCCCTATTTATTATCATGAACCGTTAATTTGCCGGTAAGCGAGAGTGAGTGGATAGATCTATCGAGGGTGACGCCTCCATCCGTGGTAGTTATTACCAACAGTAAGCGGATGCATTTCATTTTGACACATTTGGGAATGTTCTGGTAAAACATTCGGAGGGGCATATAATTTCAACAGTCATAGCTTCGGGGTCATGAGCTTAAGGTCTATTGTACAATTTTACTTGACTTTTGTCATGCACTTATACTTGTGGTGGCCGTACAAACAATACATTTTACAAACCTATGGAATTCACCAACATTCGTATTGACATTTTAGCAATGTATTTTAGGTTATTAAGGTAGCTCATGTGACATGCATTTGGACCTTCATGGAGTCGCGGAGTCGACGCGTCTCACTCTTATTTAATGCACTTATGTAAACGTTTGATCTAGTATGACTTGTTTTTCATAAACTTGTAACACCTTTTGGGGACCTCATATTGTAAACTCTGGATTATTTCAATGATCAAACGAAGTATTTTCCAAACGAAACTTTAAGTCGTTCAATGTAACTGTAACTGTGATGCTATGACAGACACCCCCAGGTATTCCATTCCGCTGCGAGTCAGGTAAATTGGGGGTGTGACATTATTAAAGTAGGCGACCCCTCTAACATTAACATACCATGCAACGTTGGGCATATGCATGTATGGAAAGCTTATATCGATCCTAGGTCTCCTATAAACATCATGACTAGGACTTATTATAATTGGGTAATCAAGAAGCAACTTGGTTATAGGATGATGCCCAGCAAGAATTTGATAAGTAATTTTGTAGGAAGAGTGAAAGGATTGCATGTGATTGTTGGAAACTTCACTTATGAGACCGACTTTGTGATAATGGAGGATACTCCTCCAGTGATAGATGATTGCCTAAGTCAAGTAGTGTTCGAAAAACCGTTCGTTGAGGCCTCTAAGATGAGTTATGATCCGACTCTAGGGATAGTTAGATTCAAGGACGAGAATGATGAGATTGCTTACCAAATGCCCTATAAGATTGAACAATACCGCCTCCTATCAAACATAGAAAAGGAACATAAACAAGCGGTTTACTATAGGAATGATGAGGATAGACGTAGAGGAGGAGAGTATGTTATGAATAGAATACTTGGTTTCTACAAAGAATGCTTGCAACTAGGTCCGGAATACAAAACTAATATAGGAGATGACCTAAGAAAGTGAGACCAACGATGAGGTCACGTAATAGCCCATGACCTTGAGTCTAGCTACAAGACTCGTAAATAAAGAAAAGCGCTTCTTGGGAGGCAACCCATGCTTTGTGTGATTTTCATTTGTTTGATTGTTATTTGTTTCCGTATGCATGTTTTATTTTTATTGTTGGTAGATCATGTTTCAAAACTAAAATGGTGAAAATACTTTATTTTGTCGTTTGGCTTAGTCTTAACTTCATCCAAAGGTATTTCGCAAAAGATAAGTGTAAGGGGAAACCTCAAATATGTTTTCAAGAAACAAAATTGATCATGGTTCTCCACAATATTAAATGGACATGCATATTCGTATTTGTTAGAGTCAAATGCTTGTATCGAGTCATAATGATGTTTTGCAGGATTTTCCAAGAAGTAGGACATAAGTTTTTCCAGAAATTTTCCGGAAACTTAACGTAAGGATTTCTGCAGATCACTTCTGACGGCGTCAGGAAATAATTCCTGACGGCGTCATGTGTAAAATTCTGGAAATTTTGTTAGTTTTGTTTTTCTAACGGAGTCTTAAAGTTTTTGTTAATTCTTTAGTTTTATAAACTCCAGGAAATCTGCAAACATTCATTCCACAAGCATTATATCCCTTTAATTCCTAGAAAGCAATTTAAGATTCATATGCTACTTTTCTAGGATTTGTTAGTATATATAGATTGCCGCCGATTTTACGCGAGGTTGCCTTGTTTGTTTTCTCAGGTTTAACAGGTTATGTATGACAAGAAGATGATTTATATTTCTGGAAGGGAAGCTTTGATTGTTCATTTTCTTGGAGGAAGATCTAACCTTGTTACCGCACTATCCACACCGAATGAATCAGGGGAGTATTTGATTTCATTCTTTTACCTATTTCACTTTTACATTCTTTAATTGAACATTGGGGACAATGTTCATCCTAAGTGTAAGGGGAGGGTAAATGATGATACCTTATAGGATATAATTGCACTTGAGTTTGTTTGTTTGATGGTAGGTGTGTAATAAAACTATGAGAAATACTTGTTAGTGTAATTTTAGCGCCAAATTTAAAATTTTTTACAACATTTAGGAGTGAAACTTTAGCCTTAGCAAGCGTCTCATGGATAGGAGTCGTATGACTAGCACAAAACCGTACTATTTAGAAAAATTGTCCACCCAAATATGTGAGGTTCGCCTTTAGATTTGATAGGAAAAGCATTTACTATTAGTGCTTATGAGTGTACCGGTAGCATTTAGATTCTAGAACTTGCGTTAGTGATGCATCCCGAGACCGCTAGTGAGACTATTCGTGTAGTAGGATTTACTACATGATAAGAGGCATTAGGATCACCCTTGTGTTAAACCCGTATCATAATTACTTGACAATTTAAGTCATATTACTTGGCTAGTTAAGTCAACTAATTTTTCCCACACCTTAGCGTTGTACTCATTTTTAGTACACGAAACCCCTAGTACACCCCTCCGAGCCTATCTTTTTCGTTTCTAACTTTAAGCATCTTACTTAAAGGAAGAATTTGTTACAACCCACTTAAATGTACACCCAAATCACCTTAGCCTTCCGTGTATGCACTCATCTTTAGTGCATTATTGTTATTTGTTTAAACCCTAAGTTAATTATCTAATTGATTGCATTGTTGCTAAGTCGAGTCATATCCTTGTACATATTGTTTTGGGACGATTGGGACTCATGGGTAAAGTACTATTGTTATGGAGTAATGGGGAAGAACATCATATATTACCCTCATATGTGCGTTAATCTTAAAAGTACTCCAAGTGTTTTGATTATCTTGATTCGAGTCATTAGATTAGTTCATTGTAAAATATGTAAAAATTCAAGTGTAAGGGGAATATTCATTCCCTATGATGTATTTATTTTGGATGGTAGGGTACGAGTGTATGCAAAAGAAAAAAAAATAAAAAAAAAACGGACTACCATCCCGTTTCATTCTATGTTTATTTTATGTTTTTGTTATTTTTGATTTATTAGCTTAAGTCGAGTCTAGCCTTGGCTTAGCAACGCCATATTGTACATGTAATTAACCAAGATGATTAACTCGCCACCAGTAAAGATTGCCTATATCCAACAAAACCGTGTATTCCATATCCCTATACCTAACATTATAACCCTTTAAAAGACCTCTTTGATAGTTTATCCTAGGTGCTTATGCCATGTGGTGGAGGTTTGATCCTTTCCCAAGCCTATGGTAATCTATTTTGCTATGACAGGTAGTGAGAGATGTTTCCCATTTCCATAATGTGATATATACTTTATTACAGCCGAGAGATGTGAGTAACTAAACACTATTTGTGAGGTGCTAGTGTATGACCTCCGTGCTTGTCTTTGGTCTTTAGTGGAACGATTATTTGTTGTAATTACTTTTATATTAGTGTTAAATGACCCCTAACTTGTATTTTGATTAGAATAAAAGCACATTTGCTTGAAGACAAGCAAATCTCAAGTGTAAGGGTATATGATGAGGCGAAAAATGATCCGTTTTTAGGGGGTCATTTAAGCCCGGAATTGAATTTATTTGATCAAATATTGCCCTAAATCGTTCCTTTTGTGATTTTAGGTACTTTTGGAGTGAATTCTGGAAAAGGAAGCATTTTGGACGTTTTTGGAGCATAAAAGTGAAGAAAACGGCAAAGTCATAATTTTCCTTGCTGGGAACAGTACCTGACGGCGTCACAAGCTTCTTCATGACGGCGTCAAGAGTAATACAAGAGGTGGAAGTGGATAAAGTCCGTGACGGTCTAGAAAGTTTTGTGCATTGGAGATGACGGCGTCACCCAAGGCCGTCATGTGTAAAATTAAAGAGTGATGGCCTAGAAAATTTCCTGAAGGCGTCACGTAGGCCGTCGCATGTTAACTTGTCAAAATTTGCGCGCGGAGTAGCTGATATTGTTTTGGTCATAACTTTTGCATACGAACTCGGATTTAGGTGATTCAAAAGCCCACGTGAAGAGGACGAAGAGATCTACAGTTTGGTGAAGAAAGTTGGCCGTGACGCCGTCATGATTGGTCTGAGGCCGTCATGATCGGGCCGACAGAAAATCAGCCAATAAATATAACATCATAACTTTACTTTTTGTAAGCCCTAAACCCTAAGGTCGATTCCTGGGTTTAGGTAGGTGTTTTTCCAGCAACTTAGAGGGTTTCAATCACTCCATAAACATCTTGTAACGGTTTGATGATTCTATCTTAATTCATGTCTTCAATTATCATTATTGTTGCTTGTTCTTTATTAATTATGCTTGGCTAATTCACCTTGTGTCTACTTATGATTGTGTGAAACTTGTATATAATTGATTAGATCTTATTGATTCCTTGTTGATGTTTGTGTCTATCTTCATCAATTAGGGTGTGACACTTCGCTAGATCTAATTGGTTTAGCTTATAATTCTTTTTTCCTATTGTCTCTTATTTAATTGGGTGATATCGATGTTAGGCTTAAGAAAACTGGCAGACTTCCAATTGGTAACATGCTTGAACATCTTAAGAAACATGAACCAATGCGTACTAGGTTATTATGGTTGTATTTAATGCATGAGCGAATTCTAATGATCCCGTGTTAGGAGCTTCTTGCAGGCTCGACATAGGAGTGAAGTATGAGCTTATAGAGTTGGGGAAGTACGTACGCCACCCCACGAATGGTATTAAGGAATACAACCCGTCAATTAAAACAAGGTGTGACAATTCAATAGGTAGAATTGGATAGCTAGCAAGGAGTAACATATCATGGGTAGACATGCTTCACTTATCTTGTAGAACCTTATTTTATTTTTCTTGCACATTAGTTTGATTAGTAGCTTTTGGGTTAGTTGATTAGCAACTAATTCCGCCCCTCCTTCCAATACCCGAGATTTTTACCTGCTTTTCATGAAATATAAAAACATAAAAAGAATCATCCTTCACCTTTAGACCTAGTTAGATTAATTTCAATCCTAACGACACTATTCCTGAGTTGAATGATCAATCCCCCAGTACTTGTCACTATACTATACTACAACGATCAAGTACACTGCCTGGTGGGGGTTGTAAGCTTCTCGAGATCCCTCAAAAGGTAAAGCCTGGTGCAATTCCCACGCATCATCTTCTAAGGTTAATGATCAGATTGATGCATCATTGGATAATTAGGTTAATAGTGATGTTCATGCTTCTAAAAAGTTTATTAATGATAATTTAAATTATGTATCCACTAAGAATTCTTTTAGTGCCTTGAGTGATGATGCAAGCTTGTCTGAATCGAGGTTTGAGTATACGTTGTCTCAAGAGGATAAAGGTATTCATCAATTAGATAGTGATAGTGAGGTCGATGAGGTTCTCGAATTTGGTAAACCAAGCACGGACACTGGTAATCTTAAGGAAGCAAGCACTTCCTCTTTTGATGTTCCTCATGTATAGTATTGCTTCATGGAATATAAGGGGAATCGCATGTTTCTAATTCTCGCCTTCAGGAGTTATGCATGAGGGTGTTTAAGGGTTGGGATTGGACTTCTAATGGTAATTTTTGTGGTAGTGGTTCTCGTATCATTTTAGGGTGGAATATGGATGCGGTAGATTTAAATGTGGTTTCTATGACAGATCAGGTGGTCCATACTTTCATTCGATTTAAGGCTGATAAAAAGGAGTTGTTTTGCTCTTTTGTTTATGCTCACAATAGGTACACTCATCGAAGACCTCTTTGGGCTAATCTTGGCTTACATAATCAGCTGGTTCATAATTGTCCTTGGTGTATTCTTGGGGATTTCAATTCAGCTCTTAATTTAGAAGATAAAGTCGAGGTTTCTTCGATTATTGATATCGTCATGCGGGAATTTAAGGAGTGTGTTGATACTAATGAGTTGATTGATATCAATCGTTCGGGGCTGCAATTTACTTAGAACCAGAAACCGAGAGGATTGGATGGTACTTTAAGGAAGATTGATCGTATTATGGCTAACCTTGGGTTTTTGGATTCTTTTGCTGGTGCCCACGCCATTTTCCAACCGTATCGTGTTTCTGATCATTCCCCAGCTATTCTTCATATTCCTACGATGGGTAAGTTTAAACCTAGGCCGTTTAAATTCTCAAATATTCTGGTTCAGAATTATAGGTTTAAATCGCAAGTTAAAGAGTGTTGGAGTACATCGGTGAGTGGGTTTCATATGTACAAAGTGGTTTGTAAATTAAAAACGCTTAAAAAGCCTCTTCGGAGCATGCTTTTCCGTGAGGGGAATATCCATGAGAAAGTTACTAAGCTTCACCATGAATTGGATATGGTTCAACGTGCTCTCGATTTAGACCCTTTCAATGTTGATTTGCGTGAGGAGGAAGCTTGTTATCTTAATTTATTTAATGAAGCTGTTTTGAAGGAAGAATGTTTTCTCAAGAAAAAAGCTAAGGTTGAGTGGCTTCGGGTTGGTGACTCGAATTCTGCATATTTTCATAAGGTCGTGAAGAGTAGAAAAGCTAGGAGTTGGATCGATTCTATTTGTGATGGAAATGGTGTTCGATTGGTGGATGACCAGGTTCCTAATGCTTTTGTCTCATACTTTACGTCCTTTCTTGGTCAAGAGGGGCTTATTATACCGTTGGATGATTCTAATCTTTTTACATCGACTCTTGATCCTAATGCGGCTTTATATATGGTTCGTGATGTTACGGCCCGTGAGGTTAAAGATGATATATTCTCTATGGGAGATGATAAGGCACCGGGTCCTGATGGTTATTCGGCTGCTTTTTTTAAGGGTGCTTGGGATATTATTTCAGATGATGTTACTAAGGCGGTGCAGGAATTTTTTGTTAATGGTAAGTTGTTGAAAGAGATAAATTATACTACCATAGCTCTTTTGCCTAAGATCAATAGTCCCCCCCCCCCCCCCCGGATTACTGATTTTAGGCCCATTTCTTGTTGCAATGTGATTTTCAAGTGTATTAGTAAGATTATTGCCAACCGGATTAAGGAGAGCCTTTGCACTTTGGTCAGTCCGAACCAATATGCGTTTGTTCCTGGTAGACGGATTGCTGATAACATTCTTCTTACCCAGGAGATCATGCATAATTATCACCTCAATCATGGTCCTTCTAGGTGTGCTTTTAAAGTTGATATTCAGAAGGCGTATGACACGGTGAACTGGTAATTTTTGAGGTGTATTTTGGTTCGTTTTGGATTTCATTCGCGAATGGTTCATTGGATCACGGAATGCATTTCTACCACTTCGTTTTCTATTAGTGTTAATGGCTGTTTACATGGTTATTTTAAGGGTAAGCGAGGTCTAAGGCAAGGGGATCCGTTATCGCCTTATCTTTTCACGCTTGTTATGGAGGTGCTTACCCTTATTTTGAGGCGTCAAGTGCGGGATTCTGAGATGTTTACTTTCCATCATAAATGCTCTAAGCTTAATCTCATTAATCTTTGTTTTGCTAATGATTTGTTCTTGTTTGCTCATGGTGATGCTCATTCAGCTGGTGTTATCATGGACTCCCTTGAGGAGTTTAAGGATGTTTTAGGGCTGTCCCCTAGTTTATCCAAAAGTACTGCTTATTTCTGTAATGTTCTTAATCATGTTAAAATTGCTATTTTATAGATTTTGCCATTTGTTCAGGGGGTCTTGCCTGTGAAGTATCTTGGGGTGCCTTTGGTTACTATAAGATTGATCTTTAGAGATTGTAAGGAATTGGTGGAGAAGTTGTCTAATCGCATAAATGATTGGAGGAATAAATCCATCTCTTTTGTTGGGCGGCTTCAGCTTATTCAGTCAGTTCTGTCTTCTATGCACATTTATTGGGCTTCAGTTTTTATTCTTCCTGCTCGTATTGTGTTTGATCTTGAATAGCTTATGCGGGATTTCCTTTGGAGTTCTAGTAATGGTCAGAAAGGTACTTCTAAAGTTGCTTGGGAGGTTGTGTGTTTTCCTAAGCAGGAGGGTGGGCTTGGGATTCGTAGACTTGACTCTTTTAATACTTCTCTTGTTGCTGCTCATATTTGGCTTCTTTTTAACTCTACGGATTCTCTATGGGTTAAATGGATTCATACATATAGGTTGCGGGGTCGTAATTTTTGGGATGTTCCTTGTCGGGGTAATATGACTTGGAGTTGGCGGAAGATCCTTCAGATTAGGCCTCTTGTTAGGCATTTTTTTGGTATAATATTGGTAATGGTTTGAAGGCTTCTGCTTGGTTTGATTAGTGGTGTTCGATTGGTCCTCTTTCTTATATTGTGTCCTCGAGAGATATTCATCGGGCTGGTTTCTCTTCTAACTCTTTGGTTCGGGACATTATTTTGGAGGATTCATGGGCTTGGCCGAATGTATGGGGAATTAGGTATCCAATTCTTACATCTATTTTTGCTCCTATTTTAAATGATAATGTCGATGATCGGTTAGCTTGGCAAATGACGGATGGTCGTGTCAAGTCCTTCTCTGTTTCTTTAGTGTGGGATTGTATTCGGCCGAGGGGACATATTGTCGATTGGTTTCATCTCGTTTAGTTCACACACCGTATTCCGAGGCATGCGTTTCATTTGTGGCTTGTTATGAGAAGGAGGCTTCGGACTCAGGATATGCTTCGCTCTAATGATCCCTCTATTGATGCTCTTGTGTGCCCTTTGTGCAAAGCTCAACCGGATTCTCATAACCACCTTTTCTTTGAGTGTTTGTTTTCTTTTCAGGTATGGGATTCTCTGAAGGCATTTGCTGGTTTTTCAGATATTCCCTCTTCGTTAGAGGATGTGGTGCGGTATTTGTCTCCATTTTTACATCTTGGTCTGTGAAGAGCATTGTTTCTAAGCTTTTGTTTACGGTGACTTCTTATTTTATATGGAAAGAAAGAAATAACAGGATTTTCAAGCGTCAGCGGCGATCTGAAAATCAATTGATTGATGTAATTAAAGCAACAGTGCGTTTGAAGCTTCTTACATGTAGATTTAAGAGGAAGGCGAATGTGATTGACTGGTTGTATGTATGGCAGTTGCATGTGTCTCTTATGCATTCCTAATGGCGAGTTCTATTCATGTTGCTGGTTTTTTGTGCTGGGTGCGAGAGGCTGTTATATTTCCTTGGTTGATGCTTTCGGTGGTCGTGGGAGTTCGTTGGAGATTCGGGTGAGTGATATACTCTTTTTCCCTATTCCAAGGTTTTCCCACTGGGTTTTTACTTGGAATGGGTTTTTAAGGAGGCAGTCTTATCTAGTTCATCAATCTCCTTCGAAGAGATGGGCGGATGTGTGTGGTCATTCTTGTGTTATTAGGTGGTTATTTCCGGTTGGGGTTTTGGTTATTGTATGTATTTATATTTGTAACGCTTAGTGGCATGTCACTAGCGTTTTTAGTTGGATGTTCAAGCGTTGCTTGAGGTTAATGTGGTACTTCAGCCACATTCCATTGTACTTAAACGTTTTTTTGGTGTAATATATTTTACCGGGTGGAATGCCCTTTACCAAAAAAAAAAACAAGCTGTTAAGAGTAAGCTTATTCTAATAAGTTATTTTTCTACTATATATCATGTGTTAGTGTGAATAAGATATATAATTAGGTTGTTTTATGTTATGAATAACCAATCATTTAGCATTTGATTGGACTAAGTTGCTGATATAAGCTGAATTAAACTAGTTTTAACTTATCAGTTAGTAATAAGCAGTTGTTAGTTAATATGAAATATATCACATGTAATTTTAGCTTTGGTTAATATGTTTCTAATTTAGGTTATTTTGTTAGATATATCACATGTGATTTGGAGTATCTTGTTGGAGTCGCAAATCCGCCTATAGTTGAGGACTTGAGGTTAACAATCCATCTGTTGGAACGCCCAAAGGACGTCAAAAGTGGCATATTAAAAGAGGAAAAGAGAAAACGATTGAAAAAAGTTTCAAGAACAAGAGTGCATGTTCATTATGTGGAGGTTTTGTAAAAGATCGTTTAAGCCCAATCTAGGATTATAGAAACAATGATTGAATATGCACAGCGGAATAATAATCAAGAACACAATCAAAATTATCAACAAGGTTTTTCTAATAACAAATGATCCTCTATGGATCTAAATAAAAATGTTTTTCTTGAAGTCTTCCTAAACAATAAAACCTGTGTTCCTTTTATAAGCATAAGGAACCCTAAAATACAATTAATATAAAATCAATGCATATCACTACCTAGTATAGCTCATGCATATCCTAACAAATAAATACTAAAGATACGGATTAATAATATCAGTAGAAATAAGTCTTCAGCAGGAACACTATGTCAGCAGAAACCATCTATAGCTTCAGCAGAATCCCCTGTCAGTAGAACTTCATCAGTAGGAACTTCCAAAATTCCTTACAATCCTCCCCTAATCTTGAATTTGACATGGTTAAGTTCAAGATTCCAGGTAGAGCTTTAGCATCGAAAGTGTGAGGATTGAAAATTTAATATTTGCAGCAACAATAAGTAACCAGCAGCAACCAAACTATATATCAGCAGCAACTAGTAACCATCTTTGAAGAACAAGGAACCATAAGCAACTTCAACCTATCAGCAGCAACATGAACCAACAACAACATAAGTAGATTTGATGAGCCTTTACCAAGTAGCTACTCACTCTTGGGCTAGCTAGTCCTTTGGTGGAATCATGACATCACCCTGGTGAACTAATAACTTGTTCAACACTTAGAACGTGAATCATCGATGTGTTGAAATACCCTAATGATTTTTGGCAAATCAACAAAGCCATAAACGGATTTGACATGTCTTTACCTGTAGCCGTTTGCTCAGGACTAGCCAATTCTTGGGTTACCCAATAGGGTATCACCCATGGTGAATTGATGACCATTTCAACTCTCAGCAATGAAGCATGGGTGAGTTGAGTACCTTATGGTATTGAGCAAACCATTACAGCAATCAACGGAATTGATGTGTCTTTACCAAAAACCGTTTGCTTTTGGACTAGCCAACTCTTTGATGGAATGCTGTCATCATCATGGTGAGTTGATTACCATTTATGGATTTCCGCAGCCTTTACCACAAGCCATAATATTGTGGGCTAGTCAACCCTTATGTCAGTAAGACATGGTGAGTTGAGAACCATTTGTTGTATGGTAATGAACCAAACACCAAAACCTGCAAAAAAGAGAACAAAAACTATACAAAAATATGTTAATTTTTTATTTATTTTATTTTTTATTTTTTTTTATTATATTATATTATATATATATATATATATATATATATATATATATATATATATATATATATATATATATATATATATATATATATTATTTTTTTTTTATTTATTTAATAATAGAAGAAAGAAACAAATAGAAATATGAAATATATAAAATATACCATCAATCAACAGGAACCAAAGAAACATGTAGTGTCAGTAGAAACACTAAGCCTCCCCTTAGGCGTATGAGGATCCAACAGCTGCAAAAATGGTTAGTATACATAGAATACAACAATAAGCCTCCCCTTAGGCTTATGCCTCCCCTCAATCAGTGCACCTGACAAGAACTATTGTTCTTGGGTACCCAGAATGAACCTTTCCTCTTATGTGTCCAAGAACAACCTGTTGAGGGCTTAACATGTAACAATTCGCAATTTCAGGTTAATTACTATTCCCGGAAAATTTCACTATTCACTTTTACTATTCATTTTTCCCGAAATTTGATTTTTGTTTCATGGCCTCGAGTGATAAATCATTTCCATAGCAAATTAAAAGTTTGACACTCATCAGATCATTTTCGTGAAAGTTATTAAGGAATTACACGTTTTAGGGTAAAACGTCATTCAAAAATTCTACGCACAACGAAAATCGACCGCGTTAATTTTCCCCGTATCAGAAAAATGTTTGATACACTCATGATTTATTTGAGAATAAATCATGACTGAGAAAAACGTGACCAAATAAACCTCAGCCGTGAAAAACCGGAATTTTCATTTTTAAGCGTTTTTACTCAGCCGTAACCTTAGCCTATACCTACACCGCGTTTCTACGACGATTTGAGTTTTCACATTTTTGGAATAAGTCAACATATTTTTCTCTCCTCCCTTGACCAAAGATCATTCCTTGATTTTATAAATCATTCCTTGATTTTATAAATCATTCCTTGATTTTTAGGCTTACGGTTTTATGTCTAAAAGACATTTAATACCAACCAACACTAGACTGAGCCCAGTCTAGACATTATAAGTTATTTTAAATCATTTTTATCCTATTAGAAAAGTAACATTTTACTTTTCTCAATTTTACACAATATTCGTACGTTTTACGTATTACGCGTTTTAGACCCGTGTTTCCAGTTTTAGCAGGGTTTTAGCACCCCAATGGAACCTACCACTCATTTTAAATTTTATTATGGAGTATTTTGACAAGTTTAATCATTCTTCCAAGTTTCGTATTTTTACGATACCCGGTTTTACGTATTATGGCTTAATCGTTTACGGTTAGCATTTTACGGAGTCAAAACTATCAATATAAGCTTGGATAATATCATAAAAAACCAACTCTTCCTCTCCAAGTTTTCCAAACCGCCATAGGGGGGGGAGTCATCACCATGTGGCTTCATCTCATGCTAATTGCTCCTAGATCATTACATGTGTTCACCTTGCTCTCCAAGGTTTGACAAGTCAAGGTTTGTAACCTCCTCATTGGCATATAAATACCCCCTCCTCCTTTCTTTGTACGCCACACTTACCACACACCAACACCATTCCATTTGCTAGTTTACTTCAAGTTTTGTGCAAGAAATCAAGTGCTACAACAACATATAAACTCTAGTTTGGTTTTGATTCATCAAAACACTTCCAAACCTCATAAACTTTGGTGATTTCTCTTGAGTTTGAATCCACTCAAGTCACCTCAACTTTCATCATCTCTCTTTCAAGAATACAAGAGTAGAAAGATTGCATGAAGTGAAGTAGGGTGAAGCTAAAGTCTATCAAAGTCCTTACCTTACATGTTAACTTCCTTTCTTAATTGAAAGCCAAAAGTTGTAAGCAAAACTCTAACATACTTCTTGTTAAATATCATAATCATGTTATTTACATATCATTCATGCTATATTATGTCTTGTGATCATGTCCATGATGTATAAAAATGGGTAAAACAAGTTATTATAAATGATTGTTAAGTTAAGTTATTTAAACAAGTAAACTAGTGACTTTCTTGGTGAAATCTGATCAAAATGGTAAAATTATGATATTGGATCATTACATATTGTAGTAGAGGACCTAACAAGGAAACCATAGCAATTTTAACCACCTAAAACGAGTACACGAGTCAAAAGTTATGACCATTTGAAGTTACCAAAACTTTGCGGCAAAACTGCCTAAATAGTTTCTGTGACAGAACATAAAACACGCAAAAAGAGGCCCTTCTGGTCCGTTTCATGAAAAAGTTAAAGCACGAAAGTTGTCCGGAATCACGTTTTCTTCAAAAAATCAAGAGCACGTCTCCAGAAAACCAATAACGAATGAGATTTTTCTCAGTTTCTTAACAGCTATTTACATATATAAGTCACTATATAATGGTTATGTTTTAAAAAGAACAAGAGGTCTTATGACCTAGAATCAAGACCACAACCATGGCTAGAGCCAAGGTTGAGTCTCAAGACCATGGAACAATGACCAAAGGTCATGGCAAGACCATGACTAAATGACCATATAAACTTACTTAGGCGAAAACATGAACCAAAGAGTTGGCGATAACTTAAACATACAATTTGGATCTACTTCATCTAAAAGAACCATGAGATATTACAAGAATTTGTCATACAAGACTTAAGAAACTTACCCTAATAACAATCTTCATGTAAAGATAAACTTTCCTAAGTTTATTCAAATATTGGACATGTAACTTTTCGGATCAAAACTTATATATATATAAATATATATATATATATATATATATATATATATATATATATATATATATATATATATATATATATATATATATATATATATATATATATATGATGACGTATAGCATATATTTGGGCCACAAGCCCAAATGATAGACATTACTTGCACCTAAGCCCACCATGAGTGGGCTACCATGACAATTGTACGGGCTGCAGTATTAACGCCTTGGGCCCACGAGGCCCAAAGCGCAACTAAACCCACCGGGTACACGATAAGGATTATCTATTCATAGAATAGATATCCTTTCCTTGGATAAGCACCACGAGTGCGAAGAGTAAGGAGCAAGAAACACGGTTTCTTAGCCCCTATATATAGAATCATACGATTCTCATTCAAGGTACGATTTACACAATCCCTAACTCTTCAACTAAACCCTAAATCGATTACTTACTCTCACGCCGGAGTCTAATCGGGGGAGACAATCCCTCGATAAGCTTAACGGTGTTGTTTATTTTCTTAGTGCGCAGGTAACAAAGTACTAAGAAGCTAATTGATATAAGAGCAAAAGCCCAATAACCAGGTACGCCCAACTTTTGTATCAACAAGTGGCGCCATCCGTGGGACCCTACTAAGAACTAGAATGACGAAACATAAGAATTCGAGCCAGCGGACTCCGCAGTCAGAAAAGCGTGACCATCAGAAGAAGAATCGACAAGATTCGACCTCTAGGCAGGTTGCTGGGACAACCAGCGCACCTGATCACCAAGAGGCAGGAACAACCCAGTCTCTTCAAGCGATGGAACTACCTATAATCTCTTCAGTGGTCCCAAGCGTTGAGGAACTCCAACGCACCCTCTTCACCACTCCTCATCAGGCTACACCCGCAGTGAACAACACTGCGCCGCCAGGCGCGCCTGAACCAAACAGGGCGCCCAACACTGAGGCAGAAATTCTTGCAACAACTGAGGACATACCCGATCTAACTTTGGGAAACTTTGTATCCCAAAATTATGAAACTCTAACCACCCTCATGCAAGAAGAAGCAACAAGAAGAGCAAACACGAGCCTACAAGCACGACTCAATTTTGCTCTGGAACGTGAACCATCACCACCGCGTCACCCACGAGGAAGACGCGCAGAACGTACCACTATCCATGATAGGTTAGGTACAATATCTGATTCGCAGTACTCTGGAGACAGCGAGAGGCGCACCAATGTCCACTCCAGACTTGGCAGTCTGGGAATACATGATCGATTAGGGCCTCAACATTCGCCAAGCCAAGGATCTTCAAAACCTGGGAGCAGGAGGATCCAAGATAGATTAGGAAGAAGAAGATCCCCAAGCAGAGATCCCTCAGGCTCCTCTTCTGAAAGAAGCAGGCGCAAGCGCCGAAAGAGAGACTACCCTTCTTCCAGTGACTCCTCGGACAACGAGGATAAAGAAACAGGACACTGGAAGTCAAGAGGAAGACGTCGTGAGGAGGAGAATGAAGATATGTCCCTCCCATGGCGACGTCAAAAAATTGATGCGTTAACACGGCGCATCAGCGATTACTCAGACCACAAACGCAGGCGCATGCCCGCTAACGTAAAAACATATGATGGAACAGGTGATCCTGACGATCACCTAAAAATTTTCGAGTCAGCCGCAACAATCGAAAATTGGCCACAACCTGTGTGGTGCCACATGTTTAATTCCACGTTAGTAGGAAACGCGCGCACATGGTTTAGCAAACTCCCACGTAGGAGCATCGGTGGATTTGAGGAATTACGGAAAGCATTCCGCCACAACTTCACCCAGCGAAAGAAGTGCGCTAAAAACCCTGTGGAGCTAGCAAGAGTGAAACAGCGCCAAGGGGAATCCACCAGCGCTTTTATGGAACGTTTCAAGGATGAGTGCATACAAGTCAAAACATGTCCTGAAATTCTAAAAATTTCAGGGTTCATGAATGGGATCAATAACCCAGAACTCATCCGGAAGCTTAATGACAAAGTTCCACAATCCTTTGACGAGTTAACAAAGCGCACTAGATCCTTTATACAAGGAGAAGAAGCTGCTGCGGATAGCAAAAAAGGATATTCAAACTATAGGCAACAAGAACAGCCGCGGAGACAATCCAATGATCAGAACAACCGCAGCAGGAACTACCGCAGTGGAAGAGACAACGACAAATATACTCCTCTCACCAAAACTCCGAGAGAAATATTTGTAACAGAAGGTGCGAACTTCCCAAAACCACCACCAATGCGCACGGCAGAAGGAAAGCGCCTAGGTAGTGGATACTGCGAGTACCACGGCCAAAAAGGCCATGCAACTAACGAGTGTGTTCAACTAAAACAACTAATTGAAAAATTAGTTAGAGAAGGCAGGATGGACCACCTCGTGAAAAACATTAAGGAGGGAAAAGATAAGCAGAGAAACGGGGGCAAGAAAGAACCCCCAAAAGAAAAAGCTGATACTATCTACATGATACAATCATGGCAACGCAAGATAAAGCAAAAGGTCAGCCAGAAATTCTCTCCAGAAAAAGAGATATCCTTCCCTACCATAGCCGCGGACAACGCAGTCGTGGAGCCTCTAACCATTGAGATACATACAGGGGGACATGATATCCACCGCATGTACATTGATGGTGGAGCATCCGCGGACATCCTGTACGATCACTGTTTCAAAAGGCTGCGACCTGAAATCCAAAGTCAGTTGATACCAGCTACAATGTCATTAACAGGATTCACAGGAGAAAAGATTTGGCCCATGGGGCAGTTACGCTTATTTGTGGTCGTAGGAGATGAACAACACTCAACCGCGACATGGATAAATTTTATGGTAATAAAGTCTCCTTCACCATACAATGGTATAATTGGAAGACCGGGAATATCATCCATGCGCGCGGTACCATCCACAGCGCACGGAATGCTTAAATTCCCAGTGGAAGGAGGGGTGGTCACTCTCTATAACACAACAGTACCACCAAGAGAATGCATCGCAGTAACAACTGAAGCGAAGACTATTCCAGAACAGCGCACGGAAAAAACGCCAAATTTAAA
The DNA here is from genome assembly GCA_030686995.1 of Artemisia argyi. Lineage (NCBI taxonomy): Eukaryota > Viridiplantae > Streptophyta > Magnoliopsida > Asterales > Asteraceae > Artemisia > Artemisia argyi. The sequence continues at coordinate 85,182,112 of CM060678.1, read as the reverse complement.
AGTCGCTATTCACTCAGATTATCCGGAACAACAAGTTTCGGTTGGAGGATCTTTATCTGACAAAGGTAAAGCAGCCGTATGCGCACTCTTGCAAAAGAACCTAGATATCTTTGCATGGGAACCAAAGCATATGACGGGAGTACCGCGCTCTATCACAGAGCATAAGTTACAAATCCGACAAGGATACCCTCCAATATGACAAAAGAAGCGCAGCCAGGCCCCAGATCGTGCAAAGGCTATTTTGGAAGAAGTACACAAGCTAGTAGATGCAGGAATCATGCGCGAAGTATACTATCATGACTGGCTTTCTAACCCAGTTATGGTAAAGAAGAGCGATGGCAGTTGGAGGATGTGCGTGGACTTCACTGACCTCAACAAAGCATGTCCGCAAGACTGCTACCCACTGCCAGAGATAGACTGGAAGGTCGAATCCTTGTGCGGATACCCCTTCAAATGCTTCCTAGATGCATATAAAGGGTATCACCAGATCCAGATGGCAGTGGAAGACGAAGAAAAAACAGCTTTCCACACCAGTCAAGGGGTATACTGCTACACAAAAATGCCTTTTGGCCTGAAAAACGCTGGCGCGACATACCAACGACTGGTGGATACAGCCTTCGAAAAACAAGTAGGCCGCAACTTGGAAGTCTATGTTGACGACCTTGTCATCAAAAGCCATACAGAGGACGAATTGGTGCGCGACATCGAGGAAACATTCCGAACGTTGGGGAGGATAAACATGAAGTTGAATCCCAAGAAGTGCACCTTTGGCGCAACTGAAGGCATGTTCCTCGGATACTTGATAGAACCCGATGGAATCAAACCGTGCCCAGAGAAGACAAAGGCTGTTATTGATCTCCCCTCCCCGCGCACACTCAAAGAAGTCCAGTCACTAAATGGAAAGTTAGCAGGGCTGAATCGCTTCTTATCTAAGTCAGCAGACAAGTCCCTTCCCCTCTTTAAAACACTTACGAATTGCACAAAAAAGGGAGACTTTCGCTGGACTACCGAAGCAGAAGAAACTTTCCAAACTCGTCGCACCGCGACCAGGGGAAGAACTAATCATGTACTTATCGGCAACCCACGGAGCAGTTAGCGCAGTACTATTGACAGACAGAGACTCCGTCCAGACACCCATATACTTTGTAAGCAAAGCCCTAAAGAAAACAGAGGTTAACTACAGTGCTATGGAAAAGCTGGTCTTGGCTCTAGTGTTCGCATCCAAAAGGCTGCGCAGATACTTTCAAGCGCATCCAATAGCGGTAATCACTGATCAGCCAATTAAACAAGTTATCTCTAAACCTGACGCATCAGGACGCTTACAAAAATGGAGTGTACGGCTAAGTGAGTATAACATCTCGTACAGGCCGCGCACTGCAATCAAAGGACAAGTCTTAGCCGATTTTATCGTGGAGAAGCCAGATAGCGACAGCCCGACCTCTGCAGCCAAAACAGACCTACAGGAACCGTGGACCCTGTTCACAGATGGATCCTCATGCGCAGATGGATCAGGCGCAGGCCTTATTCTCACAAATCCAGAAGGTATGGAATTCACCTACGCGCTACGCTTTGAGTTCACAGCCACAAACAATGAGGCAGAATACGAAGCCCTACTAGCCGGACTACGCATCGCAATCCAAATGGGCATTCACAACCTAGAAGCAAATGTAGATGCGCATCTAGTCGCTAACCACGTGTTAGGGGAATACGAAGCCAAGGATGATCACATGATCCAATACCTGGAGAAGACAAAATCTTTGATCAAAAACTTTGATAGGTTCACAATAAAACAGATACCTAGAGGAGATAACAGGAAGGCGGACGCACTCAGCAAGATTGCATCCACAAGCTTCGCACACCTTTCAAAACAGGTATTGGTAGAAACCCTAAAAAACAAATCAATCTTGGATATGGAGATATCAACGGTGATAGAGGAACAAGATCCTACGTGGATGACACCTATCATTGAATTTATTAGCAAAGGAATCCTACCCCAAGATCATAAAGACGCTCGAAGAATACGGCGCACAGCGCAACAATTCGAAGTACGTGACAACGTACTCTATCGACGATCTTTCTTACAGCCATGGCTCAGATGTGTTGGACCCCTCCAAGAAGACTACGTACTCCGCGAAATTCACGCTGGGTCATGTAGTATGCACTCAGGGCCACGATCCGTGGTGGCAAGCGCTCTAAGGTCAGGATACTATTGGCCAACAATGCATCGCGATGCACGCGATCTGATAAGAAAGTGCAGCAACTGCCAAGTACATAGGCCTATTCCGCGCCGACCACAACACGAGCTAACACCAATCACCTCACCATGGCCATTTTACAAATGGGGTATTGACATCGCAGGACCTTTCCCCGTCGCAGCTGGAGGAATAAAGTTCCTCATCGTAGCCATAGACTACTTTACAAAGTGGATCGAAGCAAAAGCTGTGGTGAACATTACGGGAAACCAAGTCAAACGTTTTGTTTGGGACAATATTGTCTGTCGCTTCGGCCTACCAGGTGAGATCGTATCAGACAACGGAAAACAATTCTGTGATAACCCATTCAAAGATTGGTGCACACATTTGAACATCACACAACACTTTGCTTCAGTCAAACACCCACAAACCAATGGCCTAGTTGAGCGCGCCAATCGCAGTTTAGGCGAAGGAATTAAAGCGCGCCTTGACAGACACAAAGGAAGATGGGTAGATGAGCTCTCGCACGTCTTGTGGGCGCATCGCACGACAATCAAAACCAGTACTGGCGACACGCCATTCTCCTTAGTCTATGGAACAGAAGCCGTCATACCAGCCGAGATAGGAATGCCAACTATACGCACGGCAGATGTCAACGTCACAAAAAATGACGAGGAACGGCGCATAGACTTAGATATACTGGAAGAAAGACGCGAACGCGCAGCTATACGCGAAGCAAAGGCTAAGGCAAAAATGAAGAAGTATTATGATGCAAAAGTCAAAGACACTTCATTCAGACCAGGAGACTTTGTTTACCGCGCCAATGACGTGAGCCACGCAGAAGACACAGGCAAGCTCGGACCTAAATGGGAAGGACCTTACGAGGTCACAGAGGCGCTCGGCAACGGCGCATACAGGTTGCGCGATATGGAAGGTCATGACCTGGCGCGCATTTGGAACATCTGTAATCTCAAAAAATGTTACTTTTAGGCTACGGCCCTTTCACAAACACACTTGCATCCTACGAGGTGCCCAATAAGTGTTTGTCTTTCTTTTCTCTTCTAGGAATTGTATTTTCTATTTTTTCTAATTACTTGCAAGTATTAATAAAGTGTTATGGTTTCTAGCTAACTCCATAACGCATTTTACTTTATTGCATATATGTCAATATTGTTTATTTTATATTTCTGCCTACATGGCGTGCATGCACCACTTAAAGACCCACGAAGGCATAAAGGATGAGTTAACCTACTAATTTACTCGTTGAATAAGAGGGTTGCAAACCCATCAACATTGGATCATGTATCCTTGCTAAGCGCCTTACTCTTGAGACGTCAAAGTAAGTTTCACATGCGCACCCCACGACGGATGCGCATATACCAAGTACACCGTACAAGCTTAGCAACATAACGAGCCAAGACACTTGGTCAAAATAATAAAACTTAGCAAACAATGCAAGTATACTTAAGTCACGCACTTAAAAGACTTAGTCAAATAATAAAACTTAGCAAACAATGCAAGTATACTTAAGTCACGCACTTAAAAGACTTAGTAAATAAACAAACTTAGCAAACAATGCAAGTATATTTAAGTTACGAACTTAAAACAAAAATGTATCTTATTCCATATTAATAAAATTACAAGGAAAGATACATAAATATACAAGCAGCCTATATACTATGGCGATGCTCATGACTCTCTTCTGGAGCGGCGGAACTCCCCGCTTCCTTAAGCTTACTCAAGATTATGGCATCCTGCATAGATACGGTTGGAACACTTACAGCCACGCCATCTGATCTAGGAAGGTGTGCAGCGCCAATGCCACACATCACGGCCTTGCCTTTGATGCCCTTCTTCACGGCAACCCTCTGCTCATGACGCTCTAGCACTTCTTTCAAAGGAATTTCCTTCTCCAGAGCAAAGGGATTGAGGATGTCGCGAGGCCGCGCGAACACAGGGACTTGAAGCTGCGAGACATTAGGTTTTAGATAATAATCTAATTCCTCCTCTGCATTATCCTCAAGATGACGCTGCAAAGTCAGACCAGCCATCAGCACATCTATGGGTTCATCCTGGTCGCGCTCCAACTTCCCTATGTGCGGCAATTCAAGGACTTTTAGCCCTGCCATCGCATGCATCAGCTCGTCATAGGCCATAGAGCTGTAACCAGGGATTTCCGCCAAATCCTTCTCCAGCAACTTGGCCTCATGTAGCTCCTCCATGGCCTGCGAACGGCCGCGCGCCATTGCGCAGTGCACAACCTTCCCGAAGGCTTCCACTACCTCCGCAGACTCTAAAGTGCTTAGGGCTGCCAGGCGCAGCCCATGGCTGATCAACCATCTGCATTCACAAAGAAACAATTGTGTAAGATAAACAATATGGCGACGAAGTAATTTTAAAGACAAAGAAGTAAGGATACCTGCGCTCAGCTATGGTACACATCAGATGGGGGTACAACTCCTCGTCATACTCTATGCTGAGGGCGCGCAGCCTCTCCTCATGCATCGAGACCGCCTTCTCAATACGCTCCTTGAACTCCTGAAGGCTAGCATAATGCTCCGCCCTCTTCTCCTCAAGATAAGACACCGACCAGGTAGTCTTCGCCTTTATCTGCTCGAGCTTCGACCTCGCATACTTCAAGTCAGCCAAAATGCTCATCTTATCTTGAGCAATCTTCTCAGCATAGGCCCTTGAGGCCCCCAGCTCCACTTGCGCATCAGCCAACTGCGCACGGAGGGTCACCAACTCCTCCTCCTTCTGGGCTAGAGCACGGCTCTCCCCAGCATACTTTCCCTTCAGCTGAGCAACAAGCTCAGCTTGGTGGGCGGTAGTCGCAGCCAGCTCATCCATCAGCTGCTGCGCCTCACCACCATCAGCAGCCTCAGTATTCCCCTCCTTGTTTTCGTTCTGCGGAGAGGAAACCTCATCATCCTTCGCGCCGTCATCCCTACGCAACAAAAACAGTAAACAATAATTACAACAAGTAATTGACAAAAAAAATTAATAATAATAAAAGTGCACACTTACAGAAACGGAGAAGCATCATCAACCTTCAACCGAGCGCCAGAGGTAGAGGACTCTTCCGCGTTTGACTCTGCGTCTTTGACGACGTGTCGACGCCTTTTCCTAGTACCACTAGCCCCAGCCTCGGCCTTGCGCTTGGAACTCTGTGCAACCTCCTCTCTCAGCACCTCCTCAGGCTTCAGGATCCGGAGGCTGTCAGATGACCCTGATTGCGCTTCCTCGCGCGCCTCCTCTACATCAGGTACCGCCTCTACAGTGGGCGCCACCACTACCTCCGGCGCTACACTCTGGACGGGCGTCACCACAAGTGGTGGTGTATCTTCGGGGACCGTCGCGGGCAGAACAGTCAAATGCCCCGCAGTCGCCTCCAGCAAAGGCAGCTCTCCTTCCTTCAGAAGACGCACCCCTATGGTCACCTGCTTTGGCTTGTCTAACTTGACCACGGCGAACAGATCCATCTCTGCGCACATCAAATGAAGCAAGGAAAAACAAAAAGGATTAGTTATTAAAGGCGCGTAGACAAGAATAAAGGACTTACAAAGAAGGAAGTATAAGGGATGAACACCCACTCCAGCCATCCTCACTCAAGAAAGTGGGAACCTCATCTTCAGCGCCAAAGTAAGCGCGGCTCAACCCCACATGTACCAAAAACTCCTCCGGATAGGGGTTAATGGCCAGTCGATTGGCATCTAAAGTTTGCGCGTCAGCAAGATTGTAGGAACCGGGTGCGGGGCGCCCATCCCTTGGTAACGACTCCTGAGTATAAAACTCAAAGGGAGAGGGAAAGACTACGTCGTCCACCCAGAAGAAGTACTCCCTCCAATTCTTGAGGGCATCAACCTTCTCCGTATAACATTGAAGCGCCCCCTGGCGCTTCGCAAAGGAAACCCAACCATTTGACCACGTTGTGTGGTAAAAGGAACGGAACAAGTCTACGGTCGGCTTTATCGCAAGTAAACGGCAGTTTACTTCAAAATTCGACACCTTCGCCGCACCTATACAGTGCAGCTGAGAGATGTGAAGGCGATAGTGATTGAGCAAATCGCTCAGAAAAATAGAAATGGGTACGCGGTAATTCGCATACTCAAAAAATTTCGCGTATAGACCTATCTTCCCTTCGGGGAAGTCAGCTATGCACGCATCGACATCTGGAGCCTCTGGACGTACATCCAAAGGCACGAAATAGTCGGAAGAAAACTGCGTAACGTCCTCAATGGACATCGCAGAGCGAAACTCCTCCAATTGAGCAACCATTTTCATTTGCAAAACTAAGTGGGACACACACAAATTACCTACGAAAGTGAAGTAAGTTTATTTGCAAAAAAACGCTCTTGAAGAAGGTGAATAGTGAGTAAGTGTATGTTTTACTGTGTGTGTGTAAAAATGGGGGGCGGTGACTCTTATATAGGGTGGTAAAAACCCTAATTTCTCTCCACGTGGATCCCACTAACGAGAACGTGTGGCTGGAACTGAACCGGTACACGCACTTTTTCCCGATTTACGAGGGCCACGTGGATACTACCCCCAATTTTCGAGGTATACATTTGAAATACCTATGACTAGGTGCATTGCACTTTAAATGGGCGGCAATATTTCAATGTTTTCCCGCTACGCTTACCGCTGTTAATATAAGTCTAGTATCTGCGGCTACGCGCCGCGCACACTAGACTGGGGGGACATGATGACGTATAGCCTATATTTGGGCCACAAGCCCAAATGATAGACATTACTTGCACCTAAGCCCACCATGAGTGGGCTACCATGACAATGGTACGGGCTGCAGTATTAACGCCTTGGGCCCACGAGGCCCAAAGCGCAACTAAACCCACCGGGTACACGATAAGGATTATCTATTCATTGAATAGATATCCTTTCCTTGGATAAGCACCACGAGTGCGAAGAGTAAGGAGCAAGAAACACGGTTTCTTAGCCCCTATATATAGAATCATACGATTCTCATTCAAGGTACGATTTACACAATCCCTAACTCTTCAACTAAACCCTAAATCGATTACTTACTCTCACGCCGGAGTCTAATCGGGGGAGACAATCCCTCGATAAGCTTAACGGTGTTGTTTATTTTCTTAGTGCGCAGGTAACAAAGTACTAAGAAGCTAATTGATATAAGAGCAAAAGCCCAATAACCAGGTACGCCCAACTTTTGTATCAACAATATATATATATATATATATATATATATATATATATATATATATATATATATATATATATATATATATATTATCAACTACTACAATAGTAGGGAGTCTCATGTGAGGAGTTCATTATGTAAGCCGTCGAGATGAGTTGTGGATTTACGAATTAAAGTGTCCTGGCTCCTCGAACGTTTACTAACATGACTTCTGAATTATGTCGGCCCGAACGGTAGTAAACGATATATAAACTATACATGTTTCATGAATCATTTCTTTTCAAAGACTTACACTATACATCGTACCACATCATGGACTAAATGCAAGACATACATATATAGGCAATTCATCATATTCTTTACTCCAATCCTAAGTCGCAACATTCTATTATAGGTTGCTCGTAGAAACCTTCACGATCCAACCATTATCTTCACTACTTGCTATACTCGAACACAATGCTTTCTACTGTATGTTACCCGACTATGTTTTATTGTCACTAAGTAACGATTGCCATGTTCGAAGTCCCTATATCATGAACCATTAGTCACTAGCTATAGTGAGCGCGAATATTGTGAATAGATCTATTGGGATTGACGAATCCCATTTGTGTTGAGCAACTACGAGTTCAAACAAATGCACTATATTTGATAGTTTGAGGTATAATGGCAATATTACCTTGGTAGGGCTTCTACAATGCTAATTTTTGGTTCGATGTTAATGCTTTGGTTGCATGAGCTTAGTGAAATAATAACGAATTTTGTTTTCTAACCATGAATGTGTGATTAATTACCTCACATTACGATTATTGTGTTCAACGATTTAACTACAAACTCTACGAATTCCACTCAACCTTTGTGTTGACTGTTTTAAGCATGTATTTCAGGTCCATACTGAACGAGGCTGGCACGGAGGAGCACGGATATTCAAGAGGGCTATAAATTTTATTATCATTCAAAAACTCATTTAATGTAAATTGTAAACATGGAACCATCTGGGACCTCATTTTGTAATCTCTGATATTTATATAATTTGAATGATAAATCTTTTAAAACGACTCAATTAGAGTTCGTTTTCTATCATTGTGACTATTGTGCCGTCAAGTAACACCCAGTTTGAATTCCGCTGCATCGATTGAATTGGGGGTGTTACATAACACCATTATCCCATCTTGTCCCCCACCCCATATACATTGGGTCAAAATAACTAGGCCAAAAATCATTCTAAAAGTAAGTGCTAGTAGGTATGTAGAATGGTCTAGCAACATGTCTTTTCCAACCGGCTGGAAAAGGTCTACCAGCAGAAACTGGCTTAACAGCAGGAACTGACTTATCAGCAGAAACTGATTTATCAGCAGGATTGAGTCTGCTAGTTTTTACATGTGTTGCTTGTGGAACATATGGGGGAATAGCACTAACACTGGTCCACAGTGGTCTAGATCTCTTTTGGTCAGCACACACACCCATTCTCTTCTCATGAAAATCACAATCCTTAATGAGATGATACTTACTACCACACACAAAACAAGATTTCTTCTTAACATTACCAGCCTTTTTATTAAAACAACCATTCTTATTACAAGAAGTCCTAGAATTGTATTTATTCTTATTAGATTTATTACAAGTGAAACTAGGTAAATCTTGAACAACAATGGGTTCTTGCTTGGATGCCTTAACTTTAGATTCAATCTCAACTTTACTCTTGGATGTGGAAACACTAGAAGTAGGAGTAAAGGAGATAGACTCAGTTGATGTGGACTCTGAGCTTTTGACACTAACAACAATAGGGACAGGGACAATGACCTTAGAAGACTTGTCACTTGAATCACATGAGGCATAGTCAGTAGACTTACAATCAGGGTCTGGAAAGTCACTTGACTTTTTGCCATATAGATGGTGTGATCCATCAAAGTCTTTTTGAGGAGAGCTAGGCATAAACTCACCTCTAATAGGTCCAGGGACAACATGCAATTCTCCTTCTTTAACATAATTTGCTAAGCCTGCTGGTGTAGATTTACCCATATCATTCCTTGCCTCTAAACCAACATATTTTTTAAAACCTAAACCTATCCCAGAGTTTACAGCTTGACTACCATAAAGACAACTAGCTAAATTCCTGAAATTAACCAATTTTTATGTAAAGCTACTTCTTTATCCAATTTCTCTTGCAAAACATCTTTCTCAGACTCGATTCTAGCTTTTTCTTTTTCAGAAAACTTTAATTCATTGCTAGTATTCTCTAAATCCCTATTTAAACCTCTAATCTTTTCCTCATAAGCCAATTGATTATGTTGAAACCACACCTTCTGTTGTTCTAAAGTTTTAAAAGCTTCTTTGTATGTTTGAGCTTCAATAAAACAAGTATTATATTTTGGTTTCATCTCATCATAAGCTTCTTTAAGAATTTGATATTTAGAATCACAATCACAAACACAAGTAGATACCTAAGGAGATATTCCCATGAAAGCAACTTGATCATGCTGATCCTTTGTAATACAGCTTGCCACCAATCCACTCTGCTCAGAACCAGAAGCTTCATCATTATCAGGTTCAAGATCCTCACCTTGTATCTTATGTCCATCAACCTTTTCCCTCACTTGAGTGGCACATCTTTCCTTATCTTTTCCTTCATCTTGTGACCTGTCTACTCTAGAACGAATAGGTAGCAAGTTTCTAACTTGCATGACAAATGTCTCAAGAGTATCATCTGATCCGAACGAAGTCATTTTACGAAAATAATAATAACCGTCGTTTTATTCCCAGTTGAGTAATACAGATTAGTCTCACGACAAACCACAAGCACACGCAGCAATAAATTCAACCAATCACCAGGCAATAAATATACCACAACGAACCCACTGATCTTTTCCCTCACTTGAGTGGCACATCTTTCCTTATCTTTTCCTTCATCTTGTGACCTGTCTACTCTAGAACGAATAGGTAGCAAGTTTCTAACTTGCATGACAAATGTCTCAAGAGTATCATCTGATCCGAACGAAGTCATTTTACGAAAATAATAATAACCGTCGTTTTATTCCCAGTTGAGTAATACAGATTAGTCTCACGACAAACCACAAGCACACGCAGCAATAAATTCAACCAATCACCAGGCAATAAATATACCACAACGAACCCACTGATATAGCAAAATTAAACCTTTTGACTAATGATTCAAATAAACCCACGAGCACACATCAACTAAAAGTCAAACAGCAGCAGCAACAAAATAATCCCAACAGTAGCACAACTATAGCGATTTAGTCCCACATTCAATACATCTCAGTAGCAATATAAGTATTTGACCAATCAAAAGTTTAGTGATCAGCAGAAATAAAATCAGCAGAAACCGAGAACAGTAGGAACGATTCTATTAAGCAGTAGTGCAGCAGCAGAATTAATTAATTCAATATCATAACCATTAACAAAACGTCCAACCTACTGACAATTCGCAATTGACCCACTGAGTAGACCAGCCCCACTTTCGATTAAATTATAGAGCCAAAATCCCACGTGATGTTTCTTAAATTAGTACTATACCGACCCACATGAAAAACGATTAGCAGACCAATATCCAATCACAATGACCAGCAGCATCAAGTCAAACAAGGAACACCATTGATCCACGTACTTTTTAATACTCAGTTTAGAGAACGACAGCTCAAAACCATGTTCTCCATTTGCAAACAATAGATAGTACGAGGTATCACTTTTCTTGCAAAAGACGATAATCTTTAATTGTGTACGAGATCATGTGAATTAAATAGTACAAGATTTCTCACCGTCTCATGATTTTACAAACCGACAAACACAATGAATTAATCGATTAAATATATAATCAATCAATTAATAAAAAATGATGCCACTAACCTTTGATCAAGTAATACGAGATGAAAAACGAGCCCCACAAATTCACTACACTAATCCACAATCACGTGACAACCCAATCGGTTTATACCCCAAAACCAATATAATAACGAGATTAATGTACGAGGTTATCAACATTTACATTCAATTTATTTGTCGCCAAGTATATTACTCCCATCAGCAGCAATGGCCACAACCAAATCCACATTCGACCAATAAAAATACGACAACCAATTAATCACGCCCAAGAGGAAGAGATTAATATGATGTTCACTTCTCAAAAGAATTAATATTCATGTAGTGATAACGAGAATACTGAATAAATAACTCGGTCAGCAGCAGATCCAATATGTAACCACAATATTAATGAGTCTAGAGTAAACAACAACAGTTCTTACCCCACAAATTAATATCATGAATTTAATAATTGCCCAATTCAATATTCATCCTCACAATTTAATCTTTATTGACTCATATGCGAAAAACAATACGAGATTTGGAATATGAATTAAATTCACGCTGACCCACTATCTCATATAATGAATAATTCAATTCACATATAAATTGAAATACGATGTACCTTTGTCGCCTTATGTCGCCACCAAACAGAGTAATAGATTCTATTAATAAACTGTCAAAAACTCGATCACAAAAATTTTCCAAAATTGCTTCTGGCGATAACAGTAAACCTTGAACAACCCTAGATCTCACGAGCCCCTGAGCTCTGATGCCAATTGTAAAAGATCGTTTAAGCCCAATCTAGGATTATAGAAACAATGATTGAATATGCACAGCGGAATAATAATCAAGAACACAATCAAAATTATCAACAAGGTTTTTCTAATAACAAATGATCCTCTATGGATCTAAATAAAAATGTTTTTCTTGAAGGCTTCCTAAATAATAAAACCTGTGTTCCTTTTATAAGCATAAGGAACCCTAAAATACAATTAATATAAAATCAATGCATATCACTACCTAATATAGCTCATGCATATCCTAACAAATAAATACTAAAGATACGGATTAATAATATCAGTAGAAATAAGTCTTCAGCAGGAACACTATGTCAGCAGAAACCATCTATAGCTTCAGCAGAATCCCCTGTCAGTAGAACTTCATCAGTAGGAACTTCCAAAATTCCTTACAGGTTTAGATCACAACAAGAGGACGTTCCAGGGAGGTTTAAAGTTCAAGGAGAAGTCGTAGTTCAGGAAGAAGTTGTGGTTCAAGAAAAAGAAGATTTAGTTCAAGAATAAGACATGTTTCAAGAAAAAGAAGATTTGGTTCAGTGATAAATTCATCAAACTGCTAGCTTTTTTCCTTTTTTTTGAATAAGAGAAATTTTTATTTTTATTTCAATTTTTATTTATTTTATTATTATTTTTTAATGGTTGATTATTTGTTTTTATATGAACAAGTGTTATAAATTCTTTTTTACTTATTTTTTATGTTAAAGGAATGTGAATCTATGTGTATCTAGGAAATCAAAAGTAATTTACATTATTTCCTTTTTATTTTGAATTATCACATGCGATGTTTACATGTACTCTTTTTTGTGGTTGATGACTATTTGATTTTGTATATGAACAAGTGTCATTTTTTTTTACTTGATTTTTGCTATTTTTGATGTACCGGAATGTGAATATATTATATATCACATGTAATATCTTAGGAAATCACATGTGATTTTACAACATTTTCTTTTCATTTGAATTATGATATGTGATATATATATTTGAGAAGTTAGTAACAAACTATCATATGTGATTTCTTTTAGGAATCACATGTGATTTTACATAATCTTTATTACTTTATATATACCTGATGTTTAAACGAGGCCACCTCTTCCCCTAATTTTCTGGCCAAAAACAGCCGCATATCCGCATCTCTATCATTCTTTATTGCATGATATGCAATTGGTGATGGTGTGTTGTTATTATCTGGGTTGAGGTGTGCTTTGTTTTCTTGAAAACGCCTCTCACATCAATAAACCTAGATCCTATTTATTAGGATTTCGATTTCTTGTATATTTTTAGGGTTTCGATGTGTATGGGTGTCTGGTTGTTTCGAAACCCTAACACACTAATTATTACAATCGGTCTTTCCTATCTGATTTTGGTTGGATGGGAGAATCAAATCTTGTTAGGGTTTTTAATCGTCCCTTTTTGGGATTGGTTTGGTGTGCTCAACGCCTAACGCAAAAATGAAACCCTATTTTTTAGGGTTTGGTTTTTTCTGATCTATGATTATCGACTTTGGATGGGATCTATTGTTCTGAAAGCATTACTAATCACTGGGTCTGTTGGTTTTGGTTACACTTTGCAGTTAATGTTAATTCGATCTAGGGTGTAACGTGATTATTCTGTTCAAATTTTATGCTGCTGGGTGTTTGGCTGGTCTCCTACGTGAAAGATATGGTGTAAGTTTGGTTGTATGTTATGTTGTAAGTAATATTGATGGTATTACTTTGGTCAAACTTGTAAGTGGGTTATGAGAGAGATGATAGCAAGTTGTTTGTATAACATAATGATGTCCAAGAGGTCTGATCTGCTATGATACCAGCGGTGTAGTAATGATATTTTTATGATTAGGCGGTTGGATGCATCTTGGTTACTAGTCATCTTGGACGTGGATGTTGTTGTTCTTATTTCGACAAATTTGTGGGCATGGTACGTCGTATTATGGCACCTGATTATGCGTGGTTATTTCGGTGCTGCTGCTGATCGTATTGGAAGTTAAGTTTTGTAGGGTTCTTATTCAAAAACTCTAGCGATCGATATTGGAATTTAGGGTTGAAAACCCTATTGTATGTATGAGTCCTTTGGATTCTCAAGTTTGGTTCGTTATGATGTATTATGTGCATGTTCAGACTTGGTGGGTAGGACTTGTGGATTGTTGTTGAGCTCGTGGGTTGGGTGCTTACATGTTCCTAACTTTCCTGACTTGCTTCTTTCGTGTAAGTTCATCTACTTGTTTACAGACGAGTTTAGGCCTGTATGCATGACCTTGAAGATGATTTGGATATCAATGATGACTTTGAGGCTCAAGTAGTTCTACACTTGTAGTACTAGCTTTATTAATGTTTTATTTTAGCTTTTTGTTGTCATTGGTGTAAGTATGTTAGTTATAAGGATGGCCTGTCATCCTTATATAGGTAGTTATAATAATGGCCTGTTATTCTAATATAGTGTGTTAATACAAATAATGTCAAAAACGTTATTCGCATTATTCGGTCTTCTCGTGTTTTGATAATCAAAAAGTATAAAAACATGTTACGTAAAGTTACGGTTTATAAGTTTTTAATCGAGGAAACTCGTTACTTCTACGTAGCTACGTCAACATCACTTCAGGTATGAACAAACTTTATACCGTTATTAGTTAAGTGATCAAAGAATTTTATTTTCACCTAAACTTACATTTTTAAGTTTGACAAAACATTTTCACAAAAGTATTTTTGTGTTTTTAAAGAAATGTTTTATTAAGAAAATAAATTCAAATTCAAACTTTATAACAGTTAATTTTCCCCCAAATCAGTTCAACCTGAACCAGATAAGTTTTCACCACGTCAGGACAAAAAGGGAGCATTTTGTCGCGGCGGTCCCTTAAATAGGTCGACGGTCCCTTAGTGATAAAGGACCGTCTGGCATTTACGGGACCATCCCTCTCCTTCTGTCGCCTATAAATACTGAACTGTTACACTTCATAAATAAGACTTTCACACACACAAAACTTTCTGGTCTTTGTTCCTTTTATTCTTTGATCACTATAACATGTTGGTATATGTTTATAAGTGATTTCCTCTTCCGTCAAGTGCAAGAGAAGAACTCTCGACAACTATGAAGATTCGAGATGTTGTAGGTGTCCACACACAAACATAACAAGTGTTACGTGATAGGATTATGTTATGTCGTTGTTTTCTGACTTGTATGTGAGTCGAGGATGGGGATATTTGTGTAAACTTGGATGGTGATGTAGTTCCAAGTATTGTATTTGTGTGAGCTTGGATGGTGATGTAGATCCAAGAAGTCTTGTAACTAGATTAGTTCATGTATTTGATGTGAGGAGAGTGATGTCCTAAAGTTTAGGTTAGGATTTGTTGAGTCATTATGTAAAGACTTGGATCGGGTGATGATCAAGTATGTCAAGTGCTCTAGAGTTGTCAAGAGCTTTTGGCTTGTCAAAAGCTCTAGGTTAGTTTGTTTTTCAAGCTGTTTTAGCTTGAGGTTAATGTGGTACTTCAGCCACATTCCATTTGTACTTAAACGTTTTGGTTCTAATATATTTACCAGGGTGCAGGATTACTCCCCTTTACCCAAAAAAAAGTATGTCAAGTGTATGAAGGCTTGATTCAGGTGAAGAATCAAGTGAGTCGTGTGTGTGAAGGCTTGGTTCGGGTGAAGAACCAAGTATGTCTAATAAGTGAAGGCTTGGATTGGGTGAAGATTCAAGATGGACAAGAGTGCTTGTTCGTGTGGCCACGTGGGCTTTGGAATAGATTGGTTCTAGCTATGATTAGAACTCGACATTATGCTTAGTGTTGTTAAGCCTTGTGTAAGCATGTGTACGGATTGCTCCGCCTGAAGGAGTGTGTTGATATAGTGATTGATAACTCTCGAGTGTGGTACTCGGGGAGTGGAGTAGGACGGAGAGTGAGCTTCGTGCGAACCACTATAAATCGCCGCGTCTCTTGGTGGTGCTCTTTCTTTACTCTTTACTTTACTTGTTTATTTATGTATGCTAGTAACTAAATTGATATCACATAACTAGTAGAATTCAACAAGTTTGTAAATAAAAAATAACTGGACCTAAAATGGTGAAACGCTTTAGAAAATTAAAAAGAAGCGGTGAAACTATTCAACCCCCCCCCCCTTCTAGTTTCTACATAGTGGTTAGGTAAGTGTCCTTAAGGACGGAGGTGAGGGAACTCACTCTCGTCTTTTGTACTTCAATGGTTTTGGTTAATATATTTTACTAGGGTGTAGGATTACTCCCCTTTACCCTAAAATTCCTGATGTTTAAACTATGATAACAGTTTCTTGTTCTAAATGTTAAAACACATAAGTGAGTATCAATGTGTGCAGTAAAACTTAAACAAAATAGACATAATATCCATAATCACATCCACAGATGTTTCGCCATTTTCATTTCAGAATAAAACATGACGACATAATACCAACAAACTTAAACCATTTTAGCAACACACTGACATGAACTATTTTAGCAACACACTAACATAAGTTGCTTTCTTGATAGCAACCTTCTTGATAGCTTCTTCTTTTTCAGTGTCTTTCTTCTTATCTTGTTTTTTAGCGTCTTTAGCTTGAGCAACTTCTTTAGTGGCTTTAGCTTTAGCAACTTCTTCAGCGGCTTTCTTTTTTGTTTCTTCTTCAGCCGCTTTAGCTTCTTCTTCAGCATTTTTATTGATAGCTTCTTCTTGAGTTGTTTCTTTACCTGATTGTTCGTTAGCTTCTTCTCATTCCCTTTGCTTTTTTTTCTTGTTCAGTCAGTCTTCTATATAGTGCCTCAGATATTGTCAACCTTTTCCTGCATTAAAATGTTTATATCATATTATCAGATATCAGATATCATATTATTTTTGTATGTTTTATCACATGTGATAACAAAAAGCGTACCTAAAGTAGGTTGTCAAAGTTTTTTTCTTTGTTTCGGTCTCTTAGCTTTCGTGATCTTTTTGATGCAGCAGGACCTACATTTTGACAACCATATATCTTCAATAATCATACATGATTTTTGCTAGTATTTTTTATTTATTTATTTGTTATTATTTTTTTGTTTCTTTCTTTTACAAACATATTAATAGCATATGCGATAAACAATAAGAGCATATTAAGGCTTTACCAAAGGCATAGCCTATGGCTAAGCCTCTGCTTAGCCGAATTGAAGGCTTACTTTCAAGCTACACTTTCACTTTGTCGAAGGCTATGTCTTCACTTTTACAAAGTCTTAGCGGCAGGATATACCTTCTAATTACACTTTTCATACCAATAAAATCAACAAAACCTCCATGCTTAAAACCTAACTTCTATCATGTATGATATAGAATATAAGTTTTTACACTTTTTTCAGGCAACTAATCACTTGTGATTTTTCACTAACACATCATATTCTATCTGTTTAATGTAGACTAAGCCTTCAGCTTTACCTTAGGCATAGTCTACAACTTCGGCAAAGGCTTAGCCGTGCTCTTACACTATGATTCCATTACTCAAACTAACTTCTAGTCACTCATTTCATCTCTATAATCACAATATTATCAACAAAAAAATTCCTAAACAATTAAAACCTAACTTCTAGTCACACATTTTTTCATTAAAATCTTAACAACATTAACATGCTCTATATTTATAACTGAAAATCTTACTTATCACAATAACATCATCAAAATATCTATAATAGTGAACCTAACTTATAATCACATTTTTCTTCTTTAAAAAAACAATAACTTCAACAAAAATACAATATATTCAACGTAAATTGTATAGACACTACGCTTCATTGATTAAGCATAAATATCAGTAAAATACATAGATAATGTGTTTTACACCTGAACCAATGATTTAATTAATGTTTTTCAACGCTTTTTTAGTCGAACTGATAAGGATTTATTTGACACATTTTTAGGGGGTCATTTAAGCCATAAGTCGTGAATAGTTGGTCAAATATTGCCTCAAACCGTTTCTTTTCTCATTTTAGGTCCTTGTGACGTAATTTCTTGAATATGGAGCATTTTGGACGTTTTTGGGCACAAGAATGAAGAAATCAACAAAGTCATGGAAAAGTCAGGATTTACACCTAACGGCGTCAGGTTATGGACGTTGACACCGTCACTTGAAGATTGAAGATGTTGGAAATTACAACGTGACGCCCCAGAAACATTTTGGAGAAATACACCTGATGGCGTAAGGTGTATTTGGAAGTAGGTCGTCAAGCTTTAACTTTACATGAGACGGCCTAGAAGGATTATAGAGTGACGATGTCAGAACCTGGATTGCACAAGATGAAACCTTAATCGCGGCGTTCTGACGACATCAGGACTTATAACCTGACGCCGTCAGCTTGTAAAATCTATATATAGTTTTGGAATTTTCATTTATTAGGTGTGCAACTTTGGAGACAAACGCTAGTACGAATTTTCTGAGATTTCAAGGGTTCTCAAACCCTTTTTTCTCTCATGTTTCATTGAAGATAAGTAATCTTTTAATCATTCAATATGTCTATGTATTGTTTGATTATCTTTTATGCTTTTCTTCATTTTAACATGTTAGCTTAGGTTATTTTGTGTTTGCTTAGATCTAATAAGACCTAGTTATTGATTGTTGATTAGTTGTCTAATGTTTAGTTGATTGACTCGCGTTAGGCTTAAGAAAACTGGCTAACCTCCTTGGTGTAACAAGCTTGAACATCTTAAGAAACGTAATCAGATGGCACTACGGTTTTATTCATTGTATTTAATGCATGCGTAGAAGTGAATGATTCTATGATAGGGTACTAAATGTGTAGTCATAAGAAGAAACTAATATTTATACATTTGGGGAAGATTGTGCGCACCCCACAACTGGTATTAAGGAATACAACGCTTCAACTAAAACAATTGCACTATGACATTCAACGAGTAATTAAGTATAAGTAAACACGTTTGTCTCATTATACGAAGTCCATCAAATTTACTTTTCTTGTTATTTTATTTTCTGTTATTTAGTTTAATTTGTAGTTTTGGGTTAGTTGATTAGCAACTAATTCCACCCCTACCTTCAAAACCCAGATTTTAGTTTCTTTTATAAAAATATAAAAATACAAAAAGAATCATCACTCACGTTTAGACCTAATTGACCTACACTTCAATCCTAACGATACTATTCCCCTAGAGAACGATCAATCCCCCGGACATACCTATACTACACTACAACGACCAGGTACACTGCCTGGAGGATTGCAAAACTTCTCAAGATCCCTTGAGAGGTAAAACCTTTTGTGAGACCGCAATCCTCGCATCAAGATTTTGGCGCCGCTGCCGGGGAATAGTTATTGCTTAGGTTTGATTTTTATTTCATTTACGTCAACTCACTAGGTTCCTGATCTAGTGAGATTTTTATTTTCTTTTTAATTAGCTTTCTTTAGTCTATCTTTTTCTTCGTACTCTTGTTTGTAAACCCTCTCGACAAATAACAATAATATTGATCGTTTGATCCCCGTTATTCATGTATTTCGTCAAAGAAATTTCCAACTACCCATTCGGTACCCATTGTGGAAAACGAAAATCCACCAAACCTTTCACCCGACCATCACTTTGGCAATAATTCTAACATGGATGAATCTGACCACGACAATGACCATGAAAATGGCCCTTTTTACTATTCAGATTCCGATGAGGATTTAGGTGACGGTGATGTGATTGATGAGATTAGAAAGGAAGAGGAGATGGATCTTCTTAAGTATGTTGACCCTAGGACAAAAATCGAAAAGGATATTCTCTTTAACATGCAATTTCCTTGTAAAATCGGATATAGGAGCTTTGATGCTTACCTTAACTCATCCTTACCTATGAACATAATCTCTCGCGCTAATTATAATAAAATCATGGTAAATGAGTTAGAATATCAATGAGATAATATTGTTGCTACGGTTGAGCCATTGCATGTGTTTGTAGGAAGTTTTGTACATTTGGTTGATTTTATGGTTATGGAAAACTTAGGAGAATTCATAGATGACAAATTGACCCAAGTCATATTTGGAAAACCTTTTAAACGTCTAACCAAGCATGATGAAAAACTTATGGATGGGTTGTTTACATTCTCAGACGGAGACGAGGATTTCGTCTACCAAATGCCCCGCTCGCACCCTAGATTTAAGAATTATTCAATTAAGGCATGCAATAGACTTCCCCCTATCAATTCATTGAGTGAGAACGATAAAAGGAAAGGATTCAAATATTCCCATGAAAAGAATAAGAGATACTATCGTGTATGTTTAGAGCTTAATGATGAGTATAAGAAAGATGAGGCAACAATTAGATGGCTCACACTTGGGTATGTGAGCATAAGTGACACAAGATAGAGGGCGTGACTTTGAGTCTATCTACAAGACTCAGAAATAAAGAAAAAGCGCTTCTTGGGAGGCAACCCAAGCTTTTTCATTGATTGTTTGTTTTTATGTGGTTTCGTATTTATGCTTTATATTTTTGTTCATTGTTCATGTTTCTAATAAATTGTGAAAATACTTTATTTTGTCTTTAACCTCGTCTTAATTACATATAAAGGTATTTTCCAAAAAGATAAGTCTAGGGAAGATCAAATTTGTTTTTAAGAACCAATTGAACATGAACGATAACAATTAGATAATAGCATATATATTTGTGTTTGTTAGAGTTAAATGCTTGTATTGAGTCACAATGGATGTTTTGCAGGATTCCCAGGTGTTAAAACTTAGATTTTTCCAAAAAATTTTCCAGAAACTAAATATAAAAAATTCTGTCAGGACAATCCTGACGGCGTCAGGGGTTACAACCTGACGACGTCAAGTGTTATTCCTGTAAAATTTTCCAGGTTTTGTTTTTCTGCTGGAAATCATATAATCTTTTAAACTCCAGGAGTCTACAAACATTTTGCGGAAAACTAGAAGGGGGGGGGGGGGTTGAATAATTTTACGTTCTTTTTTTTATAAAATTTATGAAAACAAGTTTGTTTTAAAAACTTCGATTCTAATTTATGTGATCTCAATACTTGCACTATATGAACAATTATATAATAACTAACTAACTAAGCTAATATAGTATAGGTAAATAAGTAAGTAATGAAAAGAGTTGGAGAGATCAAACAACAACACAAGGATTTATAGTGGATCAGCTACAAGGTCACCTTCCTTGTTCCTACTCCACTCCCCAAGTCACCTACTCGAGAGTTTTCTTCACTATGTCAACAAACTCCCTTATGGCGGAGAAAACCTTACACACCACAACTACGTCACAACTTGATCACAACTTCTACACAACTTCTTCACACCTATCTACTTCACACCTATCTTCTTCACACCTTTCTTCTTCACACCTATCTTCTTCACATCAATCTACTTCACACCTATCTTCTTCACAACTACACTACTTCACTACTAATCAACTTCTACTTCCTACACAACTTCTATTTCTTCTAAACTACTTATTACAAACATAACACAACTTCACAAATAATATATATACACTATGCACAACTACTCTTCAATACTTCTTGAACTTAGTTGTAGAAGGAGTGTTCTTCTTTTGCACTTTGGATGAGAATGGATGAGAAGGGATTGAATCACTTGAAACAAGGATTAGTATACTAATGATCAAAGGGTTTTGGAGGATGTTAAGAGAGTTTGAGATCTAAAAATTTCATGCAAAAGGTAGGTCAAAATTCCAGAATTAAGGTGGTATTTATAGGAGAAAAATTCTGACAGTTTCTGACACAGGAGCCTGGCCGGTCCCCTTAAATCATGGCTGGTCCCCTTAATTTTAAAGGGACCGCCCCTTATAATTAAGGGGGCCGCCCAGCTGTAGCGGCCAGAAAACTTATCTTTTAGTGAGAAAAGTTTATTTGGTGAAAAACTAACTGATTTTGGTTAAAAATTTGAAATCATATATTTAGTATGATTAAAACATTTTTCTTTATTACTAAAAGTGTTTTTCATAAATATATAATATGTATATATAATTAAATAAACTTTGTATTAATTAATTAAATACCCCTTTGATCATGAGATGTATTAAGCACTTGTTTATCCATACCTTAAGTGATTAAGTTGGATATAATGATATAAACTAGCTTAATACTTGTTTACGTAGTAATCTTACGTTTGATGATTTTACATTTTGTGATCGTCAAAACATAGAGATATCGAAAAATATAAATAACGTTTTTATGCATTATTTATGTCAACAATCTCCTCCTTTTTGATGATTACAAAATCTAAACTCATTAATCGAAAATTAGTATATATACAAGTATTATTGTGAGTTTATATCACTTCTCCCCCGTTTTGTTAGCATCAAAAAGGCTATCCCGATTTTATTGAAGCTCCCCCTTGAAGTATACTCCCCCTCGTTTTGAGGTCAAAAAGAAATCGAGATATGGAATTCTTGCAAAAATATTTAGTGGACAAGCAACATATATATGTACGTAGCATGCAAGAGTAGAAACAAAACATAACCATAATCATTGATCAAATAAAAAAGGTTACAAGTAGTGCAAATAAGAAAAGCCTTGAAGGCTTACAATCATAAATAAAATAAACCAAAGCTCTAACATGAAAGTCCTCTCTAGAGCTTGCCATCCAAAATGGTTTAAAATAATTTTATTTGCAAAATACCAAGCATGTTTAACTGGGAGGAATGGATGGTGAACATGGAGATGGTGATGGTGGAGGAGTGTTTGTTGATGGTGGTGGAGGAGTTGTGTTTGTTGTTGGTGGTTGATGCAACAAGTTTTCAATGTGAGAAAACATGTATTGCATCTCATCTCCTAGTCCAAACACAATTGTTCGGTTGTGGATGCAACAAAGGCAAGTGTCTCCATGAGCTTCAAGTAAGCTCCATGGGACGGGGTTATAGGTTGGTGGATTTATAGGGGATGATGAGCAGTGTGCATCAAGAGGTGTCAATGGGGATAATGAGAGGGTTAGTGCAAGAGTTGTGTTTTCATTTGTGGGTTGTGATGGTTGATCTATTGTTGGAGGAGATAAATGGGTGTTTATGTAGTCATTTATGGATGAAGTGGATGGTAAGGAGGAAGTAGAGGCTCCATTTTTTGATAGTGTTTTGGAGGGTGCATTTGGTGCACTAGGAGATGAGCATTGAGGTGGTGGTGATGGGGTGGTGTTGTCTTCATTTGTGAGATCAATGAATAGTTGTTTTGGTGGAATAATGACAAGTTTTTGTTTCTTGGCATTGTTTGAATATGTGGTTCTTGGTGATGACATGATAAAAGGATGAGGTTTAATGAAGGTTGAGGATGATGGAATGTGAATTAAACAAGCATGGGGATTATATAGTATGAAAACATGTTTAGAAGTAGAATTAATTTGAATTTGTATTGTTAGATTCCAAAATCAGTTTAGTTTTTAAGGGAAATGATAGCTGGGACTAGCAAAAGGGATCACAAGGTGCAAAAGAAAACAGTGTAAAAACTGTTCCAGATGGCCGGTTGTCACAACTCGTAAATTCTGGTCATTTCCCGAACTTTCACATTTACTATTCATCGGTTACTATTCACAGAACACTATTCATCATTTTACTATTCATCGTTTTCGGAGTCAGTTTGTGATTCTGAGAAGCATTCAAAAAATTTACTATTCATAAAACACTATTCACCCCCCGGAGAAAATTTGTCATTCATGCGTGAGTTGCATCATATCTGTATACTTATGGTTATCTACCTAATAAACGTTATCCTATAAACTATTACTTTGAATAATTAATCCGACAATCTCAAATATGGTCCTAACACATTTTTACACTCATTATAATGATATAAAAGTTATATTATTAATTTACCCACGTTTTGGATTTATCAATTTAACATAACGTTAAAAGCTTATAACTACGACGATTTACGTAATTATGATTTTTATGCATGAACAGTATACCCGATACTACTAAATTAAAAACTACTCATCCTAAATATCTAAAAATAATATCTAGATACTTATACTTGACATTGAAATTACAATCATACCCTTTTGTTGAAATTACCAAACTACCCTTGGACTATATAAGGAAATAACTAGCTAATAATTCATTTTATCACAAAAAAGTCACATATTTATCTCTTTTCTCTCCTCTATCTCACGGCAAGAACATCAAGACCAAGGAGATCCATCAATTTTGCAAGATCAAGCTATAATCTAGTCCTATATACACTCCTTGTTAGGATTTTGAAATAAAAATCCCAAGGTTTATACTTAATCATCTCCAAAACACTACATATCTCAAGTAAGCTTCAAGTAAACTTTTTAATCATCTAATACTTTCATTTTCATAATAACATGATGTGTTCTCAATTTATTCTAGCATACATGCAAGTATATATGTTATAAATACCACTTTCAAGTATATTTTAATTTTACAAGTTTATCATTAATCCTATGATCATCCCTTTGATATCCTTTTGGTTTTGTGAATATTAGGAACCCATGACACCCTAAGAAGGTGTATGGTAAGATTAGACTAGCTTGTGGTGTATTGAAGTGGTTAAAACATAAACTAGAAACAAGAAAAGTGAGTTTTAAACAAATAAAATACCTACTGTCCCTATTTGTAAAACGTGGGAAATCCAGGGGGTTGGGTGTACTTTTTGGCCAAAGATCTAGAAAATACTTTCCAAGACGAAACTATGGCCGAAAGTTTGGATAAAAACGAGTTAATAACGAAGAAGATATGCTAAAAACAAGTTAACGACGAAAACTATATTTTCAGAAAAACATGTTGCTGTCTCACTTTTTCATGGACTGTTTTAAGGTGTAAAACTTAATCTAGCCATCCCGACTTATCAAGAATATGTTAATATGCTATCCCACGATTCCGGGGATATAAAGAACGTAGAAAACGGGCTTAAAACGAAGAAGATACAAGCGTTTGAAATCCGACGAAACATATACACTTTTGACAGCTTTTGCTATAATATAAATTACTAAGTAATCGAGCCTATTTCTGATCAGTCACTAGCATTATTACAGCTGTTGCATCAGGTGAGTCATAGCCCCGCTTTTACTCTTTTACTACTCGTTTTAAACTACTTGGGGGAGATACATGCACAATACTTTCTTTGATACTTGAAACGTTTATACTTTTATACTACGCTAAGTTGTTATTACTTTTAGCAGAACTACTATATGTGCCTTAATGTGTAAATCTTGATTGTGTATTCTTGAGCAACGTATACTTTGGGAAATGGCACCCAGTAATCTTTTATACTTTGGGAAATGGCACCCAGTAATCTCAAAACTTTGGGAAATGGCACCCAGTAGTCTTTAATCTTTGAGCATTGGCATGTACACATATCGTATACACATATGTCTTAATCATACTATATATTAGACGTGGGTTGTGAACACACAGGTTACAAGTCTCTTATGGCGGGACTTGCAACTGAGTGGATTTATGTTGCCTTTGCTATGTGATCATTTTCTATAGGCTTTATTTGTTAAACAAACTCTATGAACTCACCAACCTCGTGTTGACACTTTAGCATGTATTTTCAGGTATTAAGCAATGGCACGCTACAGGAGGTTTTGGCAGGGCATGGCATGGTCATAGAAGACTCTGATTATTCATTTGGGGACCGTTTTAAACTATTTTAAGGGCCTACTTCCGCACTACTTTTAACAATGTAAATTCAACATTTTTATTAAACTATTTTATTCTAAATGATTCAAGTGAAAACCATTTTTGAACTTGTGTTGTAATACCGATTGAGTTACACCCCAGCTACATGTATGCTTTCGCTAGACCTGATTCTGGGGGTGTGACACCGGTCCCCTTAAATTTAAGGGGGCCGCCCATCTGACGACCCAGAAATCAAAATTTTTCAAAAATTTTCTGGAAAAATGTTATATTCTGTTTTGTTTTTGCAGCAAGCTCTATTTGGACATTTCACATTTGTTTTGGTCTATTAGAAAGCATACATGTCATATATATATATATATATATATATATATATATATATATATATATATATATATATATATATATATATATATATATATATACATAAACTAATCATGCAAGCATATTTATAGATTAAGTAATAAAGCATGCATTCATAAGCATATATTAAACATAAATAAGCAAGTTAACATCCTAATCATATATCCAAACAATTATCCAAGAAAATAACAAGTACTTCCGAATAAACTTCGGACAAATAGCACAAAAAAAATATCCACGATCAAGAGACATAAAAATAAATATCGTTCAACAAACATAATCCAAGCACATCATCTCTTTTTCTTCCCGAAGATACCCTTCAAAGTCTTCCCGATAGATTTGAAGCCACCTCTAACTTCTTCATGCAAACTCTTTTGTCATCTAAGCATCTCGGTTGTTCGTTCATGAAGTACTTCTTCATTTTGATCACTAGGAGATGGGGTTGAATACTCGGGATAGTCGAGATCCTCTAAATTATCAACGAACTCGGAAAACGAAGGGGTACTAGCATCATGGATGTTTTCCTCCTCATCGTCATCGTCTTGTCTAGAAGATGATCTGTGAAAGCTATGACGACGAGATTTTCCCTTGTCACTTCGAGTTCGTCGAGCTTGTTTTAGAGCAAGAGGACGTAAGGTGGGATAGACGGACTCATAGATGCTATTGTCAAGATCGGGGTAGTACTCGATAACATGACGATAGAGACGAGTAAGAAACATTCCATATGGAAGATTGGCTTTAGGAGTTTTTCTAGCACACTCAATCCGTTTGATAAAGAAGTAGGCCAAATTGTACGGCTTTTCGACAGCGATACAATACAACATGTGAGCAAGGCACGCCGGGAGATGGTCCCGGTGACCTCCAGTACCGAACGCATTCTCACGAATGAGTTCTTCCCAACGCTTCATGTGGGGGCCTAATTCCTTGAGGAGAAGTTGGTATGAAGAGATTTGGACGTTTTTGGATTTTATTTTTCGGGTTGTAGTGGCACGCTCCACACCAAGGATTTGACGAATTTCGTCGGGATGAGGGATGTCGGAGAGATAAGGACCAAAGGTTGGTCGACAACGATTTAGAGATTCGAGGTCCCACTCGTTTGTGAAAACGGCTTGACCTCTAAAAGGAATTTGGAGGATTTGACCAAATTGTTCGAGAGTTAAGGTGATAAATTCATTTTGAATCATGAAGGAGATGGTGATGGCACCAAGATCATTGGTTTGAACGGTGACTTGGCTATAGAAATAGACTATGAAACAAGGAACGATTGGTTCATTAATTTCATAAAGGCAATTGAGGTTGATGCTTGAAAACAAGCGATTAATGTAGTCGGATTGAGCAAAGGCTAGATCTACTACACGTCCCTCATGAACATTTCTATCTTCAATTTCACGATATATACGTCCAATAGAGGGAGATGTAGTAGGGAGTTGGGAAACTTTGGGAATGTAGTTTTTAGTATGGGAAAGATCTTCAGTAGTCGCTTTTGGCATTTTCACCTAAACACAACAACAATACAAAAGACCAAAATAAATATAAAGAAGAATAAAAGTGTATATATTGTCAAAACTTATGTTGGAACGTAAACATACTTCAACGATTATCCTAGGAAGTAGTTTACCATGTTCCTTAATATTATTTTTAACTCGTTCTAGATATATTTTACGATGTTTAGCAAGAAGTTATGGACAAATCCAAACGCCCTTTTAAACATCTTAATATATCATGAAATTTACTAGATTTACATTAGGTTGTAAAACTAGTCATTTGATTCGATAAACGAAAAAGAATGAAATAATTGGAATCACTAATGCATGCATTGTTGTAATAGATTTTCTTACGAGTTTCTTATGCATGTGATTAGTTTTCGAAAAAGATAGTTTATATTTTGACTCAAAAATGTTATTTTTCGTACTAATACAAACACTTTCTTAACTAGCCACTTACACTACTAGTATGTCAATATATATATGAATTATATATCTTGACAAGTCCGATTTGCAAGTTTTAGGTTTATAATCTTAACAACGTTTTATAAAAATTATAATGACTTAATTTCGACATTATTTGGACCTAATCCAAACACCCTCTTATCGTGTACAAAAATATTTTTACTTAGTCGAAAAATATAGTTTCATGTTTTACAAGTTATAAAAATATAATGTGATTAGTTTTAACAAGTTTTCAAAGCATTATTCAACAATGTGTTTACCAAAAATTTTGAAAAGGAGTGTATGAAATTTTTCAAAAATTTTCGACAAGAGGGTTTATAATTACTAATTTTTAGTGTTAATTAAGCATCCTAATCCTAAGGGAAGCATTTAGTTTTGGAGATTTTAGACCCAATTCGAAAGAAATTATGAATTTGAAAAAGTTAATAAAACATGCATAATCTTGAGTTTGACCAAATTAGATAGAATTAGATGAAATGTGTTATGAAAAACTTACAATATGTAATGGTATTGTGTTAGATGAATTTGCCCTTTGCGAGTTAACCCGAATTATGTGATTTGGAAGTGGTTTTTAGGTGTTTTTGGGGTTTGGTTTTCGTCACAGCAGCAGAAAATGGAAGAGGTGTTTGAAATGTGGAGTGTTTGGCAAAAGAAACAAGAGGAAAAACGGGTTAGAGCTATCAGATGGCCGGCCCCTTAAACATTAAGGGGGCCGCCCTTTATATGGCTGCCGGTCCCCTTAATCATTAAGGGGGCCGCCCTCCAAAAATTGATTTTTCATGGTTTTGGTTTCTGGAAAGAACAAGAAAATATTTGTATATATATATTAGATTTATATTTAATCAAAAATACGTTGGAGAGAATTCGCACGAAAGGAATTACTTGACATTTCGTCAATTAAGATTTCTTGATCATTTCGGATGAAATTTATCAAGTTGTCAAGTGGACGAGAGAGTTGTGGAAGGCTTATAAGTGTATATATATGTATGTGCGTATATATATATATATATATATATATATATATATATATATATATATATATATATATATATATATATATAGTATGGGCTTATAAGATGAGAATATAGGAGGGAGACGTATGCAACGGAAGCCGGGAGTTTGTTTCATCCATAGATTTTTTGACTCATCTCTCTTCATCAGCATGAGTGTTGTTGAACATTAAAGTTCAATAAGGCAAATGGGGGAAAGAAAAGGTTCGTAAACGAACAATTTCTAGTTCTAGAAAATCAACAAATGAATTTTCTAAGTTATATGATCCTAGATATAACTAAGTATATATATATATATATATATATATATATATATATATATATATATATATATATATATATATATATATATATATATATATATATATAAACTAGAGGAAACAATGAGCCAAACAAAATCACATAAAAACTAGATACTAAACTAAGCATGCATTTCTTGACAAGAAAATAAAAGGAAATATGTATCTTTCGTCTTCAATGCGTTTATCTTCAAAGTCTTCAAGGAATAGTCCGAACAAGAGGTGACATCAAAAGTTTCCATGTTTGAATGGCGAATATTTTTACGTTGGTCCCCATTGTCTCATTTGACCAAAGTTATTTGATCCGAACATGTTTTGTATTTGACTTGGGTGCATATATGGTGGAAACATTCCCCACGGATTGAAGTTCCACATTTGTTGATTATTGTTAAAGTTTCGTCTATTTTGGTTTGCTCTTGGTTGAGGTGTTTTAGGTCTAGGGTAAGAATTATTTGGTTTCCTAGGTGGTGGAGTTTTAGATCTTGTTTTAGGTTTAGACGATCCTACTTCGGTTTTTAATGATGGTTTATAAAACGGTTTTATTTCTTCATTACTAGCGAGAGGTATTTTCTTATCATTTATGAGTATATACTTAGGATTAGATTTTGAAGGTTTTAGTTCCTTGATTTCACTTTCAAATTTAACATTTTTAATTTCACTTGTTGAAGCTTCGGTTGAGTTAAATTCTAAACCAGTTTTATCTCCGGATACTCTTTGAATACTTATGATTTTACTAAGTGAGTTACTACTATTTTCAAATTTATCAAGTGTATAAATTTCTTCCCTAAGTTTGTTGTTTTCACTTTTAAGCTCTTGACATGATTTACATTCTTCAAAAATTTCTTTACCTTTTTCAAGTTGATGTATTTTAATTTTTAGTTCTAGTACTTCATTTTCTAATTGGTTGTTTATGTATTTTAGTGATTTGTTTTTAGCCATTACTTGTTGTCCTAGTTTGCATAATCTATTGAATTCACTATCTAAATCTTTTTCATCTAATGATAAATTTTCATCACTAAAGTATTCGGTTTCGGAACGTACCTCACTTGATTTCTTAGCCATGAGACACTTTTCTTCATTTGTTATTTCTTTCTCATCTTCATCGCTATCACTCCAGGCTCCTCCAACAAATGCTCTTTGATTTTGATCTCTTGTCATCATTGGACATTTTCCAATGAGGTGATTCGGATCACCACACTTGAAACACTTTCTCTCATTATTGCTATACTTGTCATCATTATTCTTTTGAGGTGCTCTCCTTTCATCGTGTGGTTGTCTAACGAATCTTCCTCGCCTTTTGAAGAATTTCTTGAAATCTCTTACGGCCATGGCATATTCTTCGTCATCACTTTCGGAAGATGAGCTATCTTCGTTGTTGGATTCCTTTCTAGCTTTCAAGGAGATTGACTTGCTTTGCTCTCGTTTTCCTTTAACCATTTCGGAGTCCTTCTTTATAATTGCTTCGTAGACTTTCAAATTTCCAATTAACTCATCAAGTTGCAACGTTGATAGATTCTTTGATTCTTCAATAGCCGTCACTTTAGCTCGCAATTTTGGGTGAAGAGCCCTAAGAAACTTCCTAACAAAATTCTTACTAGAAAAATTCTCATCAAGTGCTTTTAGACTTGTGATGATAGTGTTAAATCTAGCGAAAGCATTATCAATTGATTCCTCTTCCGGAATCGTGAATTGCTCATATTGTTGAACAAGTAGATCTATTTTATTATCTTTGACTTGATTATTACCTTGGTGAGTTATTAATAAAGAGTTTCAAATTTCTTTTGCGGTTTCACATATAAAGATCCTTTCGTACTCTTTACGTGGTAGCGCATTATAAATAACCATTTTTGCTTCATTATTTTTAGCAAGTTTTCTTTTTAAATCATCATTTTGTTTTTCAAAAGGTACGATTTCATCTTTCTTTGTTTCGGGATTATTTTGAATAGGTAAAAAATCACCATTGGTATTAACATGCCAAAGATCTAGATCTTTTGATTTCACATAAGTTTCGAATCGATTTTTCTAATATAAAAATCCATCACTTTCAAATAGTGGTGGTCTTTGCATAGATTGCCCTTCTAAATATTTTTCAGATTCCATAGATCGTTACAAGTTTTAAAATACAATATATTTTAAAGATCTTGCAAGACGTGGCTCCTGATACCAATTGTGGAAAACTAGAAGGAGGGTTGAATAGTTTTACGTTCTTTTTTTCTTTTTTTTTTAAATTTATGAAAACAAGTTTGTTTTAAAAACTTTGATTCTAATTTATGTGATCTCAATACTTGCACTATATGAACAATTATATAGTAACTAACTAACTAAGCTAATATAGTATAGGTAAATAAGTAAGTAATGAAAAGAGTTGGAGAGATCAAACCACAACACAAGGATTTATAGTGGTTCGGCTACAAGGTCACCTTCCTTGTTCCTACTCCACTCCCCGAGTCACCTACTCGAGAGTTTTCTTCACTATGTCAACAAACTCCCTTATGGCGGAGAAAACCTTACACACCACAACTACGTCACAACTTGATCACAACTTCTACACAACTTCTTCACACCTATCTACTTCACACCTATCTTCTTCACACCTTTCTTCTTCACACCTATCTTCTTCACATCAATCTACTTCACACCTATCTTCTTCACAACTACACTACTTCACTACTAATCAACTTTTACTTCCTACACAACTTCTATTTCTTCTAAACTATTTGTTACAAACACGACACAACTTCACAAGTAATATATATACACTATGCACAAACTACTCTTCAATACTTCTTGAACTTAGTTGTAGAAGGAGTGTTCTTCTTTTGCACTTTGGATGAGAATGGATGAGAAGGGATTGAATCACTTGAAACAAGGATTAGTATGCTAATGATCAAAGGGTTTTGGAGGATGTTTAGAGAGTTTGAGATCTGAAAATTTCGTGCAAAAGGTAGGTCAAAATTCCAGAATTAAGGTGGTGTTTATAAGAGAAAATTCTGACAGTTTCTGACACAGGAGCCTGGCCGGTCCCCTTAAATCATGGCCGATCCCCTTAATTTTAAGGGGACCGCCCCTTATAATTAAGGGGGCCGCCCAGCTGTAACGGCCAGAAAACTTGTCTTTTAGTGGGAAAAGTTTATTTGGTGAAAAACTAACTGATTTTGGTTAAAAATTTGAAATCATATATTTAGTATGATTAAAACATTTTTCTTTATTACCGAAAGTGTTTTTCAAAAATATATAATATGTATATATAATTAAATAAACTTTGTATTAATTAATTAAATACCCCTTTAATCATGAGATGTATTAAGCACTTGTTTATCCATACTTTAAGTGATTAAGTTGGATATAATGATATAAACTAGCTTACTACTTGTTTATGTAGTAATCTTACGTTTGATGATTTTACATTTTGTGATTGTCAAAACATAGAGATATCGAAAAATATAAATAACGTTTTTATGCATTATTTATGTCAACACATTTATTTTGCAAGCATTATATCTTTAATTGTTTTCTATGATTTACTTTTATATAGAATTTACTGCTGATTTTATGCGAGGTTTTGTGTTTCTTTTCTTTGTTGTTTAACAAGTTATATTGGACAAGAAGATGATTTATATTTTTGGAGGGAAGCTTTCATGTTCATTTTCTTGGAGAAAGATTTAACCATGTTACCACATCGTCCATACCGAGTGAATCAGGGGGTATTAGTTTCTTTCAATTCTCTTTTATCTTTACTTTATTACTTATTTAGGAACATTGAGGACAATGTTCGGTTTAAGTGTAGGGAGGGTAAATTGGGATGCCTTAGAAACTATAACTTCACTTGATTTTTGTTTTGTTTAATAGTAAATGTGTAATAAAACTAAAAGAAATACTTGTTAGGGTAATTTTGACACCAAATTTAAAAAAATCTCGGGTTTTGAAGGAGTGGGCGAAATTAGTTGCTAGCCAACTAACCCAATTAACTAAAGATGCAATCAAAATAAAATAAAAGAAATGAAAATTAAACTAATATACTAATTTGGTGGAAACTATAATGAGAGAAGTTGTGTTTACTTAGATTTCATTACTCCCTAGATATCTTTTACAGGTTGATTAGCTTGTTACAATTGCATGGATGACGGGTTATATTCCTTAATACCAGTCGTAGGGCCGTGTACAATATTCCCTAACTCTATAAACAAACAATCAACCCATAATCAACATCTACTTCACTTCTATGTCGAGCCGTTAGAAGCTCCTAACATGGGATCATTAGAATTCTCTTACGCATTAAATACAACCAAAAATCGTAGTACACCTCCGATCATGTTTCTTAAGACGTTCAAGCAAGTTACCAATGGAAGTCTGCCAGTTTTCTTAAGCCTAACATCGAATACAATCATCCGTAACAATTATAAACAAACAATCAACCCATAATCAACATCTAGGTTTCACTACATCTAAGCAAACACAATAAAAATCTAGCCTAGCATGTTAAAAAGGAAACAAGCGTAAGATATAATCATACAACACATAGACATATTGAATGATTTGAATAAGTACTTATCTTCAATTGAACATGGAAGAATCAAGGGGTTGAAACCCTTGAAAAGGCTGTAAAATTCGTCCTAGGGTTTATGCCCTAATATCCCACACAAAGTTCCACCCTTTACAATGAAAAATATATATAGACTTTGCATCCTGACGGCGTTATGTATTAGCCTCTGACGCCGTCAACTCGCCGCCATGATGAAATTCGTATTGCCTAGATCCACTTCTGACGCCGTCATGTAGGAATGAGCTTTGGGCCGTCACGTGTATTTGGACCCTGACGGCCTTGGTGACGCCGTCAGGCCAATAAGCCTAAAAACTTTCTGGATCGTCACGTTATAATTTCCACATCCACCTCTTTTATCACTCTTGACGCCGTCACTAGTAATCTCTTGACGTCGTCAGGTACTGTTTTAGCAAGGAAATTTGAGACTTTGCCGTTTTCTTGACTTTTATGCTCCAAAAACGTCCAAAATGCTTCATTTTCCAGATTTCTCCTCAAAAGTACCTAAAATGACAAAAGGAACGATTTAGTGCAATAATTGATCAAATAATCTCGAATTCGGGATTAAATGACCCCTTAAAAGCTGTACACTTTTTGCCTCATCACAAGTCTTGGCTTAGCAATGCCTCTTTGTACATGTAATTGACCAAGACAATTGACTTGCCACCAGTAAATTATCCTTTTATCCAACAAACCGTGTTTTCCATACCCTTATACCTAACGTTATAACCCTTGAAAAGATCTCTTTGATAGTTTATCCTAGGTGCTTACGCCAAAGTGGTGGAGGTTTGATCATTTCTCAAGCCTATGGTAATCTATTTGTTATGACAGGTAGTAAGTGACATTTTTCCCATTTTCATATGTGATGTATACTAATTTATAACACCCGATAGATGTGAGAATCCAAACACTAAATGTGAGGTGCTAGTGTACAATTTCCGTGCTTGTTTTGACTAAGGTAGAACAATCATGTGCTATACACATATGACATAAACACTACAAGTAAACTGTTAAAAAGAAAAGAAAAAAAAAAAAAAAAAAGAAAAAAAAAGTCGCACTTTCCTTGGCTGCCCTTGTTTTTCTAAAATAATTCGGAATCTCCTCCTCATCAAAAACACCTTTTGTTTTTGTTTTTTTAACAAACAAGTTTCTCATTCCATGAAATACTTTTATTAATAATAACCCAGTTCTCGATTTTATCTATACATAAATAAAAAACATCAAACAACCTTTTTATTCTTTTCATCATCATCATCATCATCATCATCATCATCATCATCTTGAAGAAGATAATAATAATAAAGAATAAGTAATATGCTTCCCGCCACAGGGTTTTCATCATCATCATCTGCATCAGCAAATTCAGTTGTTGTTAGAGTTGATAAAGCGACCAGTGAGTTCTTGAATGGTCCTGATTGGACTCTTAATATTGATATTTGCGATACTGTTAACGCTAATCCTTGGTATGTATTCTTCTGAAATTCCTTTTTTTTATATATATGTTTTAGTTGCTGTATAATTGTCCTTGACCTTTTTTGATTGTTTTTTTTACAGTTGTTATGTTGAGTTTATGTAAAAGTTGACCTTTTTTTGGTTTCTAGGTTTTGATTATTGATAATTCCTGTTTTGTGGTGTATTAGTCTTTAATTAGTTTTTACCAAAGAATATCAAAACCTTCTTGAGTTGATTTTTTATTTGGACTCTAGGGTTAATCAACGGGCTTGCTACACATACTCAAACCGCTAACAGCTCTTCAAAGGGGCTAAAAAGTGTGGTTTGAACTTGAGATGTCTCACAATTGTAGTCACAAACTTTTGTCAACTTAGTGACCCCTCGTTAGGGCCTGATATATGTTATGCGTTAAGATTATCAAACAAAACACAAAAGAAAAATTTTACTACTTTGAAACATTTTATTATTGATATATAGGAGTATGTTATCGGACTCAACACTTTGTACTTTTTTTGTTCAGTCCTAGGGCCCTTGTATGTGCGTTGTAGCTGAATTTGTTTAGCTGAAAACGGTTGAATTTATTTAGTTGAAACAGAGTACTTAGAGAAGGCTTGATAAATTCGTTCGAGTATTGATATTCGTTCTTTAAATTCACTAAAATCACACATATATTATGAGTTGAGTTTCTTGTTATATATGTAGTTTATTTAATGCAGAAAAGATATATTTACTTTCTGTTCAAGGGCTTTCGCTTGGGGGCAGATTACGCATGAAAAGGTTTGAAATAGTTAATACATGAAAATTGGTTGAAATTTAGAAGGAAAGTTAATGAGCGTTATTGTGGTTTGAATGGGACTTTTTAGTCTTTAGATGAGACATATGGAGTTCCATCGTGACGTCATGATCATTAATTACTTCTCCTGATATTATTCTACATAAGCTTTTGCTTTGGAGAAACAATCATTCGTGACATCATGGCATTATTTTGCGGCCCATTCCTTGCTGAGTAGCAGTGCGTGTCTTTATATATATATATATATATATATATATATATACATACATACATACATACATACATAGAACAGCTAGAATTAATCGCTCCATTAGTTGAAATCTTCAGGTGATCTCATTGTAGTGTATCTTTACATGATTATAATACAGGCTTGCAAAAGATGTTGTAAAGGCTTTGAAGAAAAGGTTACAACACAAGAACCCAAATGTTCAGCTACTTTCATTGACGGTATTTCATCTTTTGAATCTTCTTTTACGATTATATTGATTCTAATCTTCCAATGATTTTTCAATTTTTAGTTTTATTATGATTTTTTTTTTGGGCGCATTTTAGCTCTTAGAGACGATGGTAAAGAATTGTGGTGACAATGTTCATGTTCAAATTGCCGAGAGAAACATTCTACCAGAGATGATCAAGATTGTTAAGAAAAAGGTAAAAAAAAAAAAAAAAATCTTGTTACAACCACCTTATAAGGATATGACTTTTTGTAGTCGAGGAGGTGTTGTTATTCTTACAACCGATGTAGTAATACTATAAGGATTGACAAGAGATATGTTGTGCAGATGGACATGCGTGTAAGGGAGAAAATATTGGTACTTTTGGATTCTTGGCAAGAAGCATTTGGCGGCCGTGGAGGAAAATATCCTCAATATTACTTTGCTTATGATGAACTAAGGGTATGTTTATTATTTGTAGGTGTCTACCTTTTTTTAAAGTATCTTATTCGACATTACTATTGATTGTCTTCTGGAACTTGCAATATTTTCCTTCTTTTGGGATTGCCCATGTCAGACTTAAACATCTGTCTTATTGTCGTGACAAAGAAAATTGTGTCACAAAATTGATAATATTGATTGGGATACACAAGATTTTCTGTTTTGACAAGTTTTAAACTTTAATTTACATTTTTTTTCTCGTGAAGATGTATTGGTCTTGAAATGGGCGAACTTAGAAAAGCTCTCGAACAAATGAAAATAGATCATTATTAATAATTGTAATACAAATTCTGCGGGTTCATATTCAAATACATCAATTCTCCTGTAATAAGTCCGCGGAATGTGCCAAGCCCCTTTCTTGATTCAATTGCTTATGATTTTTTATTATTTATTTATTTATTTATTTATTTATTATTATTATTATTATTATTATTATTATTATTATTATTATTATTATTATTATTATTATTATTATTATTATTATTATTATTATTATTATTATTATTATTATTATTATTATTATTATTATTATTATTATTATTATTATTATTATTATTATTATTATTATTATTATTATTATTATTATTATTATTATTATTATTATTATTATTATTATTATTATTATTATTATTATTATTATTATTATTATTATTATTATTATTATTATTATTATTATTATTATTATTATTATTATTATTATTATTATTATTATTATTATTATTATTATTATTATTATTATTATTATTATTATTATTATTATTATTATTATTATTATTATTATTATTATTATTATTATTATTATTATTATTATTATTATTATTATTATTATTATTATTATTATTATTATTATTATTATTATTATTATTATTATTATTATTATTATTATTATTATTATTATTATTATTATTATTATTATTATTATTATTATTATTATTATTATTATTATTATTATTATTATTATTATTATTATTATTATTATTATTATTATTATTATTATTATTATTATTATTATTATTATTATTATTATTATTATTATTATTATTATTATTAAGGGTTTTTTTTGGTAAATTTTTAAGTATAAATGACCTTTTTACCTGTGTTAGTATATTGATAATAATATTGATTCAAGTATAAAAAGTTACTTGCCTTGTTCCTGTTTCGGGATGGGTTTTTTTTGGTAAATTTTTAAGTATAAATGACCTCTTTACCTGTGTTAGTATATTGATAATAATATTGATTCAAGTATAAAAATTACTTGCCTTGTTCCTGTTTCGGGATATGGATTTTGAATTAGTTTGGATTTTTTTGGGGGTGACAGCAATATGGAATACAATTTCCGGAACGCTCACCTGATGCAGCTCCGATATTTACACCTCCTGTTACCCATCCATCTTTGAGATCCCCTCAAGCAAATTATGGAATGCCAATCAATTCATCGACAAGGCTTGATGAAGCCATGGCTTCTGAGATTGAAAACTTGAGGTATATTTACTACCTTTTTCTACGTTATATTCCCCTTTTAGCCCATGTCTGATTTAAAGTAGTGTACTAAAGAATGAGTGTTTAATGAAAATTTATGATTTTTTTTCTTCCTTATAGTGAATCAATGATCGAGTCTATGAGGAATGTTTCAGATCTCTTATCAGAGATGTTGCAAGAAATTGATCCAAATGACCGTGCAGTAAGCCCATCTTTCTCAGGGTGATTTGACCTGTCTTTTATATTAATAGGCTGTAAAAGATGAAGTAATTGTTGATGTTGTTGACCGATGTCGATCAAATCAGAAAAAATTGATGGAAATGTTAGCTTCAACAATGTAAGTAAACCTAACATTCTATTTGGCTTGAATTGAATCATCAAAAAATTATATGAATGGGGTCTAAGCAATCTGATGTAATGGATCATGAAATTATATTGTCCTATGTTTGGCCTATTGGAGTTTAATGTATTTCATATTAGTATTCATAGTATATATCATCAGCCTATGTAGTTAATATCGCGATATATCGGCGATATCTCGTCGATATCTCGTGTATCGCCCCTAAAAAATATATCGGATCAAAATATCGCCCCAAAATATCGGATCCGATAATATCGGCGATATTGGCCGATATTTGGACGATATTTTGGAATCGCGATATTTTGGTATCGGCGAGATATCGACTTTTTGACTTTTTCTGGGTGACTGTATAATTTTTATGGGTTTTTGTGGTGTTTGGATCTTGGTTTGCTTGGATCTATATTATTTTTGGTGGTTTTGATAAAGAAAAAAAAATAGATGGGTGGTTGGATCTTGTGTTGTCGATGTTCTTGACTTCTTGTTGGTGCTGTGTTCTTGTTGGTGTTGTCTTGTCGCTGTTCTTGTTGGTGATGTGCTTGGATCTGGAAAAATACAATGATAGCTGCGTATGTGTTTTTTTATAACCCTAGAATGTGTTATATAGTCTCAGAAAATACATGTTCAGTCCTCATACTTTAGTTATCCTTGCATATTATCTTAAGAGAGCAATAAGAAGTAAACCAATCTTTAGTTTGTCCAGCTTCAGTCCTCATACTTTAGTTTATTTTATATATATATATATATATATATATATATATATATATATATATATATATATATATATAATATTTTAATAATATAAAAACCGATATCTCACCGATATCTCACCGCGATAACCGATATCTCAAATATCGGACCTTGAACGATACGAGATATTTGACCGAGATAACAACATTGATCATCAGAAATCTGTGGGTTTTGCTTCCTTAACGAAATCGAGCAGCTAATTCCCCATCAGGCAGCAGTCTCCTTTACATTTCAAATCCAATATCTCGAATGTAACAGTTTTGAGCTTTTCTTATTTGGAAAGTTTAGTATCTTAACTGTTATTAGAATAGCAACTATTTTTCAAATAAAATATAAACCTAAAAAATACTATTGCTTCGGTTATATTTTGTCTACTACATCCAAAAGGAGACAAATCGATGACTACAACCGAAAGACTATTCTTGTCATCGGGATAAATAATTTGACTTGTGTAGCATTGTAGTTGTCATATGAGTTCTTATTCTTGAGAATGTACAAGACTCGATAATATAATTCAAGTAGTTTTTTTAGGAATATTGTAATTCTAATTGCAGTTACTAGGAAAGATATTGTCTTGTATTTTATTGTTATAATGTCAAAATTTCAAAACTGTTCCATTCATATGATATTATATGATAAATAGAAAGTGTCAAGAGTTTTATGTATTAGTGTATTACCAATTTATGTACCAAGTTGTTTTTGAGTGCATCAAGACTTACAAGTCACATAGTTCAAAATGTGATAAATTCTTCATTTTACTTTTACTAAATATGTTGCCAGAAAACTTAAGACTGTTTCATTTGAACTGGGGATGAAGCGCCAAGGAAATATCTGGATAATCATGGCTTTTCAACATCTTTAAAGAAGCAATTCCCATTTCGATTTTTGACTATCTCTTTGTACTAGAAAATCTTTTTGTATATTTGCTTTCTGCTCATGAAATTGTTGGTTGTGGCAGTGATGAAGAGCTGCTTGGTCAGGGTATCGAATTAAATGACAACCTGCAAACTGTTCTTGCAAAACATGATGCTGTTGCATCTGGGTCTCCAATCCCGCTTCAAATAACAAGCTCTGCTGCCCCACCGTCTGATGCCCACAATTCCCCAATTAAACCTACTGAAGAACAAGTCGAAAACTCGAAATCAAGTGTTGCAGCGTCTCCCCCAGTACCCCCGCCATCAAGAAATGAACCTGATGAAGAAGAGGAAGAGGAAGATGACTTTGCTCTGCTAGCTAGAAGGTCAGTCTCTCTGTTGATCATTTAGGCTGTTGTGTTAAAAGAGAGAAAGATATAGAACGGAACTTAGGGCGTCCACTATGATAAAACCTGTATAATGGTTTATAAATGTGCAATATCATGCCACATAATCAGCTCATAAACCCTTTTTTAATACTATGATAAAACCTGTATAATGGTTTATAAATGTGCAATATCATGCCACATAATCAGCTCATAAACCCTTTTTTAATACTATAAACCTTTCTCGACTTTGCATAAACTGTTTTAAGACTTAATAAATATTTTATTACTCAAATTCATGAAGAGGTCCAAGATTTTGGACTTTTTCATTTCAAACAGACACAATAAACTCAGTATGGTTAAACCAAAAAAGATAGAGCTTCTTATAATATCTTGATCGATTCTTGGACTTCCCATAGTAAATGCTCTTAGAGAACCTAAAGTTTATGTACTCTTTTTCTTACAAGCGAAAAGAAAGGAACTTGAGGGAAAATGTTGACTAATTGCAGTTAGCAAAACTTAGGGAAGGATCTAGGGAGAAGGAATCGCAAGGCTTGCCTTGCAAAATTTGCAAACTTTGGGGAAACATCAATTTGATTTTTTTGTTTCTGCGTAAAACTTGGCACTTCCTTTTTTATTTATCTATCCAGGTACCTTGCACTTATATCTCTTGAACTCAGGAACAGAACACTAAAGCTTATTTTGTTTGTGTGTTTATTTCAGGCACTCTAAAGCACAAACTGTCGTGTCTCAAAATGGCTCTGTGGTAAACGAATCAGGATTTAATCAGGATCCTTCAATGAGTATGGCTTTAACTGTAACTGATCCACCTCCTCCAGTGAACACATTGATAGACTTCTTAAGCCTTGCCTTATCATCCACAAATATAGCCTCTCCACCTTCGAATCCACCACCTGTCACATCCCCACAAAATGTTGACCAAACGCCACCAGTTGCAGCCACCACACAGAATTATCCACACCAAACTCAACCACAGTTAACCAGTTACGTGGTGCCATGGGCTCAGTCCGAACCTCAGCCAGAGCAACAGGTTCAAAGTCATCCAAAGATTCAACCTCAGCCTCAATATCAGCAGCAGAACTATTCTTCCAGCTATATTCCACCACCATGGGCTGCAACTCCTGGCTATTACGCTAACAACGCTAACAACCCATATGCTTCTTCTTCTTCAGCGCCATACTCATATGCGCCTACTAATAATAACACCCCTTCACAGCAAGTAAACACACATTCAAATAATATGAGAGTAGCAGGCATGAGTGGAGATGGCCGGGTGGGTTCAAATGCTGGTGGGGCTGGTCAAACAGCGTTTATTCCTTCATACAGATTATTTGAAGATCTTAATGTACTTGGAAATCAGAAGACAAGTGGCACGCCGTCTAACTTTGTTGGGAGTTCCTCTGGCCAAAGTATGATGGGTGGGAAGAAATAAAAATAAAAAGCCCATAAAATCTTTAGACAAATTTGGTGCAATCAGGTTTTATGTGTTATTGTCAATACAGTGGTTGGTTTGTGAATGGTTGTGAATTCGTTTAGATCAATTTCTTGGATTTAGATTAACATAAAACTGAACCCAGTTTTGTGTCACCTTTATTGTGATTTGAACATATAAATTTGTATCTATTAACAGGTTGATGGTTTTAAACCTCTGCGTTTGTTTGCCACATTATTTGTTCATGATGTTGGAGGTTTTCATCGGACCATCTCACTTTGAGGTATCCCGATTTTGATGAAAAGCGCTTGCTTGGATAAACTAAAAATTTTTCACAATGGCATAGATGTTTTATTTATTTTGAGTAAATTTCACGAATCGTCGCTGAAGTTGACCATATTCGCCTGTTTGGTCCCCCATTTTCATTTTGTGGCGAAGGCGGTCCCTGATGTGCACGTTAGGTCCCTGGCACCCCGATATGGCTAACGGGCGTTATCTTGGCTCGTTATCTGATGTGGCAAGGCATGAGTTTTTCGTCTTTTCACCCCTTTTCCCTTTGCACGTCTGGTGCCTAACACCTTTCCATAAGTACAACTTCGCCTCTCCCCTAGTACTAACATTTGATATTTCTCATATTTCCTTTCCTACTTTCCCGGCCAATCACATCAACCATCTCATCTCAAAACTCGCGAGCCTCGTCCCTAATTTTGCAATCTGAGTAAAAGGTTGGCACAAATCTGTGTCAACAATGGCGTTACCAACATGGAAGATGCAGGAAAAAGGAGCAAGGGTTACAACTGAATAGTTGGAAATGGAGTGCGAAAAGGAATATGGTAATGACTTGAAATTCTGTTGCTTTGAGATACATTTTGATATGAACTTGTGTTAATATATGTTGATTTACTAAGTAACTGACTTTTTATTGCAGAATATGCATAGCATTTATTCAGCATACGAATACACCATGGTGGGGCATTCATGTGTTTTCCTGATAGAGAATACGTTGGTGGTGAAGAAGACATCTTTTATAGGGTTGATGCTGATGTTTTCTCAGTGTTTGACCGAGACCAGATGGTTACACAACTAGGCTACACAGGTAAGAATGAGCCTCTGTTTTATCACTATTTAAGTCTAATGAGTACTTTAGATGATGGGTTGTTTCCACTGTCATGTGATGAGGATGTTCGATGTTTGAGTTCCCTGGTTAGTTTCAAGTTGATTGAGGTGTACATAGAGCATGGTTCTACTATGCTTACTGGACAAACTAGGGCTAGAATAGAGGAAGATGTGTCTAGTGAACCTTGTACTAGTGCCTCTAAGGGGAAAAAAAACCCGGGTAAAATGTTGTACTTGACATGGCATGAGAATACTGATAATTGTGCACCTTCAGCTAACTCACCTCAAAGTCTGACATTTACACAATTGACTAACAATGAATGTGGTGAAAACCAAAACACCCAGTGGAACCAACTGTTAATAATGTGGTAGCTGAAAGAATAGCTGATGTGGTTAGGTTAATGGAGTTTGAGGAGAATGAATTGGATAGGGGCCCATCATTTAGTTATTTGGATGCTATGAATGTTGACAGTACTACTGGTTTAAGTCATGACGAACATTTTGGAGTTGATGACTTGGACTTAAACGTAGGCTTGGATGTTGACCTAAATGTTCCCCAAACTGAATTGCAAGTAGATGGTAGAACTGAGGAACAACATGATGAGCAGGATGACATTGATAGTGTTCATGATAGTCAATATGAAGGAGACTCCAGTGACAATGCTGATTCACATACTAAAGAAGAGGCTGTTATGGATGATGAAGGACACCGTGGAGACGAGCCTAAGGTTCAAGAAAATATGTTTCAACTAACTGAGAATAAAGCTTTTGACAGCATTGGCAACTGCAGTCAAATTAGAGATGTTGTAGAAGGAATAGATTTTGACAGCATTGGCAACTGCAGTCAAATTAGAGATGTTGTAGAAGGAATAGAAGACGTAAGAGTAGAAGGTTTTGATAGTGAAACAGGTTCAGAGGATGAATCAGGTTTTAGTAGAATGAAGGAGTTAAGGGAAATAAGAAGAAGGATGGAAAATAACTTGTTACAGAATACTGTTGTGGAGAAGTAATTTTTTTCAGTGGCTAAGAGTTTTCTACTCCAGAAGAGGTGAAGGAAAGAGTATATTAGCATGCCATTGAGACTAGGAGAAATTCAAAGTTGATAAAAAATGATGATGTTAGGATAAGAGTTATATGTGATAACCAAATACTTATCTTTACAGAGTCACATGTTAGTGGACCAACATGCCCAAGTGAAGCAAGAGGTGTTG
This sequence comes from Artemisia argyi, assembly GCA_030686995.1. NCBI lineage: Eukaryota > Viridiplantae > Streptophyta > Magnoliopsida > Asterales > Asteraceae > Artemisia > Artemisia argyi. The sequence goes on along the minus strand of CM060678.1, from coordinate 85,137,600 downwards.
GGCCCAGTGGATCAAGTGGCCCAATTGGTAGAGGTACTAAAAGGAAGAGGAAGGGTGTAGCAAGTTCTGGTGTTGAACTTGAAAGCAATCAATGCCCATGGGTCATCTATGCTAGCAAAGATAAAGTAACAAAAAATTGGAGTGTGAAGACACACAGAAACGCACACACTTGCCTTCAATCAAGGGATATAAAACACTGCACTTATAAATTTTTTGCAAGTAAGATCTTTGACCAAGTTAAGATTAATCCACAAATCCCAGGAAAGGCAGTTCAAGACCAGCTCCAACGTGAATTACAGCTTCTAGTATCTATGAGCAAAGCATTCAGAGCCAAAGCTAAAGCTGAAAGAGAGGTTGCAGGTGATCACACGTTGCAGTATGCAATGCTTAGAGACTATATTGGTGAATTGCTGTCTACAAACCCTAATACTAATGTAAAGCTTGCAATTGATAGAGATACTACTGATCCTGAGTTGACTACAAGGGTGTTTAAAAGAGTATATATTTGTTTGGGAACATTAAAGGAAGGGTACAGGGCTTGCAAAAGAGAATTGTTGGGGCTAGATGGTGCTTTCATGAATGGTCCATTTCCAGGCCAAGTGTTGGTGGTTGTTGGACTTGATCCAAACAATGGAATTTACCCATTGGCTTATACCTTGGTAGAAGCTGAAAGTAAGAGTTCATGATCTTGGTTCTTAATGTGCTTGGGTGATGACATAGATCTAAACCTTAGTTCAAATTTCACATTCATGAGTGATAGACAAAAGGTTAGTAACATGCTTCTCTAGTTGAATTAAATACAACATAATATGAGTTATTATTTTGCTATAGTGAATTGGTTTATGCAGGGACTCATTCCAACCATAAAATCTGTGTTCCCAAATGCAGAACACAGATTTTGCTTGAGGCACATTCATGAAAATATAAAGCATTGTTGGACTGGACAATTATAGCTTTGTGGAGATGTGCATATGTTACAACTATTATTGAATTTAAAAGGTGTATGCAACATTTGAAGACTTTGAATCATAAAGCACATGAATGGTTGAACGAGATACCAGCTGAACATTAGGTAAGATCTCATTTCTCTATTATTATTATTATTATTATTATTATTATTATTATTATTATTATTATTATTATTATTATTATTATTATTATTATATTTTTTCCTATCCATACAGTGCAAACAATTAGTGGCTTGTTATTATTTGACTGCAAAAAGGTACAATAGTTAGACATGTATATCATTTAATGGTTTCATATTTATGTGTTATAGGTAGAGCAGTTACAGATTTATTGCTCAACGACATTTGTGAGGTCTTTAATGGTAAAATAGTTGGAGCTAGGATAAGCTAGTCATTACCCTTTTAGAGTATATTAGGGAATACTGCATGAAGAGAATAGTATGTGTACAAGGTGTAATTGCCAAACGTGATGGTCCTCTAACCCCCACTGCAACAAAACTATTGGAAGACATTAAGAAAGAGGCTCATTTGTTGAATGTGATATGGAATGGAGGAGTTAAATATCATGTAACAGGGGCATGGGGTGATCAATGTGTTGTTGATGTACAGCTTAGGGTATGTTCATGCAAGAAATGGGAATTGACAGGATACCTTGTAAGCATGTTGTTGCAGCCTGTTGGAATACGGCTCTCAATGGAATAGAAGTAGGACCTCCTAAATCTTGGGTACATTCCTGTTATTGGTTGAGCACATGGAAGGAAGTATACTCTCACTTAATAGAACCAATTAGAGGAAGCAATTACTAGGAGAAGAGCAACTGTGCAACACACCTGTTGCCACCAAAGCATCATGTCCAGATAAGAAGACCAAAGAAGAAGAGAAGAAGGTTTAAGTTTGAGGATGCACCGTTTGTACAAACTGGTAAACTGAGCAAGAGATGGAGAAGCATTACTTGCCAAACCTGCGGTCATGTTGGACACAACAAGTCTACATGCAAAGGACAAGGTCAACCTCCAAGAACAGTTAGTTATTAGATTTACAGAGTTAACTTTTTGATTGATTTAAATATCAGGGATTGTTTTGAACTTGTTTTGTAATGTTGGTTTGAACAATGCAGAAGCTAGTGGTGGTGGAACTAGACAAGCTAGTGGTAGTGTGGCTGCTGAAGCTGGTGGGAGTGGTAATGTGGCTGTTGAAGCTGGACATCCTAGTGGTAATGTGGCTGCTGAAGCTGTTCCTACTTCAAGTGTCCAAGGTGGAAATGTAGCCTCTCAAGGTGGTGGTAGTTCAAGTGTGCAAGATGGAATACATGCTGATATACCAACTCAATCCAGCCAAGCAAATGATAGTCAATGAGCTTTCCTATAAGCATGTTATAAATTCAGGACAACTATGTGTTTAAGTACAATGCTTGTTATCGAAGTCTGTAATGCAAGTCCACATAAGTGGCAAACATCAAAGTCTACATCTGTGGCACTTATCTAAGTCCTTTTAAAGGCAGACATCAAAGTCCACATATGTGGCAATTTTCTAAGTCCTTGTAAAGGCATTATAAAGTCCACATATGTGTGGCAATTTTCTAATGGTTATATGTTATGGGTTGGTTTATATGTGTGTGAATTATTTCTCTTATTTAAGTTATTTTGTGACTTGTTTGACTACATTTGTCAACATGAATTACTTAGGTACATATTACATTACAAACACTACTGAGCTAACTGTTTACATATCACATTGCTTCACAATTTACTTAGACTTTCTAGTGCAATGGGATTGCTTGATAGGCTTGTTCCCTTTAGCTTGTTTGTGAATACAGTTGACTATAACACAATCGACTTTATGGCTTGAGCTTGTGGATGTTCCTTTACAACTGAAAATTCACCATACTGATGTTCAAACAATGCATAATCAATAGGGTAAATTGCAAATTTGGCCCCTACCTCTCACAATGAATGTACATGGCTTGTGAGAAGTTAATACTTGCCTACCTCATTTGTTAAAAGTGAAACTATGAATTTAACTTGCAAAACACACCCCCCCCTCATTTCCTTGACCATGAACATGTCTCATTGTGATATTGACCTAAAGGTTCTCTATAAATCCTTTGTGCTAACTGAAATAATGCTTGGCCATTACCAAACAGAGATTCTTCAAGACATGCAGCAGGCACACGATTTGGAGAACAAGTCCAAAAAAATTACTGAAAGGGTCGTAGGGGGAGCTGATTGTTGGACTTCGAAACTTTTCACATTCAAAAATTGCAAGGGATAATACAAAGAAGCTTAGGAGATTACAGACTATTGATAAGCGTAAGGCAAAGGCATTGATGATGATGGCCAAGAAAATCAAGGACAAGATTTTTAAGAAGATTGAGTTTGTTGTGAGGAAGAAATATACATGAGGAGTTGGTTGTTGGAGATTGGTGATGGGTTTCTTTTGTATACATTTCCAGGTTATGGTTAATGAATGAAATGGATCTTATGAATCATATTTTCCTTGTATAATGTGTTCAAATATGTTTTTACTTTTTGAGTGTCTTTGATATGTATCACAAACATAAACATGAAAATCACGTTAATGAAACCATAAAACACATACCAAAACATGAAAATTGAAATATGAAAAAACAGAGTAGTGCCTTGGACATGCCCAAAACCATGACACATATCTAATAGAGCATACTTATTCAATTTTTGTTGTTGTTTTTAATGAAGTTTCTTGGCTTCTTTTTTTGCTTCTTTTTTGCTTGACTTGCTTGAGTTGTATTTGCATTTTCTTCTTCTACTTCAATACTCTCCTTAGTTGGTGTTCTTGTCCCACTTCCATCTCCACTACCCACTGCATCACCCCGTACAGTTTTGTTTCCACTTTTAATATGCAGACCTATAACACCACCACTTACTTTCTCTGCCTATGCACCACCAGCTCCACCAGTTGCAACAACACCTCCACCTTTGTAAGCATGCCTCCAACAGTTAAACCACATACATTCCCCTTTAGGTAGCCTTGCTTCAAAAGTTAAACCAACCATATTTTTATCATCCATATAACAGCCAATGCATCTCATTTCATTTGATTCACTATGTCATCCAACACCCCTACATATGTATATTACCAGTCATTTTCTTTGTATTTACTTTTTTAGCTGAAAGTTGTGCCACATCTATGTTGGAAGACAAGTTGGAAGGAGAATTTGCTTCACTATCTGTTGAAGCATAATTTGTGGTGGGCCGGTCTTGATGACTCTTCTGGTGCCGTTCGTCATCTTCCCGAGTCTTGTATAATGCTACACACAAGAAGAACCGGTTAGAAGGGGACCCGGGGCCGGAGCCCCGGGATCCACCCTCCGACGGTCAAGTCAGTATTAGTAGAGAGAGGTATATGTGTCTAGTGAGAGAGAGAGAGAGAGAGAGAGAGAGTAACCTCCAGGGAAGGATGATCATACCCTTGTATTTATAGTGCACAGATTAAGGTTACATAGGATATGGGCCACCTTTTTATTGGCTTCGGCCCATCGGGTTTGGCCTATTTGGGATTATATGTCCCGTTCCGGACTACACGTCAACATGTCCCCTAGTCTAGTATGATATGGTTTATGATCATGTTATGCTAGACTTATGCTATATGTCCTTAGCACGTAAGCCCAATCAGTATAAACGGGCCGAGTCGGTCCACCCTATACGTCAACACCCTATACCTTAGGCAGCACCCGTGTACATTTGACGAAAGATTATGCTCGGACGCTTGGTTTCCCGTGGCTGGACGGTGAAGACCCCGTAAGAAGAATACGTTTTCTATAGTCGGGGTAACACTAGCGTTGGCAATATACCTTCGTCTTATCTCGTATGAGAAGATGAAGAAAAGGGTTTATATGGGTGAAGGTGGAAACCATATAATAAAGGCCAATGGAAGACATACTTCCGTGGACGGATAACGCGGGTATAGCATCCGACTTACAGCTGATGGAAGGCATACTTTCGTAGCCAGGTAACGCGGATATAGCATCCGTCTTAGCATTGGGCTTGCAATGCCTCTTACATACTTGGTGCGGATGTGGCATCCGTCTTAGTATTGAGCTTGCAATGCCTCTTACATACTTGGTGCGGATATGGCATCCGACTTAGTACTGGGCTTGCAATGCCTCTTACATACATTCTGTATCCGGAGATACCTACGAAGATAATCATCATGGTATCTTGATACCCATGTAGCCCCCAAGTTTATTGAGGATATACTTTATTAGTAGCAGTAAACTTACATGCCCAAGTATCCAAAAATCATGAATAATTTTAGCACTTACCCCAACAGGCTGTGGCCCGTGTAGCACAGAGCTTACTAGAAAGGTGGCTCCACAATATGTGATATGATTTAATAGTGGAATTAAGGATAAAAAGGTCCGGAGACGTACCATATGTGATTGCACGGAGGAGTTGTAGCTCCGCGTCTCCATGCTTGGGCCAGCAACGAAAATCATTATGATAAAAGAGCGGATGTTCGCAGTGCTGGTAATCGGAACATGCCATGTGTTTAAAGGTCTTGCAGCTCATGATGTTCATCATTATGAGGTAAACTTCCACATGTAAGTTGTCAAGACTCTGGAAGCGTCCAAGTTTGTTGACCGGTGATTTATCTCCGGAAGGCTCGAGGCCGTAATGGTGATGCGGTGAGTGACCGCAGATACCAAAAGATAAAATGTCCTGACGTACGGAGCATCATGAGAGGACTTAGCTTCTAACTTGATGACTTCCATCCCAACACGGAAGCAATGACTTCTTTTCCACGGAACAGACCATGAACTTTTGGAAGTTGGACCATATTTATAAAGAAGCCAGGTCGGGACATAATATTTTGACGGACCAAAAATATAAAGAAGCCAGGCGGCGACATAATTTTTTGGACGGACCAAAAAAGATATAAAGAAGCCATGTCGCGACATAATTTTTTGCCTGGACCAAAAATATAAAGAAGCCAGGTCACGACATAATTTTTTGGACGGACCAAAAACATAAAGAAGCCAGGTCGCGACATAATTTTTTGGACGAACCAAAAATATAAAGAAGCCAAGTATAAAAAAGCCAGGCCGCAGCATAATTTTTTGGATGGACCAAAACTATAAAAAAGCCGGGCCGCGACATAATTTTTTGGGCGGACCATAAATATAAAGAAGCCGGGCCACGACATAATATTTTGGACAGAACATAAAGAGTACTTGCCATGATTATTTTAAACTGCAACTTTTGTTGGGGTCTAAACAAAGCACGTGATCTTGTTCCCTTTGTACGTTTTGACTAAAGTAAAAAAGAAAGCTTTATAACATGCCGACCCTACATCTTCCAGTCCGACTCTAAATAAAAACTGTGAACATGAAGCATGCCACATATAGCGATTATTCGTTCATAATGGTCGGTTCCGTAGGCACAATGGTCGGACCGCATTTCGATACCTCCCGAGTCGTGTAATGATGAAATGGTTAAACACTTACCCGTGCAGGGGTACAAAGGATAACTAACATTGGGAGGCAAGTCTCTGTAGACTGTCCATTAATATTGTTATAAAAGGATGGGCCGGAACGGAAGATGTAAGCGGAGTTTCAGGTTCCGGAGTCTTGTAGTTCAACAAGTTTTCCCCCGGCGATACACGGTCGTGTTCCGTAAGTGTTCGTTTCGCGGGTTTGTGTCCGTTAGACCATTACCAGGGTAACTTTATGTGGTCGGCAGGTCGGACAATAAGGTAACGACATATACATTTTGGCCAATGTTTATGGCCCATTGACCTTTGGTTCTGGAGATCAGAACTTAAACAAGAAGTGATGGGGTATTAGTCTAAGTTTGAAATTTTACTTAATATCGAGGACATTAGGATTAGTCATAGATTAGACATAAGAAGTCTTTAGATACAGTCTAGGAAACTTAGGAATAACTAAGGATTAGATTAGTAAACTACCTTAAGCCTTTAGCACCTAGTCTAGTTACAGGGTAGAAAGACTAGTTAAGATTTCATTATATAAGTCATTTTGAGGTTATAGTTTGCCAAGACCTAGTCTCATAAGTTACCCATTCTGTACAAAGATCTCCCACATATAGTTGAGGATTTAGAAATTCCTAAGAATGATATACCATTAGGATAACCCATACTTAGAATTCGAGGTTACTAGTTATAAATAGGAATAACAAATCTAAGGATTTTAGTCTACCCATACTTAGTTTCTTAGGAATTGACATTTTATAGGTTACACATTAGGAATTCTACTTAGAGGATACTATGGATACTACCTTAACCGGATTCAAGTACCTAGGAATAGTGATACTTATAGTAATAGTGATACTCGTAATCTTAGACAACTTAGGTCAAAAGACTAAATGTGAAACTCTACCTAAGTATAGTGATACTCCTAGTAAACCCTTAGACAAGAAATCACCTAGCCCTTCTCCCAACATAGGATCTTCCTTACCAATTAAGACCAATACATCACCTTTAGAACCTTAGGACTAGTTATGAAAACTAGAAGAACCTTAGGGGGAAAACAAACTTTGAAGGAATCTAGTAAATCTTAATTCCATTAGGAATACCATCTTTTCAGGTATCCTATACTCTCACTCTTCCGTTTAAATCCCGTTTAAATCTTATTCTCCCGCCTTTTTCCCACTCTCTTATTTAAATCTTACTCTCCCGCCTTCCTCACTCTACCGTTTAATCCTATACTCCTATCCTTTTCCCACTCCACCTATTCCTACTCTTCCATCCTTTCGTTATCTCCCACTCTTTCATACTTTCCTATTTCATCCTTTTCCTTCCCTCTTCCTCTTCACTCTTTCCTATAAAATCCATCTTTCCACTTCCTCCCATCCTTTCATTCCTCCGTCATTTTCACTCTATTTTCCCTTACTCTAAACTCTCTCCCTACCTCATCCTACAATGTTTTAAGAGTTAAAACTTGTGTTTCTCGTCATATCACAAGATTCTATTAGTTAGAACTTGTAAGAATATCTATGTCGAACTTTAATCCTCATTATGTTCGACTATGATATTAAATCTCGCTTTGCAAGAGTTGCAAGAATGAGATCTTCGACATCCGTCACTCTAGTCATAACATGGGATGATACCAGGCGACTAGAACTTGTCTCCACCATGACTAGAACTTTTCTCCACCATGACTAGAACTTGTCTCTAAAATATTCATGTATCACATTTCCTTAAGTGTTGTAAACTCTCTCCATTTTCTCTCGATACTACTTAAGGATGAATTATGATGACTATCCTATTAAAATGAACTAGGACGCTCCTTCATTTTAATGAGAAAGTTATTAATCAAATGGATTATGAATTTATAAGCTCTTGTTTACAAATATTGGGACGCCTTTATTTGTAATTAATGAGATATAAATGAATAAGCCCAAGTATCTGGCACATGTACAAGCATTTCTTACTCTGTTTGTACAATTCCTTTCTTTCTCTATCACCCCTCCCTTCTCGAATTGTCAATTAGTCATCTTTTACCCTACGTTTAACAAAATCTCGGGACGAGATTTTCTCCAAGGGGGTAAGACTATAACAACCCACAAAAACTCATCACTATCATTTCCACTACAAATACCTATGTCAGGTATTTCACAGGTAAATTTTTGCTTTTTATGTGCATTCATTACCTGCATGACTCTCTAGACTTGCTCACGTATCTACACAAGCCAAATATCTCTACCCACACATCCTATAAACCTCTAGTATGTTAAGCATAAACTCCACAATAAGTAATCTACCAACCTAACACACTAAACACATAACAAAACCCTAATAAACCCTAATCTAACCCTAATTAAGCCCTAATCATGCCTATGTGTTTACAAAACCTTAATTGCTTATCTAAACCAATTTGAAGGTGTTCAAGGCTTATGTATGAGTTACCTTAGGAACAATAGGATATCTTAGAACCCTTAGACCCTAGTACAACCCCTTAGAGCTTAGGTACAAGTCTCTTAAGCACAAAACCATAACTAGGTCATAACTTCCCGGAATTAGGTGTAAACTATCCCAAAACTTCACCATAAGATACCACCACTTAGTATAAGCCTCCTAAGACTTAATATTAGTCACTAAACACTCATAGGACCCTAATCTAGGCACTAAACCCTAAGCTAGACCCTAATCTCTCACTAAGAAAGATTAGGTCTAAACTAAACATAAACTAGTTAAAACCTAAACATAAGCACCTTAAGCACCTCAAGCACCTAGCCTAGCACCTTGATCACCCTTAGCACACACTCTAGCACCTCTAAGCACACATCACCATAGTAGCTTACAAGTAGATTGGTCACCTACTTGTGCCGCGACTACTTCTCCACCAAAAACACCCCTAGAACCGCCTATAGCCTCTCCTAGTCATCATGTAGCTTCCAAGAGTCATGTAGTAGCTGTGGTTACTCACCCCTCCCCCTCCTTGACACCACACCACCACCTTTGCCACCTAAACCCCCTCGTTACCCCATAAATACCCCGATCCCTCTCCACATTTCAAACCATCCCATTATTTCTTTCCACCTTAAACACTCAGTAGTATAGGACCTTTAGAAACCTTAGGAGTCGAGTAGCTAGGCCTTGCATGCTTGTCGAGTTCCATTTTTGGTAAAGAAACCCTAAAAAACCCTAAACACCCACGTTAACCCTAAACTGACCCAAGTAAGTTTAATCTTTACTTCTAATAGTTATATTACAGTACTAGGACAGTATTAGGATACATTAGAACCTATGCCTAAGCCTTGATCACTAAAACTTGCTAGTTTTCTTTTTAAAACCCTAAAATAAGTCGAAGTCATGTTTTTATGCTATAAACCCTTATTATAAGCTATAAGCTAGTTTAAGTAACTTAGTTAAGCTAATATCAGTTAACCATAAGCTAGGAAACCTTTTTGTTTCATAAAAATATGGTTTATATGGAATTAGGACTAGTTTTGCAAAGTTTTCCATGCATAGGGGTATATATGGTAACTTTATGAAATTATTAAGTCTAGGGACTATTTTTGACACTTCTTAGAAGTTATAAGTATAAGGACCCTTTTTGCAAAGTTATATAACCTTAGGATAAAAAGATAAATAGTTATAAACATATAAGGACTAGTTTTATAAAAGTTATAAAGTACCGGTATAAATGGTAAATTTTGAAAACTTATAAGTCCAAGGGTCATTTTTGCCATTTTCCTAAGATATAGAAGTATAGGGACTAATTTTGCTAAGTTTAGATAGTTAATTATAAGTTTATAAGTCTAGGGTATATTTTGTAAATATATAAACTTAAGGGTATAAAGTGAAGGTATTTTTATAACCATAAGAACCTATATTAAAGTTTGAAGCATAACACAATACTAGGGAGCTTCATGTGAGGAGTATCATGTGGATATTTCATTTTGACGAGTTTGCTGGGTTTACGAATTAAAGTGCCCTAGCTCCTCAAACGATTATTGCATGACTTCTGAATTATGATGGCCCGAACGGTGTTATGTTATAACTAAACTTAATAACAACATAGCTCAATAGTAGGGAGCTTCACGTGAGGAGTATTAACTTCTGAATTATGATGGCCTGATGGTATTATGTTAAGGAGCTTCATGCGAGGAGTCTTATACTTCTGGATTGTGATGGCCCGAACGGTGTTATGTTATATCTAAAACATTAAAAACCCTAAGAATGATTACTTAAGAAACCTAAACAAGATAACTAAAGCTTGACATACAACCACACCCACAATACCACCAGGATACGTGAGTAGGCAGTCTAGTCTCCGAGTCACTTTTCAAATCAATTAGATTTCCCTAAGCCCAGGTGAGTTTTCATAGCCTCACTTTTAAATGCTTTACAAACCCTGTGAGGGGGTTACATACTTACTTGCTTTAAATTGAATACAAGTCTTTTTCTTTGGTTGTTGCACGAGTAAACTATCTGCCACCCCTACACAACGAAATTCATGAATCTAATAGCTTGTGACATTTTTACACAAGTGAACACGAATATAATTGATAGATCTATTGGAGTTTGACAACTCCCATTGGTACTAGCTCTCACTGGAGGGTACCAATAAATATTATATTTGAAACCTCTGAAGGATTAACTTTGGCAAGTTATCCTTCCCGTCCCATCATGGTTTGGTCTGCAGACTCCATGACCTGGACTGTTAATGTGTGGTTCATGAGCTTAGTGCAACAGACCAACTCTAGATAATTGTACATGCATTACAATTATCACACACACATACACACACTACATTTTCCTTGAAGGGTGTAACAACTTAACCTTGAGGAACTTGTATTCACTAACACTTAAACCTATGACTCTCACTCAACACCTAGTGTTGACTTTTTAAGCATGTATCCTAGGTAACGGAGCTCTGTGAAACTATGGCATGGAGTGGCACGAGACTTGAAAGACTTTCTATATGGTTATCATTCAAGCTTCATAACACACTTAGATTTTGAGGACCTCCTCTTATAAAACTCTTATAATTTTAAGAAATAATAACTCATTTTTATAAAATGTCTCTTTTCGAGTCATTTTCTATTACTGTATCTGTGATCCATGAGGTAATACACCAGATCCAAATTCTGCTGTGATCTGTGAAAATGGGGGTGTTACAAGAAAGAACCGGTTAGAAGGGGACCCGGGGCTGGAGCCCCAAGATCCACCCTCCGACGGTCAAGTCAGTATTAGTAGAGAGAGTTATATGTGTCTGGTGAGAGAGAGAGAGAGAGAGTAACCTCCGGGGAAGGATGATCCTACCATTGTATTTATAGTGCACAGTTAGGGTTACATAGGATATGGGCCATGATAACATCAAATCATACACGTATTTTAGGTGTTAATTTCCCTTATAGTGCTCGTCTTTTATATTAATATGTTGGATATATACTCTTATTTGTTTATATACAGTTTTCAGGGCAAAGATGAGCAAAGGAACGAAAAGACATGGATTTGGAAGCATTTACACGCGAATCATTGAAGTATGCGGATTCTGCATTGGCATGAAACACCAATTTCCTGAAAAAGGCTATAGCCCTTTTCAGGAAATTGGTGTTTCGACCCAGCATAGATGACCAATCTACCTATGCCGTAACTTTCATTACTGAAGAATATGGCATAGATGCTCTATCTACCTACACCGTAGACATTATTTCTGAAGACTACGCCATAGCTTGCACCACACTTACGGCGTAGCTGAACATCAAATGGTCCTACGGAATAACCTCTCTCTACCTACGACATAGATCCCAAATTTAAGCAGTAAAGAATTATCAAGGCCATAGAAGAAACTACGGCGTAGTTCTCAAATCACTACGCCGTAGACATGACAGCCAAAGAAACTACGACCGTAGCACATGATCCAACTATGGCGTAGATGCAAATATCAAAGACTACGGCGTAGCCAACCCTAGGGCTACGCCGTAGCCATGTCGGGCCTATAAATACCTGCCCTAATTCCAAGTTTTAAAACACATATTCCAATGCACAGAAGTTAGGAGGAATTAAGGGATCAGGAGGACGAAGTTCCATCAGCATACTAGTCAACTCCAAGGGAGATTTCACACCACAACTATAAGTTTATTCATTCGATTCGTTTGTATTAATTCCATGTTTACATTTATTATGTTAAACGTATGTTTTTCTGCATTTATGAACATGAGTGGCTAAACACCTCTTGGTGTTAACCTATTTATGAAATTGTTATTTATGTGATTTAGTTTTCACACATCTTTATCCGTTTTATTTGTATACTTGCTTAGCTAGACTTGGGACACTCTAGTTTTAAGGGTTTTAATATTGGGTAGTCCTTCGAGGCGACCGTACCCACATTTCATTAGAAGGTGTGACTTGGTTGTGGTTAAACATTGCCATACATGTGCAAATTGACCATAGGATCACCTACCAAATGGATTTACTTAAGAAGTTAGAGGGGATGTAAGATGTGACCATGCCCGCATCCCGCTAGATTAGTCCAAGCTAATAGAGGTACTTAACAACTCAACATAGTTTACCGTGGACCTCTGTCAACCAAAAAGGGGTAGACCTTTGATATCGGAGTAGGATTCTATGGGAAATAGGCTAGGCGAATTTGACAAGGAGCCTAGTGACTTTAACCCCCAGCTAAAATGATAGGATGCATAATTAGAAAACTTGTCACATTAATAACAAGAGTAATAATTAGGTTAACACTGCTTTCTACTACTAATTTCCTTTCACCATTTATTTGCTTTATTGTTTTGTTATTTTATTTAATCATCTCATCATAAAAACCCCGTTGATGAGGCGAAAAATGATCCATTTTTAGGGGGTCATTTAAGCCCAGAATTGAATTTATTTGATCAAATATTGCCCTAAATCGTTCCTTTTGTGATTTTAGGTACTTTTGGAGTAAATTCTGGAAAAAGAAGCATTTTGGACGTTTTTGGAGCATAAAAGTGAAGAAAACGGCAAAGTCTTAATTTTCTTTGCTGGGAACAGTACCTGACGGCGTCACAAGGATCTACATGACGGCGTTAAGAGTAAAACAAGAGGTGAAGTGGATAAAGTCCGTGACGGTCCAGAGAGTTTTACACTAAGGGCATGACGGCGTCACCATAGGCCGTCATGGTCCAATTGCATGTGACGGCCCAGAGTAACTTTGCACATGACGGCGTCATATCTGGATCTAGGCAATCCGATATTACTATGGGCGGCGAGTTGACGGCGTCAGACATTTCTTCTTGACGCCGTCATGATGGAAAATCTATATATAGTTTTGCAATTTTTATTCATTAAGATAGAACTTAAGAGGGATAACTTGGAGAAACCCTAGCACGAATTTTACTGCTCTTTCAAGGGTTTTTACCCTTTGAAACCTTTCATGTTCAATTAAGATAAGTATCCTTTCAATTCATTCAATATGTCTATGTGTTGTTTGAATATATCTTACGCTTGTCTTGAATTTAACATGCTAGGCTAGATCTCTTGTGTGTTTGCTTAGATGTAGTGAAACCTAGATGTTGATTATGGGTTGATTGCTTGTTTATAGTTGTTACGGATGAATGATTTCGATGTTAGGCTTAAGAAACTGGCAGACTTCCATAGGGTAACATGCTTGAACGTCTTAAGAAACATGAACCAATGCGTACTAGGTTTTTATGGTTGTATTTAATGCATGAGCGAATTCTAATGATCCCATGTTAGGAGCTTCGTGCAGGCTCGACATAGGAGTGAAGTAGGAGCTTATAGAGTTGGGGAAGTACGTACGCCACCCCACAAATGGTATTAAGGAATATAACCCGTCATCAATGCAATTGTAACAAACTATCAACTTGTAAAAGATATCTAGGGAGTAATGAAATCTAAGTAAACACAATTCTCCCCATTATTGTTCACACCACTAGTTTAATTAGTTTTATTTTCATTTTTGTTATTTTATTTTGATTGCATCTTAGTATTGGGTTAGTTGACTAGCAATTAATTCCGCCCACTCTTACAAAAACCCGAGATTTTAATTGCTTTCATAAAATATAAAAAATACAAAAAGAATCATCCCTCACCTCTAGACCTAGTTTTTAGGCTTTCTAATCCTAGCGACACTATTCCTGAGTTGAACGATCAATCCCCCGGTACTTGTCACTATACTATACTACAACAATCAGGTACACTGCCTGGTGGGGGTTGTAAGCTTCTCGAGATCCCTCGAGAGGTAAAGCCTGGTGCAATTCCCACGCATCACCCGTTTATTTTAGTGACATTAAAACTTAGATATCTTCCGCCCTTTAGCTCTTGGGACGACCTCGGCTTTAGCATCTAGCTATACCTTACACGATCGGGTACACTGCCCGATAGTGCATTAGGTAGACCTTAGGTAGACGAGACTATTATAAATATAAAACCTAGTCGGTAAGAGCTAATAGGATTTTATTTAAGTTTTGCATTTTTATTTTATTTTCTTTTCAGTACTCACGATTTCTTGTCTAGTTTCAGGTAGTATGGGTGAAATAGACATCGATACCCTCACTCTCGAGGAATACTTAGCTCTTACCTGTGATGAACAAGGGCCTGATTTGGTTAGGCCAGCTATTGGAGAAGAAGTTCAATTCGAGATCAAGAACCAATTTATAAGGGAGCTATGGAAAGACCCCTTTTCAGGAGCAAAGACTAAAGATGCTCATGAGCACATTGAGAACGTTCTCTACATTGTCAGTCTGTTCAACATTCATAGAGTATCTCATGATGCAATTATGCTTAGAGTCTTTCCTATGACTCTTACCGTGCAGCTAAAAGATGGATTGACAGGTTACCCGCTAGAACCATCAATACTTGGGCCTTGTTGAAGAAGAAATTCGTCCAAAGGTATTGCCCTCCTTCAAGGACGGCTCAACAGCTCGAGGAAATACACAATTTCAAACAAGATGGTGACAAATCATCGTATGAAGCTTGGGATAGGTACAATGATCTTCTTTTCAAGTGCCCAACTCACGACCTCAACAAGCAACAAACAGTGAGTATCTTCTATAAGGGGCTTAACATCTCCACCCGAAGAATGCTGGACTCTCAGGGGCCGATCCCTGGAATGACACCAGCCGAAGCTTTAAAGATTATTGAAGAGATGGCGGACCACTCTCTTAGAAGTGGCATGATGGTGGAAGTAGAAGCATTAGCGAAAGTTCAGATGGAATTACGCTAATCACCAATAAGCTCGAAAGTCTAGGGCGTGAGATGAAGAAGCTTAAGGAAAATGTGCATGCCATTCAAGTGGGATGCGAAATTTGTGAAGGAGCTCATTTGGCTAGGGATTGTCCTTTAAAAGATGATGAAAGGATTGAAGAGGTAAAATATGGAGAAGGAAGACCGTTCCAAAGTTACAACAGTAACGGTTACCGAACAGGGTATAATCGAGCTCCCTATGGCGAAAAAAGATCTAACCTCGAAGATACTATCAACAAATATCTTGAAGACTCAAGAAAGAAACAAGAAGAGCAAGACGAGTGGTTGAAGAATTTTCAAGAAGCCACTAACAAGAGCCTTGCTAATCATGACGAGTCCCTAAAGAATCTCGAAACAATGATAGGGAAATTGGCCAAGGAAATCCATGAGAAGAACGTTATCGAGGAGAGCAAAAGAATACTCATTTATTTTAGTTTTGATGTGTCATAAGATATACATTTGGTCATATATATGCTAAAAGGCGTGATACTAAATATGTTTGTATCATTGATATATGGCTTTCTTGTTTTATGCTCTGAGACATCAAGATTCTGGTAAATGATGTGATTAGTAAGTACTATTAGCTAATTAGTTACTATATGATCCCGCGTTTAATTTTGAGAAGAAGTTAAAGAAAGAAAAGGTGAGTGTGAACCATGTTATTCTCCGATTTTTTTAACGGGGAAGGAAATGAAGAAAATTGGAGGGGAAAGTCGGTCTAAAACTTTTCTTCCAAAAATGCGCAGAACTGGAAGTAAAATAAAGTTTAACATCTATATTATTTTATAAAATATTTGGAACTTGTTTATAATGAAACACTTAAAAAATTAAGATTTAATGGAAAATTTTGTATTACTTTTGTTATTAAATAAATACAAGTCCATCTACACATTTTAAGCATTACAAGTAAAAAAAATACTATTTACAACTATTTAAAGAACAAATAAATTAACATATACAATTAATACACTACTTAAATCAACCCCTCACTCAAATATACAATTATTTTACCACATTGTACAATCTAATCAAGCTATTATTTACAACTATTTAAAGCACACATACATCAACATATACAATTAACACACTATTTAAATCACCCTCACTCAAATATACAATCATTTTATCACATTGTACAATCTAATAAAAAAATACTATTTACAACTATTTAAACCTCAAATACATTAACACACACAATTAATACACTATTTAAATCAACTCCCCACTCAAATATACAACCATTTTACCATATTATACTAATCATCTGTTGTTAAAATATAATAAGCCAAACACTTAAAAAATCACGCATCTTAAAACACATACATCTATGTCAAATGTGCAAGTCCCATTAGGTATGTCATTGAGATTAACAACTTTAATTACAAATTGTAGAAATGTTTTGACACAAATAAATAACTTATACAATGGTAATAGTACATACCTCAAAGAGATTTAAATGAAGAGAAGCACTCGATTAATTTGGAGTCATTTATTATGCATTTGCTACCTAATCTAATTATATTGGCCTAACATGATTATCCCATCGGATACAGATTCATATTAATTACGGTTACATTTTTTGTTTTATCTTAAACAATAAAAGCACAAAAATAAATGAGCAATGACAAGAATGAGAACTTTAAAATTTTACAAAAAATATTATAACATCAACAAAACTCATGCATCAAGATAAGTTTTATAAGAGATAATAACTTATTACATTAACTTTTTTAATAGAGATGAAGAGCAACATAAAAAATATTCAATATCTAATCAATAACTAGAATTTTTTCAAATAAAAAGAACAAGAGATGTTCAAAGATAGAACCAGAGACGTCATTATGCGGCTTAGAAAGGGAGAACTGAGAAAGGATGATATGATTTACACGACGATAGAAAAAATAGATTAACATTAATATTCATGTATAAGGTAAAAAAATCCAAGCCCAAAATTTAATATGTCTTTCGTTTATTTGTTAGGCCCATTAGTAACAAAACATATTTTATTGTAATACTTTTGTTTTATAAGTAACTACTACGTATATGATAACAAGTTATAACTACCAACAATCATTATGTGCACATAATTCCTTTATATGTATTTCTAGATAAAATAATGATGTGGCATTTCCGGGGGATATTTATGGGGACCATGTTGTATCGTGCGCATATATCATTGGTATTAAACATCGGTATAACGTGGTGCGTGACACCCTTGTTGACATCTATTCTCGATCGGGGATTCAGCTCGTAAAGAAGTTGATATTGAGCTTAGTGGGGGAAAGGGACAAACCCTTACGCCCATCTGATATGTTGCTCTACTCATGGGATAAAAGGCTTGATGTATGTGTCTATTTGACAAGGTTATCGTCCTTGGCGCAATCTGGTATGGTTGATTTTATGCCTAGTCCTGCGGTGACTAAGGCTGCACAACGTAAACGCGTCAAGTATCAGGCTCAAGACATTAGGGCGCATGCTACTATTCTCTTATTCTCTTATTTTGGGGAACTTGAGAAGGATGCAGTGACCTTATTGAAGCGGATCCGAAAGTTCTCTGTGACTCAAGACATTAGGGCACATGCTACTATTCATATCTTTAATAGAATTAGCTTTGTTATAAAAGGAGTAGGGGCTCAGATAATATCTCGGCTTCCCACTAATTTCTTGTACCCATTAGTTTTTAATAAAGTGATGTTTTATAATAAATGATGATGATGATGATGATGATGATGATGATAATAATAATAATAATAATAATAATAATAATAATAATAATAATAATAATAATAATAATAATAAAGTGATGCTTTTGGTGGATTTTAAGAATGCTTTCAATCTTGTCGATAGGAGCGTCTTACTTTAGGAAGCTAGGGTGCGATGCCCTTCCATTGCCCCTTGGGTTGAGTTTTGTTATGCATGCCCTGCTTGGCTCTATTATGATGACTTCATCCTTTGGCCATGTCAGGGGGTCTAACAAGGGGATCCGTTAGGCCCTTTGTTGTTTGCCCTAGCTTTGCACCCCTTGGTTCATACTATGAATCAGTCTTATGAGCTTACCCTTCAGGCTTGGTATCTTGATGATGATACTATTGTTGGAGATACCCTCAAGGTTGCCAAGGCACTTGACATCATCATGACCGAGGGCCCGGCTCGCGGTTTGTTTTTGAATGTTGATAAGACGGAACTTTTCTGGCCTGTAGAGGATCTTATAAGTAGAGCAGATGGTGTATTTCCTATGAATATCGCTCGTCCGCTCAAGGGTGTCAAACTTCTGGGTGGTTCTGTTAGTTTGGATAAAACTTTTTATCAGGATTTGGCTTCCAAAAGGGTCTCTAAAACCATATCTTTAATAGAGGCAATTAATAAACTTAATGATCCTCAATGCGAGCTTCTCCTTTTGCGTAATTGTGCAGGAGTTGCGAAATTATCTTACGCTTTGAGAACATGCTCCCCCTCGTATTTACTATAGGCCCAAGTTCTTTTTGATCAGACGTAACGTGCCTTCTTGGAGAAGATAGTTACTGCTTCAAGGCCGGGGTTTGGTGATTAGCAGTGGCGGCTTACCACTCTCCCAATAAAGCTTGGTGGTCTTGGCATCCTTTTAGCGGAAGATATTATCCAATATGCTTTCCTCGCTTCTCGCAGGCAAACGAGCGATCTACAGGATAAGATACTTACCAAAACGGCCATTGTTGCCCATGGCTCTTCATTTCAACATGCTTTGGATACCTTCAACACTACTTGCAACACAGATATTCTCGATGTCACCACTGATGCTTCTGCCCCCCAAATGATGAAAACCTTGGCAAAGTGTTACTTTGGTGTCATTGAGAAAGACCTTGTTTCTAAGTACTCGCTAAGTCCAAGACAGGTGGCTATTCTCAGTAGTATTCGCGCACCACATGCAAAGGATTTTCTTTTCACCATCCCTATCAACGGTTTGGGACAGAGGATGAATCATCGCCAATTTCGGTCTGTGTTATGTTACAAGCTTACGGTCACTATGTTCTCTGAAGGTAGCCTATGCCGAGTTGCAATGTACACCGTATGGACCAATGGGGAGATCACGCGGTCCACTGCTCTAGCGAAGTGGGTGTAAAGTTCAGGCATAATCTGGTACGTGATGTCCATGTTGATATATGCTCCAAGGCGGGGATCATGGTATGTAAGGAGGCTCCCATGGGGTTTCTATCAAAGGAAGGGAGGGAGCTACGTCCTGCAGATTTGTTATTATTCAATTGGCTTCAAGGTAAAGATGCATGCTTAGATGTAACCGGGATCTCTCCATTTGCTGGTGCCGGGGCGACTTCATGGGCTCCTGGGGTAGCTTTGAGTAATGCAGTGGAGAAGAAGAAGAAGAAGTATGCCGCCAAATGTGAAGACAATGGATACAAGTTTGTTCCTTTCGCTTTCTCTACATTTGGAGAATTGGAGGCGGAAGCTTTGGATACACATTCGTATTAGGACTATTTCCATCAGCCACTCTAACAACGTCCAAAGGGGTGTTTTTATTTATCATCGTGTTTTTTGCATTCAGAAAGGAGTGGGAGCACAGATTGTGTTTAGACTCTCCTCCAATTTCATGTAATTTTTCATGTTTCTAATGAAAGCGATGGTTTAATAATAATAATAATAATAATAATAATAATAATAATAATAATAATAATAATAATAAAGAGAGGGTATATCAGTCATTTGATATCACCTAACTGGTCAAGCTAATAATCAACAAAAATTTATACTAAACCCGAAATGGGTGTTTCACTTTTGGATTGATACAAGACTTTTTTTCAAATTTGGACTGTAATGAAATACCTTGTAAACCACAAGAACCAAAAATGTTGTTAACTCCATTGAAAGTACAGGTTTAAAGGTTTTGTTAAACATAACCTTAAAAATCTTAAAAAAAACAAAAAGATGCATAATTAGTGATGTATGAGGAATTAGTGATATATAAGGGTGGGTGTAATAAAGGAAGTAAGACATGTCTTCTGCTCTACCAAGCGTGCTAGCTAAAACACCGCCTCAAGGAAGATGCGTCTTAGATGGTTTTTGTAGGTGAATCGGTCATGGCAAAGATCGACTTGTGATGTTGGGTGTGGGTGTGGGTGTGTGTGAGTATATTGTGGGGTATATTTGGTTTTTAAGTAGAGTATGTTTAGATGGTGAACTCGGTGGTTTTATTACATGTGTTTGGTGGTGATGTGATGCTGAGTTGGCGACAATGATGTTTAAAGTTGGTTGAAAATTAAAGATTAGTTACAAAATATGTTTAAACAAACATAACTTATGTTTAACAAATTTTAAATGAGAATATAAAAAGGTTAAAAAAACAAAAGGCATATGACAAGAAAAAAGCAATGAAGAAGAAACAATCGGAAACAAAAATGAATAGTTTAATTCAGGGCGGCAATAAACTTATAAATATACAATACCCTCCACAACCATAGTTTAATTTCACTTGAAATGGCTATTTCTTATGCTTATTCTTTGTGCAAAAAACTTGAAATGTTACTAGTAATGCAGTTTTACAAAACGTGGTTCCACCAGATAGGTTTTAGGTTACAAGTATAGTCTCGCACTACCAAAAACCCATGATGTCAAAATACACTCTATGTAACAATATCAATACTAATGTAGTTTTGCAAAACTTGGTTCCAATAAACCAAAATTAGCTTACAACCATTCTCCTAAAACATATGCAAGCATTTCTTTAAATAATACCACCATACCTAGTTCAAAAAATTTCAAAAACTCAAAATTCACAAAAAAAAAAAAATAATAATAATAAAATAAAAAAAAAAAAAAACAAAAAAAACAAAAAAACTATTACATTTAAGGGATAATCACCAAAATAGACCGGGCAACCATGGTAAATTCGGTTCCTGCCCCCAGATCGAAAAATGTCTTTTTTAGACAGGGCAACTGGGCAACTGATGAAGTGCCACTTTCTGCAAGTGACAAGTGTTGATTGTCTGTCAGTATTTTGGGCAACTTGTCAATTTTTTGGGCAACAACCGCCAGTTTTTGGGCAACTGGGGGCACTTGTCATCATATGGGTCGAGTTGCCAGTTGCCCTGTCTAGAAAAGACATTTTTGGATCTGGGGTAGGAACTGAATTCACCATGGTTGCCCGGTCTATTTTAATGATTATCCCTACATTTAACAACACATTAGTCATAAGCGTAATACTTCCATTTCATAACCAACATCAATTACACTTTAAGGCATTGATTTGCAAACATACTTGAAAAAGACCTTAAACAACCAACTAAAATAGACAACCAAAGTTACCATAGGACTACATTTACATTTCTACCATTAACCATCATCAGAATACGACCTGCTTCAATGTGCAACCACCAAAAACCCTTCCTTCACACATAGACTAACCTAAAAGCCCTTCATTAACTATCTACAAACATAAACCCCCATAAGACAGCTAACATCCACAAAAGATACAACGAGCAAGAACCCTAAAGATTGAGAAACTTAGTCATGATCCTGACCTTTTGAGCAGCAAAACAACGACGTGCATCACCCATTTCAGGAAAAGTGTTCATCTCTTGCCTATCCTGCTCCTGGCACAACCTCAAAGGATCCAGACAGTTGTTCAAGCTCCCTAATCAATAAAGCCTTTTGCCTCACCCTTTCTTTGACTTTTTCGTAGACTCTTTTAAGATCTGCTAAGTTCGCCTCCGTCTCCCTTTGAAACTACAAATATAGCATCCTCTCCATACGAGTTGAATTAGCGTCTTCAGCTAACTCATGACACTGAAAAATGCACAACCCTTTAGTAGATGAAAAATGTAGATGTATTTTTTTAGATGAAAGTTGTTAGATCAAATGGAAGATATATATGACTTAAATAGAAGATTTTTTTTTTCTTTTTTCTAATTTTTTAATTTTTGATAAGACAAGTTATGAAGACGCACACCACAATCATTATGAAGCTGCAATGATACTAAAGAAGTAAATACTTACCTTTTCAATGCTTCCATGCAGGAGTATCATTTCAAATGCTAAAAAAATCTAGATGCAGACTTTAGGAAAATATCTATATAAAGTTTTAAACAACATATAGATTAAAACACGACCCGAACCCTAAGACAAAAAAACTCTTATCAAAGTTAACCTACAATATGAAAATATTACGAAAAAATAAAGTACTCAACAACACCACAACGTAATTTACCTAATTTTTTTTCTATATATTTTCTTTTATAGTTTCGTATGACAATTAAAAAAAGGGGTTTTTGCATATATATCATTTCGAAAATGCATAGTTGCATATATATATCAAAAGCATGCATAAAAACCATTGTATTATGTGCATCAAATACTTGTACAAAGGATATATATGCAATTATTTATTTTGGAAGGGATTTATATGCAATTTTGCCTTAAAAAAAAAATCCATGAACCCTGACACAACACGCGGTATATAAAGCATGAGTGATATATAAGGGTGAGTGTAATAAGGGAAATAAGACAAGATGCGTCTTGGATAGTTTTTGTGGGTGAAGCGATCATGGCATAGACGGACTTGTGATGTTGGGTGCGGGTGTGGGTGTGTGTGAGTATTAAGGTTTTTATGTTTAAGTAGAGTAAAGTTTGGATGATGAAGTGGGTGGTTTTATTACATCTATTTGGTGTTGATGACAATGATGTTTAAAGTTGGTTGAAAATGAAAGATTAGTTACAAAATAAGTATATTTAAAGAAACATAAGTTATGTTTTAGCAAATTTTAAATAAGAATATAAAAAGGTTAAAAAGGACAAAGCATAGGACAAGAGAAAGGCAACGAAGAAGAAACAATCCAAAAGAGAGATGAATAGTTTAATTTTTCCGGGCGGCAATAAGCATATAAATATACAACACCCTCCTCCCTCCACTACCATCACTTGATTGAAATGGCTGCTTCTTATTATGCTTATTCTTTGTGCAAAAAGGTTGAGCCTGATCATGCTATCAAGATCAAGATTCCCAGTAGTAGTAAAAGTCTTTTTTGGCCAAGTCTAAAAGCAGCAGCAGCAAGTCGAAAAGTGTTTGGTGGAGTTGGAATTATGTGTTCCAGTAGTGAAGTGGTAGCTGCTGCTGCTGCTGCTGTAATTGATAAGAAAGGGAGGAGGGTTTTGAAAGTTGGGTTGATATGTGGTGGCCCTTCTGCTGAACGTGGTATTTCACTTAATTCTGCTCGATCAGTTCTTGATCATATTCAGGTAGGTACCACCTTTCATTTTAATCAAAAACACATCGGCATAAAATAGTTTGAAGAAAAAGTTCTCAACTTTTTCTATAGTAATAAATTGTTTCTACTAGATATGGCACCGGACAAGTTCAAATAATCAAAAGTCCATGTTGTCTGATGATTTAATGGCTATTATGGATGCTCTTAGATCATCATCTATAATGAGTAAACAAGATACGGGATACTAAACAAAAAGCATAAACTTAAGTCTTCAGTTAACCATGTTGAGTGCTCAACTTTACTTTTCAGTCGTGTTTTGATTTGTCTTTTCGCACTGTCTTGTATAAATATGCCTGTCATTTGATCTGCATAAGCATTCATATGAATACAACTGATAAAGTCGTGCTTATATCAGGGGGATGACCTGCACGTAAGCTGCTATTACATTGATCCTAATCTCAATGCATTTGCAATATCCTCTGCCCAGGTCTGTACCGCCTTGCATTATTTTGATTTTTATATTTGGATTTTATCTTTCTCGAATGAATAAAAACAAGGTTAAATTTCCTAAACGCAGTCCAGTAAAGACATACAAAATAAGGAATTCTTATGGACCTAAATGAATAGAATCGATACTAGTAATTATGTCAAAGTGTAAATCAGTCATTTTAAGTTTAGAGTATGCAAATTACATTTGCAGGTATATTCAAATACACCTGCGGATTTTGATTTCAAGCTTGAAAGGTAAATTCCATTGAGAATTTTGAATTCTATCTTTTGAGCTCATTCTTTTGGGTGTATTGATGTTTGGTATTACTTCTTTTGCCAGCCTGGCACAAAGTTTCAAGACTCTTACTGAGTTTGCAGAACACCTAGCTGAATCAGTGGACATAGTTTTCCCTGTTATACATGGTCGATTCGGTGAAGATGGTGGTATTCAGGTTAAAACCATTGCCAAAAGATACTCCATTTCAACAATCTAGAATATCTTTTGGTAATAATACTATATTCCTGATGTTTTGATTATCATCGACTCTTCAGGCACTTCTTGAAAAGTCAAATGTTCCGTTCGTTGGAACAAGATCAAAAGAATGTTGTACAGCATTTGACAAGGTAAGCTTACTGTCTCTTACTCAATATTAGGAGCAACCCAACCCATAAAAATGACCTACCCAATACCCAAAAATATTAACTAAAATCATGATAAGAAGTTATCGTCGCCCAATACCCTATGACTTTATAAGGATTTAATAGGTCACACTTGCCACTAACATGCAACATGGGATATGGTGTTGCAATGAAATCCAGGCAGATTTCCTACAATAGTTGTATATGTGAAGATATTAGCTTTTTTAAAAGTTGAAATTCATTAACTTGTCAACTTATGCTTTGACTAGACAATTAATTATGTGCTACAGAATGTTCTACCTGTGTATAAGCCATATAACTCTTTCTGGGCATATAATTCTCATTTTTTTTCCATTGTCTTTGGCAGTATGATGCCTCCTTGGAGCTACAGAGGCAAGGTTTCATAACAGTGCCAAACTTTGTACTACAGGTAATATCCTTGGGTAAAATTTTTATAAACTTGCTCATTTGTACCTACCTTGTTTTTCCTTCCTTTATCTTTTTCTTTTCCACTTAAGTAATCATGCCAATCTTAAATTTATAAAGCAAGCAGTTTCAGTTTTAATTTCGACACTTTTGTTTCTGGGATGCCCAGTGAAAGTTGCAATATTTTTTTATCATGTATTCCACAAAATATCCCTATGTCATCCGTACGAGTTGAGCGCCTAATAAGCACCTTTCTTTGGCATGCACTACCTTTGTTTTTAATTGTTCACATAAATATTAAGAAGACATGTAATTTGAATACTGTTGTATGCCTACATTTTTTGTGCTGACCTAAAAGAGATTTATTCAGGGAAATGAATTGGATGAATCTGGTCTTTCGAGATGGTTTTCTGACAATCAATTAGATGCTAACTCAGGGAAAGTTGTGGTAGTTATTCTTCCCAGAATATAAGTATCGATTATGAAACACTGATAGCATCTTGGTCATCTTACTTGCTCTAGCTTTATTCGTTTCAGGTGAAACCAACTAGAGCAGGATCAAGTATTGGAGTTACAGTCGCCTATGGTGTTACTGATTCCCTGAACAAAGTTAGAGGAATCATTTCTGAGGTACTTTTCATCTATCCAATTTCTCAATCCAAAATGGTTTCTTTCTTTCTCTTTAACTTTCACCAGATATAGATCATATTCACGTTATCCATTTTGTGCACTAGAGGTGGAAATTTCGACCATTTGGTTATGAATAAGTCGATTCAGGTTATGTTTTATTTCTAAACAGGAATTGAGTCAAATGGGGTCGAATGCTCCCGATTTTATAATTTATACATAAAACCTCAATAATATTATTGAAAATATAGATTATCATTTAAAAATATAGTTTCTGTAATAATATTTGCCATTTCATATGCTATGTTTGTTACATACAGAAATATTTTATGTGTTGGAGTAAAATGTATCGGTTCAGGTTCAACCCAGCCCAACTTGACCCAGTTTGACCTGACTGAACAATTATCTATCTTGACCCTCACCCGTTTGACCGTTACTCAAGCAGACATTCTTGCCACCTGTATTGTGGATGCATTGTCTTACACTTGTTAACTCGCTCGGCATCATGTTCTATACCTTAGACGTCTTGTTTATATTGAACAAGCTAGGCCAGTCTCTTTTATTGTTTTGCTGTTAATCTGTAAATATACGGGGGTCTACTAAGTTGCAACTAGAGGCTATCCTTGTCTCAGTCATATGTTTATCGTTATGACTTTACTTCTTTTATTTATCAGGGAATCGATGATAAGGTTATCATTGAAATTTTTCTTGAAGGTGGTAGAGAGTTTACAGCAATTGTTCTTGATGTTGGTTCCGACTTTGACTGTCAACCAGTAGTATTCCTGCCAACAGAGGTAACTAATGTCTGAATTTATGCTATTATTGTCGAGGTTATTCTTTTAAATATTTCTCTTCATTCTCACTTGCGGGGCCATTAGCGATTAATTTTCACTTCAAAGCCTTTAGGAACCACAATCACATTTCCTTCCTCGTAGGATATTAACGGAACTCAGTAAAAGAAAATATCAATTGGCCAACCAAATATGAAAGTTATGTTCATTTTTTTTTTCTTTGTTACGGTTAATCAGGTAGAACTTCAGTCGAGCGACAGTGCTGATACAAGTGAGAAAGATGCAATATTTAACTACCGTCGGAAGTATCTTCCCACTCAGCAGGTAGTACAAGAAGTTTGGTCTATATGTAAACTCTGTATCTATAATGGTCGTTTCATCAGTGCTTATTGAGTTATTTCTGCAAGATTCATTTTTTTAACCAACCAGATGCTTTTCAGGTTGTTTATCACACTCCACCTCGTTTTCCATTAGATGTAATTCAGAAAATTCGAGAAGGAGCATCTATATTGTTCAAAAAGCTTGGTTTACGGGATTTTGCAAGAATTGATGGTTGGTTTTTGCCAGCTTCTGCTAAGTTATCATCATCAGAAGCAATTGATTTTGGGAGGACTGAATCAGGAGTTGTCATATTTACTGATATTAACCTGGTAAAAAACTAATAATCTATTCCTGTATATATAACTAGGTCACTTTCGATTTCTATTGACATAATTGTTCTTGTTTAGATTAGTGGAATGGAGCAAACAAGTTTCCTGTTTCAGCAAGCTTCAAAGGTACTCTTTTTGTTAACTTTGAGTGTGTAATTAATTTGTTGCACTGATATACCATTGTTAAGGATTTTAGAATCTTGCCACTCATATACAACTCTTGTATGTTACCAAAATGTTTTACATTGACTATAAGTCAGCTTTCTAAAATAGAAATCAATATGTATTCTTGTGGACGTTAATCACGTGGACAAACATTTGATTTAAATTGTAAGCTTTCTGTAAGACAAAAATGTGCAGGGTTCTAACGTGAGAAATGAAGTCTATCTTTATTTTTCGCTTATAATTATAAGGCTTTGTTAACTGAAGATAATTATCCTCTTCTTACCCTTTAAGAGATTACTAATTAACTCTAGCTCGCGTCAGAACTCTTGTATAGGGCATTAACGTTTCATGATGGGAAATTTTGTATGAGTAAAAATGGGTCCACTCACATTGGGTTTATTTGAAATGCTTTTTCGTTCAAAATAAATTGAGAGTGTGTATATATATGTCACTCAATATAATTTTAATAACTACATTTTTTCGATTGTATATAAGTTTTTAAACAAAATGACTTGGGAGTGACTGACCCCATTCTAACATCGCTTCTTTTTAACGAGATTTTATTTTACCCATTGGAAATGATAAAGCATCAACTCCTGTATAAGTCAATGAGTCGAAATGATCACCTCTGCTTTGTCCGGATGTTGTTACTGACAAATTATTCTTCACTATGCCTGTAACTAACATATAAAGTTTCTGGTTTAGGTTGGTTTCTCCCACTCAAATATCCTCAGAACCATTATCCTGCGTGCTTGCTCGCGATTCCCGAGCCTTGCTTCATATTTTAGTGAATCAAAGCTATCACCTACAAGTTTAAAGTCTTCAAAGCTTGGTCGACTATTATCCGAACATCAAGGTGCTCGGAAAGTTTTTGTCATATTTGGTGGAGACACATCTGAACGCCAAGTATCTCTTATGAGTGGGACTAATGTTTGGCTCAATCTTCAAGTATCGGGAGATGTGAGTTTTTTTAATCTGAAAAAATATGTATCATATGTTATTTGCTTTTATTCTTGAGCATAATTAGTTGGTTTTAAAAGGAACATCCAATAAGATAGTTTTTAAGGAAATCACAGTATCAAATACAAGGTAAAGACATTTTTTTGGTGAAGTAAATTATTGATACCATTCTTCATTAATATAATGCAGTCACTTTTTTGGTTACAGCTTGAAGTAACTCCTTGCTTACTTGCTCCTGGAAATGACCTCAAGGATGTCAGCTCAAGGACCATTTGGTCATTACCGTAAGTCAAGTTTATTGTTGGTGTAATTTTATGTCATATAAAGTACTAGTTGTAGGTTAGTTTATGCGAGTAATTTCAGTAGTTAAAGACATCTATGTTTATCAATCTGTTAGTTTAATAAAGAGGTCATTCTTGGTTTGAAGGTGATCGGATACATAATTTTCCAGGTTAGTGTAGTTAACTACAGACAACCATAAACTGACCTACAATGAGACTGTAGATGTAGCTATAGATGGAGATGGAGCAGGAGATTATAAATGAAGATTATTTTTATAAGCTACAAGAAATAGCATTTGATATTTAGATATGGAAGATTATTTTTCTAAAATCTAAGTTTTGTCTGCCAAACAAAGTTATATTTTTAGTAGCTTATTTTTTCAAAAAATAAGCATAATCTTCCCATAATCTTGTGTGCCAAACATACCTGGCAAAGACACACTCATACACACTCTACATTACATATTTTTTTGTAACTACCTTTTTGTCCACATTGGGCTACGCAGGTACCTATAGGCTATAGCTCGTTGGTGATAGTGTTTGAATGTACTTATGTTTTTTAATGCTTAAATAATTGTATCATCAATTGTTGAAGTGTCTGTCAACTCTGATTAAATAAATAATTAATATATAAAATGACCTGAAAGTAGACACTTTAATGTTATTAAAGCTCAAACTTAAATATGGCAATAGGCATCATTATTGCCTGTAGTACCATTCTTCTCTGAATTATGCATATGTGGATCTTATATTGCTTCTTCTGATTAAGCAACTCTAATTTTTCCTTTGTGTATGTAGTTACTCCCTTGTGCTAAGACATACAACAGAAGAAGTTCTTGATGCTTGCACGGAGGCACTTGAACCTGCTCGTGCTGCACTAACTTCTCAATTGAGGAAGCAAGTGATGGACGAACTATCCAAAGGTTTAAACAATCACAACTGGTTCACAGGTTTCGATATATCCGATGAACCACCAATGAAATTCACACTAGAAAACTGGATAAAGCTGGCGAAAGAAGTTCAAGCAACGGTTTTTATTGCAGGTTTGCGGATGCTTGACCAACTGATTAGTTTTTTTGCAAACATTTGCGGAAAGTTTTAGATATATATATATATGGATATCGCGATTTCAAAGTAAAGTTTTATTACCTGTATTGACTTTGATTGAATATTAATAACATAGTTGTTGGTTTAAATACTTTGACAGTGCATGGTGGCATTGGTGAAGATGGTACACTTCAATCGGTGCTGGAGGCAGAAGGAGTACCTTATACAGGTGGTGTTTATTCCACTGATTATTATTTCTGCTTATTTAAACTTATTTAAATTTGTTATCCAATTTGTATTCAGGTCCTGGATTTTCGGCATCAAGGATATGTATGGACAAAGTTGCAACGTCTCTTGCTGTTAAACATGTACAGTAGCAACTTAATAGGGGTGGCACTTTGGACTCATTAACTTATGAATGGGTTATGTTGTATCTCAATTTGGACAATATACTTATGGGTCAACCTGACACATTTCGACCCTTACCTTACCAGTTTTGACCCTTTATCTAATCTTTCCATTTTCTTACCTCTAATACTTAACATGTTTCCTGTAGCCGTTTTCAGCTGCCATTGTGACTCTAACTGGCTTCATGTGAACAGTTAACAGACTCTGGGGTTCTTACTATAAATAAAGACGTTAGGCGAAAAGAAGATCTTTTGAATACCTCTACTTCTGAGGTTTGGCATGAAGTAATATCAAAGCTCCAATGTGAAACTGTATGTATCAAACCTGCAAGAGATGGTTGTTCGACTGGAGTGGCAAGGCTCTGGTATGTTCCCTATCTAGAAGTGGCACTTTCGACCCATGTACTTTCAAATGGGTCGATTCTAGTTGTGTTTTGAGTCTAGCGGGTCAATGGGTGAAATCACAATAATTAGCCTAAAAGAAACCTGACCAAATAGATTAAAAGTCACCTGAAGCATAGTATTAATGCATAAAACCTCATAAATCGTTTTAATTCAAAAAAAGTTATATTTTCATTGAAATAATACGGAGTATTATTCTTGTAATCATAGGCATAGCTGACCATTATCTGTAAAGATAAATAATTATAAAATTGGACAAAATTGCTTTCTGGCGACCTGATGCATAAAAGTTACCCATTTTGACCCATTACCCAACCTGTTCTATCCGTCACCTTCCTACCTCTATTCCTACCTTAACATCTACCTATATATACCAAAGCTTCTTAAAGTATGAGAACTGGATTGTTCCAATCGCCCCATGGAAAAACAACATTTGACATGTGTTTGATTAATTTTCAAATGTCTTGTATGGGCTCCAATGATGACCAAACAAGAAAGATGGTTGATCACCTCTATAGCACCATGGGCGAATAGGTGATGAAGCTTGTAAACTTGCCATATAAAAGTTAACACTATGATTTTCATAGTATAGATAATTCATATTTGTGACCATTATGTATATTATATTATATGTTACCAATCTGTTTTCTTTTTCGCAAACTCAGCTGTGCGGAGGACCTTGGTGTTTATGTAAAAGCATTGGAGGACTGTCTTTCTCGAATACCTCCAAATAGCTTTGCAAAGGTGTGGGAACGCATATAACTTTCCAAACTTGGTATCAATATTAAAATAATAATTATTATTATTATTATTTTTTTATTTTTTTATTATTATTTATTTTATTTTTTTCATAATTAGGAAACAATAATTTTATCTTGACTGTGAAAATGCTTAACTGGAATACACTTTAATGCAAACACTGTAGGATTAATGGCTACCCAAATTAACACGTTTTTTTATTTTCTATTTTCGTGAATAGGTTTTTCTTATTAACGAAATGATTGCAACTTTAACTAACTATATAGGCACATGGATTAATTGAGATGCCAGTCCCTCCACCAGAGTTATTAATCTTTGAACCTTTCATTGAAACGGATGATATCACAATTGTGTCCAAAACAACAAATGAAAATGAGCGTCTCTTGTGGGAAGGAAGTAGTAGATGGGTTGAAATAACTGTTGGTGTTATCGGGAAACGAGGTTCCATGCGCTCTTTGATGCCTAGTGTCACTGTTAAAGAAAGTGGTGACATATTATCACTTGAGGAGAAATTTCAAGGTACACGTCCTGCAATCAATTCTTTTTTGCTACAAATCATTATTTTGATGGCAGAATGTTAGAAAGACTTTTGTCCTCCCTTGGTCCCTATATGCATGCAACATATCCCAATATTTATCGAAAATCCAAAATACCGTTTAAAGGATAGAGATGTCATTCAGGATTGCAACTTTTTCATAGAAGGAAATATTCCATTTATTTTGGGATAAAGTATTAAGCAGCCTTTGATTAATGTAGCATTTACTCTTTGCAGGTGGAACAGGGATTAATCTTACCCCACCGCCACTGTCAATAATGAGGTTAGTTACGTTATAATCTTTTTCTTGTGATGTTTTTTCTTATGGAATTAAAAAAACGAGCCTATTTGTTACGTTGAACTTCGAAAGTATGCTGTAGATTCTTTTACTTTAGAAATTAAATGTTTTTGGAACTCTTACGTGTTAATTTGTTACCTAATTACGTATTTGTTAGGGTTAGTAGTTGCTTTTTGAATTTTAATTATTTTGGGAAATCATTTTTTTGTTTTGTGTACCCCTGAATTAGTACCGACGCCTTAATGAGATGCAAAGAACGGATTGAGCTTATAGCTAACACCCTGGAGCTCGAAGGATTTTCTCGTATTGATGCATTTGTCAATGTTGATAGCGGAGAGGTATGTTGATACATTCCCGTCATGGCAATGGATGTTTTCAAAACTGTAGTATTTCACTTGATTTGCATAGAGGTACTGTTTTGTTGCTTATATACTAAAATCTCATATAATTATCGAAGGGAAGTAAATGATTTGATATTATACCTGCTTTCACATTGCATCATACAGAAAGAAGGGTATTCTAAATATCCTATTTTGGTCGCAACTTTTTCAATTTGAGTTACCTATTTGTCTATTTTTCTCATGAATTATAATAATTTCCACATCTTGTACATCCCATCTTAGCTCCAATGTTTCCATTCCAAAGTATTAAGGTAACATTATCTGCTTACCCTTCCACACCAAATCACCAATACAAAAAGCGCTCTTTTAAAAGTGTATATGATCTTGGTTGTACTCCTTGTTTTTACAAAAGCCAAGATCAGTGCAGTGATTTCCTTTTCAGATGTCCCTGTTAAATGTAACATCCTCTTATTTGGTGAAATTATAATGCAAAATTACCATTTTTATCTATTGGTCAGTATTAACATCAATTTGTTCCACAACATTTCTCAATTAGCTACTTTCACTCATTGAGTTATTCTAGTTTTCACTAGACACATGGAGCATGTATATCAAATACTCCACTCTAGTAGAGATTAAAATAGGGTCACGTGCATACCTGGTTTGTACAGCATGCAAAGCTATTTCATTGAAGTTAATGGAACATAAAGAAATTGAGGAGTTGATTATTCTTAATACACGACTAAGATTTACCTCTAATTGCAGGTTTTAGTTATAGAAGTGAATACTGTGCCAGGAATGACTCCTTCAACTGTATTGATTCATCAGGTACTTCTAAATAAATTAGTCTACGTCCCATGAATTTGTGACATTTCCTTTTTTTAGTTGTCATTAATAGGGCATAATTAGAATTACAAAAGATACATTTGATCCGTTGGATTTCACAATTGCCCATTTGCCCTTTTTTGGTACAATTTATCTACCTTAATATCAATTATCAAAGAAAAAGTTGCAATGAATAATAAGAAAGGGTAATTTTGTCTTTCTCTTTTGCCTATTAATGGTGACTATCCACTCATTGTTACTTTTCTACCCCTCATCTTTATAAAAATTAAAAGAAATTCTTTACGAAAGGTGCCTTTTGAGTTATTACATTGTTACATTTTCTACCTCTCATTTTTATAAACATAGATATATTAGAGTATTTCAACCCGTCGTGAAGCGTGGGCAATGTAAAGCTTGTTTTAGTCATTCAACAACTAGTCAAACACTTCACTAATACTTGGAGAAATTGCAAGTTTCATGGAAATGGAGAGCATCTATTTTGACTTTTGATATGCTAATATTGGGTTTTGACATGTATCTTAACCACTCTATACAGCCGTGTATTCCTTATAAGAAATTTAACTTTCGAAGGGTCAGAGTCAGACATTCTACTTTTCTGACTCAAAAGCTTACACGATTGTTGTCCTTGTACTTTTAAGGCTCATGCATATGTCAAGAAAATTTTTAGGAATCCCCTGAACTAGAAATAAAGTTAATACAAACAGAAAACGGCGTGTGCTAGTTCCTAGCAGTTTTGAATGTGGCAAGTCTCATTTGACTTTTGAAGTCAAATAGTCGCTTTTTAGAACAGATAGATGATTTAAAGCTGTATCCAAGCAATTTTAGCAATGGTTTATTAAAAGTTTGTGTGTTTTTATTATTTCGCATTGTTTCGAGGATTCTGCATACAAAAAATATCGTTAAATTGGGGCCCAAGATTTTTTAGCTTAACACTACCATCGTGCTAATGAAGTCAAACTGGTTATTTTTCATTTAGTGTAATCTAATATCTCGTCTTATATGCTCTGATCTCCAAAATCTTGCCATTTTGTTGCAGGCGCTTGCAGAGGAACATCCGGTGTACCCTCATCGATTTTTCCGTATGCTTCTTGATTTGGGCTCAGAACGATTCATGTGAATCTTAAGTTTCTGTAACATTTTGTGGTCCCTGAAAAACATTGTATTGGACCTTCTTTGTTTTGAGTTTGTCAAACACATCATACTGAAAAACATTTTTCACTATTGTGGTATCTCTGGTCAAGTTCATGGCTACGTACTTTCAAACTAGGTGAGGTTCTCTTTTGTACAAAATAATGTTGCTCATAATTGTTAGTTGTATATTAGTCATATATGGTATTTTAGTTGGCTAGTGATAAGCATGCATTTATGGGTGATTACCTTGATTCAAAATAACTTATGTAATCCCCTATATATGTTGCCCATCGTTAGTATGCTATCAATCAAGTAATAACAATCATCTTTATCAAATCATTGTCTTGTATATTACAAAACATTCTCTTATCTTACATGGTATCAGTAGCATTTGTCAACCGATCCTAACAAATTTAAACTCTTTCGCCGCCGCCTCCGGCCGCCAGCTACACGCCGGAGGTTCGGAGGGCTCCCTTTAAACCTTAACCTCTGTCATATTTCATTGTCAAATATCAAGTAATAACAAAAACCCACCTCAATCAACTATGAAAAAAATGGTGGATCCTTATGTTTTTCTAGGAAAAAACATGCCCCGTTTGTTTGGAAGGATATTTGGGGGTTGAAGTTTCAGAACCAACTTTCATTTCTCATCTTTTCTTTTGATATTAGTGCATGAGTCTTAATTGTAATTTCCTTTGTTTTAGTTGTAGGGGATACTTTGAGTTATTCCGTTTGTTTTAGTTGTAGGGGATACTTTGAGTTATCCCGTTTGGTCAGGATACTTTGGTTTATCCTGTTTGGTAAGGGATACTTTGGTTTATCCTGTTTAGTAATGGGGTCAAGTTACTTTGATTTATCCTGTTTGGTTCAAATACTTTGGTTTATCCGGTTTGTTGTTTCTTGAAGATGTGCTTCCGCTTGCTGTCGAATATCTTCTTCAACAATTATTTATTAGTTTTACTTTATTGTTTATTAGCTTTTAATCTCCAGTTTTAGCTTTCGCGATTTCGCCACTCGGACTGCGAGGGAGTGTTAGTCATATATTTTGGATAAGTGCCATGAGTGTGCATTTGTAGATAAGGGCAAATCAATTAGTTGTATCCTCGTTAGCTCAACTAGGGGTAGTTATCAATTTACCCAAAATAGCTCTCGGCTTATCCCTATATGTATCACTTCACTTTTGTAACACCCCCAATTCATGGATGCAGCGGAATTCAAACTGGGTGTTACTCGACGGCACAATAGTCACAATGATAGAAAAAGAACTCTAATTGAGTCGTTTTAAAAGATTTATCATTCAAATTATATAAATATCATAGATTACAAACTGAGGTCCCAGATGGTTCCATGTTTACAATTTACATTAAATGAGTTTTTGAATGATAATAAAATTTATAGCCCTCTTGAATATCCGTGCCCTTCCGTGCCATCCTTGATCATCATGGACCTGAAATATATGCTTAAACTGTCAACACAAAGGTTGAGTGATATTCATAGAGTTTGTTTAATGGTTGAACACAATATGTTGGTAATATGAGTTAATTAGACTCATACTCATGGTTGGAAAATAAAATGATGAGCTACGTTATTATACGCCCATAAAACGTATTATACACTAAGCTTATGACACCAAAACGTTAACGGGTACCAATATCAATCAGCGGAGTTATCCCGGTAGGTACTTTGCTGACATACCTAAATCTCAAATATTAGTGCATTTGTTTGAACTTAGTCAATACAAATAGGATTCGTCAATCCCAATAGGCCTATTCACAATATTCGCGCTCACTATTACTAGTGATTAAATGGTTCATAATAAGGGATATTGGTTTTAGCAAGGATGTTACTTAGTGATAATAAAATAATCAGGCAAGCATACAATTGAAAAGCATTGTGTTCGGTTGAAAAATAATAGTATGTATTCCCCCTAAGGGTTTGTAAAACAATTAAATAATGGAAAGTGGGGCTATGAACTCACCGTGAGTTGGATGATGTATAATGAGAATGATGGATATGCCGTGAGAACTTCTACGAGCAACCTAGAATAATTGTTGCAACTTAGGTTTGGAATAATGTCTAAGAATACGAAGAATTGCCTATATATGTCTTGCATATAATTCTTGATGTAGTACTTAGTATATAGTGTAAGTCTTTGAATAAAAAAAATGGTTTATGAAACATGTATAGTTTGTATATCGCTTACTACCGTTCGGGCTGACATAATTCAGAGGTCATGTAGTAAACGTTCGAGGTTCCAGGACACTTTAATTCGTAAATCCACAACTCATCTCGACGGCTTACTTTAATGAACCCCTCACATGAGGCTCCCTACTATTGTAGTATTTGATAATATATATATATATAAAAGTTTTGATCCGAAAAGTTACATGTCCAATATTTGAATAAACTTAGGAAAGTTTACTTTTGGATGAATATTGTTATTACAATGAGTCTCTTGGTTATTTTGATGGAGTAGATCCAAATTGGATGTTTATGTTGCCATTAACTCTTTAGTTTATGTTTTCGCCTAGGTAAGTTTATACGGTCTTTAGTCATGGCCTTGCCATGACCTTGGTAATTGTTCCATGGTCTTGAGACTCAACCTTGGCCTTAGCCATGGTTGTGGTCTTGGCTTTAGGTCATTAGACCTCTTGGTTTCATTTAATCATAACTATTACACGGTCATTTGGTCTTAAAATGGGTTATTAAGAATTTGAAGAAAAATATCACTCGAAAAGTGTTTTCAGGGCTCGAGCTTCTTTAGTCCTGAACGAAAATGTCGTTCCGGACAACTTTCGTGTTTTAAGTTTTTGATGAATCGGACCAGAAGGGCCTCGAAAAAATACGGATTTTGATCAGAATGCTATTTTGGCAGATTCGGCGTTTTGGTTTCGCTAACTTCTTTTGGCCATAACTTTTGACTCGTGTACTCGTTTTAGGTGGTTCAAATTGCTATTTTTTCCTTTTTAAGTTCTCTATAACAATAGGTAAGTGTTTCATATCATAGTTATACTATTTTGGTCGTGGTTCTCAATATAAGTCACTAGTTTCTTTGATTACTTAACATAAGTTAACATATGGTTCCTTTAACTTGTTTTAATGGTTTTTATACATCATGAACATAACACAAAGACCATATATAGAATGAATGAAACATAATAAGCATGAAAATGATATTGAGCAAGAAAGTGTATTAGGGTTTCTTACAACTTTAGGCTTTCTAAAAGAAAGGAAGTTAAGAACAAGGATTAGGACTTTGATTGAACTAGGATCTCTAGCTTCCAACTTCTCTAATCTCTTGACACCAACTTGTGACTATTTGAGAAGGCACTTGAAGTCTCTACAAGACACTTCTTGTGTGGATGGAAGATCACCAAAGGATGGAAGAAACAAGGACTTTGGATCAATCAAAGCTTTACAAGAGCTTTGGAATTGATATGGAACTTGTATTCTTGAATAATACTTGAAGTAGAGAGAAAATTATGAACGTGTTTGTGTTTGTGATGGTATGAACGAACAAAGGGGGAGGGGGAGGGTTATATAGGGCCTTGAGAAGGTGCTAGGAAGGTGACTAACCAAGCTTGTTAGCAAAGCTTTGCAAGGTGTTGCAAGATTAAGCTAAACTTGGAGCCTAAGTTGCAAGGTGTTGAAATCTTGGACAAGCTTATCATCAAGACACCAAGTGTCATGGTGACTCTTCCTAAAGTCGTTCACCATAAGTATTGGATGACTAGATGGTTAAAATTTAGTATTATCTGGTTTACGGAGTCAGTTTTGGTTCCGGTAATCGATAATAGTAAGTATTTAAGTCACGAAACTTAAAACTGGGTATCTTAAAAATATGAAACTTATAAATATGTTAGAACTTATTAATATAACCTATCTTAGCATATTTAATAAGTGATAAGTTCTATCGGGTTGCTTAAACGCTGTTAAAACTGGAAACGCGGGTCTAAAACGCGTAATTCGCGTAAAACGCTGAACTGGAAAACGTAAAATTCCAAAACTTTTGGAATTGTTGTAAAATGAGAGAAAATCATATTTCTATTGTTTATAGTGTTTTATGGACATATCGGGATGCCGGAATGACGTTTAAACCTAAAAGTAAATCTCAGACACGGTTTCGTGATTTTTGCAAAAATGATCCGACGAGTGTCAAACTCTCGGATTATCATTAAAATAGTTTAACTTACGAGAATATGAAATAAAAATTTCAGGAGTGAATAGTAAAAATGAATAGTAAAAATTCGGGAATAGAAGTTAACCTGAAAATGCGAATTATTACAACTTTGTAATGGAAAAATCAAGCAATCATTCTCAAAACACTCTCATTGTATATTCTGACAGGCCATTAAGATCCACAAAACTTAAACTCTTCAGCCGCCGACTCTGGTTGCCGGCAACATGCCGGAGGATCGGAGGGCTTCCTTTAAACCTTAACCTATGTCAAAATTGAGAAATTCGTTTACAAGTATATCATATTTGTTTTGTTGTCATTACTTGTTAGTGGTTCGATTCGGCATTGTTCGACTCTTAAAAAATGGTGGATCTTTATGTTTTTCTAAAGAAAAATACGCCTCGTTTGTTCGGAAGATTCTTTGGGGGTTGAAGTTTTAGAACCAACTTTCTTTTTCTCTTTTTTTTTTCTTGTAATGTTAGTGCATGATTTTTAGTTATAATTTCCCTTGTTTTAGTTGTAGGGGATACTTTGGGTTATCCCGTTTGGTTAGGATACTTTGGTTTATCTTGTTTGGTAAGGGATACTTTGGTTTATCCCAATTGGTCAGGATACTTTGGTTTATCCTATTTGGTACAGATACTTTGGTTTACCTGGTTGTTGCGTGTTCATGTCTGTTGTTGCTTGAAGATGTGTTTTTGCTTGCTGTCGAATGTCTTCTTCAACAATTATTTATTAGTTTTACTTTATTGTTTATTAGCTTTTAATCTCCGGTCCGAGCTTTCGCGATTTCGCCGCTCGGACTGCGGGAGAGTGTTAGTTGTATATTAGTCATATATTAGTGGTATTTTACTTGGCTAGTGATAAGCATGCATTTATGGGTGATTACCTTGATTTGTGGGGTTTACCCAAAATAACTTATGTAATCCCCTATATATGTAGCCCATCGTTAGTATGCTATCAATTAAGTAATAACAGTCATCTTTATTAAATCACTGTCTTGTATATTACAAAACATTCTCTTATCTTACAATAATGATGATCGATTATTTAATCGATTATTTATAATTAGATCATAATTGAAGCCTCTTTGTTCATTGACTCAGAAATTGTATGTATATGTACCTTATCTCGATTTTAAGGAGAGATGGCTCTTGATGATTTCTGGTCATCACATCCAGATTAGTTGTCTCAAAAACCGTTAGAATATGAAATCTTATCCGTATACCTAACATCTAAACAAATGTTGTTGACAGATCAGCAATATCACCTTTAGATCATTCATTTCATACTCATACTCATCTTTACCACTTGTTGTATCCTCATTCACATTAAGTATACATCAGACTAAGATTAAGTATATTGAGCCATGTCATGACCGGTATTGTTTCATAACATTACCACAAGTTATTTCGTGTATTTAACCATGTATTGTGGTCTGATCTCATGATAAAAGACGTGGAACATGATGTAGATTAAAATATTAATACGGATGGTGACTGATTGTACAATAAATTGCACGACCAGGCCTACGATGATGATCGAAGGGTATAAGGGGTGTTGTGGTTGGGCCAAGCTTGTAGTTAACCTAAAATAAGAAATACGAAGACACTACGTTAAGTGATTGCGCAAGGGTTGGACCCTGCGAACCACCTCCGGCGTGTGAATAAGAATTTGGTATGATGAATTTAGTAAAGTTGTAATAAAGTGAAGTAGTAGAGATTGCATCAGGGCCGACCTTGGTGCCGGGCGAGGTGGGCGACGGCCCAGGGCATCAAATATTTAGGGGCATCAAAATCTTAAATTCATTTGCATTGAGGTAGAAGATTTTGCTGAAAGAATAAACATGGAGCTTTGCAGAAATTTTTTGAAGATGAGTAAGAAGATATACTTTTTTGGAGAGAGAAAGTAATAACCAATATAATAATACTAGTATGTAAAAGGTCACTCACGTGACAAAATACTTTTAAGAGGGCATTATAGTAAAAACAGAAAAGTCGAATGTATTACGGAGTACATTTTATTATAGTAATCACATTTGAAGGGTACAGAAGAAAAAGGCTTACCCAACAATTTCTTTTGATATTTTGGTCTAATTTTCTTAAGTTTAACTTTGCAAGCTATTTGTTTTGATTTTTTTTGGTTTGTACCTTATTAAGTTAAACTTTGTATGCAAAGTTGAGTTAGTTATTCAAAAATATATTTCTTAACTCTCTTAATTTATCAAACATAAACTAGTATACATTGTCGTATGAGTATTCACTTTTTAATTTTAATATATCCGATCTATTTCATGTTATCAAGTATTGTTGAAAAGTAGAATTATAAAATATTGCTTACCAGTAGCACATGACCCAATTTTAATACTATTATGATAGAACTTTGAAGTTTATGCAAAGTTACCTTACGCTTAAAGCAATTTCGCCGATAAAAAGCTTATAACAGATTTTGGCACTCTAAAAAGTAATAGTTGCCTTATTGTTAAACCTTTGGTTTCTATTTATTTGCAATTAGGATTCATTGGATTTTTATTTTCGTATCTATAATGTTGACTATTTAACAATTAAGAATTGCATATATAAAGTTTTGCGACAGTCTTATAAACTTGGGACATAAAATGCTTGCTTTAGTGGCTTTATGATTGAGATTCAGATGAACCTAATGTGAAAATGGGCATCTTTTAAATGACTCGCCCAAGGCATCCAAAAACTCAGGACCAGCCCTGGATTGTATACCATTGTTCCAGCCCGTCCAAGACTATTTATAGGGATCAAAATGGCCTTGGAGAGCTCTTGCACGTTTTTAGGAGATCATGGGGGTGTCC
The DNA here is from genome assembly GCA_030686995.1 of Artemisia argyi. NCBI lineage: Eukaryota > Viridiplantae > Streptophyta > Magnoliopsida > Asterales > Asteraceae > Artemisia > Artemisia argyi. The sequence goes on along the minus strand of CM060678.1, from coordinate 85,095,948 downwards.
CATGATTTGTGGTAACCGCTAAGCTTTTCCTATCTTGGTGGCAAAGCAAAGGAGAAAGAGGAGACGCGGGCAAGACTTGGTCTTGATGGTATTCCGTCCTAAGAACATCGAAGGCCATACCCCGAAGGGCTTAGACCTTCGATTGGCGAATTCCCAACTGGTAACTATATCAAAGATGATTAGTTTGATGCCAATGAAGTTATTAGGAGGCTGACCAAAGCCTTCGAGATGTAGGTTGCGATCAGGTTCGAAGGGGAGTCCTTCGACCTGATCGGAGGGTACATCATCAAGCCCCCTAGTCAAAAGCTATATATACGTACGAGGATATATGGCTTACGACTCTACAAATGTTTATACCATCCCTATTATCCTTCAAAGTCGGAAAAGAGGAAAATGTGCTTTAATTAAAAAACACATTAAATGCGCCTAATCAATGAACCAACCACTTGCATAAAGGCTTAAGTATCGATAATCCCCAAACGTCTCTTCAAAATTTAAAACCCATTTGAAGTCCGGATAGATAATGATTGAGAAGACACGTGGACGGTGAGGATCAAAAGGATAGGCGGTATAAATGCTTATTACCCCAAACCCTAAATCACTTTTGACTCTCCGCCCAAAATTTCACATAACTTTGTGCTTAATGTAGTACTCCGATCAAAATTCACACACAACACTGTGCGTCTTTTAGCCCTTCGAACAAAAGGTTAAGTTCTTCGTCATCAATCTTTAATTTCTTGCATTATTTGTCTTTAGGCATCATGAGTATGAATGCAAAGTTCATCATTAAGGAGCAAAAATGCACATTAACAAGAGATGCATTAACTGACTTCCTCAATGAATATCCCATACCCAAAGAGTACAAGGTTATGCTTCCGAGCAAAAGCCAAAATGTCTTTGATACCCCAAAAGGCTATGTAGGGCTTTACACACATGCATTTACTCAATCCAATCTAAGGATACCATTACATCCCCTGATTCTAGAACTTGCAATGCTATGAGGTTCATATATCTAGGTTCAACCCTTTTGGCCTTGCCAAACTTACTACATACATTTTTATGTGTAAAGCTTATGGTTATGAGCCTACACTGACAGTGCTTAGGGGTTTTCTGAACATATATCCTGGTGGAGATGGGTTGACTTTAGCAAAAAGGCCAGAACACGATGTTCCATATTTAGTCACAAAACCTTTTTCAAATATTAGAAACTGGAAAGGTGAATTCTTTAATATACAAGACACCATCATACCTGCATTGTTGAATGAAGTCTACAAGTATGATGAAAAATGTTTCAATGACCAACTGCCATATACTGTTCGGAGGTCTCCACTTTATCAGCGTCTTGCTCGCCATCCAGTGGATGTTCAAACTTTTTCTGAACCCATCCTTTTTATGGCTGGTATTGTTGATCGTTGGGAGGGGTCTCCCATGAAGCCTGAAATAATATGTGGTGGACAAAGTATGTACACTCTCATTTAAATAGAATAAACAACTTATCTGATGATATTTATTTTCTGTCTTTCTTTTTTGCAGAAATGGCTTTTCGAAACTTCGTTGTGCTGGTGGTGCAAAGGAAGTAAGTTTCCTTCCAAAAGACCCCAAAGAAGTCAGCTATGGAGTTGGCTATCCCTCTGTCTCAGTGAACAATGAGGAAGGTGATGCTCAGATGATTGAACCCATAGCCTCTGCTAAACCTACTAAGCCTACAAAACTTGTGACCACATAGGAGACTTCACAACTGGTAGAAAATGTTGCTGATTCTAATGATCCCCCCTCCGAGGATGAGCAGGTAATGATCGTTGGGTATCCATCTAGTATTTCTAACAGAGTTCAAAACAGAAAAGGGACCAGTGCGAAGGCAACAAAAGCTACTCCCAAGAGGAAACTCATCTTGCCAACTCCTACTTCCAGAACCATATGGCAAAAGGGCTCGAAGGGTAAAGCGATTCAGGCTATTCCAGAGTCTTTTGATGATGATATCCATGGTAAGCAGAATTATTTACATCTTAAAGGTTTTTAATGTTTCATGTAGCTAATAAGTTTTTTTCCCCCGCAAGCCTACCCAACACCAAAGAGCTTCCCAATGCCCTTGCTTGCCATCAGCTTGTTGAGAAGGTGACCCCTACTAGCTGGAGAGGAACTCTGGACAACATGTCCATGGAGGAGTTGTGTGATCTACATGACAAAAGCTATACAAGGCAAGTAGTTCTAGACAACCATTTGAATACCCGTACAAGAGATCTGATCCGCATAGTAAAGGCTGTCGAGAAAAAATGGATGTTATTCTGGCCAAGGAAAAGAAAAGAGACCAAGAATATGCTGAACTCAAGGCAAAGTGTGAGGAATCCATGGAGGAACTCGAAAAGAATCCTCTTGTTCAAGACCTTCGAGCTGAAATCCAAAATCTCGAAAGGAAGTTAAAGGATGCTAAGTCGGAGTGTAAGAGGCTACAACTGGAGGAGGCCAAAATTGTTGGTTATAAAGAGGAAATTGCCACTCTGGAATCCAAGTGTGAAAGTCTTGAGGCTGAGAGGGCGAAGCTCGGGAACAGGAAATCAAGCTCCATGAAGAGCTGGATGGCTTAAAATGCCAACACAAAGCTCTCAGGAAAGATAAAGTTGCGGTCGTGTCGAAGGTTGTTCCCTACTTAGCGATGGAGTTATACCACAGTGATGACGTGGGAAAGGTGATAGCAGATCTAGTGAATGCAATTTATCATTGGAAATGCACAATGCTGGAGGAGATTTCTAAGACTGGTGAGCCTGTGGACTTATCGAAGGTAACCTACTACCGTCCCACGCATGAAAGAGAATATGATGATGCAAGCAATGCCTATGCTACCACAGAGTTCCCCTTTCTCATCGAAGCAACCAAGGACCCGTTTGCTCCCCTCAAAGCTCTCCTTTCCAAGAAACCTCGTAGGTTCCAGCCTCCATCTCCGAGCAAGAAGACTACTCCTATCAAGCCTTTGTCCCCTATCCAGCAAGAAGATCCTAAGTCCTCCCATAATGCATGAAGGCTACTTTGTTGGCAGTAATTCAACCCCAAGGGTGGTGTGTACCCTTTAAACATTGTCAGTTGGTGCATTGTAGGCTATGTCCTATATTTTAACAATTTATCTTTTATGTTTGTGGGGCTTCGGCCTATTATTAGACAATATTAGTTATCATCTTTTGGGCTGCAGCCATATACTACGTATGTTAGCATATTATAATCTACTTAATGAGGGAATTGATGATGTACCCTTCGATTAGTTCGAAGGACACCCCTTCGAGTCTGATCGTAACCTACATAATCGAAGGCTCTGGCTAGCCTCCTAAAACTTTCTTTGGCGTAAAACTAATCATCAATGATCTATTTACCAAGTGGGAATTCGCCAATCGAAGGATTAATCCCTTCAGGGTATCTCTTGATAAGTTTTAAGGACGGAACAATGCCAAGTCCAAACATTGGTGAGACCAAGTCTTACCCACGTCTCCTCTTTCTCTTTAGCTCCCCCGCTAAATCAGGAGGAGTGGGGCATTAAACCCTAGCAGTTACCACAAATCATGGGACGCCCCCATGATCTCTCTCAAACGTGTGACCACTCTCCAGGACCGTTCTCTTCACCTATAAATAGTCCTGGACGATGACAAATCTGGTATGCAATCTCTCTCACCTTACTTTACTACGCTTACACTTAAACTCTCATACCGATCACTTATTCACACGCCGGAGGTGGTTCGCAGGGCTCAACCCCTGCGCAATCACTTAACGTAGTGTTTTAGTATTTCTTATTTCAGGTTATATCCAAGCTTGGCGTAATCACAACACCCCTCATTTCCTTTGATCGCCATCGAAGGCCTGGTAGTGCAAATTATTGTACAATCGGTGGCGCGATCTGTGGGACCCGCTACAATTACTCCCGTTATTTCCATATAAAATAACCAAGTCAAATACACTCGCTATTATTCCGGAATGAATTCAGAACGAGAGGTTACACCCCCACCGGGTTTCTAGTCTTTAACCCCTTTACCCGTAACTGACATCAACAACCTTTCGCCAATCACGGCCTCCACCTTTACCACACGATCTCACCCTGAAATAACGCCCAACCATCACGCATCCACGTCAGCTAATCCAGAGCTCATCATTAGCCCCGCCTTTGTCGATGCTAATTACGAAGAGCTAGAGTCCTTATTAAGGGCTCGAAGGAGGCAAATCAGAAACACAGAAATGCGAAGGGAGTTAGAATATTCCAGCGATGAGTCTGATGAAGAGATTGAGATGGAGCTGAGACCTTCGGTCACTAGGGCTCAGCACCCCATCCTACGTATTGGGTCTCCTACGGGTAGAAGGGCTGGAGGAAGGAATGTAGGCTTTGAGGGAATTCCTGAAAGAACTCCCACTAGGAGAGAAAGAACCGTTGTCGAAGGCTCTAATGGGAGGAGTCAACAAAGAGAAAACATGGAGGTAAACCTACCTCCATTACTAGCGGCACATTTGGGGAGGACCGAAGGGAGAGTTCCGTTGCAGTCCTCCCACGCATCAGGGGTGGATGGTAACCCAGGTTCGGTCAACACAAGAGGAAGTCTTCCTCCCGTTGGCCTGTATTCCCATATTCCGGTTCAGAGTTACTCTACAAACCCTTATCCTCCCATGAATGGACAACCTGGCAATCAGTATCCCTCACAAACAGCCGTACCCTACAATCATCCCATGATATACCCTCCGTATACCGTATATAATGGTTACCCTCCAAACACGAGTACACCTCATCCTTTATACACTAGTTAACCTTCTTCAGGGGTACCCCCTACTTATAATCCATACCATGGCATTCCCATGAACATACCACCTTACACCCACTCATACGCAGAGCCCGCAGGTCCTACGACACCCTTTGTAAGATGGATTGAAGACTATCCCTTGCCAGATGGTCTAAAGATGCCTTCACATATAGGCACCTACGATGGAAAGGGGGATCCAGACAATTTCTTGCATTTGTTCGAAGGAGCCATTAGGATGCAGAAATGGGTCATGCCCGTAGCCTGTCACATGTGTACGTATACCCTTCAGGATTCCGCACGTATTTGGTGGAATGGGCAGAAACCAGAAAGCATCATCAACTTTGATGATTTGAAGGCTAAGTTTCGATCTCACTTTAGCCAACAAAAGAAGTTCACAAGGACACACCTCATAGTGCACAACATTAAGCAGAAGGAGAACGAAAGCACAAGAAATTTCGTTACTAGGTACACTAACGAAACTCTGCAGATTCCAGGCTTACACGAAGAGCAACGCATTTCTGGCTTCGTCCATGGCCTACGCAACCGGACTCTCATGGAATTCTTATCCACAGATCTTCCAGCAACATATAAAGGCCTGATGGAAAAAACATACACGTGGATAGAAGCCAAAGAAGTATCCACCAATGGGGCTCCGATGGAGAACAATAAAGGAGTCAAGCCGTCTTCGTGGGAAGGAACGAAGAACAAACACAAAGGCCATAACAGATTTACCCCATACAACAAGAGTTCTAACTTTGGTTTATGGGAAAGCCTGACGAAGTCCCCAAAGGAAATTCTGGCTACTGAGAAGGCAGCAAAAACCTTCAATATCCCTCCTCGCATGACAAGCAACGGGAGGAATCGAGATATGACCAAGTACTGCCACTTTCATGAAGATTTTGGTCATGAAACGAACAGCTGCAGAGAATTGAAGAAGCAAATAGAGGAAGCTGTCAAATTAGGGCAATTGACACATCTAATAAAAGGTATAAGAAAGGGAAAAGAAAAGGTCACCGACACTAAAGACTATGTCCATGAGACTCCAATCCTTATGGTTCGCAGGGGAGGCCAAAGTCAGAAAAGAAAAGAGATTAAGGAGGGAGCAACCAATGTAGGGGCAGTAACGTTTCTGCCCTTAATGGGTCAACCTCCCTCAGATGATCCTGTAGTCATAAAGGTCCTCATTTTCAATCGAGAAGTTAATAGGGCCTACATGGACTGCGGAAGTTCTTGTGAGATCATATACGAGCACTGTTTCCTGAAGCTCAAACCTTCCATAAGGTCACAAAGGGTAGATTCGAAGATACCTTTAGTAGGCTTCTCGGGAGAACACTCATGGCCTCTAGGTGAAATCCCTTTAGACATAACCATCGGTGAGGGCCGACTGGCAAGGACGGAAACCCTTACTTTCGCAATTGTAAGGTCAGATTCTCTTTATAATCTATTGATAGGGAGAACCGCCATGCAAAAGATGGGCATCGTGGTATCCACAATACACGCAGCAATTAAGTTCCAAACAGCCAATGGGATAGGGACCGTACTATCCAATTACAACAAAAAAGGGACACCAGAAGCGGGAAAGAAGATTAAAGAATATCCCCAGGATCCTCCGAAGGCTATCTTAAGCTGCGGGGACACCGAAGAGCGTATTGTGATAAACGAGCTCCATCCGGAGCAAACGGTAGTAATTGGAAGACAACTCCCTGCCACCTTCAAAGCTAGCCTGAAACAACTCTTGATGGACAACAAAGATATCTTCACATGGACATACTCCGATATGACGGGGGTTCCGAGAAATCTCATGATCGATGGTAAACCTTTCAGAACGGAACACAAACTCAATGAGTACAAGTACATTGAGCCTATCAAACAAAAGCGTCGGAGCCTTGCGCCGGAGAGAAACGCTGCAGCCTGTAAAGAGAATATGAATTAGTACAGGCAGGTATACTCAGAGAGGTCAAATACCAAACGTGGGTGGCCAATCCAGTTATGGTAAAGAAAAGCGACGGAGGATGGCATATGTGCGTTGATTTTACTGACATCAATAAAGCGTGTCCAAAGGATTTTTACCCCCTCCCAGAAATAGATTGGCAGGTAGAATCCTTATCGGGGTTTCGTCTAAAATGCTTTTTAGACACTTACAAAGGATACCATCAGATACAAATGACAGTCGAAGATGAAGAGAAAACGGCCTTCTACACGGGAAAGGGCGTCTATTGCTATAAGAAGATACCCTTCGGTTTGAAAAACGCAGGGGCAACCTACCAGCGTTTGGTGGACAAGGCCTTCAATAAGCAGATAGGAAGGAATTTGGAGGCATATGTCGACGACATGGTCATAAAGAGTAGGACAGAGGAAGACCTACTCTCCGACATTCAAGAAACCTTCAACCAGCTAAGAGCCATAAATATGAAGCTCAATCCGAAGAAATGTTCGTTCGGCGTCGAAGAGGGGCAATTCCTGGGACACTTGATCACAAAGCAAGGAATCAAAGCAAACCCTTCAAAAGTAAAAGCCATCACTGATCTGCAAGCCCCAAAGACACTAAAGGAGGTACAAAGCCTTAATGGAAAGCTAGCAGCGTTGAGTAGGTTTTTGTCAAAGGTGCAGATCGATCACTACCGTTCTTTAAGACTCTTAAAGGATGTATGGATAAGAAGACATTCCAATGGAGTGTCGAAGCTGAAGCTGCTTTTCAAAAGTTGAAGGAGTTCATGGAAATCCTACCAACACTCACAACCCCAATTAATGGAGAAGTACTGTATATGTATATCGCAGCATCACATGAAAGCATTAGCGCATTACTCTTGGCAGAAAGAGAGAAGAGGCAAGTTCCGATCTACTTTGTCAGTCGGGTTTTGTAGGGAGCTGAATTAAATTACCCAGAATTGGAAAAGCTAATCCTCACTCTAGTCCATGCCGCAAGGCCCCTCCGAAGGTACTTTCAAGCTCACCCCATCACGGTATTAACTGATAAGCCCATCAAACAAATATTATCGAAGCTCGAGAAATCAGGGAGGGTATCTAAATGGGCCATCAAATTGGGGGAGCATGAAATAGAATACAAGGGGCGAAACTCTATAAAAGGTCAAATACTCGCAGACTTCCTCGCTGAAACTCCTTCCGAGCTAGGAAATGATAAGGAAACTCCCAAAAAGGGGCCTTTGAAAGAAAAGGACAACTGGAAGTTATTCACAGATGGAGCCTCAAGCTCCGACGGTTCGGGGGTAGGGTTGATGTTAGTCAATCTAGAAGGAAAAGAATACACTTATGCACTACGATTCGAATTTGAGGCGACCAACAATGAAGCAGAATACGAAGCTTTGTTAGCAGGCCTACGCCTAGCTAAAGACATGGAGGTACGCAACCTTTTGATTTTTGTTGACTCACAGCTAGTTGCCAACCAAATCAAAGGTTCCTATGAGGCAAGGCAGTCCACAATTAAACAATACCTGGATAAAGCAAAAGAAATCCTACAGGGATTTGAATCCTACACCATTGAGCATGTCCGAAGGAACCAAAACAAGAAGGCAAATGCGTTAAGCAAGTTAGCCTCAATGGCCTTCGCTCACTTAACAAAAGAAGTCTTGGTTGAGGTGCTAGCTGAAAGATCTATCCAAAGGAAGGAAGTATCCGATATAATATCCGAGGAAGAAACTAATTGAATGATTCCGATAAGGGAGTACTTAATAAGCGGCATTCTGCCGGAAGATCCAAAGATAGCAAGAAAAGTCAGAATTAAAGCTCCTCAATACAGGATAATAGGAGACCACCTCTACAGACAATCCTTCCTATCCCCATGGCTTCGTTGTGTCGGACCTAAACAGGCTACCAACATAATCAATGAAGTTCATGAAGGATCGTGCAGCCTACATGCAGGTCCCCGCTCCGTTGTCTCTAAAATTATGAAATTGGGGTACTACTAGCCATCAATGCACAAGGATGCAATGGAAATAATACATAAATGCGAAGCGTGTCAAATCCACTCGAAGGTCCCAAGACTACCTAAACAAGATATGACCTCTGTCACATCTGCGTGGCCTTTTTCCCAGTGGGGAATTGACATAGTAGGGCCTCTGCCAGTAGCACCAGGAGGAGTGAAGTTTTTGGTCGTAGCTATCGACTACTTTACCAAATGGGTTAAAGCCAAGCCTTTGGCATCTGTGACAGGCAGACACATGGAGAAATTCGTATGGGAACACATCGTTTGTCGCTTCGGAGTCCTTCACATTATCATCTCTGACAATGGGAAGCAATTTGCCGAAGGGGTATTTCCTACTTTTTGCAATGGTTTAAAAATTAAGCAATCGTTTGCATCCGTATACCATCCTCAAGGTAACGGTCAAGTAGAAATTACCAATAGAGACATTATCAATGGAATAGAAAGAAGGCTAGGACGAAGTCACCAAGGATGGGTGGATGAATTACCCCAAGTTCTCTGGGCTCATAGGACACATCCCAAGTCGAGTCACGGGGAAACACCTTTCAGCCTCATTTATGGCACAGAAGCTGTCATCCTATCAGAGATAAGCGTGGAAACGGAGCACATTATGGACTTCGAAGCCTCGAAAAACGAGGAAAAGCTTCGAGAGAATTTGGATCTACTCGAAGAATGAAGAGAAATAGCCTCTATCAGAGAAGCTACGTACAAACAAAAGTTAGAAAAATATTACAACAACAGGGTTTGATCCTCGAGTTTCAAACCAGGCGAATATGTCCTTCGACTTAACAGCGCAAGCAAAGCCGAATACCAAGGGAAGTTGGGACCAACATGGGAAGGGCCTTACGTAGTAGCTGAAGCCTACAGTAACGGAGCCTATAAGTTAGCAACAATCTTTGGAGAAAAAGTTGACAGGAATGGAATGGCACCAACCTTCGTAAGTTTTACATATAAAACTTACAACCTTTCAGAGAATTTGTTTATTTCAAATTCATGTGTTGAACTCTTCTCATTCGGGGAAAGAAGCATTAATGGTAGGCGTCTTAATATTCATTTCATAAAATGATGTAATCCTCCCTACCCAATTAATGATACAACGTATTTCCTTTAAATATCTTGTTTCGTTTTTTACAACAAAGATTTATTCAGCCAAGTACTACAAGTCTCAATGTTCGAAGGATGATATTTATGTCCTGCACCCTATGACTATAAGGATAAAGATGGAGTGGGTCGCAACCCTCTGTCAGCAATTAAATTATACGATTACTTAAAAATCTTGGTTCAAAATACACACAATAAGGATACTCGTCTACAGTAACCTTAGGTTGTATATTAATGTTAATAACTAACGTTGAGAGAAGAGAATAATATAATCAAAGGATAAATGAAAAGAACATCCTATGGCAAGTAGATAACAGATAAGCAAACATCCTAAAAATCAAAGTAGCAGAGAGAAAACATATTCGGAGGGTACAAACCACCCTCGGGATAAACCATTGCCAACAAGGCAGTATTTATGCGTTCTTTGATGAGGAGGGATCTTCTTGATTAAAGGGAAACTTCACACCAGAGCCCCTCCTACTTGGCGAAGATGGCCGAATCCTACTAGGCTTCTTCGATAACAGGTTTTCAACGGAAGCTTTCGGATCTTTGGTAACCTTCGAAAGAAAGGGAAACTCTGCTGAAGCAAATGCATTGCTGGCATCATCATATTCCTTTCCATGTGAAGTACGATAGTAAGGAACCTTCGATAAGATCACAGGCTTCCCGGTTTTAGCAATCTCTTCCAGGGTAGTACATTTCCCATGGAATATGGCAGCATTCACCAAGTTGGCCACCACTTGTCTGACCTCATCACTGTGATATAACTCCGTAGCAATGTAAGGAATAACCTTGGCCACCATATCTGCCCTATCTTTCTGAAGACTTTCACATCGAAGGTTTAGGGCATCTGTCTCCTGTTGTAACTTGGTTTTTTGCTCCATAAGTCTGTTCTTTTCAGATTTAAGACTTGCATACTTCGACTCAAGTACAGATACTCTCTCTTTTAGCCCAATCGCTTTGGCCTCCTCCATTTTGAGCCTACCACACTCAGCTTGGGCTTCCTTTAGTCGAGTGGCAAGTTTCATGACGTTGGATCGAAGATCTTGCACAATGGGATTCTTCTCAATATCCTCCGTAGCCCTGTCACACTTTGACTTCAAGTCAGGGATCAACTGCTCTCTATGTTCTTCTCGAGCCAGAACCACATTCAACTCTTCTTTAGCATTTTTAACAGTCTGCATCAACTCCCTTGTTCGACTGTTAAGATGGTTATCTAGCACAGCTTGCCTTGTGTAGCTTTTATCATGAAGATCACACAACTGCTCTATTTACCTATTGTCAAGGGCTCCTTTCTAGCGGCCTGGAACAACACCTTCAACCAATCGGTGGCAAGCTTGAGAGTTGGGGAGTTCCTTAGTATTTGATAAGCCTGCACATTATCGAATTAAGAACGGTTTGAAGCCTTTAAATAATTTTATGGAAGTACATGGGTCGTAGTGAGCTCTTACCATGAATGTCTTCATCATCCAAACCTTCGGAGGTTATGGCAGCAACAGCCTTATCTTGGGAGTTCTTCTTCTTTGAAGCTCTAGATAAGAGAGTGGGTATTTCAGGTTTCCTCTTGATTGGGGGCTTCAAAGCCTTCATTTCAGTCCCTTTCCTTTCACGTACCCTGTCAGCTATACCGGAGGTACCGGCATACGCCTTGGGGACATCATCGGAGGAAAGGATCTCCACGTCTGGAAGGGCTTTGATTGTCAAAGGCACCTCCTCAGCATTAAGGGAATCACCTCTTCAATTGTTGCTGTCGGCTCCAGCACCATAGCATCCACGTCATTATTGTTGACTGATGTTGAAGGAGAACCCACCCCATAGCTGAATTATCTAGGTTCCCTGGGAATGAAGCTAGCTTCCTTTGCACCATCAGATATGATGAAGTTCCTGAACGCCATTACTGCAATATAAACAGATACATAAATATAATCAGATATGTTATTTATTTATGATAAGTTGCATATACATACTCTGGCCATCACACTGGATTTGTGGCGACAAAGGAGATCCTTCCCAATGGTCCACAAGACCAGCCATAAAGAGGATGGGTTCTGGAAAGGTCTGCACATTAATGGGATGTCTGGCAAAACGTTGATAAAGTGGTTCGTCTTGAACATTAGGGAAAGTTGATCATTGAATTTCTTGAAGTCGAAACGGAATGCTTCATTCAAGAGTGCTGGATAGCCCGAAGGTATGATGGTATCTTGTACATAAAAGAATTTCCCTTTCCAGTTTATTATATTTGTAAAAGTTTTGGTGATTAGCACGGGCACATTTTCATCATTCCTCTTTGACAGTGTCAACCAATCTCCCCCGGGACACAGGTTAAGGAAACCTCGAAGCACATTTAGTGTGGGCTCATACCAATATGCCTTACACATTACTTTGTAGGTGGTAAGTTTGGCTAGTCCAAACGGATTAAACCTTGAAATATGCACCTCAAAATATTGTAGCAACTCTAGAAACAATGGGTGCAGGGGTATTCTTAGATTTGACCGGGTCAAGGCATGAGTATATAGACCCACATACCCTTTTGGGGCGTCATAAATGCTCTGATTATTTTTTGGGAGAATAACTTTGTGTTGTTTGGGTATTGGGTAATCATCTAGAAAGAGGGCTAGGGCTTCTCTGGAGAGAGTACATTTTTGTTGTCTTATAATACGTTTAGCATCCATGCTCGTGGCTACCTGGTAATACCTAAAGGGCCTAATTACAAGATGGGGGAGGAATTTACCTTTTGATCGTTGCAGATAAACAGGTCACAGCTTTGTGAAAGTTGCAGAGGAAAGAGTTGTGATTTAGAATTTGCGATGCACTGGTATTTATATTACACATAATTATATCTACTCAACACTTTAAATTTTGAAAGATGGTTGAGCTTACTGATAATTATGCCGTTATATTCTTTTGTTCAACGGATAAGTCCTAAGCATGCGTATTTAATGCATCTTTGTATTTCAAAAATTCATCTTATCCAATTTTCGAGAATATGGTAAAAGCATTAAACTATGATAGAGTTGAAAGCCACATATTCTTGTGCGCATATCTAACTTTCAACTGGGAGGCTAGATGATGTACCCTCCGATTAGTTCGAAGGACACCCCTTCGAGTCTGATCGTAACCTACATAATTGAAGGCTCTGGCTAACCTCCTAAAACTTTCTTTGGCATAAAACTAATCATCAATGATCTAGTTACCAAGTGGGAATTCGCCAATCGAAGGATTAAGCCCTTCTGGGTATCTCTCGATAAGTTTTAAGGAAGGAACAATGCCAAGTCCAAACATTGGTGAGACCAAGTCTTACGCACGTCTCCTCTTTCTCTTTAGCTCCCACGCTAAATCAGGAGGAGTGGGACACTAACCCCTAGCGGTTACCACAAATCATGGGACGGCCCCATGATCTCTCTCAAACATGTGACCACTCTCCAGGACCGTTTTCTTCACCTATAAATAGTCCTGGACGATGACAAATCTGGTATGCAATCTCTCTCACCTTACTTTACTACGCTTACACTTAAACTCTCATACTGATCACTTATTCACACGCCGGAGGTGGTTCGCAGGGCTCAACCCCTGCGCAATCACTTAACGTAGTGTTTTAGTATTTCTTATTTCAGGTTATATCTAAGCTTGGCGTAATCACAACACCCCTCATTTCCTTTGATCGCCATCGAAGGCCTGGTAGTGCAAATTATTGTACAATTAGGAACATATCCCGCTTTTGTTATCATATATGTTTCTCTTTCTTAACGTCATCAATAACGTTAGCATACAACTTAAGGTAATTGTAGATAGATATTCTTATTGCGTGTATTTTGAACCAAGATTTTTAGCAATCGTATAATTTGACTGCTGACAGAGGGTTGCGACCCATCCCGTCTTTATCCTTTTAGTGTAAAGGGCTTCGAATACCCTAAGACTCTTAGGAAAGTTAATGTGAATTATAATGGATTTAATGAATGTGCAAGACATGAGTATCTTGAATCATCACTTACTTGAAGCAAGGCTCTGAGAAAATCTTCACTTACTTGAAGGACATCTTCACTTGCTCCCACATGAATTTTTCCATGTGTCTTCCTGTTACTGTTACTGATGCTAAAGGCTTGGCTTTGACCCATTTAGTGAAGTAGTCTATGGTAACGACCAAGTATTTCACTCCTCCTGGTGCTAGTGGTAGGGCCCAACTATATCGATCCCCCATTGGGAGGAGGGCCATGCGGATGTCACAGAGGTCATGTCTTGCTTTGGCAGTCGTGGAACCTTCGAAGGAATCTAGCATGCTTCATATTTTTGTATTATTTCTGTCACGTCCCTGTGCATTAACGGCCAATAGTATCCCAACTTCATTATCTTTGAGATAACGGAGCGAGGTCCTACGTACAGACTGCAGGATCCTTTGTGGACTTCATAGATGATGCTCGATGCTTGCTTTAGCCCAACACAACGAAGCCAAGGAGAAAAGAAAGACCTTCTGTAAAGATTATCCCCAATCAACCTGTATTGGGGAGCGTTGATTTTGACCTTTCGTGCTAGCTTTGGATCCTCTGGTAGAATACCACTTATCAAGTATTCTCTTATTGGAGTCATCCAGTTGGATCCCTCTTCGAGTATAACATCAGATACTTCATTTCTTTTGATTGACCTTTCGGCCAATACTTCGACTAAGACCTCCTTAGTTAGATGGGTGAATGCCATTGAAGCCAACTTGCTCAATGCATCTACTTTCTTATTTTGGTTCCTTTGAACATGCTCTATAGCGTAGGACTCAAATCCATTGAGGATTTCCTTAGCCTTTTCCAGATATTGCTTGATGGTAGGTTGTCTTGCCTCGTAGGAGCCTTTTATTTGGTTTGCTACTAATTGCGAGTCAACAAAAACAAAAAGGTTACGAACCTCCATGTCTCTGGCTAGTCGAAGGCTTGCTAACAAAGCTTCATACTCAGCTTCGTTATTTGTTGCTTCAAATTTGAAATGAAGTGCATAGGTGTACTTTCCCTTCCGAACTAACTAACGTTAAGCCTACCCCAGAACCATTAGAGCTTGAGGTTCCGTCCGTATACAGTTTCCATTCTTCCTTCGTCTTCGAGGGCTCTTTTGTAGGAACATTTTCAGCTTGGCTAGGCTCGGAGGGAGTTTCGGCTAGAAAGTCTGCAAGTACCTGGCCTTTTATGGAATTTTGAGCTTTGTACTCTATCTCATGCTCTCCTAACTCAATAGCCCATTTGGCTATCCTTCCCGATTTTTTAGATTTTGACAGTATTTGTTTGATTCAGTCAATACCGTGATGGGATGAGCTTGGAAGTACCTTCGAAGGCGTCTTGCAGCATGAACCAAGGCTAGAATTAGTTTTTCCAACTCTGGGTAGTTCAATTCAGCTCCTTGTAGGACTCTGCTAACGAAGTAGATGGGAATTTGCTTCTTTTCCCTTTCTGCTAAAAGCACTGCACTAATGATTTCGAAGGATGTTGTGATGTACATGAATAACACTTCGCCTTTGATTGGGGCTGTAAGTGTTGGCAAGATCTCTATAAACTCCTTCAACTTTTGAAAGGTAGCTTCAGCTTCTAAACTCCATTGGAAGGTCTTCTTATCCTTGCATCCTTTGAGACTCTTGAAGAATGGTAGTGATCGATCCGTACCCTTCGACAAAAGCCTGCTAAGTGCTGCTAGTTTCTCATTTAGACTTTGTACCTCCTTTAGCGATTTAGGGGCCTGTAATTCTGTGATAGCTTTGACCTTCGAATGGTTAGCTTTGATCCCTTGCTTTGTAATCAAGTGTCCCAGAAATTGCCCTTCTTCGACACCAAAAGAACACTTCTTCAGGTTTAGTTTCATGTTGATTGCTCTCAGTTGATCGAAGGTTTCTTAAATGTCGGAGAGTAAGTCTTCCTCAGTCTTGCTTTTTATGACCATGTCATCAACGTGAGCCTCCAAGTCCTCCCTATCTGTTTTTGAAAGCTTTGTCTACCAATCGTTGGTAGGTAGCCCCTGCATTCTTTAAGCCGAAGGGTATCTTTTTGTAACAATAGATACCTTTCCCTGTGTAAAAAGTTGTCTTCTCCTCATCTTCTTCTGCCATTTGTATTTAATGATACCCTTTGTGGAAAACTAGAAGGGGGGGGGGGGGTTGAATAGTTTTATGTCAATTTATATTTTAAAAAACTTTGTTTGATAAAAACTTCGATTCTTATTTATGTGAATTTCAACACTTGCACAACTCAAACAATTTTATCTAACTAACTAAATAATGATAACGTCAATATGAAAGTAATGAAAAGATATAGATAGAGAGATCAAACCACAACACACGATATTTATAGTGGTTTGGCTACGAAGCACCTCTTCGCCCTACTCCACTCCTTGAGTCACCTACTCGAGAGTTTTCTTCACTATGTCAACAAACTCCCTTTTTGGCGGAGAAACCTTACACAACTTTCGCTTACACCAATTAACGACACAAAGCTAGATGTCGAGTCCTAATAGTAGCTAGAACCAATCTCACACCACTACACGCCTTCTTCACAACTTATACACACCACTACTTCACGACTACACACTACTACTTCACAACTACACACTACTTCTACTTCACACCACAACTTCTTCTATACTAGATTTACAAACCCACCTACATCTACCAATTACAATCACTACACAACTTTACAATAATTACAAGCTACACAACTAATCTTCAATACAAGGTTTTAGGAAGATGATTTGAGAGAATTAGAACAGAAAGTTTTAGTGCAAAAGTTGAGTAAAAAATTTCAGATTTGAACCAGTATTTATAGGCAAAGAAATCTGACACAGGAGCGTATGCCGGCCCCCTTAATTGTGTGCCGGCCCCCTTAAAATTAAGGGGGCCGCCCATTGAAACGGCCAGATTTTTTTGTCTTTTCTGGGAAAAGTTTATTTGGTGAAAATTTAACTGAATTTGGTTAAAAATTTGAATTCATTTAATTATTATGAAATAAACATTTTCCTATAATTACCATAAATGTTTTTCTTAAATATATAAAATGTTTATACCATTTTATATAATTTGTAATTAGTAAATAAACCTTCCTTTGATCATAAAATGTATTAGGCACTTGTTTATTCATACCTTAAGTGAATTAGTTGGATATAATGATATTTTGTCACTAAATACTTATTTACATAATGATTTTACGTTTAATGATTTTATATTTTGTGATCGTCAAAACATAGGGATATCGAAAAATATTAACAACGTTTTTACGCATTATTTATATCAACACCCTTTATAGGCGTCTACGAAGCACTTCAAACGGAACCCTGAAAGAGACTCGACCTTCCAATCTATTTCTGGCAGAGGGTAACAGTCTTTAGGACAGGCTTTGTTGATGCCGGTGAAGTCTACACACATACACCATCCTCCGTCATTCTTCTTCACCATGACTAGATTGGCAATCCATGTTTGGTATTTCACTTCCCTGTGTATTCCTGCTTGTACGAGCTCATCTACCTCCTTACAAGTAGCTGATCCCTTTCAGGTGCTAAGCTTCGACGTTTCTATTTAATTGGTTCGATGTGTTTGAACTCATTAAGCTTGTGTTCCGTGCCGAATGGCTTGCCATCGATCATAAGAGTCTTTGGAACCCCTGTCATATCTGAATATGTCCATGCGAAGACGTCTTTGTTGGCTTTGAGGAGTTCTTCCAAATTTGTCTTGAAGGTGGCAGGGAGTTGCTTTCCTATCACCACCGTTTGCTTCGGATAGAGCTCATTTATCACAATCCGCTCCTCAGCATCTGCACAACTTAAAATGGCTTTCGGAGGCATTTTAGGACTTCCTTTGATCTTCTTTCTCGTATCTTGTATTTTTCCCTGGTTGTAATTGGAGAATATGGTTCCTATTCCGTTTGTTGTTTGGAATTTCACCGTTGTATGTATGGTGGAGACCACAATACCCATATTTTGCATAGCTGTTCTACCTAATAATAAGTTGTAAGGAGACTCGGATGTTACGATTGCAAAGGTGAGGGTTTCTGTCCTTGCAAGCTTTCCCTCGCCAAGTGTTATGTCCAATGGTACTTCTCCTAGAGGCCACGAATGCTCCCCTGAAAATCATACCAAAGGTATCTTTGAATCTACCCGTTTCGACCTGATCAAAGGCTTGAGCTTTAGAAACAATGCTCGTAGATTATCTCGCAGGAGATTTCACAGTCCATGTAGGCCCTGTTCACTTCCCGATTGGAAATTAAAACTTTGATGACCACCGGATTGTTCGAAGGGAATTTGCCTGTCTTGGAGGGAAATGTTACCTCCCCCCACCTCATATATCTCCTTCTCCATTACTTTCCTCTTCAGTTTTGTCTCATCCCAGCGAACCATAAGGATCGGAGCTTCTTGAGGAGTGGTGTCCTTCCCTAACTGAGTGTTGGAGACCTTCTCTTTACCCTTCTTTATGCCTTTCACAAGATGTGCTAACTGACCAGACTTTACGGCTTCCTCTATCTGCCTTTTTTAGCTCTCTGCAGCTATTCGTTTCATGGCTAAAGTCTTCATGGAAGTAACAATATTTGGTTGTATCTCTGTTTTTACCTTTGCTTTTCATTCGGGGTGGGGAGGGGGGGGCTCAAAAGCCTTCGCAGCCCTCTCTGTTGCCAGTATCTCTTTTGGGGACTTCGCCAGACTTCCCAACAAAACATGGTTGGGATTTTTGTTGTAAGGAGTAAACCTGTTATGGTTCCTGTTTTTGTTCTTCGATCCCTCCCACGAGGAATGCTTCGGGAATTTGTTGCGGTGTTTTTCTATTTTCAACCGGAGCCCCATTGGTAGATACTTCTTTCGCTTCTACCCAAGTATATGTCTTCTCCATTAGACCCTTATATGTTGTCGGAAGGTCAGTGGATAGGAATTCTACCAAACTTCGGTTTCGTAGGCCATGCACGAAACTCGAGATTCACTGATCTTCATGCAAACCCAAGATCTGTAGCGTTTCATCTGTGTATCTTGTAGCAAAGGCCCTCGTACTTTCATTCTCCTTTTGTTTAATGTTGTGTACTGTTAAATGAGTCCTTGTGAAGTTCTTTTGTTGGCTGAAGTATGATCGGAACTTAGCCTTTAAGTCATCAAGATTAACAATACTACCCGGCTTCTGCCCATTCCACCAAATACGAGCAAAGTCTTGAAGAGTGTACGTAAACATATGACAGGCCACAGGCATAACCCACTTCTGCATCCTAATTGTCCTTTCAAACAAATGTAAGAAATTATCCGGATCCCCCTTTCCATCATAGGTGCCTATGTGTGCAGGCATCTTCAGCCCCTCGGGCAAAGGGTAATCTTCAATCCATCTTACAAAAGGTGTAGAGGAACCCATAGGTTCCGAGTATAGGCAATTATATGGTGGTGCATACATGGGGACTGCATTATATGGGTTAGGATTTGGGGGTACTCTAGAGGGAGATTAGCTAGGATAAGCAGGATAAGGTGTATTAATGCCTAAAGGATAACCGTTCAGGGTACGTCGTAGGGTGTCTGAAGGGTACGTTTCCATAAGTTTGTGGGAGACTATGGTTATTAGGTTGCTCATTTACCGGAGGGTAAAAACCCTGAGGACAAGACTGAGTTTGGAACTGGGAACACTGGTACAAAAAGTTGTATTGGTCACGCCAAAAATGTGTGACGATATGCCTATAGTCACACATGTTTTTTTCGTTGTGTGTCACTAAAAGTCCCGCCACCGTAGGTGGCATATGGTCACATTGTTGAGTTCGTGGCCTTTTCCATCGAAAAAGAGTGACCAAAACCCCGAATATGTGTGACAAATTAGGCACAAGTTTTGTTGGATTAGTCATTATCAGTGACCGTAAACACCTTATAGTCACACGAATGTTTTTTGAGAGTGACTATTGTTCGTCCTTTGGCCAGATAAATATATAATATATGTGACATTTGAGATGATATATTCAAGTAAATGTGTATTTTGTGTGACTATTGATAATCCAATGGCCACATGAATATACAATAAATGTGACATTTGTGATGATTTAGTCACACAATGGGTGTTATTATTTTGGAGTTAGTCACATACAATTTAACACAAAGTGGCCAAAAGTGTGAATAAGTGTGACCATATGCTGTTTAAAGTGAAGAAATGTGTATTTTGTGTGACTACTGATCATCTAATGGCCACGTGAATTTTATGTTTGTGTGGCCTTTTGTAATATTTAGTCACACAAAGCATGTTTGTTTTGGGTATATAGTCACATATAATTTTGGAAACAGTGGCCAAAAGTGTAAATAAGTGTGACCATATGCTGTTTAAAGTGAAGAAATGTGTATTTTGTGTGACTATTGATCATCCAATGGCCACGTGAATTTTATGTTTGTGTGGCCTTTTGTAATATTTAGTCACACAAAGCATGTTTGTTTTGGGTATTTAGTCACATACCATTAATCAAACAGTGGCCAAAAGTGTTAATAAGTGTGACCATATGCTGTTTAAAGTGAAGAAATGTGTATTTTGTGTGACTATTGATCATCCAATGGCCACATGAATTTTATGTTTGTGTGGCCTTTTGTAATATTTAGTCACACAAAGCATGTTTGTTTTGGGTATTTAGTCACATACCATTAATCAAACAGTGACCAAAAGTATAAATAAGTGTGACCATATGCTGTTTAAAGTGAAGAAATGTGTATTTTGTGTGACTATAGATCATCCAATGGCCACGTGAATTTTATGTTTGTGTGGCCTTCGGTAATATTTAGTCACACAACGACTAAAGCAAACAGTGACCAAAAGTGTTAATAAGTGTGACTATATGCATCTTTTAGTCACATTTAAAAAATCAATATATATATATCAAAACAATTCAAATATATATCAAAACAAATTCAAATACAATAAAATTGGAATGTATAACTGAACAAAATGTAAAATTGGACATCCTTTTATACAGCAAGGAGTCCTAGTCGGCTTACAATAGCTTCTTTATAAGTATCTATAATCTTTTCCATAAGCAAGTAGCAACTTCGAGCGGTCTTAATCTCTGAGCAGTAGCAAATTTAACTAGCAGTAGTAACTTTTGTACTAGCAGCAGTAAATACTTGGCCACATTTTCTTTGAAGTTCATGAGCTGCACTAAATCCATCTAAGCAATATTCACACAAACATGATCAGCAGTAATTCAAACAACATCATGAAGACTTTTAATCCAAAACAATGAACATACTAATAAAATTTGCAGTTAAACTTACAAGTTTTTCTCCCATTGATCTAATCTCATCATCTGGATATAAAAGCCTTGAAAATGTAGGCTACTGCATATCAACACATCAGGATGAGAGCAGGACTAGAACATGTCAAAGCTCACAACATAACAGAACTAGATGAGCCACTGGTTCAATTATCTGCACAAACATGATAGGAGAGTTAATACTAGTACCACGTTAGTACTGCTGGAGCAAAGTTACTACTGCTAGTATATATATATAAAACAGAATGTATATAAATGAAGCAAATATATATAAAATTGTAATGTCGTATATAATCAAATTCTCAACTATCATAAGTTAAAACCTATTGACTCTTCGCCTCCTTAGCTTGCTTTTGCAAGGTTTCACTAGAGACCAAATGTTTTCGCTTCGCTGGTACTAATTTTAGTCCTGTATTTTGTTCACTAATATTTGGTATCATAGTTGGTGGTGTAACCTGTAGAACCGGTTTGTCGTGACTTAAGCGTTTTCGTATGTCTGATAGTTTTAACAGGTTCCTATATGTATATATAAAACATGGTACATTAGTCATGTACGTAAAACTAAAAAAATCAAAGGTAGATGTTTTATTACTTACCACTATTTCTATTACTGGTACATTTTCCAAAGTTTCAATGGCCATTGGAGTGGTCACCTGCAATATAAATTAAGAAATACAATGGTGTTATCATTAGAAAATGAAATTGTTAACATAAAAAGTGGCTTACATCTGAGTCTAATACCAGTTTCTTTCTGCAAAAAAAATATGGGAAATGTAAGAAACTAAGGCACTAATAACGCTGCATAATATAACATCTGCCAACCATGAAACCGTAAAAATATACATGGGTTGGCTTTGGTGACTGAGATGGAGCATACCCAAGCCTCGAAAATGAAGTGTGCCAGAAAATCCATCTGAGGGAATTTTTAGCCAGGCATCCCATGTATCATCCTCACCCGTGAAAATAGCATGTAGCCCCTGCAAGAAACAAGTAATGTGATTAATGCTAACATAAAAGACGACAACATTAGATGTCCCAAATATAAGTTTAGCCTCAAAAACAAACATACGGGTTGCATATCGACTCGAGCCACAAATAATATACAATTGGTTGCAATTTTATTCAGTACCAAACGTGGAATGAATAAATGTCAAACACATTACCAAGCAAGCAAATCACTAACATTTGGTACAAATGAAACAATTTGACAAAAAGCAACCATATTTGAGTTAATTTCCTATATAACATATGTTATGTTAATCTTTTGATAGATAACTTACGCAACTGCGATAAGCAAACTCCAACTGTTCAGCAACATCCTCCCGGAGTGGAAACCAATCAAGACTCCCTTTACGAGCAAAACAGTGGCCTCTTAGAACACATCGATTATCTCCATTCCAATAATCAGGAAAACTATTTCGTCTTAATAAATCTACCTGCAACGATTACCACCACACGAATTTATAATCAAAAACATGTTTTAGGCTAGTTTATTCCACGAAAATCAATTTAAATCGTTTTATATTCGATTACACATTTAAGAAAATATAAATTAAATATGTGTTTGAGCATACCCATGAACAGAGTAGGATAGGTGAGATGAGGGTGATGGTGGCTCGACTGTGATGCTGGTGGTTATCTCGAACCAAACAACTGAAGCAAACAAAGTTTCCCATACAGTTCCCTTGTCTTGATGACGGTGATGGCGTGGAGGAGCGATGGTTGGTAGAACCACGGCGAGATAAGGCGGTGAAGTGTGGCGGTGGTGTGAGTCAGTTCTAGAGAGAAAGAGAAGAGATGAATAGAGAGAATATAGATCTGACTAAGCTAGTAGTGTTAATGTTTTGATTTTGGGTTTTGGTCACTCTTTTTCGATGGATTGAAATTTTGGGGAAAATTAAGGGGCGAGATCATTAGAGCACTATATTAAAAAAATTTAGATTAAAAGCCTATCAAATGAGCTCGAAATGTTTAATGAGTTGAGCTCAACCTTATATAAGTTCGACTCGAGTTATTGTTGAGTTCTCGAGCTTGTAAGTGATATAAAACATGTTTTTTTTATATGTAAGTGTACTAAGTGTAAATACTTATTTATGAATGTATCAAGCTTTTCGAGCTGAAGTCAAACCAAATTCAATTCTTAGGTTATATTTCAAATTTAATTTTTGTAATAAAACACATCTTTACAGATAAATCGAGTTTTTCGAGTCAAGCTCAATCCGAGTTCAAACTTTCTCGATCCCGGATAACATATGATCGGGAGGTCCCTGGATACTTGCTTCTTAGTGTATGTGACAAATGGTATACACCTACCAAGCCAGTGCAACCCATGCATGACCAGTGATAACGGCTAATCCATGACTGTTGACAATTGGTAATTAATATGTATTATGGGTCATGGGTCATGTGCATTGGGTTATAGTGGCTTTTAGTGTAATGGAAACCATGCAAGATCGATGATAATGGCTAATTCACATGGGTCATGGGTCATGTGCATTAGGTTATCACTGGTCACATTCATTAATTAATGGGTATTTGATTGACATCGATCATATGGGTCATATGCATTGGGTGGATATATAGTTGCTTAGAGTGTCATGTTACGATACATCCATGTCTGTTGACAATTGGTAATTAACATGCATTATGGGTCATGGGTCATGTGCATTGGGTTATAGTGGCTTTTAGTGTAATGGAAACCATGCAAGACCGATGATAATGGCTAATTCACATGGGTCATGGGTCATGTGCATTAGGTTATCACTGGTCACATTCATTAATTAATGGGCATTTGATCGACATCGATCATATGAGTCATATGCATTGGGTGGATATATATTTGCTTAGAGTGTCATGTTACGACACATCCATGCCTGTTGACAATTGGTAATTAACATGCATTATGGGTCATGTGTATTGGGTTGTAGTGGCTTTTAGAGTAGTTACATTAGTAACGCACGGGGTGCGTTATTTGGCATTTAACGTGCGTTATTCGTACGTGATTGTTGTGTATGGTCGCGTTAATGGTGCGTTAACACGCCGGGTAATTTGAAATTTTGAATTCAAAACAGAGGGCGGGATAATTTGAAATTTTGAATTCAAAATAGAGGGCGGGGTAATTTTAAATTTTGAATTCAAATGGAGGGCGGGATACTTCCACAAAGCATCCTATAAATACCTATTGGGGTTATGCTGAATACACACACAATTCACACCCACAATCATTAAAGAATTCTCTTTTGTTCTTCCAACAGAATGTCTCACAACACATCACCTGAAAACGCATCGTATTTTATGTTTGATGTTTGCTATAGTTTGTTGTAGCTTGTTTAATGTATGTTTAAATTTTAAGTATTAATATAATTAAGTTGTGTTTTATTAGTTATTAAATGAAATATTAGTTTTAGTTGAGGGTTGAATTTGAAAATAATTAAGTTAAAACTTGGGAAAGGGAAATGTAAAGAAGATCAATCCCCCCAATTTATTGGGTAATGATCCATTACCCACTATTGGGTAATGGTTTATTGCATTATGCTTTGCCAAGCATATTTTTTCACTACCTTTCCCATTCTTCACCCCCTATAACCCCCTACCAAGCATTAGGGGTGTTCAAAAAACCCGAGAAACTGACAAACCAAGCATTCGGTTTCAGTTTTCACTTTTAGATATCCATGGTTAACCGAACCGAACCGTATATAATATAAATAAATTACCCGCCCCGCGATGGATAGTTAAAATTTTCCAACTAACCGAACCGAACCGAACCGTGAACACCCCTAGCAAGAGTATCAAACACACTTCATTTACACTTCTACAATAATATATATATATATATATATATATATATATATATATATATATATATATATATATATATATATATATATATATATATATATATATATATATATATATATATACAAACTTATCAAACACACTTCACACATTTCCATAATCCTCTATTTCTCTCTCACACTCACAGTTACAACTCACTCGGATCTAGGTTTTGATCCCAAATCTCAAAAAGCTGATAAGATCACAAATGAATATAATCCAAATACCCCCTTAGAGCTATTTATTCTTAGGCTTAGGTTGATTATCTGTTATAAGAATTGTGTTGCATTTGTGTTGATAGAATAAGGAAGAACATGCTGTGTTGTTTTTGTGAATAATTAGAGCAAAAGAGATATTAAGGTTTGCTTGAATTAGCTTATTTTATCTTAGGATTAGGTTGACTATCTGTTATAAGAATTATGTTGCATTTGTATTGAGAGAATAAGGAAGAAAAGTGGCGGATGTGTGTGCGAATATTTTGGCTAAAACATCCAAGTATCAAAGATGGAAGAAGTATCAATGATGGATGGACAGACACCACTTTCAAGTATGGACATAAACTTGTTCTGGTGTTGTCCATCCATTATTGATTCATCTTTGCTCTTTGTCAAAATACAGAAATAATTATTAAGTATAATTTGTATTGATAGAATAAGGAAGAATATGCTGTGTTGTTTTTGCGAATAATTAGAGCAAAGGAGATATTAAGGTTTGCTTGGATTAGCCTATTTTATCTTAGGATTAGGTTGAAGTAAAATAAACATATCAAGAACTTAAACAGTTTTTTCATGTATTTAGTTACAATGAAAATATTTTCATTGCATTGTTGATATAAATTTAATATGATTTCATTGATTTATGATTAGCTCTCTAATGTCGTAGGACCTACATAACTAATATGTATGTTCGTCACATTTAAGTGAGCAATATAAATGATAGTAAGAATATGGTTGCTAAGTACTTAAAGCTCAGTTATCAGGGCATATCTATCTAACGATGTAGATGGGTTCCATCGCTTTTATTGGACCCCATTTTCTAACAATGTTTAATGGTTCTTTCAATAATCAAGATTAAACATCGTTAGAAAACGGGGTCCAGTTAAAGCGATGGAACCCATCTACATTGTTAGATAGATATGGCCTGATCATTGAGACATCTTCAATGCGATAATGATATAGTGTGTATTGTTCATGACAGGCCACACTCCTTCATTATCACATTCAAGATGAGTGATGTTACTTAGACTCTATTCTTTACTCAACATTTGTAGATTGTTTGTATCACTCTGTTTGCTTTATATATATGTATGATGTATTTTTGATATAAGAATTATGTTGCATTTGTATTGAGAGAATAAGGAAGAAAAGTGGCGGATGTGTGTGCGAATATTTAGGCTAAAACATCCAAGTATCAAAGATGGAAGAAGTATCAACATGGGTGAACATACACCACTTTCAAGTATGAACATAAACTTGTTTTGGTGTTGTTCATCCATGTTGATTCATCTTTGCTCTTTGTCAAAATACAGAAACAATTATCAAGTATAATTTGTAGGTTCGATGCTTGAATTTAGCGTCTTCGTCTTCCAGCATGTTGGTAGGTTAGAGATTCAAGGCTGAATAATATGTTGTTGTTGGCTAGGGTAGAAAGGATGGTAGTTCATTGCATTGTTAATATAAATTTTATATGACTTCATTCATGCACAATTAGCTCTATAATGTCGTAGAATCTACATAATTAATATGTATGTTCGTGACATCTAAGGGAGCAATATAAATGATAGTAAGAATCTGTTTTCTAATAACTTAAAGCTCAATGATTAGGGCGCTCTATCTAGCGTTGTAGATGGTTCCATTACTTAATTTGGAAAACGTCTACTACCGTTTGTGTGGTTATTAGACGGTACTGCAACGTTAGATAGATCGATCTGGCCTGATCATTGAGACGTCTTCAATGCAATAATGATATAGTGTGTACTGTTCATGACATGCCACACTCCATTATCGCATTCAAGATGAGTGATGTTACTTAGACTCTATTCTTTACTCAAGATTTGTAGATTGTTTGTATTACTTTGAGTCTGGAATTTCAACATACCTTTCCATTCTAACTTCCCATACTATTTCTTTTGTATTTTCAACAATCTAGCAATGCGGCTGGTGCAGTCCTTTGCTCAAAGGGAGTTGAAACGACAAAAGGAGCAGTAGTGGGAAGTTAGAAGGGTTACGTATGTTGGTTTATTGCATTCCATTATTTTTTATGATCTAAAACCAACCATCCACCAGGTAATGTGGCCATTGGAGTTCCAATAACAAAGGTTGTTTCAAACACACCCTGAATTGCAACATTATCTTTTATTTCATTTACACTATATTTTTTAAAATTTTAATATATTTTTTTAATTTTTTTGCAGCAAATCCATGGTCAGACTACTTTCCAAAGGGATATTTGGATCAGGTCAATCATGAAATTTTGCAAATTTCTTCAAGTCAATCATGTTCCATTGTGACTAGTCTTTGTTGGCGACTAATATGTATATAGTTCTGTCAAGAGTTATATATAAGCATTGATCCCTGGCAAACGTTCGTCCTAATGGATCATGATTGGCCCGAAGATGTTGAAAAGGTTCAAGCCACCTGTGGGAAACATCAATCCTTTCCTGCATTAAACATAGGTATTTTGGTTTTCCCATATCCCCTTTTTATACTCGTTTTCATGTGTATCTCAAATCACAAATCCTAGTATATCAAATCTCTAAACAAAAACCTGCAGGAAGTATTCATAAACAATGTCTGCAAACAACAAGAGATCAGCACAATGGGTTGAAGGAGAAGGTTCAAGCAGGTCTGCTTCAAAAAAGAAAGCGGCAAAAAGTGTAAAAAAATTTAAATTGGATGGAAATACGTGGTACAATTGGTTGGCTGCTGAAAGAAAGAAAGAAGGAAAAACACAATCTATCAAACAACATGCTGAGGATGAAAAGGAGTACAAAGCAGCAAAAAAACCATCTCTCAAACAACATCCCAAGGCATACAAGACATTGGATGATGATGATTTGTCTGATGTGGAGTTTGATGGGTTGAATTACGAAGATGCACATGTGGCATTTGACCCGGAAAAATCTACAAAATTAGATTAGTAGATTTTTAGAATGTGTAACTTTTATTTCCAGTATTTTGTAATTTTTCATTTCAAGTTTTAATGGAAAATGTTTAATCTTAATTCCAGTACTTTTGTCATTGCTCAATTTTCTCATTACTTGTTGATATTAATATAATGATTCACCCTTTGCACTATTAAAAAAAAAAAAAAAAAAAAAAAAAAAAAAAAAAAAAAAAAAAAAATCTACTGCTAAGAAAACATTACTTCTGCTGGGTTTGTACTGCTAGAACTGAGAGTGCAGGGGTGGATTGGTAACATTTACACTTAACGATTTAAATCCCCAATCAAATCGATAATTCAGTTTCACGCACACATAATTTCTCTATAATCACAAACACTAACATCTTTTATCAATAATTTTCAAAATCCCCAAATCACAAAACCCTAATTCAAGATGGTGTTGCCAATTGAATCAAAATGCACATTTGTTGACAGACACAACATGGTCGCTTTTTTGAAGAAACCAGATGGTTCTGAAGGATTCACACAGATAATCGAGTTCTTGAATGCTACCCCTATTAGGTATGCATTAACTGTGAATCCTCCTATATGCATTTCTTTTATTAAGCAGTTTTGGGCTACTGCAATGGTCGTAACTTTTAATGGAGAAAAACAGATTAAGGCTAAGGTAGATGGCCAACATATACTCATAACTGAGTCATCTATTAGGGAATCTCTTAACCTACCAGATAATGAAGTGATTGTGTGTCTTGAAAATGCCGCCATTTTCAAAGGTTTGAAAAAATGGGGTATGAGAAGAAGAATGATAGATTAAAATTTTACAAAGGTCTCTTCTCATCTTAGTGGAAATTCTTGATTCATACTCTCTTACATTGTTTGAGTCCTAAAACAACAGGTTGGAATGAGTTTGGTACCACCATGGCATCAGCAGTGATATGCCTTGCTAAAGGAAAACCTTTCAATTTTTCAAAAATGATTTTGGAGGGTATGATCAAGACCTTGGCTGATGATGGTACTTCTTTATTATATCCAAGGTTTTTGCAACTTATTATTCAAAAACAGTTGACTACCTTTAAAAGACATAAAGGAACTTATGCTGCCCCCTCACTACAAAAGAAAGTATTTTCAAATCTAAAAAGTAATGGCAAGGATTTTTCAGGAAAGGTTACACCGCTTTTTCCATATATGGTGAATCTTCCACAAAAAAAGGGTGAGGATGTCATGGGTGTGGAGTAGGCCAGTGGTAACATACATGAGAGTGAGTATACATCCGTTGATTCACCTCTCAGGGAAGGTAACACATCCAGAAGTGATGAGGGTAGTTCTGAAACAAATGAATTGATGGATTCTGGTGAGAATAGAATGAAACTTATACAGGATCTGAAGGCCTGTTGTACCCAGTTAGAAGAGGATATTCTTGGCCTCCAAAAGCGCTTAACAAAAAATGGTGCAAAGATCAAAAGGTTGAAGCTGAGTGTTCGATATTTGGAAGGTCAAAAGAGGTCAAGAAAAGCTCAGTTCAGAAGGTTGAAGAAGGTGGGCACAGCACACAGGGTGAGTTCTTCTAAGGCTACTAGTTTGGAGGATACTCCCAAACAGGTGACGAATGAAAGCAGAGTCTCAGGGGAGGAAACAACAAATGCTGAAGGTGCTTGTGCATATATGCATGTGGATATGGATATTGGGATTGATAATGATGATAATGTGGATGATGATTATTTAGTTGCTGACAAGGGGGGTTATGAGGTGGTTTTGGAAGATGTAAATAAAGAGCAGGTAGTGGAAAATAATACTAGTTTGGGAGAAACTACTACTAATAGTAATGTTGAAGAAATGGCTAAGGTGGTACAACAAGATGTTTCTGCTGCTACAACAAATCAAGTTTCTACTGCTGAAGTTGCTACAGATGAAAAGGTTGCAAAGATAGTTGATGAAGCTGAAATAGCTAACTTTATGGATGAGAATAGGAGAGATAAAGTGTCTGAATTTGAAACAGATGAGCAAGTAAAATTCAGACTTGAAGAAGAGGAGAAAAAAAGAGCTCATGGAGAGCAAATGCAAGCTTTTATTGATGCGGATGAAGTTCTACAGGCTAGAATTAAAGAACTTTACACAGATGAGACTGTAAATGGGGAAGACAAAGTACAAAGACTTGCTGATTTGATACAGGAAGGATATGAAGAATTAGTTTTGAAGGACCTAATTAAGTCAATGAATCAACGTCAAAGTCAGAAGAGGAAAAGAAATCCCACAAGGTCTCAGCTCATCAGTGAAATGAAGATATACATACAACATCAAGGTGAGTATAAAGCTTCTCACCTCAGGGGAATGACATATGAACAAATTGAAAGTCTATACTACCGACTCAAGAAATATGTTGAAAACTTTATCTCCATGGGTACAAAAGAAACACCATCAAAGAAACAAAAGATCATTAAAGACAAACCTGCTGAGAAGAAGAATGATTCGCAAAGAAAAGAAGACAGCTCTTCTCATGATCAGATGATGGTGATTGTTCCTGAAACATTATATGTTGATCCTATTCAAGCTAGACATCTAATCATGGACTGGGAGATTTACCAAGATAAATTTGGAAAGGCTTAGAAGATAATCAGGGCTGGTGGAGGATCAGCAGTGTACAAAAGGTTTGAGGATTTGATAAGAACAATTGACAGAGTAGACTTAGACAGATTATGGGAGTTGGTTCAAGAAAGAATCAAAATAGTCAAGAAGCTAGATGAAAAAGAGCAAGATTTGTGGGTTGAATTACATAGGTTATATAAACCTGATCCAGCTGATATCTATTGGAACTTCCCATGCCATCATTTCTCAACTTCATGGAAGTTTTATGATAGCTGCAATGTACATCACTTATCAACACAAGGTAGAATTGATGTTTTTATGCTTGTAGAAAAAGAATATCCTTTGCCTGCTAGTTTACTTGCTGTGATGACATCTACAAAGATCATATGTGAAGAACGTAGAGAGGTAGTTAAAGATCTCATTGAAAGAATTCATGCTCAGTATAAGAGAGCATTGTATGATGTGAAGAAAACAAGCTGATAATTAGGTGTTTGGAGGTAGCAGGGGTACGTACTTTAGCTTCTCTGTTTTCATTATGTTGTAAAAAACCTTTTGGTAAGTACTATATAATTCACCTTTTGTGAGATTACAACTCTGTTGTTTGTACAAAAGTTACTATTGCTATTACAATAGTTACTACTGCTATTACAATAGTTACAACTGCTATTACAACTCTTGTTTGTGTAACTCAATGTGACTAATATCAAGGTTAATGATAACTGAGTTCACATTTTGCTATAAATAATAGTCACATGAAATTCACAATGTGACTATTTTGAATGTATTGGTCACATATAATACCCTTATAACGTGGCGATAATCATGATTTAGATACACATTTGTGATATGGTGTGACTATTGTAAAGCCTATAGTCATATGATCGTGCTACAATTAAATGTGACTATACACATTAGGTTGTGGCAAGCAAACACACACAAGACTTTAGACACGCATATTAACTTACGTGACCATATGTATCAAATTTTGGTTACACTTATTCATGTATGTTTATGGTTTAGTGTGACCATATATGACATTTGGTCACACTCTTCAAGTTTGTGACATATATTTGTCACTTTTAAATGCATATCGTGACTAACGCTTCAAACTTACTTTTCAGTTGTCACACATTTCACATTCACATGTGGCTAAATATTCAGCAAAGCTTAGCAGTCACGTTTAAATAATGTGTGACAAACTTGACTATATAATTTAGACACATACACAATTACTTCATGTGACCATATATTGATTTTGGTCACACTGTTCAATTGTGTGACATATATTTGTCACATACGTATATATATAGTGTGACTAATGTCTCAAACTCATTTGTATCTATCACACGTCCCAAATTATAAGTGACTAAATAATCAAAAAAAAATTCCAGTTACCTCTAGTCACATAAATATTCAAATGTGTGACAATAGAATTCCAAAATGGTCACACAAGTCGGATCAAGTGTGGCTGTTTATTTTATTCTGGTACATTTAATCACGTATAAATGTTACAGTGTGACATTTCAAAATCGACCTTGCGTGACCAATAGAACTTTTTGTACTAGTGGAATTCATACCATTCGGAGGAAGATTTCCTCCTATATTGAATGGAGGTAGATTGCCTTCTACACCGGATGCGTGAGAAGGCTGCAACGGAACCCCTATTTTAGTCCTTCCAAGGTGAGCTGCTAACAATGGAGGTAGGTTAACCTCCGTGTTTTCCCTTCGTTAGCTCCTTCCATTAGAACCTTCAGCCATTAATCCCTCTCTCCTAGTTGGAGCCCGTTCGGGGACTCCTTCGAAACCCACAGACCTTCTACCTTACCTTAGGGCCGAGTGTGTACCCCCTTGTGTCGGAGGCCTAGGTTCCATCTCTATCTCTTCATCATAATCGTCACTAGAGTATTCCAACTCCCATCGCATCTCTATGTTCTGAACCTGTCTTCTACGAGCCCTTAGTAGAGATTCCAACGCTTCGAAGTTGGCTTCGACAAAGGCCGGGCTAATGACCGGTTCTGGGTTAGCTGATGTTGAAGCGTGATTATTGGGTGTTATTTTTGGGTGAGATCGTGTTGTAAACGTGGATGCGGTAATTGGGGGAAGGTTGTTAGGGTCGTTGACTAGTATAGGTGTTATGGTTGAGAAACTCGGGGGTGGTGTAACTTTTCTCCCTTGATCCATGTAGTAAGTGTAATTGAATAGTTATAAGCTTGGAAATAACGAGACCAATTATAGCGGGTCCCACGGATGGCGCCACTGATTGTACAATAAATTACACGACCAGGCCTACGATGATGATCGAAGGGTATAAGGGGTGTTGTAGTTGCGCCAAGCTTGTAGTTAACCTGAAATAAGAAATACGAAGACACTACATTAAGTGATTGCGCAGGGGTTGGACCCTGCGAACCACCTCCGGCGTGTGAATAAGAATTTGGTATGATGAGTTTAGTAAAGTTGTAGTAAAGTGAAGTAGTAGAGATTGCATACCATTGTTCCAGCCCATCCAAGACTATTTATAGGGATCAAAATGGCCTTGGAGAGCTCTTGCACGTTTTTAGGAGATCATGGGGGTGTCCCATGATTTGTGGTAGCCGCTAGGGCTTAGTGTCCCACTCTTCCTATCTTGGTGGGAAACCTAAGGAGAAAGAGGAGACGTGGGTAAGACTTGATCTTGATGGTATTCCGTTCTAAGAACATCGGAGGTGTTAGGAATACAATTATTCCTATAGAAGACTCGGTCACCTAATTATTGTAATAGCATTGAGTTAGCTCGTAGTTAGTTTAGTTATTAGTTAGAAGTAGATTAAGTAACATCGTGGAAGAAGGACGGGTCTTTACCCACTGTATGCCTAATCCACAGCCCGGGTGTGGGTGTTTTATCATTTGTGTGTTAGGTAGTATAAATACCCCTCTCCACATGTGGAGAGGGTTGGACCTTCTCATTCTACTAATCTAATATCTCATTTTTCTCTCAAGGTTCCACACTCTCTTTCTTTCCTCCTCCTCTTTCACACTTAACGCCACCTACACCAATACTATTATCATGTTTGTGACTTAATTTGTATCCTACAATTGGTATCAAGAGACAAGGTTTCATCTTAGGGCCTTGGTGAATCTTATTTGGTGTGGTTTGTGTGGTTTTGTGAGTTAATAGTGTTTTTCTTGAAAACATCTTGGTGTGAATTATCTCGTGTTAGTTGACATGTTAGAGGTGTACTTATATGATCATTTGTAGTAGGGTTACATTATTTCTCAGTTGGTTTTGCTATTTCACACGTATTTTTGAAGATTGGATTGGGTTTAGGTCGAATTTCTTAGTTGCGATTAGCTATACTATTTCATTGCTTATTTGCGGTTTGCTCCAGATTTCTGTGGTTAGTTGTCTGCGATTACTATTTTGGGTTAACGGACAAAACGCAAGGATAGTGACGGATTTGGATTATTGTAGACTGCGACTAGTTCCTGCGATTAGGTGGTCTGCGTTTAGTTTCTGTGGTTTGCTTTTCTTGCGGTTACCACACTTGCGGTTTTGATCATTCTGCGGTTTGCTTCTTGCTGTGGTTAGTGCCTTGCGTGTAACTCACCTTGTGGTTTGTGTACTCTGCGGTTAGTTGCTCCCTGCGGTTAACTCATCTTCTGATTACCTCTCCTTGTGGTTACCTATCCTGCGGTTAACTTTCCCTGCGATTTGCTCACCTTGCGCTTAACTCCTCCTGCGACTTGTGCATCTTGTTGCGGCTGACTCCTACGCTGCGGTTTGGTGGTTTAGGTTGCGACTTTCTCTAATTGTTTGGCAAGTTACTAAGTGATGAGATTCATGTGATAGGTTAATCATTTTTCAATTCGTGAATTGTTGTAACTTTAGTCGTTTCAATTAATCTAATTGTGATCTGACGTTGTGAGTTAATCCTTACGACTTGACTAATCTTAATTGAATATATTGTAACTTGACTTGTCACAACTTAACACTTGATGCGAACTGTGACTCATCTGGTATCTCTCTTTTAGTTTAATCTGCTGAATATATCTTCCGGTTTCTTTTGTTGACTTTAGTAAAATCCCTAGAAAGAATCATTTCTCGGTTTAAGTCACAAAAGCTGTAAAATCCCGTTTGAAGACTTTGAGATGTCGACAGTCTCAGATGACTTTCAAGCTGCTGGGTCCGACACCCGACCTCCGATGCTATACAGGACAAATTATGAATCATGGGCACAAAGAATCAGATTGTATTGCTTAGGTAAAGAAAATATTGAGAACATTCTGCGATCTATCGATGAAGGTCCTATGCAGATGGGTACAACCAGAGATGCTATCTCCACGGCTGAGGATGGTTCTGTTGTTCAGGGAATTGATAGACCACGCACTTACAATGATCTCACTGATGTTGAAAAGAAGCGCTATGATGCTGACATTCGAGCCTCCAACATCGTGATACAAGGGTTACCCAAAGATGTGTACAAGCTTATCAACTTCAACACTGAAGCCAAAGCTGTGTGGGACAATGTCAAAATGCTTCTGTCCGGATCAGAGCTGACCAAAGAAGACCATGAATCTCAATTGTATGATGAATTTGAGCACTTCAAAATGAATCCTGGTGAAAACATTACCGACTACTTTGTCAGATTTCACAAGCTGGTTAATGACATGAGAATGATCAGAATGACAATGCCCAACATTCAACTCAACTCTAAGTTTGTGAACAACATGTCACCTGAGTGGGATCGTTTTGTCACAGCTGTCAAGCTCAACAAAGGATTGAGAAATACGAACTATGAACAATTGTTTGCTTATCTACAACAACATGAGAAGCATGCTGCATATGATCGTCTATTGAGAGAGAAGCTCAATCCAACTATCACCAATGACTCACTTGCTTTCATGACTAGTATGGTGCCAACCGCTCAACCTGTGTCATCAATGGATCACTCATCTCTTCAGTCATCAGCTGCCATGAATACTCACCTCGATTCAGGATACTCTCAAACTGATAAGATGATTGACAATCTTTCCAATCAAGTGTCTCTACTGGTTCAACATTTCAGGGCTGCACTCCCATCCTCCAACAATCAACTCAGAACTTCTTCCAATCCACATAATCGGGCTATTATGGAAGACGGAAAAGTAATGGTGCAAAACGTTCAGGGAAGACAGAATGTGAATCAAAGGAATGTTGTGCGGGGTAATTTTCAGAACAGAGCTGGAAATGTGAATCAGGGACAAGGAAGGCAACCAAAATGTTACAACTATGGGGGTTTAGGTCACATTGCCAGAAACTGCACTCAACCAAAACATCCTCAAAACTCAGATTACTTTAAGGACAAAATGTTGCTCATGCAATCGCAAGAGAATGGAGTTGTGCTTAATGAGGAAGAATTGGCATTTCTTGTTGCGGATGATGGAAAGACATTCGATGATGATGTGGATGAACAACCAGTTCAGGATTTAGCTCTTAATGATCCAAACATCTTCCAAGCAGAAGATTGTGATGCTTTCGACTCAGATGTTGATGACGAACCCACTGCTTAGACAATCTTCATGGCTAATTTATCATCTGTTGTCTCACCCACGCAACAATCTGATCGATCCAAATCATCCATCATATCTGAGGTACTAAAATTATATGATATATGTGCTAACAACGATGAACAAAAGATCGTCAATGATATACGACAAAATAATGTTCGTGAACCAACTGAGGCTGAATTGGAAACCATTAATGTGTTCCCAACTGAGCAACATTCGGATCACGATAGTATTTCTGACGTATCTTGTAGAAAGTCTTCTGTTGTAAGTGATAATGATGTGATGCATGAACAAACGATATATAACGAAGTACAACAATATGTAAAACACAACGTCGAGTCTGTTGTATCAAGTAATATATCCTCTGTTGATGTCGATATGTGTGAATTGGATGAGTACACTGCTGTTGCACCTGATGACACCCTAACCACTAGGATAAATACTCTTAAGGATCAAGTAAGGTTCTATGAACAACGTGCAAAATTTGAGCTAACAGAACATGAACAAAAAATGGAATGGCAAATGCATGCTTACATCACTGAACAAAATTTAAAGGAAATTGCCTTTAAACAAGAGATTAAATCTTTTCAAAATCAACTTGATCATGTTCTTAAGGAAAAACAGGAAATTCAGGATAGTTTAAATCTCCTAAAATGTGAATTTCAAGAAAAAGATAAGAAACTATTAAATGAATTTGCCAACCTTAAGCAGTTGAAAAACAAACTTGAAAACAAGTTGTATGTTCAAGGCCAAATATGTCAAACAGCTCAAATGATGGAAAAGCACATTAAACTACGGGATAAGCATAGTGATAAGGATTTAGGATTTCCTAAAACAAATTTCCTTAAGAGCGTTAGAGCCTCTCAACCTGCCCTCTATGATGCTAAGGTTATGCTTACTCCCAACCATGAACCACCAAATAGTTGGTTCGATAAAGAATTAGATGAACTTGATTCTGCCGATAGAGAGAGATTTGATAAAAAAAAAATGAAGGATCCAAAGTGCATTAAACACCGAGTCTTTGTTAAGCCCCATGATTATTATGAACAAAACTGAGTGACTGTTTTTGCACCTCAAACTAAGCCTTTAGACGTTGAGAAAATGAAAGCTGAGGAAATTAACGCCAAGACATCCCAAAAGTTAGCTGCCCCAACGGTGTATCCCCCCAATACACTGATGCACTTAGTTCAGTTGTCACTTCCCACGCAATGTAAAACTCTTATTAGCATTTATGT
Source organism: Artemisia argyi (assembly GCA_030686995.1). Lineage (NCBI taxonomy): Eukaryota > Viridiplantae > Streptophyta > Magnoliopsida > Asterales > Asteraceae > Artemisia > Artemisia argyi. Next base: position 85,058,615 of record CM060678.1, on the reverse strand, counting down.
CCTGTGTCAAATGTTCACTGATTTTGATAAAACATGCAAAAAGAGAATCACACCAACGGGAATCACTGAGGGTGAACGGGGATTTGAGCTAACCAAAGAGTGTTACTTAACTGAAGTCATCCCATTTTTTAAACTAATCAAAGAACATTTTGAGGGTTTACGACAATCCCTTGATGTTGAGCATAAGGAAATGAAAGAAGTGTTTAAAAATGTGGAAAACAAGTGTAAACAAAAAGCAATAGATCTTCAGCATAGTGAAATTGCCAGAAAAAATATTCTCATCATGAATGACAACTTGATTGCTAAATGTATTACACAAGATGTGTTTTACACTGTTACAGATTCTTCTCTTAATGCTTGTCCGTTTCATGAAATGTCTATTGCTTTGAATAACCTTCACAATCGTGTTGTTGAGCTTGAGGGGGAGAATGTGAAATTGCTTGAAAAAATTCAAAATGATGATCATTACAACATGATCAAGCATCTTTCTAAACTAGAAATTGATAATTTTAACTTACAATTGAAATATCAACATTTAGAAGAAAAAATGAAATTATCAAAGGCCAAGACATCTTCTGATGCTCCGGAATTTGATGCCTATTTTGAATTAACAAAAAGGGATGAAAAAATCACACGAACACGATCAGGTTATTAAGGGCTCAAATTTCCCAATTGAAGTCTCCCATGAATACTGTGATCGACACCCATAAACCAATATCTGCAGATTCTCATAACTTTCAACTTCAAAACACAATTAACTTACTTAAACATGAAAATGATTGTTTTCAAGCTGAAAATTCCAAAGTTAAACAATATTACAAAGAGTTATATGATTCTATCAAGATCACTCGTGATAAAACCAATGAAAAAATAACCTCTTTGTTTAATGAAATTGAGAATCTAAAGACAAAGGTGAAAGGGAAAATTCCGATTAATGAAAGTGACAATGTTAATTATGTGGTCTGTAAATGTAAAAAGTATGCATGTGAGGCTGTTTTTATTCCTCTTCCCCTTAAGAACAGTGAGCTAGTCCATAGTGATTACCTTTTTTTTTTTTTTTTGGGTAAAAGGGTTAATTCACCCCGTTAAAATTCATTACTCCAAAAAAACATTGAGGTACATAGGATGAGGGTGATATCCCCTCACCTCAGTCCCTTAGGACACTTACAGACTCAAATATAAGAATGACACACCATTCCTATAACTTACAATATAAGCGTGACAAACCACACTTATAACTAATAATTGAACATTAGACTAGAACGACTATAAAATGAAAGAAAAAATAAATGCACTTCAAGTAGAAATACTTGAGTCTTCAAGTCATCATAGTAGTCCAAACTTCCAACATCAGCCAACGCGGCACCTTGATCACATGTGAAAATGATCCAAGAAACCACACATCATGATCCATAGCAGTATACATAAAATAGTAGCAGCAAGAAGCATGCATAACAAGAATAATCAGCAGGAATCATGTAAAAAAGACCCACCCAAAGTTGATCATAGTGTTATAAGAACCATAACTTCTAAAACCAATCATCAAAATAGACCTACACAACCAACCAGGTCTGATCATCACACGATCTGATCACCATGCAATCAACATTAACCAGCCTTCAGATTTGTGAATTGAACCCAACAACAACGATACCTAGGATTAAAAAACCCTAACGTATATTAAAACCCTACAGAACTTGCCCATCACGATCCGCAAAAGTATAACCAGAGTATGAGTTTCAGATACACCCTAAGATCGATTGACACGCAAGCCAACATGACATATGTTGATAGTGAGAACAACCCACCACAACACAACTTCCATTCAACCATCGTATTAGATCCCAGAAACATCAAGCCATCATAAATTCATAATCATAATACGATTAGAAGTTTAACAAACCCTAACTGCCCGTAGTACACCCCAATCACAATACATACAGTAGTATGATTTGATTAAGGGACGATAATAGGGTAAAAACCCTAACTTCTAGCAATCTCAATCACAAGACCAAATAATTAGATAATCATCATCAAATCTGTGAAGAAACTTAACGTACCCTCTCTCTTAACCAACTAACAAACACAAACATCCGCAAAGAACATGAGATCCAAACCTTAAGAGGGTAAGCTTGCATCAAACAAAACCCTAACGAGGGTTACTTCCACCAATCCAAAAAAAAAGATAAAAACCTAATAAGGTTTTTAAGTCATTAAGCACAGAACCAATCAAAGATCGACCCTTAGATATGAAAGAACGATTAAAAAACCGACTTATGATAATAAGAATAACAGGTGCGATCAAAACATACGATTCCAAACCCTAATAAAAATGATTCACCAAAAAACTTGATGAATCACGATTGAGAATATAAAGGGTTAAAGGAATCGACCATAACCATGGAGAAATCATATAAATAAAAAAAATACCTCAGCTGCTATCCCATTAAATAAAACACAACCCTAATCAGCGTATTGCATACCCAATCATGAAACAAGAATCATAAAAGGGTAGAGAGGACGTGAAGGGATGGATTTTTGGCCGAAAATTCATGGAGACAGGCGGCCGAATTTCTCCATGGGAGAGAGAATTTTAGGGTTAATAAATAAGTGGTGGAGAAGGGCAATTGAAGAAGATAGAATGGTGAGACCATATGATAACTCCCTATCGGATGTTTTCTTTCTTACCAAGCGTTCACAAGAGTTGTTAGAATATGTCATAGGTACATGTCCCAAGATTCCCAACATACGTGATAAAAATGGCACATCCTCATCTAGGAATTTGAAGAAGCATGTTACTTTTGATAAACATTTGGCTAGTTCTGATCATAGCACATCACCACCTAGAAACCAAACAACTGTGCAACAATCTAATGTTCCCATCGTCAATTCTACAGGAGTAATCAATGTCACTAAATCTAGCGGGTCAAAGCCTAAAGGCAATACAAGGAATGATAGGACTTCACCTGCTAAAAGTGATCAAGGGAAGAAAGTAGAAGACCACCTTAGGAACAATAAGATTGATTTAAATGAAAATAATCGTGTTGATTCTAGTATTCGCGTTAAGCGTACTGTAATTAATTCGAATTCTAATGCTACTTGTAAGACTTGTAACGGTTGTTTAATTTCTGGTAATCATGATGAATGTGTTGTGTCGTTTTTGAAATCCTCTTATAAATCCCCAGTTAAATTTGCTAAGATACACAAACTGGAGAACAATACTTGGAAAGCAACAGGAAAAGTTTTTAACAAAGTAGGATATCAGTGGAAACCTACTGGAAGAAAATTCACTTTAGGAAACCAGTGCCCATTGACTTACATGCCCGACCCTAAGTCTTTAGAGGTTAAGAGATGGAAGGCTACTGGTAGAAAATTCCCTTTAGTGACCCAATGCCTTGATAGTAAGACACCCGTTTACACTGGCATCAGTTCATCTGTGAGAACCAATGAAAATACTGATCCTGTATCTCTTAAGTATGCGTGTGCTAACCTATTGGATCCCAATTACACTTGGGGATCCATGTTTTTCAGTTATCCATATCTGTCTGGTTTCAAATGCAGGTCGTACAAATCGTCCTATGGTATTTGGACTCAGGCTGCTCAAAACATATGACTGGGATCGCTCTCGGCTCAGAAATTTTGTGAAAAGGTTTATCGGGACAGTTAGATTCGGAAACGACCACTTTGGGGCTATTATGGGGTATGGTGATTATGTGTTTGGTGATAGCGTGATTTCAAGAGTTTACTATATGGAAGGACTTGGGTACAACTTATTCTCTGTTGGACAATTCTAAGATTCTGATCTCGAAGTGGCCTTCAGAAAACACACATGTTTCGTTAGAGAATTGGACGGAGTTGATCTCCTCAAGGGAAGTCGTGGTACAAATTTGTATACCATCTCTATTGAAGACATGATGCGGTCCTCTCCCATTTGCTTACTTTCTAAGGCCTCAAAAAGCAAATCTTGGTTATGGCACCGTCATTTGAACCACTTGAGCTTCGGCACCATAAATGAACTCTCTCGCAAAGATCTTGTTCGAGGCATGCCTAGTGATTGGCTCCAAACGGTCAACTTATATTGACCAAGGAATGGTCAACAAAGTCAAATAGCCTAGAGTCAATCTCCGGGTAATATAGGGTTTCCCCGGGTCGTTATGTCCCAACGAGGTGTGGATTGTTAACAAACGGGTTTGTGATCGGGTGAATTTGGACAGAAAGGGGTTTGTGAATGGTTATACTAAGGAATCTACAAAGAAATAGCTTAAACAAGCTATATAGATGATTAAGTGAAAGTTAGATACCTAAAAACGTTTAATAATTAAAAACGTGTATGTTTAGATTAAAATTTACGCGAACGTACAAAATAAAAAGTGAAAACTAAAATCTGAAAACCCACAGGGGGTGAAAATGACTTTTTTACAAACCTAAGGATGAAAGAAAATTTTTAGAAAAAGAAAATAAATTTTTACACTAATTAATTATTTATTATTAATTAATTACTAATTATTAATTACTTAACTAATTTTAATTAATTTAAATTATTAAAAATAACAAACTAACTTAGAAAATTAAGAAAAATTTTACAAATCTAATTAACCATCACAGGAATCATAAAAAATTATAAAAAGTTTCTAAAAATTATATTTAAGCTAGTTTACTAATTATTATATTAAATATTAATTAATTACCAATTAAACTATTTAAATTATAAAAACCAAAAAGATGAACAGCAGAAATTACAAGAAAATTCCTAAAAATGTTTTTATAAGTTATAAAAGCTAGAAAAAATATAAAAACTAGGGTTTACTTTATAAAAACTAATTTTGCTATTTAATACTTAATTATTAGTTAATTATTAATAAAACTAATATTAAATCTAATTAATACTAAATGACAAAATTAAAATCTAGAAAAATTACTGAAATTACTTTAAGATAAAAGGAATTTAAAAAAAATATAAAAATGCTAAGTGCTTAACAAAAATATAAAAAGGAAAATTAAAAATTTAAATTACATTAAATAGAAACTATCACTTATTTTAAATTTAGATTTTCTGGATTTTTCTTTTAGAAAACTATTTTACAACCAAAAACATGAAACTTTTATGAAAACACTTGGAATGGGGCTCAGAAAATAAGCACTTCAAGTGCTTATTGCCTTGACAGTTGACTTATGTTGACCAAAACAAGAAATAAGCTCAAATGGACTTAAGTGAGACCCACAAAGGTAGATTCTGGTTCAAATGAGTTAAATGGACATGTTTAAACAAAAATATACCAAATAAGCTCTCAGGTTAAGCCCATAAGCCAGAATAAGCAATTGGTTTACTTATATCAGCACTGAAAATGGGACAAGGTAAAAAGGTGAATTCAAGTGGGGTCCACAAGGTCTAAGGTCAAATGGTTGGTCAAACCCTGAAGGTTGCCAGGAGGGGGGTTGAAAGAGACCAATTTTGGCCTGTGGGACCCACTGAGATGGCCAGAATCAACCACCAAAGTGGTGGTGATGGCTGGGTGGTCTGCTGCACAGGGGAGTCACTTCCCCTGCAGCTTTGTTTGAAGGGCAATTTGGTCCACAACAAAAAATCACAAAAATGTAAAAATTGTAGGAAACACAAGTTCAGCTGGTAGACAATACACCCAAGAAATTTCACACTCTAAAAATTATCACAAAATTCTATAAAATTCATGCAACTTTTGGAAAAATCTGAAATATGAATTTTGACTTTTTTGAGATTTATACCTAAGTTGACTTTTATGGAATTAGATTACTTCTAATGAACTGAGAATGCAATAATAAGCTACAAGGATATGATCTAAAGCTAAATTAACTACTAGTGAGCCACTATGAATGATTATGGGTCCTAAATGTCCAACAGTGGACTGCTATGGTGTCCTAAGTTGGATTTTGACTATTTTCAGTTGGGACTTGGTTTTTTAAACTTTACTTGACTTAAACTATCCTAAAGTGATTCACAAATGCCAAAATAACAACAATATAACAACAAGGTCACCTAGTACAGTGTTAAGCCAAACACCCCTATAACTAAGCTGAGATTGGATTTTCAAGGTCAATGGCTGAGTTGTACCATTAAACAGATTCAGAGGCATATAAGATGATCATGTAAGCTTAAATGAACACACAGGAAAAAAAAACAACAATAAAACGCTAGCAATCAATAAAAACTAAAATGACAGTTAACATGAGGTATTTATGCATAAGGAAATCTATCAAACCAATATACCACATTAAGTACTAATATCATTTAAATTTACCTAACAAGCAAAAAGAAACAGATATAAACAGATATTAAGATGATGAACAGTGAAAGGTAAAAATTAGAGAATATGCTTACAAGGGCTGCCAGTGAACAAAGCAATGAACCAAGAACCAAATGTACTATCCTATGCCTCCCATGAAGCATCTAAAACCATGCAGGTTCACCATCCACCATGCTCCTTTGTTTCTTTCTTGTTCTCTACTAATTTTTTTATTTTTACTCTATTATTCTTATATTTTTGGTATTTTCTAAATATATAAGTAAAGCTGGTTTGAAGGCTTACAGGACTTACAAAAACTTCTTAGACAACCAAACTAGCTTGAATGGACTAACAAACAAAGCCTAGTAACACTTTGGAACTAAAAACAAGATTCTTCATAAAAATAGTAATAACTTAATTATAGCAGAAAACTTAAAATTAAGGTTACATAAAGTTGAAATTACACTGAGAGAGCTGAGTACAAGCCTTTTGAACTAATTTTAACAACTTAGCAATGTAAATTACATTAACTCGTTTTGTTAAACTAAATTACAACTATTCTATACTACCTACTTGATTCCTTCTTCTTTTCTTTAACTTTTATAAGTCCTTGAGCATGCCTCTGTCTTTCCCACTAATATTTTCAGCCATTGGATCCTTGATTTTGATCTTGGCCGTCAAAAAGGTTTTGGCGGGAAAACTGTTTGAAGCAATTGGGTGGATTGGGTGAGGGCATTTATGAGGAGGGGGTTGGTTGGGTGTAGGTGATAGTATATTAATGAGGGAGGCTTGGTTGGTGAAAAGGTGAGAGGAGGGGGGAGCAGGATCCCTGGTAATTAGGAGTGTTGATGGTGGTTAAGTGGGAGGGAAGATGGGTCAACGGGGGTTTGACCGGGGTAATATATTAAATGGATTAGGGGTTTGGGCCAGGTTAGTGTTGGGCTTGGGGTTTTGGATGGTTGTGTGTTTGGATCAGGTTTATTTTTGGGTGGGCTTGTTTTGGAAATAATAAATGGGTCATTTGGTTTATTACTAATAAAAACAATAAGGACCTCAAATGTAATTTTCAGAAAGTTGGGGGCTGAAGATGTAATATTCCCAAAGTAGTCATAAGGTCCCATCTTGCCAAACTCCAATAATCCAAGAACCACAAAAGTTAAATTTCCATAATTTTAAATCTCGGGGACCAAAAATGCAAAATGTGAAACTAGAGGGACCAAACATGTAAATTTCCAAAACTTCCATCCCAAGGACTAAAATCGATATATGTGATTTTCCAAAGACCCAAAAAATGATTTTTCATCCAAAAATTCCCACCAGGGACCAATCTTGCCAAAATTTGAAACTCCAGGGACTAAATTGCAAATTTCCAAAACTTTTGAGATTTTTCACCAAAGGATTAAATATGACAACTTATGATTTTAAAAGGACCTTTGGTGATAATTTTCCATATTTTGAATGACCAGGGACTAGTTTTGACATTTTATGAAAGTTGGGGGACTACAACTGCCAATTTTGCAAACTTTGTACGTTTTTCATCTGTTTTTACTCTTTTGCATCTAAAACATATAAAACACAATTTTGAAATATTTTCAGTATTTTGATGCATTACTGAGTGTTTTTGTATGTTTTGCAGTTCAGATTAGACCAAAAATGATGAGTGTTTGAGCACTCATCAATCCCCCACACTAAACTATTGCTAGTCCCTAGCAATAAACTGTTTTGAAAATTGAATGGATTTTAATCTCTTTACCAAAAGCCATTACTTCTGGAGTAGCCAAATGTATCAGTTCAAGTAAGAACTATGGTCCACTTGATAACCATGTGATTTTGAGCAAACCACCAGCTGTCAACGGATTTGATTTGTCTTTACCAAAAACCGTTTGCTTCTGAACTAGCCAACTCTTGATGGAATAGTCAACATCTTGGTGAGCTGATTACCAATTATGGTTTTTCCACTGCCTTTACCACAAGTCATAATCTTGCGGGCTAGCCAACTCTTTCACTTTTTAGGATATGGCGAGTTGAGATACCATACAATTTTGGGCAAATTGTAAGCCATCAACGGATTTGATATATCTTTACCAAGAGCCGTTTGCTCCTGGATTTGCCAATCCTTTTGTCGTTTAGACATGGCAGACTGATAACCACAAAAAATTTTGAAACTCAAGTGAAAATTTTTTAAAATTTTTGAAATTTTGGCCAAAACGGGGGTACTAGATAGTAAAATGTGATAAAATTCGCTAGAATACCCCCCCCCCCCACACACACACTTAGAATGAATATTGTCCTCAATATTCAAAGTCCCGGCTATTATGCCGACTCTTTGAACGTAAAAGGGCAACATTACAAGCTAAATGTGGAAACATCATTTTCTTTTCACTGTATTTGTAACCATAGTAGGGGTAGTTCCCCCACACTTAGGGTGAAAACCCTAAGTACATGCTACTGTTTTTGTTTACCGAGTCGCTAGCTTGACTCGACCCCGAATTCATTTATCCTTGGGGAAGCATGATGTGGAAGAAGCAATCTCAATCGGACTTTCATTCAAGATGTTTGGACAAACATTTGAAGCACGTGAAAGTTCCACACCGATGAGATATAATCCCGACTCAAGATAATGGTAAATGAAAATGCAGGGATCAAAGATGGTATCTTCATTTCCGAAGGAGTGAAGAAGAAAGGAAGGCACCGAGAAGGTCATGAGAATAATCATGAAAGGATGCTCATCCTCAAGATCAGGTTTAGTTTCCTGAATTTGGATTTTGTCGGTTAAGCTCTTAGGGTTAGAAAACATCCCGGGAGGGAGGGTGGGATAATTTGTCATAGAAATACAAATTCTCATGATTGAGAATCTTTCCCCCCGATCATGATGTTTCTTTCCATCATACTCCGGAGTCATGATAAGGTGATCAATGATGGGCTCAGAAGGTATTTCATCAATATCACTGATGTCTCCATAAGATAAAGAATTTTCATCAGTGTGTGAATCACTAAGCCCGGTGTTGAGATAGGAATTGAGTGATGGATCATCATTCAATAAGCTTTCAAGGAAAAGAATATCCCCCTCAGAATCAAGATAGTTATCATCAACTTCATACGAAGTTGAACTATCTAGGGCAAGGAATGCTTCGACTTCTTCCAGGTCATCTTTGAAATCAAAGAGATCATCATCACATCCCGATGGAAGTGGATTGGTGTGAGTGAGTTCATCGGCAAACTCCTCGAGAAGAAAGTCAAAATTAGAGTGGGGAAGGGATGCATCAACATACTCAATGTCTCCATAAGATAAACAATCATCACTAGAATCAGAGACAATCTCAATTTGATCATTTGGATTATCAGGGGGTGAAGGAATATCACACACTTGATCAAAAGTTCCCTGTGACTCTCTCGGGATTGGGACAAGCATCTCAACACTAGACTTTATTAATTCGTCTAATTCCTTATTAGGAACAGTGCTAAGATGCTCATCCCCCATGTTTAGAGAGTGAGTGTGAACTTCGGGTGTGATAACAACAGACTGAGAGAGATGAGAGGAGCTAGCATTCATGGATTGTACAAGTTCCATTTGATCTTCTGCTAGTAATTTCTCCGTCACATTATTTTCTCCCTGATTTTCAATGGGAGGAATCACAAATGATCAATCTGACGAACCCTTATAAAATTGAAGGATATCAAGGGTGTCTTCATTATCACTATCATCATCACAGTCGAGAAGAGCAGCTTTACGAAATTTGACACGTGTTATAGCTGCTTGTTCTAAGACTAGCAATTCTTCCATGCTCAATTCGTTTCTAGCATCTCGTTCTTCAGCAAGTAATTCTGCCATAGATTTCTCACGAGAGTCTCGAAACGATGTAGTAACCAACTCCTCCTTAAGTTCTTTCAATATATTAAGAGCCTTTAGTAAAAGGTCTTGCTCAGTATCATGAGGAGTTGCTTGGATCATTTGATACTGTGGAGGTGGGTCTGAAAATGAATAGTCGTAATTGTTACAAGGAAATGGACTCCTTGTTTGACAATCCGAGCTAGAGTGTGGACCTCTACAGTAATCACAATAATAAAACTGATGTGGCTGTGGGTTGTATGTGCTAGAGTTATAATTGTTATCAGGAAACTGCTCATAGACAAGCGTGTTTCCCGATTGACAATCAGAACTGTAGTGTGAACCACCACAGTACTCACAGCAGTAAAATTGTTGAGTCTCATGGTGTGGTAGCTGATGGAATGAATCAGTGGTGTCATGGTAGGAATAGGGATTCTGGTTATAGACAGACCCGTTTCCTGACTCTACCATGCCACAGCTGGGGCAATTACCACCATTATGAGAACTACCACACCATTGGAAAATCAGAAGGTATGGGTGAGACATAGAAAGAATCAAAAGGTTTGGGAGGGTAAGGAATGAAGAATCAAAGATGTGAGAGGGTAAAGGTGAATATTTTTGGGTTTTTGGAAAGACATTTTGTACAAATAAGAAAGAAAATGTTTTTGTGTTTTTGTGTTCGTTGAAAACTGATTTTAAAATGTTTTCGTGAACAGTTTTGTTTTTATATGATAATAATAAGGTAATATGAACAGGGATGGGTAAATATACAGTGAGTGTATATCCCGATTCACTAATACGCAAAACCGTTTAGAAAACCGCGCACAACCTCCCCGGCAGCTGCGCCAAATTTTGATTGGCTCCAAACGGTCTAATTATATTGACCAAGGAATGGTCAACAAAGTCAAATAGCCTAGAGTCAATCTCCGGGTAATATAGGGTTTCCCCGGGTCGTTATGTCCCGACGAGGTGTGGATTGTTAACAAACGGGTTTGTGATCGGGTGAATTTGGACAGAAAGGGGTTTGTGAATGGTTATACTAAGGAATCTACAAAGAAATAGCTTAAACAAGCTATATAGATGATTAAGTGAAAGTTAGATACCTAAAAACGTTTAATAATTAAAAACGTGTACGTTCAGATTAAAATTTACGCGAACGTACAAAATAAAAAGTGAAAACTGAAATCCGAAAACCCACAGGGGGTGAAAATGACTTTTTTACAAACCTAAGGATGAAAGAAATTTTTTAGAAAAAGAAAATAAATTTTTACACTAATTAATTATTTATTATTAATTAATTACTAATTATTAATTACTTAACTAATTTTAATTAATTTAAATTATTAAAAATAACAAACTAACTTAGAAAATCAAGAAAAATTTTACAAATCTAATTAACCATCACAGGAATCCTAAAAAATTATGAAAAGGTTCTAAAAATTATATTTAAGCTAGTTTACTAATTATTATATTAAATATTAATTAATTACTAATTAAACTATTTAAATTATAAAAACTAAAAGATGAACAGTAGAAATTACAAGAAAATTCCTAAAAATGTTTTATAACTTATAAAAGCTAGAAAAAATATAAAAACTAGGGTTTACTTTATAAAAACTAATTTTTCTATTTAATACTTAATTATCAGTTAATTATAAATAAAACTAATATAAAATCTAATTAATACTAAATGACAAAATTAAAATCTAGAAAAATTACTGAAATTACTTTAACATAAAAGTAATTTAAGAAAAATATAAAAATGCTAAGTGCTTAACAAAAATATAAAAAGGAAAATTAAAAATTTAAATTACATTAAATAGAAACAATCTGTAAAACCCGAAAATCCGTCTTTCCTAAATTTCTCATACAACTTGAATTTTTCTAAGATTGGTGAACGTAACCTAAAATATTATCGGCATTTGAATCTTTAATACGTGAACGCCATTTGAACATATATGTTATAGGAGACGTCATTAAAATTTGAATATGAATAATGTGACATACGAATCCCAAGCTTATGCTACGAATAAAACGACAATTTTTTTTAAGTGACATATAAGTTAAAAATTTTATATAGCTTATGCCTATTAGAAACGTTCAATGGAGTGGGCTAAATTTTGTAGCAAGTTGGGTTGGACCAAATATGAATTAGATAAACTTATTCCTATTATAACCTGCCATAGTATGGTTATATATTAATACCCCCTATGAATTAATATAGCACAACATAAAATTGGAAGTTTTAAAAGATAGAATCTGTCCACAACTGTTTCCATGAGACTCGGTGTATTTAGTTCACTCTTCCTATCCGCCCTCTACATAATAACCATATATTACCTTCAACTCTCTCATAAAACCCTAAAACTCATAAAAAGAAACGGAGGCTGTTTATGATATTCTTTTTCTCCAAGAAAAAGGAGGTACGAAGGAGGTATATTGAGGTGTGATCGCAAGGGTGATCGTGGTAACTTGGTGTGATCATGTGGTTCGAGAAGGGTTTTGGTTCTGGTGTTGGTTCGAAGGGTTTACGTGTTGATCCCTTGGTTCGTATTTTGTTCATTTGATCCATCGCGAGGTACCCTATCATCGGCTTCGTGTTTTCTTGATTCGATTCATAAGATATTTATACGTAAAATATATGAAAATCTAACCTAATATGCTCGTTAATAGGGTTATACGAATGAATATATACACATGATCAGAATTTAAAACTAATAACAAGAACGTGATTATATGAATATGTCGTGTGTATGGCCTGTTTTGACATCCTTGTTTCAGCGTTTAGTTGATGTAATATTTTCATAAAACGAGCCATAAGAACCAGTAAATAATGAGCATTATGGGGTGTGCATGCATTTACATGATTAACATATTATCTTATTAATGATTTTAGTGAGTGGGTATTTGCGAATTAAGTTGTGTGCATGGGGTTCGAAAAGTCGATCTCGGTTCTTTGTTTAATACAAGTTATACAAATAGATACATATGTCATTTACAATGAAACAAGGAGTATAACTGATATGTTTTGTGTCGAATTTTGAGACCATCTTTGGTCACGTATAGCAGCCTATGTTCGACCCTTCTTTTGAAACGCACCCTTAATAATTTATTCGAACGATCAGATAATAAGCCTAAAAGTTGTGTCGACTCAATTCCGTTTAGAGCTTTTGAATATGTCGGTAATTACATCTTTGAGTTGGTCATTAAAACATTCATACGATATGTATTATAAGATTTAAGATCTGGTATCCAAACCTAAAGAAATAAACATGGGCTTACAAAAGTAATTATGTGAATGTAAAGCTTGGTCATGTGTGATTTCATGTGATGATTATGTCTCGTATGTGATGATGTACAAGGTAAGTACCTAGATCTTGAGTCGTGTGTATATACATCGTGTGGTGTCAATCTTTTGGGCGTGTAATCATGCATGTGTGTTGTGTGTTTTGGACTTTAGGATAGCATGTGGTGTCAAGTGCGTGTTCAAACCGATCATTGTATAAACGTGATAGTAATATTTGTGTCGTCGCAGTCTAAATTAATGTTGAGAATATGTTTATATATAATATAAACGACGGGGTCTAAAATTATCATTGGATATAAAATTATAGTATAAACCTTTTATCTGACATTTTAATAATTAATAATTTATATTTTGACCCTAAACTTTACTAAATTGACGTAATTAACCCTAACTTATTATGTTTGTCATCTTAATCCTTAAATATTATTTAATCATCAATAATAACCTTAAAGTATTAAAGTACTAATTCAAGAAAGTTACTAATAGTGGAAAGTTTCTAAAAATAAAAAGAAAACTAAACTGAGTAATCTGTTTTAAAATGAGCTCGTGAATAATAAAGACGATCATTAATTCGTGTAGATTCGCTGAAGAAGGAGTAACTTTCGACCTTTATGTCTTCTGATGTGTTTTGCAATTGCGGTTTAAGGTACAGATATTCTTCCCTTTTTAGTAGGGACTTCTCATGACTCTCTTTATCCTTGACACTGCTATGATTCCCTTTCAATATGCCATTGCTATGATCCCTTAGTTATGAGCTTTTGATATGATCCTTCTAATAAGAGCTTCGATATGATTCGTTTGATATGATTCATTGATATGATTCCTTTGATATGATTCTATGATTTGACATCCGTCTGCTATTCGTTTGCTATGATATGATTCAGTTTAGTTTGCTATGTTCGGTTGGATATGATTTGATTATTCGATATGATATGATATGATTTGTTCTGTTCTGATGCCCGAGTTTTTATTCTACTCATGGAGGTACCATGGGCGTGTCATTGAAGCACCAATGGCATGACACTTTCTGTGGAGGTGTGATTGATCCACGGCGTCCCCATTTGATATGATATGTTATGAGTGCTGGATTATTATGATATGTATGATTTGCTTTGTAGGGGGGGCGTATGGATGCATCCTAGGTATTCTGTTTTGTGTAGGGTGAATGTGAGTGTGTGCTTACACTTCTTCACGTTGGAGCTAGCTACTCCATTTGGTACTTAGAGGTCTCCCCTCTTCGTGCACTTATGATTTGACGGATATGTGATCATATAGTAGGAGACCTATTCGAGTATCTCGTTAGGTCGGCTCGTGGCTTTCTTATGTTTCGTATGTCTATTCGAGTATCTCGTTAGACAAGCCTTTGTTGATACGTGCTCTATAATTCTGATTATTATCTACTTATGCTTCCATTTGATATCTTTATGATACTTCATTCACTTGACTTATGATATTTGTTCAGTTAATCGTTGATCTCTTATGCACTTGACAGATGATATTCATTTCAGTAGGAGCATATGATTTCATTTCTCATACTTATATATGTTTTGTTTATTTGTTTGCTTTGTTATATATCTGTTCACTGGGCTTTTTAAGCTCAGCCGCATTTCCTTTCCTGCAGCAGGTTTTAGGTTGGAAGCTGGGATTGAGTGAAGAGTGTATAGGAGTGCTTAGTGGACTACCCCGATGATTAGAAGCCCAATTACATCTGGATTAGACTTGGAATTGGATTTGATTAGATTATTATTTGGATATGTATTTCATCTTGTTTTGAATTAGTATTTCTTTTGTACCCTTAGAATACCTTTGTAACTTTATGTTTATAAGTCTTTCGCTTGCGTTTGTATGTTCTGATTTGGCACCATAATGTGGCATTTTGACCCATGTCGGGTTGGGGTGTTACAATTATGGTATCAGAGCTCAGGCTGCGACTTGTAGTACATAAGTTATGGCCTGTGAAGCTTTGGACCCTTAGGTTTACACCTTAGAAGCTTTAGGAATAACTTTGGAAGGTTTTGCCTTAAGTTTCTTCCCTTAAGAGCTTTAGTAAGACCGGTGAGGATTCGGTAGATATATGATCAGACGTCGGTTTTCTTGCTTCCGCTTTACTCTGATTTATGCATTTGCTTTTCGTTAAGCTCTTACTAGATCATTCGTTTCGGAGACTTAGAAGACTTATCAGGATTCGCAACATGCGTTTAGGATGCCTTTAGACTTATTAGTGTGCCTCATAGGTTTCATTCTCTGGAGCTATCCTTTTGAACCTCGATTCTTGATTCGTTTGACATTCGTTTAGGTGCCTTTTGTTCGTTTGACCTCGATTCTTGATTCGATACTATTCTTGATATGGATTTGTCGACTAAGCATTGTGATGCTAACAATGGTCATGTTACATTTTTCATCTTTGTCGATTTGTGAAACTCAAATTCTGCACCATGGTTCCTAACCTGATAATCATTCATGATCACCTTTGTTTTGAAAACTCGTACGTTAATCCCTCGCGGTTGTGAAGAAACTTCGTTTGATGAAACTCGCCTTGAGAGTTATTCGGATAGTTTGGAACGGTTGCCGTGTACCCTTGATGCATTTCTATTTTGTTCGTGGAGAAGAATGATGATAGCATGAAGTTGCGAGCTTATTTCGGGAGCTGAATCGTGTCATGTCTTATGTGAAGAGCGAGATATTTCTAGAATTTCTTTTCGTATTCGTATGATCTTTTATGAGTGTTGTGAAGAAGCTCGGGAGCAAGACGTTGGAAAATTAGCTATGTTAGAAGATGGAAGGAAGTAGCTTGAAGTGAAGCACACGGTTCTATCAACTCCATTCATCTTAGTTGTACTAATATGTATGGAGTTTTGAAGCAGGAGCTGGACAGGATGGTATGAAGAAGATGATGACTACATTGGTGATTTCCGCACACAGGAGGAAGAACAACGTGAATTGAGTTACAATGGATCGTATGACTAGGGCGGCTCGCTTGGAAGATGTGTAAAGCGGGAAATTTCACAAGTGTTTAGCTTTGTTGTGTTTGCTCACTAAAGAAGATGGCATGCAAGTGACAAGAGGTTCTTTTAGGATTTTGTATGAGTGAAGATGTGGAATACTTTTGGTTGGAATAAGGTCGGAGAGCTATTTACTGAAGGTTTAGAATCGATTACAGCAACTAATGGAGGAATTATTATTGTGGAAGAGGAAATTGAAACTTAGACTGGGAGTTGTGTGTTCCGTATGACTATTCTGCACAGAAGAGTTAGACGTTTTGGGCATTTGAGGAAGCTTTAGTTCGCCATACGTTAGATCTTGTATTCGTTCTCATCCGTACAATTATTCTACCTACTTTGTTTTGCCTTCTGATACGTTTTGATACTCCGATGTGTGCTTAGTTGATCGTCGATACGAGTATGTTACCCACCTCTTATTGAAACTTTGGATACGTTTGATGATTCGGTATCTACTTCCCTGATTTTTGGCAAGTTCCTTTGTTCGTTCAGAATTTGGTGGGAGTTGATGAAGTTTTTATCGTTTAATATTATCTCCGTTTTGCCTCGTAGGTATATGTTTTCATGTATCTCTTTGTGAGATTGCAACAATTATCTGTCATCTGCTACACATTTGTTTCGAATTCACTGGATCAGATTTGTTATGATTTGTGTTCTGTGGAGAGCCTGGGGCTATCCGATGTTGTCGGGATCAAGTCATGAGAAATGTTCTTTTTGTGAAGATTCTGTTGGAAGGATCTCTCTAAGCGTGAGGTAAATTGTGTAGTTTCTTTTGCGATTTGCTATGTCACCGTTTAACTTGTGCGACGCCAATTTCGCAGATGAAATTTTATTTTTAGAGGGGAAGAATTGTAAAACCCGAAAATCTGTCTTTCCTAAATTTCCCATACAATTTGAATTTTTCTAAGATTGGTGAACGTAACCTAAAATATTATCGGCATTTGAATCTTTAATACGTGAACGCCATTGTTCATATATGTTATAGGAGACGTCATTAAAATTTGAATATGAATAATGTGACATACGAATCCCAAGCTTATGCTACGAATAAAACGACAATTTTTTTTAAGTGACATATAAGTTACAAATTTTATATAGCTTATGCCTATTAGAAACGTTCAATGGAGTGGGCTGAATTTTGTAGCAAGTTGGGTTGGACCGAATATGAATTAGATAAACTTATTCCTTTTATAACCTTCCATAGTATGGTTATATATTAATACCCCCTACGAATTAATATAGCACAACATAAAATTGGAAGTTTTAAAAGATAGAATCTGTCCACAACTGTTTCCATGAGACTCGGTGTATTTAGTTCACTCTTCCTATCCGCCCTCTACATAATAACCGTATATTACCTTCAACTCTCTCATAAAACCCTAAAACTCATAAAAAGAAAACGGAGGCTGTTTATGATATTCTTTTTCTCCAATAAAAAGGAGGTACGAAGGAGGTATATTGAGGTGTGATCGCAAGGGTGATCGTGGTAACTTGGTGTGATCATGTGGTTCGAGAAGGGTTTTGGTTATGGTGTTGGTTCGAAGGGTTTACGTGTTGATCCCTTGGTTGGTATTTTGTTCATTTGATCCATCGCGAGGTACCCTATCATTGCCTTCGTGTTTTCTTGATTCGATTCATAAGATATTTATACGTAAAAGATATGAAAATCTAACCTAATATGCTCGTTAATAGGGTTATACGAATGAATATATACACATGATCAGAATTTAAAACTAATAACAAGAACGTGATTATATGAATATGTCGTGTGTATGGCCTGTTTTGACATCCTTGTTTCAGCGTTTAGTTGATGTAATATTTTCATAAAACGAGCCATAAGAACCAGTAAATAATGAGCATTATGGGGTGTGCATGCATTCACATGATTAACATATTATCTTATTAATGATTTTAGTGAGTGGGTATTTGCGAATTAAGTTGTGTGCATGGGGTTCGAAAAGTCGATCTCGGTTCTTTGTTTAATACAAGTTATACAAATAGATACATATGTCATTTACAATGAAACAAGGAGTATAACTGATATGTTTTGTGTCGAATTTTGAGACCATCTTTGGTCACGTATAGCAGCCTATATTCGACCCTTCGTTTGAAATGCACCCTTAATAATTTATTCGAACGATCAGATAATAAGCCTAAAAGTTGTGTCGACTCAATTCCGTTTAGAGCTTTTGAATATGTCGGTAATTACATCTTTGAGTTGGTCATTAAAACATTCATACGATATGTATTATAAGATTTAAGATCTGGTATCCAAACCTAAAGAAATAAACATGGGCTTACAAAAGTAATTATGTGAATGTAAAGCTTGGTCATGTGTGATTTCATGCGATGATTATGTCTCGTATGTGATGATGTACAAGTGTAAGTACCTAGATCTTGAGTCGTGTGTATATACATCGTGTGGTGTCAATCTTTTGGGCGTGTAATCATGCATGTGTGTTGTGTGTTTTGGACTTTAGGATAGCATGTGGTGTCAAGTGCGTGTTCAAACCGATCATTGTATAAACGTGATAGTAATATTTGTGTCGTCGCGGTCTAAATTAATGTTGAGAATACGTTTATATATAATATAAACGACGAGGTCTAAAATTATCATTGGATATAAAATTATAGTATAAACCTTAGAATAAATTTATCTGACATTTTAATAATTAATAATTTATATTTTGACCCTAAACTTTACTAAATTGACGTAATTAACCCTAACTTATTATGTTTGTCATTTTAATCCTTAAATATTATTTAATCGTCAATAATAACCTTAAAGTATTAAAGTACTAATTCAAGAAAGTTACTAATAGTGGAAAGTTTCTAAAAATAGAAAGAAAACTAAACTGAGTAATCTGATTTAAAATGAGCTCGTGAATAATAAAGACGATCATTAATTCGTGTAGATTCGCTGAAGAAGGAGTAACTTTCGACCTTTAGGTCTTCTGATGTGTTTTGCAATTGCAGTTTAAGGTACAGATATTCTTCCCTTTTTAGTAGGGACTTCTCATGGCTCTCTTGATCCTTGACACTGCTATGATTCCCTTTCAATATGCCATTGCTATGATCCCTTTGTTATGAGCTTTTGATATGATCCTTCTAATATGAGCTTCGATATGATTCGTTTGATATGATTCGTTGATATGATTCCTTTGATATGATTCTATGATTTGACATCCGTCTGCTATTCGTTTGCTATGATATGATTCAGTTCAGTTTGCTATGTTCGGTTGGATATGATTTGATTATTCGATATGATATGATATGATTTGTTCTGTTCTGATGCCCGAGTTTTTATTCTACTCATGGAGGTACCATGGGCGTGTCATTGAAGCACCAATGGCATGACACTTTCTGTGGAGGTGTGATTGATCCACGGCGTCCCCATTTGATATGATATGTTATGAGCGCTGGATTATTATGATATGTATGATTTGCTTTGTAGGGGGGGCGTATGGATGCATCCTAGGTATTCTGTTTTGTGTAGGGTGAATGTGAGTGTGTGCTTACACTTCTTCACGTTGGAGCTAGCTACTCCATTTGGTACTTAGAGGTCTCCCCTCTTCGTGCACTTATGATTTGACGGATATGTGATTATATGGTAGGAGACCTATTCGAGTATCTCGTTAGGTCGGCTCGTGACTTTCTTATGTTTCGTATGTCTATTCGAGTATCTCGTTAGACAAGTCTTTGTTGATACGTGCTCTATAATTCTGATTATTATCTACTTATGCTTCCATTTGATATCTTTATGATACTTCATTCAGTTGACTTATGATATTTGTTCAGTTAATCGTTGATCTCTTATGCACTTGACAGATGATATTCATTTCAGCAGGAGCTTATGATTTCATTTCTCATACTTATATACGTTTTGTTTATTCGTTTGCTTTGTTATATATCTGTTCACTGGGCTTTTTAAGCTCAGCCGCATTTCCTTTCCTGCGGCAGGTTTTAGGTTGGAAGCTGGGATTGAGTGAAGAGTGTATAGGAGTGCTTAGTGGACTACCCCGATGATTAGAAGCCCAATTACATCTGGATTAGACTTGGAATTGGATTTGATTAGATTATTATTTGGATATGTATTTCATCTTGTTTTGAATTAGTATTTCTTTTGTACCCTTAGAATACCTTTGTAACTTTATGTTTATAAGTCTTCCGCTTGCGTTTGTATGTTCTGATTTGGCACCATAATGTGGCATTTTGACCCATGTCGGGTTGGGGTGTTACATTATCACTTATTTTAAATTTAGATTTTCTGGATTTTTCTTTTAGAAAACTATTTTACAACTAAAAACATGAAACGTTTATGAAAACACTTGGAATGGGGCTCAGAAAATAAGCACTTCAAGTGCTTATTGCCTTGACAGTTGACTTATGTTGACCAAAACAAGAAATAAGCTCAAATGGACTTAAGTGGGACCCACAAAGGTAGATTCTGGTTCAAATGAGTTAAATGGATATGTTTAAACAAAAATATACCAAATAAGTTCTCAGGTTAAGCCCATAAGCCAGAATAAGCAAATGGTTTACTTATATCAGCACTGAAAATGGGACAAGGAAAAAAGGTGAATTCAATTGGGGTCCACAGGGTCTAAGGTCAAATGGTTTGTCAAACCTTGAAGGTTGCCAGGAGGGGGGTTGAAAGAGACCAATTTTGGCCTGTGAGACCCACTGAGATGGCCAGAATCAACCACCAAAGTGGTGGTGATGGCTGGGTGGTCTGCTGCACAGGGGAGTCACTTCCCCTGCAGCCTTGTTTGAAGGGCAATTTGGTCCACAACAAAAAATCACAAAAATGTAAAAATTGCAGGAAACATAAGTTCAGCTGGTAGACAATACACCCAAGAAATTTCACACTCTAAAAATAATCACAAAATTCTATAAAATTCATGCAACTTTTGGAAAAATCTGAAATATGAATTTTGACTTTTTTGAGATTTATACCTAAGTTGACTTTTATGGAATTAGATTACTTCTAATGAACTGAGAATGCAATAATAAGCTACAAGGATATGATCTAAAGCTAAATTAACTACTAGTAAGCCACTATGAATGATTATGGGTCCTAAATGTCCAACAGTGGACTGCTATGGTGTCCTAGGTTGGATTTTGACTATTTTCATTTGGGACTTGGTTTTTTAAACTTTACTTGACTTAACTAACCTAAAGTGATTCACAAATGCCAAAATAACAACAATATAACAACAAGGTCACCTAGTACAGTGTTAAGCCAAACACCCCTATAACTAAGCTGAGATTGGATTTTCAAGGTCAATGGCTGAGTTGTACCATTAAACAGATTCAGAGGCATATAAGGTGATCATGTAAGCTTAAATGAACACACAGGAAACAAAAACATGAGGTATTTATGCATAAGGAAATCTATCTAACCAATATACCACATTAAGTACTAATATCATTTAAATTTACCTAACAAGCAAAAAGAAACAGATATTAAGATGATGAACAGTGAAAGGTAAAAATTAGAGAATATGCTTACAAGGGCTGCCAGTGAACAAAGCAATGAACCAAGAACCAAATGTACTATCCTATGCCTCCCCTGAAACATCTAAAACCATGCAGGTTCACCATCCACCATGCTCCTTTGTTTCTTTCTTGTTCTCTACTATTTTTTTTATTTTTACTCTATTATTCTTATATTTTTGGTATTTTCTAAATATATAAGTAAAGCTGGTTTGAAGGCTTACAGGACTTACAAAAACTTCTTAGACAACCAAACTAGCTTGAATGGACTAACAAACAAAGCCTAGTAACACTTTGGAACTAAAAACAAGATTCTTCATAAAAATAGTAATAACTTAATTATAGCAGAAAACTTAAAATTAAGGTTACATAAAGTTGAAATTACACCGAGAGAGCTAAGTACAAGCCTTTTGAACTAATTTTAACTTAACAATGTAAATTACATTAACTCGTTTGGTTAAACTAAACTACAACTATTTTATACTACCTACTTGCTTCCTTCTTTTTTTCTTTGACTTTTATAAGCCCTTGAGCATGCCTCTGTCTTTCCCACTAATATTTTCAGCCATTGGATCCTTGATTTTGATCTTGGCCGTCAAAAAGGTTTTGGCGGGAAAACTGTTTGAAGCAATTGGGTGGATTGGGTGAGGGCATTTATGAGGAGGGGGTTGGTTGGGTGTAGGTGATAGTATATTAATGAGGGAGGCTTGGTTGGTGAAAAGGTGAGAGGAGGGGGGAGCAGGATCCCTGGTAATTAGGAGTGTTGATGGTGGTTAAGTGGGAGGGAAGATGGGTCAACGGGGGTTTGACCGGGGTAATATATTAAATGGATTAGGGGTTTGGGCCAGGTTAGTGTTGGGCTTGGGGTTTTGGATGGTTGTGTGTTTGGATCAGGTTTATTTTTGGGTGGGCTTGTTTTGGAAATAATAAAAGGGTCATTTGGTTTATTACTAATAAAAACAATAAGGACCTCAAATGTAATTTTCAGAAAGTTGGGGGCTGAAGATGTAATATTCCCAAAGTAGTCATAAGGTCCTATCTTGCCAAACTCCAATAATCCAAGAACCACAAAAGTTAAATTTCCATAATTTTAAATCCCGGGGACCAAAAATGCAAAATGTGAAACTAGAGGGACCAAACATGTAAATTTCCAAAACTTTCATCCCAAGGACTAAAATTGATATATGTGATTTTCCAAAGACCCAAAAAATGATTTTTCATCCAAAAATTCCCACCAGGGACCAATCTTGCCAAAATTTGAAACTCCAGGGACTAAATTGCAAATTTCCAAAACTTTTGAGATTTTTCACCAAAGGATTAAATATGACAACTTATGATTTTAAAAGGACCTTTGGTGATAATTTTCCATATTTTGAATGACCAGGGACTAGTTTTGACATTTTATGAAAGTTGGGGGACTACAACTGCCAATTTTGCAAACTTTGTACGTTTTTCATCTGTTTTTACTCTTTTTGCATCTAAAACATATAAAACACAATTTTGAAATATTTTCAGTATTTTGATGCATTACTGAGTGTTTTTGTATGTTTTGCAGTTCAGATTAGACCAAAAATGATGAGTGTTTGAGCACTTATCACCTAGATTGAAGTATGAAAAAGATCATCTTTGCTCATCATGTCAATTGGGTAAAAGCAAGAAACAAACTCATAAACCAAAACCCACCAACTCCAACACTGAAGTACTCCATACCCTTCACATGGATCTGTGCGGACCCATGAGAGTGCAAAGCTTCAATGGGAAACGATATATTCTTGTTATTGTGGATGATTACTCACGATTCACATGGGTGAAGTTTTTAAGATCCAAAGATGAAACTCCCGAAATCATCATCAAGATAGTCAAGCAGTTGCAAGTAAGGCTCAACAAAACCGTTAGAATCATTCGCACTGACAATGGAACTGAGTTTGTTAACCATCAACTCACTCAATTTTATGAAAGCATCGGCATCAGTCATCAGAAGAGTATTCCTCGAACTCCTCAACAAAATGGAGTTGTGGAAAGACGAAATCGCACACTAGTTGAAGCTGCTCGCACTATGCTGATATTTTCAAAGACACCAATGTTTCTATGGGCAGAAGCTATTGCTACTGCTTGCTACACTCAAAATCGGTCATTGATACATCCTCTCCACAACAAGACACCATATGAGTTGGTGCATCTCAAAAAGCCTGATCTCTTCTTTCTTCGTGTATTTGGTGCCCTGTGCTACCCAACTAATGATAGTGAAGACTTAAGGAAGCTCAAAGCTAAGGCTGATATTGGGGTATTCGTCGGATATGCGCCAGATCGAAAAGGGTACCGAATCTACAACAAAAGAACCTGACAAATCATGGAAACAATCCATGTCACGTTTGATGAGCTGACAGAGCATACGGCTTCAGGACACACCAGTTTTGGACCCTCACAAAATCTTTTATCTCCTAGACCAATAAGTTCAGGACTTGTATAGAACTCCTGCCATGTCACTCCTCATGTTCCTCCCACGAGTGAAGAATTGAAAAAGTTATTTGATCCTATGTTTGATGAGTACTTCGAGTCACAGCCACCTCATGAACCGGTACAGCCGGCTGTTGAACCTAATATTATGGCTGTGAATGCAGCTCATGATACAAATGGTCCATCACTCTCCATCTCTCTCTCGATCCGAATGCACTAGAATGTAGCAACACTCAAAATGAATCAAATATACAATCGTCTTCTGAACACCAAGGAGTTACATCTGATAACACATGGGAAGTCAATCCTTTTGCACCACCTGAGGAAGAACCATTTGAAAATGTTTTTGCACCTGAATCCTCCAACGAAGCATCTTCCTCAGAAGAGTCAAACAATGTTATATCAGTTCACTATCCTCAACCTCATGAACATCTCAAAAAATGGACAAATGATCACCCAATTGACAACATCATAGGAAACCCCTCACGACCTGTGTCCACCAGAAAACAACTTGCCACTGATGCTTTGTGGTGTTTCTTCAACTCAGTTTTATCCAAAATCGAGCCCAAAGACTTCAAGGATGCCCTTACGAAGGTGTCTTGGTTCACCGCAATGCAAGAAGAAATCCATGAGTTTGATCGTCTTGATGTATGGGAATTAGTACCGCCACCTGAATGCGCAATGATCATTGCTCTCTAATGGATTTTTAAAGTTAAGCTTGATGAGCATGGGGATGTGTTGAAAAACAAGGCTCGTTTAGTTGCGAAAGGATACAGTCAACAATAGGGTATTGACTTTGAAGAATCATTTGCACCTGTCGCTCGTATCGAGGCCATTAGAATCTTTCTTGCCAATGCTTCCAGCAGTAACATGATTGTTTATCAAATGGATGTTAAGACTGCCTTCCTGAATGGGGACTTAAAGGAGGTGGTTTATGTTACTCAACCTGAAGGTTTTGTGGACCCAGAAAGACCTAACATGTATATCGCTTAAAGAAGGCACTCTATGGTCTCAAACAGGCTTCGAGAGCTTGGTACGACACACTTTCCAAGTTTCTTCTTGCAAATTGATTTACCAAGGGTGTAGTTGATCCTACCTTGTTCACTAGGAAGACTGGAAACAACCTTCTTCACGTTCAAATCTATGTTGATGATATCATCTTTGCATCGTCTGACTCCAAGGAATGTGATCGGTTTGCTACGGAAATGAGTTCCAAGTTTCAAATGTCTATGATGGGACAAATGTCTTTCTTCTTGGGGTTACAAATCTCTCAAAACCCAAGCGGCATCTTTATCAATCAAGCCAAGTATGCTAGTGACATCCTCAAGAAGTTTGGCTTTGATTCAAGTGACACAATTGATACACCCATGGTTGAAAGATCCAAACTCGATGACGACTCAACTGGAGTAACCATTGATCAGAACAAATACACAAGCATGATTGGATCTCTCATGTACCTCACCGCAAGTAGGCCAGACCTTCTTTTCACCGTATACATGTGCGCCAGATATCAATCCAAGCCCACCAAAAAGCACTTGGAAGCAGTCAAGAGAATCTTCAGATATCTCCAAGGAACAATCCACATGGGTCTTTGGTACCCTAAAGACAATGAAATGGCTCTCACGGCCTACTCAGATGCTGATCATGCGGGGTGTCAAAATACTCGCAGATGTACTTCCGGAGGTGCTCAATTCTTGGGTGAGAAACTTGTCAGCTGGTCATCCAAAAAGCAGATATGCACTTCAATATCATCCACAGAAGCTGAATATATAGCCATGTCCTCATGCTGTGCTCAAATTTTGTGGATGAGATCACAATTATCAAATTATGGGTATGATTTTAACAAAATCCCAATGTATTGTGATAACAAAAGTGTCATTGCCCTGTGTTGCAACAATGTCCAGCACTCCAGAGCCAAGCATATAGACATTCTTCATCACTTCATCAGAGAACAAGTGGAGAAAGGGATAGTGGAACTCTACTTTGTGAGAACGGAGTTTCAGCTGGCTGGCATATTCACAAAGGCTCTTTCTCGAGAAAGATTTCAGTTCATTCTCCCATGACTTGTGATGAAGGGCCTCACTCCAGAAACTCTTAAGTCTCTCCAAGAAGAGAATGATGATTGAAGGATTGGCTTCACATATCCTTTGTACATAAAATATATCAAAAAGAAAATAGAAAAATATAAAACCTATAAAAACCATAAAAATCTGAAAAATCATAAAAAATACAAAAATATTCTTCTCACAACATGTCTATTGTGTAATCAATATTATGTACGTTTCTAGAAATGTCATTCAATAATGACACGGAATCATACATATGCTTGAGCAAGAGTTTTTCGGTTTCAAATAAAGTTTTTTTTTCTAAAACATGTCGTATCTCAAAATATTCTTCAAAACTATGGCTTGCAGTCATTTCAGGCTGTAACCTGGACTTCAAAAATATGGATTGCTATTACTTCAGATAGCAACCCATTTTTCAAAATGGGGAAAACACGTCGCCAAAAAGACGGTTGTTCCTTTTACTGGGTGAAGTTCATCCGGGCATTGATTACTTTACATTCGTGCACCCTCAATCTAATGTACGCTTCAGTGTATTATTTCTTGATAAAGAAGAGAAATCTTCTTTTTATCGCCAAATACTTTCCCTTCTATGATTTTTCCAGAAAGTGTTTGTGCAAAAATTGGTGGTACCATGAGATTTTGATTGAAAATCAAAGTGAATCTAAATTTTGATAAAATTTTTCACTCAATCAACGACTTTAATATTTTATGAAAAAATTTCAGTTCTAACATCTGTCATTGATTGAAGGGGAGAGTGATTTCTCAAAATTTTATGTATCATCAAAAACTCTCCACTTTGCACATAATAAGCAACAAAACAATTTGTGATAGTTATGTGTCAGAATGAGAACATTTTCAAAGAGTTTTCGGTAAAACTTCAAATCTTTTGTAAACTCATCAAATCTGACACATAACAATCTCCCTCACAGATTGAGGGGGAGCAAGAAAAAGGTTCCTTTTATCAGAAAATATTAAAACTGACCGCATTTCTCTCCTAAACGTTTTCTAACTTATTTAAATCAATTGAGATCCAAAATTTCGAAAGATTTGAAATTTTTGATCGGGGGAGAGAATGTGATTTAAATATTAAATCTGATAATCTTTTAGACTCAATAATTGGCTCCCACATATGTGCTAAACCCTTTCGAATATCGATGCACATATTGAGGGGGAGCAAAAGGCGTTTGTGGAAGTAATACCAAACACCGACCATTTATCTTTATGCATGGAGTTATAAGGATGGTTAAGGTTAGGTATGAGTTCCCATGATCCACCAGAACCGGAAGGATCTTCCCAGGGACAATCCATAGATAGATTAGAAGTCCTTAGGAATGATTGAAAAAAGGAATAAAGTGAGAAAGGGAAGAGTGCGGACTGAGATAGAGCTAGGACTGGAACAAACCCAACAAGGTTCTAGTGATGAAATCTCGGTAAGCACTGAAGAGGTTGAAGAATGAAAAATAAATGAAATGAGAAAGGGTGAAAAGAAATAGCCCTCCAAATATTCAACCTTAGGGCAGAAACCGGGTTCAACTTCATATCCTACTAGTGGTTACTAAGGTAACACTGGTATTGAAGACAAGACGTCATGGACCCAGTGACGCACTGCACTAAACTTCCCAACCACTCAAGTTCTCTTAAAAGAGCTTGTTTCATTCTCATGGGGAACCCTGTGCAATGTATCGACCGCTCATTGCGAGCTATGTTGATACCTAAAACAGGAGACGCCTCCCCAGTCTCCAGGAGCGGATCAAAACGCACTATCGAGTCTAGAGCCATGAGATCATCCATAAATCTCGTTAGGACACACTTCCAAATATGCTTATTGTTTTCACACAATGTGGAAAATAAGATAAAATATTTAGAGTCCTACGCATTATCCTTGTGGTATTGCCAGAACATCCGAGTGATATGAAAATATTCACAATGAAGATGGAAATCCTTCTAGAGCGAACATCACTCAAGCTCTTGGTAGTTGATATGTGAGATCCATCTTGGATCAATGATCAAGTGACAACTGGAAAGTAACAATAGTGCGATTCAACATTGAATCAAACTTGTTCCAGGATATGGATTGACGGATACTTTTGCTAAAACCGTTCAATGTGCTCACAAACTAATTTTTCGATCACATTGATTGTGTATAATCTTTCAAACAAAAGTACTTTTGATGGAAATGTGATTCAAAGCTTAAAACTCTCGTTGTGTCTCAAAATGTTTATCATATGACATGCGAGTGATTTCTATTAATCAATTTCTCATTAATCTGTGAATATTTATTCACCGATTCACTCTATCGTGTTGTTTGCTTTGAGACGTTTCGGTATGAGAACATGCTAAGTATGAAGATTCCGAAGTGGATTCTTTGGAAAATTCATTACTACAAGCTGGAAATTCCTGTTAAGGAGAGTCTTCTTTAAAAGAGACTCTACCTGATCACATGTCAGTTTTCACAAAACCGGAGGGTAGTCTGTCCTCGCAGAACGAATGACAAAGCCATATTCGTTCTCTATCTTTATTGCTAACTGTTTTATTTCAGGGACACATATAAAGATGGCGTTGATGGCTCCTATTTCCAACTGAATCGGGTCAATCCATACCTCATGCTCACACATCCTCCTCACTATCAATGACGATGAGAGACTTGCTACAACAAATGTTGAGAGACTACCAACAACGTTTCCGCAACTATGATGAAAAAGTCTCATGATCCACAACTTTGATGTAAAGTCTCCTGATCCAGAAGGGTGTGAGCATGATGGTCCTTAAGTCACTACATCACATGAAGGCGATACTACTGTGGATGAGCTTGGAGATTTACTGTGGCTGATGATCTCAAAGAAGCTCAAAGATCACACATCTCAAAGGAACTCCAAATCACAAGTTCATTGCTTGAAGTACAAAGTGTGCTGAAAAGTGAAGAATCAGAACCTACGAGCTATAAAGACTTAAGAATGCTTGAAGATCAAAGAGCTCAATTTCCAAGGTGACCTCGCTTAGGGGGAGATTGTTAGGAATACAATTATTCCTATAGAAGACTCGGTCACCTAATTATTGTAATAGCATTGAGTTAGCTCGTAGTTAGTTTAGTTATTAGTTAGAAGTAGATTAAGTAACATCGTGGAAGAAGGACGAGTCTTTACCCACTATATGCCTGATCCACAGCCCGGGTGTGGGCGTTTTATCATTTGTCTGTTAGGTAGTATAAATACCCCTCTCCACATGTGGAGAGGGTTGGACCTTCTCATTCTACTAATCTAATATCTCATTTTTCTCTCAAGGTTCCAACTCTCTTTCTTTCCTCCTCCTCTTTCACACTTAACGCCACCTACACCAATACTATTATCATGTTTGTGACTTAATTTGTATCCTACAGGAGGTCATACCCTGAAGGGCTTAGACCTTTGATTGGCGAATTCCAACTAGTAACTATATCAAAGATGATTAGTTTGACGCCAATGAAGTTATTAGGAGGCTGACCAAAGCCTTCGAGATGTAGGTTGCGACCAGGTTCGAAGGGAAGTCCTTCGACTTGATAGGAGGGTACATTATCAGTGACAATCACCTATTGTTGTTCATAACATGTTCTTAGTGACATCAACTAGAATCAAAATATTCTCAAGGCTGTCTCAAGGTTTTGAAGGGCCTAAAGTGAGTTTTTTGATAGAGCCTTTCCAACGTTTCAGTGGGGTTTTCAAAAGTGTTTGACGGTTTGAAACTATAAAATGTGGTTATATTGTTGATAGGACTTATGTTTCTCTAATTTTTGAAATGTAGAAGAGTCTGTATTTTCGTGTTGAGAGCATTGACTATTTAACTATGAACAGTTACAACATAAGGTTTTGGGCCTTATCAAATTTGATGGCTAAAGCACTAGCTTTATGGTTAAGACGACCTGATTATTATGGTTCTGTGTAGCCATTTCTTTTTTCATTCCATCACTAAACATTCAAAATTTGACCTTTTTGTGTACCAATGACCTGCTAGTACGTGGAGCCAGTTAAATTAAGACAATAGCTTTTCAACCCATGCCTTAAGAAATGTCTTTAACTTTTAAGTTATTCACCCAATCTTCCTACCTATGAACACATGTTAAACACGCAAGCATCCTTGTGCCTATGAACACATGTAACCTTTTTAAGAAAAAAATTTGTAGACGACAACCAGAACCCTACAATACCAAACAACAAAATCATCCTAAGCTAATCTCTTAATACCGATTTACATACCATACGTAAAATTTATTAAAAAAATTTTATGTTAACATGCATATGTTTTTTTATGACACTCTACACTTTATAATTACAGCTATAATTGTGTTACTAAACAATTTTATCAAACAAATAGCTAGCTACTGCTAATAGGTAAACACGTGGCCACTCTCCAATCTTTCTCAACAAACATTAACTATGGGGTCTAATTTACAATTTCATAAAAGTACCATGACGGGAAAATAAATAAATTAATAATAAATAAATAAAAAAACAAAGGCAAATATTGTATAATTGTTCGATTTTCCGCAATTTTTTCCATACCTCTGTGTAAAACATCACACACAATTAAATTTAGGGGCTGTTTGGTTTGAAGGTATTAGATTGAAAGAATGCTTTCATTCCCAATATAGTTGTTTGATTTATGGGTTTGCTTTTTGAAAATGGGTATGAAATCCCTAAAAAATTGGCATTTCCCATACCCATCTATGATAGTGGGTTTACAAACTCATGCCATACCCATGTCTATAGTCATTCTTATATATATACCAAATGCTCGTTTCTTCAAACACACACATACATAAACACAAAAGTTATTAGATAGTATAAAATTCTATTATATTTGATCAATATATCAAAAAAATGTATATGTAAACACAATTAAATTTAGGAGTAAATTACATGGTTCGTCCCTGTGGTTTGGTCAAAATCCCTAATTCAGTCTCTATATTTTCAATTGCGCCAATTGAGTCCTTATTCCGAAACTATGTAACACTGTTAGTCCTTATCGCTAACTATCGTTATCTTCTCCGTTAACTCCTAGTCCTCAAGTGGCAAAGTTAGTCCATTAACCAAACGATCGTTTGCAACGTTAGTCCTTTTACTAACGATCGTTTCTAATTAACTCAAAATTTGGTTTTCTTACACGTTTTATACGTTTTCGCCCGTTTTTTTACCTTTTTTTACGTTTTCGTCCGTTTTTATACGTTTTCCTCTGATTTTTTACGTTTTCGTCTGAATTTTTATGTTTTCGTCCGACTTTTTACATTTTCGTCCATTTTTTTACACTCTCGTCCGTTTTTTTAAGTTTTCCTTTGATATTTTATGTTCTCATCCGTTTTTGTACGTTTCCTCAGTTTTTTTCGTTTTCCTCCGATTTTTTACGGTTTCGTCCATTTTTTTTTACGTTTTCCTTCCTTTTTTTATTATTTTTATTTTTTTACTTTTTCCTCCGATTTTTTTACGTTTTCGTCTGATTTTTTTACATTTTCATCCGATTTTTACCTTTTTTTTTCCGTTTTTTTACTTTTTCATATGTTTTTTACATTTTCCTCCGTTTTTTACGTTTTCATCCGTTTTTTACGTTTTTGTTTGTTTTTTTACATTTTTCTCTGATGTTTTACGCTTTCCTTCGATTTTTTACTTTTTCGTCATTTTTTTAATGTTTTTGTCCATTTTTCTAAGCTTTCATCTGTTTTTTTTATGCTTTTCTCTGAGGAAAACGTAAAAAATAGAGGAAATGTAAAAAAAATGGACGAAAACATAAAAAAATCAGAGGAAAACTTAAAAAAAAATGGAAAAAAACGTAAAAAATCGGAGGAAAATGTAAAACAACGGACGAAAACGTAAAAAATGGACGAAAACGTAAAAAAAATGGACGAAAACATAAAAAATCGGAGGAAAACGTATAAAACGTAGGAAATGTAAAAAACGGATGAAAACGTAAAATATCGGAGGAAAACATAAAAAACGGACGAAAGCGTAAAAAATCGGAGGAAAACGTATAAAAACGGACGAAAATGTAAAAAACCGTAAGAAAACGGGTGAAAATCTATAAAACGTGTAAGAAAACCAAATTTTGAGCTAATTAGAAACGATCGTTA
This sequence comes from Artemisia argyi, assembly GCA_030686995.1. Classification (NCBI taxonomy): domain Eukaryota; kingdom Viridiplantae; phylum Streptophyta; class Magnoliopsida; order Asterales; family Asteraceae; genus Artemisia; species Artemisia argyi. The sequence goes on along the minus strand of CM060678.1, from coordinate 85,026,107 downwards.
GTAAAAGGACTATCGTTGCAAATGATCATTTGGTTAATGGACTAACTTTGCCACTTGAGGACTAGGAGCTAACGGAGAAGATAACAATTGTTAGTGATAAGGACTAACAGTGTTACATAGTTTCAGAATAAGGACTCAATTTGCGCAACTGAAAAGATAGGGACTCAATCAGGGATTTTGCTCAAACCACAGGGACGAACCATGTAATTTACTCTAAATTTAGTTTCTTATACCATCGCATCTTCCTTTTGCGTAAACTTGTAGGGCCCAATTTTGAAATCCAGAAAAGTACAAGGACTTATAAATAAAAGAAGTCCCCACACGTGCACTGAATAAATAAATACAGTTTCTCCACACACACATACATACACAAAGTTAGTTAGACGGTTAACAAAACCGTTAAACTTGAACAGAGACTGATTATGCTGATATAGTTTACGACGTGAAAAATGATACGTAGTAATGTGTACGGTTTAGGTGATGGAGGAGAAGCATATAAAACTGCTGATCCGGAAGCTTTACTTGAAGCTGTTGCAATGTCTGGTCTCGTCGGCCTTCTTCGTCAGATCGGTGACTTAGCACAGTCAGTCTTTCTTTTATATCAGCTTTACGTATCATTTTCATATTTTGTAGTTATATTGTCATTGCTGCATGTTTGATTATTTAAAAATTATATGCATGCTAGTCTCTAGATATATTCACTGATTGTAACTCGATCAGTTGATGTTTGTAATTTCGCTTTGTGATCGTAATGATATCTAATTTATGATGATAACAACTTAATGTAGTAAAACAGATTAAATAGAATTTTAGGAGGTGTACGTTTGGACATTAGATATACTTGTAGCTAAATTAGATGTTAAATTTGTCCAAGTAAATTTTGTTTAGGTTGGTGTGTAATTTTATGATGATTTTGTGTGTGCGTTGTGGAGTGGATAGATATTGAAATGAAACGGATTAGCTCTTCTGCTTGGTTTTTTTTTTGGTAGCGTCAGTATTGTTGTTCGAGGTTGTAAGACTAGGAGAAGCTGCTAAGAAATTGAAGACAACTGATTATGTGAATCTATATCTTGAGGTTATAGTAATACTAATCTGTTTAAAAATACAACCAATGATTTCCTAACAGCGTATTATCGGGGATTTTAGTTGAAGACATCAAAACGATAGCTCTTTTAGTTTTAATAAATCTAGACAAGTTTATTGTAATACAGTAATGATTGATTTATAAGTTAGCATGCTGTGTTTCGATTCAATTTTTGTAAAGAAATGAGAATCATGGGGGGATAATTAAGTTTGGTGAGTGGAATGCTGTTCCAGTGCATTTTGGTAATCCTTTGTGTGTGACTTAGATTTGGGATAATTTAGCTGATGCTTGTATCTTACTTAACTTAATTAGTATATTTGGGTTATTGTGGTGGGGAATCATGATTGGTTGGTGGACCAAGGTGGAATTAATTAGTTTCATTTTGCAACTTTTTTTTTTGGGAGAATTGCATATATACCCACTAAAACTCAAAAACTTGCATATTTCCCCAAAATACAAGTTTTCAATACATAATGTACAATGCAAGTTAAGCATGTTTTGGGTATATATGCAAATATGCAAGTTTTAGTGGGTATATATGCAATTACCCCTTTTTTTTTTGGGTAAAGGGGAGTAAAAAAATAAATTCATTTCATTTCATTTTGCAACTGTGCAGCAGCTTCCACTATATACTTTTCTGTTTTTCATTGTAGATGGGTAGAAATGAGATACTATTACAAATAAAGTGTGATTTTGTAGATTGCAGATATCACTGTTACAAATGGGTAAAAAAAGATATGGTTTTCTACTAGTTTGTTTTTCTACCTAGAACTACTTTTTTGAACATGAGTGGAAGAATATAACGTTGAATAAGGTGCATAAACTTTGACAACTTCAGTGAGGATAACATTTGGTATATTTTGTTTCATTAATTTACATGTCATGAGCATGCTATATTTCTAGCAGTTGAGGTTTCCGGAAAATCATGTTTGATGGAAATACCAGCAAAATGTGGAAACAGCAGTCAGTTTATATCTTTTCTAAATTTACCAGTAAACCGTTATGGAAGCTAAATTAGGCAAACCATGGTTAAACCAGAAATTCATTAATATGATTGGAAAGCAAAAATTCATTATGGGCCAATTTATTGCTGGTACCTTCTAACACTAGCAAAGTGAATGCAGCTGTTATAACACATGCCAAGTAGACCATCCATGTATATGCAAAAATTGGCATCTATATGAAATTGAAGAGATGTAGTTGTATTTTATGTCAAAAATGTTGTATGTCATGTTGTATCCTATACAACCAACTTAGACCAACTGTGATAATAAGCTATTTCCCTTCCATTTCATCAAACAACATAAAGTTTCGTCATAGCTTGTGATCTATGATTGGGTGGTCTAGTCCAGCGGAAAGCCTTTTTTTTAGTAATCCGTAGTATACCAACCCCCACACTTCCCCTGTTAGCATCATGTAGCTTGACCTAAACTGCGTGTAGGAATTAAAACTCTGATGCAAAAATTCCACAATTCTTTTAGTCAAATTTGTGATCTATGCTTAGGTCTGTACTCTATTGAAAAATTCTCAAGGTGTATACATAGTGTATCAGCCCTTTGAACTCTATGCTTAGCATCATGCAGCTCTGCTCAATATGAAAGCTGTCACATGAGAGATGAAGAACCAGTTACAATTAGAATTCTATTTTCTGATGTAAATCCATTTAAGATTATGCTAGAAGTCCAACAAAATCTTGCATCCATTTATGTAGGTTTGCTGCTGAGATTTTCCAGGATTTGCATGAAGAAGTGATGTCAACTGCCGCTAGGGGTCATGGTTTACTGGTACGCGTTCAGAAGCTTGAGTCAGAAATACCTTTAATTGAACAGGGATTTCTGTCCCAAACATCTAATTCCGAATTCTTCCCCAATTCAGGTAACAGATTTGCTACTAATCTTTCTCACATGGTATCTTATCGAAATTCAAAAATTGATACCTCAATCAATGCCCTTACAATGTTCCAAAAGTATACTCTTTGGGTCAAATGGGTCGCAAGGTTCCCAAAGTATACTCTAGTGCATAAAGCCTATTATATTATTTAACTGAGTAAATTTTTAGAAAAATCATATTTTAACACGCTATCTTATAAAAAATTCAGATTTTTGGGCCAAAATATATATTGCCACGTCTTGCTGGAACCACTCACTATTTACCACTACAATTGTGCCAAGCCACATGATAGGAAGATATATCACACAGGAAAGAGGCCATACTTCATGCAACTAATTTTTAGTGAGTCTCGTTCCAAAAACATTCTAGTGAGTACCTCTCTTAATGCTACAGGTATTGAGTGGCATCCTAACCGACGATTAGCACAGAATCTTGTCACTGCTGGAGATTTACCTCGATTTGTCATGGACTCTTATGAACAGTGTCGTGGTCCACCTCGATTATTTCTTCTAGACAAGTACACTGTCATTTCCCGTTAATTATTTTGGCAAACTTATTACAACTTGCCAGATTACCAACTTATTTGGCTCTCAACAGATTTGATGTCAGTGGGGCGGGGGCATGCTTAAAACGCTACACTGATCCAGCTGTGTATAAAGTGGAAGCTTCAACATACGAAATTGAAAGATCCGGCAAACAAAGGGATCAAAAGATCCGCCAGACGAAGGTGAGTTCAATGGAAGTAAATCTTTTATCTTGCACTTGCTGGGATGTGAACTTGTACGATGTCCTGCTTGTTAACTTATATGTGTTGTTAGAGAGGAAAATTTTGACACATTTACTTATAAATGGGTTGATATGGGTTATGTAACGGGTAAAATGAGCTAAGTAAAAAATAGTGAGTAAAAAGGAAATGGGTGAAATAGCTGGACAAGTAAAAATGGTTCAATGTGTATCTATAATGCATACAACGTTTTAAAATGATTAATGCTCTATTAGTTTTAGTAGTCATATTGGCCAGATCATCTATTCATAAAATATAATGACAAAAGGTGGCGAAATTCAACCGACTGTACATAAATTACGTGTTTTGACCCATTACCCAACCCACCCGACCCGTCCTTTTTGTCACCTCTTTCAGTTGTTCTCCTAGAACCGTTGTAGGAAAATATGTTTTATGAATTTCTCCATTTACATGATATTTCTGCATTATCACACATAGTTAAATGCTCAAAGATTTTTGTTTTAATTTTCATCACGCGCTTTAAAATTTCGAATCATTTAAGCACTAAAGTTTTGTCTAGATCACGGGAATGTTTAGCCTAATTTTTAATTGTCATTTACTGGTAATTTGCCTCAGATATTGTAGTTCATGTTGGAGTTTTTTATTTTTGGTTCAGCTGAATTCATCTCAGAGGGTTAGTACCAAAATATACTATTACTGGTCATTTTAATAATTTGGTAATGTTTTATTTAAACAACTACTAGTACACTACAAACTATCTACAATGCACAAATAGCATAAAAGCCTATTTAATCATTTTCAGAAGGCTCCAAATATATTGTAATTGACTATCTTCTAAGATTTTTTTTTTTTTTTTTTTTTTTTTTTTTTTTTTTTTTTTTCAGTATCTTTTGATAATAATGAAATAAGGTAAAACTAACCAAATCATTGGGAGGACTATCACAATTGCATTGTTAAGAAAAACTGGAATCACGGTATAGAATGGTCCAATTCCATAAGAAACGTTAGTGACACTTAAAGCATATAGTTTCAGGGTTTTTCGGTCTAGGTAACATATGCAGGTCTATATATTCTTTCTGAGGTGGTCTTTGCCTATCTACTTCTCACTTCTATTCCTAGTAGCAACATTTTACAGAAACAGCTATCATATACACCTTCTCAAATTTGAACAGAATAAAGGAATAAGATGGAATGGTGGGGAGACTCCATATGTTACGCAGACTTCGCATGTCAAGTAAGACATCAATTTCCCATTAATATCCAATTTTGTTGCATAATTTACAGGTGGCATTTTTTTTACCCGAATACTTATCAACAGTCAGTTTATGCTATGTTTTATCTCTAACAATTCAAATAGAAAATTTAGTTTAAAATGAAACATGTCATTTGAGTCAAAACTCGAAAATTCGCCAAATTGTAATTTTAGTGCATAAAACAATGAAATCTTCAATATCTTATCATTTGAAAGATTACATCATTTTTGAGATAGATATTTATATACTGGATACTTTGTTATTAAGTGTTTCAAGCCAATACCTCTCTACATTTTATCACCTTTACTCAAATAAATACTCCTGTATGACGCTAATTCGTTTGGGTTGCAATACAGCAGACTACATCAGCTATTTCTGGAGGAACAAGTGCAGAATGGTGTAACCGAACCTGTGCATTGTGTAAAGCTGAAGCAAAGGTCAAAGAGATCTCCATTTGACTCAGAAAGTGGAGAAAGTTACATGAAAAAGATATTAAATTCTCCATTAGAGGATAGAAGTGTTCATGAAGCTCTTGTGTGTTCATATCCTTTGACTTTACCTTCTGATACCTCTAGTAAATCAAGGATTGAAACACCTAAGAATAATAAAATGGGCTCAGCTTTAGGGTCAGCAGTACAAAGTATAAGTCCATGTGTATCTTCAAGTCTAGAAACGACCATCTGTGAGGGTTCCACAGATAAGCTTCAGAAAACTGAAATCCAGTTGGTAGATGAAGAAACAGGTCACAAAACACTGTTTAATACTCATACTGGGCCTTATGAAGTGAAGCATACAAGCCAACGTGCAGTAGAGGAGAACGATCAAGTGGAATCTATTCATCTACAAGACTTGCAATCCTTTCCTAAAACTTGTTCAATACCTGCTTTTGAAAGACCACCTACAGTGGAGTCGCTGCAAGCAAGCAGTCATGACAGCCACCTCATTGACCATGTCAAACACCAGCCAGCTCTGATCAAACTGGAAACTATGCCACCTCCTCCCCCTAAGAAATGGTGGGCGAGAAAACCCCCAACAGATGGTGGTAAACACAGAGATAATTACATCCCACCAGTTTCTCCATCTAAACCCAATGTAGGTTGGGACTCAATATTAGATGAGATTCGTAGCCTGCATACCAAAAATAAGAACTCTCAGAATGGTGTGGGGAGTTTCAGTATGTTATCACCAGCGTCCTACTCACACACTAAAGATCATGACAGCTTATCTGTCTCATCAGAAGGAATGATAACACAAGCAGCATTGGAAACAGAATACTCTTGTAGCTTGCACACACAAGGTCATGACACCCAATCCGTATCAGCAGAAGCAATGGTGCTACAAACAGAAGTTGAGAAGGAACAGTCTTGTAGCATTCCTGTAACCTGTGAACGTGTAGTATTTTGTCCATCATCAGACCCTTCTTCATTACCTCCCATTGTTGAAAAACTATCAAATAATATCCCACCAATGCTTCCATCTACATCCATTGAAGATCCTCAAATAGTTGATCATTCAATATTAGATGACATTACAAGTCTGAATGCGGAAAATCAGAAATCTCAATGTGGTTTCGGGAGTTTCAGTCAAATGTCATCACTGGTGTCTAGATTACATACAGATGATCCTAACGACTCATATGTATCACCAGAAGCAACAATGCCGCAAGCAGCAGTTGAAACGGAGGATTTTTGTATCATTACAGCAACTTCAGACCAAGAAGTGTTTCAGCCAAACCCTTCTCCAGTTGATAAAATAACAAGCAAGTTCCCACCAGTTTTTCCATCTACACCCACTGACGATTCTCAAGCAGTTGGTCAATCAAAGTTAGATGAGAAACCTCAACATGGTGTGGGGTGTTTCAGTTCGTTGTCATCACCCAGGTCAAACATACGCACAAATAATCATGAAAACTCACCTGTATCACCAGAAGAAACAGTGCCACAAGCTGCAGTTGAAACAGAGCAGTCTTATTCACTTTCTGCCAGTGTTGATGAAAAGCCAACTAAATCCCCACCAGTTTTTCCATCAACACCCAAAGAAGATTTCCATGTGGTTGCTCAATCAACAGTAGATGTGATTAGATATCTGGATACAGAAAATAACAAATCTTTCAGTCATAAGTCATCACCCAAGTCCAGTGTACACACAGAAAAACATGGCAAGACATCTGTAGCAGCAAAAGCAGCACTTGCTGAAAACTTGATGCCACAAACATCAGTTCCAATAACATATGGACAAGAAAATTTGTCGCCATCATCAAACCGATATGCAGTACAGCGACCTCGTACTCCTCTAACTGATGCAATTTCTCCTCATGATAAATATAAAGTAATACTTATTTCTCTTCGCCATTCAAGAAAAAAAAAACAAAAACAAAACTTATTTCTCTTCAGAATGGTCAAAGAAATCAAACTTTAGTCAATAATCTTACTTAAATCAACTGACCTCTTTCTTTTATATTTTCGTTTGAACAGTTGAAGAAGGTCTTAGATCAAGCCACAAATCAGATACCTAAGGGAGAGGCACATGACAACATTCTGGATCAGATACGAGCAAAGGTAAGAAGGAATTGGCAAAACCACTTGTCCTTTTATTTCTGGAAGATAAAATAAGAGAACAGGTCAAAAGTCGCCCAAAGTCTCTCTTTATTCATTAAAGCTCGTAAATCGTTCTATTCAAGATGTAAGGTTATTTTCGAAACTATATAAATTAGGTAATCGTACACTGTTACTCTTATTAAATATGTAAAATTAAGGATCAAATCTGTTTCCGGTCAGCCAAACCTAATACATTTTGGCCTATCACCCAAGCCGGCCATTACAACCTCTGACTTTTCATACTATGTTATTCCACCTTAAATGTTGTTTTCATCTATTTGATGGTTACCTTAATATAGTAATGTTTTTTGTTTAATTCTACTAGTCCTTCAAGTTGAAACCTGTGGTTGAGAGTAAGCCAACAAGCATTCGGGGTCCTTTGACCAATTTGAGAGTAGCGGCTATGATAGAGAAAGCAAATGCAATCCGTCAGGTATATTTGTATTTCCTATATGTATTATTGGGGTATTGTTGTGTGTAGTAACACTCGAAAGATATGACTTGACTTTTTGAGCCTCTCTGCTTGCTCTTTTGATATATATAAGTCATCGTATTTGTGAAATGCCGTAAAAACAGTAAAGGTTGCAAGAATTGGCAATGTTGTACTATCTAAATTAATGTACAAGCATCAAAGCAAACAAGAAACTTGTATTATGGTTTCCATTTTCTCTAAACAAAACTTTGTTTGCTTATTAAGTTATGTATGATGGTTTGAAAAGTCAAATAACTTTTTGGAGAGCATAATGACCACAAACTGCCCAAACTTTTGCTCTTTCGGCTATTTGTTTGGCCATTTTCAGTTTTCCCCTTCAACTCAGGAGCATTTTTGTTATAATAAGTAACAATAATGACCCATTTAATTACGAATGGGTTGATTTGGGTTAGGTTCTAGTTCTACCCTTTTACTTACCTATTTTGACCCATTAGCTAACCTTCCTATCCCGCTCATTTTGCCACATCTAGTGTTTATTTGAGCGTAAATGAATTCTATAACACGAATGTCTTTTTCATTTGCAGGCATTTGTTGGAAGTGATGATGACAGTGACAGTTGGAGTGACTAATGAAACTGAATCAATGAATGAGATTCTCAGGCCTTCAAATATTCACACCATTGTAGACTTGTAGTTAATCCAATCAAATTTACAGGTTACCACGGCATCGAATGTAGTCGATGGGAGTTTGTGGTAAGCTGCATCTTTTGTCTGCTTTACCACTCTTTCTGTGTCTGGTACATTTGGTTTCACTGTTTTGTCATTTCAAACGGATATAACTCTCAGTCATATGCATATTACAATAGATAAAATGTGTAACTAGTGTGTACAAACGATGTCAATTCTTTTTGCTTTATATCATATGCATATTACAAAAGATAAAATGTGTGAAATGGCCATATCTAAGTTTGGTGACCGTGAACACTTTGTGCCTATCTTCGTTTTAGGTCGAACGGCTACAAAATTTGAACTTGGATTTATTGTCAGCTATATATATTTAGTAAGTTGAAATGTAATTTTCAATTGAAGGATATCAAAATGTGAGGAACCAATTCGAAAAGAAATTATGCAAAATAGAGTAAACTTGCCAGTTACATACTGGACTTTATAATCATCCTTTTACTTTAGTTGATCACTAGTTATAATTCTCGCGCACACGCGAGTTTTTTATGTTTTTATTATTTTTTATTATTTTTTTTTAAATTTTTTGAATCATATATTTTTATTTATTAAAAAACAAATAATTTAATCTTTGTTTTGTTTGATTTATGATGTTTAATTATAGTTTTTTATTATTAAAGATAATTATTTAAAAATTTTAATCTTATTGTTAATTGTATCTTATCTATATTTTTTGTATTTATCTTCTACTTATGTTATGGATAAATATAAAATATTACCTAATAAGAAAATAATATTTTTTTTTAAATAAAATTATTACTAAATAATGTATGAATCCATTTTTTTGAAATAAAAAATTCTCAATAAGGGTTTTGTTTTATTATATAAAAGATAAACAGAAATGCATAGATATTACTACAGTATGATTTATGCACGTCCCAACTTTTAAGCTCAAACAAGTTTTAATTCTGAAAACTCGAAATGGAGAGTCAAGCATATGAATCATATATTCCCTTTTTTGCTCTTTATGAACCAATCGCACAACCTTTGAAACTTGTCTTCTGCTTCAACAACTCCTAAATCCTAATACATCACTATTTTGAATAAGATTAATAAGGAAGCGATGGTATCACTAGAGGCTTAGGCTATCTTTATTCACAATCTCATCCAACCAATCTTTCATTAAAATATTAATTTTTCACTCATTCACATATACAATTTATCATACAATCAATCTCAACTTATTTAACATTTATCAATGACCTAACTTAAAATATAATATTATTTTTTATATTTAATTTAATTACTTAAACCCAAATGTAACTATTAATCAATTATTATACGAAAAATTAACTCACAAAACCTTATAAATTTGTCTTTTTACTTAGCAAAATTTGGATCCCACAATTCTTAATTTCTTATATATCTTAAAATTTTAGTCCCTACTTTACATACTGGAACTCTATAAAAAGAGGAGGAGGAGGAGGAAAAAAAAAAGAAAGAAAGAAAGAAAAACCTACGGTACTTAATAGAAAACTTTGTTTAATGTACTAATTCTCTTTTGAAAAGTTTGACTATCTAGAGCACTTTTCTTGAACGAAAATATAAAGTTATTCATGGGAATTGTTGTGAACAAAAATAAAGAGAATGAAAGTAATTTTCAATTGATTATTAACTAGGAGATTTACAAATAGTATATATTGACAAACATTAGGGCAAACCCTAATAGCTAACATGGGTCATGGGCCTATTAATGAACTATATGGACATCCACTAATAATTATTTAACACTCTCTCTTTGATGTCCATATCAAGTACGCTTAGAAAATGCTGCCTCATTAAAAACCTTGTCAGGAAAACCAGTGGGACAAAACCATGACTATGGGAAAAAGAGTGCAGCGCGTATTATATCCCTCTGATGAATACATCACTTGAGCTCTTTGAGTAGGTGCATTCCAATGTTGTGGTTCAATTTCCTAAATGTTGAGGTAGAAGCGCCTTGGTAAATAGATCCGCCAAATTTTCACTTGAATGAACATGTTGAACAATAACATCACCATTCTTTTGTAAGTCATGATTGGAAAAGAACTTTGGAAAAATACGTTTTGTCTTGACGCCTTTGATGTAACCTTCCTTGAATTAAGCTATGCATGCTACATTATCTTCATGCAAAACTGTTGCTTTGCCGAACGCCATGAAATATCACTACCGTCACTCGTGAGTATGTATCCACTTTAAGACCGACCATTGTTAGAACAATACATATATCATGCATCTGTAAAACCAACTAAACTTGTTTTGATGGATGAGTAAAATATAAACCCACATTTCTTGTACCTTAAAGACAACGAAACATTTACATTATTCCATTACATTGATTTGTTCTATTTGATCAATTAGTATTCTCGAGAATCATAACACGTGATTTATGCATTTTATATTCCTTTAGGAATCTCAACATAAAATGAGGTCTATTCATTAACTTTTAGACGCATATCAATTATGCTAATACAAATATCGCCTAAAAAGGTTATTTATATTTTAAAGATCTTTGCTAAGTTTTGTTAATGACAAAGTACAAACTTTAGATTGTAGTAAAACATCATTTTAGTTTTAAGTCTTGTGTAACTAGTCTTTACATTTCTTTTTAAACTTAACATTGTTCTTATTTCTTTAATAAGAAAGTATTTCTTTAATAAGAAAGTGTCACATCTCATCAATGTGCATTTATGGTAAGATTATGTGTTTGACTATCCATGAAGTTCTTACACACTATGGAAGTATTCCATGTTTGGTGCAATGCATGTTGACTAGTATTTATGTGATGTGACCTTCTTTGGTTTGGAAGATTTATTGCAAAACCAACTGCAGCCCTGACGGAACCCTGGGGGTACACGGGCGGAACCCATGTGAGAGGGTTCCACCGTATCCGCCAGACCTGCAGAATGGTTTGCTATAAATACCAAACCACTTGTTAGTTTTGAGTCATCACTTAGAGTCATACTTTACATATATCCTCTCATTATACTCAGTAGCTACTAACTTGTGTGATTCTCTTATGTAGCAAAGGAGTTCACATATTCATCAAAGAAGTTACAAGTTTCAACTCTAAGTTGCAAGTCTTGTTAGCTTTGTCATGTATAAGCTTTGGTAGTTTATACTTCATTTGTATCATGTATGTAGAAGTGATCGGTTAGTATTTTAGGCCTCAAAATACGTAGTGTGTCGGGAGTTGTTGTACCCTTGTAAAAGAACTAACGGGAGTGGTTGTACCCTTGGAAAAGAACTCGACATCTAGCTTAGTGTCGGTAAAAGTGTAAGCGACGATGGGAGTGGTTGTACCCATGTAAAAGAACTCCACATCTAGCTTAATGTCGGTAAAAGTGTAAGCGACGTTGTAAAGGTTTCTCCACCGGGAAAGGAGCTTGTTGATTAGTGCTTATAACTCTCGAGTTGGAAACTCGGGGCGTGGATGTAGGGCAAGGAAAAAGAGTCCTTGTAGCCGAACCACGATAAACAATCGTGTTGTGATTTGATCGTTTCTTTCTTTGTCTTTGCTTATTACATATTGTCTTTAGTTAGAATTACTAATCACACGTAAAAGTTTTCAATGAATTAAACAAGGAAAGTTGTGTTTATATCTTTAAACAAACGTAAAGCTTTTCAAAGAACTAAACAAGCAAAGTTAGGATTGGTAATCATACGTAAAGCTTTTCAAAGAATCAAACAAGTAAAGTTAGAATCGTTATTCACGTGTAAAGCTTTCCAAGAAATTGAACATATAACGTTGTGTTTATATCTTTAAGCAAACGTAAAGTTTTAAATGATAATCAAGTTAAAAAGCGGTAAACTATTCAACCCCCCTTCTAGTTTTCCACAATTGGTATTAGAGTTACGTTACTCAAGATCTTTAAAATAGAATGTATTTTAAAACTTGGATCGATCCATGGATTTTGAAAATCTCAAAGAAGGGCAACCTATTCAAAACCCACCGCTATTTGAAAAAGAAAACTTACTTGAATGGAAAAGTAATTTTGAAAACTATGTGAAATCAATTGATCAAGATCTTTGGCATATTATTTCTTTTGGTGATTTCAAACCAAAGAAAACAAGTTTTTGAAAACCAAGATAACTATCTTAAACTTGATAAAAATACTAAAGCTAAAACAATGATTTATAAAGCTTTAGTACCGAATATGAAAGAATGTATTTTTGTCAAACGGCTAACGATATTTGAAAAAATATGTTAAACTTTCATCAAGAAATATGTCAAGTCAAAGATGATCAATTTGATCTCACATATGAATTAGAAGTCTTAGAAATATTAATAGATAGACATTTAGTTGAGATGAATACATGTGCTACTGGTTAAAATGTTTTAAATGAAGGTGTAAGTGAAGATGATTACTCATGTCGAGCTCTTAGTGGACTTGCTTACGATTCATGGAATAACACGGATGAAGATGAAGCCAACCATCCGGTTTGTGATTCTCAATTAGATAAAACATCAAGCAAGGTACATTTTGAAACCAAACACTTTTGCTTTGACAAATTTATCCTAGAGTTTTCTAAACTAGAAAATGAGTCTAAACTTTTATGCAACATGGACCTAAAAATTCTCTTTAACAATGAGTCTTCAAAATCTTTTGAGAATATCTTTGAAAAGGAAATCTTGTTAGAAGATAAAATGTCTAGACTTGAGAGTAATGTTGAAATTGATCTAGAATGTAAATTATGTCTAGATTACAAACATGAGATTAAAAAGCAAAATGAGAAAGGAAAAATATTAGCTAAATTTGATGAAAGCTCAAAAGCACCATCAACTAATAAAACAAAGCAAGTAAAATTTGTCAAACCTAGAAGAGAGATTTAGAGATAATTCAATTTCTAATAGAAACTCATGATAAAAGGATTAAGATTATCATGCTCTGTGCTTTTATATGATTATCTAACCTTCTTGGATACATGAGTAATTGAGTTTCAAAGCATGTCGTCAAACCAAGATTTTACGCTTTATGTTTATTCTCTTGATAGCATCTCTATGCAATTTAAAAGGTACACACTACTTCAACTTGACTTTGATTGTCTCTTGTTTCTAGCATTATGTGTTGTAGTATGTATTATTAGTAGTATTCTAAAGTGTTTACCTGCTATTAGTAGTAACAATGATTAGATTCTCTAAGACAAGGAATTTCGTCATTAGTACTAGTAGGAGATATAAGGTGTTTCGGTTCTTTAACCGTCAAGAGATAAACACGAGAAACTCTTGAGTGAGTCTCACTCAACTCTTGCTTACAAGTGAGCTAACTAAGAATTTCCTAAGTGTTAAAATGTCTAACACTTTTGTGATGCTTGCAAAACAAACCTTTGTAAAACAACATTCTTAAACACCATACTTTGGGTCTTAAATTGTGTTTTACTTCAATCACTCCTTTATGATAATTTCACATAAAACACACAAGGTGAAATAAATCACATTATTAGGATGTGTGGAAGAAAATGAGTTTTCAACATCTAGGATTTACACATCAAATGTGACACTTAGTCTCATGATGTTGTACCTCTTGGACTTTTTCAAAACAAATAAAGTTCATAGTGTCCTAAGTAAGGAAACCCAAAGAGTCGAGGAGTCGTTGAATATGACATTTAACGAGTGATCTCCTCCTTCTAAGATATCATCTTTGGTAGATGATGACTTAGTCGAAAGTCCAATGATGGCAAGACAAGTATGTTGTGTAAAACATTAAGGATAAAAGTACAAAATAACATCTTCTCACCTTGAGTCAAACATTGAATCAAGTAAAATTGACATAAGTTATAAAACTTGATTTATAAGTCATAGTTGTGTCTAAACAAATTCAACAAAAACAATTTTTGGAATTTGGAAAACAAAATGGATATTTCAAAGTAATCAAGTGATTATAGTGTCAATATTTGAAAGACTTTTTGATAATAAAAGCAAGCCCCAAAAGCAAGGGATTTTAACTTAAAGACATTCCTATTTACTCTCTTGTTCTCAATGGTTAAGTTATTGATGACTTATTAAGAATGAGATTAGCAAATCCGTAGGTAAAACTAAACGTAGAGAAATGTTCGGAAGACTACTTGTTCTCATAACAATTAGATCCAACATTATGTTTAGTGTTTGTCTATGTGCTCGTTTTAGATCCTAATACAACTCTTTAGGAAGAGCTTGTGTGGATACATCAAAAGGTACTACACAACTAGGATTATGGTCTCCCAAAAGAACGGGAATAGAAACCATAGTGTATGCCAAATGGAATTATGTCGGAAATAAGTTGATAAGAAAAGCACAAGTGGTACTTGCACTTTTATACTTACTTACCCAATGATTCTCCAAAACACGTAAGGTTCTCAAATTAGTTTCGGATGGAGAAGCACATCAACAAGCTCCACTTGAACAAGCAAATTCGTGTCAACAACGGAATTCTTTTATCAACATTGTTATCCCTTCAACAAAGGAATCATAGACTTCAGCGACAATTCAATCCACTATGTTCTTAATCGACATATTGTGATCCATCATCATCGCCTTGGTAAGAATGTTCATTGAGGAACGTCTTAACTAAGAAAGTCTTCTACGTTAACCATTCTATCAACGTTTTCACAAAACCTCTTGAATGTGAAGCGTTCATCATCCCTAGGCTTAGTCAAAGACTCATAAGACGTAAAACCTTAGTTTTGGACATTAGGATAAAACCACAAAAAAAAAAAAAAAAAAAAAAAAAAAAAAAAAAAATCAAGACAATCCCTTTTGAATTTTTCTCTGCAGTTCCCACGGAACCCTCAGACCTTACGGGCGGGACCCTCCCTTTGGTTCCGCCTGGTCAGCCAAAGCTGCAGGATGTTTTATTTTTAATTTCAAAACCAAACACCCTCTTAACTTAATCATTCACTTTCAAACAGCCATCACCCTCTCAAAAACACATAACCATACGAAATTTAGGGCTTTCAATCCAACCTCTTCAAATTCAATCAACTTTGTAAGTGTTTTAATCATAATTGCATTTTGATTCAAGTATAATTCATTAACTAGAATCTTAGGGTTTATGCATAAAACTTTTTGATTCATGAAAAACTTGGTTGCTAGCCAATCATGTCTTCCATTAGTTAAGAATTGTATCCTTTTTTGTTGTTACTTTGATTTGCCAAATACACCAAGTGCATTGTCTTTCAAAAATTGCAATCCACGACTAGAACATAACTCTTCACCACATTGTTAAAACAAATGAAAAACATCATTGAAACATCACTTGCATATTGTCTCTTGAATGCTAAAGGGGATACATAACTAATATGTATTTTCGGGTACAATTCAATCGAAGACACATTCAATTAGGAGAGTTTTGGTTATCTTTTGTTTTTATAACAAAACTTGCATAACAAAACAATTTGGGCATCAAAATGAGTCAAGATAACCAAGTCTCCACATTGTTTGCATATAGGAACACATTAGAACATCCACATTGTTAAAAGTCGTTAACATATAATTTTGTGTTTTCTAGGAATCAACATGCCTCCCGCAAATTACTCCGATCACAAGGAAACCCTTAAGTACTTGCCCAAACACCATAGGACCAAAGGTCTCAACAAAGTTCAAGTAGAAACCTTTAAGTCATTAGAACAACGCTATGTTCACGAAGGTAGAACCATTGATCCATCCTTTCTAGAAGGAACATCTATTCGCCAAAGCTTTGCCGCAATCAACTTTGATTGTCTCCTTGATATCGATGAGCCAATTTGTCCTAGGTTCATCTTAGAATTCTATGCAACTATAAACCTTTCCACAAATGATTTTGGTAAGATATCATTAAACTTCACAACCAATCAAATACCAAATTTCATAGATTTAAAAGACTTAGCTATAATTTTTGGTGTCCCAAATGCGGGTACTTGTCTCTACACGGATAAGTGGCCCATTTCAAGCCTTGATTCGATTGAGCGTTTTCATCCATACGACAACCCTCTAGCTAGTAAGGAAACAATTAAGGAACATCTCTTCGTTAGAACCTCTACCACTAGGAAGAATCGTTCGGGGAATATTGTGGATAAGGATCCTTTTGGTATGGAGCTCAATGAGCTTAAACCACAATTTAAGAAGTGTGAAGAAATTCTTAGAGCTAACATCATAAGTACCATAGGAAATAGAGATCATGTCAACACATGCCTTTGCTACATGCTCTATAGCATTTTCACCGGTCAACCCTTTAACTTAGCCTACTACCTAGCCAAAAGAATGGCCGACATACCCTTAGTTGGAACAACCGCTCTTCCTTATGGAATGCTTCTTACTCGCCTCTTTAGAGCAATCTCACCCATTCCTCCTAACGATAATGGAATGTGCCTTGACTATTCTCTCGTTCCTCACATCTTCGTCCCTCTAAGTGATAAACGAGTTTTCAAAGCTAAGGGCAAACGTACTCGCTCACCTTCACCATCATCATCATCATCCGACATGAGCGAGGACGATAGACTTCCTAACTCTAAGTTACCTCCTTTAGAATACCTTCAATAACTCCCTATCATTGACAATGCATCCGAAGAGTTCAAGCAAACCAAAGGAATTTTCAAGTGCTTTGGAAGGTACCTAAGCAAGCTCAATAAGAAGATAGACCGGTTGTGAGAAGCGTGATTAAGGAGTGTTTGGCTTATGAAGGTTTTAGAACCTTTTATGTGTTAAACTATGTGATTTTTATTGTTTTTCGCGTTCATGTTTTATTACGTTTGTCGGATTATGTTTGTATGAGCTTTTATGCATAATGACAATATTTAAGGTGTTTGTCAACTTTTATGCTTATGGTAATTTTCACTAAGTATAGTGAAATTCTCGACCTCCCGGTCAAAGTCCTATGGTATGTGTGTTTACATGTCCAATTTTTGCATTGCCTAACCAGATATGCATTATCTTTTTGATTTTAGGAGTTTTCGAAAAATTTGAAAATCGTCTCGCGGGTCAAAATCGCGGACTGTGTACTTTTTCAGGTCTGGCGGATCTGGCGGCACCCTAGATTGGGTTCCGCCAGTGTAATTTCTGGGCAACCCAGAAATGGCCCAACGGACCAGACGGAACCCAAAACAGGGTTCCGCCTGTGTATCGCGAGGGTTCCGCCAGTCACCTGCAGAATTTTTTTTTATCATTTTTCTTAAGTTCAAAACTTGTAAAGTGTCAAACCATTATCTTAAGTGAGAAACATCTTCCATTAACTCCAATAACCATATTAAAATAATTCTCACTCACTAAAACAATTAGGAAGTCACTTCCCTCCAAAAATTCAAATTCAAACATAACTAACCCAAGGAACCCTTTTAAAGGATCCTTCAAACCATTGGAACATTTTTAACCAAATCACATCCCATGATCACAAAGCATTGAGTGCATATGTTGGTCTTTCACTCCACCCTATTCCATTGGATTAACATCAAGTGATGTGACATGGTCATGAAAATCATTTGAAACCTCAATCTTTGAATGGTTGAACATCAAATCTAAACACCCATTTCAACATCTTTTCCACCTTATAAATTTGAAAGTTTTGCAACAATTCAAATCACACCATAACCATCAAAATTTCTTCTCTCAAAACATCTAAACCACACCTTTGAAATGACTAAATCCAACACATCATCCGAGTCATCAAAATCCTTCTCAAAAACCACTAGGATGAGTGTGAAACCTTGTTACTTCAACAAAACCCTCAAGTCAAGCTCATCATCTTCAAGTGATGCTTCGCTTAACATTTCTTCACCAATCCAAGATTTCCTTAACCTCACTACCTCAACACCATCCTCAATACATTGCAATACCAATGTAATCACCATTCAAGAATTGCTTAATCTTGCTACACCAACACCCTCTCCAACACATTGCAACATCAACATAGCCACCATTCCTCCACCAACTAGACCTCCAAGTGATTTAATATCACCTTCTCAACAAGCTCAACCATCAAAAACTCCATCACCTCAATCACCAACACTTACACCAATGGAACTTTTTCATACACCGCCAACATCACCATTACCCTATTTGGAAACATTAGAAGACCTATCACCCAAATCATCAAGTCCACCATCCGTGTCACTCTTTGACACCATTGCTCAAATGGAAACCCAACAACAACCTAGTGAGCAATTAGATGATGAACCCCATCAACCATCATTAGTAGAACGGTTGGCTTACCGTTATGCTAGACCATCAATTTTTCCAAATGATCAAGGTCATACCCACTCACAATCATTTGTGTTTCACCCAATTTACAAAGACCATCATGGAAATCCTTCCGGCGAACCAAGCTTCCGCCATTTTGTTCAAAACCAACAAAAACCACAACAACAACAACCATCACCACAAGAACATTCCCAACAATTTGAATCTCTACTTTCTTCTTATAAGAAAATAGAAGTATCCATATGGGAAAAACCTCCAAACCTTAATGATGAGATTGATACTCATTTAAACCACCTTCATGCCTTCAAAAGTATGGCTGACTCTCAAATCAACCATATTATGGTTTTACAAACAACACTACACTCAACTAATGAAGGAAGCAAAAACACCTCTCAACCATCCACCTTTGCTCCTTCAAGTTCAAACCATCCACCACCAACAAATCAAACCACTCTTCCACCAAACTTTCCCCGCCATGATTGCAATCATTGTGAAAAAACCGCTCACATTAGTGAAGGGTGTCGAAGGGAAATTCGTGAGCTATCCAAAGAAATGAGGTTTATACTAAACCACATTTTGGATCATCTACAATCCTTGTCTTACACACCTCAACCTTAGAGTCTCCAAAATGAAACAAAACCGTTTCTTTTGGAAAATGTTTCCTACTTAAACCAACAAACCAAAACCGTGTCATCCTTTCAACCTTCAAAATAAAGCCCGCTACAACCCTCAACATACATTTTCATCCTTAAACAAACTTAGCCTTGTTTTTGGAAAATGTTTCTCATTAAAGAAACTGATGATTTCCTTTTAGCATTTTATGTTCTTAGTTTATTTATTTCTTTATTTTTAAGAAGTATGATAATGTCGTCCTAATTTCTTGTCTTTGACTTTTTAAGAGTCAAAATTTTACATGAAATGAATTTCATTCTACTACAAGGTTTGCATTGTTTGTTTACCATTTAGGTATAATGAGTGAACTATACCTTGATATGGTAGCATACATATATCTTGTGTTTTAGAAACTAACCTTTCTTTTTGTAGGATCATTATCCATGTTTTCCTTCCTTGATACTCCATTTAGGGGAGTAATATTCAAGGGGGAGCATGAGTGTTGCATTATTCCACTTCACAACTCTTAGTTGTGTTCTAGACATGAAATGCTTTCATGACTTGTCTTGTGTGGCAACTAACATCTTGTTTTGTAGGGTCAAAATCCATGTCTCCTCTCTTGGCACTCCATTTAGGGGGAGTATTGTCCAAGGGGGAGCAAGTGCATACTTCCGCTTCGCTACTCTTCTTTGTGTTTCGACAAAAAGGGGGAGAATTTATATATAAACTTGCTTCAAATTTTTTTTTTTTTTTTTTTGCATATCACATCATCTTAGCAAAAAACAAGTTTTTATACTAACTTTATAAGACTTAACACTAAAACAAGTGACTTACTTATAAATAAAGTTTATGTTTTATTATCAACAAAAAGGGGGAGATTGTTAATACAAATATCGCCTAAAAACGTTATTTATATTTTAACGATCTTTGCTAAGTTTTGTTAATGACAAAGTACAAACTTTAGATTGTAGTAAAACATCATTTTAGTTTTAAGTCTTGTGTAACTAGTCTTTACATTTCTTTTTAAACTTAACATTGTTCTTATTTCTTTAATAAGAAAGTATTTCTTTAATAAGAAAGTCGCACATCTTATCAATGTTCAGTTATGGTAAGATTATGTGTTTGACTATCCATGAAGTTCTTACACACTTTGGAAGTATTCCACGTTTGGTGCAATGCATGTTGACTAGTATTTATGTGATGTGACCTTGTTTGGTTTGGAAGATTTATTGCAAAACCAACTGCAGCCCTGACGGAACCCTGGGGGTACACGGGCGAAACCCATGTGAGGGTTCCGCCGTATCCGCCAGACTTGCAGAATGGTTTGCTATAAATACCAAACCACTTGTTAGTTTTGAGTCATCACTTAGAGTCATACTTTACATATATCCTCTCATTATACTCAGTAGCTACTAACTTGTGTGATTCTTTTATGTAGCAAAGGAGTTCACATATTCATCAAAGAAGTTACAAGTTTCAACTCTAAGTTGCAAGTCTTGTTAGCTTTGTCATGTATAAGCTTTGGTAGTTTATACTTCATTTGTATCATGTATGTAGAAGTGATCGGTTAGTATTTTAGGCCTCAAAATACGTAGTGTGTCGGGAGTCGTTGTACCCTTGTAAAAGAACTAACGGGAGTGGTTGTACCCTTGGAAAAGAACTCGACATCTAGCTTAGTGTCGGTAAAAGTGTAAGCGACGATGGGAGTGGTTGTACCCGTGTAAAAGAACTCGACATCTAGCTTAGTGTCGGTAAAAGTGTAAGCGACGTTGTAAAGGTTTCTCCACCGGGAAAGGAGCTTGTTGATTAGTGCTTATAACTCTCTAGTTGGAAACTCGGGGCGTGGATGTAGGGCAAGGAAAAAGAGTCCTTGTAGCCGAACCACGATAAACAATCGTGTTGTGGTTTGATCGTTTCTTTCTTTGTCTTTACTTATTACATATTGTCTTTAGTTAGAATTACTAATCACACGTAAAAGTTTTCAATGAATTAAACAAGGAAAGTTGTGTTTATATCTTTAAACAAACGTAAAGCTTTTCAAAGAACTAAATAAGCAAAGTTAGGATTGGTAATCATACGTAAAGCTTTTCAAAGAATCAAACAAGTAAAGTAAGAATCGTTATTCACATGTAAAGCTTTTCAAGAAATTGAACATATAACGTTGTGTTTATATCTTTAAGCAAACGTAAAGTTTTAAATGATAATCAAGTTAAAAAGCGGTAAACTATTCAACCCCCCTTCTAGTTTTCCACAAATTATTATTATATTGCCAGACTTAAATACATTATTGGATCCACCACATGAGAACATGTCTCCTTATGATCATTTCCATGTCTTTACGAAAATATTATGTGCCATTAGTCATGCCTTAAATACAAAAGTTTCAATACTTTAATTTCGCTTCCTCATAAAGACCAATGCATATCCAATAATTTACACATTCATATGTACGGACTTCAAGTCCCAGTAATCATGTCTCATCACAAGAGACTTTAATCTTTCATTAGCTTTTTGTGTCTTTATTTCTTTTGGCCATTCATTTATAGATCTGCACTTCCTGCATGTTTTCTTCCATGATCCTCGCCATGATTATAGCGCTATCTTATTTATTTATAAAATCATATATAATAGTATTATCGAAGTCGATTCATTTCTTTTCGATTCCACACTTTACTAGACATTATATACCGTTTATTTAGATCTCATAGTTTTGCATGTACCCGGGGTTTTCAATAACCTTCATGTCTAGTGTCTCTTGACTATTATGGGGTCTTATTACCTCGATTTGACCATCTTCATTTTCTTGCTCCAATTTATCTAATCATTCGAGGACTTTTATCTGGAATCGATTTGTCTATCACGCTGCAGCCGTGTCATAGACTTACTATGATTCATTGGATGTACCTTTGGGACATACATTTTAATTGGAGCATTAGCAGCATTTATATTATCTAGTCACTTATTTAATATCACAACCATGCTGGCAATTACTAGATATGGAATATAAATTGTCCCTTTAACGTAAAGTTCATATTCATTACTGTGAGGATCAACATTCATATCATAATTCATTCCATATTCCTTGCTACGTATTGTCTCCCCCTGAATGAATTATCCATTTCAACATCCCATTATTGTACGTTGTGGTGGATTTACAAGAAACATATACAGCACATTTACAAAATTCTTATATGAAACATATGGTTTGTGACCAAAACCATTCTAATATGGAGGATTCATTATAGATTGCTGGCAAGATGAAAATTCATATGTCATAACATGCTCCCATAAACTAAAAGATTTGTTATCACAATATTATTGGCTTTGCAATCAACTGAAGACGTTTTATAAACGTTTCAACAAAAGCAATTCGTGTATGAACATGGGCTACCTTTATGTTCAACACTTATTCCAATAATCGCCCAAATACTTGGAAGTATTCACCACAATTCTCAATGATTTAATTTGGAAAACTATGCTCGCATTTTATAAGTCGAGCCACTAACACGCTAACCTTAAGTTGCGTATTTGATGATCATTTTGATGATGCATCGATTTTAAAAACTCAAAATGATCCACATGGCGGATGTACATGCCTGAATACATCCCCTTTATATTTTTTCCAAAACTTTAAAGGACAAAGTCCTTACTTTAATATGCTGGTGACAGATGAACAATTAACTTCCAATGATAACAATCAAATCTATCTTTGAAGAAACTTATAGTTCTTTCACACATTTCGCATCATCATTGACCAGTGATGGTCCAACCAGTCATGCCAATTAATACAACAATCTTGGCTCATAAACAGCTAGTTTATGACCACATGGGCTTCAAGTGCACTTTTTTATGTAAAAATCGAATAATACATAGAACTTAATACGTCATCACATTTCTTCAATTAAATTGATATAAATTATTTCTTCACTTTCACACAGTCAATATAATATTTACATAACTCATTAGCATTATTAAAGAAGAATCACATCTTATATACCAATAAAGTTGCACAACTTGCTAAATATATTGATGTAGTCAAGCAAATAATAGTCCAAAACTTATCAATGCACATTTTTCATATAACCATTTTACTTACAAGTTACCTCATGGATTACCATAACGACACGCAAATCAATTTACGAGTAACTACAAGGCGACTTCATTCACTAGATTAAAATATTTTTCTTTAACTATCAACAATCAATCATGATGATTTATATTCTACTTGCATAACATGGCCATAATCATTCGTTAGTCATGCATTCATAACATTTACTATCATTTCGACAGTTACCTTCGTATTGTATGTGGACTCCTTTTAAAGGAGTAATCTTTAGCATCTTAAAACAAAGCATATTAGATAGTAGTATAAACCATAAATTCAAATGATGTAAAGACTGTGTGACGTTAATCATCAGACTCACAAACAAAATAAGCAAGTTCTAAACATATATCACATATATAGTTAACAAGCTCAAATATGTAAGCGACAATTCTTAAGCAATTTTTCATTCATTACCTTTTGATTGACATCACATAAATGAGATTATATTTCAAAACTGAAACAAGTATAGCCATCATCATTAATCCCAAATTCACTTATGTTCAATCAATATGTCTGGACCAACAAATTATTCATATGAATATAGCTACTAAGGTAATCGCAAAAAAATTATCATGAAGCTTTATATGAATCTATTTTAATGATTTACTTTGATGGGAACCCTAAACGAGAGATAATAAACTAAGTTTTTCTTTCACCCGGTTGAACAATAAAGACAGAAAATTCACCTTAAGATATAGTTGATAATTAATGTTGACATCAAAATCCATTTAGAATAAATTTAACATCAAAATCCATTTATACGAGAAATTTTATTAGTTATATTATCGGTCACATGTGATCAACTGATTAAAATGGTGTCACGTATATAGTCAAAATTTTAGTGTGCACATTACCAATAAGATTTTAAAGTTCAATATAAAAATAAAATAACTGTTTGCATATAATGCAAATAAGCTTCAACAAAATTTAAAACAAGATTAAAATATACTTTATAAAAATTTTAATATAAATAAAATCACTATGGCTCTAGTCTTGATGTTATCATTGATTCTAAGTTACTGTTGTACCAAAAATTATTTAATATTTTGCCTTGGGTAATTATAAGCAAGTGTTTTACTAGTTAGTCCACACAATTGACCATAAACTTTCGAAAAAAAGGTGGATGTTAGATACTCGTATAACAAAGGCAAAATTGACGGTAAAACATGCAACAACACCACACTTACAAAATTATTGATAGTTGAAAACCGTACTTGCATGTCTATTAAGTATTAATTTAACATGATTCTAAAACTTGCGCATGATCAAATTATGCAATATACATTCACACGAATAACTTATGTCATTAATTATTTTGATTTAGAGAAAATATTTCTTTACTTTTGAAACAGTACTATTAGAACAACATATCAACCAATTAATGTCATAATGAAACTCTAAGTATGCAAAACTTGATATCATAGTACACTAGAATATCTATTAAGTATTAATTATTTTGATTCAGAGAGGTACATTTTTACTTATGTCATTGTTGTTCTATTTCTTTAATACGTATATTAATTCTTTCCGATCAACGCGTATTAGCTAGATCACAATATATTATTTGATAACATATAATTAAATACGTCTACAATTTAAAATTCAATATGATTTATCAGCTAATAGATTAATATGATTTAATAAGATATTCATATGTAATAGATTAATATGGACGTATTAAATAGATCATAATATATTATTTAATCCATTATTTTAATATGTATATAATTTATTGAATGGATAAGGTTTTATCTGGTAAGGTTTTTATGTATCAACAACATGTTATATTAAAAACGTATTAATCAATTGCACATTTTTATGTCGTTATTATTATTTTTCTATATATATGTATATTCGTGCTGATAACGTGTTGTGAACAAAAATAAAGGGAATGAAAATAATCTTCAATTAATTATTAACAAGGAGATTTACAAAGAGTATATATAGACAAACATTAGGGCAAACCCTAATAGCTAACATGGGCCATAGGCCTATTAATGAGCTATATGGACATCCACTAATAAGTATTCATAATAGTAATATGCTATTTACTTTTAGTATAACTTTATCTACTCTCTAGAAACATCACTAGTTTATGTCTTCACCACCAAAACACTTTTTTTCTTCTTCTTCTTCTTCTTCACAAAACTGTAACTACCAAAGATGGTGGCGCCGGAAAATTTATTTCCAAAGCAAGAACATGTTTTGACAGCAAAAACGAATTTCTATTACACATCAATGTCACAACACCTTCTTCTATCATAAAACTATATATTGATGCCCTGGCCGATTCATAGTGTGACATGTGGCAAGGTTGGCTTAAAGATTTGGAAATCACAAACCAACCTGATCGTGACTTTCTCTTTCTTTCTTTTGTATAGTTTTTATATAATATTGAGTTTTTTTTTGTCTTATACCCTCCGATCGGTTGGATCATTTCATCGATAAACATAGTCTTATGGAAGCAAAGTAGGGAACATGGAATTAATTCAGATATTATAGTTTTAACATTCGGATTTTTTAAAAGGCATACACGGACATACCTATTTTTGTAATCTTGGCTATTAAATACTCCATCCGTCCCAAATTATAACTCCACTTTCATATTTCACAAAGTTTAAGAAAAGTGGGGCCGTTACAATACTCACCAATAAAAATTAATTCTCACCCACTTACAAACATTTTGATTGGTTGAAATCAAAAGTGGATATTAATTTTGGGACAACTAAAACTAGCAAAGTGGACTTATATTATGGGACCGAGGGAGTAATATTGATAAGTTAGCGGCCGTCAAATGCAACTCTACTGTATGTTTAAGGGGGTGTTTGTTTTTGGGTCATTCTAAATATACATTTTAGATAAAAATACATCGTTGGTCCCTGAACTTTCCTAAAAACATCGCTTGAGTCCCAAACAAGAAAAAATCGTCGTCAAGAGTCCAAAATCCAACTTTTAGTGGCCGATTGCGTCCCCTTGACCAGTTTGGCTTCGGTCAACGCACGTTTGTGTTATATTTTTTTGAGAGGCATAATAGTCCTTCCACGATTTAACTATACATCTCAACCGTAGTTAAGCCCGACCCTCAACTTGAGAGACCAGCAGTGTACTCATACATTGTTAGCTATGGAACTTGACCGTATCGTTTCTGATACGCCTATAACTGTTTCCGCGGGAACCAATAAACCAACAGCCAACCATTTACAATTGAGTAAAACCCGATCATCTGACAAACACATTGTCACATAAAAGATACAAACTTTAATGAACACAACCCTCAATAACCTACCCACATTATATCTTATTTCATCCGATCAAATAACACTCTCACAAACACATACCAGGTAATAATTTTTACTTCATTCAAACGTTATTTTTTATAATCTTAATCGTTAATGCAGTTACTATGTATGGGAATCAATTTCTTTGCGCTGTGGAGGATCCTGAGGATGTTTTGGACGAGTTTGTAAGTTAACACCATATATGAATTAACTGTTATTTGTCTAAGAAACTAGTTTTTAGAAATTGATAATGGCTAAAACTTAATTATGATATACAGGAACTGCATAAGAATTACGTTTTAGGAGGTTCCTATCATGGGAAATCGTCATATTTACTTAGTTAACTGTATCGGCATTAGATGGAGAGTAAGTGTTAGGAGAGTGTCAGAGTTAGGAGAGTGTCAGAGTTAGTGTGTGTTGTTGAGGGTGCTTGGTGGAATGATTTTGTTATGCACAACATCACATCTTCGAATGTTTCTTACATATATTTTGTAGAAGAGGGTGAGGATGTGTTTTCTGTAAGTTCCTACAGTGAGTATGGGGAAGAGTTTCATAATTATGAACTCAGGAGTGCTCGGTTTTTGAGATGTTTAGTGCCAGTGACAGACACATCTCTGAGTATGTAGTGGTTGTCGGATGATTTCCTGAAGTATCTGAATGGTCCAACCCCTACTGAGCATCTCATGATTACAACTAACACGACTGACTACAATGTGGAGGTTGAAAGTGAATATCTATATGATCGATACGTCCACTCCTTCCTGTTTGGTGTGGTTGGGAGAGGCTTGTCCAAGAATTGAAAATGAAACCTGGCCAATGGTTGATGTTTACTCAGGTTGTCCCGGAGGAAGAATATAATGTCATGTTGTTTGAACGTGATGGAGGGGCCGTCACAACAGTGGAGACATACGTCACCAACATAGTCATGAATACCCTCTGTCACCAACCACATGACTATGGTATGTTTATCTTGATTAACTTTAACTACATGGAGTATATGATATTAGTGTAACATTATGGGTTATCTGCAACTAATTATGTAATATTAACACCATATTTTGAAGCCCGTCGTATGAACTGGATGTGTAATTGGACGTTTCACACTGTCCATGACCAAGAAGAAAGGGCATTCTACAGAAAGTTGACTGCATGCTTTTGGAGAGATGGGCGACTTGTAAGTGTATTCCAAACTTTGCTATACTTCCTTTATGCATGGTTGATGTGGTCATATAATTTGTTCTGTGTATTTGGCTTGTTTGGGAGGCAGTAGTGACAGAGTTGCTTATTAAGATGTGTAGCTGTCAAATTTTTATGAGATATTGTGACTCTCATAGGCTAATTGATAGATCATAATGTATGATAGAATCACTCCAAAAACACTTAGGCTTACTTTTGTACATTTTGTAACAGGTTATACCATCAAGACTTGTGAACAAGTACAACTTGTATGGATTCTCTGTCGCTGTTGTGAAGCATCATAGGATAGAGAAATTGTTCAAAGTGCGTGAGAGAACTGTGCATGTTGGTCAAGGGAAGGTGAGGAGGAAAGTGGCAATTATTTCATCAGCTAGTTTCAGGGAGTTGAGGGTGGAAGCAGGGTTTGGTCAAGGTTCAATGGTCCACTTCTTTCTAAGTAAAGAAATAAACAGGTCACTGAAACTTTTAAAGTTTGATGTCTGCTGATGGTTGTTTGTAAGTTGGATGAATGCTCTTTAATAATCAGCTTTTGTAGTATCTGATTCAGATAAACCATATCGGTTTCTTGCTAGTAGCCTGTATGTATGGTTGGCAGAAAAAAACTTGACAAATGCTTAGATAATGTTTTGTAACAATCTGTGTAAGTTTGAAACCATATGGGTTTCAAATTCAGACAATGTTTTGTAAGTTTGATGCAATGTATATGCATAATTTTAGGTATTGGAACGGATTATTAGTAACACTTGTTTGGTATGTGTTGACTTTATAAGTCAAAGTGGGTTATTCCAAACAGTCCCCTAAACTGCGTATGCAATTGCTATATAGGTTTGTTACTAATTTTTTGGTCTGTGTTGACTTTATAAGTCAAAAATTGGGTTATTCCAAACACTCTCCATAAAATGCAAATGCAATTTACCAAACGCATAAAATGTAAACACCAAAATTAAAGCTGTAAATGCATACATAGAATTTTGGCTGATATAGACAGTACACTAAATAGCACAATTAGAGCTGCTAAAACAAAGATTTATATTGCATCATAGTTAGAGTACATTACAATAACATCAGGAAGTAGATCAACCCTTCATCATCAACCAAACAAAAGATACATTTACATAACCTTGTTAACAACCTAAACATGGAAAACAAGGTACCAAAACACCCATTGACCTACCCTCATCAAATACCCAAAATTGACATTATATTCTGCTATGGCAGAAACATAACCTTCCTGCTTGCGAATACTTTCATCAGCTTCCTCATAAATCTTTATCAAATGAATAAGTTGGTCGATGTGCCTGGCCTGAGTTTCTCTAAGCGCAACCAAACTGGAATGCGCCACACCACGCTCTCCCAAAGCTTCATTCTCCTCTAAAGGGTACAGGTTTTAATAAAGTCTTTCATAATGTAGTCGACTAAAGGGGGGGGGGGGGGGGTGTCTAGACATTAGTCTTTTAAACGTCTAGAATTGATCCTCTAAGATCAGAGGTGTCTTCGATCCCTGTTACAGTTAGGTAACACGTTATATTCTGATCAAATATAATTGGAGGTGATTGTGGAAAAACCTTGTTCAATAACTTTGATTTGTTTAATTCCGCTGCGTGTACATGTTTATTATCATTGTTATTGTTAACCCTAGATGCTCAAACGATCCAAGTATTAGAGCTCGGGGAGCTCGTTATCTAGGGATTTACAAGGTTTTTGATGTCGTGTTTATGAAGAAAAAGTTGTCGAAGGAAGCAGCTGAGAGAGGTACGAATCGGTTATTATAGAATTTTAGGGTATCGACTTTTATGAGTTATTCATATGAGTTGTTGTCTAGTGCATGGTGGTCTAAATCGAATTCTTTGTTGATTGGGTGATTCATACAAATTCACCTCATAATAATAGTTAGGTCTGTGGCAAATTTATTCTAATTGATTACTCATTGGTTGTGATATATTAATGGGTCAGTGCACATGCATAATGAATAATGAAGCAACTAATTAGTATTGGTTTCAACTTGTTTTGTCGTCTACTGGTACTTCATATATTTACCTCATCCTGATTTGCTCATGGGACGATTCACTAAATTTTTTATTGAGGGTCTGTATAATGATGAATTGGATAACCTCGTACAAGACACTGATAATGTTGCATTAATTAGGATTGATGGACTGCAACACAAAGTTCACCTCATACCTGATTGGTTGGTTGATGATAAAACCTAGTACTAAAAGTAAATCAATAGGTCGGTGGTTGACTGATATTCACTTGAGGATTTGTTGTATGATCGTGGGTTGATACATAAGAAGATTTGTCATCTAGCGCATATTATTTAATATTAACCTTGTACCACATTAAGGATTAGTGAATTTTTGAGACAAGATATCGTTTGGTGCTTGGGTTAATTAATTGTTCATATAGTATTATGCTACGTATTTATTCTGATGGGAAGACTGTCATGAAAATCGAAGATTAGTACTGCTGCTCTCATATAAACTTTATGTTGGTAACTTTTATTCATTACTACTGCCAGTTTGTACTTAATACTACTCGTGGTTCAAAAGTTTATGCTGCTCGAGAAGTGAGTTTCTGTTGCTACGTTATAGTTTTACTACTGCTCGTTACTACCGCTTGTGTTATCTGATATATTTTTAATACTGCTAGTTTGGTTCGATATCGGGTGACAAAGGGCAGTTTTGATTCTCGGATAAGTTTGGAGTTTGGATGGTTTTACACACAGAGAAGGATATTGGATTACACACACAAGATGGTTAACACATTGATTTTAGGGGAAGCATATTATGATGTGTATAATCATTTAATGTACATGCACCACTCGAGGGAAGTTTCTACTGCTTACATTCCGATTGACTCCAAAGTCCAAACGGTCAACCTAAATTGACCAGGTGATGGTCAACTAGGTCAAACAGCCTAAAGTCAATCTCCGTGGAATATAGGGTTTCCCCGGGTCGTTATGTCCCGACGAGGTGTGATGGTATAAAAACGGGTTTGTGATCGGGTGAATTTGGACAGGAATAGGGTATATAAGGGTTTGAATGATTACACTAAGATATGGGGAATGAAAATAACTTAGAAACACTATATAAACAATTACTGATGATCAGATATACTAAAAACGTGAGCTAAGTCTAAAAACGCGTTCGTCTGATTTAAATCTACTTAGACGTACGAAATAAAACGCGAGTTTTATAGAAATAAAATACCTACGAACATGAAAATTACATTTTTACAATCCTAATAATAAAAGAAAATTTTTAAGAAAAAGAAAAATATTTTTTACACTATTTAATTAATTACTATCAATTAATTACTATTTAATAACTAATTAATAATATTTAAATTACACTAATTATGAAATTAAGCTAGAAAAATGAAAATTTAATTCTAAAAATTCTAAAATAATATAAAAGTAATTTTAAAACTAAAAATATATTTTTCCTACTTTTTCTCTATTTATTATTAATTAATTAAGATTTAAATACTAATTAAACTAATTAAATTAAAGAAAAATAGCAAATGAACAGTAAAAATCCTAAAACTTTTTCTAAAAATATTTTATGACATTTAAAACCTAGGAAAAATATAAAAACATAGGAGTACTTAATAAAAACTACTTGCACTATTTAATTATCTAATATTAATTAATTACTAATAAACTAATATTAATTATTAAAAATAGCAAATGAAAAGAGAAAAATCTAGAAAAATTCCTAAAAATACTTTAACCTATCAGGAACTTAAGAAAAATATGAAAATACAAAAGTACTTAATAATAAGCAAAAAGGAAAAATGAAAAAGATAACTTCTGTTAAATAGAAGCTATTACTAAAAGTTAAAATGAGCATTTTTGGAATTTTCTTTTACAAATCTAACTTAACACTGATTACATGCAACTTTTGTGAAAACAAATTTCTTGGAACTCAAAAATAAGCTCAGCATAAGCTTATTAGCTTATCAGTTTGAATTTTGAGCTTAAAAGGGGTTATAAGCTTGGAAAAGCTATCCCATAAGCTCTGAGCTGAGTACCAAAGATGAACAAGCTAGAGGTAAGTGAGTTGCATACATAACAAGCTAAAACATACAAGTTGTACCACTGAATAAGCTGAAATGAAGAAATTGGTCAAAACCTAATCTACTGAAACAAACGGTGGTCTGCAGGCTTATTGAGGGCTTGAATTATCTTATCAAATAAGCTAATAAGCCAAAACCAAGCCTTGATCTAGCAAGATGAGCTTAACAGCATTCCAAAAATCCTAGAGTCACCAGGTGGGGCCCTCTAACAAGCTCACAATGAGCTTGTGAATTTGAACCTATGCAACTGATCACTCAGTGTGATTAAGTGAATGAGGCTTCTTTGGAATCCAAATTAAGCAGAATGAATAAGCAGTACAAGTAATAAAAAGCATAAGCACATTCAATCTACAAGAAAGGCTGCTCAAAAACATAAAATACTTAAGCTACTATCCACTAATATCCTAAATACATATTCATGAAATTTGGGTTTGTGAGACAACACCCCCTGATACAGGGGAGTTGCAGACCTAGGGGGCTCACTTTGAGCTTATTATTCAGCAAGCAAATAAGTGCAAAATGGGAAATTCTTTTTGAAAGTTGTACACAACCTACCAAATAACACAAAACTACAACAATCTTTTACATCCAATCCAAATTGAACCTTGTGCAAGCCCAGGAACATTTGTCCATTTTGACAGATATGAGTTTTGACTTTTGAAGATTTTTATATAAGTTGACTTATCTGAGATTTCAATGACCCTAGATGATTTAAATTGTTGTTTTAACCCAATTTGAGACTAAGTTAAGCAAGCTACACAAGATTTGATCTGGTCTGATGATTATTACCCTTTGAAATTCAAACAGTTAACTGCTAAGTGATTCAAGAGCTAATTTTGACTTTTTTACTAATACACTACTATTTTATGACCTAAGTGATCTAATAATACCTACTGAATCATGTACCAACCAGTATTAACAATAAAAATAGCAAGAGTACAGCAGACAGTCTCAAACCAAACACCCCTTAATCAAACATTAGACTACAATTATGGCTTTTAGCAATAAACCTACTGTTTTAATGGTTGATACAGATTTCTTAAACTAAATTAGGGCTAATTACATAGGTTTTCAGCACAAGGAATCACAGGCAAAAGAAAATGCAATTTAGGCTAAATCTAGGCACTATGGGAGATCCTAAAGGCTATCAGACTACTGAAAAGCTAAACTAAAGATTAAAATAAGCAATAAAATGCTAAAGTGAGCCTAAATAAGCAAAGTGGACAAAAGAATAAGCAATGCTCATGAGTCTAAGACACCTGAATAAGCTAAACTTTACCTAAGGGCTGCAAGTGAGGAACAGGCCTAAGGGGCCTGATTGCAGGTTAAAATAAGCTGTGAGAATTAGCATCAAAATCCCTAACTAGCTCAGATATGAGAAGCATGCTAAGTTGGCTTCCCAAAAAGAAACATAAATCTCAGGTTGAGATTAAGTCAGGACCAAGCTGAGGCTTATGAACAGAGCTTGGTGACCACTGAGTCAGGTTTGACTCAGTGTGGCTTTTTGGAAATCCTTCAAGCCAAAAGTTATTTCAACAAGCTTATGACTTAGAAACTAGGGTGCAAAAACTTGAGGGGTTTCAAAACAACTCAGACAATCTCAAATGAGTAAACTCAAAAGCTAGAACAAGCTCAATTAGGCATAACATGCACTGACCATACAACTAAAAACCAACAGACTACTATGCTAATATGAAATAAGCTGAAAAGATAAGCTACAAGGGGGGGGGGGGGAAGAAACTAAGCATAAAGGTTTTCTAGGGAAATCCCAAAAGCTAAAAAGAAATAGAATAATAAGCATTTTAAAAATAAGCAGAAAATAAATAAACAGGTACACATAAACAAAGTTTTAGACTTTTATTGAATTTAAAAAGAGATTACAACTGAAATTTTGAGGCTAACAATACTTTTTAAAACTTAAACTAAAACTACTTTCTACCCTAAATTCCTACTTCACTAACTAAAAATCTAACTAACTGGTCCTGGCTTTTTTTTCTTCCTTTTATAATCTTCAAAAAGGAGCTTGGACGTTTCCCACTTTTGTTTTTGGCCCTAGGATGACTGAATTTGATCATTGCCGTTGAAAGTGATATTGGCGGGAAAAAGGGATATAATCAAGTTGGGGTCTGATAGCATATGGCAGGGGGTGGTTTGGAGTTTTGTGGTAGAAAGGGGGTGTAGGGTGTGGAGTGGAGAAGTAGAGGTGATTATGAAGTGTTGGGGTTTCAGGCTATGGCAGGGAGGCAAATAGGTGTGTTGGGGAGAGAGGAGGGGGACAAATATGTTGGAGAAGCAGGGTGTAGGGTTGTCTGGTTTTGGTGTTAAAAAGGAGGAAGGGGAAGGTCAAAGCCTTTGACCCTGGTTTTAATAAAACGGGGGAGGGGTAATTATATTTTTGGGGATTGGGCTTGTTGTGTGGTTTGGGCCTGGGTTTGTAATGGATTGGGTTTGTATTTGGATTTGGTGGGATATTAGTACTAGGTCCGTTTGGTTTGTAGAAGTTTAATTACAAGGACCAATTTCATAAATTTATGAAAGTTGAGGGTTAAATATGTCATATATCCAAATTCTTTCCAAGTACTAAACCTGCCATATTTTATTTCCACAAGGACCTTGATGTTTATTTTCCAAATTTAAAATGCCCGGGGACCTTTTCTGCCTGTTATGAAACATGAAAGACCAAATGTGTAACTTTCTCAAACTTTTCACCCAAGAACTAATTTTGATAATTTTTGACTTTTAAAAACCTTGGGTTGACTTTTCTTTCATTTTAAATCTTCAGGGACTAGTTTTGTCAATTTTTGAAACTTGAGGGACTGAAACTGCTAATTATGCAAACTTTGTTCGTTTTTCATTTGTTTTTAAACATTTTGCATCTAAAACATATAAAACACACTTTTGGGATAATTTCTGTATTTTGATGCATTTCTGATTGTTTTTTTGGATGTTTTGGCAGTTCAGATACTATAAAAATGATGAGTATTTACACACTCATCACATTCCCTAATTGATTATAACAAAAAGGGGAAGAGATATTGTGGTGGCATGGCATGGATTAAGGGGAAGACAAGATTCATTCATTGCGAGATTTAATTATCTCAATTTCTCTACTTCGTTTAGGGAAGTTCGTACAAGAATGTGTTAGTTTTGTCATCATCGAATAGGGGAAGATTGTTGGGTTTAAAGATTTGATGATACAAAACAAAAGGAATGAAACATGAAGGACTTAAGAAGACAAAGGAATAATTCTTTAAATGATGAAGAATGAAACACAAGGGACTTGCTTGCTAAAGAAGATTTTATTTATTAGTCCTTCGTAGTATTTTGTAAACCCTAATTCTCTATTGTATAAAAATCAAGGGTAAAGGTTTTAATTAAGTCTTTCATAATGTAGTCGACTAAAGGTGTATTCTAGAATTGATCCTCTAAGATCAGAGGTGTCTTTGATCCCTGTTACAGTTAGGTAATACGTTATATTCTGATCAAATATAATTGGAGGTGATTGTGGAAAAACCTTGTTCAATAACTTTGATTTGTTTAATTCCGCTGCATGTACATGTTTATTATCATTGTTATTGTTAACCCTATATGCTCAAAATGATCCAAGGAGCCTAACAAACTCAATACAAGTCAAAGTTCAAAAAAAATGTCATTTACCAATTGCGTCATGGATTGCAGTGTTTCTTTCTAGACTCAAATGTAAATGCGATTATCAACTATGACTTTCTAAAGTGAAATATAAATGATATCTGGAAGTTGGACTTTCTAAAGTCAAACACCCAAATCCTTAAGAAACCCTGCATATTTCAAAACTCAGACAAACACCATTTAGCACAATTTAGAAACCAACAAATCCACAACCTAAATTAAGCATTGTTTTTACAACCTAAAGTAATGAAACCATATAAACAAATACCAAACAACAAAATACTAGGTTAATTGTCTTAGGTTATTTAACCCATACATAAACAACAAACACTAGGGGAATTCCACAACGGCTGTTGAGGAAGCGCGGTGTAGTTTCAACAGCTCCCTAGCCAACTCCCAATTCATCCTCACATTTTTAGAGTGATCATGACTAGAATTGATGAGCTTGATATAAAGTATCTTTAGGAAGGGGGAACACGCAAGTATGAAATTTATTATCGTTAATTCATTCACTGACCTAGGAAAAGATCTAAACACCACTCTCTAGAGCTGGCCCAACCCCATTCTGTACTTGCCTAAATCTAAAGAATAAATTTGCAAAGGTGGATCACTTTCTAATGAAGCCTGCAAATTGAGATAGTATTGAGATGCACAACAATGGCAATTTAAGAAGTTGTATTTGATACATATGCATTCCACTTACTCTGGTTTCTAGCTTTTGCAATTTTGAGGCTCCACGAATAATTTGAATGATGAATGATACCATTGCATTGTTCCCAAAATCGACTCCTGATAGATTTAGAGTCTTGAGGGATACAAATGCCACAGGGACATTCATCCAGGAGCTACCTTCTGCCAACAACTACAAAATGTGGACTTTTTGTAAGTTTGAAAGATTACTTTTGTTAAGTATTATACATTACTTTATAATTATGTAATTTGAAGTGTGAAAATGAAGTTGGTCTTACCTTGCACTCCTGAAAATCCAGTATAAGCGACTCAAGTTTCGGAAGAGTTCTCAGCTGAAAGATGTTGTAAGTTGTGATTGTCGTAGGATGGTTCCAAACACCAAATGAAAAATTCAACTTCTTCAGATTCCCTAGTTGTGCAATATCTGAGAGTCTCATCTTGTTTATACCAGTACGATTTATTTTAAGAGACTCAACTAAGGGACAACCAGCAATAATCTCCCAAATTGTACCATTATGAAAATTGATGAATAACAATTCTAAGCTCAAGAGATTTGGAAAACCCGTAAAAGATACCAAACTAGAAAAAGTACACCAATGAAGTTCTAGATGTTTCAACTCCATACGACGGTACAATTGGGTTGGCAAGGTAACTGGTTCACCATACCAGTTTCGAATAATGAGCTCCTCAATTCCCTGCTGAGCCAATAACAATAAACAATCATGAATCTCTTCATAATTGAAGTCATCTTGTCCAAATAGCATTTTGGGCTCTACGGAGAACACAAACCTTATTATAGGACCTTTGAGGTGAAGTATCAGTCTACTAACATGCCTCCAATCAAACTTATTTGTTAAAAAAATAAAAGAAATCCTCATCAACTAAGACATTAGTGAGCAACATCCATTTAAACCTCCAGTTTTTTGCTAAACTATCGGTCCTCACCGCATCTTTTTGTGGCAAACAATTCATATTATTAGAGATCACGTTATCCGGCATTTTGCTAATATAATCTGGCATGGTAGCAATAACATTACGTCCAAGAGACATGGTATTGTTGGAATTTGATTTGGTTTATTGAATTCTGGGAAACTAGAGTTTGGATTTGGATTTTTATTTTCAGTAAATTAGTTTTTTGAGTTTTGATTTGCTTTTTCATAAGGGTTTGTGTAATTATGGTGGGTATAGCCGTATAGGGGTTTGGTGGGTGGGTTTATTGTTTCGCGCGCAAAATTATTAAGCGTATCAAAGACGGTCAACATGCAAAGTCAAGTTCATAATTCCTCCCTAATGTTTGTTGGCTTAACTACGGTTTAGATGTATAGTTAAATCGTGGAAGGACTATTATGCCCCTCAAAATATAACTGATGCGGGATTTTGAAACCTCACAAAAGGTTTTACTTCTCATGGGATCTTGAGAAGCTTGCAATCCTCCAAGCAGTGTACCTGACCGTTGTAGTGTAGTAAATGGTAGGTCTGGGGGATTGATCATTCTCTAAGGGAATAGTGTCGTTAGGATTGAGATGTATGTTAACTAGGTCTAAAGGTGAGGGATGATTCTTTTTGTATTTTTATATTTTATGAAAGCAGTAAAATCTCGGGTATTGGAAGAGTAGGCGGAATTAGTTGCTAGCCAACTAACCCAAAATTACTAATTAAACAAAATAAAGTAAAATAACAAGAAAAGTAAATGTGGTGGATTACTTATAAAAGACAAATGTGTTTACTTAGATTTTCACTACTCCCTAGTTATCTCTTATTGATTTATTGATTTGTTACAATTGTTTGATTGAAGGATTGTATTCCTTAATATCGGTCGTAGGGGCGTGTACATCCTTCCCCAACTCTATGAGTATCTACTTCTTCTTATGATGACACGTTTAGTATCCTACCATAGAATCATCAACATCTACTCATGCATTAAATACAATCAATAACACCATAGTACACATCCGATTATGTTTCTTAAGACATTTAAGCATGTTATCGTATAGGAGATTAGCCAGTTTTCTTAAGCCTAACATGAGTCAATCAATCAAACAATCAATAACAAATCAACAAACAATAGTTAACAACTAGGTTTCATTAGATCTAAGCTAGCATGTTAATGAAAAGAAAAGACAAACAATTAATCAAACAACACATAGACATATTGAATGACTAAAGGATAACTTATCTTTCAATTAAACATGGAAGAGAATAGGGTTTGAAACCCTAAAGTTGCTGTAAAATTCGGAGTACAAAGTTCCCTCAAAGTTCCACAAGTTCCACCCCTTTTTAATGAAAAAACTAAAAGTATATAGAGAGATACATAGGTGACGGCGTCAGGTTATGAGTCCTGACGCCGTCAACTCGCCGTCTTTAGGGTTTCTAAATGCCCAATTAATCGGCTTGACGTCGTCACTCTTTATCATCACTGGGCCGTCTCTTGTAGTTGTTGTACGTGACGGCCTACTCCCAATAACACGTGACGCCATCACGTGTTAATCCTCCAAAAGTCCTCTGGCCCGTCATTTGCAAATAAATTCCATCACTTGAATCTTCAGGTGAGGGCGTCACCCTATAAGGTGTGACGTTGTCACGTGTAATTTCCAGCATAGTTTCTTGATTTTGTCGTTTTCTTTTCTTTTAACTCCAAAAACCTCCAAAATGCTCCATTTTCCAGAATTCTCATCCCATGTACCTAAAATGACAAAAGAAGCGATTTAAGGTAATATTTGACCATATACTTACGATTTAGGGCTTAAATGACCCTCTAAAAGCTTATCAAATAAATCCTTATCAAATACCCTTACACTTGGGATTTGCTTGTCCTCAAGCAAATGAGCTTTTATACCAATCAAAATACAAGTTAGGGGTCATT
Source organism: Artemisia argyi (assembly GCA_030686995.1). Lineage (NCBI taxonomy): Eukaryota > Viridiplantae > Streptophyta > Magnoliopsida > Asterales > Asteraceae > Artemisia > Artemisia argyi. The sequence goes on along the minus strand of CM060678.1, from coordinate 84,986,766 downwards.
TAACATTAATATAAAAGTGTTTACAACAAATGATCATTCTACCTTAGTCAAAATAAGCACAGAAATTATAAACTAGCACCTCACAGATAGTGTTTGGATACTCTCATCTCTCGGGTGTTATAAGTTTATATATCACAAATGAAAATGGAAAAATATCTCTCACTACCTGTCATAGCAAATAGATTACTATAGGCTTGGGAAAGGATCAAAACCTCCACCACTTTGGCGTAAGCACCTAGGATAAACTATCAAAGAGGTCTTTTAAAGGGTTATAACATTAGGTGTAGGGGTAAGGAAAAACATGGTTTGTTGGATTAAGGGATATTTTACTGGTGACAAGTCAATTGTCTTAGTTAATGACACATACAATAAGGCGTTGCTAAGCCGACGCTCAACTCAACTAACTACTATGACTGTTTATGGCAAGACATTATTTGACTCAACATGAATAAAAGAAGCGAATGATAGCCCGTATGTTTTTCTCTCTCTTATTATTTTTTTATTTTTTTTATTTTTTATTATTTTTTTTTTTGCATACACTTTTACTCTACTATCCAAAATAATACATCAAAGGGAACTTGCTTCCTCCTTACACTTAAACTTTTACATAACTTAAAATAAAGACTCGAATTAAGATAATCGAAACATTTTGAGTACTTTAAAATTTTAATGCACATAAGGGGGTAATAAATGATGTTCTTCCCCATTACTCCATAATACTAGTACTTTACCCATGAGTTCCAATCGTCCCAAAACAATATGTATAAGATATGACTCGAGTTAGCAACCATGTAATCATTTAGACAACTAAGGCCGGGTTTAAACATATAATAATAATGCACTAAAGATGGGTGCATACAAGGAAGGCTAAGTCGATTTGAGTGTACATTTGGGGGTGGATTGTAAACAAATTATTCCTTTAAGTAAAATGCTTAAAGTTGGAAACGAAAAAGATAGGCTCTGAGGGGTGTACTATGGGTATCGTGTACTAAAAATGAGTACATCGTAAAGGTGTGGGAAAATTACTTGACCAATGAAGTCAATGTAATTATAATACAGGTTTAAAACATTGGTTATCCTAATGCCTCTTATCATATATCAAATAACTAACTACACGAATGTAGTCTCACTAGTTGTCTCGGGATGCATCACTAACGCAAGTTCTAGAATCTAAGTACTACCGGTACACTCATAAGTACTAACAATGAATATTTTTTCTTAATAATCTAAAGGCGAACCTCACATATTTGGGTGGAAATTTTTGAGTGGCACGGTTTTTGTGCTAGTCATATAATTCCTATCCATGAGACGCTTATTAAAACTAAAGTTTCATTCCTATATGTTGCAAAAAAAAATTTAAATTTTGTGTCAAAATTACCCTAACAAGTATTCATCTCAGTTTTATTACACATCTACTATTAAACAAAATAAAAATCAAGCGAAGTTGTAGTTTCTAAGTATCCCAATTTACCCCCTTACACTTAAGTCGAATATTGGCCCCAATGTTCCAAATAAAAGGTGTAAAAGCAAAGATAAATGAAAATGAAAGAAACTAATACTCCCCTGATTCGCTCGGTATAGACGACGATATGGTAACATGGTTAAATCTTCCTCCAAGAGATGAACAATGCAAAGCTTCACTCATGAAATATAATCATCTTCTTATCTAATATAATCTGATAAACAACTAAGAAAACAAACAAGAAACGTCGCGTAAAATCGGCGGTAAACTCTATATAAAAGTAAATCCTAGAAAGGGAGTAAAGATATATTGCTTGCAAAATGAATGTTTGCGGATTCCTGGAGTTTAAAAATTTTTAGATTTTACGAAACTTTATAATTCCAGCAGAAAAACAAAACCTGGAAAATTTTTCAGAAATAACACCTGACGTTGTTAGCTTTAACTCCTGATGTCACACCCCTAAAATCGGGTCCAGCGGAAGCATACATGTAGCTGGGGTGTAACTCAATTGGTATTACAAAACAAGTGTAAAATGGTATTCATTTCAATCGTTTAGAATAAAATCTTTTAACCAAAAATGTTGAATTTACATTGTTAAAAGTAGTGCGGAAGTAGGCCCTAAAAATAATTTAGAACGGTCCCCAAATGAATAAATCAGAGTCTTTTATGACCATACCATGCCCTGCCAAAACCTCCTGTAGCGTGCCATTGCTTAAAACCTGAAAATACATGCTAAAGTGTCAACATAATGGTTGGTGAGTTCATAGAGTCTTGTGAAAAAGAATGTAATGCATTGAAATGAAGATTTCCCAGCAAAGGCATCGTAAATCCACTCAGTTACAAGTCCCGCCATAAGAGACTTGTAACCTGTGTGTTTACAACCCACTGCCAAATGTAATATGTTTGTAATAAATCAGTCATAAGGTTGTTGCAAAGGCATCGTAATTCCGTAGTAATAGTGGTGGAAAAGTATCGTAATTCCATAAGTAATTTTCGTATGTACAATAGCCACAAGTATAAAGTGAACCGACATAAATTTCAAAAATGCTACATTGTCTCTTAAGCTCATGACCCCGAAGCTAGACTTTGTAATGGCCCCAACAGAGTGTCTACCAGGCACTCAATTTGATAAGACATGAAATGCATTCGTCCCGTTGGAGCAACCCAAACACGAATGGAGGCGTCACCCTCAATAGATCTATTCATTCACTCTCGCTTAGCACTAAAATTAACGGTCCATGATAATAAAGGGGACTTGTCGTGAAGTGGTAGTAAGGCAACTTAAGCAATGTATGGAATTTGTAATACTTGGGCATGTACAAAAATAATTGTTGCAATGTATTCTCCCCCGTGGGATTTGAAATCGTATAAAAGTATAACACGAGTATTTAAGCATGTATCTCCCCCAAAGAGTTTGAAAAGTAATTAAACCAGTAAAAGTGGGGCTATGACTCACCTGATATGATGGTACCATGAACATGTAATGAGCTGAAAAACAAGGCACGCACACTAGCCGCAACCTAATATGAATGATGAACGATCTACTTTAGATCATGAAATGATGTTATGAATGTCCATACACATGTTCCTATACCACTCTACTCTTTGAAAAATACTTGTTGTTATCAAAATAATACATTTTCCAAAACTTAGGAAAATATGGCTATTAGAAAAAATAAAGCTAGTTGCAATATATATACTTATATATATATCGTATGTTTCCATGTTAGTGTTGAAATCCTCGGGTTGAAATCCTTGAAATAACGCCTTGTAGTGATAAAAATATACTTGTAATAACTAATACTTCATTAGTTATAAAATTGGGTACTTGGTATTATTTTTAGAAATCTAGAGTTACTACGTAGTTTTAGCGTTATATTTCCAAAAGCTGTCAAAATGAAATGAGTTTTGCCGATATTCAAACGTGAATATCTTTGTCGTTATAAGTCCATTTTACTTGTTCTTTATATCCACGGTTACGTCTTAGTATATAGTAATATATTTTGGAAAGATTGACTCCTCCGGGTTACGTTTAAAGTCTCGTTTTGTCCGACGAAAAACGTCCAACAGCATGTAATTTTCAGAAAAATACTTTTCGTCAACAAACTTGCAAAAACCATAACTTCTTCGTTATAAACTCTTTGTAATCCATTCTTTCGCCTACGGATTCGTTTTTGAAAGTATTTTCTAAAAATTTTGCCAAAGTTTACTTTGTATTTACTGATTTTCCAGAATTTACCAAAATGGGACAGTAGGTATATTTACTTGTTAGAAATCCATTTCCAAGGTTCAAAACTAGTTTCTACATCAACCAAAACTCTTGCAAACTTCACAAAACTATACTAATCCTACCATACACCTTCTTAGGGTGCCATGGGTTCCTAATGACTAGTAATCAAGTTAATTTAACAAAGGAACACCTAAAACCAATTCTAGGGTTTGTATGTTCAAAAAGTATACAAAAATAAAGTGGTATAACTAGTTTGTGCATGAAATTAAGCATGAATACTATAAGTTACATATGTTAATTAGATGAAAACATGAAAATAATTTTGAATACTCACTTTGAAATAATAGGTGATTAGATGATGAGAAACCTTGGATTACTTGTGTTTTTGTTGTAAGATTCTTGATTAGAATGATGAAATGAACAACTTTGATGCTTTGTACTAAGAAAAATAATGGATTGATCATGGATCTTGGTGTTGGGTCGTGGTTATGGTGATGGGGAAGAGAATGAGAGCCTTTTTGATTATCTAAAATTATGTATGTTTTGTTTTTATGGTTTATGTAAATACTAGTAACTTAAGTATATAGTATAAAATGTATACATTAATGCATAAGGTTAATAATTTGTATAAAATTGCCTTGGTGAGGACTTATGAGGCCGGTCATGGTGAGGCTAGGGGGGGGGGGGGGTTGGGTAGTTTTGATTTAATTAGGAATTTTGTGTAAGGTTATGTGTTATTAGTTAAAATCGGGTACCGGGTTTAATAGAAATAAATGTTAACAAAGTTAACCGGGACAAAATAAAGTCATAAGAATGATAAAAATATGTTGGGTACAATTACTGAGTGTTCGGGTGATTATTGTTTAGTTTTCACGAAAACCGTCGTAATATTCATAAGCTTACGTTATAAATAAAATAAATTTCCAAAATACTGGGTAAATGAATATTATAACTTTTATGATGATAAAATGGATATAAAAATATGTCGGGACCATTGTGGGAATATTTAGATATATTCGTCGTGTATAAACCGGGTGTTAACGTTTATTATAAATACTTATGCGTAAAACGTTAAATGTATCATATATATAAATTTGAAATTCCTAAGAGTGGTATAACATGGAAATGCTGTTATGATGATATGCAGACTATCTCCAGTCCGTATGCAGTGTCCTTACTGATAATGAAATGAATTCGCACCTAAACCAATCCGGTTACGCGAATTTGAATACCCGTAAACTAAATTTACGATGAAATGTGTAATGCAAGTGAATAGTGAAAACTTTCCGGAAATGAATAGTACTTGATGAATAGTAAAATTTTTGAATGCTTCTCAGAATGTCAAACTGACACAAAAAATGATGAATAGTAAACTGATGAATAGTGTTTTGATGAATAGTGTTTTTCCAAAGTTTGGGAAATGACCTGAAATGGTGAGTTGTGACACCTGACGCCGTCAGAAATGACCTTATATAATTCTTTATATTTTGTTTCCGAAAAATTTCTGGAAAAATCCATGTTTTAATACCTGGAATCCTGCAAAACATTCTTTGTGACTTGATACAAGCATTTGACTCAAACAAATAATAATATGTATACTAATTTCTAATTGTTATTGTTCATGTTCAATTCGTTCTTTATAAACAAATATTATCTTCCCTTACACTTACCTTTTTGCAAAATACCTTTAGATGTAATTAAGACGAGGTTAAAAAATATATAAAGCATTTTCACAATTTTATTTGAGACATAAACAATAAATAATAAGGAAAAGTATACATACGGAAACAAATAAAATCAAACAAACAAATAAATAATGAAAAAGAAGCTTGGATTGCCTCCCAAGAAGCGCTTGTTTTTGTTCGAGTCACAAGCCTGACTCTACCCTTATTTAACGGAAATAAGGGAGGTTTTCCCTACACTTAGGATTAAGTGCAGGTGAAAGTAGCGATACGCACCATCTCGGTGGAAGTATGCCTCGTGAGAAATGAGTGGTGGATGAATTATATACTCAAAGGGGTGTTTTCCTTTCATCATAACCTTACCTAGTTCACTTTGGTGAATGGGTGAGTTAAAGTTTTCTCCTAAATAGAGATTATCTTCTATCAACTTTGAGAGACTCCTAGTTGGGAATCCATCTTGACCTAATAAACCCGGTTTAAACCTGTAATGTTTCTTGTGAACAATCATGAATGGGTGATGTAAGTATGTAAGGTCATGGTTCACTCCTATGTTAGCTTCCTCTCTACAAGGCTTAGAGTCTACTACCTTCAACGTAAAACCACCCGGACTATATGGTTTGATGGGTGGATCGGGACCTTTTTCAATTCCTAAATTTTCATCCATGGATGGAAGATTAGGTAACGGATTTGGTTGAGGCTCCGGTTCATCAAAACTAAGAACTTCCTTAGAACTAAGAGAAAGGTTGTGACTACAAGTATTCAAACCTATTTCATCTAGTTGTGTTTGTGTAACACCCCCATTTTTCACTGATCGCAACGGATTAAGTGTTTGGGGTATTACCTCATGGAACAAAGACAAGATAATAGAAAACGACTCGAAAAGAGACGTTTTAGAAAAAGGTGTTATCATGTATTTATTCATCAGAGTTTTTATAGTAAAAGATATACTTTTACCAAAAGAGAGGTCCTTAAAGATACGTTTTAAGGCAAAACTGATGAATGATAACTATTCTGGACGTCCTCATGTCCAGTACTTTTCTGTGCCAGAGTTCCTAAATAGCTCATTTACCTAGGATAACATGCTTAAAAGTCAACACGAATGTTGAGTGAGAGTCATAGGTTTAAATAGTTAAGGTGTGTGAATACAAGCTCCGCAGGGTTTAGCTTAAACCCTATGTGTGGAAAGGTTTAGTGATAGCAGGTATATTGCACTAAGCTCATGAACCACACATTAACAATCCAGATCATGGAGTCTGCAGACTAATCCATGATGGGACGGGAAGGATAACTTGCCAAAGTTAATCCTTTAGAGGGTTTAAATATAATACTTAATGGTACCCTCCAGTCAGAGTTAGTACCAACGGGAGTTGTCAAAATCCAATAGATCTATCAATTATATTCGCGTTCACTTGTGTAAAATATCACAAGCGATTAGATTCATGAATTTTGTTGTGTAGGGGTGGCAGATAGTTTACTCATGCAACAACCAAAGAAAAAGACTTGTATTCGATTTAAAGCACGTGTCCCCCTCACAGGGTTGTAAAGTATTTAAAAGTGAGGCTATGAAAACTCACCTGGGTCTAAGGTAACTAGGGTAGGGTTTAGACAGCTCACTCACGTATCCTAGGGGTAGTGTAGGTGGGTGTGTGTATGTCAAGTCTTAGTCTAGGTTTTTAAGTAATTACTCATAAGGTTTATAGATATAACATAACACCGTTCAGGCCATCACAATTCAAAAGTATATGACTCCTCACATGAAGCTCCCTACTATTGTATTATGTCATTAACATAATACCGTTCGGGCCATCATAATTCAGAAGTTAATACTCCTCACATGAAGCTCCCTACTATTGAGTTACGTTGTTATTAAGTTTTAGTTATAGCATAACACTGTTCGGGCCATTACAATTCAGAAGTACATGCAATAATCGTTTGAGGAGCCAGGGCACTTTAATTCGTAAACCCAGCAAACTCGTCAAAACGAAATATCCACATGGTACTCCTCACATGAAACTCCCTAGTATTGTGTTATGTTTCTAACTCAAAATAGGTTTTTATATTTTATATGAAAATCTTCCATTTAAACGCTTCAAGTTTATATATTTACACTTTCTACCTTAAACTTATAAACTTATAACATTTAGGCATATAACTTTCTATCTTTTACACAACTAGTCCCTATAATTATGTATTTGAAAGAAATGGCAAAAATAGTCCTTAAACTATACTATCTTTCAATAATTACCCTTTATACCCTTAACTTAACAATATTTACAAATCTAGTCCTTTTAAGTTTATATTTCATTTTTCTTATTATTATGAGGTTTTAAAACTTTACAAAAAGGGTCCTTGTACTTATAACTTTTAAGAATTTTTGAAAATAGTCCCTAAACTTTATATTTTCAAAAATTTACAGTATATACCCCTATGCATGAAAACTTTTACAAAACTAGTCCTTTTTCCATGCAAATTGTATTTTAATGGGATAATTAAGTTTCTTAGCTTATGATTAACTTATATTTACTTAATTAAGTTACCTAAATCAGATTATAACATGTAATAAAGCAATTTAGGATATAAACATGTAATTATCCAAAATTAGGGTTTTTAAATGATTATTTCTAAAAGGAAAGGGTCAAGGCTTATCTAAGGGTTCTAAGGCATGTCCTAGGTATCTATATCAGTATTAAGACTACTAGAATCAAAGAAAAGACTTACCTAGGTCGTGGGAACCTTAACGAGACCAACTAGGGTTTCTCGACTCAAAACTAAAACTCGACAAGGCTAGGGCTCTTGTACTCGATTCCTATGGGTATTAGGGACTTATAACTACATAAGTATGTATGGTAAAGAAGAGAGGGAGGTGTGGAATGAAATGGAGGGGAGGGGGTCGCTATTTATAGGGTACGAGGGAGTAGCGAGAAAGAAAAAGAAGAAGGAGGTGGCGAGGAGGGGGTGACTAATGTTGCCTAGGATGGTGAGGAGGACGTGTGCTACATGGTAGCTAGGGGTTGCTAGGCCGGTTGTGGTGGTGGTGAGGTTGTGGGTCAAAGGTGGTGACAAGGAGGTAATCCACCTCCTTTCTTGGGTGCTTAGAGGTGCTAGGGTGCTAGGTTACTATTAGGGAGGTGCTAGGGTGCTTGGTTGGTTCATTTGAGGTGCTAAGATGGCTTGGTTTAAGCTTTAGGTTTAGGTTTCACCTAGTTTTGTATAGTTTATGATTTGGTCCTAGCTTAGGGTTTAGTGCCTAAATCAGGTCCTATGGGTGTTTATTGACTAATATTAAGTCTTAGGAGGCTTATACTAAGTGGTGATAACCTATGGTAAAGATTTGGGAAGGTTTAACCTAATTTCCGGGAAGTTATAACCTAATTAGGGTTTTGTGCTTAAGGGACTTGTACCTAGGTTCTAGAGGTTTGTACTATGATCTAGGGAGTCTAATATACCCTAAAGTTACTAATGTAACTCATACCTAAGCCTTGAACACTTTCAAGTTAGTTCATATAAGCGATTCGGGTTTTTAAGCTAACCGGGAACACATAGGTGCAATTAGGGTTTTCTGATGAGTATTGTGTTTTAGAGTGATAGTTTACTTACTGAAAATGTGTTTGTAACCTTGAATTGACATACCTGGATGTTTACATCAAGTAAACATAGTGGTGGTTGGCATAGGTGGATACATGAGCTTGTCTAGAGGTTAGAAAGGCAATAGTAGTATAGTAAAGCAAAAATTTCACTTGGGAAATAGCTATTGGCATTTCTATCGTAGATGGTGCTTAGTGAGGGCCTAAGTTAAGTTATTAAGGCATTGCTAACCTAAAGGGACTTAGTGGGAAAGTTAGTGGGTTGCTACGGTCTCCCATCCTAAAAGAAAATCTCATCCCGAGATTTAGCTAGGGTTAGTGGGTGAGGGTGAGAATAGATGGGGATATTTAGCACGCATTTAATCCTTTCATTCCCAAGTATACTCTGGTCCTCTTTTAGAGTTCCACCGTACCTTAACGATAGGAATCCGGTGATGTTTTAGATTTTTGACCTCTCGGTCCATGATTTCGATTGGTTCCTCTATGAAATTAAGCTTATCATCAAACTGAAGCTCTTTCATAGGTAGGATAAGTGATTCATCCGATAAACACTTCTTAAAGTTGGAGACGTGAAACGTGTCGTGTATATTACTTAATTCATCTGGCAATTCATGTTGGTATGCCACCCAATCAATTCGTTCTAAAACCTTAAATGGTCCGATGTATCTCAGATTAAGCTTTCCTTGCTTTCCGAAACGAAAGACACTTTTCCTAGGTGAAACTTTAAACATAACCTTATCTCCGAATTGAAATTCTAAAGGCTTACGTCTTATATCAGCATAACTCTTTTGCCGATCCCTTGCAGCTTGTAAGTGTTGTCGGATTTGAACTATTTTCTCATTATCTCATGGATTATCTCTGGACCCGTACTTTGAGCTTCTCCAAGTTCGGCCCAGCAGACAAGGGATCTGCACTTACGTCCATAAAGTGCTTTGTACGGTGCTGCCTTAATACTAGCGTGATAACTATTATTATACGAGAATTTAATCAACGGTAAGTGTTTCTCCCATCCTTTTCCAAAATCTATCACACACGCTCGAAGCATATCCTCGAGTGTTTAAATAGTTCTTTCACTTTGACCGTCTGTCTGAGGATGATATGCCGTATCATGTCTAATTGAGTACCTAGAGCTTTTTGCATAGATTGCCAAAATCTTGACGTGAAACTAGAGTCACGATCAGATATGATAGATATTGGCAATCCATGTCGCGAAACTATTTCCTTGAGGTACAACCTAGCAAGGATTTCCATATCATCCGTTTCTCGTATAGGGATGGAATGAGCTGATTTCGTAAGCTGATCAACTATTACCCAAATAGTATCATGTCCGTTGGATGTTCTAGGTAGTTTAGTGATAAAATCCATTGTAATTCTTTCCCACTTCCAAATGGGAATTTCAGGCTGTACCAATAGCCCGGATGGTTTTTGACATTCAGCCTTCACTCTAGAAGATGTTAAACACTTGCCCACATATCTAGCAATGGATGCCTTCATGTCGGGCCACCAATAGTGTTTCTTCAGATCCTGATACATCTTATTAGAACCCGGATGGATGGAGTACTTAGATTTGTAGGACTCGTGCATTATTAAGTTCCTTAAGTTACCATAATATGGCAACCATCTACGATTCTTAATGCAACGAGTTCTGTCTGAACGTACCTCAAAAGCCTTATTCATCCCTCGTAGGTTTTCCATTTTAAGATTTTCCTTTTTGAGGGCTTCATCTTGGGCTTTGAGTATTCGAGAAGGTAATCTGAATTTAGAGTCATTAATAATGACCTAGCTCTAATCGGTTTGATTCGTTCCTTTCGGCTCAAAGCATCTGCTACTACGTTAGCTTTGCCAGGGTGGTAACGAATCTTACAATCGTAATCAGCGAGCAGTTCTATCCAATGATGTTGTGTTATGTTCAACTCTTTTTGATTAAGAATATGCTGTAGGCTTCTATGATTGGTGAAAACCATACATTTTGTGCAATACAGATAATTTCTCCATATTCTTAGAGCGAACACTACTGCTCCTAATTCTAAATCGTGTGTAGTGTAGTTTTCCTCATGCGGTTTAAGTTGCCGTGATGCATAAGCTATAACCTTATTTCTTTGCATCAATACAACTCTAAAACCTCGACGCGAAGCATCACAGTAAACAACAAAATCGTTGTTTCCCTCTTGTAATGCTAAGATCGGAGCTTCACACAACTTTCTCTTCAAAAGTTGGAAAGCTGTCTCTTGGTCTTTTTCCCAGTCAAACTTCCTGTTTTTCTAGGTTAACTCCGTCAAAGGTTTTGCCATTTTTGAAAATCCTTCAATAAATGTTCGATAATAACCGGCGAGTCCTAAGAATTGTCGTATTTCGGTAGGATTCGTAGGTTACGGCCAATTCTTAACTGCTTTGATATTTGCAGGATCGACATGAAGTCCTTGTTTATCTATCAAGTGTCTGAGAAATTGCACAACACTAATCTAGAACTCGCACTTAGAGAACTTTGCATAAAGTTTCTCCATCTTAAGTAGTTCTAGGATTATTTTCAAGTGTTGGGCATGCTCTTCCTCGTTATGAGAATAGATAAGGATATCATCTATGAACACTATGACAAATTTATCCAAGTATGGTTTACACACCCGGTTCATGAGATCCATGAAAACCGCTGGTGCGTTTGTCAAAGCAAATGGCATAACTTCAAATTCATAGTTCCTATATCTTGTTCTGAAAGCGGTTTTAGGGATATCCTCTTCCCTAACTCTGAGTTGATGATAACCTAATCGTAAGTTGATCTTCGAATATACACTCGAACCTTGTAGTTGATCAAATAAGTCATCAATCCTGGGTAATGGGTATCGATTCTTGATAGTAAGTTTGTTCAATCCATGATAATTGATACACATGCTCATAGAGCCGTCTTTCTTCTTTACGAATAAGACAGGAGCTCCCTAGGGTGATGTACTTGGGCATATGAATCCTTGATCGGTTAATTCCTTGAGTTGTTTAGAGATTTCCTTCATCTCTGAAGGGGCTAACCTATAGGGTGCTTGGGCTATAGGTACCGCTCCGGGAATTAAATCGATTTGAAATTCTATCTGACGAATGGGAGGCAAGCCAGGTATATCCTTAGGAAAAACCTCTGGGTATTCCCTGACTGCAGGGATCTCATCCAGTTGTTTTTCATCTAGCTTAGTCTCCATTACTTGGATAACGAAGACTCGAAAACCTCGTGATATGTATCATTCCGTTTTAATACATGAGATGAGGTTAAGTCGGGTTTTAGTTCGATCTCCTCAGATAGTTAAAGTCTCACCGTTGATAGGTACATGGATGATTTTCTCGTCACAAAGAATCTTAGCTTGATTCTTGGATAACCAATCCATTCCCACAACAACGTCAAAACTTCCGAGTCTAATGGGTATGAGATCGATTTCAAAAGGGTGGTTGAGTAAAGTTATGGTACAACCCTTGATAACGGTGTTAGTACTAACTAAGTTTCCGTCGGCCATTTCTATGTCGTAGTAGGTATCTAAAGCTACGGGTTTGATCCTAAGTCAAGAGGCAAAAGGTATAGATATGAAACTCCTATCGGCTCCTGAATCAAACAGTACTCTAACTAAGTGATGGTTTAAGAGAAACTTACCCGTGACTACGCTCGGATCTTGCAGGTCATTCCTATCCCTCAACATATAAGCTCTTCCCTGGGCACCATCAATATTTTTCTTTGGACATTTACTTGCATAGTGTCATTTTTCACTGCAAGCATGACAAATGACCGTTACTGGTTGCAGATTACCCCTAGTGGCTGGTACTTTGTACTTACAATCCTTTGTCTGATGGCCCACCTTGTTACATGTGTTACATTTAATGGAACAAGGCCCTGTGTGATGCCAATTGCACTTCTTACACAGAGGGGCTTTTCCAGCATAACCACTTCCCTCATTTGGAGTGGCTACATATGCTCTAGTAGTCTCTTGCCTTGGTTGAGGGTAGGGGTTGGTATGATGATTACCATAGGTATAACAGGTATTACCGAAAGCTCACCCATAGTGGAACTTTCGTTTATTATCGTTGGGCACTGGCACAGAGTTGTGCTTTGTTACTTGATCCATTAACCTCAAAGTGATGTTAATGGCTTCCTCTAATTAAAGTCAAACAACCGCAACTAACATCAAAGATAAAAAAAAAAAAAAAAAAAAAAAGAAAGAAAACGAATCTAGTACAACTATCAAGCCGAAACTAGCTCATGTTTAACAAGCAAATTTATATACCAACTTCGAAGTCAAAATGGGTCACGAAAACACTAATAACAAATAAGCAAGAAACACCACGAGTTCAACTCAACTCGACTGAGTTGACTCGGCTGAGTCGAGTCGACTTGCCTGAGTTGAGTTGACTCTGTTCAATACGACAAACAAACATCCCTTTAGTCCAAGATTCACCACACGAAAGAAAAGAAAAAATTATGAAAGCATTTATAGTCGAGTTTTATATCCTCGAGAATATGTAAATCAAAATCAAATTGGTTTTTAAACAAAAGTTTAATAAAAATGAGTGTTGATTTCGTCATACCCAAAAAGAAGAGAATAGAGTGGTGCGACGGTGGAGATGATGGTGGCTGTGGTGAGACTCGAACCAAAACACCACCCAAAAGTCATGATCTAGACCCGATCAAATAAGATCTACACTTTTCTTGACCCGATCAACATACGTACATACATGATCTGTCTTGCCGGAAAACTCGCTGGATGTCTCGCCAAAAAAGTGGCGGCGCCGGATAATTTTAGAGTGAGAGAGAGCAGTGATAAGTGAAGAAAATGAACCCTAGTATTTGTTTTATCATTTGGCTAAAACGTCCAGGGGCCATTCCTGCCCATTTTCAGAAGTTTAGGGGGGGGGGGGGGGCGGACAAACATCAAGACAGGGAATGCTTTTGCAATTTTAGTTATCTTTTATATAGTTATGGTGTAGGGCCCATTTCAGTTAGTAACCGGTTGATACGACTCACGAAATTTACACCGTTGCGTTCAAAATAATTTTTCCACAAAAAACAAGTATTTACACGACTATTTTCTCGTAATTAATATAATAATATTTTAAATAGTTTAATGCATTTATGGTTGTGCCGAAACACAGAATGTGCAGTTTTAACGTTTCGTGAGAAAATTCTCTCATATTCTATTCAAATAAGTTTGAAAAGGCCCGAAAGTGAAACTTAGGAAATAATAAGCATAATTTATTATTTAAAATTAGTCTAGAAAATTACGGGTGGTTATAGCCTAAAGCTGAGATCACAAACGCAGCTAAGGCCAAGGTTGAGATCTCAAGGCCATGGTAGCCAAGACCAAAGCCACGGCAAGGCCACGGCTAAGACCTCATGGCTTTCTATACCGAAATCATTATAACAATTATACATGTTTTACATATTAAATACTACAACATTAGGGAACTTCATGTGAGGGGTTCATTAGTGTAAACCGTCAAGATGAGTTGTGGATTGATGATTTAAAGTGGCCTGGCTCCTCGAACATTTACTGCGTGACCTCTGGATTGTGATGGCCCGAATGGTAGTACGAGATATACAAACTAAAACCATTTCATAAACAAACGCACACAAAACTACCAAGTATTACATCATGATCAATATATAGACGTATATAGGCTCGTTTATACTTTAGCATCGTTATCCCAAACCTAAGACATGATATCATATTCTAGGTTATGCATAGAGACTTCCCGGCTTATCCATTGATTCCGTTATACGTTTTGATATCATTAGTTAAAGGTGAGTCATAGCCCCATTTTTACTCGTTTAATTGTTCTATAAACTCTTTAGGGGAGATACATGCTCAACTACTTGCTTTTACTTTCATAAGTACTCTGAATTTTTACATATTACTGTGAGTCAGAGCCCCTACACTTTTCAATACTTGTTTTAACTCTTTGGGGGAGATACATGCTCAACTACTTGCTTCTACTTATTAAGAACATGATTTGTACTTATACTTTACTTGCCTTACTTCATACATGATGTGTAGTTTCACTGCGATTGCTAGAGGTTAGGATGTGTTAATAGTAGTCTTTGGGAAATGGCTCCCAGTAGTCTTTTGGGAAGTGACACCCAGTAGTTCTTTAGGAAGTGGCTCCCAATAATCTTTGGGAAAAGGCTCCCAGTATGTGTAGTTTGTGTGCATCCCGACTATATGTCGGAAGACCCTTGTGGTGTATTGTGCTTGTCGTGAGGTTCAGTTGGCTGTTACATTTTACATTAAATACTTGCATATATCGTATACACACATGTCTTACTCATACTATATTTTAGCAGTGGGTTGTGAAAGCATAGGTTGCAAGTTTTGTATGAGCGGGATTTGCAACTGAGTGGATTCACAATGCCTTTGCTGTGGGAATATTTTCTATAGGCTCTTCAACTTATTTGAAACAAACTCTATGAACTCACCAACCATTGTGTTGACACTTTAGCATGTTTATCTCAGGTTAGTAAGGCGATAGCTAGTGTGTGGAACATAGAGTCAAGCTGCATATTCTGAAGACTTACGCTTTTATCATTTACCATTCGAAACATTTTGTATACGTTTATGTATCATACTTTGGAATGTCATGTTTGTAACTGTGAATTAATTAATCGAATGGTAAATTTTCAAAACGTCTCATTTATAGGTCGTTTTCAATAACTTGTACTTTGTATTATGAAGTAGCACCCCAAGTGACACAGTCTCTGCTGTGATATTTTGGGGGTTGTTACAGATTTCTATTAGAGCATTGGTTATAGAGAACTAGGTTGCATTTAGTGCCTAGACCATAACTGCTATATACGTTAAGACTCTCCTCTTTATTTGCCTTACACACACTACATACACATATGCTTTTTGTTAGTTGTTTGTTTAGTTCCACGCTATTAGATGATAGCACTTTAGTATTAATAAGAAACCCTAGAATTTAGTCGAGTTATTAAAAATATGGAGCTCAGTAATAACTAATTATTTAACTTAATCTTGTGACAGTTCTTGTTTGATGAGACATGAGATTTGAGATAAATAATATTATTACTTAGCTTTAGGGATTTGATGACTTGATTATCTTATTATCTGTCTCACAAAGCGAGTTTTTATGTCGGAAATTCTTAAGAAGGATAATTTAGAATCTCCTTATTTAAATGGATTGGGACGCCTCTTTATTTAAATAAAGAAATTGTAAATCACCGAACCATAAGTTTATAAAACCTACTTACATAAATTTGGACACTTCTTTATATGTAAGTAATGAGTTATAAATAAGTGGGCTTATTTGTATCTGATACGACTCCTTAACCACAATCTTAGATGAATCAGAGTGAAAACCACTATTTTAGAGATCCTGAAATCCCAAATTCTCTTAGACACATCGTAAGTAGTTAGCATCAACTGAACTTTGAGACGAAGTTCCTTTTAAGGGGTAGGTACTGTAACAATTCACATTTTCGGGTTACTATTCATTTTCACTATTAACTTTTACTATTCACTCCCGATACCCGCACCACCTTTTGACTAGTACATTTTAAATGACCTTACCTAATCATATACCTAGTCATCAACTAGATATTATTTAGATAATATCTTACAAAATATCTCACTAAGAGAAGTCAAGTTGAAATTCTCTTCTTAAATATCTTAACTAGATATTAAACAATTTCGGTTTTAGGTTTTTATGACTTTAAGCACTCCGATAAAACTTATCACTCATTTAATATGCTTAGATAGGTTATATTAATAAGTTCTAACATTTTTATAAGTTTCATATTTTTAGGATACCCGATTTTGAGTTTCGTGACTTTATGATTTACAGTTAGCGATTATCGGGACTAAACGACCTCCATAAAATAAGACAATAGAAAGTAAACCCATTTAGTCACTCACCACTCATTATGAACGACCAAGAGGTGAATCACCATGGTTTTGGTGGCTTGGTGGGAGCCATAGAACATTAGAGCATTCATGTGTATCCTTTTAAGCCATAGAAAGACTTAAGGCCTAAAAACAACCAAGTATGTATCACGTGTTTCATTCTAGTCCACACCTTAGTGCAAACTAACCTCCTCAAGGTCCTATAAATACCCCTCCCCTCTTGTAGACGTTCACAACACAAAACAAACACAAACACTCTTCTTTTTATTCTTCAAGTTATACTACAAAGTTAAAAGCCTAGTTATTCCCTACATGAAACTAGTGCTTATTTGGCGATTCCATGGTTGAATTAGGAGCTACACAAGGGTACTAGGGCTGGGCTAAGAAGGTTTTTCACAAGGGTTATAGCAAGGTTATCAAGGGTTTGCAAGAGTTGTGTTGAAGGATTAGAAGCTAGGGTTTTTAGTTGAAGAATTAAGCTAGTGTTCCTGTTTTTAGTTTCCCTTGTATAAGGCCAAACGTTGTAAGAAAACTTATACTCATCATCCTTACTATGTTTTCATAAGCTCTATATGTTATATATGTCTTGTTATATTGATATCATGATGTACAAATCCTTAAAACAAGTCTAAACTTATATATCATTATTTGTTCTCATTTATAAAACAAACAAGTAAACTAGTAGGTTATGCTATGATAAACGACTAGAAATATATACTTATAGACTTGAAAAGGCATACAGAATTATAGAGGATCTTAAAAGGAAAACGTAGCAATTTGAATCACCTAAAACGAGTACACGAGTCAAAAGATATGATCAAAAGAAGTTAACGAGACTAAAACGCCGAAACTGCCATTAACAAACTGTTAAGAAGCTGTCCATTTTGAAAGAGGCCCTTCTGATCCATTTTATCAAAAAGTTAAAACACGAAAGTTGTCTGGAATGATGTTTTCCTTCAATATCAAAGAAGCTCGAGTACTGAAAATGCATAACGAATGCTATTTTTCTTCAAATTCTTAACAGCCCCTTTATTACCTATAAGACTATGCCTTTTTGTCACGGCTAAGGAAAACCAAATGGCCTAAAGGCCTAGAGCTGAAATGTGGCTAAGGCCAAGGTTGAGATCTCAAGGCCATGGTAGCCAAGACCAAAGCCACGGCTAAGAACTCAAGGCTTTCTGAACCAAAATCATTATAACTATTATACATGTTTTACATACTGAATAATACAACACTAGAGAACTTCATGTGAGGGGTTCATTAGAGTAAACCTTTGAGATGAGTTGTGGAATGATGATTTAACGTGTCCTGGCTCCTCAAACGTTTATTGCATGACCTCTGGATTGTGATGGCACGAATGGTAGTACCAGATATACAAACTAAAACCATTTCATAAACAAAATCACACAAAACTACCAAGTACTACATCATGATCAATATATAGACTTATATAAGCTCGTTTACACTTTAGCATCGTTATTCCAAACCAAAGACATGACATCATATTCTAGGTTATGCATAGATACTTCCCGGCTTATCCATTGATTCTGTATACGTTTTGATATCATTAGTTCAAGGTGAGTCATAGCCTCACATTTACTCATTTAATTGTTCTATAAACTCTTAGGGGGAGATACATGCTCAACTACTTGCTTTTACTTTCATAAGTACTCTGAATTTTTACATATTACTGTGAGTCATGCTCAACTACTTGCTTCTACTTATTAAGAACATGATTTGTACTTATACTTTACTTGCCTTACTTCATACATGATGTGTAGTTTCATTGTGATTGCTAGAGGTGAGGATGTGTTAACAGTAGTCTTTGGGAAGTGGCTCCCAGTAGTCTTTGGGAAGTGGCACCCAGTAGTTCCTTAGGAAGTGGCTCCCAGTAATCTTTGGGAAGAGGCTCCCAGTATGTGTAGTTTGTGTGCATCCTGACTATATGTCGGAAGACCCTTGTGGTGTATTGTGCTTGTCGTGAGGTTCACTTGGCTGTTAAATTTTACATTAAATACTTGCATATATCGTATACACACATGTCTTGCTCATACTATATTTTAGCAGTGGGTTGTGAACACACAGGTTGCATGTTTTGTATGGGCGGGATTTGCAAGTGAGTGGATTCACAATGCCTTTGCTGTGGGAATATTTTCTATAGGCTCTTCAACTTATTTAAAACAAACTCTATGAACTTACCAACCATTGTGTTGACACTTTAGCATGTTTATCTCAGGTTAGTAAGGCGATGGCAAGTGTCTGGAACATAGAGTCAAGCAGTATATTCTGAAGACTTACGCTTTTATCATTTATCATTCGAAACATTTTGTATACATTTATGTATTCGTACGTGGGAATTGCACCAGGCTTTACCTCTCGAGGGATCTCGAGAAGCTTACAACCCCCACCAGGCAGTGTACCTGATCATTGTAGTATAATATAGTGACAAGTACCGGGGGATTGATCGTTCAACTCAGGAATAGTATCGTTAGGATTGAAATTAATCTAACTAGGTCTAAAGGTGAAGGATGATTCTTTTTGTGTTTTTATATTTTATGAAAAGCAAGTGAAAATCTCGGGTTTTGGAAGAAGGGGCGGAATTAGTTGCTAATCAACTAACCCAAAAGCTACTAATTAAACTAATGTGTAGGAAAATAAACTAGGGTTCTACAAGGGAAGTGAAGCATGTCTACCTATGATATGTTACTCCTTGCTAGCTATCAAATTTTACCTATTGAATTGTCACACCTTGTTTTAATTGACGAGTTGTATTCCTTAATACCATTCATGGGGTGGCGTACTTACTTCCCAAATTCTATAAGCTCCTACTTCACTACTATATCGAGCTGGCTAAGAAGCTCCTAACATGGGATGACTAGAATTCGCTCATGCATTAAATACAACCATAAAAATCTAGTACACATCGGTTCATTTTTCTTAAGACGTTCAAGCAAGTTACACAATGGAGATCTGCCAGTTTTCTTAAGCCTAACATCGAATTCATTCAATTAAACAAGAGACAATAGGAAACAAGAATTATAAGCTAAACCAATTAGACCTATCGAAGTGTCACACCCTAATTGATGAAGATAGACACAAACATCAACAAGGAATCAATAAGATCTAATCAATTATATACAAGTTTCACACAATCATAAGTAGACACAAGGTGAATTAGCCAAGCATAACTAATAAAGAGCAAGCAACAACAATTATAATGGAAAACATGATTAAGATAGAATCAACAAACCAATACATGATGTTTATAGAGTGATTGAAACCCTCTAAGTTGCTGGAAAAACACCTACCTAAACCTAGTAATCGACCTTAGGGTTTAGGGCTTAAAAAAAGTGAAGTTATGATGTTATATTTATAGGCTAATTTTCTGCCGGCCCATCATGACGGCGTCAGCCCGTTACTCTTGATGCTGTCACAACCATTTTTTCACCAAATTGTAGATCTCTTCGTCCTCTTCGCGTGGGCTTTTGAATCACCTAAATCCGAGTTCGTATGCAAAAGTTATGACCAAAACAATATCAGCTACTCCACGCGCAAGTTTTGACCAGTTAACACGTGACAGCCTTGGGTGACGCCGTCACGTTCTCTCTGGGCCGTCACCACTTTTACTCTTGACGGGCCGTCAAGATTTTCTTCTTGACGCCGTCATCCACTGTTCCCAGCAAGGAAAATTAAGTCTTTGCCGTTTTCTTCACTTTTATGCTCGAAAAACGTCCAAAATGCTTCCTTTTCTAGAATTCACTCCCAAAGTACCTAAAATCACAAAAGGAATGATTTAGGGCAATATTTGGTCAAATAAATTCAATTCCGGGCTTAAATGACCCCCTAAAAACGGTTCATTTTTCGCCTCATCATATACCCTTACACTTGATATTTGCTTGTCCTCAAGCAAATGCGCTTTTATTCTAGTCAAAATACAAGTTAGGGGTCATTTAACACTAATATAAAAGTAATTACAACAAATAATCGCTCCACTAAAGACCAAAGACAAGCACGGAGGTCATATACTAGCACCTCACAAATAGTGTTTAGATACTCACATCTCTCGGGTGTAATAAAGTATATATCACAATATGAAAATGGAAAACATCTCTCACTACCTGTCATAGCAAAATAGATTGCCATAGGCTTGGGAAAGGATCAAACCTCCACCACATGGTGTAAGCACCTAGGATAAACTATCAAAGAGGTCTTTTAAAGGGTTGTAACGTTTGGTGTAGGGATATGAAATATACGGTTTTGTAGGATATAGGCTGTCTTTATTGGTGGCGAGTTAATAATCTTGGTTAATTACATGTACAATATGGCGTTGATAAGCCAAGACTAGACTCGACTTAAGCTAATAAATGAAAAATAACAAAAACATAAAATGAACATAGAATGAAACGGGATGGTAGTCCGTATGTTTTTTCTCATTTCTTTTTTTTTCTATTTTTTTTCTTTTTCTTGATTTTTTCGATTTTTTTTTTTTTTTTTTTTTTTTTTTTTTTTTTTTTTTTTTTGCATACACTCTTACTCTACCATCCAAAATAATACATCATAGGGAATGAAAATTCCCCTTACACTTGAATTTTTACATACTTTACAATAAACACTAATCTAATGACTCGAATTAAGATAATCAAAACACTTGGAGTACATTTAAGATTAACGCACATACGGGGGTAATAATATGATGTTCTTCCCCATTACTCCATAAAATAAGTACTTTACCCATGTGTCCCAATCGTCCCAAAACAATATGTACAAGGATATGACTCGACTTAGCAACCATATAATCAATTAGATAATTAACTAAGGGTTTAAACAAATAACAATAATGCACTAAAGATGAGTGCATACACGGAAGGCTAAGGCGATTTGGTTGAACATTTAAGTGGGGTGTAACAAATTCTTCCTTTAAGTAAGATGCTTAAAGTTAGAAACGAAAAGATAGGCTCGGAGGGGTGCACTAGGGGTTTCGTGTACTAAAAATGAGTACAACGCTAAAGGTGTGGGAAAAATTAATTGACTTAACTAGCCAAGTAATATGACTTAAATGGTCAAGTAATTATGATACGGGTTTAACACAAGGGTGATCCTAATGCCTCTTATCAGGTAGTAAATCCTACTACACGAATGTAGTCTCACTAGCGGTCTCGGGATGCATCACTAACGCAAGTTCTAGAATCTAAATGCTACCGGTACACTCATAAGCACTAATAGTAAATGCTTTTCCTATCAAATCTAAAGGCGAACCTCACATATTTGGGTAGAAAATTTTTCTGAATGGTACGGTTTTGTGCTAGTCATACAATCTCCTATCCATGAGACGCTTGCTATGGCTAAAGTTTCACTCCTAAATGTTGTAAAAAATTTTAAATTTGGCGCTAAAATTACACTAACAAGTATTTCTCATAGTTTTATTACACATCTACCATCAAACAAACAAACTCAAGCGAAAGTGTATCTGTAAGGTATCATCATTTTACCCTCCCCTTACACTTAGGATGAACATTGTCCCCAATGTTCAAGTAAAGAATGTAAAAGTGAAATAAGTAAAAAGAATGAAATCAAATACTCCCCTGATTCGCTCGGTATGGATAATAAGGTAGCCAGGTTAGATCTTCCTCCAAGAAAATGAACAATCAAAGCTTCCCTTCCAGAATATAAATCATCCTCTTGTTATATATAACCTGTTAAACCTGAGAAAATAGACAAAAACCCAAAGCATCAACCCGAACAAAGAGAACTCACAACTAGATGTAATTCCAGACTTAGGAATAAAAACAAAACAATTAAAGATATAATGCTTGTGGAATGAATGTTTGCAGATTTCCTGGAGTTTATAAAACTAGAGAATCAACAAAAACTTTAAGACTCCGGTATAAACAAAACTAGCAAAATTTCCAGAATTTTACACATGACGCCGTCAGGAATTAATTCCTGACGCCGTCAGAAGTGACCTGCAGAAATCTTTATGTTAAGTTTCCGGTAAATTTCTGGAAAAACTTATATCCTACTTCCTGGAAAATCCTACAAAACATCATTATGACTCGATACAAGCATTTGACTCTAACAAATACTAATATACATGCTCATTTAATATTGTTGTGGATCTTGCTCAATTTCGTTCTTATAAACAAATTTGGGTCTCCCCTTACACTTAGCTTTTGCAAAATACCTTTATATGCAATTAAGACGAAGTTAAAAACAAAATAAAGCATTTTCACAATTTACTTTGAAACATGAACCACAAACAATAAAAATAAAGCATGCATACGGAAAACAAATAAAATCAAATAAACAAACAAATAAATAAAGCTTGGGTTGCCTCCCAATAAGCGCTTGTTTTTGTTCGAGTCACGAGCCTGACTCTACCCTTATTTAACAGAAATAGGGGAGGTTTTCCCTACACTTTGAATTAAGTGCGGGTGGAAGTAGCGATATACACCCTTAGGGTGGAAATATGCCACGTGAGGTGAAGGGGGTGAGTGAATGGCTTCCTTCATCCTAAAACTACCCGGATAATATTGGTTGATGGGTGGGTCAGTTCCTCTTTTGTCTCCTAGAAATATATCTAAGGATGGAAAGGTGTGTAAAGATTGAGGTTCCGGTTCATCATCACTAGGAAATTCCCTAGAACTAGGAGTAAGGTTATTATTACAAGTATTCAAACCTATATCCTCAAGTGGTGCCTGGTCCAAGGGTTCTACCTCCATCGGAATTCCTAAAGTTTCTTCTACTTCTTCCGGGTAAGTCACGGGCGGTGTGTGTGCCTCAAATGATGGTTGAGTATTTTGTGGGCTTATGTTATTGACCTCATCACTCCATGTGTTAATATCACCTATATCCTCAACATGTGTTTTATTATAATCTAGCCCTAACATTCTCCCAAGTATCTCACGTGCTTCTCTAGGCATCTCAACTTCTATGTCCGAATCATAAGGATCATCCTCAATATTCTGACTGCTATATACAAATTGCCCAAAAGATTCATCATCTGTTTTTTGAGATTCATCATCATCGATCATAAAACCTAGGTCTTTTTGATCAATGTGATCATGTTCAGCTAAATCCTCCTCAATTATTTTCTAAGGTAGTGATAAAAGCAAACCTAGTGCTTCATCCAACTTATGATTTGTTGCAACGGCTCTCTTCATAATTCCTTGGCAAACTAGGTCGCATTTCCTATTGGCCACACTAAAACTAGATCTTAAACATGGAGGTTGTTCATAAGAATCTATCATAGGTGAAGGCTCATAAGATTCATAGGTGTCTCTAAATGAGGTATTTTGAACTCTTTGGTGTCTTAGCTGCTCAACCTTATCTTGCAATCTTAGAAGTCTAAGTGTAAAGTCCATTTGAAGCAAATTACAAACAAAATCACAAAGAAAAGATAGACTACGAGAAAGCTACAAAAAAAAAAAAAAAAAAAAAAAAAAAAAAAAAAGAAAAAAAAAATCTCACTTGATAGGAATCTAATGAGTAGACCTAATAAAAATCAAATTCAACCTAAACAATAACTATTCCCCGGGCTGCGGCGCCAAAAACTTGGTACGTGGGAATTGCACCAGGCTTTACCTCTCGAGGGATCTCGAGAAGCTTACAACCCCCACCAGGCAGTGTACCTGATCGTTGTAGTATAGTATAGTGACAAGTACCGGGGGATTGATCGTTCAACTCAGGAATAGTGTCGTTAGGATTGAAATTAATCTAACTAGGTCTAAAGGTGAAGGATGATTCTTTTTGTGTTTTTATATTTTATGAAAAGCAAGTGAAAATCTCGGGTTTTGGAAGAAGGGGCGGAATTAGTTGCTAATCAACTAACCCAAAAGCTATTAATTAAACTAATGTGTAGGAAAATAAACTAAGGTTCTGCAAGTTAAGTGAAGCATGTCTACCTATGATATGTTACTCCTTGCTAGCTATCCAATTCTACCTATTGAATTGTCACACCTTATTTTAATTGACGGGTTGTATTCCTTAATACCATTCACGGGGTGGCGTACTTACTTCCCCAATTCTATAAGCTCCTACTTCACTCCTATGTCGAGCCGGCTAAGAAGCTCCTAACATGGGATCACTAGAATTCGCTCATGCATTAAATACAGCCATAAAAACCTAGTACACATCGATTCATGTTTCTTAAGACGTTCAAGCAAGTTACACAATGGAGATCTGCCAGTTTTCTTAAGCCTAACATCGAATTCATTCAATTAAATAAGAGACAATAGGAAACAAGAATTATAAGCTAAACCAATTAGACCTATCGAAGTGTCACACCCTAATTGATGAAGATAGACACAAACATCAACAAGGAATCAATAAGATCTAATCAATTATATACACGTTTCACACAATCATAAGTAGACACAAGGTGAATTAGCCAAGCATAATTAATAAAGAGCAAGCAACAACAATGATAATGGAAAACATGAATAAGATAGAATCAAAAAAACCAATACATGATGTTATGGAGTGATTGAAACCCTCTAAGTTGCTGGAAAAACACCTACCTAAACCCAGGAATCGACCTTAGGGTTTATGGCTTACAAAAAGTGAAGTTATGATGTTATATTTATAGGCTAATTTTCTGTCGGCCCATCTTGACGGCGTCAGCCCGTTACTCTTGACGCCGTCATGACCATTTTTTCACCAAATTGTAGATCTCTTCGTCCTCTTCCCGTAGGCTTTTGAATCACCTAAATCCGAGTTCGTATGCAAAAGTTATGACCAAAACAATATCAGCTACTCCGCGCGCAAGTTTTGACCAGTTAACACGTGACAGCCTTGGGTGACGCCGTCACGTTCTCTCTGGGCCGTCACCACTTTTACTCTTGACGCCGTCAAGATTTTCTTCTTGACGCCGTCATCCACTATTCCTAGCAAGGAAAATTACGTCTTAGCCGTTTTCTTCACTTTTATGCTCCAAAAATGTCCAAAATGCTTTCTTTTCCAGAATTCACTCCCAAAGTACCTAAAATCATAAAAGGAACGATTTAGGGTAATATTTGATCAAATAAATTCAATTCTGGGCTTAAATGACCCCCTAAAAACGGTTCATTTTTCGCCTCATCATGTATCATACTTTGGAATCTCATGTTTGTAACTTTGAATTCAATAATCGAATGTTAACTTTTCAAAATGTCTCATTTAGAGGTCGATTTCAATAACTTGTACTTATGAAGTAGCACCCCAAGTGACATAGTCTTCCGCTGCGATATTTTGGGGGTGTTACAATTACTATGCCACATCAAATCAACCAATAGGAGAGCTCTGTACTGCCATGTATCCAATTGAATGTTGACATTCCTTCTGACTTGTCAGAG
This sequence comes from Artemisia argyi, assembly GCA_030686995.1. NCBI lineage: Eukaryota > Viridiplantae > Streptophyta > Magnoliopsida > Asterales > Asteraceae > Artemisia > Artemisia argyi. The sequence goes on along the minus strand of CM060678.1, from coordinate 84,960,596 downwards.
GTTCTAGAAGCTAATCTCGTACTGACTTGATCCTAGGTAATCGGGGTTATTTTTGGGAAAGAAGGGTATGATGAATTGGCGGGTAAATTAGTTTTTTGACTGGGTATTTATTGCGGGTTTGACCATGGGGTTGGTGAACGGGTAAAGGAGATATAAAGGGAATTGGGCTCGGTTGTTGGCCTTGGGTTTGGAAATGGATTTGGGTTTTATATGTTTTAGGTCCGGTTAAGTATTAGCGGTTTAACCAAGATTTAAAGGACTAAATTTGCAAAACATAAGGACTGAAATTGCAAATATATATCAAGGGTCATTTTTGTAATGAAATATAATTGGAGGATTGATTTTTACAACTTGAACATAAAAATGATCCACTTTGATAAATTCATCCCCGGCCTCGGCTTTTTGTGCTCTTTCCATTTCTCGTGCTCGTTTTTGTCAGGTTTTCCTTGATTTTTGTCCTTTTCTTACATATCCATACCTGCACAATCACAAACACAAAAACACAATATATTTGGCATATTTACTTAGTTTTTGGTGTTTTTGATATGTTTTTGGTCAAGAAAAGGTATGTGAATAAGCACATACCAAAATCCCCCAGACTAAGGTATTGCCATGTTCTCACGCAATATCATCAACTCACATCTTAAAAACCAAAAATTTCAAACCTCTTTTAAAAACTTTGAAAAGTTGCAAAATGTTCAAAAGAGATTAAGAAAACCTTAGTCCTAAAAACGCCCCATTTACCAGTTTATTCATAGGTATACTCTTTTTCTGATTTTCTCATTGTGATGGGATGTTGACTTTCATATTTATCAATAACTTTTAGGATCACCGAGTAAGAAACATAATTCATAAAGAAGTGGCCATACGGATAAAATTCATTGTCCCTGATTTTTCACGAGTCCCCAACCAAGTTTAAAAATGAAATCACAGCCATTTACAAGTTAGATGCTAACACTACCCATGGAAGCTAATTTTGTATTACTTCTTACTCCCATATTCCTATTTCCCTCTAAATATTTTATTTGAAAAAGAACGAGTTTTCCTCATTTTCTTGTTTCGATAACTTTTTAATCCGATAAAGACACCAAGTTTAAACACTAAGTAGTTTTCAAACATTCCCTCGAAAACCGTTGCTCACAAAAATGAGGTATGTAGAACTGTAGAGGGGGGGGGGGTGAATATGGTCTTTTCGGGTTCTTCGAAGTTCAAAGACTTCAAGCCTCAAAGATCAAAAAGTGGTCGTACAATAAATACAACCAAAGTATATAAAGCAATTAAAGAGACACCATGATATATACTGGTTCAGGATGGGGGGTTTATACCATCCGTACGTCCAGTTGCGAATCCACGACACATATACTATCACTAAGTATAATCCTTTCTGTAGAATATAAACTGTTACAACTTCATGATAAGGAATTATATGTTACACTTTTAGGAGGTCATTTAAGCCTAAATTCGTGAATATATGATCAAATATTGCCTCATCATTCCTTTCGTATTTTAGGTACTTGGTACGTGAATTCTAAAAATTGGAGCTTTTTGGACGTATTTGAGCAAAAAAGTGAAGAAAACGGCAAAGACATGAAAAACCTGTCAGAATATTACACCTGACGGCGTCACGTTATGATTTGTGACGCCGTCGCGTGTTATTTTGGAGCTAGATGAATTAATACACGTCGGTTCAGAAACAAAATATGAGATTACACCTGACGGTCTCAGGTTATAAGGAAGAAGGGCATCACGCTTTGAAGAATACAAGTGATGGCCCAAAAGATTAAAGAGTGAATGCGTCAGCCTCGGGCTGACGGCGTCAAGGTTCAAAGAGAGACGGTGTCAGAGTGGGGACTTGCACAAGACAAAACCCTAATGGCGGCAACCTGACGGCATCGGGGGCTATAACCTGACGCCGTTAGAAGAAAAAAACTATATATAGATTTTGATTTTTCTTTTATTATGTCGAACCTTTTATCCACTTTTTGGGAGACACAAACCCTAGGATGATTTTGTACTTCATTGTAAGGCTTTCAAAGCCTTCTATCTTCCATGTTCAATTAAAGATAAGTAATCGTTTAATCATTCAATATTTATATGTGTTGTTTGATTATTTGTTTTTCTTTTCCCTCTTTTAACATGTTAGCTTAAGTTTACTAGTGTTTGCTTAGATCTAATGAAACTTAATTATTGATTATTGATAAGTTGTCTGTTGTTTAGTTGATTGCTTCACGTTAGGCTAAGAAAAGTGGCTAACCTCCTGATGCGTGCGTATATCGTTGTAGAATAGGATTATTCTTTATCAAGTTTTAAATTTGTAATTAGCTGACTTATCCTATAACACACACTAACAAGTAGTGTACCCGATCAATGTAGCCAAGTTGGTAAGCTGAGTGTCGATCACTAAGAGTGGAACGTTAACACCTAGAATGTCTATCAGTATTTTAATTCCTAAGTTAGTTTTGCAATCTAATCTAACGCGAGGGGGTTCAGTCTGAGAGACTGGCACGATTTGAGTTGGTTAATAAAATAATAAAACTATTGAGACAGAATACAATGAATGACGAACACATACACAGATAGATAACAGATACAGATAAGAGGCCTGACTAATGATTAAGTAGCTTGTCACTTGTTTTATTGTCAGTTTTATATGATGAGTGTCGTAAACTATTCTCTCTCGTTGGTATCTTGACTATAGGTGAGTAAACTCTTAATGATTACTTATGTCTATATTATTTAACCTTTTTTAAGGGCTTACACTAACTTACAATGTTAGTGAAGTAATCGTGGGAGTGGTATGACAACCCAAGCAAGCCATAGCTAGACACAGAGGTTATCAAAACACATATAACAAGAACCAAATAAACATCAAATAAATTTAATCGATAGGATCAATTTTAAGGGGAGCAATATGGCGGTCACAAGCCCATCAATACTGATGGATTAAAGTGTACTATTACAATAAAACAAAACAACTTAATAGAATTGTTGATATAAATAATGCTTAAAAACGTTATTAACATATATCGATATCTCTATGTTTTGATAATCACAAAACGTAAACTCATTGATCTACAAATTATGACGTAAACAAGTATTTAGTCGTAAATATTCATTTTAGCATCCAAATCACTTAAGGTATGAATAAACAAAGTGTCTAATGCATTTTATGATCAAAGGAATTTTTATTTTTACAAACCTTACATTTTTTAAAGTGGGACAAACATTTTAAACTTATACAAAATATTTTTGTATTTATAAGAAATGTTTTATTCAAAATAAATATTTTGAATTCTAATTGCTACCCAAAAAACGGCTATATTCTTCAGGAAAAACCTTCCCCACAAAAAGACAAAAAATCTGAAGAAAAAATATTTTTTTATTAGGCGGCCCCCTTAATTAATTAAGGGGACCGGCTAGTAAATTAAGGGGACTGGCACCCTAATTAAGGGGACCGCCCACGCTCCTAAACATTATTTTTTTCCCTTATAAATACTGGTTCATTCCACAGATTTTTCTCACCTTTTACACCCCAAAACTTTCTGTTCTAGATCTCATTTCTATTCTCTAAAATCCAAGCCACAACCTTTCAATTGTAAGAGAAGAATACTTCAATCTACCAAGAGAAGAAGTATTACAACTTGTTGTGACCTCCACATCCAAGTTGTTAGAGCATCATCCATTATATCTATTTCTTTGTGTAACTAGTTGTGAATACTTGATAGAAGATAGATTAGCAAGGCATATAGATAGGTAGTTGTGAAGTAGAGAAGTTGTGAAGTAGATAGGTGTGAAGAAGATAGTTGTGAAGTAGGTAGTTGTGAAGTAAATAGTTGTGAAGCAGATAGTTGTGAAGATAAAGAGGTGTGAAGAAGTCATGTAGAAGGTGTGAATAAGGTGTGACGAAATTGTGGTGTGAATATTGGTGTGTAAGGTTTTCTCCGCCATAAGGGAGCTTGTTGACATAGTGAAGAAAACTCTCGAGTTAGGTGCTCGGGGAGTGGAGTAGGGCAAGGAAGGTGTCCTTGTAGCCGAACCACTATAAATCTCTTGTCTCGCGGTTCGATCTTTCCATCTCTTACTTTTTATCTTACTTACATTATTATTACTGTAATACTTAGTTATACTTGTTTATATTATGCAAGACTTGAATTCAAATAATATCGAATCTAAACTCTTTAAAGTAAACAAAGTTTTTATAACAAACCTAAAAGGACACATATAATAGATCATATAGTTAATTTCACACTAAACTCTAATCAAAGGTTTTTCAAACAAACTCGAATCTATATTTTGAAACCAAGTTTTATAAATTTAAAAAGACGTAAAACTATTCAACCCCCCTTCTAGTTTTCCACAAGAATTAAAACACAAGCATGATCTTCTTACTGCTCTTGAAATCTTCATTTGGGTGTGTCTTGCGTTGCCTTTTCGTTGCTATTCTTCCCCTTAGGGTTTCTGTAACTCTTGGTTCTTTTTGGCACACGAAATTCGGCTGTATCTTGGGGTATTTATAGTTTTTGTCTGAGGGTTCGATGCGACACATCAACTAAGTAGATGCGGTGCATTGACTTAACTTCGCGTGAGGTCTAAGATTATTATATTCTGGAATATTCGTACACCTTCTTCAGATGCGGCGTAACTTGAGATCTATATGCGGCGCATGTCCTTTAGTATCTTGGATCATCTTTGGTGAAGTCTTGAGAGTGATGCGCCGTATGTAAGAAATGTAATGCGGCGTATCTAGAATAGAACAAGTTGGTTCTTCTTCATTGACCAAGGTTTCATATGCGGCGCATGGAATAATTACATGCGGCGCATGGAATAATTACATGCGGCGCGTTCTTCCAAGTCAGGCAATGGTCTTCGAAATCATCTAAGTATAGTCATATGGCGTATCTGTCTAGAATGATACGACGTAACTCTCCTTCAGTTCTGTAGACTTTTTCATCTTGATCATTTAGCTGCATATTTCGTCCAAAATCACTAACTTTCACCAAATGCTTTTTACCTAAGAATTTCTAAAGTAAATGATTAAGTACCAATTCTCATAGATACTAATATAAAATAAGTAAAATATATAGGATAAATGATGACAATAATATGTACTTATTTGATGTCATCAAATATCCCCCCACTTGAACTTTACTGGTCCCCAAGTAAACCTTAGATTAAACTTATGAAATTGTATCCTAAAAGATGCTAGGATGTGTTTTTATTATTAACCACTTATTCGTTTTACTATAATTGCACAACAAAACACTTAACGAACTGGAAATAAAATTGATGCAATTTGGATTGTCACACCAAAGTTTTACTTCTCAAGGGATCTTGAGAAGCTTACAATCCCCGCCAGGCAAGTGTACCTGACCGATGTAGTATAGTGTAGTGGTAAGAACCAGGGGATTGATCGTTCTCCATAGGGAAGAGTGTTCATTAGGATTGAAAATGATCTAAACTAGGTCTAGAGGTGAGGGATGGTTCTTTTTGTATTTTTTTTATATTTTATGGAAAGCAAGTAAAATTCTCGGGTTTTTGGAAGAGTGGGCGGAATTAGTTGCTAGTCAACTAACATAATTAACTACAAATGCAATAAAAATAAAACAACAAGAAAATAAATGTGTGTAAAACTAATATGGAGAAAACCTGTTTACTTAGTTTGACTACTCCCTAGCTATCTTTCATTGATCGATTAGTTTGTTACAATTGCGTGGATGACGGATTGTATTCCTTAATACCATTCGTGGGGACGTGTACGTCCTTCCCCAACTCTATAAGATCCTATCTCTTCCTATGACGACACGTTTAGTATCCTATCATGGCCTCATTAATATTCTCTTATGCATTAAACACAACCAATTAAGCGTAGTACACATCCAATTCATGTTTCTTAAGACATCAAGCAAGTTACTAATAGGAAGTTAGCCAATTTTCTTAAGCCTAACATTGATATCATTCATCCAACAACAATTAATAACAAACCATTAATCAATAATCAATAGCTAGGTTTCATTACATCTAAGCAAATAGAAACAAACCTAGCCTAGCATGTTAAAAGACATACAAGCGTAAGATAGAATCAAACAACACATAGACATATTGAATGATTGATAGATTACTTATCTTCAATTAATCATTGAAGAAAAAAGGAACCTCAAAATAGCTGCAAAAGTCGACTAGGGTTCGTACCCTAAGTTTCTCTCCAAAGTTCAACACATAATGAATGAAAATTAGAAAAGTACATATAGATTTTACAACTTGACGGCGTCACCTTATGGGATGTGACGCCGTCATCTCGCCGTGTTTAGGGTTCTTTGATGGCCTAGATCCACTCTTGACGCCGTCAGGTTGAATAAGGTTCTGGGCCATCTCTCTTTATAGTAACATGTGACGTCCTTGGTGAATTATAACGTGACGCTGTCACGTTTAAACTCCAAAATTCCTTTCTGGCCCGTCAAGTGTAAACTTTATATCCATCTCTTCATCAACAAGTGACGTCGTCACCTGGTAGTGTGTGACGCCGTCAGGTACTGTTCCAGCTTGAATTCTTGACTTTGTCGTTTTCTTCACTTTTATGCTCCAAAAATATCCAAAATGCTTCCTTTTCCATAATTCCTCTCAAAAGTACCTAAAATGACAAAAAGGAACGATTTAGGGCAATATTAGATCATATAATCACGATTTAAGGCTTAAATGACCCCTTAAAAGCATAACACTTTTCGTCTCATCAAAAATATATCTCTCAATCTCTCTACTAATCTAATTCGCCTAATTGCTCGGTCGTGACGAATATTCTATCATAGACTTGACAAGTATACACATCTCCCCCACTAAAGATAAGGAGTAATGAGTCTAAAGCAGTAAAAAGGGTTGATATGGCTTAGGGTTGATCATTCTTTTTAATCTCTACCAATTTAATATTCCATAAAAGGCGACAAAATCATGAATACATGATCGTAACGAAGACCATGATACTCGCAATTGCTCGATTCCTTAACTCAAATTGGCTAAAGATTGGACCAAGTAATCTTCACCAATAGTATATCAAAAAGGGCGACAAAATCATAAATACATAATCGTAACGACGACTACGATACTCATGATTGCTCGAATCCCTAGTCTCAATAAATCAAAGGTTTGGATGAAGAATGATATAGGGTATGGATAATATTTGGGAAATACATAAATTGGTGTAAAATAAAAAATAAACAAAACAAATAGATTAAGTCCTATGTGTGGTTAATTACTTTCCGAACCATTCCATGAATAAGACACATATCATTGAATAACTCACGCTTTAACACGAAAACTAACTCTTTACAAGGTAGACATGAATCGGACTTTAATCAAAGAATAAACCTTAGTTGGCATTCCCATAATGGCCAACTCCCTTGCACTCCATAAATATAGTAAAAATAATAGTGGTGATATCTACAACTTATACAAAACTTTACATCCTTGGTTTTTCAAACTTCCAACTTCTTCTTTCTTTTTCTTTTCGCATTTTTTTTAACATCAAATAAATAATGGTGTAAATTTTCACCACTTTACTATAATAACAACTCTGGATGATTTTTCCACACTTCAGATATAAAAATAATAGTGAAAGTAGTAAACACACGAAAATTAAAAATACAATATCTACTTTCACTCTAATTGCATTGTGCAATTTCCTGACCTAACTATTGATAATAAATTAAGCACATGAACACAGGAAATGTGGGGAAACACACTTTTACCTAAGCAACTAACCACAGACTTAAGTCTACAAGGTAAGCTAAGGTTTAAAGGTGTAACGAAATATTTTTAGTGGTGTAAGAATTGAAAGGAATGGCTCTAAGGGTTTTTCTAGGGGTATCTTACTATAAAAATGAGAGTAACAAAAGGGTTTATACTGGGGTTAACTAAACAGTGTAGTTAGTTAACAACACATAACATATACAGGTTTCGGTGCAATCTTAGAAATTTACCAAGTTAGACAAGTCACTCCAATTATATCAATAATACTCATTATGGTGGTCTCGAATAGTATACAAGCCAAGTTCTAAAGTTTACAAGTCACCGGCACACTTATATATTTGTGGAATTTGGGGTAAATAATAGGAAACGGATACGCTCAATTCTCACAATTTTATATAATAGTAGTTATGTGTGCAGCTATGCAACGAAACAAAAATATGCTAGAAAAATTTTAAATTTAAGCATATTAAGCACATATTAACGTATATTTTTTAAAAATTAAGGACAAGTAACGTTCTAATTCTCAACCCCCCCCCCACTTAAGTTAAACAACGTCCTCATTGTTTGAATATGAAATTAAAAACAGGAAATAGAAGGAATTAGAACGGAAAACTCCCCTGAGATTTGCTCGGTATGATCCTCCATTATGCGTTTGTGAGCAACTTTTTATTTTCTGTAAGTAGAAGGCGTTCAAACCTCCATGTTCAAACCTCCATTATGCAAGAGAAATCGCCCCTGAGATTTGGTCGGTATGATCCTCCATTATTGATTCTTGCATCGAATTTATTATTTTAGTGACCAAGCATTGTTGTTTATCATTAATCTACTCAATTCGTTGCCTATCTCACTTGAAAAGGGTCGATTATGCGGAATCATTTTTTAGGGTTTAAAATCACCATTGGTGCTGCCGTCACTTTCTTATATATTTTCGGCCATAAACCTATCCATAAACGTCCTCTCTACCCTCATTGTTGGGTATGCAATACGTTTTGTGGGTTCGTTTTATATTAAAGAGGGTGGCGGCTGGGGATTTGTCGAAACGCTAACCTTACTTTCCAATTGGTTTCATTAAATCCGTTTCTATCTAGAACGTTTTTAGTGTTATTGTGTATTTAGAGTTTCGGAAAATTTGTTTCTAGACGATCGTATGTTGGTTATGGTCCATCATGTTTTGGTGGATCTGCACATAAGCTTTGGTTTTATTTGCTGGTCGATCGTGGATTGTGATCTGGTCCTTAATTCTACAAAACCCTTTTGGGGTTTTGTCTATAATCGTTGGAAGGTAACCCTTGCTAGGGTTTTGGTATGGCATGTTCAGGTTCTGATTAATGTTCATGGTTTGTGGGTGATGAGAGATACACGTTCATGGTTTCTAGGGTTTTTGTTGTCAACCCTAGTTTATGATTCATGTCTGATTTGTTCGCTGGTGGTGTGGACAAGTCGGTTGCTTGTTAGGGTTTCGATTTATCGTTTGTATGTTGCATGGTGCCCATTACTCGTGCTGTTTGTACTTTGTGGTGTTCTTAGAAGGGGTGATCATGGTTATAAGTTGTAGGTTACTGTATTGTTGATTACTATTCTCATTGGTTTCTTGCCTTTGGTACATGTAGGGTAGCGTTGGTTTCTTTATGGTACAACGTTGATTGAGTGGCTTGGTTATCTTTGTTTGAATGGTAGTATTTGCTATTGTCCTTAGTATTTTTCTGAATTGGCGGTGACTAATTTGAAACTTGTGTCTTTAATACGATGGAATTGTGGAGGTAATGTTTGTGGTGCTTCAAGGATACTACAAACATTTTACATGTTGATGATCTCATGGAAGTTGATGTGAATTCCTACGATGAATATGCTTTTGGTGCTACCTTCGTGAAGCAAGCTTTTTATTTTCATAATCATGATTCACTTGTGTAATCATGGTAGGTGTTAAGTTTTTAAATTATGTAAGTTATAAGAATGCCATGTGATTCTTATATAGAGTTGCTTGTAAGTGTCCTAAGGGACTGAGATGAGGGATTCACCCTCATCCTATGTAATTCAAAGTTTTTTGGTTAATATATTTTACCAGGGTGCAGGATTACTCCCCTTTACCCAAAAAAATGAATAATACAGAAATATAAATTTACCACCTTTCTTAAACACCTGATTGAGTGGCTTGGTTATCTTTTTTTGAATGGTAGTATTTGCTATTGTCCTTAGTATTTTTATGAATTGGCGGTGACTAATTTGAAACTTGTGTCTATAATACGATGGAATTGTGGAGGTAGTGTTTGTGGTGCTTCAAGGATACTACAAACATTTTACATGTTGATGATCTCATGGAAGTTGATGTGAATTCCTACGATGAATATGCTTTTGGTGCTACCTTCGTGAAGCAAGCTTTTTATTTTCATAATCATTATTCACTTGTGTAGTCATGGTAGGTGTTAAGTTTTTAAATTATGTAAGTTATATGAATGGCATGTCATTCTTATATAGAGTTGCTTGTAAGTGTCCTAAGGGACTGAGATGAGGGATTCACCCTCATCCTATGTACTTCAAAGTTTTTTGGTTAATATATTTTACCAGAGTGTAGGATTACTCCCCTTTACCCAAAAAAATGAATAATACAGAAATATAAATATACCACCTTTCTTAAACACCTGTGTTAAGAAAATCAAAGCTTGTACAAATTTTATTAGTAGTTAGTGAAAATAAAACCTAAAAGTTTGAAAATTAAAAATCTAGAAATTTCATCAGGTGAGTCGGTACGCCGCATCCATGGAAAGGGATGCGCCGTATCGAGCCTGGAATTAATACGAGTCAGAAAAATAGATGCATCGTATCTTAACCAGGGATACGCCGCATTGAAGAAACTGATAGAAAGTTTATAGTTCAAAAAAATATAATGCAGAAAAATAAATGATAGATATGACCTGTATAGTTGATATGCCGCATCTGTTGAAGGATATACGCCGCATCAAGTGCAGGTCTGACAGACTTGACACAAAAAACAGAAAAAGATAATCCGGGTTGTCTCCCAGTGAGAACTTTTCTTTATTCTAGAGTCTTCAAGTTAGACTCAGCTTCAGCTCCTACTTTGTTCTTGTCACGTACCATCCCTCATCCTTGTTGCGAAAGATGTCGTGGTACACTTGCGTTACATTATCTTAAGTGCGAGTTAGCTCATTAAAGTTGGTAATCTTTATAGCTGCGTATTCTTCAAGTGGCCCAAAGGAATATTTAATAACTTCAAAAATTTCAGCTGTAAATGTCGGCGGCTTTTGGTAAGGGATCCCAAGAAGTCGACATTTTAGTTTCTTGAATGGTTTTGCTTTTTCATTAACAAAGTTAGATTCTTGATTGCAAATTAAATAATCTTCAAGTCCATCAGCGTAATCATCATCTTTATCATCGTTTGACTCCAAAGGTTCTTCTTTGGTATCTAAATATTGATGATTACTTGACTCGTTATCGTGAGACTCATAATCGTCTTGCAGTTCATCCCATTCTTTCTTAAGCCTCCATTGCAATCTTTGATCTAGCTTCGTGTAGTCATCGAAATTCAGGTGCACCCAGTCCCAGAATGACATCATTTTAGCATCGCATTCATCCTTATCGGATTCAAGTCTTGCTTTTACTTTTAGGGCTCCGTGTTTTCTTTTGCAATCTATGATTGAATAATACCAATCATAACTGGCGAAATAAGTTTTATCATCAACTTGTGTTTTTCCAGGTAAATTTCGTCCATTACAAATTCCATCTTCTTTCCAATTACAAGTTGTCCATTCTTCATACCCGTCTTTGAAAAGAATGGGATCACAGGTATGTTTCAATTCATCGTCATACAATTGTTTATTAGAAACCCATGGTATTTGATCGTTCCATTCATATAACCAAGTGTTCTTAAATACCTTGTAAGTTTTGAATCCTGATAGATCACCAGTTAGAACATCTTCATCAATCTTTAAGAGATAATTGAATTCCTTAAATTCATTGCACAGAGGTGTCTCGTACTCAAACAAGTTTGTTTCAATTCTAAATAATTCAGCTACCTCTTCATTTAGCTCTTCTTCATCGTTCCCCTTTTTCCAGTAAGTCCAAAGTTCGTTTTTTTAGAGATATGCTCATTTTATCAGGGTTGCCAAATTTAGACTTCAACCAGCAGGTAAATTTAGGATCACGCTTAATAGGACCAAACTTACCTAGGAATCGTGCTTGTAGCTCAATCTAATTAGTTATTGATTCCATAGGTTTATCATTCAACCATCTTCTTGCAGTTCCCGAAAGAGAAAGAGGAAAGATAATAAGCATCAATTGGTCAAAGGTCATATTCTCAATCACAAACAAATCTGCGAGCTCAAGAATCTTTTCCACATGTTCATAGCATCTTCATTTTGCAATCCAATGGAAGCATTCTCTCGTAGCTCCTTGAGAAACTGACCCTTCAGTTCAAACTTGGCCTTTTCATCAAACTTTGGCCTAGCAACTCCCGAACCATAGTCCGCTCAGGTCTTGTTCATGTACTCCTCTATAGTTGGATCAATCATTGTTTTTGTTACTTTTTCCTCTTCACTCTGGGATTCTTGATCAGAAAAGTAGTCAAGTTCTAACGATCTTGAAAGATCAAAGCTTTTTGTGTTGAAAAGCCTTTTTAGCGAATGAAAAGCTCTTTCCGGATCTTCAAAAGGTTAGGTAAGCTCTTAGTTGAACTCCTGGTCATACACTTCCTGAAATCAGCACGAAAGCATCAGTAGGATAGGTTGGATAAAGTAAAATATCAGAAAACTAATAACAAAAACGGAACACGAAAAATAAAACTTGCTGATATCTGTAGACGATGCGCCGTATCCTATAAAAAGGATACGACGTATCTTAGTACGTTAAAAATTAATCAGACTTTTATTTCAGAAAATCAATGCACCGTATTAAATAAGTAAATACGCCGTATGTTTAGAATTATCAAAAATTACTTATACTTATTAAAAATAAATGCGCCGTATGAGCTAAAGCTAATACACTGTATGTTTGTTACGTTTTAAATACAAGATTTTTTTATATCAATGCCATATCTTCAAAAATCAATACACCGCTGCTAGTTAATTTAATAAATTCGAAAACTATTTTCAATAAATGAGTAATACGTCGTATCTGTAAAACAAATGCACCGTATGGCGTTTAGGGTTTTGAAAATTTTCTGATAAAAAATAGAATACGCCGTATCTAGGGGATAGATGCGCCGTATTCGAATTATTAAATAATTACGCTGTATATAAAATTAAAATGCAACACGCCGTATCTGTGAAAACAGATGCGCCGTATCGTTTGTATCAGCAAAATAAAGCAATCAGCAAACAATGCAGAAAAATAAGAAAACTAAAAATACAAAAATTACTGAAAAATAAACAACTAGAAAACAATAAATATGCAGAATATTACAATGAATGCAATTAAACTAATACACAACAAAGTTAGCAGTTAAAATCTAAAAATCAAAATCTAAACAAGTTAAAACCTAATTAAAATACTAATAGATAAACATATATTAAACAACGTTGGGATCATTGAATACTTTCAAAACCCTAATTCTCTAAAAAAAAACTCTCTCTCTTCCTAGGGAGATTTCTGGTGCCGCCTCTTCTATTTTCCCCGCCAATCAATCATCCTGAATCGTCTCTCTACTTTTGTATACAATCGATTCAGTTTGGTTGTGTATTTCTAAGAGGTGGCGTCCTGGTTTTTCACTTTTGGATATTTTTTTTAAAACTTTTTCGTGGCGATCATTCCCTAACAAACCTATTGGTCGATCTTGATTTCTATTCTTTTATCCACTGATTATAACAATGTTTTCTAACTTAAGGGACATCGTAGGTAGGTGTATATTAGAATTTTTATCTCCTCACCAGTTTGGTTTCTATTTAATCACTAAAGAGTTTTAATTGGTAGTTGATTGGTCCTATTTGCTTTTATCTTTCATCCAGTGATCGTGGGTCGGTGGTTTATGGTATTGCATTAGTTTACAATCATTGTTACCTTGACCATAATTGAATCGTGTTATTCTTGGGTGTGCTGTGCTATTCATGCGAAACCCTAACACTAGGGTTTCTTATATTTCATGCTGTGCTTTCTTGTTGTTGGTGATCTTGGATCGGTTTGTGAATTTACATGTTAACTATGTTATGGCTGTTTTTAATCGATTATACGTTCTACGTCAAATTCAAGTCTAGGGACGTTAGGGTGTTCACCCTATTGTTTTTACCGAGCTGCTGGTGTGGTTTAACTCAGATCTTGTGATCTTGAGGTTTGGTAATGGGAAGTTAGGGTTTATATGAACCCTAGTTTTATCTTTTTCGGGTCTATTCTTTAAGGGCGATCTTTTCATTGGTGGTCGTGAGAATTGCTGTTCTTGGGACGTTAGGGTTTTTGGCAAACTCTATTATATCTTATGCATGACCCGATCTGCACTTCTATATTACTACCATGCTTATTCTTTCTATGGTAATTTGGGTCATATGAGGTTGGGCACACATTGTACTTATGGGGCTGTTCTACTAATATGTTTTTGTTTAATATGTTGGCTTGAACACGCTGTGGAAGTTGTATATTGGAGCTGTGATTTAATGTTGATTATTCAAGATTTTGGTTTTGGATCAGGTTCTATTCCGTATACATTGGTGCTGACTAGGTCGATCTAGGTGCTGGTCATTTATCACATGTTTGTTCGTGAGCATGTTGGTCATCTTGATGCATATGTTTGTAGGGACTTTCTTTTTCTACATTAGGTGCTTATATACTCGTTTACGTATGTATTGGAACACATTGTGTTGGTACAAGTCTTTGTTACAAGCTTGATGGCTGGATATGTAACACCCCAACCCGATAAGGGTCAAAATGTCACATTATGGTGTCATACAAAGCATATAAACACAAGCGGAAGACTTAATATACATAAAAATAAGTCAAGAAACATTCTGAATTCCAAATCTTACAAAATTCCAACCGAACTGAAATAAAATATCCGAAACATAAGTCTTAAACATAATTCCATAATCAAAGGAAAATCTAAGCATGGTAGGTCTTCTGAGCTCCTACTCTCATCACTCATGCCCGATGCCCCGCTTAATTACCTGCCACATGGAAAAGAAAACGCGGCTGAGCTTAAAAAGCTCAGTGTAATGATATATATGCAAAGCAAAGTAATAAGCAAGTAAAACGAAGAAAGATCAAAGATGGCATAGTGTATCACAAGTCATAAGGAAACGAAACATCAAAGAGATATCACATAAGCATAATCATAGGAGAAATAATGAGCACGTATCAACAAAGGCATGTCTTTTTTTTTTTTGGGTAAAGGGGAGTAATCCTGCACCATGGTAAAATATATTAACCAAAAAACATTGAAGTACAACGGATGAGAGTGAGTCCCACATCTCAGTCCCTTAGGATACTTACAGACTTTAATATAAGAATGACACACCATTCTTATAACTTACAAAAATGAACCTACCAATGATGACAAATGTAAATAAAACAATACAACACTACTCAAGAAAAGTACTTGAGCCTTCTAAATCACTATGGCGGTCCACCTACTTCCATGAAGAATCCTCCAACTTGCCCACTCATGGATCATCCAGCATGAGAATCAGTTCATAAATTTCACACAACGGTTGGTGAGAGACTCTAAAACCACGGATAGAGCTGCAAGCACAAACTTGCTCCAACGGTGTATGTTTAGATGCAAAACCGAGAACTTATCTAGCACCAAGCGTGATGACCATTAACGGATGAACATAGGATAATCGAACCCTAACTTCCATCATATACAATCACAAAATTCCAAAATGAATGAGAATGACAGATCCGTGATTGTGTGATTGGGGTTTTGAACAAGAGCCCCTAAAACTTAACTTCCATCAACAACATGAATCTGTCCCAAACAGAACTTTCACGCCATAGACCAAGCCGCAATAGAGTATACCAAACCCTAACTTCCAAAACACGATCAGCCAAAACACGATCAAATCTGCAGCAACAAGTGATCGAGAAAATAACAAGCAGAAACGACCAGCCAACATGACTTACATCTCTCCCAAAACCTACGTACCAGTAACATCCATCAGATTAAGAACACGGAGCCAACAACCCAGCCCTAATAAGGCATGTCTACTAGAGCCACTCGAATAGACAAAGCGAAATATAGGAAAGCGAAGAGTCGACCTACCCGAGCCACTCGAATAGGTCTCGAAATCACATAGTCACATATCAAAGGATACGGAGAAGGAAGACCTCTCGGTACCACATGGAGTCGCTCACACTCCCGAAGGTGTATGGGTATAGAGCACGTACAACCATCACGCTACGA
Source organism: Artemisia argyi (assembly GCA_030686995.1). NCBI lineage: Eukaryota > Viridiplantae > Streptophyta > Magnoliopsida > Asterales > Asteraceae > Artemisia > Artemisia argyi. The sequence goes on along the minus strand of CM060678.1, from coordinate 84,944,515 downwards.
AACAAAACGAAACAAAGCCTAGGATGCATCCATACGCCCCCTACAAAACAAAATCATATATATATATATATATATATATATATATATATATATATATATATATATATACACATATATCAAAATGGCCAAGTGATCACATATCATATCATATCGAAATGGGGACGTCGTGGATCAATCACCCCTCAACAGTAAGTGTCATGCCATTGGTGCCTCAATAACATAGCCATGGTACCTCTATGACTAGTTAGTAAACTCGGACATAAGAATGAAATGAAACACATCATATCATATCATCATAGCATATCAAGCGAATCATATCAAGGTATCATGTTAAACGAATCATATCAAAGCAAATGAATTTAAGTCAAGGATCGAAATGTCATGAGGAATCCCTAGAGAAAAGGGATAGAGTATCTGTACCTTGTCAAAAAAAGCAAAATATCTCAAAAGCAAACAGAAACCGAAGCTACTCTCTCTTCACGTAATCTACACAAGTTAATGATTGCGTATTACTTATAAACTCATTTTATAGGTTTAGAGTGTATAGTTATCCATATTAGGGTTTCTTACTATTTTTAGTAACTTTCCATTTTAGTAACCTTCCATAATAAGAAATTTTAAGACAATATTCATTAATTAGCCAAACTTATGGTTTACAAGTGATAATAAGTTGAATTTAAGGTTTAATATGTCAAATAGCATAGATTAGGGCCTTATACGTCATTTTAGCAAAATATAGGGTTTAATGTGAAAATAATAAAGTTTATGCTAGACTTGTTTTACTTGTAGCTTTTATAAATACGTAGCATGTATGCTTACCTAAAATTTCCAAATTCAAAATCTTAAATTGTTACCATGCTAATAACTCAGAACGTTTATTTTTGTTAACTAACCCGGAAAAAGTACCATATTCGAACCACGAAACCATACTGAGACCAAGCTAAACAAAACTCTATTTCGGTGGTACTATTCATATCGAGATACACAAGACAAACGAAACTCTCGATGACATTTATTCAGCAAGAAAAACCAATCAACAACATGTCCCATCGTTAAAAGATTTAGCGAGGCAAAATAGGGAAAAAATACATGTGGTGAGGCGATTTCAAAAGTGGTGCAAGGGGGTTCCAAATGAGGAAGCAACAACACGATCTAACACCAGTTTACCAGGACCATAGTAACATGTTTAACAGGTTTTAGGCACACCTAAACGACACCCAAACATCCCACATTGTGGCACCCCAACTCAAAATACGGCAACTGACATGCTGGGGGCGCTACACAAATAGAAACCAAGAACATTTATAGCTAACGACCACAACACGGGACGTTTATAAATGTTGCAAAACATATCATTCGAATTATAAACCGTTTAGAGTACAAGGACTCTTAAATCAAGTAGCAGCAGAAAAAGTAGAATAGAGTTTGCAGCGGAAAGTTTACAAAGTTTAGCAGCGGAAAACATTTAACAAAGTTTAGCAGCGGAAATAGTTAAGACACACAAAGGTTTTACGATTGATATGAAAATAAAGATAGTAAAGATAATAAATCTGCCTTGATAGAAAGACTCCATCGACCTTGCCACTCCACCACGCCCATGTCATAAAACTCCAAAACTAATTAGTAGTAGTACTTGAGAAACACATGCTTAAAAGTCAACACAAAGGTTGAGTGTAATCCATAGGTTTAAAATCATAAAGTTGAGCACAAGGTTTTAATCATACGATATAAGCAACAAATGCAAATACCAGGGAAATCAAGGTAACACCCAATATGTGGAGGCAATACGTACATACATACGGTTGATGGTACTAAGCTCATGACACACAAACATTTACCAAACCAATCGTCAGTAACTTTGTACTGACATAAACAATGACCACGGAATTTCATAATATAAAGTGCCCCCAAGGCCGGGTACTTGCCAATACCCAGCAAAATGGAAAGTAGTACACCCGTGTTGCCAAGCCCTTGACAACCGGGCGGGATGGTTAATCCTATAGGCCTATAAACTAAGTTCGCGTTCACTCGCAAGTGACTAATGGCTCATGATCTGAGGGTCTTTCCGGCAAGCCAAGCTACTTAGCACATCGTCAGGAAATATATATATCATTCAGGAAAAAGCATACCAAAAATACTTGTGCTCAGAAAACATTTAAAGCATGTGTCTCACCCCATGGGTCTATAAACAATTAAAATATAAAAGCGGGGCTATGAATCACACCTTAACAATAGCAGTAGCAGGAAACGAGATATAGTAACCAATCAATAATGCGTCACAGCAAATGAACCTCAGCACAACCTAATAAATATAAATGGCATAACTCAGAACTATACTCGAATATCTCAATAAACAATGCTTGAGTAAAAGTTTTGTAAATACAATGGCATTTGAAAGAAAATAGATTTCGTAAAGTCTCGTGTGGGAGACAAGAAAATTAGAAAAGAAATAAATCGGCGAAACGACCAAATACGCAAGAAAGACGAAAGAACTCTTCGAAGAAAGTCGTCGAAAAGAAATGGAAAATAAAAATAGAAGACACACTCAAATAAAGATAAATAATAACACGTAAACAACAAGTCTCGGATTTTACCCATTTTCCCAAAATAATGTTGAAATAAAAAGGTTTTGAAATAATAATGTTTGGTAAAATGATTTAAGTTTATAAAGAATTTTATAAAATTTCGGCATGACCTGCCCGTTTATATAACGTTTACCGAGTCAACGACTCTTTATTTTTAAACAATATTAATATATAGATAAATATGATTGGATATATCATTCGCGTGGTCCATTAGTTGTTTTGGTTTTATCGACCATTTTGTATTTGTTCGGGTTCCAGGTATGTTAAGATCTTTACGGGCCTAACGTACCCTACCGTCTCGTGTACCAAATGGTCCATAATATCCAAATAACCAAGGCCGTAATTTCAATACGTCCAATTCAAGCTCACAATATCATAAGAATGGAAATATGTCCAATATCAAGTCCACTTAACTATATTAATTTCATTTTAGATTTCATATATATTATTATCCGTTTTATTAGTTTTTACCTTTTAACCCATATGATAATCCCGAGACTTAGAAATCAAACCAATACTCAAAATAATCGCCACAATAATAATAATAACTCTAAAAATCAACCCAAGTCAAATAGCAATAAACTCGAAACTAAACCAAATCCAAATCGAGCCATACCCTCTCCTCGGCTCAACCCAAACAACCAAATCCGATCCAAATCCAATCTAAACACTACCAATCCAAATCCAAACACCCAAAATAACAACAAAAATAATATATAAACTCACCCCCACCACCACCCATGGCTCAGTGGTGGTGGTTCTCGGCTGTCAAGCCACAAACAAAACCAAACGGACCCTCGAAATTAAACAAACACAAGAAAATGTATTACTCCCTTCGTTACAATCATTAAACAACAACAAGAATATCACCAAGACCCTCACCGAGTCACGAGTTGACTCGGTGAGTCCATTCTGAGTCGTGGCCAACGGGTCAAACGAGAACCAAAAGAAATCCCACACAAGTTTGAGTTTAAAAATATTAAAAACATTTTTATAAAAGTTTTTATATAAAAATTCAGATTTAATTTAAAAATAAACATTAGGGTTTTAAAAAATAAAAACCAAAATAAGAAAAAGGGGCGGCGGGGTGGTGGTTTACCAGTAGTAGGATGGCGGTGGTGGCGGTGGAGACCCTCGGTGGTGGCAGCGGTGGTGAGGTATGCGGCGGTGATGGTGGGTTGAGGGGGTTAGAGACGGTTTTGATTAAATCGGCTTGTACAACCGGAACGGGGACGTCCCGATCTATAAAATATAAAAAGTTTTATTTTTGGGTGGCTGGAAAAATATTCCGGTGGCCGGAATGTGGCCGGCGGTGGGTGCTCCGGTGGGTCAGGCGGCGGACGAGAGAGAGGGGAGAGAGAGGAACTGTGGTGTGTGTGTTTTATTATATGAAAAGTGAGAAAATGGGGGTGTAGTGGGGTATATATATGTGGGAAAAAGTATAGGGTGTGTTTTGAATATAATGAAAGTGTAGGGTAAGGTGTAAAGGGATAGTCTAGTGACCAATGTTGCCAACGTAATAAACTTCTAACGGTATACGCTCCGAGGTCCAAACGACATAGCAAACGGACTCGAAAATTTACGAAACTTGTGCCATTGTTCACGAAATAATTTTTTCAATAAAATCAAGCATAAACTTCAGAGTTTTTCCAAAACTCAAAATAATTCAAATAATTTGGCAAATGCAATACAATTCGAGTGTTCTAGGTTGTGCTGAGTCAATCAAGGAATAAAATTCTCATTTCCAATATATCTCATGTTTCTCAAGCCCAAATAATCACAAAATAAAAGTTTTAATGTGTCTCAGGTACGAAAATAAATATTTGGCTAGTGATAGGTTTTAGAAAAAGTACCGGGGGTTACATCACATACATCTTATTTAGAAATTCGTCCTGGATTTAGTTTGAGTTGCCAGTCCCGGCTTTGAAAAGATTTGGGTACATGCGTTTAAACTCGTCCTCGCATTCCCAAGTATACTACGGTCCTCTCTTGGAATTCCAACAAACTTTCACAAGAGGAATACGACTCTTCTTCAAACGCTTAACCTCGCGATCCATGATTTCAACAGGCTCCTCAACAAAATGCAATTGTTCATCAATCTCAATCTCCTCAAGCGGAATTACAGCGGTCTCATCGGACAAACACTTCTTTAAATTCGACATGTGGAAAGTAGGGTGAACTCTACTGAGCTCCGATGGCAATTCTAGCTTATATGCCACTGGACCAATCCTATTCACAATCTTAAATGGTCCTATATAACAGGGATTCAACTTTCCTCTCTTACCGAACCTGATCACACCTTTCAAAGGCGAGGCTTTCAACATAACCCTATCTCCTACCTGAAACTCCTGGGGTTTATGTCTCACGTCAGCATAACTCTTCTGACGGTCACGAGCAACTTTCAATCGGTCTTTAATTTGAGCAATCTTCTCGGTCGTCTCACGAACTAGATCTGGACCAATAAGTTGTGCTTCTCCTACTTCATCCCAACATATAGGTGATCGGCACTTCCGACCATAGAGCGCTTCAAACGGTGCGGCCTTAATACTCGCATGGTAACTATTGTTGTAGGAAAACTCAATCAAGGGCAAATGGACATCCCATCCATTTCCGAAATCAATCGCACATGCACGTAGCATATCTTCCAAAGTCTGGATGGTTTTCTCGCTTTGACCATCGGTCTGTGGATGGTAAGCGGTACTCATTTCAAGGTTCATGCCAAACAAATCTTGAAGTGACTTCCAAAAGTTCAAAGTAAACCTGCCGTCTCGATCTGAGATAATAGACACTGGCGCTCTATGTCGAGATACTATCTCATTCACGTAGAGCCTGGTCAACTTATCCATACTGTAATTCTCTTTGATTGCCAAAAAGTGTACCGATTTAGTCAATCGATCAACTATTACCCAAATAGCATCAAATCCTGTCGAAGTCCTCGGTAACTTGGTGACAAAATCCATTGTTATTCTTTCCCATTTCCATTCTGGGATCTCAGGTTGCTTTAGTAAACCAGACGGTTTCTGATGATTAGCCTTAACCTTGGCGCACGTAAGACACTTACTGACATAATCGGCAATCTCAGTTTTCATATTGGGCCACTAATACAACTTCTTCACATCCTGATACATCTTATCAGATCCTGGGTGAATAGAATACTTCGACTTATGAGACTCGAGCATAATCAAGTCTCTCAGTTCTCCGAACAAAGGTACCCAACTTCTTCCTTTGTAACACAAAGTTCCATCTGAACGTTTCTCAAGTTTCTCCTTTTCGATCATCCCATCAACTTTTTCTTCCTTAAGCTCTCCTCTTTTCATGACTTCCTCTTGAGCTTGTAGAATCTGGGCGGGTAAATTCGAGTTAATCGTCAAAACTAAAGCTCGAACGCGTAACGGTTTCAAACGTTCCTTGCGGCTCAATGCATCAGCTACAACATTAGCTTTTCCAGGGTGGTATCGTATCTCGCAATCATAATTGCTCAACGTCTCCAACCATCATCGCTATCGCATATTCAACTCCTTCTGATCCAAAATATACTGTAAACTCTTGTGGTCGGTAAAGACGACACACTTAGTACCATAAAGATAATGTCTCCACAACTTAAAGGCAAAAACCACGGCTCCTAACTCCAATACTTCTTCTCATGAGTGTTAAGCTGTCGAGAAGCATATGCCATAACCTTCTTTTGTTGCATCAAAACTGCTCCTAACCCTTGATACGAGGCATCACACTAAACCACAAAATCTTCTACTCCATCTAGCAAAGCCAAGATCGGTGCACTACAAAGCTTCTGCTTCAAAGTCTGAAATGCCTTCTCTTCTTCTTCTCTCCATTCATACTTCTTATCCTTGTTGGTCAATGCAGTCAACGGTTTAGATATCTTGGAGAATCCCTCGATGAATCTCTTGTAATACCCAGCCAATCCTAGAAATTGACGAATTTCTGTGGCGTTAACCGGCATTGCCCATTTCTCAATTGCCTCAATCTTAGCGGGATCCACATGTAATCCTTCACTATCAATTACGTGACCCAAAAATTGAACCTTACAAATCCAAAACTCACACTTAGAGAACTTTGCGTACAATTGCTCATCCTTGAGCAACTTAAGAATCATAGCCAAATGTTGCTTGTGCTCTTCCTCACTCTTTGAGTAGATTAGAATATCGTCAATGAAGACTATCACGAACTTATCTAGATAAGGCTTGCATACTCGGTTCATGAGGTCCATGAACACTGCAGGCACATTGGTCAAACCAAAAGGCATTACTTGAAACTCATAATGACCATAACGGGTCCTAAATGCCGTCTTGGGAATATCCTTTTCCCGAACCATGAGTTGGTGATAACCAAACCTCAAGTCAATCTTAGAGTAGAAACTCGATCCTTGCAACTGATCAAACAAATCATCAATCCTCAGTAACGGGTAGCGGTTCTTCACGGTTAACTTATTCAATCCTCGGTAGTCGATACACATCCTAAACATTCCATCCTTCTTCTTCACAAATAACACTGGAGCTCCCCAGGGCGAAGAACTCGGTCGAATAAATCCTTTATCCAACAGCTCTTGCAATTGCTTCGATAACTCCTCCATTTACGATGGCGCTAAATGATATGGTGTACGCGCAACAGGTGCAGCTCCTGGAACTAAGTCGATACGAAAATCCACTTGTCGGGTTGGCGGAAGTCCCGGCAAATCTTCGGGAAATACTTCAGGAAACTCACGCACTACAGGAACATCCTCGAGTCGCTTCTCTCCCGACTCCTTCTTAGCCACGTGTGCTAGGAATGCGTGACATCCTTTCTCAAGATATTTCATGGTTTTGAGACATGATATGATATTCAAGCGAGTTCCACTCCTATCACCTCGAACAATCAAAATCTCATCATTGAGAGGGATATGAACAACTCGTTCTCCACAAACAATGCTCGCTCGATTCTTGGATAACCAATCCATCCCAACTATCATGTCGAAGCTTCCGAGCTTGATTGGCATCAAATCAATACTAAAAGGGTGATCTAACAGGTTAAGGGTACAACCACGAATCACGGTGCGGGTGTCAACTAGGTTACCATTAGCTAAGTCAATACTATAGCTAACGTCTAATAGAGTAGGGGTAAGTCGGAGTAACGGCACAATCTTAGAAGACACAAAACTCATATCGGCACCCGAATCAAACAAAACTTTAACAGGAAGGTTGTTGAGAAGAAACGTACCAGTGACAACATTCGGATCTTGATGCGGCTCTCCATTTCCCATCACGTACACTCTACCTCGAGTACCTCCATTTCCTTGTCTAGCATTCTTTGGGCATTGTCCCCTGTAATGTCCACGCTCTCCACATCCAAAACATGTAACCACAGGCTGGTCATTTGCTCATGTCGCCACAACCCTATTCTTACAAAACCTCGAAATGTGACCAACCTTTTGACACATCATACATCTCACAGTACATGGCCCAGTATGATGCTGGTGGCACTTCCCACAAAGAGTTTGCTGTCCAACATTCGCTCCTCCTTGTGCAGCCACAAATGCCTTAACAGTCTCCTATCTCCTATTCTGTTGGTGATGGTGATTGTTGTTACGATACTAATTGTTGTTGTAGCGGTTGTTGGGGTTGTTACAATTGTTGCTCTTTCTATTATCTTCCCATTTCCTCTTGTTGTCAAAGTGATTACTCTTCTGAACAACACCATGCTTAGTCACCTGATCCATAAGGCGTTCAGCCATGCTAATAGTGTCATCCAATGTCTCAGCATTGTACGACATCACATTTCCTTGAATACTCGCAGGCAATCCACCAATAAACTTCTCTAGCAACTTCTCATTATCGGGCACCATGTGAGCACAAAACACCTTCAGCTCTTGGAAATGTTGCACATAAGTAGCAAGATCAGAACCCTTCACAGCCAAATAATAGAACTCAGTATCCAACTTCCTCAAATCACTACGAGAACAGTACTTCTTAACCACAACTTTCTTGAAATCTTCCCACGAAGTATTATAAGCATCCTCCATTCCATTTTCCTGAACATAAGCATTCCACCAAGACAAGGCATGCTCCAACAATGTGCCTGTTGCATACTTCACCCTATTGTTCTCAGTACAATTGCTCCTATGAAACACTGATTCCACTTTCTCAAACCATTGAGTGAATACAACAGCTCATTCAGTTCCTTTGAAGGCAATGGGCTTACAATCCATGAATTCCTTAAAAGTGCAGAAATGGTTGTTGGGAACAGCTTGAGCTCTAGCCGGTCCAACATTCTGAGGAACACCTGCTTGCCTGGCAAGCGCTACTGCAACACCCTCATCAATCATCTGCTGAATAGCAGCAGGGGTCATCTTCCTAGGAGGCATAATTCTATCATTCAATACAAAGCACAACACTTGTAAGTATTTAATTAACGTGTCAGAATCATAGCGCAAGATAAAGCATCGTCACATGAATAAAATCATAATATAACATAAGTCAACATCAATAATAGTACATCACCATAATACATCATAGATTTCATACTTGACATTGGTCTTACAAGATATGCAAAACAAGTACAAGTTTCGAATAAAATCTACCAACTGAAGAATTCAGTTTAGCATATACTAGGTAAACTACCATTAAGATACTAACTACTATAAATGATCCAATCACTGATCTCCTAAACGATCTCCATACATAGCCATCACATCAATGTTGTCATAAGACCTAAGGCGGGTCATCTTCTTTGCATAGGCCTGTCTCTGCATCTCCTGCAACTCACTCCATAACTCACTGATACTAGTACGATAGCAACGACTATCAATGTCCAAGAACACCTCCTACATGGTCAACTTATCAACTATCTTCTCCAACTCAACCATCTTCCTATCTAGTGAACCCATACGCTCTTGAAATGCAACACTCATCCGCTCCAACAAACTCAATCTCTCCACCTGCCTCTGAAGCTCCATATACATCTCTCCTGCAGCTCTCCTATCATCCTGAACCTCTCTCCTCAATCCTGCAACCTCAAACTGCCTATCACTCATATGCCTAGTGATACTCTTATGACTATTCCTACACCACTCTACATCCTGCCTCAGACGACTCATAGCAGCTCTAAGCTCTTCCGGAGTAACACGGGCTGCCGCTGATGACTCACCAATCTCGTGCGTAGAAGTAACCTCAGTCTCAAGCACGTATCCTAATGACTCAGATGTATCCGACTCGTAAGTCACATCTGACACAACAGGCGAAGGCGGCGGGGGAACATCCTGATCCTCCTCCATAAACTCCTCATCATCATCCTCCTCGTCATCATCATCGTCATCCATCTCCATCATCCTCAATATCAACATCATCCTCTAAACCTACCTCATCATCTAAACCATCATCAACATCCAACTCAACATCAACATCCAACTCAACATCATCTCCTAAAGGCAATGGGTCAACAACGGGTGGGACCGGAACCTGATCACGGGGAACTGGGACAGACATGATACTCTACAAGAGTATAAGGAAACATAAAAGTACTAGCCAAATTTTTGCGGAAAACCATTTTATAAGCCAAAGCATGATAGTGGAAAAAGTTCAAACCAAACTCAATATAAAACATATATATATATAGGTAAAGTTTAAAAGAATACCAGGGCGCGAAGTGGCACGGAGGGCTGTCGGCTTTCTGTCTCAAAACATTTTGACTCCAAGAAAAAGTTTATAGTCGAGTGTGAGCTCGTTCTTTATAAACGGTTCTCTGATACCATTCTGTAGCACCCCCAACTCAAAATACGGCAGCTGACATGCTGGGGGCACTACGCAAATAGAAACCAAGCACATTTATAGCTAACGACCACTGTGGAAAACTAGAAGGGGGGTTGAATAGTTTTACGTCCTTTTTAAATTTATTTTCAAAATCTTTTGTATCTTATAAACACTTTCGATTCGATCTTACGTGAATTCAAGTGTCAACAAATACAAGCAAGACTAATCTAATAATGAAAGTATTGAAATAAAATGAAGAAAAGATAGAGTTAGAAAGATCAAACCACAACACACGAATTTATAGTGGTTCGGCTACAAGGACACCTTCCTTGCCCTACTCCACTCCCCGAGTACCACACTCGAGAGTTTTCTTCACTATGTCAAAAAACTCCTTATGGTGGAGAAACCTTACACACCTTGGCTTACATCTATTAATGACACTAAGCTAAATGTCGAGTTCTAATCGTGGCTAGAACCAATCTCACAACTTCTTCAAGACTTCACACCTTCTTCACACCTTCACAACTTCTTCAAGATTGCTTCATACCTTTTCTTCTTGTGTACTTTACACCTTCTTCTATGCACAACTAAATCACAACAACTACACTAATTTACAACACACCTAGTATCTACAATCAACTAATTCACACAACACTTTACAAGTATCTAGCACTACTACAAGATGAAAATAACTAATCACAACACTACTACAATTGTATGGATGTAGAGGAGTGTTCTTCTTTTTGCACTTGAGTGGATGAAGCTTTGGATCACTTGGAAACAAAGACTTATGAATTATATGATCAAAGGATTTTTTAGATAGAGATGGAGATTAGATCAGAAGGTTTTTAGTGCAAAAAGGTGAGAAAAATCTGTGGAATGAACCAGTATTTATAGGGGACAAATATACTATTCTGGAGCGTGGCCGGTCCCCTTAATTAGGGGCCGGTCCCCTTAATAATTAAGGGGGCTGCCTTATGAATTAATGGGGCCGCCCCTCTAGAACGATGGAATCTCTTGTCCTTTTGTGGGGAAGGTTTTCTGGATAAAATTTGCCCTTTTTGGTTGGAAATTTGAAATCATATCTTTGTAGTTTAATAAAACAATACCAAAAATGATTTACTAATATATATATAAAATGTTAATGTCATTTTATAAAATGTTATGTGTTAAGAAAAGGCTTCCTTTGATCATGTAATGCATAAGATGCTTAGTTCATGCATACCTTAAGCGATATTAGTTGTAGAATTAAATATTTGTTACTAAATACTTGTTTACGTCATAATCTTGACTTAATTTAGTTTACATTTTGTGATTATCAAAAATAGAGTTATTGAGAAATATTAATAACATTTTTAAACATTATTTATTTCAACAATATCCCCCCTTTTGATGATTACAAAACTTAAACTCATTAACTCAAAAATTAGTTTTTAAACAAGTATTTTAGTGAGTTTATATTTACTTCTCCCCCTTTTTGTAGAATCAAAAAGGTTATGCCGACAAATTTCAACCGTGAAATATTGACGGGATGATAACTCCCCCTTGATGTGTACTCCCCCTCGTTCGGGGGCACCAAGGAGACGAGCTATGGAATGCTTGCAAGACAAAAATATTAGAAGCACAAGTATATACATGCAAACATATATAAGGTGACAAGAATATAAATAAGCATGATTAAAAAGAAGCATACATATTAAAGCAAAAGTTGTGTCAAAACACAACAATACAAGTAGCATCAAGAAAGATTACAAGGAGGATAACTACTACATAACATAACAACTAGAATAATATTCCATCATGCAAAGAGTACATGGGCTTCATAGAGCTTGCAAGCAAAAGGGTGGTAAAGACTTTATTTATTAAGCATATCATATGCTTAATTTGGAGAGCATGATGGTGATGGTGGAGAAATGGGTGAGGATTGTGGTGGGGGAATAATGGGTGAGGATGGTGGAGTTGGTGGTGGTGGTGGGTTGGTAAGAAAGTGTTCAATATATGAAAACATATATTGAATTTCATCTCTAAGACCAAAGATTATGGTTCGGTTGTGGATGCAACAAAGGCAAGTATCTCCATGAAATTCAAGTAAGCTCCAAGGTACGGGATTAGCAAAGATTTGTGGTGTAATTGGTGGAGATGAGACATGAGCATCAAGTGGTGATATTGGTGAGAGTGAGATGGTAAGTTGGGTGGAAAAAGGTTCTTGTGTAGGATGTGGTGATGATGCTTGTGGTGGTGACAAGTGTGAGTTGATGTAGTCATTGATTGATGAAGTTGAAGGTATGGAGGATGAGGAAATTCCAGGAGTACAAGGTGTTTTGGATGGTGCATTAGGTGTACTTGGAGATGAGCATTTAGGTGGAGGTGATGGGGTTGTGTTGTCTTCATTTGTTAAGTCAATGAAGAGTTGTTTTGGAGGGATGATGACAATCTTTTGCTTCTTTGAAACCTTAGAGATGGAGGTGCTAGGTGAAGACATGATGGTTTGGATTGAAAGAGATGATGAATAATGAGATGAATATTGTTAGTTTGGAGGGAATTTATAATATGAAAGTGGTTGATTTATGTAAGTTTTTGAAATGGTTTAATAGGATTCTAAAATCAGTTGGGTCAAAAGAAGAAATGGTAGCTGAAACTAGAGAAAGAGGTCACAAGATGCAAAAGAAAACACTAAACCCAGTTCCAGATGGCCGGTCCCCTTAATTGTAGGCCGACCCCCTTAATAATTAAGGGGACCGCCTAGGAAAATTAAGGGGGCCGCCCATCTAGTGTTTTCCCAGTCGACCAGAAACCAAAAATTTGCAGAAATGGGTGGTTTTTCAAATGTGTGTTTCCAGCAAGCTCTATTTGAAGCATATACTCTAGGAATTATGAAATATAAGTATATATAAACAAATCATGCATGTAAACAAATATATTATAAGCTAAATAAAAAGGAAGCATAATATTAGCATTAAGTTATAATTAAGATCCTAGCATGATAATAGTTAAAGCCTAAGCATTATTCAAGAAATAAACATGAAAGAGCACAAGTATTTCCGAATAAATCGAACAAATAACAAACCACTCAAATGTCTAATAAAGCAATAATATAACAAAGTAGCAACACTCAAATGTTGGTTAATGATGGACGTTTGACGAGTAAAGAGGAGTTCATCGGTACGCTCAAGAGGAAGAGGAATTTGATATTCGGAATAGTCAATATCAGGGAGATCATCAACAAAGGTCGTGGGGGATGGAGTACTAACACATGAGGTGTCTTCCTCCTCATCATCATCATTTCCTCGATGAGATGTCGAACCACGAGGCATAGAGAACATAGAACCACGAGCTTTTCCTTTATCACTACGAGATCGACGAGTCCGGACAAAAGTGAGTTGATTCAAGGTGGGATGAACAAGCACATAGATATCACTCCGAAGATTTGGGTAATGTTCCATGATATGACGATAAAGTCGTGTAAGGAACATACCGTAAGGAAGGTTGGCATTTGGAGTGTTTTTGGCGGACATGATTCGATGAACAAAGAGATAAGCCAAATTGTAGTTCTCTTCAGCAACTACACAATATAACATGTGAGCGATGCTTGCCGTGAGATGATCATGGTAACCGCCGGTACCAAACGCATTCTCGCGAATGAGTTCTTCCCAATTTTTCATATCGGGGCTTAGCTCTTTGAGAAGAGTTTGATTAGCATGAATATCGACATTCTTCGACTTGATTTGCGACTAGTCGTACAACGTTCTAGTTCAAGCAGTCGACGAATATCTTCAGGACTAGGATTCTCAGAATAGTATGGGCCATCCTGAGGACGATTTCTTTCAAGTGATGAAAGATCCCATTCATTTGAGAATACGGCTTGGCCGTTGTATGGGATCCTGAGAATTTGCCCAAACTGAGCAAGAGTAAGAGTGATGAATTGATTTTGGATCATGAAAGATATAAGGAGGTGGCCATAGGGATCGGTTTGCACCGTCACTTGGCTATAGAAATCAAGGATAAAACAGGGAATGATTGGCTCATTGATTTGGTAAAGACATTCAAGACGAATATTGGAGAACATTCGTTCGATTTGATCGGATTCATAGAAGGATGGATCGACAATTCTACCTTCATGAATATTTTCTATTTTCAATGGGACGATAGAAACATGCAACTGAAGGAGACATGCTGGGAGTGGAGGAAACATTAGGAATGTATTGTTTGGTTTTAGAAACATCACCAACTGTGGTTTTAGGCATTTTCACCTAAACAATATAACAACAAACATAAAATTAATACAAAAATGATTAATACATGTTATATGCAATACATGTGGAACGAACACCTACTTCGACCTAAAAGAAAATAAACCTAGGAAGTAGTTTCACAATGTTCCTTTATTTTAATTTTTAACTCACTTTAAATTTAAATGTCAAAATATAGTTGTGGAATTAGTTCAATATAATATCAATACTATCCGAACAATATTTTTGACATTATAATTTATTTAGAAATTTGGCTAGATATATATTAGATTATATATCTTGCTATCTCTTACGAGTTTGGCTAAAATAAAACTTGTTAAGAAAGTGAAAATGTGAATTTTGGTTTTCATATAGTCTTTTCTTAGTTAAACCAAACGCTCCCTTAAGAATATCGACTAGAACATCAATATATATATATATATATATATATATATATATATATATTGGAATTTTGGTTTTCATATAGTCTTTTCTTAGTTAAACCAAACGCTCCCTTAAGAATATCGACTAGAACATCAATATATATATATATATATATATATATATATATATATATATATATATATATATATATATATATATATATATATATATATATATATATATATATATATATATATCAATTATATATCTTGATGATATTAATGAACTAGTGATGTGTTAATAAGTTTACCAAAACAGTTTCAATGGTTTAAACAGACTTATTTAAGTCTACTTCGTTCATGAACCAAACGCCCAAGTTGTTTTCATGAACTTATTGAAATGATTTAAAAAGTATGTTTTGATTGTTTAAAACATTAAGTCACTACAATGTAGTAAGTTTTAACTTGTTTTTAAGAATTATATCAACAATGTGATTTTAGAAAACCAATTTTAGTGAGGGTTTATGGGCGATTAAGGATTTCGATAATATGATGCGTTAAGCTTAGATAGGCTTGCAATTCTACATTCTAATCCTATGGGAAGCATTTGGTTATGCAATTTCTAAACTTAATTTCACTAAAATTTGGATTGAAATAAATTTTGATAAAATACCTAATTATTGATTAGACACAAAATTGAATGAAATGAGATGAAATGTATGTTGAAAAACTTATAAAAAGATGTTGTTATATGTTAGGTTAACGTTTTCCCCTTGCGAAAGAACCCCAGATTGGTGATTTGGTGAAGTATTTTGGTGGTTCTGGTTGTTTTTGTTCGTTCACAGCAGTGGTGAGGGAGGGAATTATGAACAAATGGAGTGTTTGGGAAAGGATTTAAGATGGAAAACGAGTTTGGAAGTATCAGATGGCCGGCCCTCTTAAACATTAAGGGGACCGCCCCCGATTACAAGCCAGTCCCCTTAATTATTAAGGGGGCCGCCTGCCAAAAATGAAAATTTTTGCGAATTGAATTCTGATAGTAAAATATTTTTATGTATATTATTAGATTTATGTTATATCGAAACTACGTTCGAGTTTATGAGCACGAGTAAGGAGTACCTGACATTTTTAATTAACATTTCGTTAATCAAGATATGTCTTGATAATTGTCACAACTCACCATTTCAGGTCATTTTCAAACTTCGACAATTTACTATTCATAAATCACTATTCATCAAAACACTATTCATCATTTTTGAGGTCAGTTTGATATTCTGAGAAGCGTTCAAAAATTTTACTATACACAAAACACTATTCATTTCCGGAAGAAATTTCACTATTCACGTGCATTGCTCATTTCATCGTAAATTTAATTTACGGGTATTTAAATTCGCGTAACCGTATTGGTTTAGGTGCGAATTCATGAATTATCAGTAAGGACATTTCATACGGACTAGAGATAGTCTGCATATCATCATAACAGCATTTGCAGGCTATACCACTCTTAGGATTTTCAAATTAATATATTTAGTATATTTAATGTTTTACGTATAATTACTTATAAATAAACGTTAACACGCGATTAATAAATATGACTAATATATCTAAAAATTCCCACAATGGCCCCGATATATTTTTATATCCCTTATAACATCATAAAAATTATAAAATTCATTTACCCGGTATTTTGGAAATTTATTTAATTTATATCGTAAGTTTATTAAAATTACGACGGTTTTCGTGGAAACTAAACGATAATTATCCAAACACTCAATACTTGTACCCAACATATTTTTATCATTCTTATGACTTTATTTTGACCCGGTTAACTTCATTAATAATTATTTCTAGCAAACCCGGTACCCGATTATAACTAAACTAACTCAACTACACTAATACTACACTAGGATTTTTTTAGCAACTCAAACTCCATTTGGCTTCCTTGTTTCATGCTAAAACCGGCAACACCTAACCACCCCTAGACCACTTGACCAAAATTTCTAACCTAGAGCCTTAATTACATAAACTCTTATTATATACATTAGATAAATATCTAGGTTTTCATACTTAACTTATTCATAAACTTATTTCAAGAATCAAAAAGCTATCTTTTCTCTCTTTCTCTTTGAGGTGCTCGGCAAACAACAAGAACACAAGCAAGAACAATATTTTTTCCAAGATCAAGCTCTAATCTAGTCCATATAGTTATCCTTGTTAGGGTTTTGCAATACAAACTCAAGGATCATAAGGTTTTCTTCATCTAAACACCTAAATCATTCGAAGTAAGTTTACCAAATTTATTTTCATCATTTCTTCAAGTATTTATTATGATCATATGGTTTTCATACTATATTTCATGCATGTGCTAGTTTATACCACTTCATTTTATAAACTTTTAACTTATAAACCCTAGAAATGTTTAATATGGATTTCCTTGTTAGATCTAGTTCATTGATGTTGTTTAAGAACCCATGACACCTTAAGAAGGTGTATGGTAGGAATAGACTAGATTTTTGGTGATTGGAAGTGATTTGGGTGGATTAGAAACTAGTTTGGAACATTGGAAATGAGATTAGAACTTGTCTATGAACCTACTGTCCCAAAATGTAAAATCTGGAAAACTCAGGAACTCAGGGGAGATTTTAAACCAAAGATTTAGAAAATACTTTCAAAAACAATACTTTTGGCGAAAGAACGGATTAAAACGGGTTTATAACGAAGGAGATATGATTTTTGCAAGTTTAATGACGAAAACTATTTTTCTGAAAATTTCATGCTGTTGGACGATTTTCGTCAGACAAACCGAGGTGTTAGACGTAACCTAGAGAAGCCGAGCTATCAAAAATATATTAGTACTTACTAAGACGAATCCGTGGATATAAAGAATGAAGAAAATGAACTTATAACGACAAAGATATTCACGTTTCAATATCGGCAAAATCTTATATATTTTGACAGCTTTTAACTAGAAATAATAATAATACTACTAGTACGTACTAAGTTCTAGATTTCTAAAAATTCAACCAAAGTGCCAAATTCATAACTAATGAAGTACTAGTGATTACAAGTTTATTTTTACGACTATTAGACGTTATTTCAAGGTTTTCAAAGCAAGGAATATAACACTAATGTTTATAAACGATATACTACGACTAGTTTTTATTTGTCTAGTTGGACTTATTTTTCCTAAGTATGAAAAATATATTATTTTGACAATAACTAGTATTTCCAAGTTATGAGTGGTATAGGTATCATGTGCATGTACATTCATTTCATCATTGCATAATCTAAATTAGATCATTATCATTCATCATAGGTTGCGGTTGATTTCGTTCCTTGTTGTCCCTATCATTTCATCTCATAGTATCATCACTTCGAGGTGAGTTTTCATAGCCCCGTTTTTAATTCAATATTTTGATTTCAAATCCCACGGGGGAGAATACATTGCATCACTTATTTTTGTACATGCCAAAGTATTAAATTCCTTACATTGCTTAAGTTGCCTTATTACCACGTCTTGACAAGTCCCCTTTATTATCATGGACCGTTAATTAAAGTATGAGCGAGAGTGAGTGAATAGATCTATTGAGGGTGACTCCTCCATCCGTGTTTGGTATGCTCCAACGGAATTACGGATGCATTTCATGTATAATATATTAGAGTGTCTGGTAAACACTCATTTGGGGCCAAGTAACTATGTCTAGCTTCGGGGTCATGAGCTTAAGAGTCAATGTAGCTTTTTTTATGACATTTTGTCACTTTACTTTACTTATAGCTAATGTACATCCGATTTAACTTATAAACCTATGATTTCTCACCAACTTTATATTGACCGTTTTAGCAATGTATTTTCAGGTAACTAAGGTTTATCCCTCATGGCATGCATGGAGTCATTTTAGTGAGTAGCAAGGATGACGCGTCTCATTTTGGATTTTCATGCACTTATATATTATCGTTTGATTGTACCAAACTTATTTCCTTAAACTTTTCTTGACTTTGGGACCTATGTTTTGTAACTTTGAATGTTTTTAAATAAATCAAACGATGTATTTTCAAAACGGCACTTTAGGTCGTTCAATATAACTGTAACTGTGGTGCTATGACTGTCACCCCCAGGTATTCCATTCCGCTGCCATTCAGGTAAATTGGGGGTGTGACAGATTGGCATCAGAGCTAAGGGTATAGCGAACTAGGATATATCATGAACCCTAGACTATAACCACATCATCATAGCATCTCATCATTACATCATAAGTGCATTGTTAATATTACATGGATTATTCATTTCATTTCATTTCATATTGTTGTCTCAGAAACATGTCTTCAGATTTGAACTTCGTCATACTTTACTCTGTCTCAGACTCTGACATTGAGGACGCTATGTCTTCCACTGCTGTTTTACCACCCATTCCTCCAGTACCTGTGTTGCCACTTTTGGCATCAGGTGAGGATACTGAGCCTTTCGAGGAGGAAGAGATTGCTCCTACTCCTCATATTTCTCCCATTACACCACTAGATGTTACACGTACACCTACAGATATATCATCTCCTACCACTTCTATTTCCTCAGAACCAAAACTTATGTTTCCTCATAGCAAGACAACCATAGGTGCTAGAAAGAGTGTACGCCCTGTTACCTCTACTCTTAGGATTTCTACTATTCCTACATTACCTACACCACCAACTATGCCCACTACTACTTCTATACCTACTTCACTTTTGACGCTCAGGAAGCGTGCAAGGTTTACTACCCCAGCTTCACCTACTACTGAGACTTTAGACCTTCCACCACCACCACTTTATCATATAGGTGAGAGTTCGAGAGCAGCTGCTACTAAAGGGCCTACCGCACGTACTTTGGATGCCTAGATAGGGGATCAACAGGAGCAGGTTGATAGGTTGGGTTATAGGGTAGATGAGATTATCACTACTCGACTTGAGGAGGTCGAGGAGTAGGTTGAGGGATTGATCTTAAGCAGGGTTAGCATTGACGTGTCTTATCATGGACTGGAGGCACGGCAGGAGGGACACCAGGAGCTGATTGATCAGCTTAGGGATGAGTTTCTTAAGATACGAGACAGAGCTCAGATGACTCAGGAGACGCAGGGAGATCAGGCACATCAGTTGGCAGTAGCTCAGGAGAGGATGACAGCTGCAGAGACCAAGGAGGCTACCCTCCAGCTTCGAGTTGAGCACATGGAGGAGATTGTTGTTGCGATGGATTGTGCGATTCACCGCCTTAGGGGTGGACCTGGAGCACCTGGAGGATCTAGAGCACCCGGAGGAGCCTAGGCATAGACTTGTATTGTATTAGCTTTTACTATTTTCCTAGTCCTGAGGTGTGGGACATAGTTCAAGAACTTGTAGTCTTTTGGTTGTTGTACAAACAAATGTATCAAGTATGACTCTACTATGTTGGAATGGTTGTGATATATATATATCAGTCCATGTGGGCCGAAATTTTCATGTATTATATTCATGTGTTGTGATTATATTTATGAGGTTTCGTGGTTGCTCTTTATTGTTATCGTATTTATACTTGTTGTGGTATCTATACATGTCGTGGTTGTATTTATACAGGTTGTGGTTGTACTCGTACATGTCGTGGTTGTATTTATACTTATTGTGGTTGTATATATACATGTTGTGGGTGTATACCTTTGGTACAATGACTATTTCTATTATAATTTTCTCATGGTTGTTGTCCATTATGATTTATCAGAAGTATGGCGCAAAGGAAAGGAAAGGCTGCACCAGAAACACCAGCTATGACTCAAGCCGCTATCCGTAAGTTGGTCAAGGATAGTATAGCAGAAGCTCTGGAAACTGAGAGAGCTGAGGTTGCTGCTAGGGCTGCTGAGATTGCTCCTAATACTAGGGCGGTTGAACCACCCACTACTAGGCGTGAATGCATTTGGAAGGATTTCAAGATTAGTGATCCCGTCAAGTTTAAGGGCACTGAGGGAGCGGTTGCTTTGATCCGCAGGTTTGAAAAGACTAAGAATGTGTTCCTCATGTGTAGTTGCCCTGATGTCAGCAAGGTAAAATTTGCTTCAGGTATGCTTTTGGATGAAGCTATGTCATGGTGGAATTCTCATGCTCAGCCTATTGGTATGGAGAATGCCTACAAGCTCACCTGGGATCAATTCAAGAAGTTGATGACTAAGAAGTTTTGCCCTCGTACTGAGGTGAAGAAATTGGAAACTGAATTCTATGAGCTGGTAACAAAAGGTGATGACATCGAGACCTACATTAGGAGGTTTCAGGAGTTGGTTGCACTATGTCCAACTATGGTTCCTGACGATGAGAAAAAGATGGAGAACTTCACTGGTGGACTGCCTGAAAGCATCCGAGGGGATGTGATGTCTTTCGACCCACAATCAATGGAAGAGGCTATTCGAATAACTCAGAAACTTATGGTTCAGGTGATAAAGGGTAAGTTTGTTGTCAACAACAACAATAACAGTTCAAACAACACCAACTACAACAACACTCGAAACAACAACAATTTTTTTTTTTGGGTAAAGGGGAGTAATCCTGCACCCGGTAAAATACATTAATCAAAAATGTTTAAGTACAATGGAAGAGAGTGAGTCTCTCATCGAAGTCCCTAAGGACACTACCACTACCACTATATAAGAATGACATGCCATTCTTATAACTACCAGATCTAAATACAACAACCCAAACAATAACAACAACAACAACAACAAGAGGAGGTTTGACTACAACCAAGGTGGAAATGTTATTCAGCCACCACCCAAGAGACAGGAAGTGGCAAGGGCCTATGCTACAGGGTTGACTGAAGGGAAAGGATATGCGGGTAATCTACCCAAGTGTGAGAAGTGTCAAAAACATCATAACTCAGGACGTTGCCCAGATTTATGTGGCAACTACAAGAAAGTTGGTCACCACGCCAAAGATTGCGGGCTTCCAATCTTGGGTGACAATCAGAAACCACCAGTAACATGTTTTGGCTGCGGAGAAATTGGACACTATAGGAGTGAGTGCCCAAAGAAGAAGAATCAAGGAACTGGGAACCAAGGTGGAGTGGCTCAAGGAAGAGCTTATGTTATGGGAGGAGAAGATGCCCGAGAGGATCCGAATGTTGTTGCGGGTACGTTCCTCGTTAATAATCGTTATGCATCTATTTTATTTGATTCAGGTACGGATAGAAGTTTTGTTTCTATTGCATTTGCACCTTTACTTAACATAGAACCAACTACCTTAGACATTCCCTATATCATTGAACTAGCCAATGGATCTTTAGTTAACACCAACACCGTTGTCCGTGGTTGCACAATCAATTTCCTAAACCATCCATTCAATATAGACCTCATGCCCGTAGAACTTGGAAGTTTCGACGTAGTTATCGGTATGGATTGGTTGTCTCGACACCGTGCAAGAATTATTTGTGATGAGAAAGTTGTTCATCTTCCTTACAGTGGTGAAACATTAGTTGTTCGCGGAGATCGAAGTTGAACTAGACTCAGTATTATATCGTGCATTAAAACCGAGAAGTACATAAAGAAGGGTTGTTATGCATTCTTGGCTCACATCACGGAGAAGAAGTCGGATGAGAAATGACTTGAAGATGTGCCAATTGTTAAGGAATTTCCAGAAGTTTTTCCAGAAGAATTGCCAGGACTTCCGCCGACACGCCAAGTTGAGTTTCAAATTGAATTAGTGCCAGGACCTGCACCAATTGCGCGAGCACCGTATCGACTTGCACCTTCTGAGGTTCAAGAATTGTCGAACCAATTACAAGAACTTTTGGACAAAGGATTCATTAGACCGAGTTTCTCGCCTTGGGGAGCACCGGTTTTGTTTGTGAAGAAGAAGGACGGATCTTTCAGAATGTGCATCGACTATCGTGAGCTGAACAAGTTAACGGTGAAGAATCGTTATCCACTCCCTAGGATCGACGACTTGTTCGATCAGCTACAAGGTTCCTGTCTTTATTCCAAGATTGACTTAAGATTCGGTTACCATCAACCTAGAGTTCGAGAAGAGGATATCCCAAAGACGGCATTTAGAACACGTTATGGTCATTATGAGTTTCAAGTAATGCCTTTCGGATTAACCAACGCACCTGCGGTATTCATGTACCTCATGAATAGAGTGTGCAAACCGTACCTTGATAAGTTTGTGATCGTATTCATTGATGATATCTTGATTTATTCCAAGAGTAAGGAAGAGCACGAAGAACACCTCAGAACAATTCTGGAACTACTCAAGAAGGAGCAACTGTATGCCAAATTTTCAAAGTGTGATTTTTGGATACAAAGAGTTCAATTTCTTGGCCATGTCATTGATAGCCAAGGATTACAAGTCGACCCAGCAAAGATCGAGGCAGTTAAAGATTGGGCTACGCCCAAGTCTCCTACAGAAATTCGCCAATTCCTAGGACTTATAGGATATTACAGAAGGTTCATTGAAGGGTTTTCTAAGATAGTGAAGTCGCTGACTAAGCTGACACAAAAGAATCAAAAGTACGAGTGGGGAGAGAAGCAAGAATCTGCATTTCAGTTATTGAAGCAGAAGCTTTGTAGTGCACCGATTTTGTCACTACTAGAAGGTATTGAGAACTTTGTGGTGTATTGCGATGCTTCGCATAAAGGACTTGGAGCTGTGCTAATGCAAAATGATAAGGTGATAGCTTATGCATCTAGACAGCTTAAGACACACGAGAAAAATTACACTACTCACGACTTGGAGTTGGGTGCAGTAGTTTTTGCACTCAAGATTTGGAGACACTATCTTTATGGTACCAAGTGCGTAGTTTTTACCGACCACAAGAGCTTACAGCACATACTTGATCAGAAGGAACTTAATATGAGACAACGTCATTGGCTAGAATTGCTGAGTGATTACGATTGTGAAATCCGATATCACCCAGGAAAAGCAAATGTTGTAGCAGATGCACTTAGCCGAAAAGAACGACTCAAACCTTTGAGAGTCAGGTCATTGGGAATGACTATCATTTCACCATTACCATCAAAAATTCTAGAAGCTCAGATTGAGGCTCTCAAGGAAGAAAATCGACCATAGGAGAAACTTTATGGTATGCCAGAGAACAAAAATGGCTTTGTGAAGAGAGCAGATGGAGTGTTATGCTTCAAGGACCGAAGTTGGATACCACTCTATGGTGGAGTACGAGAATTGATTATGCATGAATCACACAAGTCGAAGTACTCTATACACCCAGGTTCTGACAAGATGTATCAGGATCTCAAAAAGCTTTATTGGTGGCCGAACATGAAAGCAGAAATAGCTACGTATGTCAGCAAATGCCTTACTTGTGCTAAAGTGAAAGCTGAGTACCAGAAACCGTCAGGATTACTTCAACAACCAGAGATTCCACAATGGAAGTGAGAGCGTATTACAATGGACTTTGTCACTAAACTTCCCAAGACGTCAGGAGGTTACGATGCTATTTGGGTAATTGTTGATCGTCTTACCAAATCAGCCTACTTCATACCCATTAGAGAGACTTATTCCATGGAACAACTTGCCAGACTTTATGTCAAGGAAATAGTCTCAAGACATGGAGCACCAATCTCCATTATTTCTGACAGAGATAGTCGCTTTACTTCAAACTTATGGAAGTCATTACAAGATTCTTTTGGATCCAAGTTAGACATGAGCACTGCTCCTCAGACTGATGGTCAGAGTGAGAGAACTATTCAGACACTTGAGGACATGCTGCGAGCATGTGTGATTGTCTTTGGAAATGGTTGGGCCAACCATTTGCCGTTGATCGAGTTTTCTTATAACAACAGCTACCATTCAAGCATAAAAGCAGCACCATTCGAGGCACTTTATGGTCATAAGTGTCGATCTCCAGTTTGTTGGGCCGAAGTCGGTGATGTACAATGTACTGGCCCGGAGATGGTTCGAGAAACAACAGAAAAGATAATCCAAATTCGAGAAAGACTTGAAACAGCTAGAAGTAGACAGAAAAGCTACGCAGATGTTCGACACAAACCATTGGAATTCCAGGTCGGAGACAAAGTCATGTTGAAAGTCTCGCCTTAGAAGGACGTGATACGATTTGGGAAATGCGGGAAGTTGAACCCGAGATACATTGGTCCATTTAAGATACTGGAAAGGATTGGTCCAGTAGCTTACAAGCTTGAACTTCCATCAGAACTCAGCAACGTACATAACACGTTTCATGTCTTAAACCTCAAGAAATGCCTTTCGGACGAGTCTTCAGTTATACCACTAGAAGAAATTCAACTAGATGACAAGCTTAATTTTGTGGAAAAACCAGTTGAAATCATGGACCGAGAGGTCAAACAGTTGAAGCAGAGTCGAATTCCGATCGTGAAGGTTCGCTAGAATTCTCGAAGAGGACCCGAGTTTACTTGGGAACAAGAAGACCAAATGCGACGCAAGTATCCACATCTTTTCACTAAACCTATTACCGAGACCAACACTAGCTGAATTCAGGGACTGAATTCCTTTTTGGGTGAGTGACTGTCACAACACACCATTTCAGATCATTTCCAAACTTCGACAATTTACTATTCATAAATCACTATTCATCAAAACACTATTCATCATTTTACTATTCATCATTTTTTAGGTCAGTTTGATATTCTGAGAAGCGTTCAAAAATTTTACTATTCACAAAACACTATTCATTTCCAGAAGAAATTTCATAATTCACGTGCATTGCTCATTTCATCGTAAATTTAATTTACGGGTATTTAAATTCGCGTAACCGTATTGGTTCAGGTGCGAATTCATGCAGTATCAGTAAGGATATTTCATACGGACTAGAGATAGTCTGCATATCATCATAATAGCATTTGCATGCTATACCACTCTTAAGATTTTTAAATAAATATATTTAGTATATTTAATGTTTTATGTATAATTACTTATAAATAAACGTTAACACGCGATTAATAAATATGACTAATATATCTAAAAATTCCCACAATGGTCCCGATATATTTTTATATCCCTTATAACACCATAAAAATTATAAAATTCATTTACCCGGTATTTTGGAAATTTATTTAATTTATATCGTAAGTTTATTAAAATTACGACGGTTTTCGTGGAAACTAAATGATAATTATCCAAACACTCAATACTTGTACCCAACATATTTTTATCATTCTTATGACTTTATTTTGACCCGGTTAACTTCATTAATAATTATTTCTAGCAAACCCGGTACCTGATTATAACTAAACTAACTCAACTACACTAATACTACACTAGGATTTTTTTAGCAACTCAAACTCCATTTGGCTTCCTTGTTTCATGCTAAAACCGGCCACACCTCACCACCCCTAGACCACTTGACCAAAATTTCTAACCTAGAGCCTTAATTACATAAACTCTTATTATATCCATTAGATAAATATCTAGGTTTTCATACTTAACTTATTCATAAACTTATTTCAAGAATCAAAAAGCTATCTTTTCTCTCTTTCTCTTTGAGGTGCTCGGCAAACAACAAGAACACAAGCAAGAACAATATTTTTTTTTTCCAAGATCAAGCTCTAATCTAGTCAATATAGTTATCCTTGTTAGGGTTTTGCAATACAAACTCAAGGATCATAAGGTTTTCTTCATCTAAACACCTAAATCATTCAAAGTAAGTTTACCAAATTTATTTTCATCATTTCTTCAAGTATTTATTATGATCATATGGTTTTGATACTATATTTCATGCATGTGCTAGTTTATACCACTTCATTTTATAAACTTTTAACTTATAAACCCTAGAAATGTTTAATATGGATTTCCTTATTAGATCTGGTTGATTGATGTTGTTTAAGAACCCATGACACCTTAAGAAGGTGTATGGTTGGAATAGACTAGATTTGTGGTGATTGGAAGTGATTTGGGTGGATTAGAAACTAGTTTGGAACATTGGAAATGAGGTTAGAACTTGTCTATGAACCTACTGTCCCAAAATGTAAAATCTGGAAAACTCGGGAACTCAGGGGAGATTTTTAATGAAAGATTTAGAAAATACTTTCAAAAACGAAACTTTTGGCGAAAGAACGGATTAAAACGGGTTTATAACGAAGGAGATATGATTTTTGCAAGTTTAATGACGAAAACTATTTTTCTGAAAATTTCATGCTGTTGGACGATTTTCGTCAGAGAAACCAAGGTGTTAGACGTAACCTAGAGAAGCCGAGCTATCAAAAATATATTAGTACTTACTAAGATGAATCCGTGGATATAAAGAACGAAGAAAATGAACTTATAACGACAAAGATATTCACGTTTCAATATCAGCAAAATCTTATATATTTTGACAGCTTTTAACTAGAAATAATAATAATAATACTAGTAAGTACTAAGTTCTAGATTTCTAAAAATTCAACCAAAGTGCCAAATTCATAACTAATGAAGTACTAGTGATTACAAGTTTATTTTTACGACTATTAGACGTTATTTCAAGGTTTTCAAAGCAAGGAATATAACACTAACGTTTATATACGATATACTACGACTAGTTTTTATTAGTCTAGTTGGACTTATTTTTTCTAAGTATGAAAAATATATTATTTTGACAATAACTAGTATTTTCAAGTTATGAGTGGTATAGGTATCATGTGCATGTACATTCATTTCATTATTGCATGATCTAAATTAGATCATTATCATTCATCATAGGTTGCGGTTGATTTCGTTCCTTGTTGTCCCTATCATTTCATCTCATAGTATCATCACTTCGAGGTGAGTTTTCATAGCCCCGTTTTTAATTCAATATTTTGATTTCAAATCCCACGGGGGAGAATACATTGCATCACTTATTTTTGTACATGCCAAAGTATTAAATTCCTTAAATTACTTTAGTTGCCTTATTACCACGTCTTGACAAGTCCCCTTTATTATCATGGACCGTTAATTAAAGTACAAGCGAGAGTGAGTGTGACCATAATTTTGGATAAAATGATCAAGATGTCAAGATTACAAGGGATTAAAGATATGTGATGGAATGTGTGTTTATATAAGTATATATATGTATATATATATATATATATATATATATATATATATATATATATATATACTATGTGTTAATGGATTATGGAATGAGGAAACGGAAGAGGCGAAAGCTGACGGCGATAGGAGTTTGTTTCATTCATAGTATATGTGTGCGAAGGTTCTTCTTTCTACTCTTGTGTTGATCCACTTGACTCACGTCCCTTCATCATCATGAGTCTTCTAATAGTGGACATAAAAGATCTTCGAGTTGAACGTCAAAGTTCAAAAGAGCTAAAGGGGAAGGAAAAGGTTCGAAAACGAATAATTTCCTGGAGTTCTAGAAAGTCAACTAATGACGTATCTAGGTTATGTGCACGCATATATATATATATATATATATATATATATATATATATATATATATATATATATATATATATATATATATGTATGTATGTATGTATGTATGTATGTATGTATGTATGTATGTATGTATGTATGTATGTATGTTCAAGAAGAAAAAGGAAGTAAATAATATCTACGCAAGCAAAGCAACAAACAAAAAATTATCTACGTATGGCAATGAGTAGAGAAGGAATGGCGTACCCGGCGGTCTTTAAAAAGAAAGTCTTCTAAATCTTCAAGATGATAAATAGACTTTGCAAAATTCTATGGCGATAGAACTCCAAGATAGTGATAAGGAATGTTGATCTAGCTATTTGATCCCCATTTCCTCTTTGATCCAAAGTTGTTTGGTCCAAACATGTTCAACATTTGGCTAGGATGCATGAAAGGTGGTAGTATTCCCCAAGGGTTGTAACTTGGTTGATAGTTCCACATTTGATTACTAGGGTGTTGTAGTTTTGTTTATTTTAGTTTCTTCTTGGTTGAGGTGTTTTGATCTAGGATAAGAATTATTTGGTTTCCTAGGTGGTGGAGTTTTAATCTTGTTTTAGGTTTAGACGATCCTACATCGGTCTTTAAAGATGGTTTATAAAAAAGTTTTATTTCTTCATTACTAGCAAGAGGTATTTTCTTATCATTTATGAGTATGTATTTGGGATGTTTTTCTAAGGATGTTGGTTTACTAGATTCGCTTTCAAACTTAACATTTTTTGTTTCACTAGATGAAGCTTCAATTGGATTAAATCCTAAACCGGTTTTGTCTCCGAATATTCTTTGAATGCCTATTATTTTCTTAAGTGAGTTACTACTATTTTCAAATTTGTCAAATTTACAAATTTCTCTTCTAAGTATTTCATTTTCACATTTAAGCTCTTGACATAATTTACATTCTTCAATAATTTCTTTGCCTTTCTCTAATTTATGTATTTTAATTTTAAGTTCTAGTATTTCATTTTCTAATTGGTTGTTTATATGTTTTAGTGATTTGTTTTTAGTTATTACTTGTTGTCCTAATTTACATAGTCTATTATACTCATTATCTAAATCATTTTCGTCTAACGATAAATTTTCATCACTAAAATATTCGGTTTCGGAACGTACCTCGCTTGATGTTTTTGCCATAAGACACTTTTCTTCTTTTGTCGTTTCATTCTCCTCCTCATCACTATCACTCCAAGCTCCTCCAACAAATGCTCTTTGATTTTGATCTCTTGACATCATTGGACATTTTCCAATGAGATGATTTGGATCACCACATTTGAAACACTTTCTCTCATTCTTGCTATACTTGTCATCTTTATTCGTTTGAGATGCTCTCCTTTCATCGTGTGGTTGTCTAACGAATCTTCCTCGCCTTTTAAAGAATTTCTTGAAATCTCTTACGGCCATGGCGTATTCTTCGTCATCACTTTCGGAAGATGAGCTATCTTCGTTACTAGATTCCTTTCTAGCTTTCAAGGCGATTGACTTGCTTTGCTCTCGTTTTCCTTTGACCATTTTGGAGTCATTCTTTATAATTGCTTCGTAGACTTTCAAATTTCCAATTAATTCATCAAGTTGCAATGTTGACAAATTCTTTGATTCTTCAATAGCCGTCACTTTAGCTCGCCATTTTGGGTGAAGAGCCCTAAGAAACTTCCTAACAAGATTCTAACTAGAAAAATTCTCATCAAGTGCTTTTAAACTTGTGATGATAGTGTTAAATCTAGCGAAAGCATTATCAATTGATTCCTCTTCCGGAATCGTGAATTGCTTATATTGTTGAACAAGTAGATCTATTTTATTATCTTTGACTTGACTATTACCTTGGTGAGTTATTAATAAAGAGTTCCAAATTTCTTTTGCGGTTTCACACATAAAAATCCTTTCGTACTCTTTACGTGGTAGCGCATTATAAATAACCATTTTTGCTTCATCATTTTTAGCAAGTTTTCTTTTTAAACCATCATTTTGTTTTTCAAAAGGTACGATTTCATCTTTCTTTGTTTCGGGGTTATTTTGAATAGGTAAAAAAATCACCATTGGTAATAACATGCCAAAGATCTAGATCTTTTGATTTCACATAAGTTTCGAATCGATTTTTCCAATATAAAAATCCATCACTTTCAAATAGTGGTGGTCTTTGCATAGATTACCCTTCTAAATATTTTTCATATTCCATAGATTGTTACAAGTTTTAAAATACAATATATTTTAAAGATCTTGCAAGACGTGGCTCCTGATACCAATTGTGGAAAACTAGAGGGGGGCTGAATAGTTTTACATCCTTCTTAAATTTATCTTCAAAATCTTTGTATCTTATAAAAACTTTCGATTCGATCTTACGTGAATTCAAGTGTCAACAAATACAAGCAAGACTAATCTAATAATGAAAGTATTGAAATAAAATGAAGAAAAGATAGAGTTAGAAAGATCAAACCACAACACACGAATTTATAGTGGTTCGGCTACAAGGACACCTTCCTAGCCCTACTCCACTCCCCGAGTACCACACTCGAGAGTTTTCTTCACTATGCCAACAAACTCCTTATGGCAGAGAAACCTTACACACCTTGGCTTACACCTATTAATGAAACTAAGCTAAATGTCGAGTTCTAATCGTAGCTAGAACCAATCTCACAACTTCTTCAACACTTCACACCTTCACAACTTCTTCAAGATAGCTTCACACCTTTTCTACTTGTCTACTTTACACCTTCTTCTATGCACAACTAAATCACAACAACTACACTAATTTACAACACACCTAGTATCTACAATCAACTAATTCACACAACACTTTACAAGTATCTAGCACTACTACAAGATGAAAATAACTAATCACAACACTACTACAATTGTATGGATGTAGAGGAGTGTTCTTCTTTTTGCACTTTAGTGGATGAAGCTTTGGATCACTTGGAAACAAAGACTTATGAATTATATGATCAAAGGATTTTTGAGATAGAGATGGAGATTAGATCAGAAGGTTTTTAGTGCAAAAAGGTGAGAAAAATCTGTGGAATGAACCAGTATTTATAGGGGACATATTTACTGTTCTGGAGCGTGGCCGGTCCCCTTAATAAGTAAGGGGGCCGCCCCTTCAGAACGTTGGAATCTTTTGTCCTTTTGTGGGGAAGGTTTTTCTGGATAAAATTTGCCCTTTTTGGTTGGAAATTTGAAATCATGTCTTTGTAGTTTAATAAAACAATACCAAAAATGATTTACTAATATATATAAAAAGTTAATGTCATTTTATAAAATGTTATGTGTTAAGAAAAGGCTTCCTTTGATCATGTAATGCATAAGATGCTTAGTTAATACCTTAAGTCACATTAGTTGTAGAAGTAAATATTTGTTATTAAATACTTGTTTACGTCGTAATCTTAACTTAATTTAGTTTACCTTTTGTGATTATCAAAACATAGAGTTATTGAGAAATATTAATAACGTTTTTAAACATTATTTATATCAACGACCACAACACGGGATGTTTATAAATGTTGCAAAACATATCATTCGAATTATAAACCGTTTAGAGTACAAGGACTCTTAAATCAAGTAGCAGCGGAAAAAGTAGAATAGAGTTTGCAGCAGAAAGTTTACAAAGTTTAGCAACGGAAAACATTTAACAAAGTTTATCAGCGGAAATAGTTAAGACACACCAAGGTTTTACGATTGATATGAAAATAAAGATAGTAAAGATAATAAAGTTGTCTTGACAGAAAGACTCCATCGACCTTGCCACTCCACCACGCCCATGTCATAAAGCTCCAAAACTAATTAGTAGTAGTACCTGAGAAACACACGCTTAAAAGTCAATACAAAGGTTGAGTGTAATCCATAGGTTTAAAATAATAAAGTTGAGCACAAGGTTTTAATCATACGATATAAGCAACAAATGCAAATACCAGGGAAATCAAGGTAACACCCAATATGTAGAGGCAATACGTGCGTACATACAGTTGATGGTACTAAGCTCATGACACACAAACATTAACCAAACCAATCGTCAATAACTTTGTACTGACATAAACAATAACCGCGGAATTTCATAATATAAAGTGTCCCCAAGGCCGAGTACTTGCCAATACCTAGCAAAATTGAAAGTAGTACTGTAACACCCCCGAAATTCGGGTCCAGCGGAAGCATACATGTCACTGAGGTGCTACTCGAATGGTATCACAACACAAAGTACAAAGAATGGTTTCATATCATTTATTTAGAATGAAAGTTGTTATCAAAGCATTTATTTTACATATTATAAAAGAAGAGTGGAAATAGGCCCATAATTTAGTTAAAGCGGTCCCAATTAGTTATCAGAGTCTTCTATGACCATGCCATGCCAAAAGCCACCAAAGGTAAGATAACGCCTTAAGAACCTGAAAATACATGCTAAAACGTCAGCATAAGGCTGGTGAGTTCATAGATTTTAGTAAACAAGTAATTTTCGGTAAACAAGTATTTTTGGTAAACAAGTATTTTTGCGGAAGGCAAGACAATATAACAAATACAATGTCACCGCCAAAAATAAGGTATACAGTGCCTAAGCTCATGACCCCGAAGCTCGACGTAATCGTATGCAATCAAGCATAAAATGCCCCAAGTAAGTGTTTGCCAGACACTCGGAAGTAATCCGAATGATATGCGTCCGTTTGACAGGTTGGCGCGACCAACTCGGACGGGGTGTCAACCCAAATAGATCTATCCACAGCATTCGCGCTCACACGCATGTAATTAACGGTTCATGATAAAGGGGACTTCAGTGGCAGTAATAGGTAACTCAGGCAAAGTAACAGTTTTGTATTTATGTCCGCAAAAGCAAGAACTTGTATCCATAAGAAAGTAATCAAGGATGGATTAAGTAATTCATAAGGTATTCAAGTAATCAATCAAGTATTTCAACCATCCGGTAATGTTTGAGAAAATGAATCGCGTTCAAGTAAAACAAGCATTGAATTTAGATAGTAATGAGCAGGTATCTTCCCCCAAAACAGTTGTAAAACAAGTAAAAGTAGGGGTTATGAACTCACCTTAGTAATAGCAATCCAAATAGAGTAATGAAAACGGAAAAATAGGTCCAACAATCACTAGTCGCGACCTAATTATGCATATGTCTTAGTTACCGAAATCAAGTCAAGCATGCAAGTCATACACTACATTATCACTTGTACATGTCGTCGTAGTATTCGTCGTCAAAAATGTATTCAATCAAAGTGATCTCGAGTTTAAGTCATCCACTATTTTTGAAAACGTAACTAGTAAATCTCACGACTAAATATTAGTCGTCTCGAAAATATATATTTTGAAAATCTCTAACGTATCCCATAAGTATACGTAAAGCTCTACCACTTTTATTTATGTCATTTTAGCCAAATTATACTCTAAAATGTCCAAAAGTCAATTTTTAAATATTCCATCAGCTTTTATTATTTGAACCAAAGCTGTCAAAAAGTATATGTTTCGTCGCAACTTTTCTAGGCCATAACTTTTGCGTCGTAACTCCGTTTTTCAAGTTCTATATATTCCCGCGAAGGTATTCAAGTATACTTTAGGTTTTTCAAGGTCTCGACTAGCCTAAATGTCATTTAACCTCAGTTTTCCTAGCTCAAAAATCGGGACAGAAACCATTTTTCAGAAAATATAGTTTTCGTCGTCAATCTTGAAAATAGCATATCTTTTTCGTTATAAATCAGTTTTAACCCGTTCAAGCGGCTATATTTTCATTATTAAATCTATTTTCTATATTTCTAGCCTAATAAGGCCACCAAGATACTGATTTTCCACAGGGAGTCGAAAAGGGACAGATTTATCATATAGATGATGTCAAGTTATTTCCTAGTATTTTTATTTGCTACAACCTTTTGCCAACAACTCCAAATATGGTTCTAGGTCATCAATCAACTAGAAAAATAGTGATCTAATCATAACCTAATAATATTTAAAGTCCTTGTTCAAGATCATCCAAGTATTCAAAACTAACATATATATATATATAGTTTATTTCATTTTCTTGTAGAGGTTTTTACTAACAACTTTTCTTGTTCTTAAAACTTGTTCAAAACATGATTTCTTGCTAAGAGATCAAAGTGGATGTAAAGGTTTTTCAACATGTACCAAGTGATAACTTAGTATAGCTACTTAACAAGCATAAGAATCATGAAAATCATGAAGTATTATTAGTGTAAGACTTACAAAGTGGTAATTGAGATAAGGTTAGTAAAACACTAGTATAACCCCAAGATTAGTACTCCAAACTCTTGTTGAACAATCCCAAGTATTCTTGAAAGTGGCCAACAACTTCCTTTTCTCCCCTTGCTCCTAGGTGTGTCGATTTGTATGTATATATGTGGGAGGTGATAGTAATTTTTCTTGTAACAAAAATATGTAACTAGGTTGAGTGTATTTATAGCCAAATGAGATCAAGTAGTCAAAAAAAATATCTTGGACCTTTGGTCCTTATGGTTGGCCGGTTTTCATGGAAAAAGGAGAGGGGAGTATGGCCTTGCCATGCTCTCATTAATTGATCTTGCCATAAGGTTTGAATTTTAGTGCATGTTTTGGTAAGTTTTTGTGTGTAAAAATGGATAACACAAGAGGGGGGCGGCATTTCATGGTTTTTGGGAGTAAAAATGTGTAAAATGTATTTATTAAATGTATTGAGTAGTAAAAATATGTATTGGGTATTAGTTTAGTAGTTAACGAAAGTTATACGTAATTAAACGTAAGGTGTAAAGAATTTATCTTGGCCATTGGAAAATATTTGTGGGACTTTTGTAAAAATTTTGGGAGTATAAAAATATCTTAAAAATAATTGTTGAGAAAGTCGGGTGTGCCGAGTATCACATTCTTGAATAAAAATTAATGTTCGTTGAGTTTAAAAATCGTAAGTATTTTAAAGAATAGAAATTTATTTCATAGTAATAAATTGTGAACTGGGGAAAGAGCAAGGTACCGGAGCGTTGTGGGCTAGAATTAGTCTAAGTCTTAGAGTACTTAGAATTTAATTAGAAATTCGCGTCGATTCAAGTAAAAGGCTCATGTAAAAATGTTTCAAATTAAAAGTCAAGAATTTAAATTCGAGTTTAGAAATTAGTATTGACCTGGGAAATAGCGGGTTGTGACATTCTACCCCCCTAAAAAGGGAATCTCGTCCGCGAGATTCAGTCAGCGTTGGTCGTTGGAGTGGTATTAGCGAAGAAATGGGGGTACTTCTGACGAATCCGGTCTTCTCGCTCCCAAGTGAATTCGGGACCTCGTTGAGAATTTCAGCGAACCTTAACGATAGGAATTCGACTATGTTTCAACTACTGGACATCACGATCCATAATCTCGACCGGTTCTTCGATAAAGTTAAGCTTGTCATCAAGCTGAATCTCTTCTAACGGAATGATAAGGGATTCATCGGCTAAGCACTTCTTGAGATTGGAAACATGAAACGAATTGTGCACACTGCTGAGCTCCGGCGGAAGCTCAAGTCTGTAGGCCACTGGACCGACTCTAGCCAATATCTTAAATGGACCAACGTATCTCGACTTTAACTTCTTGCATTTTTCGAACCATATCACATCTTTCCAAGGCAAGACCTTCAACATAACTTGGTCGCCAATCTTGAAATTCTAATGGTTTGCGTCGCACATCATATAGCTTCTTATGTCGATCATGTGCAGCCTGTTGACTTGGAGCGTTGTTCCAAGCCCTGATGGGTTCTAACGATGAAATGACCAAGGAAGCGTACTAATAGCCAAAAGAAGTAGATGTCAATGCTAATGAAGGAGTGAGAAGTACATTACAATACACATGAAAGAACTAATGAATCATAAGAATAAAAAGGGAATCATGTCAAGTACCATGTTTTAAGAACAGATAATGTCAAAATGAAAGGTTGCGAACGAAAAGATCAACAATTGAAAGAACATTTGCACTAGTATGAGCCAATAATGCTTGAAAGAAAGATTAAATATCCGTACGAATAAAGAAGCAAATTGTTATCGATTAACGAAAAAGAATTAATGAATCACAACAATAGCAAATAGACTTAGATATCAAAACAAAGAATGATTGAAAGGAGATTAGATGTACGAATGGAGAAGGAAAACGCGATTGATTTATGCAAACGAAAGAGTCAATAAATCATAACAATAGTAAATAGGTTTAGATGTTAAGAACAAAGAATGCTTAAAAGGTATGTTTGAAATCAGGATGAACAAAGAAACAAACGAAATGATGGGTAAAAGAAAGACCAATAATGATGCAATTAAACGCAAATAAAGGAATCATAAATCATTACGATAGCAAAGAGGATGGATAGAGAATATCAACACAATAATAAATTAATCGAGAGAACCAAAGTGTTCAAATAATAATCAAGAGGGGTAAATACTGAAAGACAGAGTGTCAAATGAGGACAATCAAGAAATGAGATCGACAATAAGCATCCCATATGAGAATAAATGAGGACAAGCAATAAATGAGAAAAGCATTACGCAAATCGAATGCTAAGTAAGAACAACAATAAATACAAGAGACATTAAATTTTTCGAATGTTGATTGAAGGTAATTGAGAGCGAACAATAAATGAGAAAGACAATAAATGTCATAACTATGAACAAGTAATCAGCGAGAAGTTAATTAGTATTACGAATTTTGATTAAGATTGAATGTGAACAACAAATAACCGGTTAGACAATAAATGTCACGAATGAGAGCAAACAGCAAATGAAAAGTCGAATATTGATTGAGTAAGGATGAAGACAGTAATAAATGGGAAAGACAATAAGTGTTACGAACGAGAATGAGTCAATAAATGCAAAGTCAAATAAGTATCAAGGATGTTGATTGATTATGAATGAGAACAACAGCAAATGTGATAATCAATAAGTATAGCGAATGTTGATTGAGAAGGACAGAATATTCGTACTCAACCTCTCAGGCTTTATTCTGGTCTAACGAGACCATTGGTTGGTCGTCCAGCAGTTTCTACTGGTGCGTGATGTTCCTTACAAGGCGCCATGCGTGTCACCGGTAATAGGGTAGAGTGGTGAATGGATTTTCTGGTGATAAACTCTAGTCGGGTGGGAGGAGTAAGATTATTAGTGGCTCTCCTATTCGTCTTTCGAGAGGTCTCATTATTGACTTCGAATGGCTCCGTCTCATTATCGGACATTAGTAAGTAGGTCAGTGATATGGGTGTTGGGAGGATGGCTGACAAGTTTTCCAACTTGTCCTCGGAATCGAAAAATACATTAAGTAGGGGTAAACATTTCTGTCGATTCCCGTCGTTACATTCCTGGTGACGTGATTCTTCGAAACCACAAGAAGTGAGGAAGAATGAGGTGTTATAAAGTCGTGTCCCGAAAGTAGGTGTTCCAAAAGTATAGTGTTACAAAAGCATGGGACGAGTGTTCAAACTAGTCTTCAGAAACAGCTAGTAAGGTAGTCAGGGAAATTGGCAGACTATAATGGGTTTTAATGTCACATAAAACGATGTCACATATGATTTTGAAAATTTTTAGAGACTATTTGTATTAATCATGATATGTTGGAAGGTTTAGAGGACCTTCAAAAGTACGAGTGTGTATGTTAGTTTAGTTACGCTAGTAATATGTCTCTAGCTTTTAAAAGTTGTTTTGAAAGACCAAAATGAGTGTCCCAACTTGAAGTCAAAGGGTAAGATTACGTAGGGGAAAAGGCGTAACGGTGTGACAGGTACGGTATGTATGTATAAGTGTATAGAAAATACTTATAGTGAATAGCGTAAATCATGTAAAGTATAAATTATCAAGTAGCAAGGTATAACACATAGTTACGTCACGTAGATCATTAAGTAAAATATCAAGTAAGGCAGTGGCTTGGCAGGCAGGCATGTGGCGGTCATAGGGTTAAGTTTTTGTAAAGGTAGTTATAGTCTGGGTTTTGGAAATACCCAATTCTCTATAACCGAGGCTCTGATACCAATCTGTAACACCCCCGAAATTCGGGTCCAGCGGAAGCATACATGTCACTGAGGTGCTACTCGAATGGTATCACAACACAAAGTACAAAGAATGGTTTCATATCATTTATTTAGAATGAAAGTTGTTATCAAAGCATTTATTTTACATATTATAAAAGAAGAGTGGAAATAGGCCCATAATTTAGTTAAAGCGGTCCCAATTAGTTATCAGAGTCTTCTATGACCATGCCATGCCAAAAGCCACCAAAGGTAAGATAACGCCTTAAGAACCTGAAAATACATGCTAAAACGTCAGCATAAGGCTGGTGAGTTCATAGATTTTAGTAAACAAGTAATTTTCGGTAAACAAGTATTTTTGGTAAACAAGTATTTTTGCGGAAGGCAAGACAATATAACAAATACAATGTCACCGCCAAAAATAAGGTATACAGTGCCTAAGCTCATGACCCCGAAGCTCGACGTAATCGTATGCAATCAAGCATAAAATGCCCCAAGTAAGTGTTTGCCAGACACTCGGAAGTAATCCGAATGATATGCGTCCGTTTGACAGGTTGGCGCGACCAACTCGGACGGGGTGTCAACCCAAATAGATCTATCCACAGCATTCGCGCTCACACGCATGTAATTAACGGTTCATGATAAAGGGGACTTCAGTGGCAGTAATAGGTAACTCAGGCAAAGTAACAGTTTTGTATTTATGTCCGCAAAAGCAAGAACTTGTATCCATAAGAAAGTAATCAAGGATGGATTAAGTAATTCATAAGGTATTCAAGTAATCAATCAAGTATTTCAACCATCCGGTAATGTTTGAGAAAATGAATCGCGTTCAAGTAAAACAAGCATTGAATTTAGATAGTAATGAGCAGGTATCTTCCCCCAAAACAGTTGTAAAACAAGTAAAAGTAGGGGTTATGAACTCACCTTAGTAATAGCAATCCAAATAGAGTAATGAAAACGGAAAAATAGGTCCAACAATCACTAGTCGCGACCTAATTATGCATATGTCTTAGTTACCGAAATCAAGTCAAGCATGCAAGTCATACACTACATTATCACTTGTACATGTCGTCGTAGTATTCGTCGTCAAAAATGTATTCAATCAAAGTGATCTCGAGTTTAAGTCATCCACTATTTTTGAAAACGTAACTAGTAAATCTCACGACTAAATATTAGTCGTCTCGAAAATATATATTTTGAAAATCTCTAACGTATCCCATAAGTATACGTAAAGCTCTACCACTTTTATTTATGTCATTTTAGCCAAATTATACTCTAAAATGTCCAAAAGTCAATTTTTAAATATTCCATCAGCTTTTATTATTTGAACCAAAGCTGTCAAAAAGTATATGTTTCGTCGCAACTTTTCTAGGCCATAACTTTTGCGTCGTAACTCCGTTTTTCAAGTTCTATATATTCCCGCGAAGGTATTCAAGTATACTTTAGGTTTTTCAAGGTCTCGACTAGCCTAAATGTCATTTAACCTCAGTTTTCCTAGCTCAAAAATCGGGACAGAAACCATTTTTCAGAAAATATAGTTTTCGTCGTCAATCTTGAAAATAGCATATCTTTTTCGTTATAAATCAGTTTTAACCCGTTCAAGCGGCTATATTTTCATTATTAAATCTATTTTCTATATTTCTAGCCTAATAAGGCCACCAAGATACTGATTTTCCACAGGGAGTCGAAAAGGGACAGATTTATCATATAGATGATGTCAAGTTATTTCCTAGTATTTTTATTTGCTACAACCTTTTGCCAACAACTCCAAATATGGTTCTAGGTCATCAATCAACTAGAAAAATAGTGATCTAATCATAACCTAATAATATTTAAAGTCCTTGTTCAAGATCATCCAAGTATTCAAAACTAACATATATATATATATAGTTTATTTCATTTTCTTGTAGAGGTTTTTACTAACAACTTTTCTTGTTCTTAAAACTTGTTCAAAACATGATTTCTTGCTAAGAGATCAAAGTGGATGTAAAGGTTTTTCAACATGTACCAAGTGATAACTTAGTATAGCTACTTAACAAGCATAAGAATCATGAAAATCATGAAGTATTATTAGTGTAAGACTTACAAAGTGGTAATTGAGATAAGGTTAGTAAAACACTAGTATAACCCCAAGATTAGTACTCCAAACTCTTGTTGAACAATCCCAAGTATTCTTGAAAGTGGCCAACAACTTCCTTTTCTCCCCTTGCTCCTAGGTGTGTCGATTTGTATGTATATATGTGGGAGGTGATAGTAATTTTTCTTGTAACAAAAATATGTAACTAGGTTGAGTGTATTTATAGCCAAATGAGATCAAGTAGTCAAAAAAAATATCTTGGACCTTTGGTCCTTATGGTTGGCCGGTTTTCATGGAAAAAGGAGAGGGGAGTATGGCCTTGCCATGCTCTCATTAATTGATCTTGCCATAAGGTTTGAATTTTAGTGCATGTTTTGGTAAGTTTTTGTGTGTAAAAATGGATAACACAAGAGGGGGGCGGCATTTCATGGTTTTTGGGAGTAAAAATGTGTAAAATGTATTTATTAAATGTATTGAGTAGTAAAAATATGTATTGGGTATTAGTTTAGTAGTTAACGAAAGTTATACGTAATTAAACGTAAGGTGTAAAGAATTTATCTTGGCCATTGGAAAATATTTGTGGGACTTTTGTAAAAATTTTGGGAGTATAAAAATATCTTAAAAATAATTGTTGAGAAAGTCGGGTGTGCCGAGTATCACATTCTTGAATAAAAATTAATGTTCGTTGAGTTTAAAAATCGTAAGTATTTTAAAGAATAGAAATTTATTTCATAGTAATAAATTGTGAACTGGGGAAAGAGCAAGGTACCGGAGCGTTGTGGGCTAGAATTAGTCTAAGTCTTAGAGTACTTAGAATTTAATTAGAAATTCGCGTCGATTCAAGTAAAAGGCTCATGTAAAAATGTTTCAAATTAAAAGTCAAGAATTTAAATTCGAGTTTAGAAATTAGTATTGACCTGGGAAATAGCGGGTTGTGACAAGTACACCCGTGTTGCCAAGCCCTTGAAAACCGGGCGGGATGGTCAATCCTATAGGCCTATAAACTAAGTTCGCGTTCACTCGCAAGTGACTAATGGCTCATTTCCGGCAAGACAAGCTACTTTGCACATCGTCAGGAAATATATATATCATTCAAGAAAAAGCATACCAAAAATACTTGTGCCCAGAAAACATTTAAAGCATGTGTCTCACCCCATGGGTTTATAAACAATTAAAATATAAAAGCGGGGCTATGAATCACACCTTAACAATAGCAGTAGCAGGAAACGAGATATAGTAACCAATCAATAATGCGTCATAGCAAATGAACCTCAGCACAATCTAATCAATATAAATGGCATAACTCAGAACTATACTCGAATATCTCAATAAACAATGCTTGAGTAAAAGTTTTGTAAATACAATGGCATTTGAAAGAAAATAAATTTCGTAAAGTCTCGTGTGGGAGACAAGAAAACTAGAAAAATAATAAGTCGGCGAAACGACCAAATACGCAAGAAAGACGAAAGAACTCCTCGAAGAAAGTCGTCGAAAAGAAATGGAAAGAAAAGAAATAAAAATAGAAGACACACTCAAATAAAGATAAATAATAACACGTAAACAACAAGTCTCGGATTTTAACCGTTTTCCCAAAATAATGTTGAAATAAAAAGGTTTTGAAATAATAATGTTTGGTAAAATGATTTTAAGTTTATAAAGAATTTTATAAAATTTCGGCATGACCTGCCCGTTTATATAACGTTTCCCGAGTCAACGACTCTTTATTTTTAAACAATGTTAATATATAGATAAATATGATTGGATATATCATTCGCGTAGTCCGTTAGTTGTTTAGGTTTTATCGACCATTTTGTATTT
This sequence comes from Artemisia argyi, assembly GCA_030686995.1. Lineage (NCBI taxonomy): Eukaryota > Viridiplantae > Streptophyta > Magnoliopsida > Asterales > Asteraceae > Artemisia > Artemisia argyi. The sequence goes on along the minus strand of CM060678.1, from coordinate 84,902,379 downwards.
GTTCGGGTTCCAGGTACGTTAAGATCTTTACGGGCCTAACGTACCCTACCGTCTCGTGTACCAAAGGGTCCATAATATCCAAATAACCAAGACCGTAAATCCAATACGTCCAATTCAAGCTCACAATGTCATAAGAATGGAAATACGTCCAATATCAAGTCCACTTAACTATATCAATTTCATTTTAGATTTCATATATATTATTATCCGTTTTATTAGTTTTTACCGTTTAACCCATATCATAATCCCGAGACTTAGAAATCAAACCAATACTCAAAATAATCGCCACAATAATAAGAATAACTCTAAAAATCAACCCAAGTCAAATAAAAATAAACCCAAAACTAAACCAAATCCAAATCGAGCAATACCCTCTCCTCGGCTCAAACCAAACAACCAAATCTGATGCAAATCCAATCCAAACACTACCAATCCAAATCCAAACACCCAAAATAACAAAAACAATAACTCACCCCCACCACCACCTATGGCTCGGTGGTGGTGGTTCTCGGCTGTCGAGCCACAAACAAAACCAAACGGACCCTCGAAATTAAACAAGCACAAGAAAATGTAATCCTCCCTTCGTCACAGTCATTAAACAACAACAAGAATATCACCAAGACCCTCACCGAGTCACGAGTTGACTCGGTGAGTCCATTCCAAGTCGCGGCCAACGGGTCAAGCGAGAACCAAAAGAAATCCCACACAAGTTTGAGTTTAAAAATATTAAAAACATTTTTATAAAAGTTTTTATATAAAAATTCGGATTTAATTTAAAAATAAACATTACACTGGTACAAAAAGTTGTATTGGTCACGCCAAAAATGTGTGATGATATGCCTATAGTCACACACGTTTTTTTCGTTGTGTGTCACTAAAGGTCCCACCACCTTAGGTGGCATATGGTCACATTGTTGAGTTTGTGGCCTTTTCCATTGAAAAAGAGTGACCAAAACCCCGAATATGTGTGGCAAATTAGACACAAGTTTTGTTGGATTAGTCATTACCAGTGACCGTAAACACTTTATAGTCACGCGAATGTTTTTTGAGAGTAACTATTTTTCAGCCTTTGGCCACATAAAGAAATAATGTATGTGACATTTGAGATGATATATTCAAGTAAATGTGTATTTTGTGTGACTATTTCACGTCATGTGGCCACATGAATATACAATAAATGTGACGTTTATGATGATTTAGTCACACAATGGGTGCTATTTTTTTGGAGTTAGTCACATACAATTTAACACAAAGTGGCCAAAAGTGTGAATAAGTGTGACCATATGCTGTTTAAAGTGATGAAATGTGTATTTTGTGTGACTATTGATCATCCAATGGCCACATGAACTTTATGTTTGCGTGGCCTTTTGTAATATTTAGTCACACAAAGCATGTTTGTTTTGAGTATTTAGTCACATACCATTAAGCAAACAGTGGCCAAAAGTGTTAATAAGTGTGACCATATGCTATTTAAAGTAAAGAAATGTGTATTTTTTGTGACTATTGATCATCCAATGGCCACATGAATTTTATGTTTGTGTGGCCTTTTGTAATATTTAGTCACACAAAGCATGTTTGTTTTAGGTATTTAGTCACATACCATTAAGCAAACAGTGGCCAAAAGTGTTAATAAGTGTGACCATATGCTGTTTAAAAGAAGAAATGTGTATTTTGTGTGACTATTGATCATCCAATGGCTACATGAATTTTATGTTTGTGTGGCCTTTTGTAATATTTAGTCACACAAAGCTTGTTTGTTTTGGGTATTTAGTCACATACCATTAATCAAACATTGGCCAAAGTGTAAATAAGTGTGACCATATGCTATTTAAAGTGAAGAAATGTGTATTTTGTGTGACTATAGATCATCCAATGGCCACGTGAATTTTATGTTTGTGTGGCCTTTTGTAATATTTAGTCACACAACGACTAAAGCAAACAGTGACCAAAAATGTTAATAAGTGTGACTATACGCATCTTTTAGTCACATTTAAAAAATCAATATATATCAAAACAATTCAAATATATATCAAAACAAATTCAAATACAATAAAATTGGAATGTATATAACTGAACAAGATATAAAATTGGACATCCTTTTATACACCAAGGAGTCCTAGTCGGCCTACGATAGTTTCTTTATAAGTATCTATAATCTTTTCCATAACCAAGTAGCAACTTCGAGCGGTCTTAATCTCTGAGCAGTACCAACTTTAACTAGCAGTAGTAACTTTTGTACTAGCAGTAGTAAATACTCGGCCACATTTTCTTTGAAGTTCATGAGTTGCGCTAAATCCATCTAAGCAATATTAACACAAACATGATCAACAGTAATTCAAACAACATCATGAAGACTTTTAATCCAAAACAATGAACATACTAATAAAATTTGTAGTTAAACTTACAAGTTTTTCTCCCATTGATCTAATCTCATCATCGGGATATAAAAGCCTTGAAAGTGTAGGCTGCTGCATATCAACACATCAGGATGAGAGCAGGACTAGAACATGTCAAAGCTCACAACATAATAGAACTAGATGAGCCACTGGTTCAACTTTCTGCACAAACATGATAGGAGAGTTAATACTAGTACCACGTTAGTACTGCTGGAGCAGAGTTACTACTGCTAGTATAGATATATAACACAGAATGTATATAAATGAAGCAAATATATATACAATTGTATTTCAAATTCAATAAAAATCGAATGTATATAAATGAAGCAAATATATATATAATTGTAATGTCGTATATAATCAAATTCTCAACTATCATAAGTTAAAACCTGTTGACTCTTCGCCGCCTTAGCTTGCTTTTGCAAGGTTTCACTAGAGACCAAATGTTTTCGCTTCGTTGGTACTAATTTTAGTCCTGTATTTTGTTCACTAATATTTGGTATCATAGTTGGTGGTGTAACCTGTAGAACCGGTTTGTCGTGGCTCAAGCGTTTTCGTATGTCCGATAGTTTTAACAGGTTCCTATATGTATATATAAAACACGGTACATTAGTCATGTACGTAAAACTAAAAAAATCAAAGGTAGATGTTTTATTACTTACCACTGTTTCCATTACTGGTACGTTTTCCAAAGTTTCAATGGCCATTGGAGTGGTCACCTGCAATATAAATTAAGAAATACAATGGTGTTATCATTAGAAAATGAAATTGTTAACAACATAAAAAGTGGCTTACATCTGAGTCTAATGCCAGTTTCTTTCTGCCAAAAAATAGGGGAAATGTAAGGAACTAAGGCACTAATAACGCTGCATAATATAAGATTTGTCAACCATGAAACCGTAAAAATATACATTGGTTGGCTTTGGTGACTGAGATGGAGCATACCCACGCCTCGAAAATGAAGTGTGCCAGAAAATCCATCTGAGAGAATTTTTAGCCAGGCATCCGATGTATCATCCTCACCCGTGAAAATAGCATGTAGCCCCTGCAAGAAACAAGTAACGTGATTAATGCTAACATAAAAGACGACAGCATTAGATGTCCCAAATATAAGTTTAGCCTAAAAAACAAACGTACGGGTTGCATATCGACTTGGGCAACAAATAATATACAATTGGTTGAAATTTATGAAGTGCCAAACGTGGAACGAATAAATGTCAAACACATTACCAAGCAAGCAAATCACTAACATTTGGTACAAATGAAACAGTTTGAAAAAAAGCAACCATATTTTAGTTAATTTCCTATATAACAGATGTTATGTTAATCTTTTGATAGATAACTTACGCAACTGCGATAAGCAAACTCCAACTATTCAGCAACATCCTCCCGGAGTGGAAACCAATCAAGACTCCCTTTACGAGCAAAACAGTGGCCTCTTAGAACACGTCGATTGTCTCCATTTCAATAAACAGGAAAACTATGTCGTCTTAATAAGTCTACCTGCAACGATTACCACCACACGAATTTATAATCAAAAACATGTTTTAGGCTAGTTTAATCCATGAAAATCAATTTAAATTGTTTTATATTTGATTACACATTTAAGAAAATATAAATTTAATATGTGTTTGAGCATACCCATGAACAGAGTAGGATAGGTGAGATGAGGGTGATGGTGGCTCGACTGTGATGGTAGTGGTTATCTCGAACCAAACAACCGAAGCAAACAAAGTCTCCCATACAGTTCCCTTGTCTTGATGACGGTGATGGCGTGGAGGAGCGATGGTTGGTGGAACCACGGCGAGATAAGGCGATGAAGTGTGGCGGTGGTGTGAGTCGGTTCTAGAGAGAAGGAGAAGAGATGAATAGAGAGAAGATATATCTGACTAAGCTAGTAGTGTTAATGTTTTGATTTTGGGTGAAAAAGGGGCGCCTTATGAGCGAAGCGGGAGATTGAAATTTTGGGGAAAATTAAGGGCCGGGATCATTAGAGCACTATATTAAAAATTTTGAGATTGAAAGCCTATCAAATGAGCTCGAAATGTTTAATGAGTTGAGCTCAACCTTATATAAGTTCGACTCGAGTTATTGTTGACTTCTCGAGCTTGTAAGTGATATAAAATATTTGTTTTTTTTTTTTAATATGTAAGTGTACTAAGTGTAAATACTTATTTATGAATGTATCAAGCTTTTCGAGCTGAAGTCGAACCAAATTCAATTCTTAGGTTATATTTAAAATTTAATTTTTGTAATAAAACACATCTTTACAGATAAATCAAGTTTTTCGAGTCAAGCTCAATCCGAGTTCAAACTTTCTCGATCCCAGATAACATATGATCGAGAGGTCCCTAGATACTTGCTTCTTAGTGTTTATGAAAAATGGTATACACCTACCAAGCCGGTGCAACCCATGCATGACCAGTGATAATGGATAATTCACATGGGTCATGGGTCATGTGCATTAGGTTATCACTAGTCACATTCATTAATTAATGGGTATTTAACATTGATCATATGGGTCATATGCATTGGGTGGATAGTTGCTTAGAGTGTCATGTTACGACACATCCATGATTGTTGACAATTGATAATTAACATGCATTATGGGTCATGGGTCATGTGCATTGGGTTATAGTGGCTTTCAGTGTAATGGAAACCATGCAAGACCGATGATAATGGGTAATTCACATGGGTCATGGGTCATGTGCATTAGGTTATCACTGGTCATAATCATAAATTAATGGGTATTTGATCGACATCGATCATATGGGTCATATGCATTGGGTGGATATATAGTTGCTTAGAGTGTCATGTTACGACACATCCATGCCTGTTGACAATTGGTAATTAACATAGGTAATGGGTCATGTGTATTGGGTTGTAGTGGCTTTTAGAGCAGTTACATTAGTAACGCACGGGGTACGTTATTTGGCTTTTAACGTGCGTTATTCATACATGATTGTTGTGTATGGTCGCGTTAATGGTGCGTTAACACGCTGGGTTATTCCATAAACCCGGCGTTAAAGTGATTTTCTTTAAAAAAAAACTTTTTTTTGTCACTTTTGGCCCCTCTAAAATTTATAACATTTGGAATATAAGTTAATGCAAATTGCAAAACACCCCCTTAATTCAAATTCAAATTCAAATTCAAGATTACACGATACGCAACATTACAACAATACGAAAAATAAATACACACGATACAGAAAATTAAAGAAATACACACGATACAGAAAAGAAATAAACACGATACGGAAATTGTCACTTATTGAAAGCGGGATACATTTCAAATTATCGTGTTCAAAACAGAGGGCGGGGTAATTTGAAATTTCGAATTCAAAACAGAGGGCGGGATAATTTGAAATTTTGAATTCAAAACAGCGGGCGGGGTAATTTTAAATTTTGAATTCAAATAGAGGGCGGGATACTTCCACAAAGCATCCTATAAATTCCTATTGGGGTTATGCTGAATACACACACAATTCACACCCACAATCATCAAAGAATTCTCTTTTGTTCTTCCAACAGAATGTCTCACAACACATCACCTAAAAACGCATCGGTGTACAACACAGCACCTGAAGACAATTCCCCATAAAACACACCGCCAGAAAATCTTTTTCCGGTGTTCCAATATGACAACCCACCACCTCCAACTCCACCAGAAGTAAATGTTTCCACTAGAAAACATACCACAACCAAACAATCAACCACCAAACTTTCCACCTAAAAACCAACCCATCATTCGTCAGTTGACTGAGGAAGAACAGTATGAGCTGGATATGCAAGTCGTTTTGGAGTTTGAAGCTGAGCAAGCTCATCAGGAAAGGGAGCATGAGGCGTACCTCAAAGGGAAATAGGATCAGAAGAACAGACGAGCAGAATGGCGATGGGCTCAGGGACTTCCACCTGTGCCATCGAGTGAGGACGATTCAAGTGCCTCCTATTCGAGTCACGAGGGCTATGTGTCTGATGATTCATTTTATTGAATCATAGTTTTATGTTTAATTATCGTAGCTTTATGTTTAATTATCGTAGGTTTATGTTTCATTATCGTAGGTTTATGTTTAATTATCGTATTTTATGTTTGATGTTTGCTGTAGTTTGTTGTAGTTTGTTTAATGTATGTTTAAATTTTAAGTATTAATATAAGTTGTGTTTTATTAGTTATTAAATGAAATATTAGTTTTAGTTGATGGCTGAATTTGAAAATAGTTGAGTTAAAACTTAGGAAAGAGAAATGTAAAGAAGATCAATCCCCCCAATTTATTGGGTAATGATCCATTACCCACTATTGGGTAATGGTTTATTGCATTATGCTTTGCCAAGCATATTTTTTCACTACCTTTCCCATCCTTCACCCCCTATAACCCCCTACCAAGCATTAGGGGTGTTCAAAAAACCCGAGAAACTGACAAACCAAGCATTCGGTTTCGGTTTTCACTTTTAGATATCCATGGTTAACCGAACCGAACCGTATATAATATAAATAAATTACCCGCCCCGCGATGGATAGTTAAAATTTTCCAACTAACCGAACTGAACTGAACCGAACCGCCCCGTGAACACCCCTAGCAAGAGTATCAAACACACTTCATTTACACTTCTAGAGTAATATATATATATATATATATATATATATATATATATATATATATATATATATATATATATACACTATATATAACAGGAGGCATTTGATGAATATGCCACCTCATTGCCCAGTAACTCATTATCAGCCATGTCATCACATTGTCGCCATGTAAGCAATTTTTTAAATTTATTTTATTTACATTTTCCATGCCATCATTAAATAAACCCGAATTTTTTTTGCATAATAATTTTGGATTTTTTTTCATTTATAATAATTTCGGATTTTTTTTCATCTATATTAAATTTCAGATTTTTTTTTTACATTTATATTAAAATTTATTTTTTATTTAAAAAAAATCATGCATGAAGCTGAATTCAAACCTGGGTCTGTTAGTCCACAAAGAAACATGATTACAACTAGACCAACACATTTTTTGGATTATGTTTTGCAAAACAAATCTATAAACCTACAAAACCGATTATTATTATATAGCACATATCTTTAACCTAATCACGTAACATGTTCTTCATAATATACTTTTTCTCCAAACCCTAATTTTAGTTGTTCCTCAGCCTTTTTTTCCCTTCAATTCTCTCGTGATCTTCTTTTTGTGTGTGCAGGATTGAGAATACCAGGTGTTCTTCGGAAATAGCATGGTGAGTTTGCTCATAAGGTTTTTTTTTTTTTTTTTTTTTTTTTTTTTTATTTATTTTTTTATAATTTTACTGTGATCATATAAATAACCAAATTTTATATCACATAGGAAACACAGTGTTTGGAAAGGAGAGTATATTTTCGCATCAGTTAGTTAATTGGGCTGGATATGTTACTTTTAACTCAATCATAGTCGCATAGGGTAATTTTATTCAAAAAACCAGTACTGTTGAGATTTGTCTTTGGGTATTGGGTCTGCACTATCAATTTGCTGAATGTTGTATATGTTGGTCTCTGCAGTTATCGTTCGTTTGGTGCCGTATTATGCAATGGATCCTGACACTCCTCTATCTTTTGCATTTGTATACAATCATGCCCACCAACCATTTCTACAAAAATATATGTTAATTGTTGAAAAGAATTAGGTGGCTAATGATGTTCTGCTATATTTTTAATATGCTTCAAAGCTGGGTTTTTAGATTATTAGGCAAAAAAAATGTTACTTTTATTGTTTTTATCTAATGAAGAGCACAAAACTGCAACTGTAAGATGGAAGTGATGACAATCGAATAAAGAAAGTATCTTCAAAACTCGTGATTTCAGTTCATCATATATTGGTCAAAGAAAGGAAATAATGATAATTGCGGATCAACAACAACCCGCTGATACCATCTGCTGGCATTAGCATATTTTGATCTTTTTTCAGGTGGGTACTATTGATTTTAGGCTATTGCAACTGTGAAAGACCATCATAACATGAATGTGAGGTATGTGTCTATTATCCATATTTTCATATTTATTGTCTTCGAGTTGTATATCATTTTGTTTTCCAACATATCATTCCAATACTACTAAAAGACAGGTTCGTGTAAACTTGGACCAACATTAGACCTTCGCTGTGCAGACAATAATAAACCAAGAAAAGCTAAAACCTATATTCCGGTGGTAAATTTATGGACTTTTGGGTAGTGATTATATTGATGATTATTTGTGTGCAGCACGCCGGATTATATTACTCCAGAAGCTCTTCCAATGTCGGTTGCTTTAGGTCACAATAAGGTAATTTTGAAATATGTTGTGTATGAGGTTTTTATTGGTTTAAAGTTATTACTCCAATTTTTTTTGTTGAATTGTTTCTTTTGTGTATCTATATAGGATGAAGAAATGTAAACTATTATCTCAACAACAGTAACCCTAAATCACCCTAATTAATGGCAACAACAACCCTAATCTTCATTCTTCATCGTATATTTGTTTGCATGTAATAAGAAGACTTGGTTTCGATGATGGCGATGTCTAATTTTCAGGTATCACTTTGTCTAACGATGCTATCATAATTTCCATTTGAACCAAATTTAACTGTGTAAATATGTGTTGTTTAGGGGTATCCAAATCTACTTGATGGTGTTCAGCCAGATGTCAAAGCTGCACTAACAGAGGCATACAACAAAGGTGGCAAGTCACGTGTGATTCATTCAGCAGACATGATCACACTTCAAGGCATTAAAGGTATAATAAATATGCAGATACGAAGTTTGTTTGAATTTTTTATATTTATACGAATTTTGGGTGTTCATGATAACAAGATCATTGCATGTGTGTTTATAATTAAGCATCTATTCTATTAACAGGGAGAAGTTTAGGAAGATGTTTGGATTTGCTAATTTGTAATCGATGAAAGTGCTCTGCACATGAGTGAAAGTGGTGGAATGAGTAGAGCCTGTGGTGACGCTTTTAGAAATGCACTACGAGAAACTTGGGGGCAAGATGGTGACTGGACATGTTCAAATACAAGGTCTGTGATATGACATCGGTAAGTGGCTTATTTTGGCTATAAATAAAAGATTGCAAGTTAGGTAAGAAAATATGTATCTGATTGTAGCTGGTGCTAATTAATATCAGTTGATAGTGTTTGTTACCAGATGTAGCAAAGTTGACTACTTTGGTTAAGAATTTGACGATTTGTGATGAGTTGTATCTCAAACTGGTCAAGACAATAAGTTCAGCTAAAATGGGAAACAGATTGAAAGTCGCCTGAAGTCTATTTTTGGCACACATACTGTATTTAAGTTCAGCCCTTTTAAGCTAATACCCAATCCACCCAGTTGGTGATCCTAACAAAGTAACAAAAAGTAAAAGGTGTTTAAAATTTCAAACAGCTAAAATTGAATGATAGAGTATTAATGACTATTATGATTTCTTCAACTTTATATGTAGCTGTTGCTGGTACTGAGATGGGGATGAGAAGCGGTTCGTATAGTTGACATTTTAACTACAAGAAACGATTTTACAGTTGAAGTAGAAGCCATTGCTGCTGCGAAGAGGCATTCTGATAGTGAAAGAAGTGAAGTTAGGGACATTATTAGAAGACTTGATACTATCGAGCTAACACATGTTCATAAAAACTCTTTGCTACGGAATTTGTTCAACAATGCAAAGAGTCGAGCTAGGCGGTTACATCTTGCTAAAGAGCTATTGGATCTTCCTTCTGATTTTCTCAAATCTTTTGTTGGAACCAAAGAAGGGCTTGGTATTGAGGTATGTTAAAAGAATCTAGAAAACAAACTAACTCACATTTGTATTTTACCATTTTTCACATACCAGTTACACCAATATATATATATATATATATATATATATATATATATATATATATATATATATATATATATATATATATATATTTTGGGTAAAAGGTCAACGACCGGTAAATATATTACTCCAAAAAGCATTTAAGTACAACGGATATGGGTGAATCCCATATCTCAGCCCGTTATATAGGCAAAAAGCTTACATAACAAGATATTTCCTATCTTCTAAACAAGAAAACAAACCACTAACCACATGATAACAAAAGACACTGACAAAAATGTAAACTACTTCCTACGACCATGGAGATTAAAGCCATATATGGCATTAAGAGCATCCAATATATATATATATATATATATATATATATATATATATATATATATGTAACAATTCGCAATTTCAGGTTAATTACCATTCCCGGAAAATTTCACTATTCACTTTTACTATTCATTTTTCCCGAAATTTTCCCGAAACTTGATTTTTGTTTCTTGGCCTCGAGTGATAAATCATTTCCATGGCAAATTAAAAGTTTAACTTTCATAAGCTCATTTTCGTGAAAGTTATTAAGGAATTACACGTTTTAGGGTAAAACGTCATTCAGAAATTTTACGCACAACGAAACTCGACCGCGTTAAGTGACCCCGCATCAGAAAAATGTTTGACACACTCATAATTTATTTGAGAATTAATCGTGACTGAGAAAAACATGACCAAAAATAAGCCTCGGCCGTGAAAAACTGGAATTTTCAGTTTTTAAGCATTTTTACTCAGCCGTAACCTTAGCCTATACCTGCACCGCGTTTCTAATACGATTTGAGTTTTCAACTTATTAGAAAAAGTCAACATATTTTTCCCTCCTCCTTTGACCAAAAATCATTCCTTGATTTTATAAGTCATTTCTTGATTTTTAGGCTTACGGTTTGATGTCTAAAACACATTTAATACCAACCGACACTAGACTGAGCCCAGTCTAGACATTATAAGTCATTTTAAATCATTTATAACCTATTAGAAAAAGTAATATTTTACTTTTCTCAATTTTTCGCAATATTCGTACATTTTACGTATTACGCGTTTTAGACCCGTGTTTTCAGTTTTAGCAGGGTTTTACCACCCAAATGGAACCTACCACTCATTTTATATTTTATTATGGAGTATTTTGACAAGTTTAATCATTCTTCCAAGTTTCGTATTTTTACGATACCCGGTTTTACGTTTTGAGGCTTAATCGTTTACGGTTAGCATTTTACGGAATCAAAACTCATCCAATACTTAGGATATTATCAACCAAGGTCCAACCCTTCCTCCCCAAGCTTGTGAACCGACTTAGGGGGGGGGGGAGTCACCATTTAGGGGGCTTAATCTTATGCAAAGTAACCTTGGATGATTACAAGTGTTAAACTTGGTCTCCAAGTGTTGACTAGTCCTAAGTTGTAACCTCCTCAAGCTCCCATAAAGCCCCCTTGGCCATTCCAACGTCCCACACACCCCATCCTCTCATCCTTAGCTCATTTTCTTCCAAATTATAGCAAGGTTCAAGTGAAAGTTCAAGATAGAAACCCTAGTGTGATCTTAGGTTACCAAAACACTTCCAAACCCTAATATACTTGGTGATTTCTCTTGAGTTTGAATCCACTCAAGTCACCTCAACCTTCATCATCCATCTTTCAAGATTACAAGGGTAGAAAGATTGCATGAAGTGAAGTGGGTTGAAGCAAGTCTATCAAAGTCCTTTTCCTTACTTGCTACTTTCCTTTCTTTGTTGAAAGCCAAAAGTTGTAAGCCTAAACCTAACATGCTTCTTGTTAATTAATCATGTTCATATCATTTACATGTTATTCTTGCTATATTATATCATGTATAAATGTCCATGATGTATAAAAATGATTAAAACATGTTGTTGTAATTGATTGTTAAGATAAGTTACTAAAACAAGCAAACTAGTGACTTTCTTGGTAAGACCTGATCAAAATGGTAAAAATTTGATATTGGATTATTACATATTACAGTAGAGGACTTAACAAGGAAACCATAGCAACTTGAACCACCTAAAACGAGTATACGAGTCAAAAGTTACGCCCATTTGAAGTTACCAAAGATTTCCGGCAAAACTGCCTAAAATGTTTCTGTGACAGAACCTAAAACACGCAAAAAGAGGCCTTTCTGGTCCGTTTCATGAAAAAGTTAAAACACGAAAGTTGTCTGGAATCACGTTTTCGTTCAGGATTAAAGAAGCTCGAGCCTTGACAACGCTTTCCGAGTGATATATTTCTCAGTTTCTTAACAGCTATTTACATATTTATAAGACACTAGATTATGGTTATATTCTAAAAGGAACAAGAGGTCTTATGACCTATAATCAAGACCACCACCATGGCTAGAGCCAAGGTTGTGTCTCATGACCTTGGAACAAGGACCAAAGGTCATGGCAAGACCATGACTAAATGACCATATCAACATACGAAGGCGAAAACATGAGCTAACGACCATATAAACTTACCAAGGCAAATACATGAACTAGAGAAGTTGGCGATAACTTGAACATACAATTTGGATCTACTTCATCTAAAGGAACCATGTGATATTACAAGGAAAAATGGTCATACAAGACTTATGAAACTACCCCTAATAACAATCTTCATGTAAAAATAAACTTTCCTAAGTTTATTCAAATATCGGACGTGTAACTTTTCGGATCAAAACTTATATCTATATATTTCATCAACTACTACAATAGTAGGGAGCCTCATGTGAGGAGTTCATTATGTAAGCCGTCGAGTTGAGTTGTGGATTTACGAGTTAAAGTGTCCTGGCTCCTCGAACGCTTACTAACATGACTTCTGAATTATGTCGGCCCGAACGGTAGTAAACGATATACAAAACAAACATGTTTCATGAATCTTTTCTTTCAAAGACTTACACTATACATCATACCACATCATGGACTAAGTGCAAGATATATATTGGCATGTTTATGTTTCCTTAGACATTATTCCAAACCTAAGTTGCAACAATTATTCTAGGTTGCTCGTAGAAGTTCATACGGCATATCCATCATTCTCATTATACATCATCCAACTCAAGGTGAGTTCATAGCCCCACTTTCCATTACTTAATTGTTTTACAAACCCTTGGGGGGAATACATGCTATTTTAACCGAGCACAATGTTTTTAAATTGTATGCTTGCCTGATTGTTTTATTATCACTAAGTACCAACCTTGCTAAACCGAGATCCCTTATTATGAACCATTTAATCACTAGCAATAGTGAGTGCAAATATTGTGAATAGGCCTATTGGGATTGACGAATCCCATTTGTTATGACTAAGTTCATACAAATGCATTAATATTTGAGATTTAGGTATGTTAGCAAAGTACCTACCGGGATAAATCTGCCGATCGATATTGGTACACGTTAACGTTTTGGTGTCATAAGCTTAGTGTATAATACATTTTATGGGCGTATAATAACGTAGCCTGCCTGTTTTGTTTTCCAAACATTGGTGTGAGTCTATAACTCACACTACCAACATATTGTGTTCAAACGATTTAACAAACTCTATGAATATCACTCAACCTTTGTGTTGACCTCTCAAGCATGTATTTCAGGTTCATGACGATCAAGGATGGCACGGAAGGGCACGGATACTCAAGAGGGCTATAAATTTTATTATCATTCGAAAACTCACTTAATGTGATTTGTAAACATGGAACCAATTGGGACCTCATTTTGTAACCTCTGATACTTATATAATTTGAATGATAAATCTTTTAAAACGACTCAATTGGAGTTCGTTTTCTATTATTGTGACTATTGTGCCGTCGAGTAACACCCAGTTTGAATTCCGCTGCAACCATGAATTGGGGGTGTTACAATATATATATATATATATATATATATATATATATATATATATATATATATATATATATATATATATATATATATATATATATATATATATATATATATATAAACTTATCAAACACACTTCACACATTTCCATAATCCTCTATTTCTCTCTCACACTCACAGTTACAACTCACTCGGATCTAGATTTTGATCCCAAATCGCAAAAAGCTGATAAGATCACAAATGAATATAATCCAAATACCCCTTTAGAGCTATTTATTCTTAGGCTTAGGTTGATTATCTGTTATAAGAATTGCATTGCATTTGTGTTGATAGAATAAGGAAGAACATGATGTGTTGTTTTTGTGAATAATTAGAGCAAAAGAGATATTGAGGTTTGTTTGAATTAGCTTATTTTATCTTAGGATTAGGTTGACTATCTGTTATAAGAATTATGTTGCATTTGTATTGAGAGAATAAGGAAGAAAAGTGGCGGATGTGTGTGCGAATATTTAGGTTAAAACATCCAAGTATCAAAGATGGAAGAAGTATCAGTGATGGGTGGACAGACACCACTTTCAAGTATGAACATAAACTTATTCTGGTGTTGTCCATCCATTATTGATTCATCTTTACTCTTTGTCAAAATACAAAAATAATTATTAAGTATAATTTGTATTGATAAAATAAGGAAGAACATGCTGTGTTGTTTTTGCGAATAATTAGAGCAAAAGAGATATTAAGGTTTGCTTAGATTAGCTTATTTTATCTTAGGATTAGATTGAAGTACAATAAATATATCAAGAACTTAAACAGTTTTATCATGTATTTAGTTACAATGAAAATATTTTCATTGATTCATGATTAGCTCTCTAATGTCGTAGGACCTACATAACTAATATGTATGTTCGTCACATTTAAGTGAGCAATATAAATGATAGTAAGAATTTGGTTGCTAAGTACTTAAAGTTCAGTTATCAGGGCATATCTATCTAACGATGTAGATGGGCTCCATCGCTTTTATTGGACCCCATTTTCTAACGATGTTTAATGGTTCTTTCAATAATCAAGATTAAACATTGTTAGAAAATGGGGTCCAATTAAAGCGATGGAACCCATCTACATCGTTAGATAGATATGGCCTGATCATTGAGACGTCTTCAATGCGATAATGATATAGTGTGTATTGTTCATGACAGGCCAGACTCCTTCATTATCGCATTCAAGATGAGTGATGTTACTTAGACTCTATTCTTTACTCAACATTTGTAGATTGTTTGTATCACTCTGTTTGCAAATATATGTATGATGTATTTTTGATATAAAAATTATGTTGCAAATATTGAGAGAATAATGAAGAAAAGTGGCGGATGTGTGTGCGAATATTTAGGCTAAAACATCCAAGTATCAAAGATGGAAGAAGTATCAACATGGGTGAACAGACACCACTTTCAAGTATGAACATAAACTTGTTTTGGTGTTGTTCATCCATGTTGATTCATCTTTGCTCTTTGTCAAAATACAGAAACAATTATCAAGTATAATTTGTAGGTTCGATGCTTGAATTTAGCGTCTTCGTCTTCTAGCATGTTGGTAGGTTAGAGATTCAAGGCTGAATAATATGTTGTTGTTGGCTAGGGTAGAAAGGATGGTAGTTCATTGCATTGTTAATATAAATTTTATATGATTTCATTCATGCACAATTAGCTCTCTAATGTCGTAGAATCTACATAATTAATATGTATGTTCGTGACATCTAAGGGAACAATATAAATGATAGTAAGAATCTTTTTTCTAATAACTTAAAGCTCAATGATTAGGGCGCTCTATGTAGCATTGTAGATGGTTCCATTGCTTAATTTGGAAAACGTCTACTACCGTTTGTGTGGTTATTAGACGGTACTGCAACGTTAGATAGATCGATCTGGCCTGATCATTGAGACGTCTTCAATGCAATAATGATATAGTGTGTACTGTTCATGACATGCCACACTCCATTATCGCATTCAAGATGAGTGATGTTACTTAGACTCTGTTCTTTACTCAATATTTGTAGATTGCTTGTATTACTTTGAGTATGGAATTTCAACTTACCTTTCCATTCTAACTTCCCATACTGTTTCTTTTGTTTTTTCAACAATCTAGCAATGCGGCTCGTGCAGTCCTTTGCTCAAAGGGAGTTGAAACGACAAAAGGAGCAGTAGTGGGAAGTTAGAAGGGTTACGTATGTTGGTTTATTGCATTCCATTATTTTTATGATCTAAATCCAACCATCCACCAGGTAATGTGGCCATTGGAGTTCCAAGAACAAAGGTTGTTTCAAACACACACTGAATTGCAACATTATCTTCTATTTCATTTACAGCAAATCCATGGTTAGACTACTTTCCAAAGGGATATTTGGATCAGGTCAATCATGAAATTTTGCAGATTTCTTCAAGTCAATCATGTTCCAATGTGACTAGTCTTTATTGGCGACTAATATGTATATAGTTCTGTCAAGAGTTATATATAAGCATTGATCCCTGGCAAACGCTCGTCCCAATGGATCATGATTGGCCCAAAGATGTTGAAAAGGTTCAAGCCACCTGTGGGAAACATCAATCCTTTCCTTCATTAAACATAGGTAGTTTTGTTTTCCCATATCCCCTTTTTATACTCGTTTCCATGTGTATCTCAAATCACAAATCCTAGTTTATCAAAATCTCTAAACAAAAACCTGCAGGAAGTATTCATAAACAATGTCTGCAAACAACAAGAGATTAGCACAATGGGTTGAAGGAGAAGGTTCAAGCAGGTCTGCTTCAAAAAAGAAAGCGGCAAAAAGTGTAAAAAAAATTAAATTGGATGGAAATGCGTGGTACAATTGGTGGACTGCTGAAAGAAAGAAAGAAAGAAGGAAAAACACAATATATCAAACAACATGCTGAGGATGAAAAGGAGTACAAAGCAACAAAAAAACCATCTCTCAAACAACATCCCAAGGAGTACAAGACATTGGATGATGATGATTTGTCTGATGTGGAGTTTGATGGGTTGGATTACGAAGATGCACATGTGGCATTTGACCCGGAGAAATCTCCAAAATTAGATTAGTAGATTTTTAGAATGTGTAACTTTTATTTCCAGTATTTTGTAATTTTTCATTTCAAGTTTTAATGGAAAATGTTTAATCTTAATTCCTGTACTTTTCTCATTGCTTAATTTTCTCATTACTTGTTGATATTAATATAATGATTCACCCTTTGCACCTAAAAAAATTTTTAAAAATAAAATAAAATAAAATAAAAAATTTATTCTGCTAAGAAAAAGTTATTTCAGCTGGGTTTGTACTGCTAGAACTGAGAGTGCAGGGGTGGATTGGTAACATTTACACTTAACGGTTTAAATCCCCAATCAAATCGATAATTTAGTTTCATGCACACATAATTTCTCTATAATCACAAACACTAACATATTTTATCAATCATTTTCAAAATCCCCAAATCACAAAACCCTAATTCAAGATGGTGTTGTCAATTGAATCAAAACGCACATTTGTTGACAGACACAACATGGTCGCTTTTTTGAAGAAACCAGATGGTTCTGAAGGATTCACAAAGATAATCGATTTCTTGAATGCTGCCCCTATTAGGTATGCATTAACTGTGAATCCTTCTATAAGCATTTCTTTTATTAAGCAGTTTTGGGCTACTGCTAAGGTCATAACTTTTAATGAAGAAAAACATATTAAGGCTAAGGTAGATGGCCATGATATACTCATAACTAAGTCATCTATTAGGGAATCTCTTAACCTACCAGATAATGAAGGGATTGTGTGTCTTGAAAATGCCACCATTTTCAAAGGTTCGAAAAAAATGGGGTATGAGAAGAAGAATGATAGATTAAAATTTTACAAAGGTCTCTTCTCATCTTAGTGGAAATTCTTGATTCATACTCTCTTACATTGTTTGAGTCCTAAAACAACAGGTTGGAATGAGTTTGGTACCACCATGGCATCAGCAGTGATATGCTTTGCTAAAGGAAAACCTTTCAATTTTTCAAAAATGATTTTGGAGGGTATGATCAAGACCTTGGCTGATGATGGTACTTTTTATTATATCCAAGGTTTTTGCAACTTATTATTCAAAAACAGTTGACTACCTTTAAAAGACATAAAGGAACTTATGCTGCCCCTTCACTACAAAAGAAAGTATTTTCAAATCTGAAAAATAATGGCAAGGATTTTTCAGGAAAGGTTACACCGCTTTTTCCATATATGGTGAACCTTCCACAAAAAAAGGGTGAGGATGTCATGGGTGTGGAGCAGGCCAGTGGTAACATACATGAGAGTGAGTATACACCTGTTGATTCACCTCTCAGGAAAGGTAACACATCCAGAAGTGATAAGGGTAGTTCTGAAACAAATGAATTAATGGATTTTGGTGAGAATAGAATGAAACTTATACAGGATCTGAAGGCCTGTTGTACCCAGTTAGAAGAGGATATTCTTGGTCTCCAAAAGCGCTTAACAAAAAATGGTGCAAAGATCAAAAGGTTGAAGCTGAGTGTTCGATATTTGGAAGGTCGAAAGAGGTCAATAAAAGCTCAGTTCAAAAGGTTGAAGAAGGTGGGCACAACACACAGGGTGAGTTCTTCTAAGGCTACTAGTTTGGAGGATGCTCCCATACAGGTGACAAATGTGGATGATGATTATTTAGTTGCTGACAAGGGGGGTTATGAGGCAGTTTTGGAAGATGTAAATAAAGAGCAGGTAGTGGAAACTAATACTAGCTAGTTTGGGAGAAATTGCTACTAATAGTAATGTTGAAGAAATGGCTAAGGTGGTACAACAAGATGTTTCTGTTGCTACAACAAATCAAGTTTCTACTGCTGAAGTTGCTACAGATGAAGAGGTTGCAAAGAGAGTTGATGAAGCTGAAATAGCTAACTTTATGGATGAGAATAAGAGAGATAAAGTGTCTGAATTTGAAATAGATGAGCAAGTAAAATTCAGACTTGAAGAAGAGGAGAAAAAAAGAGCTCATGGAGACCAAATGCAAGCTTTTATTGATGTGAATGAAGTTCTACAGGCTAGAATTAAAGAACTTTACACAGATGAGACTGTAAATGGGGAAGACAAAGTACAAAGACTTGCTGATTTGTTATAGGAAAGATATGAAGAATTAGTTTTGAAGGACCTAATTAAGTCAATGAATCAACGTCAAAGTCAGAAAAGGAAAAGAAATCCCACAAGGTCTTAGCTCATCAGTGAAATGAAGATATACATACAGCATCAAGGTGAGTATAAAGCTTCTGACCTCAGGGGAATGACATATGAACAAATTGAAAGTCTATACTACCGACTCAAGAAATATGTTGAAAACTTTATCCCCATGGGTACAGAAGAAACACCATCAAAGAAACAAAAGATCATTGAAGACAAACCTGCTGAGAAAAAAAAAAAAAAAAAAAAAAAAACCCTCTGGAGAAAATGGCGAATTCCACCATCCCTTTCAATTCTGATCGATTTCTTTTTCACTCTTGATTCTTATGCTTAATAACACTTTGACTATTGTGGAATAATCTGAGTATTATGTCCTTCTAGTTAATTTTTTATTTTGCGGCAGCTTTAAGGTGTTAGGGATTTGATCTTGCTCTTATTTGGTATTCGTTATTTTCTTTGTTGTTTCTAGTCGATCTGCTTGTTTTCTCTCTATAGTCGATTAGGGGTTTATAATCCTTATCGATTTATTAGTCTTGGTCGGTTAGGGTTTGCTTTATATATAAATCGACTTTCTGTTTATTCTCTCTTAAGCAGCCATGAAAGTCGATTAAGGTATTCTTCATGATAGTCGGTTAGGGTTGTTTTTAATCCTAACGTGGGTTTCTTGGTTCCTATTGCGTGTAGTCAGTTTTTTAGGGTTTTTTACTGTTCGGTTCTATTTAGGGTTTGTTTTTGTTGCTGTTTTGTTCTTCTTGGTAATCGCTGGGTTTTTTTATAATGGAGTCTAATTTGCCTAAGAAACCTTTGAAGTCGATTCTTAAGAGACCAATGCGGACTGTTGCTGGTAAGGGATCTGCTGCGTTTCCTGAATTAAGTAAAGCTGTTGGTGCGAATGATTTGACGAAAGGCACGACTTCTATGATTGGTGCTAATGATAAAACGGATTTAAAGGATACGGTTCCTCTTGCTAGTACTGGTACAATAGAAACAAGTGTGGAAAGTGATAATTCGAGTTCGAATATGGGAAATTCCAATGAAGGTAACGTGACCAGCACCCATGTGGGTGTTTCATCAGTTGGACATATGGGGGATAAGGAAAAGGGTTCGTTAAAGAGTGGTGTTGCTGCTCAGGTTACAAATGTGGATGGATCTACGTCAAGAGTGCATGTAAATTCGTCTCCACAACAGCCTTTGAATGCAACTAGTCAGGATGAAGGTAAGACTTCTAGTGGGGTTGGTTCTCAATCAGCTCCTAAACTTTCCTATGCTTCGATGTTCAAGACTAAGAATACTTTTAAATCTATTAACATATGTGAACTTCGAAATGATGAGTGTGTGGAAGGTGCTCATGTCACAATTCCGTTAAAAGAGATTAAAGATGTTTCGGCTAGATTTGTTCACACTCTTTATGGTTATTTTATTGGCAAACGGCTTGCATTTCCTATTGTGGAGAATTATGTTAAAAATACATGGGCTAAGTATGGGTTAGAACGTGTTATGTTGAATAATGGGTTCTTTTTATTTCAATTTTCCACTAAGGATGGTATGGATCAAGTGTTAGAAGCTGGTCCATGGTTGATTCGTTCAAGTCCAATCTTTTTGAACATTTGGACTCCTAATACTACGCTTGTTAAGGAAGAGGTAACTTCAGCTCCAGTATGGCTGAAATTATATAATGTGCCTATCGTGGCTTATACGGAGGTTGGATTAAGTTTGGTAACGACACAAATTGGTAAACCAATCATGTTGGATTCTTATACTAGTTCCATGTGTGAGAAGTCTTGGGGACGGAATTCGTATGCTCGTGCTCTTGTTGAGGTGTCTTCTCTTAACGAATTAATGGATCATGTGGTTGTGGCTATTCCGTATCCTAATGGTTCAGGTCATTCGTTGGTGCGTATTGAGATTGAGTATGAGTGGAAACCTCCTCGTTGTGATTGTTGCAAAATTTTTGACCATAATGATGTTGCATGTCCTAAGAATGTTAAACATGCTGTGGTAAAGTCTAATGTAGATGAGGAGGGATTTGTTGAAGCAACGAAGCGTAAAGGTAAGGGTAAGGTGCCAACTCATGAGAAGGTTATTGATGGCGTTCGAATTGCAAAATCAAGAGTCACATTTAATTATCGTTGGCAGCCTAAAAAGGGGGCTGATGGAACTTCTTCTTCAAAGGAAAATGGTACTAAAAAGGATGCTACTGGTCCTAAGAAGGTGGGGGACAATGGTGCTTCATCTTCAAAGGTTAATGTCACGAATAAGGAGTTTCGGGATCCCATTATGAAAGCTGGTCAAGACCAATTGGATGTTCGAGATAAGAGTGAGAGTCATACCACTAAAACGTTCATTCATGATGATTTAAGTGATTTGCCTACTAACAATTCTTTTGGAGCTCTTAGTGATGATATTTTTGAAAGTGAGGAAAATGTTGGTAACGATTTGAATGTTTTGGATAGTGATGGAGAAGAGATTGATGAACATATGTTTATGTATGACAAGAAGAGGAGTACTACTGATGAACAAAAGGAAGCAAGCACTTCCTCTGCTGATAGTCCTCATGTATAGCATAGCTTCTTGGAATATTAGGGGAATGAACCAATCCCCTAAACAAAATGAGGTTCGTCAAGTTATTAGCGAAAATAAACTTTCTGTTTGTGCCATTCTTGAATCTCATGTTGCTAGTTCTCGGTTAGAGGGGCTTTGTAAGAAGGTGTTTCGGAATTGGGACTGGACCTCTAATGGACATTTGTGTTCAAAAGGGTCTCGTATTGTTTTAGGTTGGAATCAGGAGGATGTTGACTTAACCGTGGTGGATATGGAAGATCAAGTTATTCACACGTGTATTCGGTTTAAATTAGATAAAAAGGAGCTGTTTTGTTCTTTCATTTATGCTCATAACCGTTATACTCATAGGCGTCCTCTTTGGCGTAATCTGAATTTGCATAAGCACTATGTTCGTAATCGTCCTTGGTGCCTTCTTGGTGACTTCAATTCAGCGCTGAATTTGGAAGATAAAGTGGAGGGTTCCTCTATTATTGATATTGCTATGAGGGAATTCAAGGAATGTGTTGATGAGATTGAGGTTTTGGATGTTAATCGTTCAGGTTTGCAATTTACTTGGAATCAAAAACCAAGAGGGGAGGATGGTACTCTAAAAAAGATTGATCGTATTATGGCTAATCTTGAATGCATGGATGGTTTTGTGGGTGTACATGCCATATTTCAGCCTTATCGAATTTCTGACCACTCCCCGGCTATACTTACTATTCCTACATCTCAAAAGTTTAAACCGAGACCGTTTAAGTTTTATAATATTCTGGTTCAGAATCCCCGGTTTAAAGCGCAAGTTAAGGAGTGTTGGAATGAGCCTAAAAGTGGTTATTACATGTACCAAGTTGTGAGTAAACTTAAGGTGTTGAAGAAGCCCCTCCGTAAGATGCTCTTTAATGAAGGGAATATTCATGAGAAGGTCGTTAGACTTCGTCATGAGTTAGATACTGTTCAACGTGCTCTTGATGCAGATCCTTTTAATATCACTTTACGGGAAGAAGAGGCATGCTATCTTAATGCTTATAATGATGCCATTTTGTTTGAAGAGCAGTTTCTTAAACAAAAAGCAAAGGTTGAATGGCTCCGGGTTGGGGATTCTAACTCAGCTTATTTTCATAAGGTGGTGAAGAGCCGAAAAGCTAGAAGTCGAATTGATGCGATCAGCAATAGTGATGGGGTTCGGTTTGAGGGAGAGATGGTTCCTAATGCTTTTGTTAGTCATTATGCTTCTTTTCTTGGTCAGGAGGGGTATTCGGTTCCGCTTGATAATAATGACCTTTTTATGGCTTCTCTTGATCCTATAGTTGCTGATGAGATGGTTAGGGATGTTTCTATGCAAGAAGTTAAGGATGCTTTATTTTCTACGGGGGATGATAAATCTCCTGGTCCGGATGGTTATTCGGCGGCTTTCTTCAAGGGAGCTTGGGATATTGTGGCTTCGGATGTTACTAAAGCGGTTCAGGAATTCTTTAATAGTGGTAAGCTTTTGAAGGAAGTGAACCATACTATTATTGCTCTTCTTCCTAAGGTTACGTCTCCATCTCGGATTAATGACTTTAGACCTATTTCTTGCTGCAATGTGTTATTTAAATGTATTAGCAAGATTATTGCCAACCGCATCAAGAATAGTTTAACATCTTTAGTTAGCTTGAACCAATCAGCTTTTGTTCCGGGTAGGAGGATTTCGTATAATATATTACTCACTCAGGAACTTATGCATAATTATCATGTTAATAGGGGGCCGTCTAGATGTGCCTTTAAAGTGGATATTCAGAAGGCCTATGATACGGTTGATTGGAGCTTTTTGAGGCAGATTTTGATTGGTTTTGGATTCCATTCCCGTATGATTGGTTGGATTATGGAATGTGTGACATCGACTTCTTTCTCCATTTCTGTTAATGGTAATCTACATGGTTATTTTAAGGGAAAGAGGGGCCTTCGGCAAGGTGATCCGTTGTCGCCTTATCTTTTTACCCTTGTCATGGAGGTTCTCACTCTTATTATAAGGAAGCGGGTTCGCACTTCTGAGCTTTTTACATTTCATCATCATTGCTCTAACCTTAATATCATTAATCTTTGCTTTGCTGATGATCTATTTCTTTTTGCTCATGGGGACGTTGAATCGGCTAGAGTTATTATGGAGGCTTTGGACGAATTTAAGCTTGTTTCTGGTCTTACCCCGAGTTTGCCTAAGAGTACGGCTTATTTTTGTAATGTTCGTAACCATGTCAAGCTTGCCATTTTACAGGTGATTCCGTTTGTTGAGGGTAATCTCCCAGTTAAATATTTGGGTGTTCCATTGGTCACGACTAGGCTGATTTTTAGAGACTGTAAGGAGTTGGTAGAGAGGTTATCTAATCGTATTAATGATTGGAAGAATAAATCCCTCTCCTTTGCTGGTAGGCTTCAGCTTATTCAGTCTGTGTTATCTTCTATGCATATTTACTGGGCTTCGGTTTTTATTCTTCCTTCTCGTATTATTCATGATCTAGAACAGCTTATGAGGGGTTTTTTGTGGGGTAAAGGCGAGGGGCAGAAGGCGAAATCTAAAGTTGCATGGGAGGTGGTTTGTCTTCCTAAGCAAGAAGGAGGTCTTGGGATTAGAAGGTTGGATACGTTCAATAATACGCTTATTACAAGCCATATTTGGAGTATTGTTACTGGAAAGGAGTCCCTTTGGGTGCGATGGATTCATTCTTATAAGCTGAGGGGGCGTCATTTCTGGGATATCCCATGTCGAGGTAATATGACATGGAGTTGGCGTAAAATACTTCAGCTTAGGCCTCTTGTTCGGAATTTTATATGGTATAATTTAGGGGATGGAGCTAACGCCTCAGCATGGTTTGATTCTTGGTGTTTGCTAAGTCCTATTTCTAGTATTGTCTCTTCTCGTGATATCCATCGTGCGGGTTTTAATTCTAATTCTACTGTGCGGGAGATCACCTCTTCTAATGGGTGGGCTTGGCCTGATGATTGGATGGTTCGTTATCCCGTTCTTGGTTCTATATCAGTTCCTCTGTTGGTCGAACATAAGGCTGATTCTCTAGTATGGCGTACTAATGATGGGATGTTTCATCCGTTTTCGGTTTCTTTGGTTTGGGAGTGTATTAGACCTCGTGATCTCAATGTTGATTGGTATCATCTGGTGTGGTTTTCTCATCGGATTCCGAGACATGCGTTTCACTTATGGTTAGTTATGAAGAGGCGGTTACGGACTCAAGATATGTTAAGGCATTATTCTTCTGATGATGATCCGTTGTTGTGTCCTCTTTGTAAGACGCAAGCTGATTCTCATGATCACCTTTTCTTTTCGTGTACATACTCTAATCAGGTATGGAACTCGTTAAAGAGGTTTGCTGGTTTTATCTCCCTTCCTTCTTCGCTAGATGCTATTGTTACTACTCTTAGTGCGTCGGCAAAGTCAAGGTCTGTTCGGAGTGTTATTTCTAAGCTATTATTTGCTGCCACTACGTATTATATATGGCAAGAAAGAAATAATCGGCTTTTTAGGAAGCTATCTAGATCAGAAGCTCAACTTGTTGAAATTATCAAGTCCTCGGTTCGGTTGAAGCTTCTCACATGCAGATTTAAGAAGACGGCGAATGTATGTGATCTCATTCGTGTGTGGAATTTGGCCCCTTCTCTTATGCATACATGAGGTCGTTCTTTATTGGTTGGGGGAATATGGTTATCAATTCACCATGGTTTTTTCCTTATTGGATTCCAAAGAATTGGCTAGCCCACAAGCATATGGATTGTGGTAAAGGCAGTGGAAGTCCATATTTGGTTTTCAGTTCACCAAAGGTGATTTATGCACCTAAAGAATTGGCTAGTCCTGAGCAAACGGCTACAGGTAAAGACGTATCAAATCCGTTTATAGTTTCTGGTTTGCTAATAAATCAGATGGTTATCAAGTGTACCATAGTTTTTGATCTGAAACATTTGGCTAGTCCTGAGCAAACGGCTACAGGTAAAGACGTATCAAATCCGTTTATAGTTTCTGATTTGCTAATAAATCAGATGGTTATCAGGTGTACCATAGTTCTCGAACTAAAACATTTGGCTACTCCAGTAGTGATGGCTATTGGTAAAGAGACATCAAATCCATTATTTTCTATGATTCACCTCTCTCAGGAGGTTACACACCTGGAAGTGATGAGAATAGTTTGTAACGTTTATGATTTGATGTACATGGAGTCAATTGTTGCTGCTACGAAATGGTGCTCTTATAGCTGGTGCAATTTATGGAATTTGGCCATTTGGTCTGTTGATGATGCTGGATGGAAGTGGGACGCCTTTCGGATTCAAGAATCTTCTTGGTTTTATTCATAGATAGGCGTTTGTAATGTTTTTAGGTTGTTGTGTTTATGGCATGTCATAAGCACTAGTTTGTTCAAGCGTTTGCTTGAGGTTAATGTGGCATCTCAGTCACATTCCATTTGTACTTAACGATTTTTTTGGTTAATATATTTGCCGGGGTAATTTCCCCTTTACCCAAAAAAAAAAAAAAAAAAAAAAAACCTGCTGAGAAGAAGAATGATTCACAAAGAAAAGAAGACAACTCTTCTCATGATCAGATGATGGTGATTGTTCCTGAAACATTATATGTTGACCCTATTCAAGCTAGACATCCAATCATGGACTGGGAGATTTACCGAGATAAATTTGGAAAGGCTTGGAAGATAATCAGGGCTGGTGGAGGATTAGCAGTGTACAAAAGGTTTGAGGATTTGATAAGAACAATTGACAGAGTAGACTTAGACAGATTATGGGAGTTGGTTCAAGAAAGAATCAAAACAGTCAAGAAGCTAGATGCAAAAGAGCAAGATTTGTGGGTTGAATTACATAGGTTATATAAACCAGATCCAGCTGATATCTATTGGAACTTCCTATGCCATCATTTCTCAACTTCATGGAAGTTTTATGATAGCTGCAATGTACATCACTTATCAACACAAGGTGGAATTTATGTTTTTATGCTTGCAGAAAAAGAATATCCTTTGCCTGTTAGTTTACTTGCTGTGATGACATCTACAAAGATCATATGTCAAGAACGTAGAGAGGTAGTTAAAGATCTCATTGAAAGAATTCATGCTCAGTATAAGAGAGCATTGTATGATGTGAAGAAAACAAGCTGATAATTAGGTGTTTGGAGGTAGCAGGGGTACGTACTTTAGCTTCTCTCTTTTCATTATGTTGTAAAAAACCTTTTGGTAAGTACTATATAATTCACCTTTTGTGAGATTACAACTCTGTTGTTTGTACAAAAGTTACTACTACTATTACAATAGTTACTACTGCTATTACAATAGTTACAACTGCTATTACAACTCATGTTTGTGTAACTCAATGTGACTAATATCAAGGTTAATGATAACTGAGTTCACATTTTGCTATAAATAATAGTCACATGAAATTCACAATGTGACTATTTTGAATGTATTGGTCACATATAATACCCTTATAACGTGGCGATAATCATGATTTAGATACACATTTGTGATATGGTGTGACTATTGTAAAGCCTATAGTCACATGATCGTGCTACAATTAAATGTGACTATACACATTAGGTTGTCGCAAGCAAACACACACTAGACTTTAGACACGCATATTAACTTACGTGACCATATGTATCAAATTTTGGTTACACTTAATCATGTATGTTTATGGTTTAGTGTGACCATATATGACATTTGGTCACACTCTTCAAGTGTGTGACATATATTTGTCACTTTTAAATGCATATCGTGACTAACGCTTCAAACTTACTTTTCAGTAGTCACACATTTCACATTCATATGTGGCTAAATATTCAGCAAAGCTTAGCAGTCACGTTTAAATAATGTGTGACAAACTTGACTATATAATTTAGATACATACACAATTACTTCATGTGACCATATATGAATTTTGGTCACACTGTTCAATTGTGTGACTATATTTGTCACATACGTATATATATATAGTGTGACTAATGTCTCAAACTCATTTGTATCTGTCACACGTCCCAAATTATAAGTGACTAAATAATCTAAAAAAAAAATTCAGTTACCTCTAGTCAAATAAATATTTAAATGTGTGACAATAGAATTCCGAAATGGTCACACAAGTCGGATCAAGTGTGGCTATTTATTTTATTCTGGTACATTTAGTCACGTATAAATGTTACAGTGTGACATTTCAAAATCGACCATGCGTGACCAATAGAACTTTTTGTACTAGTGTTAGGGTTTTAAAAAATAAAAAACAAAATAAGAAAAAGGGGCGGCGGGGTGGTGGTTTACCAGTAGTAGGATGGCGGTGGTGGCGTTGGAGACTCTCGTTGGTGGCAGCGGTGGTGAGGTATGCGGCGGTGATGGTGGGTTGAGGGGGTTAGAGACGGTTTTGATTAAATCGGCTTGTACAACCGGAACGGGGACGTCCCGATCTATAAAATATAAAAAGTTTTATTTTTGGGTGGCCGGAAAAATATTCCAGTGGCCGGAATGTGGCCGGCGGTGGGTGCTCCGATGGGTCGGGCGGCGGACGAGAGAGAGGGGAGAGAGAGGGAGTGTGGTGTGTGTGTTTTTATTATATGAAAAGTGAGAAAATGGGGGTGTAGTGGGGTATATATATGTGGGAAAAAGTATAGGGTGTGTTTTGAATATAATGAAAGTGTAGGGTAAGGTGTAAAGGGATAATCTAGGGACCAATGTTGCCAACGTAATAAACTTCTAACGATATACGCTCCGACGTCCAAACGACATAGCAAACGGACTCGAAAATTTACGAAACTTCACGAAATAATTTTTCCAATAAAATAAAGCATAAACTTCATAGTTTTTCCAAAACTCAATAATTCAAATAATTTGGCAAATGCAATACAATTCGAGTGTTCTAGGTTGTGCTGAGTCAATCAATGAATAAAGTTCTTGTTTCCAATATATCTCACGTTTCTCAAGCCCAAATAATCACAAAATAAAAGTTTTAATGTGTCTCAAGTACGAAAATAAATATTTGGCTAGTGTTAGGTTTTAGAAAAAGTACCAGGAGTTACACACATACCACCAGTTTTAATGAGCCATAAAAGATCTTAGGTGTGGTAGATTTTAGGCAAGACAAAATGAAGAAAAAGATGGATGTGAGGGATATGCAATGAGTAACAACGAAACCACCACTCAACACGGTCAAAACAACATGTTTAGGGAAACCTTAGACTCACCCACACGACACACAAACAGACCGCACATACCAGATTAAAACGAGCCATGAACACTACAAAATACAAAAATAAAATCGTAGATTTCGCATGCTAAAATAGCCTAGGGTTCTCCCGTTTTTGTACTTCATTTAATGCGTCATTAAGGCTGATTTTAGGGCATCTTTATTCAGTATTTTTAGTCGACACAGGGGCTAGAAACACAACATCAAAACAGTCCCAAAAACTCGACACAAAACATAATATATAGGCGTATAGTTTCATGATTTTGTGTGACCAGTAATGAGGCAATAATGACTAGATATCAAGGCTTGTTTAGTGATAAACTTAGGTCGACAAGGGCTGAAAGATGGACCTCAAAAAGACCACAAAAGACTTGACAAAACAGTTACATAGGCGTATGTATCTTTATGATTTCATGCAGTTTCTATAGTGACAAATTAACAAGAGAAACAACATATATATAATGATTATTTAGTATAGTTTTACTCTTGTTACTTATATGCTATGTCGAATAAGAAAAGCAAAAGGGAAACACAAAGAACCTGTGGGTCGACAGGAAATAGAAACCGATTAGGGAAAAGGTTTTAAAGTTCGTATAGAAACCAATAAGAGTCCAACGTGTATACTCAACTTGACGCCAAGACCTAATTTTCTTCTTCTTCTTTGGCAGCAACAACTGATTATTTGTATGTATGTTTCTTGGATTTGATTCGGTGTAACAAATGAGAGGATATTCAAGAGAGATATACGGTTCAAGGTAAAATAAAATGCGTGTTTGTATTATAGTAAACGTGTCATGTGATAAGGTCATAGGGGCATGCGAACATTTTATAATGTGAAGATTTTTTTGGTTTGCTCTTATCTCTAGATCACAAGACTAAGGAAAAAGAATGTGCTAGGAACAAAATGTCGGTTTTGTATCAGATATTTAGGATAGAAATAGTTTAATTTTATGTTATAGATTATTTATATTTAGGATTTTTTATTATGTATTTCTTGTTTAATGTATAGTTCATAATATCACATTGTTAATAATTTTAACTTAGGAAATATCAAAATGGTGTGAAAATTACGGTTAAAATATTTCGGGTTTTACAACTCTTCCCATCTAAAAAGAAAATTTTCGTCCTCGAAAATTGAAGTCGCAAAGTTTGACAGAGTCGTAGCGAGTCACAAAAAGATCGTCACAAATATTCTCACGTTCAGGAAGGTTCTTCCAAAAGGATCTTCACAAACAAAATTTTCTCATGACTCGATCCAGACGCTCCAAAATCATAACGAATCGAATCCAACGAATGCAAAACAATGCGTGTCAAATAACAAGTGATAGAGGATAGTTGGAATTCTACAAAGAGATACACTAGCCACACATACCTTTGGAATTCTACAAAGAGATACACTAGCCACACATACCTACGGGACAAGCACGAAAATAGCACTAAACGATAATTCTTCATCGACTCTTACTGAATTCTAAACGAACGAAGGAACTTGCTAAAGTCGAAAGAGCACAAATCAAATCATCAAACGTATCAAGAGTCTCATTAAGAGATGGATAAAAAAATTCATACTGACATTACCAATCACGAATCCGAGTATCAAAATGTATCAAAGGCATAATCAAAAGGTAGAATAATCGTACGAATAGAAATGAAATCAAAATCTGACGCGTCGCGAACCAAATGTTTCCTCAAATGCCAAAGCATCAAACTCTTCTGTACCACTACTGAACATGTGAACCAAGCCGTCCTAGTCAATGCTCCACTGCAACTTTACTTGTGTTGTCCTTCCTCCTCTGCGTGGAAATATCCGATGTAGTCACCACCATCTCGTTACCATCTCGTCCAGCTCCTGCTTCAAGACTCTATGTATATTAGTACAACTAAGATGAATAGAGTTGACAAAACTGTGTACTTCCTTTCAAACTGCCTCCTTCCATTTTCCCACATAGCTATTCATCATCCTTCTCCGTGAATAGAATAGAAGTCAATCAACGATACACGGCGAACGTTCCAAGCACTCCGGATAACTCTCGAGGTGAGTTTCATTAAACAAAGTTTCTTCACAACCACGAGGGATTAACGCACGAGTTTTCAAAACAGATGTGATCATAAATGATTATCAGGTTAGGAACCATGGTGCAGAATTTCACAAATCGACAAAGATGACAATTGAGATGTGATAGTTGATATGTTAATGGTGTTGCAGGTGTATTAGTATGTTTAGCAGAAGCACAAGTATAAAGTGAGGTGACAAGATGTCAAAATAATGCTACGTTGGCTCTTAAGCTCATGACCCCGAAGCTAGACATAAATTGAATTGGCCCCAAATTAGTGTTTATCAGGCACTCAAAATTGATTCAAATGAAATGTGTCCGTTTTCTATTAGAGCGACCAAACACGGACGGGGGAGTCACCCCCAATAGATCTATCCACTCACTCTCGCTTACGGATAATTAACGGTCCATGATAATAAAGGGGACTTAAAATGATAATGAGGTAACTTAAGCAATGTATGGAATTGATACTTTGGCATGTACAAAAATAATTGATGCAATATATTCTCCCCCGTAGGATTTGAAATCAAATAGTTAATTGAAAACGGGGCTATGAAAACTCACCTGAAGTGATGATTACAATGATGATGACATGATCAGGACAACAAGGCGCGAACACTAGCCGCAACCTAATATGAATGAATATGATCTATTTTAGATCATGAAATGATGTAATGAATGTACGTGCACATGATGCCTATACCACTCGTAACTTGGAAATAATAGTTATTGTCAAAGTATAATGTTTTCCATAACTTGGGAAAAATATATGTCTAACTAGACTTGCAAAACTAGTTGTAATATATTATACTTAAGGTGTTAATGTTTAACTCATCGCTTTGAAAACCTTGAAATGACGTTTAATAGTCGTGCAGATAGACCTTTGATCATATGTGCTTCAATGGGTAAGAAATACGGCTCTTCAATGTTGTTACTAGAAAATATAGTTTTTAGTACGTTAGGTTATTATTTCTAATAGTGGTTCAATTATAAAAGAGTTTGTCGGTTTTGAAACGTGTATATCTTTGTCGTTATAAGCTCATTTTCCTCGTTCTTTATATCCACGGCTTCGTATTAACATATACCAATATATTTTTGATAGTTCGGCTCTTCTAGGTTACGTCTAATGCCTCGTTTTGTCCGTCGAATGTCGTCCAACAACAAATATAATTTCGGAAAATAGTTTTTCGTCGTTAAACTTGTAAAAATCATATCTCCTTCGTTATAAGCTTGTTTTTATCCGTTCTTTCGCCCAAAGCTTCGTTTTTGAATGTAGTTTCAAAATCTTTGGTCAAAAATTACCCCTGAGTCCCTGATTTTTCTGGGTTTGGCGTTTTGGGACAGTAGGTTTACATATAAGTTTTAAAATCATTTCTAGGGTTTCAAACTTGTTTCAAATCCAACCAAATCACTTTCAATCACCACCAAACTAATCTATTCTTACCATACACCTTCGTAGGGTGTCATGGGTACCTAAACATCATCCACCAAGTTAATCTACCAAGGATTTCCATATTATCCATTTCTAGGGTTTAAAAGATATAAATGTATAAAAGGAGTGGTATAAACTAGCACATGCATGTAATCTTGTATAAAAATCATATGAACATTTTAATAACTTGGTAAAATCATGAAAAACTAGTTTGACATACTTACTTTGAAGGATTAGTGAGTTTTGGAGATGAAAACCTATAAAACCTTGAGTTTTTCCTTCAAAACCCTAACAAAGAGTACTAGATGAGCTTGTTTATGACTTGATCTTGAAAAATTGATGGATCCTTGATGTCTTCTTGTTCTTGGCCAAGCACACAAGAGTGAAAAGGAAGAGAGAATGTTTTTATTATACTTGAACTAGTTTTTGTGAAAATATGAAGTGATTTAGATATTTACTTGGCTTTTTGGACAAGATTAGCTTGCATTTATGGTGGGTTGGTGTGAAGAGCACATGAGGGCTAAGGAGGGGGGGGGGGGGAAGGGCCGGATTTTAGGGGAAAGGGGGGGGGGGGGGGGGTTGAGGTGATGGTTTGGGTACTTTTGTGTATTTAAATGTTAATTTTGAGTAGTTTTTGTATTATCGGGTACCGATTTAGCTAGAAATAAATTTTAACGGGACTAAATGTGACATAATAAAGTTATAAAAATTATGAAAATGTATTTCTTACATGTATTGGGTGTTTGAATAATTATTGTTGCAATATTACGAAAACCGTCGTAATTATATGAAATTTACGATATAAAATAAGTAAATTCCCAAAATACCGGGTAACTTAATTTTATAATTTTTGTGACAATGTAATGAGTGTAAAAATGTATTAGGACCATTGTAGAGAGTGTCGGATGTGTTGTTCATATTTATTGATCGTATGTTAATGTTTATTTAAATAATTAAATATACGTAAATTATTAAATATACGTAAGATATTAAATTAAATAATCTACGAGTGGGATAGTATGCAAATGATATTATGATGATATGTAGACTATTTCTAGTCTATATGATGAGTCCTTATTGATGATGCATGAATACGCAGCTAAACCAATCCGGTTACGTGAATTTAAATACCCGTAAACAAATTTTACGATGAAATAAGTGATGCACATGAATAGTGTTTTTCCTCCGAAAATGAATAGTGTCATGTGAATAGTGAAACTTTCGAACGCTTCTCAAATTCTCAAACTGACTCCGAAAATGATGAATAGTAAAATGATAAATAGTGATTGGTGAATAGTAACTAAAAAAAATAAATAAAAAATAAATAAATAAAAAAAACCCTGAAAGTTATTCTCTCTCTTTTTGGCGATTTTTGGAGAAACCCTTACTGATCATAATTCTAAATCACTCCATTAATCATCAATTGTTTAATCATCCCAAGACTTGAATGTTATAAATTGGTTCTAGATTTCTATTGGTCCATTATTTTTGTGGGTCGGTGGAATTTAGATTACCTAATATATTGGCGATTTATCTTTTTTGCCTTTATCCCATCACTATCACGATCTGATTATTTTATTGATAAATCATAGTGTTTACTATTGATTTATTCAAATCGTTGCATATAGTTATTGAAAAGGGTGAAGATTGGTGAATCGTTCTGGCTAGGGATTTAAACCGCTTTTGGTTTTATTTGATCGATTCCATAATTGCACTTTTTTGTAAGTCGGTTGTATTATCTGACTTTTATAAGTCGGTTTACAACTGATTTATATACATATTGGGTTGATCTTGTTCTTGCTGCATATATTTATCTCATTCAACGATTCTCAATTAGGGTTTCGTTTTATTGTGTGCGCAAGTTTTGCTGCTGATCTCTGAATTCTGGTGCTTATTTATATTCTAAACTCGTTGAGTTTGGTATATTTCAGTTTGAAAGTAACCCGTATTAGGGTTTTTATTAATTCAAGTGCGTGTGGTTTGCTGCTGTAAGTTAATTGTTCGTGGGTGTAGAGAGAGATGGAATCTGGTTCTATGAATGTTAAAAAGCCTTCTAAGGCTAAGGGGTTGGCGACTAGGATTGGTAACATTGATGGTAAGATGCTTACTAATGCAAGTATGCCATTGAAGGATATATTGAAAAGTGCAGGCTTGGAAGGAAAAACGGGGAGTTTTGCTCTTCCTCGTGATCATGGTCCCGTTGTTTCTGATCCGAAGTTTGCTTTACAAAAAGGGGTACGTTTGGCTAGTTCTAATTCTGATGTTCCTAAGTCTAGCAATGGTGTAGCATCTGATTCGTTGGGGGCTGCAAAGGTTGGTACGTCTAAGGATAATGGTGATAGGCTAGCTGATGATGGTAATATTGGAGGTTCTTGTGAGCCTAATGTACCTAGTGATTCACAATCTGTTGGAGATGATGAAGCTTCTAGGTCGGGTTCAAGAGTGGTTATTCCAATGGCCGTAGTTGATGATATGTGCACTAAACTTACTAATTCATTATACGGTTATTTCATTGGTCTAAGAATTGCATTTCCCATTGTGGAAGACTATGTCAAGCATGCTTGGGCAAGGTTCGGCTTTGAACATATTATATTGCGGAATGGTTTCTTCATTTTCAAGTTCTCTTCACATGAAGGTATGAATAAAGTTCTTAATGGTGGTCCTTGGTTTATTAGATCAACGCCTTTATTCTTACATATTTGGGTGCCTAATATGAGGCTTGAGAAGGAGAAGATTACTAAGGTACCGGTGTGGGTATGTATCCATAATATACCGTCCGTTGTATACTCTAAAGCCGGTATTAGTTTGATTGCAAAACAGTTGGGGCGGATAATACGGTTTGATGCGGGTACTAATGATATGTGTAAGAATCCTTGGGGACGTTATTCATATGCACGGGTACTTATTGAATTATCGGCTGATTTGGATGTTTTGGAATCAATTGAGGTTGCGATTCCTTTGCCTCAGGGTAAGGGTCATTACATGGAAGTTCTTGATGTTGAGTATGAATGGTGGCCATCTTGGTGTTCTAAGTGTGTTTGTTTCAATCATGATGATGATGCGTGTCCTCTTAGACGTCAGCGGGTTACTAAGGATTCGACTCAACAAGATTTTGTTGTCAAGCGTAAGGTTCACTCTACTAAGGCTGGTCATACTAGTGATAAGGGTAAGAAAGTGGCTTGGGGGGTTTCAACTAAGTCAAAACTTTCGTACCAACCTGTTTCTAAACCGGCAACCAAGAAGAAGAATCGAGGTACACAACCTGATGTGAGGGCTGATTTTAAGCCTACTAATGGTGATTCTAATTCGAGTGGTACATCTAAAGATGCTTTGAAGAGTGATTTTGGGGCTGCTCCTGTTGAGGATGTAATTACTCAACTTGAGCAGATGGAACGTGTGGATGCTCATGCTTCTTTTGGGGGTGTGGAATCCGTGGGGTTAAGTGGTGTTAATGTGATTCCATTGCATAGCACTACTGATGGTTTGTGGGAGCATGGTTCTCACAATGATGGTGCTTCTACAAGTGTGGCCTATTCTGATTTTGATATGTCTAGCTCGTTTGCTACAAGTGATGTAGTGACGACTCCTAGGAAGAAGGTTACGTTTGCTGATGAAGCTGATGAAGATGATGAAGTTGATGAAGTCTATGAGAACTATGAAGATATTGCAAATTATTCCAAGTTCAAGAATGGTTCTCCGAAAGATTTCCAGGTGCAAGGACGCAAGAAGAAATAGTTATCTTTATTTCTATTGTTTTGTGATTTTTGCTTGTTAAGTTGCTTTTGTTTAGCATGTTTGTTTGGTCAGTTGCACATGTTGTGCATGTTAGTTTTAAGAATGGTTTGTCATTCTTAGATAAGTGTCTTGTAAGTGTCCTAAGGGACTAGGGGCGAGGGAAATCACCCTCGTCATTTTGTACTTCAACGTTTTTGGATAATGAATTTTACCAGGGTGCAGGATTACTCCCCTTTACCCAAAAAAAAAAGAATAGTAACTGATGAATAGTAACTAATGAATAGTAACTTTTCGAGATGAATAATGAAATTTAGTAGTCTAAAAAAGGACCTGAAATTACGAGTTGTAACAGCAATTTTAAGGAGAGCAATATGGTTGTTACAAGCCCATCGATCCTGATGGATTAAAGTGTACTATTACAATAAAACAAAACTACTTAATTGAATTAAAACACAAGAATGACCTTCTTACTGCTCTTGAAACCTTCAACTGGGTGTGTCTTGTGTTGCCTTTTCGTTACTATTTTTCTCCTTAAGGTTTTTGTAACTCTTTTTTCGTTTTGGTACACGAAATTCGGCTGTATCTTGGGGTATTTATAGTTTCTGTCAGAGGGTTCGATGCGGCGCATTGACTTAACTTCGCGTGGGGTCCAAGATTATTATATTCTTGAATATTCATACACCGTCTTCAGATGCGGCGTATATTGGATCTCTATGCGGCGCATGTCCTTGGATCATCTTTGGTGAAGTCTTGAGAGTGATGCGCTATATTTATGAAATGTAATGCGGCGTATCTGGAGTAGAACAAGTTGGTTCTTCTTCGTTGACCAAGGTTTCATATATGACGTATAGAATAATTGCACGCGGCGCATTGTTCAAAGTCAGGCAATGGTATTCGAAATCATCTAACTATAGTAATACGGCGTATCTGTCTAGAATGATACGGCGTATCTCCTTCAGTTCAGTAGACTTTTTACATCTTAATCATTTAGCTCCATATTTCGTCCAAAATCACTAACTTTCACCAAATGCTTGTTTTTACCTAAGAATTACCAAAGTAAATGATTAAGTACCAATTCTTATAGATAATAATATAAAAAAAGTAAAATATATAGGATAAATGATGACAATAATATGTACTTATTTGATGTCATCACTGTTAGTGCAAACGTTACGACGTTTTATCTATACAATGTTTTCATGTTTTAATGATGACAAACGGGTAACTTGTAATACCTAACGTAATGTGCACAAATTACTCGTTCATACATCAACGTCTTTCGACATCACTTCAGGTATGTACAAACACACTTTACCAACTTTGTTAAGTGATCAAAGAAAATATTTTTGTCCTTAAACCTTACATTTTATAAATGTGACAAAACATTTTTTCACAAAAATAAACTAGACAAATTATTTTTGTATTTATAAAGAAATGTTTAATAAGAAAAATAAATTTGAAGTTTGAATTTCAAATTGTCCAAACGTCCTTATTTCCCGCCCAAATCAGATAAAATTTCACCAGGTAACATTTCACCACAAAAGGACAAAAACTGTCGGGAAGGTCCCTTAAATAGGTGACGGTCCCTTATTGATAAGGGACCGTGCAAGGTTTAAGGGACCGTCCCTGGCTTCTCGTGTTGGCTATAAATACTGACCCATTTTCATCATAAAATCTAATCCTCTTTGCACAAAAATTTCCTGGTCTTTCCTTTTCATTCGTTGATCACTATAACTCTTTGGTATGTGCTTATAAGTGATCCCATCATCCACTACATCATGTGCAAGAGAAGAACACTCGAAGTTGTTAAGAATCAAAGTGTTATTGAGTCCATACACCAACTAGTGTTATGATTTCCTCTACCTCATGGGTAAGAGAACAACTCTCGACATAGATAAAGATTCTAGATGTTATAGGTGTCCACACAAATGTAACAAGTGTTACGGTGATAGGTTCTATAAATATTGTCAATGTTTTCGAATTGTGTGTGAGTCGAGGATGGGGTTATTTGTGTTAACTTGGATGGTGATGTAGATCCAAGAAGTCTTGTAACTAGATTAGGTCATGTAATTGTTGTATGGTGTGTGGTGTCCTAGTGTGCAGGCTAGGAGTTAGTTGAGTTGGTGTGTGAAGGCTTGGATTAGGTGAAGATCCAAGTGTGTCTTAGTGTAAAGATTCAAGTGAACGGGAGTACTCATTCGTGTGAAGGCTTGGATCATGTGTCGATCTAAGTGGGACAAGAGTGCTTGTTCGTGTTGCCACGTGGGCCTTGGTGTAGATTGGTTCTAGCTAGGATTAGGACTCGACATTCCTCTTAGTGTTGTTAAACTTGATGTAAGCTTGTGTACGATTTGTTCCACCATAAAGGAACGTGTTGATTAGTGAAGTAACTCTCGAGTGTGAGACTCGGGGAGTGGAGTAAGACGAAGAGGTGCTTCATGCCGAACCACTATAAATCATCGTGTCCGGTTTGCGTTTTCTCTTCCTTGCTCTTTACTTTCTTTACTTGCATTACATTTATGTTTGTGTGGCTTGATGTGTATGTGCTTGTAATATCAACTAGTTTTCTTAGAAACGCAAAATACAAGAAAACTTAATCACACAAAATAAAACTGGCAAACCTACTGGTGGCGGTCCTTTATCGACTGACGGTCCCTCAAATGATAAAGGACCGTCCACTTATTTACAGGACCGTCCCCAGTGTAATCTGAATTAGATTAAAAACGTTTAAACCTCGTGTCATGCTTATGTGATTGCCTGTTATGAGTGACATAACAACCATTCATATTTAGTCATGCTTGATCGGAAATTTGATACGAAACATTTTAAGTTTTAAAGAGGAACGTATTCACCCCCTTTTACGTTTCTACAATCACCTCCTTTGTGTAACTACCTTGAACGTCTTAGAAAACATAATCGTATGTGCACTATGGTTTTTTTCATTGTATTTAATGCATGAATAGATGTTAGTGATTCTATGATAGGGCACTAAACGAGCAGTCATAGGAAAAATTGATACACATTGAGTTGGGGAAGGCCGCACACCCCCACGACTGGTATTAAGGAATACAACGCTTCTACTAAAACAATTGCACTGTGACATTCAACGATTCAATAAGACATAACTAGGGAGTAATTAAGTCTAAGTAAACACGTTTTTCCGACTTTGGCCATAGAATTCTCTCTCTCCCCTTGGGCGATTTTTCCAGCCGCCACCTCTATTTTTTTCCGGCCAAATCATCTCCTTAATACGCCTCTCTACCATTAATCATGGTATGCAATCGTGTTTAGGGTTGTGTGTTTCTTGAGAGGTGGCGGCTGCAGAAACCCTAACGTTTTCAACTCGTTTTTTCTCACCTTGTGTGATTCGTTCTTTAGGGTTTTAATCGCTAATGGGTTTCTTATTCGCACCCTTGCATCTGGTTATCATAAGTCGGTTGTATAATCGATTTTACATATTAGTAAGGGGTCGATCTTGTTGACGAAACCCTAATAACTTATCCTACCGATTTCTTTTTAAGGGATCGTTTTTTTTTTCTAGGGTTTTGTTGGATGATGATTTATTGGATTCGTATCCTGCTCTTTGGGCGGTTTAATGAATTCTAATGAGTCATATATTCTGGTTTCTGTTCGATTGTATGGAGCTACATGTTCTATCTTTTACATACGATCTGGTGGTGATTTTTGGATCGACTTGGGTTACATGCTTCTTCTTTAGTGGTTGATCCATTGGTTTTGATGTGTTACGATGCGTTCATGTTTATGAAACCCTTTTTAGGGTTTCGATTTTATATATGGTTTATGATGCAGAATCTGGTCGTTAATTTGATGGTTACCCGTCTTGGGGTGGTTGTTTGATTAGATATATCAGGTCCTACCATGCTTTAATCATGTGTACGTGGGGTTGAATAGAGAGATGATTATGTTTATGGCATATTACGATCCAAGACTTGATTCGTATTCTATTATACTAGTTGGTCGTTTTATTTCTGGTACTGGTTGTCAAGCTTTGGGATCAATATTCATTGTTCAAAGTCATTTACTGCCTATTGATGGCTGTTACTGGTTCCTATGGAAGCTTCGGTTTATGGTGTATGCAAGTCACCTTTGTGTTAGTCTATGGCTGCTTATGATACCATTGGTTTGCACGTTTAGCTTGGTTGCATTTTGGCAGCTTGTGGGTACTCTTAGCATGTCATAGTGTTTAGCATGGCTTTGTTGGTGCATATGGTTTGATCCTTGTTAGTTGTCTTCATGTGTTTCATTCGCATTTGTTGGAAGATTGGTTCAAGTTCAGATATGCTGGAAGGTTGGGTCGCTTAGACTATGTTTATGCTTCAAGTTCGAATTGCTACGGAAGTCACTCTCATTAGGTTATTAGATTATGTTTTTTGCATAATACTAATAGAAGACGCAATTGGTTGAAGCTGGAAGTTCGCATGTTTATGATCTGGATCGCTAGGATGACTAAGAAGACTTCAGTTTTATTTGAATTGTGATGTATTGTATTTTATTGCTAGTCATCGTTAGTTGTATTTAGATCTGGTAGTTATAAGAATGGCCTGTCATTCTTATATAGTGGTAGTGGTAGTGTCCTAAGGGACTTCGATGAGAGACTCACTCTCTTCCATTGTACTTAAACGTTTTTTATTAATGTATTTTACCGGGTGCAGGATTACTCCCCTTTACCCAAAAAAACACGTTTTTCCTATCATAAGAAGTTCACCGCTTTTATTTTCTTGTTATTTTAATTTTTTTCATTAGTTTATTAATTAGTTTTTGGGTTAGTTGACTAGCAACTAATTTCGGCCATTCCTTCAAAATCCGAGATCTTTATTGCTTTTCATAAAATATAAAAACATAAAAAAGATTCATCCCTCACCTTTAGGCTTATTCGACAAACACTTCAACCTAACGACATTATTCCCCTAGAGAATGATCAATCCCCCGGACATACCCACACTACACTACAACGACCAGGTATACAGCCTGTAGGATTGCAAGATTCTAAAGATCCCTTGAGAAGTAAAACCTTTTGCGTAGCCGCAATCCTCGCTATAGTTTTTGGCGCCACTGCAGGGGAATAGTTATTGCTTAGGTTTGATTTCTATTTCATTTAGGTCTACTCACAAGATTCCTATCAAGTGAGATTTTTATTTTTTTCATAGATTTCTTTAGTCTATCTTTTTCTTTGTTCCTTTGTTTGTAATCTATGTCATCCGCCATCATGGAGGGTGATAATATCCTTGACCCCATCATCCTACCACAACAAAACCACCAAAACCCACCCAAACAACCTAGAGCTCGCACCTTAGGAGAATACTCCCGACCTAGCCACCAAGGCTATCGAAACACCATTGAGCTCAACCAAGGAGCCAATGTGTCTCCCTTGTGATTCGACACCATCCGGTTAGTGCAAAGCGGATGTGCATTCTATGGACTTCATTCCAAAGATCCAAACCAACATCTTAAGGATTTTCTTAAAATCATTGATTCCATAGACCTTGATGTTGCCACTCGAGAGACGACACGCTTGCGTCTCTTCCAGTTCTCTCTACGTAATCAAGCTAGTCAATGGCTTGAGCGTTTACCAGCGGGATCCATCACCTTTTGGGATGATCTCACCTCTCGTTTTCTCGCACAAATTTTCCCATCGGGGAGAAGTACCAAGCTAAGGAATGACATCTTGATGTTCCAACAACGTCAAGGTGAAACTCTTTATGAAGTGTGGACTCGTTTCAAGAACTTACTCTAAAAAGTCCCTCTTCATGGTATTGATATTTTTTTTTGGGTAAAAGGTCAAAAGACCTGGTAAATATATTACTCCAAAAAAGCGTTTAAGTACAACGGATATGAGTGAATCCCATATCTCAGCCTGTTACTTAGGCGAAAAACTTACATAACAAGATACTTCCTATTTTCTAGAAAGAAAACAACCCACTACTCAAATGATAGCAAAAGACAATGACAAAATAAAATTACTTCCTAAGACCT
Source organism: Artemisia argyi (assembly GCA_030686995.1). NCBI lineage: Eukaryota > Viridiplantae > Streptophyta > Magnoliopsida > Asterales > Asteraceae > Artemisia > Artemisia argyi. Next base: position 84,860,113 of record CM060678.1, on the reverse strand, counting down.
TGAAACTTAGAATTCCCTGGAAGATCGTAAACTTGCTGCGCATAGTCATCGTAATCATATCCATCATAATCAGATTCACGTTCGTGACCACCATCAAATAGATTAGCGGACTCATCTAACGTGTTAACAACCTCCTCATCATCACTATCAAACACAAAGATCTATCCCACCTTAGAAAATGGGTTACCCCTCTTAGTAGAAGAAGTAGACGGAGAAGAGAAAGTACTATGCTTAGAAGTCCCAACATGTTCGTTCTCTTTCAGATCACTTACAAGGGGTTCTTGTGATGCAGTAGCAGTCTTTAAAGACCCATCCTCTTTAGCTTCCACTTTACTTCCAGACACACATCCAAAGTCACTTCCATCATAAGAATACCAAACTCATCAGTATCAGCCATATTAAGGGCATCAAACTGATTCGATGTAGCAATATTCATTCCACTTGTACTAGGCACGTCAGCAGCCTTTTTTTTGGGTAAAAGGTCAATGACCCAGTAAATATATTACTCCAAAAAGTATTTAAGTACAAAGGATATGGGTGAATCCCATATCTTAGCCCGTTATATAGGTGAGAAGCTTACATAACAAGATACTTCATATTTTCTAAACAAAGAAAACAAACCACTACTCAAACGATAAAAAAAGACTATGACGAAAAATAAATTACTTCTGACGAGCTTGGAGCCTTGTGCCAAACATGGCATTAAAAGCTTCCAAATTCCCCGGAAGATCATAAACCTGCTGCGCATAATCATCCTAATCATAGCCATCATATTCGTATTCTCTCTCATGACCACCACCAAAAAGATTAGCGGACTCGTCAAACGAATTAACAACCACCTCATCATCACTATCAGAAATGTTAGGAATTATTGAAATGTAATAGTTTTCTGTTCCTGCTGGTAGGATATAGTTCCTGCTGTTAGTTTTATTATTAGTTTGTTAGGATATGCATGATTTATATTACGTAGTGATATGCATTAATTTTCTATTTTTTGCTGTATTAGGATTCCTTGTGTATAAAAGGAACACACGGCTTATGTTTATTGATACACTTATAAGAAAACACTTTTATTAGATCCATAGAGGATCATTGTTTATTAGAAAAACCTTGTGAAACTTTGATTGTTATTATTGTTATTCCGCTGTGCAAATCATTGTTTTAGGAATTTAAACAAGGAATGCTAAATTAAAACTTAAAATCTACTTAAAATCCTACGGGAATGGTAACCGGGAAAAAGGGAAACCAAAACGTAATATAACTTTAAAAAACGTAAAAGTTAATTAAGAAAAACGCGAGTGCGCAAAATAAAAAGTTAATTTTAAGCTATATTAGTCCTACGGGTGTAAAAATGATTTTTCTACGATTCTAATGATAAAATAAAATTTTGAGAAAAAGAAAATAATTTTTTATACTTTTTTAATTAATTAATATGAATTAAAAACAATTAAAACTAATTAAATGCCTAATTATTAGAAATACTTTTTAGAAAATTACAAAATGTTTACAGAAAATACTTTAATCTATCCTAAGTCTAAGAAAAATAACAAATTTGAAAAAGCTAACACAGATAAGTTGTGATAAGCTTAAACAGCTTACTAGGCTAAATTGGCAACTAAGTGTTTACTATTAAATTATGTAAATTGTTACTGAAAGATGACCCAAGGACGTGTGGTAGTAGAGTGTGATGTTGTATCTGTGTGGTAAACTAAGGGACCAGGGTTCGAATCCCCTTGGCACCTTTTTTTTGCAACTATTTTTTTTCAAATTTTCTTTTTGCAAATCATTTTAACAACCAAACTAAACAACTTTTACAAAACCACTTTTACTGAAAAGATTTAAATAAGCTTGTGCAAGGTCAAATTCTCAACAGTGGTGATGTTTTGCCTTAAAGTGAGTTTTTGAAATGTAGCAGCTACCCAAAATAAGCACATGAGCAAAAGCCAATGTAAACTTAACTCACACAAGCTCAAGTAACTTATAACAACAATTAAATAGGCCTGAATCAAACAGAAAACATAAAAAATCAAACTTGGTGCATAATCAGCATGAAACAATCCTAAGCAGTTAAGGATTAAGTTTTATAAAGAGAAATTGGAAAGCTAAAAGCTATAAAATAAGCTACAAAAAACTGAACTAAAGGGAGAAATTAAGCTAAGGCTTTTAGGGAATCCTAAGTGAGCTATAAGGAACAGCAAATAAGCAGTTTGAAAAGCCTAAATAAGCACTAAAATCAGCAAATGGCCAAGGGCTGCTAAGTAAGAAAACAGGCTTAGAGTGGACTGTTTGGGCAATTGCACAAGTCAAAAGAAAATTCCTTAAATTGGAACAAAAATACCATAGCAAAGTATCTAAGCACCCAGTTCCACCGTCTAATTCCTAATCTAACATACCAAAATTGGGATAAAAAACAGGGCTGAGGCAGGTATGGTTATTGTTACAGCAGTAAATAACAAATGGTCAAAATGTGACTTTTTACTAACTAAACTTTGATACCAAGTATGCAACAACTAAATTACCCTTTGTTAAACTAATTTCAAGCAACAATAACAACTAAAGAGGGTTGATGGGGCTAATTGGTACCTGATGCAGCAGGTCTACAAAGTGGGTGGGTGAATTGCAAGGCTAAAAGTCAGTTACTAAAAGGTTTAAACACAACAACAAGCTAACAAAGTTTGTAACTATACTACAAGCTAATCATAAAAGAAAATCTAAATCTAAATCCTATTCTAACTGAACTAAAACTGAGCTCAAAGAAGGCTAGAGAATAGAAAAAATGGTTATGCAGAAAAGCTAAAACTACTGATGCAGGGGAAATAAGATGGTTAAATGGTTTTATGTCCTATAAAAGTTTTTTTTGGGTAAAAGGGTTAATTTTGTCCAATAAAAGTTAAAGCCTAGATAATTGAAACTTGTACTAACCTATATGCGACTGTTATGCAACAACGAAAACAATAAAACAAACTTAAATCCAAAATCTGAGTTAACTATTTTGCTATTCAGTTTTTAAATCAACAACTTTAGAAATCTACTAGAATGCCTTTAAATAAACTAGAGAATGATAAAGCTACTTAAAAACAACTACTGACAATACATAAAGAATTATGTAAGTTGGAATTTGAGGTAAAAACAGTTTTAAGGCAAACTAAAGGTTTGTTCCAAACACCCCTTCACAGGGATGTTGCTTAAAAAAAGTTTTCAAAACTAATTCTTAGATTGTGAAAGATAGATTAGGCTATGTTTTAACTGAATAAGTAGGAGTAACTAGTAAATAAGTAGTTTGAGACAAGTACTTAAGTTAAAGACATCTTACTGAATGAATTTTGGAGACAGAAAAAGTAAAGAACTCAAATTGCTTTAATCTAAAAAAAAACTGAGTACAAAGAAAATTACAATAAGCTTTTAAAGGAAACTGAAAACTAAATAAGTAAAGACTCAAATTTTTTACTAAAAACCTACTACCCTTAAAGGGCTTACAAATGGCATATTTATACTAATTGAGAGAAACTAGGGGTTCCTGCTCTTGCGCTTTCTTCTTTGTGTGAAAACAGCTTTGGATGCTCACTTGTGCTTTCTACTCTTGATCTCAGCCATAGGATGGCTTTTAAATTCATCACAGACTTCCAACTTGATTTGGTGCCCAAAACATGGTGTGGATTGCCAGCTTGGCAATGGATACCCGTAAGGGGTTTCTTGGAGCAAGTGAGAGGGGTGCTTTTGAGGGGAGGATGGAGTGTAGCAGGAGAAGGCGTGGAGCAGGGTTCTTTTTTGGCAGTTAAAGGGGTGAGGAAGAAGAAAGGGTTTGACCTGGATGGCCAATTGGGGTGTTTTATTAATAAAAAGGGATGGGTCGGTTTGTAGGGTGTGGGTGGATTTTGGACTGGGTTTATTGTAGGTTGTGTGTTTAGGTTAGAAGAGGTGTAGTAGGCTAGGTGAAGATTGGAGTTAAGTTGTGATTGGGGTAGTATTATTAGGATAGTTTTAGTGTTTAATAAAATCTGATTTTTTTTGTAAAAATAATTTTTAATAATAATAATAATAATAATAATAATAATAGTAATAATATAATAATAATAATAATAATAATAATAATAATAATAATAATAATAATAATAATAATAATAATAATAATAATAAATTACTTAAAAAGGTTTTGTTAAAAAAATCTTTTGGAGAATGATTTTGCAATTAAGTTTTGGGGTAAAAAGGGTAAAATGGTAATTTTGGTTTTTGGGTAAAGGGTAAAATGGTAATTTTGTCTTGGTTGAGGGTAAATGATGAGTGCTCAAACACTCATCATTTTTATTGTATTTGAACTGCCAAAACATCCGAAAATGCTCAAAAATGCATCAAAATACTAAAAATATCCCAGGGATTGTATTTTATACGTTTCAGATGCAAAATGAGCAAAATCAATGAAAAACGAACAAAGTTTACACAATTGGCAGTTTCAGTCCCCTAACTCTCAAAAATTTACAAAACTAGTCCCTGAGCATTTGTTTTGAAAGGAAAGTCAACCTAAGGCATTTAAAAGTCAAAATTATCAAATTTAACCCTTAGGTGAAAATTTTGGAAAAATGACATATTTGGTCCCTGCAGTTTGGAAAATTGGCGAAATCGGTCCCTGGGAATTTTAAAATGGAAAATATAATTTGTGGCCCGTATGATTTTGGAATGTGGCAAACTTGGTCCCTAGATTAACTTTGGAAAGGTGGCAATTATGGTCCTTGAAAATCACCAAATTACAATTTTGGTCCTTGTGCATCTAAATAACAAACGGACCCTTAATATTACTACCTAAACCAAAACCTACCCAAACCAATCCAAACACAAACCAATACCCAAGCCCACAATATCCCAAGCCCAACCATTACCCCAGCCCACCATCCCTTTTTATTAATAAAACAAACGGGTCAAAGCTCATGTCAACCTCCCCCTTCCCCCATCTTTGCTGCCATTACCAAACACCCCAGCCCCCAATAACCTGCAACTCCCAACACTTTTGTCCCCTCCACCATCCTACCAGCCACCCTATACCTCAACCAAAGTCAACCCCCAAACATTATCACTGAGATGAAGAGCAGGAACAATCAAATGGCTAGAAAATGTCCCCAGGGGACAAAGACAACAGAAAAAGAACCAGACAAAGAGGAGAAAGAAGAAAAGTTCCCCTGGTTCAAGTCTTTTTATTTTTATTTTTAGTATAAGTAGTATTCCATTGTAAGCCTGTGGAGGCATGTAGTTTTTAAGTAGTAATTTTTCTTTTTGTAATTTTCTGATTCAGCAAGTAATGTAAGCTTAGTTTGTAAAACCCTTTCCAGTATTAATGCAATTTGAATTTAGTTCCAAAATTTTTTTCCAATTCTTATTTAGATTTCCTGTTGTATCAAATAGTTGTTATAACTTATATTTTGTACTTAATTATTATCTCAGAAGTTCACTTGAGTTATGAAAAAAAAAATCTTTTGAATCCTTGAAGTAAGAAAAATCCAGAGAAAATAGAAAAGCAAAGGAGAAAAAAATAGAAATAAAAAATAAACAGGTTGGAAGGTGATTGGTTGCTGAAACAGAAAGAACAAGAAATGGAATTGGGTGTTCTGGTTTAGTACTCCATGGGGAGTGATAGGGATGAATTTTAAGCCTTGATACCATTTGCTGAGCTTGAACTCTGTGTAAGCCAATTTCCATTTTCTTTTGTGTTTACTGTTACAGTGTTTGATTAGTTGTTTAGTTAATGTTTTCATGTCTGTTAGGTATAGTTAGGATAGATTGTTATTTATTTTGGTCCCTTGAATCTAAATTGTGTTAAGTTTATCAGTTGCACTGTCACATTCCCATAAAACAAGTTCAAGGTACTTTACTGTTTGTTACCTCATAAAATTAGCATAAACAGGTTCACTTTAGGTTGCTTAGATATGAGGGAGTAGTAACTTGGTGATTGTTCCATTAAAATCTCTGAAAATACTAAAATCAGTTCACTAAGGGGTGTTTGGTTTAGCTGAAGTCTGTGAACCCTTGCATGTTTTTGAAGTGTTGTGTATGTAAACCTGTCACATGTGGTCCAAATAGGATTTTCAAAGCTTAAAATCAAACCTATATTTGCAAAAGAGTCAAAATCCACTTCTAGCTTCCAAAAGTCTTTAACTGTAAGGATTTTTGAGTCCATACTCACCCATTTTAGTGTACAAGTACTTGATATAGCCTAATTCAGTCTAAAGTTAACTTAATATGTCATTTTTAGTCAATAAACCATAATCAAAAGTCATTTAACTCAACTGAGGTACAAATTGGAAAAAGTCAAAAATGCTTAAATGTTCAGAAACTCACTTTTTGTGATTTTTATAGATTTCTGTGGGAGGATTCAGGTTTTGAAAATTGTTGTGCTTAAACTCCACCACCCAGTCTGTTAAAACCTGCAAACATTACATTTTTTAGATTTATTTTGAAGCTTGTGCAGTCCATTGTTTGGACCTGCAGGGCATGGAACTTCCATGTGCATCAGTTTCATCCAATTTTCCTTAGGCCATATATTGTTCATCAGTTGACCAATCTGTTTGAGAGTTGGTGTTTTGGATAGCCCTCTGGCTTGTTTTGTTGGTTGCTTATTTAGTTTTGCTAGTTTCTGCTTGCTTCATAGCTTATTGTCATCATTTCTTGTTGCCCTTGGCAACTGTTCCCACAAATGAACATCAGTGAATGCATAGGTTGTTGAATTGTTGTTTTGTGCTTAAAGCTTGTTGTTTTTAGCCTTTTTCTGTCAATTTAGGATTGTGTAACCTAATTAAGCACTTAGAAATAGCCTGTAACACATTGTGCTCACTGCTTATTTGCCCACTTTTGTTGCCTGAGCCCATAGCCAAGTCTGACCATTCAGTGTGAGCACCTCATTTCACAAGCTCCCCACAAGCTCACCTTTTGAGCTCATCCCTTGGGCTTTTTTTTTTTTGGGTAAAAGGTCAACGACCCGGTAAATATATTATCCAAAAAACGTTTAAGTACAATGGAATGTGGCTGAAGTACCACATTAACCTCAAGCACAGGCGCTTGATAAACAAGTGTTTATGACAGGCCATAAACACAAAACAAACCAAACCTAGCTAATAACAAAGTATCAAACTAGGTATAATAACAAGATAAAAACTTGAGATGCGAACATCCCACATCCACCCAAAGGAAACTATGGTGGTCCACCTTAACATCCATGAAGAATCCACTTATAAACTCGTAACCAATATCCAAGCGAATGTAAGAACCAGACCAGCATGGGACAAACATAGGGTCACAGCTCAAACAAACAGCCATGGGGTTTGAACAAGTGCCCCACAAACAGAACTTCCATCATAACCATCAAGAACAAACATCAGCATCCCTCAAACACAAGCAAATCCGCAGCACACTTCTTATCCCATAATTAGTAACATTATCAAAGCACCAGCAGATCCTAAGAGAATGCGAACAACATAGGGTTTCGACCCTAACTTCCATTATACAAACACCACACGACGGCAGGACTGTGACAAGTATCAATTGCTAGGATCCAGACCAACCTTTGCTTAGTAATACGCAATCAGCAGCAGCCCCAGATCACAGTCCCATCAATCAAACCAATAATAGGGTTACAACCCTAACATGCCAAAAACGATCCACACCTAGATAGACAATAGTAGCAAGATCGTTGAATACAAGGTAGGGTTTTTGAATAAGGTCCCTAAAACTTAACTTCCATCTCTCTAAACCCACGATCATAACACAAACTTCATGATAAGAACATACAAATAAAACCAAACCCTAAGACGGGTTACCAGCAGTGACCAACAAACCCAAAAGGGTTTACAACCAATAAGAAAAACGAAACCCTAAATAAAGGAGTTCGTATACCAATAAAGATCCATCCGACAAAACACATCAACAGATCGTTCCCAGCAATATAAGGTCGGTATAAAAAAACCGACATAATAGAAACCATATACATGAAAACGATCTTCATAGAACCATAGTCGAACCCTAAGAAAACGATTAACATAAAAACGTCCCAAGAGACGATTTAGATAATCGACAACATAAAGGAAAGTAAGGGTTTCGGCCACATAAAAGAACCAAATAAAAACCAGCCACCATAAGATAATAGAATAAATTAGCACGCCACCTTGTAGAGAAAACAACCCAATAATTGATTGCATACCACTGTAAGAGGTAGAGAGGCAATTAAGGGATTGATTTTGGCCGGAAAAGAGAAAACAAGGTGGCGGCTATGGCTGCTGGAAATCGCCCCTAGAGAGAACTATTAGGGTTGTGCTTTTCACTTAACTACTAACTCTTTATTTAGTACTATGTACTCATCCCTTGGGCTTGGGTGCTTTAGAAAGCCCTCCTAGCAGGCTTTTTGGTTCACCCATTGCCCTGGACCCTGGGCCACCCCTGTGGCCCCCACAACAGGCTGCAATTGTGCCATTGGACCTGTTTGTTCTGAGTAGTTGTTTAGGATTGCTTATTTTAGTGTTTTTTTTTTGGGTAAAAGGGCTTTACCCTGGCAAAATGCATTAACCAACAAACGTTTAAGTACAACGGATGAGAGTGAATCTCTCATCTCGGCCCGTTACATGGGCAACAAACATGCTACAAACAGCAAAAACCAAACAACTAATCATAAGAAAGACAAACCAATCTTATGACCTACCAAACTAAAAAAAAATTACTTTCTACCACGACCTTGGAGATTAATATCATACATGTCACAAAATTCAGCCAAGTGTCCCGGAAGATCATAAACTTGAGCAGCATAATCATCATCCATGAAATCTTCAAAATCAAAGCCGCCACCTCCTGAAGTATGATAACTAGAAGTCACCGGCTCCAAAACCTCATCATCATCACTATCCGAACAAACCACAGCCCATACCTTAGTAAATGGGTTATTTAACTTAGTAGCAGCAACCGAAGGAGTAGAAGAAGAACTAGGCTTATTACTACCAATTGAATCAGATCCTACCTTGTTCGCTACCTTATTACTACCACTTGAACGTTCCAAATCAGCCTCACCACTAGAAATACCACTTGATGCACCACTCACATGAGGTCCTACCTTTTCCGCAACCGTATTACTAACACAAGGACGTTCCAAATCAGCCTCACCACTAGGGATACCATTTGATGCACTAGGAACATCATTAACATCAGAATCATACACATCAAGAACCCCAAACTGATTAGACGTAGGCACAGACGAACCACTTGCATTAGCTACTTTAGAAGAAGTGGCATCTTGAGTTTTATTCTTAACAACATATACTTTCTTTTTAGGAGCTAGTGTAGGCCCCTTGCTCAAATTAATACCACTTGACAACTTCTTACCTTTACCTTTAGCCTTCCGATTATGAACTTCCTTAAAACCATCATCGGTCTCTTCGAACGAAGTAGTGGGACCAGCAACATTAGTAGAACAGACCGGCTCCTTGACACATTTTGGACAACCATTACGATCATGCCCAAAAACTTTACACAATGAACAGTGAGGAGGCTTCCATTCATACTCAACCTTGATGCATGCAGAAATAATACCACTATCATCCTTCTTTGGTATAGCCATAGTAACCTCATGCTTTAATTCAGAATCGGAAGATATTTCCACTAACGCACGAGCATAGCTAATACGGCCCCATGAATCAAAACACATTGAGCTTGTAAACGCATCCAACATAATAGGTTTACCAACCTGAGTAGCAATCAAGCTCAAGCCGTCTTCCGAATAAGCAAGCAATGGCACATTGTGCAATTTAATCCACACGGGCAGTTTAGTAACCTCACTCTTAGTCAGCGACACATCAGGAGTCCATTTAGTAAGAATCAAAGGAGAACTACGAATTATCCAAGGACCCCGTTGCATCACATTATCAACACCCTCTTTTGAATCAAATTTAAAGAGGAAAACCCCATCATCATTCTTCATCACTTTCTTTAAACCAAACTTACCCCACGTATTAGTGACATAGTTTTGAACCAACGGGAATGCAATATTCTTGCCAACAAAGAAACCAACAAGAGTATTATCATAACGGTTCAAAACACCCTCCATAGCAGCCTTTGGAAGTAAAGTATCATGGTTCTCAATACGCACCTCATTAACCAAAGACCGAAAATTAACCTTCCTAGTTACCCTTTCCGGATTCACCACATTAGCAAACGAAGTAGGACCACTCATATTAGCACTTGTGTTTGATCCGCCCCATTAGAACTGTCACCCACGTTATAAGTATTGGGCACTTTATCAGAACTAGCCTTGAAAACCTCCTCCACACTAGTATACTTCTGGGTTTTCATAGCCTCACTAAATGACGTATTAGGACTAGTAACATTATTGGCATTCGAACCACCCGAAGTATTCAAAGAGGAAGACGCCATGTTAGCAATATCACTATCAAGTTTCTTCATGGCATCATCAAAATGCTTGTGCGCGTTAGCAATTAATTGCTCCACGTCAGGCTGCGTTTCAACCACACTAGGCTGTACCGTATCATCCAAATCAACCTTATCATTAACCTTAATCCCCACATCAGCCCCTTGTGCCACATCTCCAACACTAGTGTCAACCGTAACCCCACTAATCCCAACCGAATCAGTAGAAGAATCACCAAGTGAAACCGGCTTCACTTGTTTATCAATCATGCTAGGTTGTGTTGTAGCACCCGAAGTACTCACGTGATCATTAATACCCTCTGGTCTTGATGTGCTTTGAGGATTAACGACCCTCATAGCTTGCCTAGGCTGAGTAACACCGGCGTCCTCAACCTCATCTCCTTTCAAGCGTTTCATACGAGCAGCTAACACTCCTACATCAACACTAGGAACGTTAGCAACCTTCTTAGCAATCTTAGGACTCAAAAAACCCCTATTCATCTCTCAAATCCAGCAGCAAAACAACCAACAAACAATAATCAAACAAGCAGCAAGCATGCGACCCGAATAAAGAAGATAAAACCCTAATCGATAACGATTAGGGTTTATAGCGATAATAACCAAAAAACTAGCCTCCCACCATGATAATTGTCGAACAGTAATGATATAAATTGAGAACAATCGACTATAAATAAAGAAACAAAACCGACTAGATCAAAGTCGGCTAATAAATCCAAGCGATTACAAGAAACCCTAAAAAATCGATCCAATAGAACCGACAATAAACTAGTTCAAATCACTCCCGAACTGGACTGGAATCAATAGACACGAATGTAAATCAATCCCAAGAACAGATTAGAGCAAGAAGAACGAAGATTTAGAGTCGATTTGATGGAGGAATTGATGATGCGATCAGATTTAGGGATGTTAGGGTTCGGTCGCTCTTTTCTCCAGAGAGAATCAGAAAAAGGATTGATTATTTTAGTGTTTTAGCTCATACAATAAGCTTTTGTTGTTAGTTTGACTTTTTTGCAGTGCATTGAGCTTGTACCTAGTTATTTGTGTCTTCATTTCTTAGCTTATAGCTTGTTTGATAACACCTTAAGCTCATTATCCATTTTAAAGTCCATAATCAATAAGCTGTCAAGAAAATAATCTCACCAATGGCTTATTTTTGAGTTTCATAACAAGTTCCTTTACAAAAGTTGTGTAATATCAGTAGTTTAATAGTTGTGTAAAATAAAAATTAGAAAAAGACAAAAAAATAAAAAGTGATAGCTTCTATTTAAGCCATTTTGGCTTATTTTCTGCATATTTATAAGCAATAACTATTTTTAAATTTTTCTTAGGCTTCTGTAATCATAATAGATTTTTAGTAATTTTTTCAGATTTTTCCTTAATCATTTAGTATTTTTTATAATTTAGTTTAATTTAAATCAATTAAATAATTAGTTTTTAATTATTAATAATTAATTAAAAAGTAAGAAAAATAGTTTTTCTATTTCAAAATTAGTTTTATAATATTTTAGATTTTTCTAAATTTAATTTTCATTTTTCTAGTTAAATTTCATAATTATTTGTAATTTAGGATAATTTAGTTAATTAAAAAGTAATTAATAATTAGTAATTAATTAATAGTAATTAATTAAATAGTTGTAAAAATAATTTTAATTTTCCAAAAATTTTCTTATAACATTAGGATTGTAAAAATATAATTTTCACGTTCGTAGAACTTTGTTTACTCCCGTTTCACCTTTTTATTTGCGCGTTCGCGTTTATTTTAACTCAAACGCGCGTTTTTAGGTTAAATCACGTTTTTAGGTAATCTGATAATCAGTAATTGTTAATAAAGTGTTTCTAAGCCATTTTCCATCATCTCGTAGTGTAACCGTAATAATCAAATTCCTGACCTTCCCGATTAATCACCCGATCACTTAAAACGTTTGCAAATACAATTGCACGCCTCGTCGGGACATAACGACCCGAGGATTCCCTAAACTCCTTGGTTAGTTGGTTTTTGACGTTTGACTTGGTTGACCATTCCCTGGTAAACTTAGTTGACCGTTCGAAACCAATCAAAATTTGGCGCCGCTGCCGGGGAGGCTGCTGCGTATCTGCACACGTTCTTTAGAGATTAGTGATTTTTCACGCATCATTGTATAAACTCACCCACTTTTTGTAAATCTTAATCATAAAACAAAAACGTCATTAACACTTTTCCTAAAGTGTTAACAACACCAAAAAAATAAAAAACAAACAAAACAGATTGTTACGTTTTCTATATCGGGTTTCTTTTAAGGTGATTCTTAAAGAAATACGATTTTGGTAAACAAAACGACACCAAAAATATTGTCCAAAAGTTTTTCACGCATAAACAAAAACCCAAAAACATTCGTCTTTTCTTGTGAATAATAATTACATAAAAATAAACCGTCGCAAACCAAGACAGAACACCTACTAACTGGGGGTGTGAACATAATAAGTTCCCAAACGAAAGATAAAAACTTGCCTTTGTATCCCTGTAGGTGGTGTACCTTTCTTAAAGAAGCCACTTACTTGTGATTATTGGTTTAAGTTCACTGTGGTTTTGCCTCGACTTTGTTTTGATTGATTTTTGTTCCTAGTGCATGCACACTCGCTCTTCTAGGTCTACTAGCCCATTACGTGAGCTTGTAAGAAAACCTAGAAGACCTCGTAGACGTTCAGCACCAACAGTCGGATCTGAGATCTGTACTGTTTCCACTTCAGCTGTCACCATGGCTGTAACACCCCCAATTTTAAAATATTTGCAGCGGAATAAAGATTGGGTGTTACTTCACAGCTCATAGTTTTTCAGTAGAAAATGATTTTCTAAAACATTTATCATTCGAAGTTTTGTAAATATCAGAGTTTTCAAAATGAGGTCCCAGTGGTTTTCAAAATTTGTTAAATAGGTTTTCGAATGATAGTAAAATTTTATAGCCTTTGTAAGAATTTCGTGCTCCTCCGTCCCATCCTTGCTCGTTATAGACTTGAGATAAACATGCTAAAAATCAACAAAAGTTGAGTGATATTCATAGGTTTAATTTTTAATAGTTGAACACAAGTTAAAAGTGATAATTGGACCGTCATACAATTATAAGTTAAAAACAGTTGTTATTGCATTAAGCTCATGACACTCAGCCGATTAACAGATCTCATCATAAATGATGGATTATAGTAACTGGGGCCCTCGGGATAGGTCTTTGTCAGTAACCAATTAGATTTCAAATAAAGCGCGTTTGGTTGTTTTCTCAACGCCCAAACGGGGATTGTCAATCCCTAATAGATCTATCCACAATTATTTACGTTCACTTCTCTGAGTGACTAAGGCTCATGATATGAGGGGCTTTTGGCAATAAGGGACTTAAGAAATAATGATATCAGGTAAAGCATACCAAGAAAAATACTTGTGTTCAGTTTGTAAAAACTAGCATGTATCTCCCTCGCAGGGTTTATAAAACATTTAAATAAGTAAAGGCGAGGCTATGAACTCACCTTAGTGGTTTAGTGAATAAAAATATCAATACTCAGTTTGCAAAATGGGAACGGCTCCACAAACGACCTAGATAATATTTGGCAAGTTTTAGTGTTTGATAGTCTTAATGTTTTAATCGCGATTAGTTTTTGAATACGTGATTTGTTAATTTAACGTTAGTAAAACTTTTAGTTTTATAATATATTGTACGTTTAGTTTAGGTATATATATATATATATATATATATATATATATATATATATATATATATATATATATATATATATATATATATATATATATATATATATATATATATATATATATATATATATATATATATAACGTAACGTTTAATAATAATAATAGTAATAATAATAATAATAGTTTGAAAATAAACGTAACGTCGTGACGTGAAATCGTAAAAATGGAAAATAAAAATAAAATGTTAATTTTTATATACGACCCTTGTCTTTTCCAAAAATTTACACTTTTTACCCTAACGGCGTTAGCGTTACACCGTTAGTCCAAAATAAAATATATTTACATTTAACGTCCAAAAGTTTATATTTCTTACACTTTTCACCCTAAAGTTTATAAAAATCAGTTTTCACTCTTAAGTTTTCGAAATGACAGTTTTCACCACAACTTTGAAAAATTGACACTTTTGACCCGATTTTCATAAAATTTGCAAATCTAATCCAAACTTCACAATTTTCAAAACTTAATGTTTTTATTTCTTAATTAGTTTCAAAATAGCTTATTTAACTTATTCTAACAGCTTATTAGTTCGAAAAGCTTATTTGATAGCTTATGGGCTTTTTAACAAAAACTAAGGCCCGTTAGTGTTTTTAAATCCAATGGGCCTACGAGGGTTTTGGGCTAAGTTTAGGACTATAAAAACATTGCCAAACTGCTTATTTCCGTAGCTTATTCAGTCGGCTTATTTTGAAATGATTGGGCCTTAAGGCCCAATCGATACTACTTAGTTTTCTGAATTCATTCCTATGTCGATTTGGTTTTGGTTATTTACTAGGTCCAAACGTGATTTTTATTACAAAGTTTCTATACGAAAATGATTGTTTGTCATGAGGTCTATTAGTTTGTGAAATAAAATGGCACGCTCGTTAAGTAAATTTTAAAGATATACGTGCGTTTTGGCTAGCATGGGACGAGTTTTTATAAAACAAAAGACTTAGAAAAATTTTAGAGTTTTTCATACTTGTTGTGGTACGCTAGGAATGTACTCCAAAATGGTTTGTACGTAGCTTTTTAGTTTCAAAACTTTACATAGTTTATTTGTTAAGGTGTGAAATATATAGACGAACGTAAAATATATATTGGTTGTATATTTAGTTTTTGAATAATGAGGTGCATTTGTGTGTGTCGCGTATAAAAAAAATATAATGCAAATGAATGTTTATCTAAATATTGAAAAGAGTTCGTTAGGAACTTACGACACCAAAATGGTGGGCTAAAACGTTTTGTAGAGTCGAGAAAAAGAGAGTACGAGAGTGTAGTGTGTGTGTCGACTCAACCAAGGTTCACAAACAATAACTTGTTCCTCCTAAACCCACACGAATCCCTTGAACTCCAACCCAATTGCTTCGACCCAAGGCTAAACTAAAGACTTAAAGGTTTTTGGTGAATTTTTGATTTTGCATGGAAATGAAAAACGAAAGCTTGCATGCATGGCTACTTATATATGAAACTTGAAGTGTTCTAGTGACTAACATTTAATGATATGTGATGCTTACTTGTATGCAAAAGTCCTAAGGTGTAAGAGTAAACATGTCACTCAAGCTTTTTGGTTTCTTATGTGTCGACATCCTCAAAACTCAAAGAAAACGTGGACATTGAAACTTTGAAATGAACCCGTACTTGTGAAATACATTTTAAAAGGTTATGGTACTTTTCCTAGTGAATATAATATGGAAGTGTGTGAGCATGAAAAAGGGAGGTACATTTTGTTTTTAAAACATATGTCGACTACTCTATTTATTTGGTAACATATTTGTAATCTTGGCTTAGAACTGGAGATGATTAATCAAGGTAATATTTAGACATGAGATTGAGTTTAGAAATGGTTTTAGGACTTAATAGAAACAAACGGGGTTCAAAACGGTTTAGTTTTGGATTAGTTGCAAAACGTATGAAATTGTTTTTAGACAAATACTTTGCCTTGTAAAAATGTATCTAGACTCGATGTGAGAAACTAAAAATCGACACTCTAAATGTTGGCTAGCGGAGGAACGAGTATGTGTAAAAATAAGTGTGTGTTAAGATCGTAAAACCCTAAAAAAGTTCTCTCTCGGTGATTTCAGCCGCCTTGCAACTCAAACTAATTTGATTCAATTCTTTCTATCAAACACGGTTTGCTTTTAATCTTTTTATTGAGATTATTGTAATATCGTGCAAGACTGTGATTGGTTTGGGTTGCAAGGTGGTTTTTTTCAATTATCTTAATCGACTATACGGTTTTAATTACTTTCTTGTGGGTCGGTTATTAATTGCATCATGGGACGGTGTACTAAAAACGATTCCATCCTACAAATATATTAATCAACTATCCTTGTGGATACTCAAATCGTGGGACGGTACATTTAATGATACATATATTCGTTTTTAGTATTATGGTGATTGTAGCTGTTATACATGCATGATATCCATTATCATCATTTATTCAATCATTGCTTGGCATATTGTGCATGGTACTGTTTTAATCATTTTCCAGGATTCATCATTCAAGTCAGCTTAATTATCTTTAAGATTTTTAGATTGATCTCTTATTCCTGGTACGATGTGATGGTTTGTAAACCCGTTCTAGGGTTTTCTGGTTTATGGGTAGTTCGCTGAAAGTTATCCCGTTTTTGGGATCGGTTTGTGATTGCAAGTACTACGCTGATGTTAGTGATTATGTTTGGGGTTATGAGAGAGATGTAAGTCAAGTTATGAGGGTTCCTTGTTCAAAAACCCTTGGTTTCATTCCAAGACCTGCTGCTCATGTAGAATAATAATTTACTCTAGTCGGTCTTGTTATCGTTTTTTGATCTGATCTGGATGTTAGGGTTTTCAAAACCCTATTCAAGTCTAATATGTGTCTTTACAGCGTTGGTGTTTTGATTCCATCAAGGTTTCTTGTATTTAAGATTGACGGTTGTTTGGATTGCATGTTGGTGATGCTGCTTTGTAGATTGACGACCTGATTTTGGTGGGTATTCACTGTCAAGCAGCATTTGTGTGGTCGTGTATGCAGGTTAAGGTTTGTTGTAACCCTAGTTCTTGTGTTCCTGATGGGGTCTTCTACGACCTGGTTGGAACATCATATTGGGTATGGGTTATTCTACGCATGGTATACATATTCTGTAGTTAGCTTCCCATTGGTTGTTTTTCCGTTCGTAATATGGCCCTCATTTGCTGGTGTTGCTATTCAAATTGATTGGGCTGTTTTATGAAGGAATATTGGTTCATGATAATTTGTGTTGTGTGATATTGAGCACGCTATCTATACAAACACATTATCATATATTGATCGCATGGCAGTTTGTGGTACGTTGGTACCATTCTTGATCTTGCTACTATTTATCTATTATGTTTAGTGGATCGGCTTGCCATGGTGAGTGTGGAGCTATCGATGGTGCTTAATTTGCTGTAAGTTAGGGTCGACCAACCCTATTTTCGTCTATGACTGATCAAGATACAATGGGTTTCATTCTTAGCTAGAGTTTCATCACTTTGAAACTTGTGGTAGATGCGGTATTGGATCATGTTGTGGTACTGGTTTGGTCCTATTTGGATCAATGGGGATCGTTGTAGTTGTTGGGATCTATGGAGTTGATTGGTGCCTTTCTATCCTACCATGGTTTCGGCTGCATCGTTGAAGGTTATGGACTTCTATGACGACATGAGAAAATTCAAGTTTTTACTTGAGATTTTAATTTGTAATCTTATAGTCGGTGTAGTTTTATGTTCATGTATTAGTTATAAGAGTGGTTTGTCACTCTTATAGGGGTTATTGGTAAGTTATAAGAATGGTTTGTCATTCTTATATGAGAGTCTGTAAGTGTCCTAAGGGACTGAGATGAGGGAAGTCACCCTTATCCTTTGTACTTCAATGTTTTTGGTGTAATGAATTTTACCGGGGTGAATTAACCCTTTTATCCAAAAAAAAAATAAGTGTGTGTTGTGTGTATGATTTGGGCATACGACGTGCGTTTCTTACTGGGTCTAGTCGAGTGTTACGAAAATAAAAAGAAAGAAAATGGGCCTTAAAAGGATTGGGCCATGAATAGTAACAGGCCGAGAAATGTGTTGGGCTTAGGGTGAGATTTAGGGTCCGGTTAGGTGTATTTTAGGATTAGTAAAATACTAATTGTGATTAGTGATAATTTTAGAAATTAATTAGTGAGACGTTTATGTGAGTCCGAGAGTAAATAGTGTTTCGTAAATAGTAAAACTTTTGAAAAACATCTCAATATCACTAACCGACTCCAAAAACGATAAATAGTGAAATGATGAATAGTGTTTGGTGAATAGTAATCGATGAATAGTAAATTTGAAAAATGTCCTAAAAATGCAGGTTCGTAACGAATAAAAGAAAATTTTAATATTCTCGCGATTTTAGACTATAGTGGTACATGTGTGAGCATCGTTCCAAGCAAAATGAGATCATGAATATCGTAGTGATTTTTAAGTATCATAGCATATTTGATAATAAAAAAAAAATTTGTTATTGGTAAAAACATTATTAATTAATGAATGATATATTAGTCTTTGATTTACTTTTATTATTTAGGAAAATTTACGGGAGTTTACAATGGCGGAAGACCGCCCCATGTGTGAGCTTCTCCAAGCACCCATCAAGGGTTACGGAGACGCTATTGTTGTCCCAGCCATCGTGGCTGATAGTTTTGAGCTCAAAACCGGGTTACTCAATCATTTAACCTCAAATCAATTCTACGGTTTTGAGAGGGACGATCCTCATGCTCATATTCGATGGTTCAATAAAATCACATCAACCATCAAGTACAAAAATGTCCCGTGTGAAGCAATCAAGCTTCTTCTCTTCCCATTCTCCCTCGAGGGTCAAGCCCGGATTTGGTTTGGGAAACAACCCCCTCGATCTATTGAGACATGGGAAGACTTGGTAAAAAATTTTGTGAATGAATTCTTCCCACCTTCTAAGACCACGAGTCTTAAAAACGAGATCACCAAGTTCACTTAGAAATATGATGAATCATTTGGGGAAGCGTGGGACCGTTTCAAAGAATTACTTCGCAAGTGTCCACATCATGGTTTCTATGAGTTGATGCAACTCGATACTTTCTACAATGGCGTGAGCCAAGTTGATCAGGATTCTCTCAATGCCTCCGCGGGAGGTAACTTTTTGAGTAGAACCACCAAAGAAGCCTTAGCAATCATCAAGAACAAGTCTAAGGTCCGCTCTACAAGAAGCAAGCCGGTTGTTTCCCAAATTAGTACGGGTCCTTCCACTTCATCTCCTTCGAGTCAGTCTAGCACCGATGCTAAGATTGACAAGCTTACTGAGGCTATTCAAGCTTTGGTTCTCGCCCAAACAAAGAAAGTCTCTTTTCCACAACAACCTCCACCTGCTGAGGTTAAAAAAGTGGAAGTCTGTGTAACTTGTGGTGGGCCGCATGCCTACTACAATTGCACAACTACTGATGGTTCTCCGTTTGAAGCTCATGCTGTAGCTGGGTCATCTAATCAAGGAGGCAATCAATACCGCCCTCCTATCCTGGACCTCCCGGTTTTAACCCAAAACAAAAATGTCCAAAACCGTAACCAGAATCAAAATAGAATGAACCAAGGTTTTCAAAACCAAGGTAACTTCCATTAGGGTCACGGTTTTCCAAATCAAAACCAAGGTTTCCAAAATCAAGGAAACTTTAATAGAAACCAAGGTCAGGGTAATTTCAATCCTAGGTATTTTCATTGAAACAACAACCCTAATCAGGGTAATTTTCAAAATCCAGGCCCCAATCAGAACAATCGTGCTCAAAATTTCAATAACCAAAATCAAGCCATTGTTCCAATTGGGCCTTCATCTGACGAGTTGTTAAAACAATTCATGAAGTCCCAAGAAGAGATGAACAAGTTGTTGGTTAGCCAGATTTCTGAAATTAAGAAGTCTTTAAATGAACGACCCTCGGGCTCAAGAACACTTCCGAGCAACACGATCGCTAACCCGAGGGGCGATGCTAAGGCGATCACAACTAGAAGTGGTGCTTCTTATGATGAACCAGCGATTCCTACTACCTCTTCTTTCTCTCCTCCAAAGGTAGTGGAACGTGAACCTGAGGTGACAACGGACAAGGTGCAAACTCCTAGCTCACGAAGTATCGCACACGTCCAACCTCATGTTATTCCAGAAACCAGATGCAAGCCTGAAGTTGTCTTTGAACCACCTGAAACTCCAGTGGACAACCCTAAATCCAAAACTTCTATTCCTTACCCATCACGTCTCAATGAACAAAAGCTCCGCGAAAAAGCTAGTCACCAAATGGATAAATTTTTCCAAATCTTTCAAGATTTGCATTTTGACATTAGCTTCGCGGATGCTATTCTCTTGATGCCCAAGTTTACATCAACAATCAAAAATCTGTTAAGTAATAAGGAAAAACTCTTTGAGATGGCTAGAACTCCGTTGAATGAGCACTGCTCAGCAGTTCTCTTGAAAAAGCTTCCCGAGAAGCTTGGAGACCCCAGAAAGTTTCTCATTCCTTGTATTTTTCCGAGTATGGTTGAATGCTTCGCCTTGGCTGATCTTGGTGCTAGCATTAACCTAATGCCATATTCTGTGTGGAAGAAATTATCTCTTCCCGAACTTACTCCCACGTGCATGACATTAGAGCTTGCCGATCGATCGATTTCTCGTCCACTTGGCATAGACGAGGACGTATTCGCTAAAGTGGGAAAGTTCCATTTTCCAACAGATTTTGTGATTGTTGACTTTGATGCCCATTCAAGGGTCCCTCTCATTCTTGGAAGGGGATTCCTTAGAACTGGGCATGCTCTTATCGATGTATGTGAGCATGAGATCACATTGCGTGTTGGAACTGAAGCAATCACCTTTAACCTTGATCAAACATCAAGGTACTCCTCCAATTATGACTCTGAATCGGTAAACCGAATAGATGTCATCGATGTTGCGGCTGAGGAGTACGCTCAAGAGGTTTTAGGTTTCGTTGATGATTCTACGAGTGAAAACTTCACTCCGTCTTCTTATCCCATCATTGCCAATTCTTCTCCTTCCCTCACTCCGTTTGAGGGAAGTGACTTCATCTTAGAAGAGATTGAGTCCTTTCTCAAAAGTGATTCGATTCCCGATGGAATCGATAACCAAGAGATTGACCCAGAGAGGGATATTCCTCTCCTTGAAAAATTGTTAAATGAAGATCCCTCTCCTCTTCCTGTTCTACCACAACAACTTCATAATCAGGAAATCAAATATGTTGAGGAAACTGATGATTTTCCTAAGGTCGAGCTTAAGGACTTGCCGCCTCATCTTGAATATGCATTTCTGGAGGGTGATGATAAATTACCCGTCATAATTGCGAGGATTTAAGTGTTGAGGAAAAGGCTGCTCTAATAAAGGTTTTGAAGTCACATAAACAAGCAATTGCTTGGCGACTCTCCGACATCAAGGGCATTGACCCTGAATTTTGTACCCACAAGATTTTAATGGAGGATGACTTCAAACCAGTAGTCCAACAACAAAGAAGGGTGAATCCAAAAATTCATGAGGTGATCAAACAAGAAGTTTTAAAACTCCTTGATTCCGGATTGATTTACCCTATCTCGGACAGTTCTTGGGTTAGCCCAATTCACTGCGTTCCAAAAACGGGTGGCATTACTGTTGTCACAAACGAGGAAAATGAGTTGATTCCAACTCGTTTGGTTACGAGGTGGTGTGTCTGTATTGATTATCGCAAGTTAAATGACGCCACCCGTAAAGATCATTTTCCTCTGCCCTTTATGGATCAGATGCTCGAGAGATTAGCGGGGAATGAGTACTATTGTTTCCTCGATGGTTTCTCGGGTTACTTTCAGATTCTCATTGATCTGCAAGATCAGGAAAAGACCACTTTCACGTGCCCCTACGGAACTTTTGCTTATAAACGTATGCCATTTGGTTTATGTAATGCTCCGGGCACGTTTCAAAGATGTATGATGGCCATATTTTCCGACATGATCGGGAAAACTATGGAGGTCTTTATGGACGATTTTTCGGTCATTGGGGATTTGTTCCAAACATGTCTCTCCCATTTAGACAACATGCTTAAATGTTGTGAAGACACAAGGTTATGTCTAAATTGGGAGAAGAGTCACTTTATGGTCAAAGAGGGCATTGTCCTCGGCCGTAAAATTTCAAAGAGTGGGATTGAGGTTGACAAAGCCAAAGTTGATGTCATAGCAAAATTACCTCATCCCACTACTGTTAAAGGAGTTAGGAGCTTTTTGGGTCACGCCGGCTTTTACCGTAGGTTTATTCAAGATTTTTCTAAAATCGCCCGGCCTATGACCCATCTCCTCGAGAAGGATGCTCCTTTCATCTTCTCTCCCGAGTGCATCAAAGCTTTTGAAACATTAAAGAAAAAGCTTACCGAGGCACCGATTCTTGTTGCCCCCGATTGGGACTTGCCCTTTGAACTCATGTGTGATGCGAGTGATTATGCAATTGGGGCAGTCTTGGGGCAACGCAAAACAAAACACTTTCAGCCTATACACTATGCAAGCAAGACAATAACCGAGGCTCAAAGTCATTACACCACCACTGAAAAAGAATTATTAGCTGTGGTGTATGCCTTTGAAAAATTCCGGCCATACTTGATATTGACCAAAAGCATAGTGTATACGGATCACTCAGCTTTGAAGTACCTCTTTGCAAAACAAGATGCAAAGCCAAGACTACTCCGTTGGGTTCTCCTCTTGCAAGAATTTGATATCATAATTCGTGATAAAAAGGGAGCTGAGAACCTAGCTGCTGATCATCTCTCCCGATTGGAAAACCCCCCATCAAGATGTCTTCGAAATTAAGGAAATTAATGAAACCTTCCCTCTCGAGACACTCAATGCGGTTGCCTTTAATGGAGATTCTATTACCCCATGGTTTGCCGATTTCACAAACTACCATGCGGGTAATTTTGTGGTGAAGGGGATGTCGTCCCAACAGAAAAATAAATTCTTTAAGGACGTAAAACATTACTTCTGGGACGACCCCTACCTGTTGAAAATCTGTGGGGATCAA
Organism: Artemisia argyi; assembly: GCA_030686995.1. Lineage (NCBI taxonomy): Eukaryota > Viridiplantae > Streptophyta > Magnoliopsida > Asterales > Asteraceae > Artemisia > Artemisia argyi. The sequence goes on along the minus strand of CM060678.1, from coordinate 84,836,954 downwards.
GTCATCCGGCGGTGTGTTTATGGTCAAGAAGCCGCTGAAATTCTAAAGGCTTGCCATGCTGGTCCCATGGGGGGCCACCATAATCCAAACTACACCGCCAAAAAGGTGTTTGATTCCGGTTTCTACTGGCCCACGATCTACAAGGATGTCCAGGAATTGGTCAAATCCTGTGACGCTTGTCAACGTCACGGGAATATTTCACAAAAGAATGAAATGCCTCAAAATGCAATTCAAGTTTGTGAGATCTTTGACGTGTGGGGCATCCACTTTATGGGGCCATTTCCATCATCTCATGGAAATAAGTACATACTCGTGGCCGTTGACTATTTGTCAAAATGGGTTGAAGCAAAAGCTTTACCCACCAATGATGCCCGAGTAGTTGTAAAATTCTTGAAAGCTCTTTTTGCTCGATTAGGAACTCCACGTGCTATAATTAGTGATCGTGGTATGCATTTTTGCAATGACAAATATGATAAAGTCATAAAAAAGTATGGTGTAACTCACCGTCTTTCTACAGCGTACCATCCTCAAACAAGTGGACAAGTAGAAGTTTCCAATCGAGGCATTAAGAGAATATTGGAAAGAACTGTAGGTGAGAATCGTGCATCGTGGTTGGACAAATTAGATGATGCACTATGGGCTTTCCGTACAGCGTATAAAACACCCATCGGGTGTACGCCATACAAGCTTGTGTACGGGAAAGCGTGCCATCTACCGATCGAGCTTGAGCATAAAGCCTATTGGGCACTCAAGCATGCCAATTTTGACCTCAAAACTGCGGGTGATCACAGGAAAGTTCAACTGAATGAATTAAATGAACTTCGTGATCAAGCTTACGAGAACTCTTTGATCTATAAAGAAAAGACAAAAAAGATACACGACTCAAAAATCAAAAATCGTGTTTTCAACGTTGGTGATCGAGTCCTTCTTTTCAACTCTAGACTCAAGATCTTCTAGGGAAAGCTCAAGACCCGATGGACTGGTCCATTCACTATCGCTAAGGTTTATCCTTATGGCACCGTCGAATTATCTCAAAATGACGGTCCTAATTTCAAAGTGAATGGACATCGGTTGAAACACTACTTTGGAGAGGACATACCATCCATGGTTGTCCCGGATCTCCAAACTTTCCCCAAGGACAATTGAATTCGGGGATCGAGTCAAGCTAGTGACTCGATAAATAAAAACAATAGCACAATACGGGTTTTCACCCGTATCTCTAATTTCTTTCTACAAGCTACCAACCCCCCGCTATTTGAAAATGTATATATGTATATAAGGTTTCATAAAAAAAAATAATAAAAATAAAAAAATAAAAAAAACGTGTGTTTGTATGTACATATAAATAAAGTGAAAAATTAAAAACGATATTCCCACAGTTAGTGTCTAATATTATCTATTTACGTTCAAAGAGTCGGCATAATAGCCGGGAATTTGAATATTGAGGACAATATTCAATTCTAAGTGCGGGGTAGGGGAAAATTCTAGCGAATTTTATCACATTATATCCTCTAGAATCCCCGTTTTTGGCCTAAAATTTTAAAAATTTTTCACTTTATTTCAAAAAATTTTGTGGTTATTAGTCCGCCATGTCTAAACGACAAAAGGGATTGGCTAATCCAGGAGCAAACGGCTCTTGGTAAAGATATCTCAAATCCGTTGATGGCTTGCAATTTGCCCAAAATTGTATGGTAAATCAACTCGCCATATCCCATAAAGCGAATGAGTTGGCTAGCCCACAAGATTATGGCTTGTGGTAAAGGCCGTGGAAAAACCATAATTGGTAATCAGCTCACCAAGATGTTGACTAGGTCCATCAAGAGTTGGCTAGTCCAGGAGCAAACGGCTCTTGGTAAAGACTAATCAAAACCGTTGAAAGCTGGTGGTTTGCTCAAAATCACATGGTTATCAGGTGGACCATAGTTCTTACTTGAATCGATACATCTGGCTACTCCAGAAGTGATGGCTTTTGGTAAAGAGTTTCAAATCTATCAAGTTTTCCAAAAAGATTGCTAGAGACTAGCAATAGTTTAGTGTGGGGGATTGATGAGTGCTCAAACACTCATCATTTTTATCGTATTTGAACTGCCAAAACATCCGAAAACGCTCAAAAATGCATCAAAATACTAAAAACATCCCAGGGATTGTATTTTATATGTTTCAGATGCAAAATGAGCAAAATCAATGAAAAACGAACAAAGTTTACGCAATTGGCAGTTTCAGTCCCCTAACTCTCAAAAATTTACAAAACTAGTCCCTAATCATTTGTTTTGAAAGGAAAGTCAACCTAAGGCATTTAAAAGTCAAAATTATCAAATTTAACCCTTAGGTGAAAATTTTGTAAAAATGACACATTTGGTCCCTGCAGTTTAGAAAATTGGCGAAATCAGTCCCTGGGAATTTTAAAATGGAAAATATATTTTGTGACCTGTATGATTTTGGAATGTGGAAAACTTGGTCCCTAGATTAACTTTGGAAAGGTGGCAATTATGGTCCTTGAAAATCACCAAATTACAATTTTGGTCCTTGTGCATCTAAATAACAAACGGACCCTTAATATTACTACCTAAACCAAAATCTACCCAAACCAATCCAAACACAAACCAATACCCAAGCCCAAAATATCCCAAGCGCAACCATTACCCCAGCCCACCATCCCTTTTTATTAATAAAACAAACGGGTCAAATCTCAGGTCAACCTCCCCCTTCCCCCATCTTTGCCGCCATTACCAAATACCCCAGCCCCCAATAACCTACAACTCCCAACACTTTTGTCCCCTCCACCATCCTACCAGCCACCCTATACCTCAACCAAAGTCAACCCCCAAACATTATCATTACCACCCCCTCTCCAACAGGGCATAAATTTGATTCTAGGACTGAGATGAAGAGCAGGAACAATCAAATGGCTAGAAAATGTCCCCAGGGGACAAAGACAACAGAAAAAGAACCAGACAAAGAGGAGAAAGAAGAAAAGTTCCCCTGGTTCAAGTCTTTTTATTTTTATTTTTAGTATAAGTAGTATTCCATTGTAAGCCTGCGGAGGCATGTAGTTTTTAAGTAGTAATTTTTCTTTATGTAATTTTCTGATTCAGCAAGTAATGTAAGCTTAGTTTGTAAAATCCTTTCCATTAGTAATGCAATTTGAATTTAGTTCCAAAATTTTTTTCCAATTCTTATTTAGATTTCCTGTTGTATCAAATAGTTGTTATAACTTATATTTTGTACTTAATTATTATCTCAGAAGTTCACTTGAGTTATGAAAAAAAAAATCTTTTGAATCCTTGAAGTAAGAAAAATCCAGAGAAAATAGAAAAGCAAAGGAGAAAAAAATAGAAATAAAAAATAAACAGGTTGGAAGGTGATTGGTTGCTGAAACAGAAAGAACAAGAAATGGAATTGGGTGTTCTGGTTTAGTACTCCATGGGGAGTGATAGGGATGAATTTTAAGCCTTGATACCATTTGTTGAGCTTGAACTCTGTGTAAGCCAATTTCCATTTTCTTTTGTGTTTACTGTTACAGTGTTTGATTAGTTGTTTAGTTAATGTTTTCATGTCTGTTAGGTATAGTTAGGATAGATTGTTATTTATTTTGGTCCCTTGAATCTAAATTGTGTTAAGTTTATCAGTTGCACTGTCACATTCCCATAAAACAAGTTCAAGGTACTTTACTGTTTGTTACCTCATAAAATTAGCATAAACAGGTTCACTTTAGGTTGCTTAGATATGAGGGAGTAGTAACTTGGTGATTGTTCCATTAAAATCTCTGAAAATACTAAAATCAGTTCACTAAGGGGTGTTTGGTTTAGCTGAAGTCTGTGAACCCTTGCATGTTTTTGAAGTGTTGTGTATGTAAACCTGTCACATGTGGTCCAAATAGGATTTTCAAAGCTTAAAATCAAACCTGTATTTGCAAAAGAGTCAAAATCCACTTCTAGCTTCCAAAAGTCTTTAACTGTAAGGATTTTTGAGTCCATACTCACCCATTTTAGTGTACAAGTACTTGATATAGCCTAATTCAGTCTAAAGTTAACTTAATATGTCATTTTCAGTCAATAAACCATAATCAAAAGTCATTTAAGTCAACTGAGGTACAAATTGGAAAAAGTCAAAAATGCTTAAATGTTCAGAAACTCACTTTTTGTGAGATTTTTATAGATTTCTGTGGGAGGATTCAGGTTTTGAAAATTGTGTGCTTTAACTCCACCACCCAGTCTGTTAAAACCTGCAAACATTACATTTTTTAGATTTATTTTGAAGCTTGTGCAGTCCATTGTTTGGACCTGCAGGGCATGGAACTCCCCTGTGCATCAGTTTCTTCCAATTTTCCTTAGGCCATAAATTGTTCATCAGTTGACCAATCTGTTTGAGAGTTGGTGTTTTGGATAGCCCTCTGGCTTGTTTTGTTGATTGCTTATTTAGTTTTGCTAGTTTCTGCTTGCTTCATAGCTTATTGTCATCATTTCTTGTTGCCCTTGTCAACTGTTCCCACAAATGAACATCAGTGAATGCATAGGTTGTTGAATCGTTGTTTTGTACTTAAAGCTTGTTGTTTTTAGCCTTTTTCTGTCAATTTAGGATAGTGTAACCTAGTTAAGCACTTAGAAATAGCCTGTAACACATTGTGCTCACTGCTTATTTGCCCACTTTTGTTGCCTGAGCTCATAGCCAAGTCTGACCATTCAGTGTGAGCACCTCATTTCACAAGCTCCCCACAAGCTCACCTTTTGAGCTCATCCCTTGCGCTTGGGTGCTTTAGAAAGCCCTCCTAGCAGGCTTTTTGGCTCACCCATTGCCCTGGACCCTAGGCCACCCCTGTGGCTCCCACAACAGGCTGCAATTGTGCCATTGGACCTGTTGGTTCTGAGTAGTTGTTTTGGATTGCTTATTTTGGTGTTTTAGCTCATACAATAAGCTTTTCTTGTTAGTTTGACTTGTTTGCAGTGCATTGAGCTTGTACCTAGTTATTTGTGTCTTCATTTCTTAGCTTATAGCTTGTTTGATAACACCTTAAGCTCATTATCCATTTTAAAGTCCATAATCAATAAGCTGTCAAGAAAATAAGCTCACCAATGGCTTATTTTTGACTTTCATAACAAGTTCCTTTACAAAAGTTGTGTTATATCAGTAGTTTAATAGTTGTGTAAAATAAAAATTAGAAAAAGACAAAAAAAATAAAAAGTGATAGCTTCTATTTAAGCCATTTTGGCTTATTTTTTGCTTATTTATAAGCAATAACTATTTTTAAATTTTCCTTAGGCTTCTGTAATCATAATAGATTTTTAGTAATTTTTTCAGATTTTTCCTTAATCATTTAGTATTTTTTATAATTTAGTTTAATTTAAATCAATTAAATAATTAGTTTTTAATTATTAATAATTAATTAAAAAGTAAGAAAAATAGTTTTTCTATTTCAAAATTAGTTTTATAATATTTTAGATTTTTCTAAATTTAATTTTCATTTTTCTAGTTAAATTTCATAATTATTTGTAATTTAGGATAATTTAGTTAATTAAAAAGTAATTAATAATTAGTAATTAACTAATAGTAATTAATTAAATAGTTGTAAAAATAATTTTAATTTTCCAAAAATTTTCTTATAACATTAGGATTGTAAAAATATAGTTTTCACGTTCGTAGGACTTTGTTTACTCCCGTTTCACTTTTTTATTTGCCCGTTCGCGTTTATTTTAACTCAAACGCGCGTTTTTAGGTTAAATCACGTTTTTAGGTAATCTGATAATCAGTAATTGTTAATAAAGTGTTTCTAAGTCATTTTCCATCATAATCTCGTAGTGTAACCATAATAATCAAATTCCTGACCTTCCCGATTAATCACCCGATCATTTAAAACGTTTACAAATACAATTGCACGCCTCGTCGGGACATAACGACCCGGGGATTCCCTAAACTCCTTGGTTAGTTGGTTTTTGACGTTTGACTTGGTTGACCATTCCCTGGTAAACTTCGTTGACCGTTCGGAACCAATCAGTAAACGGTGATAAGGGTTAAGGTGAGGGTAAAAGGGTGATTACGGGTTTTAGGTTTGGTTTTCCATACTCCCCCATGTCATATTCCCGGGATTTACTTGATCTTTAACCTTTTGTCTTTTTCTTTGTTTCTCTTCAAAATTGTGTAGAGTCGATTCGGAAATGCACCATTATGCTTTGTTTTCCATCCAAGCTTCGGCTTTTGACAATTTTCCGAATCTCGTGCTCGTTTTTGTCTTTTTGGTCTCAATTATGCCTTTTTTGCAATATCCGTTCCTGCACGATCACAAACACAATAACACAATATCTTTGGCATTTTTGGTTGTTTTGATCTTAATTTGGTAAGAATAAGGTGTGTGAATAAGCACACACCAAAATCCCCCAGACTAAGGTATTGTCCTGTCCTCACGCTTTTGAGATAAATAATTTCACAACTCTTTTTACTAACTTTGAAAAGTAGCAAAACATTCAAAAGACATTACGAAATCATTTATTCCCGAAAATGCCCCATTTTTAAACTTTATTCTCTACACTACTGTTTTTGCATTTTTATACTTTTTATGTGACGGGATGTCGACTTTCATTATCTTTTTAATAACGTTTAGGGTCACAAAGTAAGAAACACAACTCATATAGAAGCGTCCATACGGATAGAATTCATTGTCCCTGATTTTTCACAAGTTCCCAAGCTAAGCGTAAAAACGAAATCATAGCCAAACATGTCATTAGATGCTAACTCCTCATAAATGCTAATTGTAAATTCCTGCTCCCAATTCTTATTTTATCTAGACTTTTTTAAGGAAATGATTTCTCAATTTCGTTCCGATAGTTTTAAAGTCTGATAGATTTAGGAAGTTTTAAAAATCATTTAACTTTTAACTCAAAAGGCTCAAAAGGGAAAAAAGCTTAAAATTTATGTAAGTAAGAAAACCCTAAAAGTTCTCTCACATTGGCGATTTTCTAACCCTTATCCCTAAATCGGTTTTTCTTAAAATCGTTCCTTGATCTCATGTTTTTCTGATTCCTCTTGTTAATCTAGTGATTTACATTTGTGTCTATCATTGATTAATCTTGTAGGGTGATTTTAATTTGACTTCTTGGGCCGGTTTTGTGAATTTAACGATTTAGGGTTTTCTACAATCGGTTTCATCTAATCTGCTCTATTCCCTTGAATTCTTGGATCAATTGGGTTATCCTAGTGATTTTATCATTGGTTTAATTCAATTTGTTGCTTGTTTTTTAGGTTTAGTGTCCGATCTGGTGGAATCGCTATTTTAGGGTTTATAACCGCCTTTGGGTATTATATCATCGTCCCTTATTATTCTTCATTCTTAAATTGGTTCCATCATCGATTTATATATATATAAGGACGATTCTTGCTCTTGCTGCATTTATTTATATCATTCAACGATTCTCAATTTGGGTTTCGTTTTTTGTGTGCGCAAGTTTGCTACTGGTGCTTTAATCTACACTAAACTCGTTTAGGGTTTGGTGTTTATTTATTCTTGGATTGGAATTGGTTTCTACTGCTTAAACAAACTTCTTTTTAGAGATTTGGTACCGTGTAATCTGCTGGTAACCTATATTAGGGTTTCGTTATTTTGCTTGTGCGCTTGGATTGCTGCTGCATATTGTTTGTACATGGGTTATTGAGAGGGATGAAATCTGGTTCTATGAATGTTAAAAAGCCTTCTAAGGCTAAGGGGTTGGCTACTAGGATTGGTAATATTGATGGTAAGATTCTTACTAATGCTAGTATGCCATTGAAGAATATATTGAAAAGTGCAGGTTTGGAAGGAAAAACGGGGAGTTTTGCTCTTCCTCGTGATCATGGTCCCGTTGTTTCTGATCTGAAGTTTGCTTTACAACAAGAGGTACGTTTGGCTAGTTCTAAATCTGATGTTCCTAAGTCTAGTAATGTGGTAGCTTCTGATTCGTTGGGGGCTGCAATGGTTGGTAAGTCTAAGGATACTGGTGAACGGCTAGCTGATGAGTGTAATATTGGAGGTTCTTGTGAGCCTAATGTACCTAGTAATTCACAATCTGGTGGAGATGATGAGGCTACTAGGTCGGGTTCAAGAGTGGTTATTCCAATGGCCGTAGTTGATGATATGTGCTCTAAACTTACTAATTCATTATACGGTTATTTCATTGGTCTAAGAATTGCATTTCCCATTGTGGAACACTATGTCAAGCATGCTTGGGCAAGGTTCGGCTTTGAACATGTTATATTGCGGTATGGTTTCTTCATTTTCAAGTTCTCTTCACATGAAGGTATGAATAAAGTTCTTAATGGTGGTCCTTGGTTTATTAGATCAACGCCTTTATTCTTACATATATGGGTGCCTAATATGAGGCTTGAGAAGGAGAAGATTACTAAGGTACCGGTTTGGGTACGTATCCATAATATATCGTCCGTTGTATACTCTAAAGCCGGTATTAGTTTGATTGCAAAACAGTTGGGGCGGATAATTCGGTTTGATGCGGGTACTAATGATATGTGTAAGAATCCTTGGGGACGTTATTCATATGCACGGGTACTTATTGAATTATCGGCTGATTTGGATGTTTTGGAATCAATTGAGGTTGCAATTCCTTTGCCTAAGGGTAAGGGTCATTACATGGAAGTTCTTGATGTTGAGTATGAATGGTGGCCATCTTGGTGTTCTAAGTGTGTTTGTTTTAATCATGATGATGATGCGTGTCCTCTTAGACGTAAGCGGGTTACTAAGGATTCGACTCCACAAGATTTTGATGTCAAGAGTAAGGTTCACTCTACTAGGGCTGGTCATACTAGTGATAAGGGTAAGAAAGTGCCTTGGGGGGTCTCAACTAAGCCAAAAATTTCGTACCAACCTGTTTCTAAACCGGCTACCAAGAAGAAGAATCAAGGTACACAACCTGATGTGAGGGCTGTTTTTAAGCCTACTAATGATGATTCTAATTCAAGTGGTACATCTAATGATGCTTTGAAGAGTGAGTTTGGGGCTGCTCCTGTTGAGGATGTACATACTCAACTTAAGCAGATGGAACATGTGGATGATCATGCTTCTTTTGGGGGTGTGGAATCCGTGGGGTTAAGTGGTGTTAATGTGGTTCCATTGCATAGCACTACTGATGGTTTGTGGGAGCATGGTTCTCACAATGATGGTGCTTCTACAAGTGTGGCCAATTCTGATTTTGATAAGTCTAGCTCGTTTGCTACAAGTGATGTAGTGGCGACTCCTAGGAAGAGGGTTACGTTTGCTGATGAAGCTGATGAAGATGATGAAGTTGATGAAGTCTATGAGAACTATGATGATATTGCTAATTATTCCAAGTTCAAGAATGGTTCTCCAAAAGATTTCCAGGTGCAAGGACGCATGAAGAAATAGTTATCTTTATTTCTTTTGTTTTGTGATTTTTGCTTGTTAAGTTGCTTTTGTTTAGCATGTTTGTTTGGTCAGTTGCACATGTTGTGCATGTTAGTTTTAAGAATGGTTTGTCATTCTTAGATACGTGTCTTGTAAGTGTCCTAAGGGACTGGGGGCGAGGGAAATCACCCTCGTCATTTTGTACTTCAACGTTTTTTTGGATAATGAATTTTACCAGGGTGCAGGATTACTCCTCTTTACCCAAAAAAAAAAAAGGCTCAAAAGGTCACACCACATTTATTACATTTTCATTTTTCATTCATATATATATATATATATATATATATATATATATATATATATATATATATATATATATATATATATATATATATATATATATATATATTTGTTTGTTTGTGCCTCAAGCATACGGAGCTTTACGGTGAAACTCCCAGACCTAAACACCTTTCAGAATAAAGGATGCAAGGATCCGCTTGTCGAACCGCAATTATTTTTGGCACTTTATTTATTAATTCACTTTTACTTGCCTCAAGCATACGGAGCTTCACGGTGTAACTCCCAAACCTAGACGCCTTTCAAAATAAAGGATGCAAGGATCCGCTTGTCGAACCGCAGCTGTTTTTGGCATTTACTGTCTATTAATGGTGTTATTTACAAACCACATGTGGCATAGACAAAATGGGGAGTTCCAAGACCTAAACGCCTTTCAGAATAAAGGATCCAAGGCCCGCTTAATGCTTATGCCACACGTAAAGTGATCAGAAATTTGGATAACTGTTATAACCGCGTAATTCTAATTATTTTAGTTTTGGGTATTCAATCTTGCGGGAGCAAGGAACTACAAATAACCGTTATGAGCTCTAAATAAATCCAACTATTCCACGTTTAGCATCTAATCACATAATTGACTTTTCTATCATTTATCGTTCTCCGCAAATTTAAAATCTCAAGTAATGAGATCCGCGGATGCTTAGCCTAATGAGTTAAGGGAACAAGCTAGGGCTTAACACGCCCGGTCAAGTCAAAATTTCTATTCCTACTCTACCCAGCGGAAAGTCAAACACGGTGTCAAAACTTATTATATTTTTGCAAAATATTTTAATTTTTTCTCATTTTTTGTACTTTTCTAATCATTTTTTTCAATTTTTTTATTATTTGTTTTTCAATTTTTTGGGAAAAAATGGGGTTGCATGAGTAAACGGCTGTATGGAAGTGCAAGTTAAATCAAATCGAAGATACCCCTCCCCCAGACTAAAGTTCGATATTGTCCTCAATGTTTCAAAGGTAAGGGTGATCCTACGTAACATCTAAGGCCGTTTATTAATTATCCCAAAAGATTACGTTAGTCAATAAGATTTTCGGATACCAGACTTCTTTGGGCACTGAGACTCGAGTGGAGTAAAGACAAAACATGAGCACGAGAATCTCCACACTTTGGGGAAAATCCTGAACATACATAAAAATCACAAAACACAAGATGCAGAAGAGGTTGCCCCCTTCTCGCTACTTTATTAGAAAATAGAAAGAAATCAGAAACACGGGTTGGCACCCATGCAATGCTACTGTTTTTGTTAAGCTAGTCGCTAGCTTGACTCGACCCCGAATTCATTGGTCCATGGGGAAAGTTTGGAGATCCAGGAAAACCATGGGTGGTATGTCCCCTCCAAAATAGTGCTTCAACCTATGACCGTTCACCTTGAAGTTTGGTCCGTCAGTTTGAGATAACTCGACGGTGCCATAAAGGAAGACTTTGGCAACGGTGAATGGTCCAGTCCAATTTAAGCTTACCTGAGAATATCTTCAATCTTGAGTTAAAAAGAAGGACTCAGTCACCAACGTCGAAAACGCGATTCTTGATTTTGGAGTCATGGATCTTCTTTGTCTTCTCTTTGTAGATCAAAGAGTTCTCGTAAGCTTGATCACGAAGCTCATTTAGTTCATTGAGTTGAACTTTCCTATGATCACCTGCGGACTTTAGGTCAAAGTTGGCATGCTTCAAGGCCCAATAGGCTTTGTGCTCGAGCTCCAACGGTAGATGACATGCTTTCCCATACATGATCTTATAAGGAGTACATCCGATGGGGGTTTTGTAAGCCGTGTGGAAAGCCCATAATGCGTCATCTAACTTGTCCGACCAAGAGGCACGGTTTTCGCGTACGGTCCTTTCAAGAATTCTTTTTAAACCTCAATTTAAAACCTCCACTTGGCCACTTGTTTGAGGGTGATATGAGGTAGTAAGTCGGTGATTAACACCGTACTTAAGCATGACCTTTGCAAATTGGTCGTTGCAAAAGTGCGTACCACGATCACTAATGATGGCACGGGGAGCTCCAAAACGAGAGAAGAGAGATTTAAGAAACTTAACAACAACTCGGGCATCGTTGGTGGGGAGCGCTTTCGCTTCAACCCATTTTGATAAGTAGTCAACGGCCACGAGTATATACTTGTTCCCTCATGAGGACGGGAACGGGCCCATGAAATCTATGCCCTAAACGTCGAAGATCTCGCAAACTTGAATGATATTTTGTGGCATTTCTTTTCTTCGGGAAAATTTTCCTTGACGTTGACATGAGTCACAAGATTTGACCAAGTCATGGGCATCTTTGTAGATTGTGGGCCGATAAAATCCGGAATCAAACACCTTCTTGGCGGTGTAATTCGGGCCATGGTGTCCACCAGTGGGCCCATGATGACAAGCCTTGAGAATGTCATTGGCTCCTTGCCCGTACACACACCTTCGGATGACTTGATCTACACAAATTTTGAACAAATAAGGGTCGTCCCAAAAATAATGTTTCACATCATTGAAAAACTTGTTCTTTTGTTGGGACGACATCCCTTTCACTAGAAAATTCCCCGCATAGTAGTTTGCAAAATCGGCAAACCATGGGGGGTACTAGAATCACCACGAAAAGATACCATATTAAGTGTCTCTAGAGGAAATGTTTCATTTATTTCCTGTTTCTCGAGAACACTTTGATGAGGGTTCTCTAATTGGGATAAGTGATCAGCAGCAAGGTTCTCAGCTCCTTTTTTATCACGGATAATGATATCAAATTCTTGTAGGAGGAGAACTCATCGGAGCAATCTCGGCTTTGCATCTTGCTTTGCAAAGAGATATTTGAGAGCCTAGTGATCCGTATACACTATGCTTTTGGACAAGATTAAGTATGGCCAAAATTTCTCGAAAGCATACACCACGGCAAACAATTCTTTTTCTGTTGTGGTGTAGTGAGCTTGAGCTTCGGTCAAAGTTTTGCTTGCATAATGAATAGTCTGAAAATGCTTGGTTTTGCGTTGCCCAAGACCACACCTATGGCAAAATCGCTTGCATCGCACATAAGCTCAAATGAAAGGTCCTAGTCGGGGGCAACTAAGATAGGTGCTTCAGTAAGCTTTTTCTTGAGAGTTTGAAAAGCTTCAATGCACTCATCTGAAAAGACAAATGGAGTTTCTTTTTCAAGAAGTCAGGTCATTAGCCGGGATATCTTTGAGAAATCTTGAATGAATCTACGATAGAAGCCGGCATGACCCAGAAAACTCCGAAGACCTTTAATAGTTGTGGGAGGAGGTAGTTTATCAATGACATCAACTTTAGCTTTATTGACCTCAATCTCGCTCTTAGAAATTTTATGGCCTAGGACAATGCCTTCTTTGACCATAAAATGGCTTTTGACCCAATTTAGATGAAGATTTAAATTTTCACAACGTTGAAGCATTTGGTCCAAATGGAAGAGACATGTTTCAAAAGAATTCCCAAAGACCGAAAAATTGTCCATGAAGACCTCCATAGTTTTCTCGGTCATGTCGTGAAATATGGCCATCATACATCTTTGAAATGTGCCAGGAGCATTACACAAGCCAAAAGGCATGCGTCGATAGGAAAACATTCCGTATGGACACGTGAAAGTAGTCTTCTCTTGATCTTGGGGATCAATGGAAATTTAGAAGTAACCTGAAAAACCGTCGAGAAAACAATAGTACTCGTTTCCCGCTAGTCTTTCGAGCATTTGATCCATGAATGGAAGAGGAAAATGGTCTTTATGGATGGCGTCATTTAACTTTTGGTAGTCAATGCACAGAGGCCATCCCGTTACCAATCGAGTAGGTATTAACTCATTTTCATCGTTCGTAACAACAGTTATGTCGCCTTTTTTAGGCACGCAATGAATGGGGCTCACCCAAGGACTATCCGAGATAGGATAAATCAATCCGGCATCAAGGAGTTTTATAAATTCTTGTTTGATAACCTCGTGGATTTTTGGATTCACCCTTCTTTGTTGTGGAACCGCCGGCTTAAAGTCATCCTCCATTAAAAATTTTGTGCATACAAAATTCCGGGTTAATACCTTTAGTGTCAGAAACTTTCCAAGCAATGGCTCGCTTGTGTGACTTTAGAACCTTTAAGAGAGCGACTTTTCCCTCAATACTCAAGTTTTTAGCAATTATGACAGGCATTTTATCGGTGCCCTCCAAAAATGCATATTCGAGATGAGGTGGTAAGTCCTTAAGTTCAAACTCGAGAGGATTATCAGTAGACTTGGAATTTTCAATGGTTTTGATGTCCTCAATATGAAGTGGTTTTGGAGGGAGAGAAGAAGATGATGAAGGATCATCATTATGCAATTTCTCAAGGAGGAGAATGTCTCCCTCTGGGTTAATGACCTCGTCATCAATTCCCGGTGGAATTGAATTACTTTTTAGAAAAGCTTCGATTTCTTCCAAGATAAAGTCACTTCCCTAAAACGGAGTGAAGGAAGGGGAAGAATCGGCAACAATAGGTTGAGAAGAAGGAGTGGGATTGCCACTCGAAGAATTATCGGTGAAACCAAGAACTTCATGAGAATACTCTTCGGAAGCAACATCGATGACATCGATTCGGTTGATTGACATGGAGTCATGATTGGAATAGTATCTCGAAGTTTGGTTGAGATTGAAGGTAATAGCCTCATTGCTAACACGGAGAGTGGTTTATTCATCAAAAACATCAATCAAAGCACGGCCTGTTCTTAGGAATCCCATCCCTAAAATGAGAGGAACCCTCGGATCTGCATCGAAATCAACAATCACGAAGTCAGCAGGAAAATTGAACTTTCCTACTTTCACAAATACATCCTCGGCAATGCCAAGTGTACGAGATATGGAACGATCTGCAAGCTTAAGAGTCACGCAGGTAGGAATAAGTTCAGGAAGAGAAAGTTTCTTTCATACTGAATGAGGCATCAGGATGATGCTTGCACCAAGATCGGCCAAGGAAATGCATTCAACCATCCCTGGAAAAACACAAGGAATGAGAAATTTTCCAGGATCTCCAATATTTTCAGGAAGCTTCTTTAATAGAACTGCTGAGCAATTCTCATTCAATGGAGTTTTAGCCATTTCAAATAGCTTTTCCTTGTTGCTTAACAAGTGTTTGATTATTGATGCAAATTTGGGCATTAGAATGATAGCATCCGCAAAGCTTATGTCAAAAGTGCAAATCTTGAAAGATTTGAAAGAACTTGTCCATTTGGTGACTAGCTTTTTCATGGTGCTTTTGCTCATGTAGACGTGATGGGTAAGGTATGACGGTTTAGATTTAAGGATAGGAACTTTAGGAATCTCAACGGGAGTTTCTTAAGGTTCAAAGACAACTTTGGGTTTGGGTTTTGGGACAACTTGAGGATGGACGTGTGCGGCACTTTGTGAGCTAGTAAATTGCACTTTGTCCTTTATCGCCTCAAGTTCACGTTCCACTACCTTGGTAGGAGAAGAAGAGGTAGAAGGAATCGTGGGTCCATCATAGGAAACACCACTTCTGGTTGTAATCGCCTTCACATCGCCCCTCGGGTTAGTGATCGTATTTCTAGGAAGAGTTCCTGAGCCCGAGGGTCGATCATTTAAAGACTTCTTGAGTTCTGAGATCTGACTGACCAACAACCTATTCATTTCTTCTTGGGATTTCATGAATTGTTTCAACAACTCATTAGATGATGGTTGAGTTGGAACAATGGCTTGAGTTTGGTTAGGAAAATTCTTGGCTTGGTTGTTTTGATTAAAACCTTGGTTTTGAAAATTTCACTGATTTTGATTCCTGTTTCCATGAAAATACCCTTGGTTGAAATTACCCTGACCTTGATTTCTTTTAAAGTTTCCTTGGTTTTGGAAACCTTGGTTTTGGAAACCTTGACATAGATTGAAATTCCATTGGTTTTGAAAACCTTAGTTCATTCGATTCTGGTTTTGGTTACGGTTTTGGACATTTTGGTTTTGATTAAAACTGGGTGGTCCAGGGTAGTGGTTAGGATGATAGTTTGGTTCCATTTGAGGACGGTATTGGTTACCTCCTTGATTGGAAGTCCCGACTATCGCATTTGCTTCAAATGGATTACTATCGGTGGCCATACAATTGTAGTATGCGTGAGGGCCACCACAAGTAACACAAGCTTCCACTTTCTTGACCTCAACAGGTGAAGAAGTTTGTGGGAAAGAGACTTTCTTTTGGTTGGAGAGAATCAAAGCTTGAATAGCTTCCGTGAGTTTGTCAATCTTAGCATCGGTGCTAGATTGACTCACGGGGGATGAAGTAGAAGGACCAACACTTACTTGGTAAACAACCGGCTTGCTTCGTGTAGTGCAGACCTTAGACTTGATTTCAATAATAGCTAAAGCTTCTTTAGTGGTTCAACTCAAAAAGTTACCTCCAGCCAGGCATTAAGAGAATCTTGATCAACTTGGCTCACACCATTGTAGAAAGTGTCGAGTTGCATCAACTCGGAGAAACCATGATGAGGACATTTGCGAATCGATTCCTTAAAACGATCCCATGATTCACTAAATGATTCATTATACTTTTGAGTGAATTTGGTGATTTCATTTTTAGGACTTGTGGTTTTAGAAGGAGGAAATAATTCGTTCACAAATTTCTTAACTAAATCTTCCCATGTTTCAATTGAACGAGGGGGTTGTTTTTCAAGCCAAATCTGGGCAGCCCCCTCGAGGGAAAATGGAAAAAGAAGAAGTTTGATTGCCTCTTGAGGGACGTTCTTATATTTGATGGTGGATGTGATTTTGTTAAACCATCGAATGTGAGAGTGAGGATCGTCCCTCTTAAAAGCATAAAATTGGCTCGAGGTTACTAGATTCAATAACCCGGTCTTGAGCTCAAAATTATCAGCCACGATGGCTGACGAACGAGTGCGCATGCACTATAAAAAACAACTCAATTAAAACATGGCCGAATAAAAAACACAAGGAACTTAAACCAATAATCACAAGTAAATGGTTACTTTGAATGAAAAATTCTTAGAGTGGCGGTAGAACAAAGGTGAGAAATAAATGCTACTTACGTACCCGTTCTTCTTCGGTTCGCAATATAATGTCAGAACCTACCTAGAACCACTCTTTTTTCAATCAAAAGTGAACCAAGTTCACAAGGGATACAAAGGCAAGTTTTAATCTTTGGTTTGGGAACTTATTAATGGTCATACCCCCAGTTAGGTAGTATTCTATCGAATGTTTCTCGATGGTTGTCTTTTATGTTTATTTTTATTTAATAAGAAAAACAGAAAATGTTTTTGTATTTTTTTATATGATATATATATATATATATATATATATATATATATATATATATATATATATATATATATATATATATATATATATATATATATATATATACAAAAGAAAAGGAAAATATTTTTGTGTTTTATATATTTTTGAAAGCGATAACTTCTTGACGAAGGATCTACAAATCACTAATCGTTAAAACCTTAACGATATTGTCGCAACACAACCTCCCTGGCAGCGGCGCCAAAATTTGATTACGTGTGAGGTGTATATCAAATAAATATAAAGTATGTGAGTGAAATTCACTAGTAAACCCTTGTGAAAAGGTTAACTTGCAAAAGCCGTGAATAATATATATATGTGATACCCGGCAAGTGATTACCCGGGTCGTGTCCCAACGAGGTGCGAATGGCGATATCGTGTGAGATTTGAGATTAAAATGCTTATAAGGATTGGTTGAGAAATTATTTGGTATTATAGAACTACAGGAAATTACAAATAACGAACGAGAATTAAAATAAACGCAACTAAACTAGGAATTTAAACAAGGAATGCTATATTAAAACTTAAAATTCTTTGGGAATGATAACCGGGAAAAGGGGAAACCTAAAACGTAATCTAAATTAAAAAAAAACATAAAAGTTAATTAAGAAAAACGCGAGTGCGCAAAATAAAAAGTAAATTTTAAGCTATATTAGTCCTACGGGTGTAAAAATGATTTTTCTACGATTCTAATGATAAAATAAAATTTTGAGAAAAAGAAAAATATTTTTTTAGGTTTTTAATTAATTAATATGAAATAAAAACAATTAAAACTAATTAAATGCCTAAAAATTAGAAATACTTTTTAGAAAAATACAAAATTTTTTCAGAAAATACTTTAAGAGTTTAATCTATCCTAAGTCTAAGAAAAATAACAAATTTGAAAGAGCTAACACAGATAAGCTGTGATAAGCTTAAACAGCTTACTAGGCTAACTTGGCAACTAATTGTTTACTATTAAATTATGTAAATGGTTACTGAAAGAAGACCCAAGGATGTGTGGTAGTAGAGTGTGATGTTGTATCTGTGTGGCGAACTAAGGGACCAGGGTTCGAATCCCCTTGGCACCTTTTTTTTGCAACTATTTTTTTTCAAATTTTCTTTTTGCAAATCATTTTAACAACAAAACTAAACAACCTTTAAAAAACCACTTTTACTGAAAAGCTTTAAATAAGCTTGTGCAAGCTCAAATTCTCAACAGTGGTGATGTTTTGCCTTAAAGTGAGTTTTTGAAATGTAGCAGCTACCCAAAACAAGCACATGAGCAAAAGCCAATGTAAACTTAACTCACACAAGCTCAAGTAACTGATAACAACAATTAAATAGGCCTGGATCAAACAAAAAACATAAACAATCAATCTTGGTGCATACTCAGCATGAAACAATCCTAAGCAGTTAAGGATTGAGTTTTATAAAGAGAAATTGGAAAGCTAAAAGCTATAAAATAAGCTACAAAAAACTGAACTAAAGGGAGAAATTAAGCTAAGGCTTACTAGGGAATCCTAAGTGAGCTATAAGGAACAACAAATAAGCAGTTTGAAAAGCCTAAATAAGCACTAAAATTAGCAAATGGAGAAGGGCTGCTAAGTAAGAAAACAGGCCTAGAGTGGACTGTTTGGGCAATTGCACAAGTCAAAAGAAAATTCTTAAAATTGGAACAAAAATACCATAAATTTGACAACCCAGAAAACTATCTAAGCACCCAATTCCAACCTCTAATTCCTAATCTAACATACCAAAATTGGGATAAAAAATAGGGCTGAGGCAGTTATGGTTATTGTTACAGCAGTAAAAAAAATGATCAAAATGTGACTTTTTACTAACTAAATTTTGATACCAAGTATGCAACAACTAAATTACCCTTTGTTAAACTAATTTCAAGTAACAACAACAACTAAAGAGGGCCGATGAGGCTAATTGGTACCTGATGCAGCAGGTCTACAAAGTGGGTGGGTGAATTGCATGGCTAAAAGTCAGTTACTAAAAGGACACAACAACAAGCTAACAAAGTTTATCACTATACAATACAAGCTAATCATAAAGTATAAATCTAAATCTAAATCCTATTCTAACTGAACTAAAACTAAGCTCAAAGAAGGCTAGAGACTAGAAAAAATGGTTATGTAGAAAAGCTAAAACTACTGATGCAGGGGAAATAAGATGGTTAAATGGTTTTATGTCCTATAAAAGTTAAAGCCTAGATGATTGAAACTTGTTCTAACCTATATGCAACTATTATGCAACAACAAAAACAATAAAACAAGCTTAAATCTAAAATCTGAGTTAACTATTTTGCTATTCAGCTTTTAAATCAACAACTTTAGAAATCTACTAGAATGCTTTAAAAATAAACTAGAGAATGATAAAGCTACTTAAAAACAACCACTGACAATACATAAAGAATGATGTAAGTTGGAATTTGAGGTAAAAACAATTTTAAGGCAAACTAAAGGTTTGTTCCAAATACCCCTTCACAGGGATGTTGCTTAAAAAAAGTTTTCAAAACTAATTCTCATATTGTGAAAGATAGATTAGGCTATGTTTTAACTGAATAAGCAGGAGTAACTAGTAAATAAGCAGTTTGAGACAAGTACTTAAGTTAAAGACATCTTACTGAATGAATTTTGGAGACAGAAAAAGTAAAGAACTCAACTTGCATTAATCTAAAAAAAACTAGTACAAAGAAAATTACAATTAGCTTTTAAAAGAAACTAAAAACTAAATAATTAAAGACGCAAATTTTTTACTAAAAACCTACTACCCTTTTTTTTGGGTAAAGGGGAATAATCCTGTACCCCGGTAAATCACATTAACCAAAAATCATTTAAGTACAATGGATATGGGTGAAATCCCATATCTAAGCCCGTTACATAGGCATAAACATTTCTTTGAAACAAGAAAAAAACCACTACCACATAAACAAAACATGACTACAATAAGACCAACTACTACCTAGTCCGACCTTGGAGCTTGAAATCATCATAATAGGCAGCCAAGTGTCTTGGTATCTCGTGTAGCTGATCCATAAAGTCATCATACTCGTAGTACTCTTCCTGGTCCTGTCCACCACCCGTTGATGATAATGTACCCTTGGGCATATCAAATAAATTCACAGACTCATCATACGGATTAAGAACCTCATCCACCTCACTGTCAGAATCAATTACATCACCAACCTTAGAGAAAGGGTTACTTCTTTTAGTAGTAGAGTTAACAAGGGATAAGGGTGAACTAGACGAACCAGCCTCCTTACCCTTATCCAAAAGTAAACTTCCAGGCGGCTCATGTAACGAAATATCATTAATGGAGGAGACAAAATTAGTATCCGCCATTACACAACCATTATTACCATCCTTAGGCACATCATCCTTAGGAATATCAATCACTTTATCATTCTCCATACGTTGATCAATATAAGTCTTCAATTCAGCCAAGTTGATGTCATCTTTGAAGTACTTTCCATCAGTTTTAGAGCTGTTAGAAACATCATTAGGCACCTTTGGAGTAGGATGTGGCTGTTCAGTGTCATTAGGCTTATCACAAACCAACTCCAATCCCTCCATAGAGATAAGAGGGGAATTTTCCTTCGGTATAGACGTAGTAGCCTGGTTGTTATTACTAGGCTTAGAAACGGGACGATATATCAATTTAGGCTTACCCGACACCCTCACCTTTTTAACACCCTTAGATTTACTCTTTGCAGCCCCGCCACCATCATCCACACGTAATGTACGTTTAACTTCCTTCTCTTTCCTATGGCACTCCTTATCAACATGATCAAAAATTTTACATATAGAACATCGAGGCGGCTTATATTCAAACTCAATATCAATTCTAACCATACAATGCTCATTAGTCTTTGGAATAGGAACTGCCACAACAAGAGATTCCACATAATCATTATCAGCCGAAATCTCAACTAAAACTCTAGCATACGAATTCATACCCCACGACTTGAGGCACATATTACTTGTGTGCTCATCATACATAATGATTCGTCCAAGTTTAGCCGCGATCAGATTCAGCCCCACCTTAGAATATGCCACCACCGGCACGTTATACAATTTAACCCAAACATGAACCTTCTTAATGTCATGTTTAATCAATACTGAATTAGGGTTCCAAATGTGGAGAATGAGTGGAATAGACCTAATACGCCAAGAACCATGATTAAGAACATTTTCCATACCTTCCCTACTTGAGAATTGAAACATAAAGAACCCTTGATGTATCATGACATGCATTAACCCGAATTTCTTCCAAACGTTACGCACGAAATTTTGGACAACAGGAAACGCAGGTCTATGTCCAACAAAATAGCCATAAAGTGAATTATTAAATCGTGAGCAAATCGTTTCCACTTCTTCATGCGGTATTACAACATCAGCCAAAACCATAGGTATAGCATTAGCATCAATCGAGTTACTAGCAGCAACATGGCTAGAACCCGTAGGTATAGCATTAGCATCAATCGAGTTACTAGCAGCAGCATGGCTATTGTTACTTACATTGGCAACGTGTTTCGAACACCCCACCTCACAAACGTGCTGAGTATCCTTGACAACAGCTGCATGGTTACTATTTACCTCACCATCATCCTTTGTAATATCCGTAACACCAGCCGTATCATCACCCAAGCTAGTTGGTACCACGTTGCTTGTAACACAACGATAAGGCATCAACGGTTTACCATCTTTACCCAATATTTTACCATCAATGTTCTTAAACTTCCTAGCTAACCCACTCAACAGCGAACTTGAATTACCAACTGTTTTCAATGAAGTCTTGCTCGATTTGTTGAGAAATCCTTGTTCCATCTCTCTCGTTAAACCCACTTCCAATAAAAATCCAAATCTGAACCACGTAACAACTACAATCCCTAAAAACTTAGGGTTTCGTTCCACTTAATTGAAAATAACCAAACCCTAAAAAAGGATTAGGTATTGCGTTATGCACAGAATCAAAGAGCTTGATCACACAAAATAACAAAATCCAAGAATGGATCTCGTATAGCATAAAACACTTTAACCAGTAATGATTAAACAATGCGCACCAAGTAGAAAAAGATCGAACCTTATATATGTAATAAAGAAACCACCGACCCACAAGAAGGACCGACTTATAATATTGAAAACACAATAAGTTCGATTACGTAGAACAACCGACCTATGATTAATATTAAAATCAAAAGGACCAGAATCGGTATGTAAAGTATTCACATGCAGCCAATCAAACGTTAATGAGATTAAACAATAGAGGAATAACGTTAATGATTAGAACATGTAAAAAATAAATCAGCGATTGAAAGATATAAGGAATTTAAATACACCGACCCACGATATAAGAAGAAATCAATTAACTATAACCAACCCACGTGAGTGATGAAGATTAAATAATTAAAGGATTAAAGATCGAATTGTAATTGAATCGCAAAGAAGATGTAATCGCTGATTTAATTTTTGTCGCTGATTTAACCAACCCACGTGAGTGATGAAGATTAAATAATTAAAGGATTAAAAACCTACTACCCTTAAAGGGCTTACAAATGGCCTATTTATACTAATTGAGAGAAACTAGGGTTTCTTGCTCTTGTGCTTTCTTCTTTGTGTGAAAACAGCTTTGGATGCTCAATTGTGTCTTCTTCTCTTGATCTCAGCCATAGGATGGCTTTTAAATTCATCACAGCCTTCCAACTTGATTTGGTGCCCAAAGTGAGGGGTTTCTTAGAGCAGGTGAGAGGGGTGCTTTTGAGGGGAGGATGAAGTGTAGCAGGAGAAGGTATGGAGGAGGGTTATTGTTTGGCGGGTAAAGGGGTGAGGAAGAAGAAAGGGTTTGACCTGGGTGGTCAATTGGGGTGTTTTATTAATAAAAAGGGATGGGTCGGTTTGTAAGGTGTGGGTGGATTTTGGACTGGGTTTATTGTAGGTTGTGGGTTTGGGTTATGAGAGGTGTAGTGGGCTGGGTGAAGATTGGAGTTAAGTTGTGATTGGGGTAGTATTATTAGGATAGTTTTAGTGTTTAATAAAATCTGATTTTGTTTGTAAAAATAAATTTTTGAAATAATAATAATAATAATAATAATAATAATAATAATAATAATAATAATAATAATAATAATAATAATAATAATAGAATTAGTTTTGCTATCACTAAAGGTGTGGGGGCCCAGATAGTTTCGAGGCTCCCCACTAATTTCTTGTGATCCTATAGTTTTGTTTCTAATGAAAGTGATGTTTTATAATAAAAAATAAATAATAATAATAATAATAATAATAATAATAATAATAATAATAATAATAATAATAATAATAATAATAATAATAATAATAATAATAATAATAATAATAATAATAATAATAGTAATAAGTATATACATAATAATATAAGTAACAACAATAATAATACTAATAATAAAAAGGAAAAATACTTAAAAAGGTTTTGTCAAAAAAAAATGTTTTGGAAAATGTTTTGCAATTAAGTTTTGGGGTAAAAAGGGTAAAATGGTAATTTGGGTTTTTGGGTGAAGGGTAAAATGGTAATTTTGTCTTGGTTGAGGGTAAACGGTGATAAGGGTTAAGGTTAGAGTAAAAGGGTGATTACAGGTTTTGGGTTTGGTTTTCCACACTCCCCCATGTTGTCACAACTCATAATTTCAGGTCATTTCCCAAACCTCGACAATTTACTATTCACAAGTTACTATTCACTGATCACTATTCATTATTTTCAGGGCCAGTTTGAGATTTTGAGAAACGTTCAGAAATTTTACTATTCATGTGACATTATTCATTCCCGGAAGGAAAACATTATTTATATTCATCATGCATCTTCTCGTAAACCTGGTTTACGGATATTCCAATTTGTGAAGCCAGTTTGGTTTAGCTGCGAATTCATGCATCATCAGTTAGGACACATCATAGACTGGAGCAGTCTACATACTCAAGTAAGTTTTCCTACTTTTATTACTTCCATTTACCACATTTTCATGTCCTAGTAATTTAGTATGCAAGTAAACCTATGTTATATACCACTTGTAGTATTATTTTGGCACTATAATGAGCTTATGGAATTCTATTAGTAATCTTTTGAGCCCCATCATTCTTGGTGATGTTTAGGACCCCATGACACCCTAAGAAGGTGTATTGTAGATTAAGGGTTGTTTTGAAGTTGATTGGAGTGGATTTGGACAGGTAGTTAACTAGAAAATCCAATTTTGACACTATATATAACCTACTGTCCCTTTTTGCAAAACGTGGAAAGATCAGGGGTAAAGGGGTAATTTTTGACCAAAGATTCAGAAAATACTTTCAAAAACAAAACCGTGGCCATTTGAACGGGTAAAAACCGACTTACGATGAGAATGATATGATTTTTCCAAGTTTAACGACGAAAAACTATTTTCTGAAAATTGTACGTGCTGTATGCCGAGATTCGACGGACAAACAAGGCATTAGACGTGACCTAGAGGAGCCGACCTACTGAAAAGAAGTTAGTACATATTAATACAAAACCGTAGATATAAAGAACGCAGAAAACGAGCTTATAACGACAAAGATACACACGTTTGAAACCCGATGAAACTTATATATTTTGACAGCCACTATATGTAATATATTCTAAGTATTAAAAACTATATTTTTCAAGTAACTACGACGAAAACACTATAATTGCCGATAAAACACCAAACGAGGATCGTGGAGTACCGTTTTAACATATTTACACGAAAAGTAGATTACAACTTAACGAGACGTCAAAAATATATTTTTCGACGATAAACGTTATTTTCAAAAATTACGAGTGGTATCGATAACATACGTATTTGCATACATAGCATTGTATCATTGCTTACATTAGATCATATCATTCATAATAGGTCACGGTTAGAGACCGGGCCTCATTCCATCACATCCATCATTATCATTACTGCTAGCATACCAGGTGAGTTTTCATAGCCCCGTTTTCAATTAATTATTTCATTTCAAATCCCATGGGGGAGAATACATTGCACCATCTTCATACGAACCAAAGTATTAAATTTATATACATTGCTTAAGTTACCGCATTTGCCATGTTAAAGTCCCCTTTTATTATCATGAACCATTAATTTGTGAGCAAGTGAAGGTGAGTGGATAGATCTATTGAGGGTGACGCCTCCATCCGCATTGGTGAGTGGATAGATCTATTGAGGGTGACGCCTCCATCCGCGTTGGTTTGATCACCAATAGTCAAACCGATGCATTTCACTTCATTCTTTCATAGTGTTTGGCAAAGCACTCCTTTTGGGGCAATTATTTTAGTATAGCTTTGGGGTCATGAGCTTAAGGGCTAATGTACGATTTTATTACTTATGTGACATTTTGTCATTCATTTTTATACTTGTGGTTACCGTAAAAACATTTCATTTACATAAACCTTTGATTTCTTACCAACATTATTGTTGACCATTTTAGCAATGTATTTTCAGGTAATTAAGGTAGCTCATGTTGGCTTGCATTTGGACCTACATGGAGTCGCAGAGTTGACGCGTCTCACTTTACATTTCTGCACTTATGAAACGTTTGATCTTGTATGAACTTGTTTTACCTAAACTTGCAACACCTTTTAGGACCTTCTTTTGTAAACTCTGGATTTTTAGATGATCAAACGATGTATTTTATAAACGACACTTTTGGTCGTTCAATATAACTATAAATGTGATGCTATGGCTGTCACCCCTGGGTATTCCATTCCGCTGCCAAACAGGTATTTTGGGGGTGTGGCAGATTGACATCAGAGCTAAGGTTATAGTGAACTAGGTTGTATCTTGTACTCTAGACTATAACCACATCATCAGAGCATCTCATCATTTCATCATAAGTTCATATTCACTGCACATGTTGTTTCATGCACACACTATGCGAGTTATTTATACTTATACTCATATATATATATATATATATATATATATATATATATATATATATATATATATATATATATATATATATATATATACGATGAGTGCTCAAACACTCATCATTTTTAGTCAAATCTGAACTGCAAAACATACAAAAACACTCAGAAATGCATCAAAATACTAAAAATATTTCAAGATTGTGTTTTATATGTTTTAGATGCAAAATGAGCAAAAACAGATGAAAAACGTACAAAGTTTGCAAAATTGGCAGTTTCAGTCCCCCAACTTTCATAAAATTACAAAACTAGTCCCTGGAAATTCAAAATATGGAAAATTATCACCAAAGGTCCTTTCACAATCACAAGTTGTCATATTTTGTCCTTTGGTGAAAAATTTGAAAAGTTTTGGAAAATTACAAAATTAGTCCCTGGAGTTTCAGTTATTGACAGATTTGGTCCCTGGTGGGGTATTTTTGAAAAGGAAAATCATTTTTTGCCCTTGGAAAATCAAAATGTATCAAAAATAGTCCTTGGGTGAAATTTTCAGAAAATTGCAAGTTTAGTCCCCGGAATTTGGAAATTTACAAAATTGGTCCCCGGGTGTTTTATTTTGGAAAAAAATAAATTTTGGTCCTTGTAATATTTAAACTTGGCAATTTTCATCCTTATGATAACTTTGGATGTTTGGCAAAATCAGCCCCTCATTTTCAATAAATTACAAATTGGTCCTTGTGATTATACACTTTACCAAATGGACCCTTTTTGTTAAAATAAACCAAATCCAATCCTTAGCCCATAACCACCCCTGATCCAGTTACCACCCCACACCCTCAGCCCACCAAAACAAGCCCAATCCCATCTAATATTTCCCTGGTTCGTTGACCCGGTCAAACCCCAACACCCCCTCGTCCACTGTTCACCGTCCCCCACCACATCCCCCGTTTTTCTGCAACCTTGCCTCCCCCCTCCTCCATTTTTCTCACCAACCCTCATAAATACTTCACCTACACCTTACCTTCCCCCTCCTCATTAAATGTACCCACCAAACCCCACCAATTGCCCAATCCCTGTTTTCCCGCCAATATGAGTTTAAACGGCTGGGATTGAATTGAGCCATCCTACGGCCAAGAAACATGTGGGAAAGAAAGAGAAACTTCTGAGGGCTTATAAAAGAAAAGGAGAAAGAAGAGTAGGGTAGTAGTTAGAGTAGAATTAAATTAGTGTAGTTTTAGTTAAATTGTCCTTATTGTAATTTCTATTATTAAGTTGTAATTTTTATTCTCAGAAAGTTTTATGAAACCTTGGTGATGTTATTTAATCAGTTGTTAAGTTTTAAACTCAAGTGTTATTGCAATTTCAGTTTTATGAATCATTTTTATTAAGAAATCTCATTATGTCTTGATCACTTAAGATGGTTGTTGTTTAGGTGTTACTCAGCTCTCAGAAGCTTAACTATAAGTATTTTAAGGATTTCAGATTAGTTAGTATATTGGAATTCATAATTAGTACAAAGAAATACCAAAAAAATCAAAAATAAGTAGGAAATACAAATAAGTGGGGAAACATAAGCTTGTAAAAGCTCAAACTCCCTTTAGATAAGCTCATTAAGCTGTCTCATAGCTTTGGTGAGCTTATCTCATCAGCTCATAGCCATTTCCATTTTCATTTTGTCCTTCAAGTAAGTCTCTATTTCATTTTTATGCATTTTCCTTTATTCTAGCTTATGTACTGTAGCTTGTAGCTTATTTGTGTTTAGTACTGCTTGTTAGAGTTGTTTAAGTGCCTAGGATTAGCTTTTATATGCTCTAGCTCAAAATTACGTACCACAACTCATTTTAGTCATCTGTAAAGGGGTGTTTGGATCTGCCTTTCCAACTATCCTATGGTTGTTGTCTTGGAGTTGTTTCTGCATTTGTAGATTACATAAAATTCATGTTTCTAGCATAGAAAGTCAAATCTCCACTTTAAGATTTTTAACTGCTTATCTGTTGGGTTTTCAAGATCATAAACCAATCAAATCTCTTTGCAAGTGTTTAAAGTAACTTAATTTGGTCTCATAACAGCTTCTTATAACATGTTAGGTTAGTTTAGATCACCACAAGTTTATATTAGTCAAAGTACTAAGTTTTCTTAAAAAGTCAAAACTCCCATCTCAGATTCTTACAAAAGTTCAAGTAATTTAATTGATTTTTGTGTTTGCTTTTTGGAAGTAAAACTTGTTCCTACTCAAAATATACCAGCTCAGCTTTGAATTCCTATGGTCATTGCATTTTTATGAATTTTATTTTGTTGTCCACACCTGTCCAAAGTCACTTGCAGGGCAATGAGATGCCCTGCACACAGATACTCAGCCCAGCAACCCAATTTCCATCCCTTCCCCTGGCCTACATGGTGGGTCCCACAATGAGCTTATTGGCTTTTTGAGAAGCCAATAAGCTCATCTTTAGGTCCCTGAGCTTATTTTGAGTTTTGAGTCCCATTTGATAGGGCTGTTATACACCTCAAACTTGTCCCTCTTTCTGAGTCAGTATTGGTTTTGGTGTTGCTTATCTTGGCTTATTAGCTTATTCTGGGTACCAATCTAGTTTATCTAACTTATTAAATGTTCCTTGAGCTTGTTTCTACCCAATTTCGCCCCTGGTTCTCAGCTATAAGCTTATTTCAAGCTTATAGCTTAGACAGTTGACCAAAGTCAACTGTCTAAGAAATAAGCACTTGTTGTGCTTATTTCTGAGTTCCACCAAGTTTGATTTTACAAAAGTTTCATTTTTTAAGTTATAAAATAGTTTTGCAAAAGAAAAAATTCAAAAAAGTCAAAGTAATTTTAAGTGATAGTTTCTATTTAATTTTATTTAATTTTAATTTTCATTTTCATATTTTTATTAAGTATTTGGCATTTTTATATTTTTATTAATTACCTCTTATATTAAAGTATTTATAATAATTTTCTCAGATTTTTATTTTATTATTTAGTATTTATTAGAATTAATCTTAGTTTTATTAATTATTAATTAATATTAAGTTTAAAATAGCATAATTAGTTTTTATTAAGTAAAACCTAGTTTTTATATTTTTCCTAGCTTTTATATAATGTAAAATAATTTTAGAAATTTTCTTGTAATTTTTACTGTTCATTTAGTATTTTTTTTATAATTTAAAATAGTTTAATTAGGTAATTAATGTTTAATTAGTAATTAATTAATATAAAAATCACAAAAAGACAAAAATACTTATTTTTAATTTTAAAATTAGTTTTTAGTTATTTTATAATTTTAGAAATTTTATTTTCACCTTTTTAGTATTTAATTAATATTATATTGTATTTAAGTATTTTAAATATTAATAATTAGTAATAATTAGTAATTAATTAATATTAAATAATTAATTAGTGTAAAAATAAATTTTCTTTTTCTAAAAATTTTCTTTTACCTTTAATTTTGTAAAAAAGTCATTTTCACCCCCTGGGTGTTTTCAGATTTCCGTTTTTACTTTTAATTTCGTACGTTTACGTTTTATTTAAACGTGAACGTACGCGGTTTAAGTTTTAAACATTTTTGGTTTTTCAAACTTTCCAGTCTTGTTCATATAGCTTATTTAAGCTATTTCTTTGTAGATTCCTTAGCTTAATCACTCACAAACCCTTTTCCCTTCCAGATTCACCCGATCACATAACCGTTTGTTAACCATCCACACCTCGTCGGGACATAACGACCCGGGGAAACACTATATTCCGTGGAGCATTGACTCTTGGCAGTTTGACCATCTTGACCACATCCTTGGTTGATTTTGGTTGACGGTTTAGCATCAATCAATATATATATATATATATATATATATATATATATATATATATATATATATATATATATATATATATATATATATATATATATATATATATATATATATATATATATATATATATATTGACCTGGTTCAGAGTGACATGGCTTCACCCAACCACCCTATGATCATCCTAGCAGACTCAGATATCAAGGATGTTTTTTTTTCATTCACTGATACACCTATACCACCACTCTCACCTTCCTATACATCGACATTCACATATTACTCACATTTGTTAGGTGCTAACTCCCACCTGTTTGAGATGTTAGCACCACCTGAACCCGACTTAGAAGAGGCTACCAGATATGACACTGAGACCTTCGAGATTTGGGAGACTGCCCTTGCCTTTCCATTACCACCATTGTCATTCCCCTTTTTACATTCCCACATTCCAGGAATTAGATGACACCTTATGGATAATACCAAGATCACGGACTCAACAGGAACAATAGAAGATTCCTCAAGAATGGTTTGGAATCTACATTATCTCAAACATGATCGATGCACAACTCCAGACCCCACCTCAGGACCCATCTCAACCTTATGATGCCACAACCCTGGATTCACTCAGAGGGACACCAGGAAGCCTCTAGACAAGACTTATATCTTTACTAGCTTTTACTATTATCCTAGCCACGGGAAGTGTGGGAAATAGTCTAAAGAACTTGCTGTCTTTTGGTTGTTGTACAAACAAATGTATCAAGTGTGACTCTACTATGTAGGAATGGTTGTGCTAACTATGATATCGGTCCAGGTAGACCGAGATTTTCATGTATTATATTCATGTGTTGTGATTATAATTATGATATTTCGTGATTTCATCTTGTTGCAATTTCACTCCACTTATGCATGTCATGGTTGTATATATGTCAGTATGATGATTTTTGTTACTTATAAATTCTCATGGTCTCTTATGATTTTGATGAAGATAGATTTAAGCAAATCACTCCAGGCATGACACAAGCCTCTGTTGGACAAATCATGGCCAAGAACATAGCCACCGCCCTCATCAAGGATCTTACTCACGTGGAATTTATGGGTTGCAATCCCCCCTCCTTTAGCGGAACTATAAACACGAAGGAATTTCTCAAATGGTTCGAAGAAATAGAAACAATATTTCAATGTGGCGACTGCCGTAAGGAAGACAAGGTTAAGTTCGCCACTTGCACTTTTCGGGATCATGCCCAAGAATGGTGGACTAAATATGTTCAGATAGTAGGGGTCGATCCTGCTTACTCACACTCTTGGGAGAAACTAAAAAGGATGATGACTTCAACATTTTGTGTAAGAAGCGAATTACGAGCAATGGAACAGGAAACCCTAGACATTACCATGGTAGGAGATGATGTTGTCAAGTACACTACTCGTTTTATGAATTAGCACGACTAGGCCCTGCAATGGATGAACCGGAAATCAAGAAACTTGAAAAGTATATCGGGGGACTCTCCCCGGAAATTCGTATGTTGGTCATTTCATTGGAACCCGATACCATGTCTAAAGCTATCAAAATGGCTATCGAAGCAAAGGAATACATGGCTCACACCAAGACCTTAAGAAACTTTAGTGACAGCAAAAGAAAGTGGGACAAAAATCGAGGTGGCACTACTGCTCAACAATCGCCCAAGAGACAAGAGGTTGTTAAGGCCAATGTTGCTGGGCAGAACGAAAAGAGAGGTTACACTGGTACCTTACCCAAATGCAACAGATGTCCACGTCATCATAACCCTGGGAATTGCTCTAAACCTTGTGGTAACTATAAGAAGCTTGGCCATTCGACTAGAAAATGAAAATTCCCAATATTTCTAGGCAATCAGAAACCCCCAGTGACGTGTGTTGGCTGTGGAGAGAAAGGACATCTTAGGAATGATTGTCCAACAAGGAAATCAGGACTTGGGAATCAAGACGGAATCGCTCGAGGAATAGCATGAGTTGTTAGAAGAGAAACCGTCTGGACATCAGCAACATCAAGGGTAACCACAATGCTTCAACAGAAGGAGTTCATGTTTTAATATATAAATCGTAGTTCGAGCCCTCTAGGGTTGTATCTTTCTTTTGTACTTTCCGTAGGTACGTTGGCATAACCTAGTTGTATTAAGCACTTTTCTATCCAATGTAATATATATATTTTATTCCTCCTCAATAATCACAACCTTTGTTTATTCCATTTCCTAATCCAATTGCTCAGTTTTCAGTCATTTCACAACTATATACCCCTATCTTACTAGGGATTAGGCCGATTTCATTCTTGATGAATTAGTAGACAATTACCATTCCATAAGATTCGTCCACATATCCAATAAACCATTCAACGAATTTTATTTCAAGCTATTTTACTACCACATGGGGAAATTATTTTACAAAATTTTTAAAATAAGCTATTTTGTTCCCACCCTATAAATTGATTTTTCTGTCATTATATCAAGTATTTACTACCATTACGCGAAACAATTTTCATGTTACTTTGAAAGGAAATATCTAGGATATCATTTTCCAAAACAACACGTTGGACACCATCTAAAACTTTTGAGAAAAGTAATGTTATTTTGACTAAACCGAGCATCGCATCATTAGTCCTCAATTATACATAGCCTGATCAGCTATGTATAATTCAGGAAGGATTATGCCATGAAGAAAATAATCACCTTTTCAAAGAATTATTAGTAACAATCTTCATTCAAAAGCTTTGTAAAACAAATACAATCTTTCATAAACATCCCTTTTGACAAACCCTCCCTGGATAGTTACACCAATTGTCACTCACTCAGCCATTAAGTTGGATTTTACCATTGACTTCTCAAGGAGAGACTTTCCATATACGAGGAGTACTCCATGACATAAGAAAACAAAGAAAGGATAGACGATACTCCTCAAACTTCTGGCAATACCATTAAGATATTCTCTTTCCAATCAGATACACATGCTCTACCATCCTCAGACCAACGAACCTTGAAGAGAACTATCTAAGCACTATAGGACGTACTCAGCGCCGTATAACCAACTTTGAATTGTTTAGGATAATCTTTTGATATTGGCGGATTTCACCTTTAACAATAAGCCATCACCGGAATATAAAGATTTCACCATTTAAGTCACCCTATGGTCGAAGTAGCCATTCACCCATTTACAGACCGAAATCGGAAAGTTAAATTCACTGGTCTAGAACTAAATTGTGAAACAACAAAGGAAATTTTACTAGTCAAGAATCAGTTACAAGCGATAAGAAATAGTAGAAGTTAGGTTGGTGCGTAATGCATATCATTCGGATTGGATATCCCTGTGTAGCAAACCATCTAGTTTTGAGTGGGAGGACGAACTATGTTGAAAGCCTTGCCTTGGAAAGGCATGGTACAATTTTGATAACACGAGAGATTGAGCCCTCGGTATTGGACCATTTAAGATTCATTTTAGAATCGGCCAACTGGCATACAAACTTGAGTTCCGTCAGAGTTCAGCAACATATATTAACCATCTCACATTTCAGACCTCAAGAAGTGCCTTCCAAACGAATCACTCATAGCATGTTTCATTCCATTCCTTTAGAAGAAATTCAACTCAACGACAATCTTAATTATGTGAGGGAAACATCAGAAATCAAGGACTGCAAGGTAAAACAGCTGAAGCAAAGTCGAATTCCTATCGTGAAAGTTCGCTGGAATTCTCGAAGAGGTCCTGAGTTTACTTGGGAACGGGGAGACCAGATACGACTCAAATATCCACATCTTTTCACCGAGTCTACTTCAGAGACCAACACTAGCTGAATTCAGGGACTGAATTCCTTTTTGGGCGACTGTCACAACTCATAATTTCAGGTCATTTCTCAAACCTCGACAATTTACTATTCACAAGTTACTATTCATCATTTACTATTTACCCATCACTATTCATCAACTATTCATCATTTTCAGGGTCAGTATGAGATTTTGAGAAATGTTCAGAAATTTTACTATTCATGTGACACTATTCATTCCTGGAAGGAAAACATTATTCATATTCATCATGCATCTTCTCGTAAACCTAGTTTACGGATATTTAAATTTGTGAAGCCAATTTGGTTTAGCTGTGAATTCATGCATCATCAGTAAGGACACATCATAGACTGGAGCAGTCTACATATCATCAGTACATTAAGTCATGCACGGGTTTCTGTGTTTTCATTAACGTATGTTTAAATGTTTAAATAATGTTACCACTCAGTTTTTACTGCTAACAATATACCTGATACTCCCGTCTACGATCCTAATATATTTTCATACTCATTATAATGATATAAAAATTATATTATTAATTTACCTGGTGTTTTGAGACCTATTGCTATATTTTACAATATACGCTAAATATTTCGTCGGATTACGATATTTCAACGCGTCAATTATTTTAACACCCGATTCCCATCAGGAATGAAATTTTATAATTTTTACAACGTCTTTATATCTCATTGGTACCGTTAAATTTTATTTCTAGCAAACTCGGTACCTGGTATCCCCTAAAACTATTAATATACACTTAATAATACATGAAGTCTTACAACATCTTGCACCAAATCCCTCCCCCCTTGACTTGCCGCCCCCTCCTTACCAATCACTTACATCTTTTAAATTGTATACTAACCCTCATTAAAGCTTGTACCTTTTTGTCTACTACAATAATACATAAACCTATACAAGAGATTTGCTCATTATACTAGTAACTTAAAGAAAATATTTTCTCTCTTTCTCTCTTTCTCTTGTAACTGGCCACAACAAGAACAACAAGTAAGATGCATCAATTTTTCAAGAACAAGTAATTTTACAAGTCACATTAGTATCCTAGTTTAGGTTTTGAAATAAAAACCTCAAGGATAATTAGGTGTTTTACTTCAAACTCACCACAAATATTGAAGTAAGTTTTCCTAGATTTATTACTTCCATTTACCACATTTTCATGTCCTAGTAATTTAGTATGCAAGTAAACCTATGTTATATACCACTTGTAGTATTATTTTGGCACTATAATTAGCTTATGGAATTCTATTAGTAATCTTTTGAGCCCCATCATTCTTGGTTATGTTTAGAACCCCATGACACTCTAAGAAGGTGTATGGTAGATTAATGGTTGTTTTAAAGTTGATTGGAGTGGATTTGGACAAGTAGTTAACTAGAAAATCCAATTTTGACACTATATATAACCTACTGTCCCTTTTTGCAAAACGTGGAAAGATCAGGGGTAAAGGGGTAATTTTTGACCAAAGATTCAGAAAATACTTTCAAAAATGAAACCGTGGCCTTTTGAACGGGTAATAACCGATTTACGACGAGAAAGTTATGATTTTTCCAAGTTTAACGACGAAAAAGTATTTTCTGAAAATTGTACGTGCTGTATGCCGAGATTCGACGGACAAAACGAGGCGTTAGACGTGACCTAGAGGAGCCGACCTACTGAAAAGGTGTTAGTACATGTTAATACGAAACCGTGGATATAAAAAACGTAGAAAACGAGCTTATAACGATAAAGATACACGCGTTTGAAACCCGACGAAACTTATATATTTTGACAGCCACTATATGAAATATATTCTAAATATTAAAAACTATAATTTTCAAGTAACTACGAAGAAAACACTATAATTGCAGATAAAACACCAAACGAGGATCGTGGAGTACCGTTTCAACATATTTACACGAAAAGTAGATTACAATTTAACGAGACGTCAAAAATATATTTTTCGATGATACAAGTTATTTTCAAAAATTACAAGTGGTATCGATAACATACGTATTTGCATACATAGCATTGTATCATTGCTTACATTAGATCATATCATTCATAATAGCTCGCGGTTAGAGACCGAGCCTCATTCCATCACATCCATCATTATCATTGCTGCTAGCATATCAGGTGAGTTTTCATAGCCCCGTTTTCAATTAATTATTTCATTTCAAATCCCACGGGGGAGAATACATTGCACCATTTTCATACGGACCAAAGTATTAAATTTATGTACATTGCTTAAGTTACCGCATTTGCCATGTTAAAGTCCCCTTTTATTATCATGAACCGTTAATTTGTGAGCAAGCGAAGGTGAGTGGAAAGATCTATTGAAGGTGACGCCTCCATCCGCGTTGGTTTGATCACCAACAGTCAAACGGATGCATTTCACTTCATTCATTCAGAGTGTTTGGCAAATCACTCCTTTTAGGGCAATTATTTTAGTCTAGCTTCGGGGTCATGAGCTGAAGGGCTAATGTACGATTTTATTACTTATGTGACATTTTGTCATTCATTTTTATACTTGTGGTTACCGTAAAAACATTTCATTTACATAAACCTATGATTTCTCACCAACATTATTGTTTACCGTTTTAGCAATGTATTTTCAGGTAATTAAGGTAGCTCATGTTGGCTTGCATTTGGACCTACATGGAGTCGCAGAGTCGACACGTCTCACTTTACATTTCTACACTTATGAAACATTTGATCTTGTATGAACTTATTTTACCTAAACTTGCAACACCTTTTGGGAACTTGTTTTGTAAACTCTGAATTTTTAAATGATCAAATGATGTATTTTATAAACGACACTTTAGGTCATTAAATATAACTATAATTGTGATGCTATGGCAGTCACTCCTGGGTATTCCATTCCGCAACCAAACAGGTATTTTGGGGGTGTGACACATGTCACATTCCCGAGATTTACTTGATCTTTGACTTTTTGTCTTTTTTTTCGTTTCTCTTCAAAATTGTGTCGAGTCAATCCGGAAATGCTCCATTATGCTTTGTTTCCCATCCAAGCTTCGGCTTTTGACAATTTTCCAAATCTCATGCTCGTTTTTGTATTTTTGGCCTCTTTTTTTTTTGGTAAAGGGGGAACCCCGGTAAATATATAACCAAAAAAAATGTTAAGTACAAATGGAATGTGGCTGAAGTACCACATTAACCTCAAGCACAGGCGCTTGAGAAACTAGTGTTCATGACAGACCATAAACACAAAACAAACCTAGCTAATTACAAATCATCAAACTAGGTATAATCTTTTTGGCCTCAATTATGCCTATTTTTGCAATATCTGTTCCTGCACGATCACAAACACAAAAACACAAAATCTTTGGCATTTTTGGTTAGTTTTTGGTTGTTTTTGTCTTAATTTGGTAAGAAAAATGTGTGTGAATAAGCACACACCACTCCACATCCTTATTATTCACAGAATTAGGAATACCCATATCATATGTATCATCCATATTAAGAACATCAAACTGGTTAGATGAATTAATCTTCGTACCACTAGTACTAGCCACATTAGTAGACTTCTTCTTATTGGCATCCACTTTCTTGGGTTCAGGAGGCGGCGCTTTAGGTCTATATTGCATCTTCTTACCCACACTAGGCTTAGTAAAACCTCCTTTAGTAGGACCCGATTGTCAACCACTATTACTCTTCTTCTTATTATTGACGGTTTGGAAACCATCATTAGCACTTGATGTAGTCTGAGTAGTAGGTGAAACAAATTTAAGACAATCAACCAGAATATGACCAAATACCTTACACTTATCACAACGAGGCGGTTTCCACTCCTATTCAACCTGAATCGTGACAATATTCGAGCCCGTCCCATCAAGCAAAGATATCTCAACAATGATGCTATCCTGAAGTACCTCATCCGCCTTTACTTCAATCATGCACTTTGCAAAACTACTACGGCCCCATGATTCCTTGCACATTTGGCTAGTATAAGCATCTAACATTTTCAGCATACCAATCAATGTAGCAAGAGGACTAAGACCATCATCAGAGAACATAGCAAGAGGAACATCATGAAATTTAACCCACACCGGAATGTTGGTCAAATCCTCTTTAAGTAAGTTGGTGTTCAAGGTCCATTGTTTAAGAATAATTGGTGCATTACGAATCAACCATGGACCATTTTCAAGAACATCATCTACACCTTTCTTCGAATTGAATTTAAAGAAAAAGAACCCCTTGTCATTCATCATAACCTTCTGTATACCATACTTAGCCCAACATTGTGTACATAATAATCAACAACAGGAAAAGCAATACGATGACCAAGAAAATAACCATAAAGTGTATTCTCAAATCTAGTATTCACCTCTTCAACAACTTTCATCGGGACAGAAAAGTTAACTCCAGTCTTTTTATTGCTACACTCCAATCAACGAAAATTAGACACATGTTTCTTAGGATCATTAGTAGCACCCGCATAAGAGATCGAATTCACTCCAGTTCCAATCGTATTATCAGGTAGATCCGAACCCATCATAGTGTTAGAACCAGATTTAAGATCAAAACTAGCAGCATTCTTCGCATTCTCAACTTGAACTTTATTCATAGCTGCATTAAAATCATTACACGCATTAATCACAAAGTGGTCAACATTAGAGGTAGCATCATGTGTGGGTTTAGCCACATATGATTGAGACTGCTTCATCCTTCAAATATTGGTCGACACACTATTCCCATCACCATCAGGCATGTTAGCACTAGGTTCTAAAGCACACGAAGGATTAACATCAAAGGTATCATTAAGAATCCAAGTACCAGTAGCAATAGATGCATGTGAAACCGGCTTCACATGCTGAAAAGTGGTAGTAGAAGGTGAGAGTGGAATCGGCTCCACTTGCTTAACAGCAGCTCCAAAACTAGCCTTGAGAATGTTATTCACGTTAACATTAGCACTTGATGTATCAACATCATTAATAGAAGTGTCAACATCATCAATTTTTGATCCAAATTGGGCAACAGAATCAGAATTAGGGTTTCGAACCACCCTAACAGCCTTACGTGGCTGAGTACCATCGTAGTTACCAGCATCTAGTCCCTTTAATCGATTCATACAAGCAGCCAATTCATCAACATTAACCACAAGACGTGGTTAAGTATTGTTCGCCTCTCCAAAATTCGACATCACACACTTAATCCCTTAATCAAACGGGTCAAAAGAAACCCTAATGTAAAAGTTAGGGTTTAGACTTAGCGCAAGACAAATCTGACCAGCATCCATAATGTTTCATGCACGAACAGTATGTATAATAAAATAATTCAGCACCAATGAATATAAAGATCAAATAAAGTCGGTTTACATGCAATAAATCATAAAGAATCTATAACCAGCATGTATAACCAACACCGACCCATTATTGATGACTAAAATAATATATAATCGATCAATAACGTTATATGATATGGACAATACACCACCGACCCACGATCAATAGTAAAAAAGGGATAACAAATTTTTTTGGGTAAAAGGGTTAATTCACCCCGGCAAAATTCAAAAAACGTTGAAGTACAAAGGATGAGAGTGACTTCCCTAATCTCAGTCCCTTAGGACACTTACAGACTCACCTATAGGAATGAAACACCATACCTATAACTTACAATATAAGTGTGACAGGCCACACTTATAACTAATAATTGAACATAAACTACAACGAATATAAAAGAAAAAATAATTGCAAATCAAGTAGAAACTTGAGTCTTCAATTCGTCATAGTAGTCCAAACTTCCATAATCATCTTCATAGTCCCACAAACCTTCAACGAATCAGAATTAGAGCACATGTGATATAACCATGAGATGAACGTTCACAAGCTGATCTTGACTTCCCCTTGGTAACATACAATAGGGTTAAACCCTAACTTCCATTAACAACCATAGAATCAATCACACGACCTATGAGAATGGACATCGAATACAGATCAGTGATAGACAGAGGTTTTTGAACAAGATTACCTTCAAACTTGACTTGCATCTCTCTAAACCCACTTTCATCAACCGAACATCCAAAAAATCACGTGACATGCAGCAGCAACGTACCACCAATTACTTGCAGCAGCGCAAGCATGAACAAAAACCCTAAACAGGGTTTACACACAATATGGATCGTAAACAAAATCCTTAATAGAATTTTGTTATAGCGTTATGCATCATAGACCACCACCACACATATCCCTAAGTCGACCAAGAAGCCAAGAAACCAAAAAGGTTTTATAATAAAACCATAGCCGACATAAGGAGCACACCAGATCGTACAATGAAACCAAATCGATTAAACCGACTTGAATAATAAGGAAAACGATCAGCAACAAATCGCCATCAAGAGCCAATCAAACCTGAATAATACGAAACCCTAAAACTAGGGTTTCGTTCATGAAGAAACCCTAAACGATCACAACCCAAAAGGGACAAACGGTTAGGGATAGGTTTCAATTGCCCAAAATAATCGACTAAAGATCTATATTGATAAACTTGTAACAGCAAATCAAAAGACGATTAACATGCGAAACCCTAAAAAATAAAAGGGATAACAAATTAGAACAGCTGATAATTAATTATGAATGACGAATGATGAAAACGAAGAAAACCAAATAGGATTTGCAAGGTTTTCGCTTTTTTTTTCTTTTACCAGAGAGTTTGTCGTCATCATTAGTTTTTTTCTTGTTGGCATCCACTTTCTTGGGTTCAAGAGGAGGCGCTTTGGGTCTATATTGCATCTTCTTACACACACTAGGCTTAGTAAAACCTCCTTTAGTAGGACCCGATTGACCACCACTATTACACTTCTTCTTAGTATTAACGGTTTGGAAACCATCATTAACAATTGGTGTAGTCTGAGTAGTAGGTGAAACAAATTTAGGACAATAAACCAAAATATGACCATATACCTTACACTTATCACAACGAGGCGGTTTCCACTCGTATTCAACCCGAAT
The DNA here is from genome assembly GCA_030686995.1 of Artemisia argyi. Lineage (NCBI taxonomy): Eukaryota > Viridiplantae > Streptophyta > Magnoliopsida > Asterales > Asteraceae > Artemisia > Artemisia argyi. The sequence goes on along the minus strand of CM060678.1, from coordinate 84,796,547 downwards.
TGTCTCAATAGTCGAACCCGTCCCATCAAGCAAAGGTATCTGAATGGTGATGCTATCCCGAAGTACCTCATCCACCTTTACTTCAATCTTGAACCTTTCAAAACTACTACGGCTCCATGATTCCTTGCACATTTAGCTAGTATAAGCATCTAACATTCTCGGCGTACCAATCAAAGTAGCAAGAAGACTAAGACCGTCATCAGAAAACATAGCAAGAGGAACATCATGAAATTTAACCCACACCGGAATGTTGGTAAAGTCCTCTTTAAGCAAGTTGGTGTTCAAGGTCCATGGTTTTAGAATAATTGGTATATTTCTAATCAACCAGGGGCCGTTCTCAAGGACATCATCAACACCTTTATTCGAGTAGAACTTAAAGAAAAAGAACCCCTTAGCATTCATCATAACCTTCTGTATTCCATACTTAGCCCAAGTGTTACGTACATAGTAATCCACTACAAGAAAAGCAAGACGTTGACCAATGAAATACCCATAAAGAGTATTTTCAAACCTGGTATTCACTTCTTCCACTACTTTTATTGGGACAGAAAGATCAAATCCAGTCTTTTTGTTACTACATTCCAACCTACGAAAATTAGACACTTGTTTCTTTGGATCAGAAGATATAGCAGCCGCAAAAGAGACCTATTTGTCATTGGTTCCACTAGTATTATTAGTAAAAGGATTTTTTTAATCCATTGGAGTTAATCACATCAGCCTTTTAAGCAATATTAGAAGTCGATTGAGCTGAATTGGATGAACTAGTATTAACATTCTTGTCTACTAGCATAGACAAGTTAATATCCCCATCATCAATACTCCAATCAGAAATAATAGGACCCGTGGAATTAAGGATAGGCTGAGTATATCCACTAGATGTAGTAGTGATAGGTACAGTCACATTCTCATCCTTGGAAGGTGTACTAAGAAGCAAAACCGGCTTCATTTGTTCAATGACCAACTCATCTTGGCAAACGGAGCTAATATTAATGGTTGGAACAGGATCATGATCAGGAGCAGCAAGAGGTGTTTGAGACACCACATCATTCATACCAATCGCAACAGGCGCTACTTCATCATTCATACCAACCAGCACACTCGGATCAGAATTAAACGTAGCATTAGGTCTAGACTTATTAAGAACATCACCAACCTTATAATTAAACCTAGGATTAAGCGTAGGCCAATTAGCATCATTAACACCCAAACGATTAACTTGAGACTCCGTAGCAGCATGGTAATCATCAGAAGCATGATTAGGGTTTCGGGGAGCCCTAGAATCATGCGATAGCTAGGAAACACCGGTGGTTCCAGCACCAATCTCTTTTAACCTCCTCATACGATAACTAAGCTCGCCCAAATCAACTTGAGGAAATTTGGATACATTGTTATTACCATTAGATTGCACCCCAGTAGACGCAACAGATTTAGACCCCTTTGTAGCACTATTCTTATTAAGAAACCCTTTATCCATTTCTCGCAAACCCTCAACCAGTAAACAATATAAATCAACCCCAAAATAGTAAACCCTAACTAAAAAGTTAGGGTTTTAATCGTGAAAACCAGGAACCTAACCACCAGCCATCATACGAAACAATAATGATAAGATAATTAGATGGAATGCAAAAAATACCAGAAGGGTCGTGGGGAATCATAGAAGATCTTTCTCTCTATGACAACGAATGTTGGAATGACCCCCGCGATTTGAACAAAATGATCAAGACAATATCTTTACCTTCGAAAAATTCAAGCATTTCAAACCGTAGGATCATGGAACTTGAAGACCAAGTCAAGTTTCTTATGAAATCTTACGAATATCCTAAACCTCCAAGCCAAGTGAATAAAATCATTTCTTCATGTGAATATTGTAGTTGTCCCCATGACACTCGTGATTGCATGGAACTCCCCAAACAAGATTTTATGGACTACGCATCCTCGCGTACTGACAGAGCGGGAAAAAAGTGGTTCATTTTCAAACTAGAGCCAAACACACATGGTGATTCGTACAACCCCTCTTGGAAATATCACCCAAACTTTATGTGGAAGCAAAATTAAAACTCATCTCAAAACAATTTTTCCAATCCATCTAATTGTTTCCAATCAAACGGTTCGTCCTCGAACCGTACTTTCAATCCTTCCAACAATTACAATAGTTCCAATAACTTTGAAGGATTAATGTCTAATTTTATGGCATCTCAAGAAGCTCGTTTAGCCATGTTTGTAGCCAATTTCAATCAACAACAAAACGAGATGACCATAAAATTGACAATTTGATAAAGGCCTTTAACAACCAAGGAATGACCCCATCAAATAAACTAGTTAGAAGCTCTAGTTGGAGAAGTGAGGTCAAAGACCCTTCATCATCCAAACACGTACACTTTGTTAATGTCATCATGTAAACACCCATAAAATCCCATCAACACCATTTCCTCACAATACCAATAATAGGTATTCCCACAGGTAAATTTTTACTTTTCTTTCTTGGGTAAAAGGGCTTCACCTTGGTCAAATATATTAATCACAAAACAAATGAAGTACAATGGAATGCGGAAAAAGTGCCACATTAACCTCAAGCAACGCTTGAACAACCTCTAACCACTAAACGCTAGTGACATGCCACAAAGCGAAACAAACTAAAAACAAACAGTTACTAAAACTCCATTAGGAAACAACCAACGTAAGAAACAAGAATCACCACAACTGTCCATAAGTTGCTTCGAAGGAGATTGATTAACCATATGAGACTGCTTCCTTAAAAACCTTCCCAAGGAAAAATCCAAAGGAAAAATCCTTGAGAAGGGAAAAAAGAGTACAACTCCTAAATGGATCTCCCCCGAACAATCCACAAAACCAAACGCAACTTCCAAAGAGACCAAATCCTCCAGCAAAACCCGCCACTCAAAAGAAAAGCTCTTCATCATGAATGCCTGAGAGAGGGAGGCAACTTCCAAACACGCGAAAGATCTATCACATTCGCCGTCTTCTTAAATCTGCAAGTGAGAAGCTTAAGCCAAATGTATGAAGTGGTAGCAAACAGAAGCTTAGAAACAACACTTCGAACAGATCTAGACTTCGCTGAAATAATAAGGAAAGTGACAATAGCATCCAACGACGAAGGCATAGAACCAAGAACAGCAAACATCTTCAATGCATTCCAAACCTGCATAGAAAATGAAAAGGCAAAGAAAAGATGATCATGGGAATCCGGCTGCATCTCACAAAGAGGACACACCAACGGATCAACATTAGAGTCATCCTGACGCCAAATCATATCTTGGGTACGAAGTTGCCTTTCCATGACTAACCACAAATGAAATGCATGTCTCGAAATCCGCTGTGAGAACCACACCAAGTGATACCACTCCACACTAATATTCTGATGCCTAATACAATCCCAAACCAAAGAAACCGAGAAAGGCCTAAAAACCCCATCACTCGAATGCCATAATAAACGATCCTCCATATGTTCCACCAGCAAAGGAATCGATAGCGAACCAAGCAAAGGATAACACACCATCCATTCATCCGGCCAAGCCCAACCATTAGAAACAACGATATCCCGAACAGTAGAATTAAAATTAAAACTAGCCCAATAAATATCACGAGAAGAAACAATATCTGAGATGGGGCTAAGCATACACCACGAATCAAACCATGCTAAAGCCTTAGATCCATCCCCTAATTTATACCATATAAATATGCGAATGTGATGACTCACTAGACCTACTCACGTATCCTCTCAAGCCAAATATCCTTATAACCATAACACAAGAACTCTTAATCTAAGATCACAACAACACCATAATAAGTAATCTATCATCACAATACACTAAACCTACCACAATACCAAAACAAACCCTAATCAAACCCTAATTGAGCCCTATGTGTTTATAAACCCTAATTGTTTATCTAAACTAGTTTGAAAGTGTTCAAGGCTTATGTAGGAGTTATCTTAGGAACATTAGGATATCTTAGACTCCCTAAACCTTAGTACAATCCTTTAGAAGCTTGGGTACAAGTCCATTACGCACAAAACCTTAAATAGGTCTTACAAGTCCGAAAACTAGGTTAAACCTTCCCAAGACTTCACCATAAGCTACCACCACTTAGTATAAGCCTCATAACACTTAATCTTAGTCCCTAAGCACCCATAGGAACCTAATCTAGGCACTAAACCTTAACATAAACCCTAATTGTTAGGAATTCAAATATTCCTATAAAAGACTCGGTCACCTAAATGATATAATAACATTAAGATAGCTCGTAGTTAATTAATTAGTTAGTTAGATATTAGTTTAGTTTAAGTAACACAATGGAAGAAGGATGGGTCTTTACCCACTGTATGCCTGATCCACAGCCCGGGTGTGGGCGTTTTTATCTTTTTTGTAGGAAACTATAAATACCCCTCTCCACATGTGGAGAGGGTTGGTGCTTTCATTCATCTAATCAAATATTACATTTTCCCTCATCTCTTTCTCTCTCTAGAAACACCCAACTCACTTTCTCTCTCTAAAATCTCTTCTTATTCTTCTTTCTTGAATCAATCCAACCATAAAACCATATATGTTATGATTTTAGATATCTTACAATTGATATCAAGAGTCATGGTTCTATCTTAGGGCCTTGGAGAGTTGGTGTGGTTTTGTGGTTCTATTTCTCGGATTTGTTTTAAAAAATCTTGTTTTTCTATGTTTCGTATACTTTGTTAAAACATGTATGATGGATATTGGACAATCACGTGGGTGTCCTAGCTATTGGTTAATTTGTTTCATCTAATCTATTGGTTACTACTTCTTGGCTCCGGTTACGTTTTTTTTCTTGGATGCGTTTACTTTTTACGGAAATATGACAAAAGAATGAAAGATACATATGTATCATTTTGAGCTGGTCTAGCAATTTGTGTGTTTGCAATTTCGGGTAAAAGACAAAAACAAAGATAGTGACTGCTTTGTCACTTGTACTTGCGATTACTACTCTTTCTTGGTAGAGTTTAACTAATTTTTGAGTTTAACGTGTTTTGTCTTATTGATTACGATTAGCCCAAAAATACTGTTGCGATTAACTCTTGGTTTTACTTTCAAGTTTTTGCGGTTACTCTATCATATTAGCATTTAACTCACAATTGCGGTTATCTTATGGTTTGCGGTTAGCTTATGGTTAGAGTAGCGGTTAGCTCATATTTTGTTCAATTGAGTTAATGATTACCTTTTTGCAATTGTTTGCGGTTATCTCCAGCTAGTGGTTTTCTCAAGCTAGTGGTTATACAAACAAAAAGTAAAACAACAATTCAACAGCTTATCTTATCTCTACTTATATAGCCAACAACAAACCACATGTTTAAGAAGACAAGTTGTTCTTAATATATGAATTATCAAAAGTAAGATTAATACAAAGCTGTCTCATCCTCACTTTTTGATTCACAAACAACTATATCACCTCATATCACTTCATCTATACAACAAAATAAAGAGGAAAAGAAAAAAAAAAGCTAATGACCTCAGACTCGTTCCATTGTCATAATCGGTTATAATTTTTTTTGGAACAAATCTCATCATTGATCCGTGTTTCTAGATCATAAATTTCGTTCATACATCAATACCACAAAGAGAAGTTACAACCATCACAAATCCCTTTTCGAAGCCTCAACTTCACTTTTATTTCTTCTTCAAGTCGTTGGTATAATAAGATTACAACAAAAACGACCAACCTGAGACCCTATCGATTCGTGAAGTAGAAAACATGTCTTCCTTGTGATTCGTGCATCGGTTGTGACAAAGCAATCAAAGGACGATTCTCTGTCAATTATTGCTTTAATCTGGTTCGGACTAAGAAGACTCAAGGGACGGATTATTCTTACAGATCTACTTTGTTGGTGTTAGAAGCAGTTAATTATTTGTGACTGCATATGGTTGTTTGATGAAGGATTAGGGTCTGTCATTTGTGTGATTATTTGCAATATATAACGATTTATTAGGTATAAGTAAAAGTGTGTTGGGCTTTGGATTATACTTGGACTGACGAAAAGGGCTGCACGTTATTTACTTGGGCTTCAGGATTTGTATTAGTACATTTTGGGCTGCCGGGTTTCTAGCTTTGGTTTTGGGGCCGAGTTATTTTGGATCAGCTGGGCTACGTGCATACCATACTAATTACTCTTGGACTTATTTTTCTTCCTGCTGGAAGTAATAAGTAGGGATGTTAGTTTATTTTATGGTGTGTATACGAAGGTGATTGTTGAGCTTTATTCTTAGGACATAATTTTGGACCACGGGTTTTGATTAAGCTTCGATATTCGAGAGTGTTCGGATTTCAATTCAAATTTTGATATACGAACGTTGTCTAAGATTCACGGGGACTTGGGTACCAATCCAACGGTTGTCATAGCACGCTCATCTCAATCTATCTTTGTTTCACGGTTTTGTCTTGATTTTGTAAAATCCCGCAAAAGATTCTATCTTTCGGTATAAATCATAGATTTGTAAAATCCCGTGCACGGTTACATCATGTCTACTACTTCAGACTCTGCCATATCAGAGATACTTAAACTGTATGACGTGGTCAATGAGCACAAGATTCCCAACAAAGTACAACTGACAAACGTTCTTGAACAAACAACAGCTTTCGAGTCAGAATATGCTAAAATGGAATCTTTGTGCTCTAACTCACATGAGAGAGAAGTGCAACAGCCACAACAAGTGCTTCACGATGTAAAGGATAGTTGCATTGAACCTTTTCGACAACTTCACTCACACCTCAAGCTTCTCTTAGAAACACCTGGATCCATGGGTGGATACGAAAGAGCATTTCCAGCACTCTTTGGTCAAGATGTTCAGGCATTCACGGGCACTATGATCCTGAACTTAGATCAACTTGAACACCAACTTGAAAAAGAAGAATTTCATGAAATTGGATCCATGGATGCTCTTCAAGTGATCAAAAGACAACATGAATCGTTCATAGAATCACGATTCACCGGAGATTATGAATTTGACAGTCAAATGACGGAAAAGAGTTTTGCTAAGTACACTGGAATGGAGGTGGACATGTTCAGAGTCACGCTACTCCAGCTCATGGGTGATGTTAAGGAGCACATTGAGGAAAGATCATAGCAGAAACTTAAGTACGATGACAAGGTGAAGGCATGTCGGGTGAAATCAAGTGATGGTATTGTTGATTCGGATAAAGCTTCAGATGTTGGGTCATTTATCACTAAATGTAATGGATCTGAGATTGATAAGCTTGATACTACCAGCAGTTCAGTGACTCTTGTCACACATGATATGCATGCAGATCTGAGACTGGTTAAAGAACACGTGTCATGTGCTGAGGTACCCTCAAGTGATCAACATAATGTGCTTTCTAATGAATGACAGCATACTGATCAAAATAAACCCACTTATGACATAAATTTGTTGGAAAAGAATGATAGAAATACCATTTCTAATTCAACAAATATGAGTCATACAAGGAGAGAAAGTGATCAGGATGCTGAATATGATGATGAGTCAAGTTCTTTGTTTACGGTTGCGATGCTTAAATCAAATGACATGGTTGATAAAGAAGTTTTTAATGAACTTTCAAATAGATTTTTACAACTTGAAAAACATTGCATTTCACTTGAAATCGCAATGCAACAACAGAAAGAAAGTTTTCAAACTAACCAACCATGTAAAAATCCGGAACTTCCTGATTTTCGTGAATTCTTTATGATTAATGATTTAAAATCCCAGCTAGAAGCCAAAAAATTGACAATCACCAACTTGAAGAAACATATCTCTGCTATGAATATGAAATTTAGTTTAGTCGAAACTAACAAGGACATTAATGTAACTAAGACAAGAATTAGTGAATTGTCAATCTATGTGGCTGAATTACTTAAGGAAAATGAGACTTTGATGTAACAATTCGCAATTTCAGGTTAATTACCATTCCCGGAAAATTTCACTATTCACTTTTACTATTCATTTTTCCCGAAACTTTCCCGAAAGTTGATTTTTATTTGATATTCTCGAGTGATAAATCATTTCCATGACAAATTAAATGTTTGACATTCGTCAGATCATTTTCGTGAAAGTTATTAAGGAATTACACGTTTTAGGGTAAAACGTCATTCAGAAATTCTACGTACAACGAAACTCGACCGCGTTAAGTGACCCCGCATCAGAAAAATGTTTGACACACTCATGATTTATTTGAGAATTAATCGTGACTGAGAAAAACATGACCAAAGACTTCCCGGCAGGTCACCCAAGCCAGTACTATTCTCACATGAGCACGCTTAACCGTATGGGCGATTAACCGTTAGACCACAAAACGCGTTTCTAACACGATTTGAGTTTTCAACTTATTAGAAAAAGTCAACATATTTTTCCCTCATCCAATGACCAAAAATCATCCCTTGATGTTATAAGTCATTTCGTGATTTTTAGGCTTACGGTTTGATGTCTAAAAGACATTTAATACCAACCGACACTAGACTGAGCCCAGTCTAGACATTATAAGTCATTTTAAATCATTTTTATCACATTAGAAAAGTAACATTTTACTTTTCTCAATTTTACGCAATATTCGTACATTTTACGTATTACGTGTTTTAGACCCGTGTTTCCAGTTTTTAGCAGGGTTTTAGCACCCGATAGAACCTACCACTCATTTTATATTTTATTATGGACTATATGGACATGTTTAGCAATACTTTCAAATTCCATAATTTTACAACACCCGGTTTTACGTTTTGAGGCTTAATCATTTACGGTTAGCTTTTTACGGAGTCAAAATGCACAAACTAAGCAAGATAACACCAAGACTCATCATCTAGTCATCTTATCCATGTTGAACCGCCAAATAGGGGGGGAGTCACCATGGTGTGACTTGATCTTGACCATTGATCTCTAGGATCATTACAAGTGTCTTAACTAACCATGGTTAAACTCTAACCCAATATATGGTTAACTATTTTTCCTACCCTATAAATACCAAGCTAAACACATGATATTTCTTGCACCACACCTTCTTATAACCTTCAAGTCCTAAAACCTAAGGCACTTTTCTTATATTTTGTAAGAAAGTTAACTAGTTTTTGAAAGAAAACTAGTGTTTGATCTTCAATCTTGGAAATTTTCTAAGAAAAGTTGTTATAACTTTAAAGTCTCCAAAAAGACGTTGTTATAATCTTCAAATAGCTTTGGACTTCAAGAAGGCGTCGTTATAATCTTCAAATAACCTCGGTTTATCATAGATTGCAAAGGGTGAAGCTAAAGTCTATCAATGTCCTATCCTTACATGTTAACTTCCTTTCATCTTTGAAAGCCAAAAGTTGTAAGCCAAACCCTAACATGCTTCTTGTTGAATAATCATGTTCATGTTATTTACATATTATTCATGCTATATTATGTCTTGTATTCATGTCCATGATGTATAAAAGTGAGTAAAACAAGTATTGATACATATATGTAACTTATGTTATTCAAACAAGTAAACTAGTGACTTTCTTGGAAAACCACGACCAAAATGGTAAAATTATGATATTGGATCATTACATATTACAGTAGAGGACTTAACAAGGAAACCATAGCAATTTGAACCACCTAAAACGAGTATACGAGTCAAAAGTTACGCCCATTTGAAGTTACCAAAGATTTCCGGCAAAACTGCCTAAACCTTACTGAATCGCATTCTGACTTTTTGAAAGTCCCACTTCTGCTCCGATTCATCAAAAAGTTAAAACACGAAAGTTGTCCGGAACGACGTTTTCGTTCAGGAATAAAGAAGCTCAAGCCCTGAAAACGCTTTCCGAGTGATAAATTTCTTCAAATTCTAAACATCCCATTTTTAGACAAAGTCATTACATATAGGTTATGGTTTATGAAGACCAAAGGGGTCTTATGACCTATAATCAAGACCACCACCATGGATAGAGCCAAGGTTGTGTCTCATGACCTTGAAACAAGGACTAAGGGTCATGGCTAGGCCATGACGAAATGACCATAACAACTTACATAGGCGTAAACATGAAACAATGAATTAGGCGATAACATGAACAAGCAATTTGGATCTACTTCACTTAAAAGGAAACCATGAGATATTACCAAGAGAAAATGGTCATTCAAGACTTATGAAACTATCCCTAATAACAATCTTCATGTACAAATAAACTTTCCTAAGTTTATTCAAATATCGGACATGTAACCTTTCGGATCAAAACTTATATCTATATATTTCATCAACTACTACAATAGTAGGGAGCCTCATGTGAGGAGTTCATTATGTAAGCCGTCGAGATGAGTTGTGGATTTACGAGTTAAAGTATCCTGGCTCCTCGAACGCTTACTAACATGACTTCTGAATTATGTCGGCCCGAACGGTAGTAAACGATATACAAAACATACATGTTTCATGAATCTTTTCTTTCAAAGACTTACATTATACATCATACCACATCATGGACTAAATGCAAGATATATATATATATAGGCACTACTTCATATTCTTTACTCCGATCCTAAGTCACAACATTCGATTATAGGTTGCTCGTAGAAACCTTCACGATTCAACAGTTACATTCATTACTTGCTATCTTACTTAAGGTGAGTTCATAGCCCCACTTTACATTACTTCAATGTTTTACAAACCCTTGGGGGGAATACATGCTATTATTTTTCTACTCGAACACAATGCTTTCTACTGTATGCTATTCGACTATGTTTTATTATCACTAAGTAACAACCTTGCTAAACCGAGATCCCTTATTATGAACCATTTAATCACTAGCAATAGTGAGCGCAAATATTGTGAATAGGCCTATTGGGATTGACGAATCCCATTTGTATTGACTAAGTTCAAACAAATGCATTAATATTTGAGATTTAGGTATGTTAGCAAAGTACCTACCGGGATAAATCTGCCGATCGATATTGGTACACGTTAACGTTATGGTGTCATAAGCTTAGTGTATAATAACCTTTCCGGGCATATAACAACGTAGCCCATCATTGTTTTCCAAATATTGGTGTGAGTCTATAGCTCACACTACCAACATATTGTGTTCAAACGATTTAACTACAAACACTACGATTATTGTGTTCAATGATTTACTACCAACATATTGTGTTCAAACGATTTAACTACAAACACTACGATTATTGTGTTCAATGATTTACTACCAACACATTGTGTTCAAACATTAAACAAACTCTAAAAATATTCTCTCTCTCGCGACTACGGCGACAAAAAGCAATTCCCTCCTACGTTTTCATAATTGATTTGCAACCTTTTAATTCTTTAATCTATTCATATAGTGGGTCGGTTAGTATTAATTGGTAACTTCTATAGTGGGTCGGTGGCCTTTAATTCACATTTATTCGCTTTTTGTTGTTCCGTTTCGGTGGTTGTTATTGTTGCATGCATGATCTTTAATTCTTTTCACAATTGTTACTCTATCGTGGGTCGGTTGTGTTAGATTTATGTTGCATGTTAGCCGACCATCTAATATCAATTATTAATTCTACGTGTGTTGGTGGTAACAATCGTTATATCTGATTTGGTGTATTAAACCCTAAACGCCCTGAATATTTATTGGGTTTAATTCAGTTTGCAAGTAACCTATTATAGGGTTTGTTTTATTGCAGCACGTAAAACCAGATTAGGGTTTTTTTTGGCTTTCGTAAGTTGTCTAAGACATTGTAAGTGGGTTTTGAGAGATGATACCAGGGTTTTTATCAGGTAAGAAGACATCGTCATCCAAAACAATTGGGCAAGTTTCGACCTGCAATTCTATAACGTGTCAAGTTGTTGATGTGGATGCATTGAGTGCTCGCATGAGTTGGCTAAAGAATCTTGATGGTGGGAACGATGGGATTAATCAGTCCACGAACAATGTTAGGGTTTTTTGTGATCCTAATGTTACTTCTGATATCAGGCCTACTGTTAAGATTGTAAGTGGTATTTCTACCAGCACGAATGTTAGTGCTGATGATATGGGGCATCGTACTAGCTTTGGTGAGTCGAATCTTTCGACGATGACCCCTAGTACGACCTCTGCATCAGCTACTGTTGCGGGGGCAGCATCAACTACTGTCATACCTGGTGAGACTACTTCGATTGAATCTTCTAATTCTTTAAAGGTACAGGAGTTGTGCTCAATAGAGGAGGGTACTATTTCAGGTGCGAAACCTGATGGTAAGGATGGTTTTATGGAACTTAAATCTGATGTAACTACTGCAGCCACTCTTGAACCAGTGGAACATTGTTTGATTGATCAAAGTTCTGTAAATGTACGCGACGCACCTGATTATGAACATGCAACGCCTTCTGCTGTTGCATGTTTTAAAGACCACACTATTAATGACGTATTGACGGATAGTATGAAGCGATTAAAGAGGGTTGTTGATGTGAATGATGGTATGCCTTTGTTACGAACATCTTCTGTTTTCGATTCGGGTAATGATAATCAGGTACATATGGCGAGTTCTTGTGATGAGGTTAATGTTGCGGGTGCTAAAGTTGTTATTCCAATGGACGTGGTTGATGATATGTGTAAAAAATTTGCTTATACTTTATACGGTTATTTCATTGGGCAACGGTTAGCTTTCCCTATAGTGGAGGATTATGTCACAAATGCATGGGCTAAGTTTGGCTTTGAACGAGTTATAATGCGTAATGGGTTCTTCTTCTTCAAATTTTCGTCGCATGAAGGTATGGTTAAGGCTCTTGAGGGTGGTCCTTGGTTTATTAAGTCGAGGCCTATCTTCTTAAATATTTGGGTGGCGAATTCTAAATTGGAAAAGGAGGAGATTACTAAGGTACCAGTTTGGGTGAAGATTCATAATGTACCTTCGGTTGCTTATTCAAAAGCCGGTGTAAGTTTGATTGCCGCACAACTTGGACGAATTATTAGATTTGATGCAGGTACGAGTGCCATGTGTATTAATCCATGGGGTCGTCACTCTTATGCACGTGTTCTTATTGAGTTATCTGCTTCAAGAGATGTGTTGGAATCAATTGAAGTTGTTATACCATTGCCTAAGGGTAATGATCATTATTTGGAAGTTCTTGATGTTGAATACGAATGGTGGCCTCCTAGATGCTCTAAATGCAACAACTTTAATCATGAGGATGATGTGTGTCCTCGTAAGATTAAGAAGGCGACATTTGATGATGTTCACAAGAAGAAGGAAGTAAAGAAAGGTGGAAACAAGGCTGCTAAATCTAAGCCTTTATTTGTGTATAAACCTAAAGGTACGCTTCAATATCGGCCTGTTTCTAAACCTAGTACTACAAAGGAGAGTTCGGTTTTACCTAAGGTGTCTATGGAGGGTGTTGGTGGGGCTGTTAACCAGCCTAATCTTTCTCAGCCCGTGAATGGCTCTACTTCGGGTACTAAGGGTAGCTCCTCTAATTTGACGAATGCATATGGTTATTTTTCGGATGATATTAATATTGGTCAGTTGAGGAGTGCTTTTGATAAGCAAATGGATGATGATAAGGTACTTGACATTAATTATTCGTTTAAGGTTGCCGAAACTTGTTGTAATGCTGTTTTGAACAACAATAAAGAGGTACCTTTGAATCACAATGGTACTAAGGATGGGAGTCTTGGGGAGCCGTGTATGAAGGATTATGATGCGTATGGTTCTGGTCCTAATGTGAATAGGGCCTCGTGTTCATACACAGTTCCTACAGAAAGGGTTTCAAGTTCTATTAAGGGTGATGATCCTTATGAGGATGTAGTTACTGATAGTGAGGATGAAGTTGAAGAAGTTTTTGAGAACTATGATGACATCGTAAATTATACATCCAAATCCAAGATCAATAGTGGTTCTTCGAGAGACTTCAAGGTGCAAGGATACATGAAGAAATAGTTATTTGTTGATGTTCGCATATCATAAACTTTTTCTTTGTTTTCTTGCTGTTAGGTAGCTTTGTTAAGCTTGGTTTTGTTTGTAAGTTGCACATGACGTGCATTTATGTCGCCCATATCGGGCTGAGATGGGGGATTCACCCTCATCCTTTGTACTTCAACGTTTTTTGGTGTAATGCATTTTACCAGGGTGAAAAATCCCTTTTACCCAAAAAAAAAAAACATTAAACAAACTCTATGAATATCACTCAACCTTTGTGTTGACCTCTCAAGCATGTATTTCTGGTTCATGACGATCAAGGATGGCACGGAAGCGCACGGATACTCAAGAGGGCTATAAATTTTATTATCATTCAAAAACTCATTTATTATACATTGTAAACATGGAACCATTTGGGACCTCATTTTGTAATCTCTGATATTTATACAAATTTAATGATAAACCTTTTAAAACGACTCAATTGGAGTTCGTTTTCTCTTATTGTGACTATTGTGCCGTCGAGTAACACCCAGTTCGAATTCCGCTGCAACCATGAATTGGGGGTGTTACAGATTGGTATCAGAGCCATGGTTATAGAGAAACGGGTCTAATTGAGACCTAAACTATAACTACAATCACAAACGAAAACATTTTATAGCCTTCCGCGTCTTCCATCCTCCAGACGATTATGGATTTAGTAAGCATGAACTTTTCCGGCCAAAATTAATTCCTAACTCGTCCTCTCTAATCTTCTATGAAGGTTATACAATACGATTAGGTTATTAACAATCTATTGAGGGTGGTTGGTATCGATTTTCACTCTTTATCTGTTCGGATCTCTCCATATCTTGGCGATTTTAAACCCTAATAATCGTCTTTCATCAGACTTACAAATCACTTTTCTCTAAAAACCCTAACCTATCCTCTAACGATTACAACTTTTGTTAGGGTTTTTATTTGGTCGGCTTTGATTCCTGATCGCAATTCATTCTTACTGGGTGGGTCGGTTTAAGTATTCCCTATTTATTTAGGGTTTTATTCAGATCGATTCTAGCATCTTATCACTTTTGCGATTAGGTTTTATTATCGTTGATTGTTCTCTTGGCTGTCATTCGCTTGCTGCTGATTATGCTTTCATGTTTATTCAAAACCTTTTTGGGTTTCTGATTCAGCGTGCAAGTTGGAGTTTTGTTGGTGTCCTGGTATGCTTCAACGCTCACCAAATCTTTTCTAGGGTTTGGTCATTCTTCTAGGTTCATAACCCTTTACTAGGGTTTGCATTGCCGTATGGTTGGAAGTTGTTGGGGGCTGTTGTGACATTGTTTGGGGGTTACGAGAGAGATGGTCGACAAGTTGGGAGGGTACCTTGTTCAAAAACCCTTGTTCGGTATGATTGAGTGCTACTGGTTTGATTATTGGTCATGGTTACTTTCTTCAAAGAGTAGTTGCTCCATTATGGAAGTTAAGTTTGAAGGTACTCTTGTTCAAAAACCTTTCGTTCTGATTTGGATCATCTTTGGGACACAACAGGTTTGCGATGGTTTTGTCCCGTTGCTGCTTATTCATGTTTTATTATTGTTGTTGCTCAAGATGGCTTATCAAGTTCCTCCTTTGTTGCTGCATATTACTTGATCATTGGTTGTTGTCTTCATGCGTTTCAATCATATTTTTTTGGAAGATTAGTTCAAGTTCGGATATGCTGGAAGGTTGGGTCGATTAGACCATGTTTATGCTTCAAGTTTGTTTTGCTACGGAAGTCACTCCTATTAGGTTATTAGATTATGTTTTTTTGCATAATACTAATAGAAGATGCAATTGGTTGAAGCTGGAAGTTCGCATGTTTAAGATCTGGATCGCTAGGATGACTAAGAAGACTCAAAAGTAGACTTTACTGTTTATTTGAGTTGTAATGTATTGTAATTTTATTGCTAGTCATGGTTAGTTGTATGTTAGATCTGTTTGTTATAAGAATGGCCTGTCATTCTTATATAGTGGTAGTGGTAGTGTCCTTAGGGACTCCGATGAGAGATTCACTCTCATCCATTGTACTTCAACGTTTTTTGAGTAATATTTACCAGGGTTTGAACCCTTTTACCCAAAAAAAATATATACCCATTTTGAGCATTTCCCCATAGACATTTTGTGCTACACAAACATAATTGCATATTGATATATGTACCCTAAACATAATTGAGCATTTCCCCGTAAGCATTAGTATATTGATATATAAACTCGGTTTATTTTCAATCATTTATCTAAACAATGGACTAAACATATCTGTGTATGCCTATTCTAGGGCATTTCGACACAATCACATTCTCCCAATCATGTTCCTACTCCAACATTTTTGTCCAAGACATTGTGAGATACAATGGTCTCATTCACTTTTCAAGACATTGTGAGATACAATGACCTCATTCATTTTCCAAGACATTGTGAGATACAATGGTCTCATTCATTTTCCAAGACATTGTATGATACAATGGTCTTAATCATTTCTCAAATGTTTTGAGTCACACAATGACCTAACCTACTTCCCAGACATTGTGAATTGCACAATGGTCTAACCTACTTCCGAGACATTGTGTTTTGTGCAAATGGTCTCTAGAATTATTCCATCACATCATCAATATCATTTCTTATGATATCAAAAACCCGTCACAATCTATCGATTTCAAAACAAGAAATATGAGATTTCTAAAGGACGAACTAATCCATCATCGACAAAAGCTGAACTTTCTCTACATTCATCAAAGTTTTCTTATGAAACCTTCATTATTAAAAGTTCGTGATCCTGGCCAAGTATGTTCTATTTTAGAACTACTTAAAATTTCCTGTCCATACGTATCTACCCTTACTACCTTCTATGCAATGGAATATGAAAACATACGTTACAAGTCTTGTATGGACGGGACTTGCAACTTAAGGGTTTGACATCGCCTTTGTTTAGTGGACAGTTTCCCGAAAGCAACGGACATATCAAAAGTATACCTAGTTTAGGTATTTGAAAATTTTATCGAACCTTGGCTAAATATAGACTAGTCACCTATATTTAACCTAGGGACAGTGGAATATAGTCTGACTAACTATATTCGACTTAGAATTTTCAAATACTGAGAATAGTTGTACTAGGGTTATGTTTAGATTGACTTCCTACATGAACATGATAAACCACCAGAATACATTAAAACAATCTAGAGACACGATAGTGCCTTACCACTCAGCGAAATCTTAACACTTTATTTGTACTACCTAACTTCATTCTTGAAAGTTTTCATTTATGAGATAATCCGAACTACTATCTGGAATAGTTATCAATTATTCTCTTCATCCTGTAGAAGTACTATCCTGTTTAGGTCCTAAGGATACCATTCCATCATAAACCTTTAAAATCTCTTAAGATTTTTAAAGCAAACTCAACATCTATACCTAAGAGTATTAATGTTAAGCATACACTACACACTTTTGTTCATCAACATATCACATCATTATCTTCACAACCGTTACAAACACAAGCTCATTAACAGATCTTGATGCACTTTTAAAGCTCAAATCATCCTTAGTTACACCACAAGCACCCTTATCAGCTTTACAAGTTTGAATATTCATCTTGTACTTTTGTTACACCAGTGTCATCTCGTAATACACTACCTTGTAACTCACCGGCTAAGTATGAATGTTGGGTTGGGAATTTTTAAGTAGGATGATTTGTAATTATTTGAATGGATTGGGATGCCTTTTCATTTAAATAAAAAAATTGTAAATCACCGAACCATAAGTTATATTCCTCTATTTACATTGTTTGGGATGCCTCTCTATGTAAATAAAGAATTATAAACAAGTGGGCTTATTTGTATCCGAAATAACATAAGTATGAAGCCAACCTACATTACATTGCTCGGGTATGGCATGATACCTACATTATATTCGCCACAAGAAATCCTATCTTTTCACCGACATCGCTTCAAACCATGACATAAACACTAGGTACAACAACCAATTACCTACTAGACTATGATTGCGACTACTATCCCAATTTCCATTGATATTCCACTACTATATCAATTCCCATTTATTGGATTCCTATGTAAATTGCTATTGTTGTTCAACTGTTATATCAATTGCTATTGATACTTGACAACTATATCAATTTCCATTTTGATATTTAACTATATCAATTTCTGTACAACTACTATATCAATTTGTATTAATAATCGACTGCTATATCAAAATTTTATTTTTGATATTCGACTATTATATGGATCTCTACTGATATTCAACCATGTTATCAATCTCTATTGACACACCATATTCTGAGACAAATCAAACTACATCACTAGTAATTCCAGACTTTGGTCCTCATAAGTAACCACACATCTTTATCGACACCACTCCAACATATGACACACATAGAACTTCGGGACGAAGTTCCCCGTAAGGGGTAGAGACTGTAACAATTCGCAATTTCAGGTTAATTACCATTCCCGGAAAATTTCACTATTCACTTTTACTATTCATTTTTCCCGAAACTTTCCCGAAAGTTGATTTTTATTTGATATTCTCGAGTGATAAATCATTTCCATGACAAATTAAATGTTTGACATTCGTCAGATCATTTTCGTGAAAGTTATTAAGGAATTACACGTTTTAGGGTAAAACGTCATTCAGAAATTCTACGTACAACGAAACTCGACCGCGTTAAGTGACCCCGCATCAGAAAAATGTTTGACACACTCATGATTTATTTGAGAATTAATCGTGACTGAGAAAAACATGACCAAAGACTTCCCGGCAGGTCACCCAAGCCAGTACTATTCTCACATGAGCACGCTTAACCGTATGGGCGATTAACCGTTAGACCACAAAACGCGTTTCTAACACGATTTGAGTTTTCAACTTATTAGAAAAAGTCAACATATTTTTCCCTCCTCCAATGACCAAAAATCATCCCTTGATGTTATAAGTCATTTCGTGATTTTTAGGCTTACGGTTTGATGTCTAAAAGACATTTAATACCAACCGACACTAGACTGAGCCCAGTCTAGACATTATAAGTCATTTTAAATCATTTTTATCACATTAGAAAAGTAACATTTTACTTTTCTCAATTTTACGCAATATTCGTACATTTTACGTATTACGCGTTTTAGACCCGTGTTTCCAGTTTTTAGCAGGGTTTTAGCACCCGATAGAACCTACCACTCATTTTATATTTTATTATGGACTATATGGACATGTTTAGCAATACTTTCAAATTCCATAATTTTACGACACCCGGTTTTACGTTTTGAGGCTTAATCATTTACGGTTAGCTTTTTACGGAGTCAAAATGCACAAACTAAGCAAGATAACACCAAGACTCATCATCTAGTCATCTTATCCATGTTGAACCGCCAAATAGGGGGGGGAGTCACCATGGTGTGACTTGATCTTGACCATTGATCTCTAGGATCATTACAAGTGTCTTAACTAACCATGGTTAAACTCTAACCCAATATATGGTTAACTATTTTTCCTACCCTATAAATACCAAGCTAAACACATGATATTTCTTGCACCACACCTTCTTATAACCTTCAAGTCCTAAAACCTAAGGCACTTTTCTTATATTTTGTAAGAAAGTTAACTAGTTTTTGAAAGAAAACTAGTGTTTGATCTTCAATCTTGGAAATTTTCTAAGAAAAGTTGTTATAACTTTAAAGTCTCCAAAAAGACGTCGTTATAATCTTCAAATAGCTTTGGACTTCAAGAAGGCGTCGTTATAATCTTCAAATAACCTCGGTTTATCATAGATTGCAAAGGGTGAAGCTAAAGTCTATCAATGTCCTATCCTTACATGTTAACTTCCTTTCATCTTTGAAAGCCAAAAGTTGTAAGCCAAACCCTAACATGCTTCTTGTTGAATAATCATGTTCATGTTATTTACATATTATTCATGCTATATTATGTCTTGTATTCATGTCCATGATGTATAAAAGTGAGTAAAACAAGTATTGATACATATATGTAACTTATGTTATTCAAACAAGTAAACTAGTGACTTTCTTGGAAAACCACGACCAAAATGGTAAAATTATGATATTGGATCATTACATATTACAGTAGAGGACTTAACAAGGAAACCATAGCAATTTGAACCACCTAAAACGAGTATACGAGTCAAAAGTTACGCCCATTTGAAGTTACCAAAGATTTCCGGCAAAACTGCCTAAACCTTACTGAATCGCATTCTGACTTTTTGAAAGTCCCACTTCTGGTCCGATTCATCAAAAAGTTAAAACACGAAAGTTGTCCGGAACGACGTTTTCGTTCAGGAATAAAGAAGCTCGAGCCCTGAAAACGCTTTCCGAGTGATAAATTTCTTCAAATTCTAAACATCCCATTTTTAGACAAAGTCATTACATATAGGTTATGGTTTATGAAGACCAAAGGGGTCTTATGACCTATAATCAAGACCACCACCATGGATAGAGCCAAGGTTGTGTCTCATGACCTTGAAACAAGGACTAAGGGTCATGGCTAGGCCATGACGAAATGACCATAACAACTTACATAGGCGTAAACATGAAACAATGAATTAGGCGATAACATGAACAAGCAATTTGGATCTACTTCACTTAAAAGGAAACCATGAGATATTACCAAGAGAAAATGGTCATTCAAGACTTATGAAACTATCCCTAATAACAATCTTCATGTACAAATAAACTTTCCTAAGTTTATTCAAATATCGGACATGTAACCTTTCAGATCAAAACTTATATCTATATATTTCATCAACTACTACAATAGTAGGGAGCCTCATGTGAGGAGTTCATTATGTAAGCCGTCGAGATGAGTTGTGGATTTACGAGTTAAAGTATCCTGGCTCCTCGAACGCTTACTAACATGACTTCTGAATTATGTCGGCCCGAACGGTAGTAAACGATATACAAAACATACATGTTTCATGAATCTTTTCTTTCAAAGACTTACATTATACATCATACCACATCATGGACTAAATGCAAGATATATATATATAGGCACTACTTCATATTCTTTACTCCGATCCTAAGTCACAACATTCGATTATAGGTTGCTTGTAGAAACCTTCACGATTCAACAGTTACATTCATTACTTGCTATCTTACTTAAGGTGAGTTCATAGCCCCACTTTACATTACTTCAATGTTTTACAAACCCTTGGGGGGAATACATGCTATTATTTTTCTACTCGAACACAATGCTTTCTACTGTATGCTATTCGACTATGTTTTATTATCACTAAGTAACAACCTTGCTAAACCGAGATCCCTTATTATGAACCATTTAATCACTAGCAATAATGAGCGCAAATATTGTGAATAGGCCTATTGGGATTGACGAATCCCATTTGTATTGACTAAGTTCAAACAAATGCATTAATATTTGAGATTTAGGTATGTTAGCAAAGTACCTACCGGGATAAATCTGCCGATCGATATTGGTACACGTTAACGTTATGGTGTCATAAGCTTAGTGTATAATAACCTTTCCGGGCATATAACAACGTAGCCCATCATTGTTTTCCAAATATTGGTGTGAGTCTATAGCTCACACTACCAACATATTGTGTTCAAACGATTTAACTACAAACACTACGATTATTGTGTTCAATGATTTACTACCAACATATTGTGTTCAAACGATTTAACTACAAACACTACGATTATTGTGTTCAATGATTTACTACCAACACATTGTATTCAAACATTAAACAAACTCTATGAATATCACTCAACCTTTGTGTTGACCTCTTAAGCATGTATTTCAGGTTCATGACGATCAAGGATGGCACGGAAGCGCACGGATACTCAAGAGGGCTATAAATTTTATTATCATTCAAAAACTCATTTATTATACATTGTAAACATGGAACCATTTGGGACCTCATTTTGTAATCTCTGATATTTATACAAATTTGAATGATAAACCTTTTAAAACGACTCAATTGGAGTTCGTTTTCTATTATTGTGACTATTGTGCCGTCGAGTAACACCCAGTTCGAATTCCGCTGCAACCATGAATTGGGGGTGTTACATTTGAAAAGGCATCAAAAGGATTTAGGTGACTCAATCAAAGAAATCATGACTAAAAATGTAGAACAAACAACCTCTTTGATTGCCAAAAATGATGAATTCAAAGCTCAACTTCAGGAAAATGGTTTCACAAGAACAGCATTAAAGAACGAGCTAAGAAAAGCAACAGGGAATAGTGTGAACACTAAGTTTGCAAAACCATCAATCTTGGGGAAACCAGTTTCTCAATCAATTAGAAACCAATCCGTTGCTAGGCAACCGACTGCGTTTAGATCTGAACGACCAAAACTTTCAAAAACACGGTTTGCCTCCCAAGTTGATGCGGCATAAGTTTTGACAAAACCAGTCACTACACATTATTTGCCTAAGATTATTGCTTCTAGTTCTGCTAAGCCTCAACAAGTAGTTACTCCTACAACCAGCTCCTCTAGGACTAGTTCAAAAATAGTCTCGAAACCTAACATTAAGGTTCAAAACACTTATGATATAAATGACTTGTACAAGAACTATGATTTAGAAAAGGCTAGGAAAAGGGCACTACTTCAAAAGGATGGAATCTTAGGTTCACAACCTTGTATGAATCCTCCTAGGATGTTGAGGAACAATGCTAAGGTTCAACCTGTTGAGTGTAGGATTTGTAGTAAGTCATCTATCATGCATAAGAAGCAAAACAAACCAAAAACTTCTCCTAGGTGGATACAAACTATGAAATCTTTGGAAACTAGGAATAACGATAAGTCTTCCACTATGCACAAGAAGCTTAGCAATCCTAGACCTTGCCATAAGTGGATACCAACTGGTAGACTTTTTAAGGACGCTGGACTTAAGTGGATACCTACCGGAAAGATACTTACCAATGGCAATACCATGGTAGACCGTGAAAACTCCAAGTGTTTGGATACTTTTGTCACTAACCCATATATATGCAATCAAGTTTGTAATGTTAGTGCAGGTAGTCCTTACTCAGTTGCAGGTACATCAATCATTCACCACATGAGAAGACTCAAAGTCTGGAGGGCTAAAGGATACATATCTCCTGCTTCAGGAGATCTGGAAAGTCAATGTTGATGTATGTGTGCACTATGACGTCTGAATACATCAGTTTAGGCCTCGTTCCTCGTCATTATGATGTTTGAACTCATCAGTTCAAGCCTCGGTCCTCAACTTCATCATTATGGCATCTGCTGACATCACTTCAGGCCCCGTTCATCAAAGAAAAGAAAAGTGTATGCTTGAGTGCGCTTTATCTTTTGAAGAAGTGAAATGTTCTTGCTTCTGACCATTCTCATCAACAAACTTCATATTTGTTCCATGCTTGTTCAGTCTTCAAGTGGATTACCTTCATCAGAGTGTATTTGTTATTATCCACTCAATCAAAAATGGCATCGTCAAATGCAATTTTTGAGGGGGAGAAGTGTGAATAGTGGATCAACCTCATATGCAATTTTTGAGGGGGAGAAGTGTGAATAAACTACATGTATTTCTATTCACTTGTTCAACCAATAATCGCATCCTCATATGCAATATTTGAGGGAGAGAAGTGTGAATAAAATACATGTTGATTGATGCATGAAATGACTCTCCTCTCCTCCAACACCTAATGTTCCACTAACTTAGGAAAACTAATTGTGACTACGGAGTTGATTGGGTATCACATATTTGAGATTGAAGTTGACTTTCATAAAGGCATGATCTCAGTTTATCTTGAAGTCGGGGTGGTTGGATGTATGACTTTCAACAATAACTTGCTCGTGCTTGAGATTTAAGTTGAAGACTTGGTTTATCTAGTTACCAGCAGTCGAGGTGGATGGTTGAAGACCTGGTTAACTATCACTTTAAGTAGTTACGTTGTAGTACTCAATGTCACACGCCATTGTCGTGGTGGATAATCGCAAGAGGTGGTAATGTCTCATGCTTTGGTTGGGTAGTGAGTACTTAGAGATTTGCTTGGAGCATAAATTCTCATCACCGTTCTTCCAACATTAGTGCAAGCTTAAGTCACAAGAGTGGGGAACTCTACTTCTGTTTCAAGTTTGGTATATTAGGTTTTCTCCATACGTGGTCATTTACTATTAGCCAGTGGAAGTGAAAAGAGGTTTAATTAGGGGTTGATCTATAGTAAATTGTTGAAGAGAATTGTCATCGACATCTACTCATAGGGTATTGATTTGTATATTGCTTCTAGTTGATATATTTATGTACACATAGTTATGATGATTCCCAAAAATCGTCATCATCATGGAGGGAGAATTGTGTACATTGGGGCTTTTATCGAAGAACTAGAAGCATTCTAAGTGAGTTGAAAATGTCGACATGACGTTCCCTAAACAGACCCATGAAGAAGCTACAGATTATCAGTCTATGATCCATTTAACGTTGTGGATGACATGTTAAAAGATTGAAAGGGCAGAATTGAGAGATACTTCTTCAACAAGCATCAAGGTTATATCGAACGGGTCGTCAGTTTTGGAGGGAGCAAGTTAATTAATGGGCTCACTAATTGGGAGGGAGTAATAACCCAATTAGAGAGTGTTTCTATAGCAGTTGATTCTCACATGTTATATCTTACCTAATGTTGTTCTTCTCTCAATATTTCAAGTAGATGTGCGTAAAAGTTGTTACTGATTCTGATGTATCAAAACCAGCAAGGGGAAGGAGACATACATCTGAATGTATAACGAGTACACGTTATGAACATGATACTTCTTCTTAATTGAAGTTATCCCGGGAAGACATATGTCATAACCGTAGAGAAACTCAGTGTCTTAACTCGCAGCGTTTGGTATATTATTCCAACTACACGGAGGAAGTGGTCTCGTGATAGTTGTGGTGTGAATTACTTCAGCTTTCAGTGGGAAGAAATATGAGAAGGACATGTGGAACGTGAGATGATATTGCTTATTGACATCTTCATTTGAGCTAATAAGAGTTATGGTAAAGTGCTTCTGGTTAATGTTTCATGTACACATTGTTATGCTGATTCCGATAAGATCACAACCATCATGGGGAGAGATATGTGTACATCAGGGATGCACAACAGGTTCACGTGATCAGTCTTAAACACTTATTCCGGAGTTGATATCCGCCGAGATGATAAGTGCTTCAACCTGTTATTTTGATGTTATCGTTTCGACTCGCGTTGGGAATATTTGTGTATTATGGACTATGTATGATAACTAGAAAGCATTTGGAGAAATGAAGATGTTGATATCTTATTCCCCCGAATAGACAACTGCTCCAAACCATAAAGTAATGTGTACATTGGGGATGCACAACAGGGTCATGTGATCGGGCTTCATCATACATTTCGGGATTGATAACCGCAGAGATGATCCATGGTTCACCCTGTTACTTCGGTGCTATCATTCTCTTTGGCTCTTTGAGCGTCATACAATGAGAATTTATGCGTCACTTCAAATACTTGGGGAAGTGGTCTCATGAAGATGATTGTCGGTTTGGGGGGAAGCTACCAAAGCTTCACATTGAGGAGCATAAAACTCAGCGATTTGGTTGTGTCTAGCGATTAACTCAGTTGTGAGATTCTAGTGATTTGTTAACTACTTGTGTTTAGTGAATTGTTGTGACTTAAGTCGTTTTGATTAGTCTGATTGTAATTTGACATTGTGAGTTAATCTTTACGACTTGACTAATTACGATCGGATCTATTGTAACTTGACTTGTCGCGACTTGACACTTAATTCGAAATTGTCACTTATCCAAGATCTCTCTCTAAGTCTAACTCGCATATTCCATCTTTCGGTTTCTCTTGTTGACTTTAGTAAAATCCTGAGAGAGAATCGATCTCTCGGTTTAAGTCACAAGAGGTGTAAAATCCCGTTTAAGATTATATCATGGCAACTACCGCTTCAGACAATTATTCAGGAGCCTCGAAAGCTTTGGTGGTGAAAGTTTAAGAGATGTTGACTACTGATTTCTACAACGAGCTGAACGATACTATCATTTTGGTACTCCTGTCAACATCTTCTTAAACTGATTTGTATCCTTTGTACATATATTATACTAAATGGTAAATAGAAAAGTATAAAACAAAAAAAAATCCATAAAAATCAGAAAACAAGAAAATCCAAAAATCTTCCTCTCACGACATGTCTCTTGTGTAATCAATATTATGTACGTTTCTAGAAATGTCATTCAATAATGACACGGAATCATACATATGCTTGAGCAAGAGTTTTTTTTTGTTTCAAATAAAGTTTAGTTCCAAAAACATGTCGTATCTCAAAATATTCTTCAAAAATTATGGCTTGTAGTCATTTTAGGCTGCAACCCGGACTTCAAAAATTATGGCTTGCTATTACTTCAGATAGCAACCCGTTTTTCAAAATGGGAAAACACGTCGCCAAAAAGACGGTTGTTCCTTTTACCGGGTGAAGTTCACCTGGGCATGGATTACTTTATATCCATGTTTCCTCGATCTAATGCACGCTTTTGTGCATTATTTCTTGATAAAGAAGAGAAATCTTCTTTTTATCGCCAAATACTTTCCCTTCTATGATTTTTCCGGAAAGTATTTATGCAAAAATTGGTGGTACCATGAGATTTTGATTGAAAATCAAATTGAACTCAAAGTTTAGTTAAAAATTTTCATTCAATCAATGACTTTAATATTTTATGAGAATATTTCAGTTTTAACATCCGTCATTGATTGAGGGGGAGAGTGATTTCTCAAAAATTTATGTATCATCAAAACTCTCCACACTTTGTACAAAAACCTTGCAACAAAACGATTTGTGATGGTTATGTGTCAGAATGAGAAAATTTTCAAAGAGTTTTCATTAAAACTTCAAATCTTTTGTAAACTCATCAAATCTGACACATAACAACCTCCCTCACATCTGAGGGGGAGCAAGAAAAAGGTTCTTTTATCAGAAAATATTAAAACTTACCACATTTCTCTCCCAAACATTTTCTAACTTATTTAAATCAATTGAGATCCAAAATGCCAAAAGATTTGAAATTTTTGATCGGGGGAGAGAATGTGATTTATATATGAAATCTGATAATCAAATGTGATCTTTTGGACTCAATAATAGGCTCCCACATATGTGCTAAACTCTTTCGAATATCGATGCACATATTGAGGGGGAGCAAAAGGCGTTTATGGAAGTAATACCAAAGACCGACCATTTATCTTTATGCATGGAGTTTTAAGGATGGATAAGGTTAGGTATGAGTTCCCATGATCCACCAGAACTGGAAGGATCTTCCCAGGGACAATCCGTAGATAGATTAGAAGTCCTTAGGAATGATTGAAAAAAGGAGTAAAGTGAGAAAGGGAAGAGTGCGGACTGGGATAGAGCTAGGACTGGAACAAACCCAACAAGGTTCTAGTGGTGAAGTCTCGGTAAGCACTGAATGGGTTGAAGAATGAAAAAGAAATGTAACGAGAAAGGGTGAAAGGAAATAGCCCTCCATATACTCAACCTTAGGGCAGAAACCGGGTTCAATTCATAATCTACTGGTACTTACTAAGGTAAAACCGGTAGTGAAGATAAGACGTCATGGACCCAGTGATGCACTGCACTAAACTTCCCTACCACTCAAGTTCTCTTAAAAGAGCTTGTTTCAATCTCACGGGGAACCCAGTGCAATGTATCGCCCGCTCATTGCGAGCCATGTTGGTACCTAAACAGGAGACGCCTCCCCAGTCTCCAAGAGCGGATCAAAATATACTATTGAGTCTAGTGTCATGAGATCATCCATAAATCTCAATAGGACACACTTCCAAATATGCTTATTGTTTCACACAATATGGAAAATAAGATAAAATATTTAGAGTCCTACGCATTATCATTGTGGTATTGCCAGAAAAACCGAGTGATATGTAAATATTCACGATGAAGATGGAAATCCTTCTAGAGCGAACATCTTTCAAGCTCTTGGTAGGTGACATGTGAGATCCATCTTGGATCAATGATCAAGTGACAACTGGAAAGCAACAATGGTGCGATTCAACATTGAATCAAACTTGTTCCAGGATATGGATTGATGGATACTTTTGCAAAAACCTTTCAATGTGCTCATCTACTAATTTTTGAGCACATTGAATGTGAATAACCTTTCAAACAAAAGTATTTTTGATGGAAATATGATTCAAAGCTTAAAACTCTCGTCGTGTCTCAAAAATGTTTATCATATGACACATGAGTGATTTCTATAAATCAATTTCTCACCAATCCGTGAATATTTATTCACCATTCACTCTATCGTGCTGTCTACTTTGAGACGTTCCGGTATGAGAACATGGTAAGTATGAAGATTCCGAAGTGGATTCTTTGGAAAATTCATTACTACAAGCTGGAAATTCCTGTCAAGGAGAGTCTTCTTTAAAAGAGACTCTACCTGATCACAGGTCGGTTTTCACAAAACCGGAGGGTAGTCTGTCCTAGCAGAATGAATGACAAAGCCATATTCGTTCGCTATCTTTATTGCTAACTGTTTTATTTTAGGGACATAATTAAAGATGGAGTTGATGGATCCTATTTCCAGCAGAATCGGGTCAATCCATACCTCATGTTCACACATCCTCCTCACTATCAATGATGATAAGAGACTTACTACAACGAATGTTGAGAGACTACCAACAACGTTTCCGCAACTCTGATGAAAAGTCTCCTAATCCGCAACTCTGATGTAAAGTCTCCTGATCCAGAAGAGTGTGAGCATGATGGTCCTAAAGTCACTACATCACATGAAGGCGATACTACTATGGATGAGCTTGGAGATTTACGTTGGCTGATGATCTCAAAGAAGCTCAAAGATCACTCACTTCAAAGGAACTCAAATCACGAGATCAGTGCTTGAAGTACAAAGTGTGCTGAAAAGTGAAGAATCAGAACCTACGAGCTACAAAGACTAAAGAATGCTTGAAGATCAAAGAGCTTAATTTCCAAGGTGACCTCGCTTAGGGGGAGATTGTTAGGAATACAAACATTCCTTTAAAAGACTTGGTCACCTAATTTGTGTAATAGCATTAAGATAGCTCGTAGTTAATTAATTAGTTAGTTAGATATTAGTTAAGTTTAAGTAACACCGTGGAAGAAGGACGGGTCTTTACTCACTGTATGCCTGATCCACAGCCCGGGTGTGGGCGTTTTTATCTTTTTTGTAGGAAACTATAAATACCCCTCTCCACATGTGGAGAGGGTTGGTGCTTTCATTCATCTAATCTAATATTACATTTTCCCTCATCTCTTTCTCTCTCTAGAAACACCCAACTCACTTTCTCTCTCTAAACTCTCTTCTTATTCTTCTTTCTTAAATCAATCCAACCACAAAACCATATATGTTATGATTTTAGATATCTTACACTAATCGCTCACTAAGAAAGATTAGGTCTAAACTAAACCCAAACTAGTTAAAAACTAAACATAAGCACCTCAAGCACCTTGCCTAGCACCTTGGTCACTCTAAGCACTCACCCTAGCACCTCCTAAGCTAGCACACAAGGTGGTGCATCACAACCTTGTCACCTCCTTCCCTACTCGGCCAAACCACCACCACTAGCCCCTAGCCCTAACTATTCATCACCATAGCTCCTCTTAGTCATATGTTACTGCCATGAGTCACCTCTCCCCCCCCCCCTCTCGCCACCTAGCCACCCCTTTCTTGAACAACACACCTAACACACCCTATAAATACCTCCATACCTTCCACCCTTTCAAATCACACCTCCAATCCTTTCCACCTTAAAATTTGTGTAGCTAGCAGTAGTACACAAGTCCTAGAAGCCTAAGAAGTCAAATAGGATAGCCTTGCATGCTTGTCGAGTTCCATTTTTAGCCTAAGAAACCCTAGTTCTCACGTTAACCCTCCCCTTGACCAAGTAAGCTTCATTTTTTGCTTTTAATAGTCTTATTACAATACTAGGATAGTATTAGGATGCCTAGGAACCTTTGCTTGAGCCTTGATCATTTTCTTTTAGAGCTTTTCATTTTAAAACCCTAATTATAGGTTAATTGCTAAATACATGCTATAGTACCTTAACTTAAGCTATGAGTTAGATTAGGTAACTTAGATAAGCTAGTATTGGTAAACCATAAGCTAGGAAACTCTTTTGTTTCATAAAAATATAGTTTGCATTGAATTAGGACTAGTTTTGCAAAGTTTTCCATGCATAGGGGTATATATGGTAACTTTCTGAGAATATTAAATCTTGGTACAATTTTGACATTTCTTAAAATTATTAGGTATAAGGACCCTTTTTGCAAAGTTACATAACCTTAGGATAGAAGTTATAAAAGTTATATACTTAAAAGGACTAGTTTTGCAAATATTAGTAAATCAAGGGTATAAATGGTAAATTCTGAAAAATAATAAGTCTAAGGGCCATTCCTGTCAATTTTATGAAATATATAAGTATAGAGATTAATTGTGTAAAGTCTAGATAGTTAGAAACTAAATAACATAAAGTATATAAGTTTATGTTAGAAAGTGTAAATATGTGAAACTTGAAGTTTATTAAGTAAAGTATTACCTAAAAACGAAAGCATAACACAATAGTAGGGAGCTTCATGTGAGGGGTTTCATTTGGGTATTCGTTTTCACGAGTTTGCTGGGTTTACGAGTAAAAGTACCCTGACTCCTCAAACGTATACTACATGACTTCTGAATTATGATGGCCCGAACGGTGTTATGTTATAACTAAGTATAAAATACTTAACTCAATAGTAGGGAGCTTCGTATGAGGAGTTATATACTTCTGAATTATAATGGGCCGAACGGTATTATGTTGGCAGCATAATACAATAGTAGGGAGCTTCATGTGAGGATTTATACTTCTGGATTACGATGGCCTGAACGGTGTTAAGTTATAAGTATAGAAACCCTAAGAGTAATTACTTAAGAAACTTAAAACAACTAAGGAACTTAACTACACAAACACACCTACAAAACCCTCAGGATATGTAAGTAAGGCCATCTAGTTTCCAAATCACTTTTCACATCAATCACATCATTCCTAAGCCCAGGTGATTTTTCATAGCCTCACTCTTTTTAAATGCATTAAAAACCCTATGAGGGGGATACATGCTACTTGTTTTTCTTTAAAACTGAATACCAGTTTTTTTTCTCTGGTTATTGCACGAGTGTTACTTTCTGCCACCATTACATAACTAAAATTCATGAATCATAATCACTTACGAGTGAACGTGAGTATAGTTGATAAATCTATTGGAGTTTGACAACTCTCGTTGGTTTGCCTCAGCCGGACCACCAATAAGTACTATACTTGAAATCTCACAAGGTTATTGGCACTGTAGACCCTTACATGATGGGATGGAGATAAGGTTTTGGCAAGTTAACCTTATCTCATTCCCATCATGTAAGGGTCTGAAGTGCCCCATGATCAGGACTATTAACGTGCGGTTTCATGAGCCTAGTGCAATAACACTTTCACATGATAATTGTATATGCATTATAATTATCAAAAACCTTACGTTTTTCCGGGAAGGTGATGAGGCGAAAAATGAACCACTTTTAGGGGGTCATTTAAGCCCGAAATTGAATTTATTTGATCAAATATTGCCATAAATCGTTCCTTTTGTGATTTTAGGTACTTTGGGAGTGAAATCTGGACAAGAAGGCATTTTGGACGTTTTTGGAGCATAAAAGTGAAGAAAACGGCAAAGTCTCAATTTTCCAAGCTGGGAACAGTAGGTGATGGCGACAAGAGTAAAATCTTGACGGCGTCAAGAGTGATTTGCATGACGGCCCAGTACAAACGTGACGGCGTCACAAGTAGAGCGTCAAGAGTAAAAGACGTGACGGCCTGGAAGACCATAACACATGACGGCGTCAGATGTAGATCAAGGCAGTCCGAGAAGTATTTTGGCGGCGAGGTGACGGCGTCACAAATTTGTTCTTGACGCCGTCAGCCCCTATTTCCTATATATAGTTTTCTAATTTTTACACATAAAAAGAGGAAGTTTTAGAGAAACCCTAAGGCCGAACTTTATAATTTTCACAGGTTTTTCAAGGGTTTTCAGCCCTTGAAACCTTACAAGTGTAATTGAGATAAGTATTCTTTTAATTCAATCAATATGTCTATGTGTTGGTTGTCTATATTTTGTTCTTGTCTTGATTCCACCATGCTAGGCTAGATCTATCTTGTGTTTGCTTAGATCTAATGAAACTTAGATGTTAATTATGTATTGATTACTTGTTTATGGTTGTATTGGATGAATGATTTTGATGTTAGGCTTAAGAAAACTGGCAGATCTCCAATTGGTAACATGCTTGAACATCTTAAGAAACATGAACCGATGTGCACTAGGTTTTATTGGTTGTATTTAATGCATGAGTAAATTCTAATGATCCCATGTTAGGAGCTTCTTAGCCGGCTCGACATAGGAGTGAAGTAGGCACTCATAGGATTGGGGAAGTAAGTACGCCACCCCATGAATGGTATTAAGGAATACAATCCGTCATCCACGCAACTATAACAAGTAATTAACGTGTAAAAGATGTCTAGGGAGTAGTGAAATCTAAGTAAACACATTTTCTCCACATATTGCTCACAACCTTAGTATAATTTAGTTTTGTTTTTATTTCTAGTATTTTATTTTGATTGCATCTTAGTATTGGGTTAGTTGACTAGCAACTAATTTCGCCCAAATCCTTCAAACCCGAGATATTTACTTGCTTTCTAAAAAATATAAAAACACAAAAATAATCTTCCGTCATCTTTAGCACTAGTAATTAGGTTTTATAATCCTAACGACACTATTCCTAGCTGAACGATCAATCCCCGGGTACTTGTCACTATACTATACTACAACGATCAGGTACACTGCCTGGTGGGGGTTGTAAGCTTCTCCAGATCCCTTGAGAGGTAAAGCCTGGTGCGATTCCCACGTATCAGAAGGATTTAACATCTAAACCATAAGGAAACTTGTATTCACACTACACCTAAACCTATGACTCTCACTCAACACATAGTGCTGACTTTTTAAACATGTATCCTAGGTATATAGCTGTTACGGATCTATGGCACAAGGAGGCACTGAATTTGGAGGACTTTCAACCTCGTTATAATTCAAAACATAACATTTCACAACTTAGATTCACGAGACCTCTTCTTAATAAAACTCTGATAATTTAATGAATGATAACTCATTTTATAAAAACATCTCTTTTCGACTTGTTTTCTATTATTGTAACTGTGATTCCATAAGGTAATACCCGAGATCTAAATTCGCTGTGATCTGTCAAAAATGGGGGTGTTACAGATTGGCATCAGAGCTTCAGTTGTAGAGAACAAGGTCAAAACCTAAACTACAACTACTTTTCTAAAGTCAAAGAAAGTCCTCACTGCCACTGCCATCCTCCGCAACAATACGTGTTAAAAGGTTAGTATAGTAGATTGTAACACCCCAACCCGACAAGGGTAAACATGTCACAAATTATGGTGTTACATCAGAACAAACAGACAGATCAAAAGCAGAAAACTTACTTCAAATAGCTAAAGTCAAATTCTTCACTCAGTTCTACACTCAAGCCCAGAAAGCTAATCCAAAAGCTATCTTGAATACCTGCTGCGAAGAAAAGAAATGCGGCTGAGCTACAAAAGCTCAGTGAACGGATATAACAAAAGAAAGCGGAAATAAATGCTAAAGCACAGAAGATATAATTTGGGGAAACATATTTAGGTATAACAGATAATACGGAAATATAATGTGTAGGTTAAGTAAGGAATCTATACAGTCACCAGTATAAACAGAATCAGAATATACCATGAGCTCAGAAACATATCATAATCATATCATAATCACATAAGTTGCACAAGGAGTAGCTAGCTCCATTGTACCAGAAGTGAAAGGAGTACATTGCACATACAACCAGTCACTAAACAGAATCATATCATATCATAATGGAAAACAGATCTAGGATGCATCCATACGCCCTTGAAAATTAGTGCACATTCATGTATAACGGAAGGGACGTGGCAGAACATCACTCTACTGCCCTAGAGTCATGCCATAGGTGCATCTATCACACGAACATGGAACCCCCATGCCTAGTGAAGCTCAGGTAATTATAAGGTTCATAAAAAAGGTTCAAATCATAGTTGTCATATCAGAAGGTACAAACAGAAAGGTTTATCATAGCGAAAGTTCAAATCAGAAAGTTCATATCAAAGGTTCATATCAGAGGTTCATATCTCATAGGAAACCTTAAAATATCCGTACCTTGAACAAATGCAAAGCTGACAGAAGTTGACAGATCAAATAACAGAATAGTACTCTTCTTCAGAAATCTACATACGATATATTACTCATTAATATCTTATTCGATTATTTACTTATTCATATTCTGTATTAAGTCTTTTTTTCATTTTAGCAGATTTTCAAATTAGTTCCTTAACTTTCACATTATACGAATTAATCCTTATATTTTAGTAACTTACAAGTTAAACCCTTAAGTTATATAAATACAATTTATACCTTTTAATTATAGAAATTACAATTAAATCCTTTTCGTTACTAAACCTACATATTTAACCCTTATACTAATTTAATACAATCAGACCTAGCCTTATTATGATTTCCAAAACAACCTTTAAGTTTATAAAATTACAAAACACACCCTTATAGTTCAAAATTCAATTCAATTTATAAATAAAAACACCAAAACCTAACCCTAATTTCTTCCAATCATTACTCATTAATTGCAACCTTAAAACAATATTAATGACCTAATTACATATCAAAAACCCTAACCCTAACCCTAATTCTATTTCTTTTCTTTTATTTTCTTTTTATTTAATAAACCAACTATAAAATAATTCCCAAATATGGTTTCTATGTCTCGAAAATTATGAAGCTTATTTTTCTGATGTTATATGATGTTAATAGGACCTGAGAAAAATATAAACCAAACCTCAAAAATTCGCATGGTTGTTTCCTAATTTTAATTCGGTTTAGAGTTCAATATATTATATAATTCCATATGATCATATTATCTTGCATGAATTTATTCTACTATTTTCTACAGATGACATATGATATATAAAGTGCTATAAAAATACCAGAATAATTTTAGAACATGTGAACAAGCAGAATGGATTTTCTCTTCTCAGCTAGCTTACATTGACACCAACAAATCTTCTGAGCTCACACGTTCAAACCTCAGCCTCTACAATATTTTTCTGGTGTTCTTTAGGTTATAATAAGCTTATGAAAAATATGGGAGAGCTCCAGGATTTTTATTGTCGACTTTGGGAGGTTTTAGAGTCGGTTTAGGATTTTTACTAATCGATTATATTTATCTTATTATATAAAACGTGTATTTATGTATATATAAGGATAAAAAATCTATTTTTAGCTGGAAAGTATTAGGATAAGTCCAAATTAAATTATTATACAAGTCTCTTTTTTTATTTAGGATTAATTTCCTTTTAAAATAATTAAATAAATATATATATATATATATATAACTATTTAAATATGTATATTCGATCCATAAAATTTTTATACAGAATTTATATATTTTTTTCATGTTTACAAAAGTAACATGTTTTATCATTCATAATTTATTTTGATTATATATTGTCGAGTTCCAAATTTCTATGATTTTCTTTGTTTTAAATAAGTGTTATTACAAATTTTAAAACCTAAGGGCATTTTAGTCATTCTGCATATTTTAGAATTTGAGGTATTACAACTTCTTCCCCTCTAAAAAGAAATTTCCGTCCATGGAAATTGAATAAGCAGAGCAGACGAAAACGAATTAAATTTCAGAATTCATGAGAATAGAACGAACACAAAATCTTTTGGTTACAGAAATAATCTTAGAAAATCTTTCCACAGATTTCAAATAGACAGACATATCTTTCTTATCGGACTTTCATAACTTCATATCTTGTTCAGAACAGTTCAGAAATCGATTCAACGATTACGTACTTGTAGCAGATAACTAAAGTACTTCTCACATGTACTAGCAGAAAACGGATTGAGTACGGAACTTTAAACGATAGAAGACTCTATAATGAGTTCTGAAATTCTTAACGAATGATCAAAGATCAACAAACATACAACGAAAATTCGAACATATCCAGATATCTAACGATAAAGGCATAACCTACATATAGGTCGAATGAATCCTAAAAGTCTCACTAATCGCGAATAATCTAACTGACAGAAATCTGATGCTTCCCAAACACTTCCCGAAATATCCTATGCTCACAATGAGGGTACGTCATATGATGTAAGTATTATCACGTTGATCAGGCGTCATAATACTAGCATCACATGAGTATACCATCATGATGACCATACTTTATCTAAGGTCGTGAATAAGCAACCTAATAGCAGCCTAATAATTCTTCTATTCTTTCCAGAATTTAGCAGAATCAATCATCATCAATAAGGTTCAACGAAAAATGAAACGTATCAGAAAATAACCTAAATCTAACAGATATATCTTAATAAAGCACCAATACTTCCAAAATTCGACAAATTTCTTATAATCATAAACTTAACGAATATACGCAGAATTATCATATTACAAAACTTCCAAAGGCTAACTTAATAGTTTAAAAGTTCAATCACACCATTGTCAATCTTCCTCATTACCATGTTATATCCTAATCTTTATTAACGGAAAGAGTCTAGATAAATCAACACCTACCCGGATTATTGTCAAAATTATAACCTTCCAAAGGAAACTTTTTTTTTTAAACATAGTTTCATTATCATAATGAAGTGGACAATTTCCTATACTCTTGACCAATAACTTCTAGATCTCTCATAGAAATAGAAAAGTTTTATGGAAAATCAAATAGTGTGAAAGAAATACTTAATATACCCAGCATGAGCAGAAGAATTCATAGAATATGTCGAACACTTAGTGTTGTAATAATCTTCCTAATGGTCAGAATACATCAAACTGATTGTCAACAAGTCACAGACGAAAATCAGAATCAGAAAGTGAAACTTAAATGGTGTAGTTCTCAAGGCATTTCTAAACTTATTAGATTACTGAACTTTAGGTCATGCATAACTTTCTCACCTCAGAAAGAATGATCTTATCAGCTTAACTAAAGATAGAAACACGAATCAAAGTGATGCGGAAACGATGCTACTTAAGTCAATATCCTAATCTACCCAATCCTCACCGGTAAAAACTTAAGATTCATATAGAGAAATCCTAAAGTAAATCCTTAAAGATTGTTTCATAATTCCTATGGTGCAAAGCCTAATACTCACAGGTCATAGCCTAAGCACTACGGGTTATGAATCCGCTGATCCAACCTGTCTCTGATACCATAATTGTAACACCCCAACCCCGAAAAGGGTAAAAATGTCACAAATTATGGTGTTACATCAGAACAAACAGACAGATCAAAAGCAGAAAACTTACTTCAAATAGCTAAAGTCAAATTCTTCACTCAGTTCTACACTCAAGCCCAGAAACCTAATCCAAAAGCTATCTTGAATACCTGCCGCGGAGAAAAGAAATGCGGTTGAGCTACAAAAGCTCAGTGAACGGATATAACAAAAGAAAACTGAAATAAATGCTAAAGTACAGAAGATATAATTTGGGGAAACATATTTAGGTATAACAGATAATACGGAAATATAATGTGTAGGTTAAGTAAGGAATCTATACAGTCACCTGTATAAACAGAATCAGAATATACCATGAGCTCAGAAACATATCATAATCATATCATAATCACATAAGTTGCACAAGGAGTAGCTAGCTCCATTGTACCAGAAGTGAAAGGAGTACATTGCACATACAACCAGTCACTAAACAGAATCATATCATATCATAACGGAAAACAGATCTAGGATGCATCCATACGCCCCTGAAAATTAGTGCACATTCATATATAACAAAAGGGACGTGGCAGAACATCACTCTACTGCCCTAGAGTCATGCCATAGGTGCATCTATGACACGGACATGGAACCCCCATGCCTAGTGAAGCTCAGGTAATCATAAGGTTCATAATAAAGGTTCAAATCATAGTTGTCATATCAGAAGGTTCAAACAGAAAGGTTTATCATAGCAAAAGTTCAAATCAGAAAGTTCATATCAAAGGTTCATATCAGAGGTTCATATCTCAAAGGAAACCTTATAAGTAAGGTCAGAATATCCGTACCTTGAACAAATGCAAAGCTGACAGAAGTTGACAGATCAAATAATGGAATAATACTCTTCTTCAGAAATCTACATACGATATATTACTCATTAATATCTTATTTGATTACTTACTTATTCATATTCTGTATTAAGTCTTCTTTCCATTTTAGCAGATTTTCAAATTAGTTCCTTAACTTTCACCTTATACGAATTAATCCTTATATTTTAGTAACTTACAAGTTAAACCCTTAAGTTATATAAATACAATTTATACCTTTTAATTATAGAAATTACACCTAATTTCTTCCAATCATTACTCATTAATTGCAACCTTAAAACAATATTAATGACCAGATTACATATCAAAAACCCTAACCCTAACCCTAATTCTATTTCTTTTCTTTTATTTTCTTATTATTTAATAAACCAACTATAAAATAATTCCCAAATATGGTTTTTAGGTCTCGAAAATTATGAAGTTTATTTTTCTGATGTTATATGATGTTAATAGGACCTGAGAAAAATATAAACCAAGCCTCAAAAATTGGCATGGCTGTTTCCTAATTTTAATTCGGTTTAGAGTTCAATATATTATATAATTCCATATGATCATATTAGCTTGCATGGATATATTCTACTATTTTCTATAGATGACATATGATATATAAAGTGCTAGAAAAATACCAGAATAATTTTAGAACGTGTGAACAAGCAGAATGGATTTTCTCTTCTCAGCTAGCTTACATCGACACCAACAAATCTTCTGAGCTCACACGATCAAACCTCAGCCTCTACAATATTTTTCTGGTGTTCTTTAGGTTATAATAAGCTTATGAAAAATATGGGAGAGCTCCAGGATTTTTATTGTCGACTTTGGGAGGTTTTAGAGTCGGTTTAGGATTTTTACTAATCGATTATATTTATCTTAGTATATAAAACGTGTATTTATGTATATATATGGATAAAAAATCTATTTTTAGCTGGAAAATATTAGGATAAGTCCAAATTAAATTATTATACAAGTCTCTTTTTTTATTTATGATTAATTTCCTTTTTAAATAATTAAATAAATATATATATATATATAACTATTTAAATATGTATATTCGATCCATAAAATTTTTATACAGAATTTATATTTTTTTTTCATCTTTACAAAAGTAACATATTTTATCATTCATTATTTATTTTGATTATATATTGTCGAGTTCCAAATTTCTATGATTTTCTTTGTTTTAAATAAGTGTTATTACAAATTTTAAAACCTAAGGGCATTTCAGTCATTTTACATGTTTTAGAATTTGAGGTATTACATAGATAGTACCTAAATGCTAAATGCTTTATTTCATTACCTAGTTATGTCTACTCCCGGTATCCTACCCCTGCCTTATCTAATTTACATACGGAGAATGCTCTTCCCTCTTCAAGTGTACTTGATTATTCCTCAAAACACCTTTTCCCTGACTCTTTAGACGACTCTAGAAATAATATAGTTACACCATCACCCTTAGGATGTACACCTTTTATAGAAGACCCACACCTAAGACACCTAAGAGAATTCTATGCTAATACGCCACCTATTCCTTCACCAACCCCTATCCCTTTTCCCACTATATTACCCTCATCAACATTTGATCCCTAAGGATTCTTTATTCTCGAAGGATCAATGTTTCCTAGGAGACCCACACGTCCTCTGTCGCACTTACCTAGTTATGAGCCTAGCTTACTTAGGAGACGATCTTATGATTTAGCACCTTCCTCTTTCCCTACAAATCTTCCTATGTCATCTTGGAAATTTGAGGTTGGAGGAGATTCCCATAGGACACCTTTAGAAAATCAGGAAGATCAGGTTGAGAACATATTAAGTAGTTTAGAGGAACTTACTATTGATCTTCTAGAGAAGATAGAAGAAGGTCATAGTAATAGGCAAATAGAAAGTCAACATGATTTTAGTAAATTTAAGGATAAGCTTAGACAAACCCGTACCTAGATCTCTAAAATTCAAAAGGATCAAATGAAACATAACAATAAGATAGCCTTTGCCCACTTTAGGATCACTAATTTAGAAAAGATAATCGATGATAACCAAGTCCTTCATCGATTAGATATAGGAAGTCCTTCCAATTTTAGCCCTTAAGTTTTAGAAAAGTTCTCCACTAGTACACTTTTATTGCCCCATAAGTTTTAGAGTTAGAATTTTACCTTAGATACGTACTATAAATAATGGTACTAGTTAAGTAAAAATTGCTGTCATCGTGAACCCCCTAAAACCCTAATATCCTCTGGTGAAAATGGTGACTCCCTTCTTCCCCAAAAAATTCTGATCGATCTCCCTCTTCTTTCTTGATCCTTATGCTTAATAACACTTATACTATTATGGAATAATCTGAGTGTTATCTCCCTTTAGTCGATTTTTTATTTTGTTTCTGTTTCAAGAAGATTGGGATTCGATTCTTTCTATATTAAAGGGATTTGCTATTTCTTGTTATTGGGTATGTTATTCTGATTTGTGTTTTATTTGGACATGATGTGAGTCGGTTAGGGTATTGATGGGACTAAACCCTTGATTAGGGTTTTGTTTTTTATCTCCCTTCCTTCATTATTGCTGTTGCTGCTGTGTTTTCTGGTTTGTGAGTGCGCTTTAGGGTTTCTTTTAATTAGGGTTTCGTTTTTAGTGTTTTGTTTATTATCATGATGCATGGTGGTGATATAACTGGTGATAAGGGTTCCAAGAATAAGGATAAAGCTGGAACGATTAAAGGTAGAGATTCTATTGTTACTATGGATTCTAATAACAAGCCAAAGAATACCTCAATTGGTACTGATTTGAATGCATCTAATGTTACTCGTTTGTCTACTTCTAACGTTGCCCAAGAGGCTCCTCCACCAGGTAAAGATTGGAAGGTTCATTCTTCTACGAATAAGGAGGCTTTGATTAATAATAAGGGTAGTTTGCTGGGAGATGCACCGATTCTTAAATCTATCCTAAAGAAGGTTGTTCGCAATGCTCTTAGTAAGACAACCTCATCATCTTCTGTTTTAAATATCAAAGGGAATAAGGCTGCTATTGGTGATTCTAATGCTGTTAAAGGCATGGATAATTTGAAGTTGGGTGCTGGTGTGTATTCTATGGATGGTACGCAGGTGGATGTGTAAACTGATGGTATTGAACCAGGTTCTTTTGACGCTGGTTTGAGTAGTTCGAATGTTCCACAAGGGGTCTCACCTTCAGGTACTGTAACTAGTTCTTCTAATGAGGCTTTTTTGAATAATTTGAATGTTGCACAAAGGGTTACACCATCTGTTATTTCTGAGGTTGTTATGAATGATAAGGCATGGGAGAATAATAATGGTAATTCTGGTTTGAATGACAAAAATCTTAAGGATGTGAACAAAGGGGATTCCATGCACAATAATGGTAACCAAAATGATTCTACCCCTAAATTG
The DNA here is from genome assembly GCA_030686995.1 of Artemisia argyi. Classification (NCBI taxonomy): domain Eukaryota; kingdom Viridiplantae; phylum Streptophyta; class Magnoliopsida; order Asterales; family Asteraceae; genus Artemisia; species Artemisia argyi. Next base: position 84,755,092 of record CM060678.1, on the reverse strand, counting down.
TTTGCTGATATATTTAAGGATAATTTGGCTAAAAAGGTTGTTAGGGTCTCGGAGATGTGGAATGAGGAAGTTGTTGCTGGAGCAAACGTGGCCATTCCTTTGGAAGTGGTTAATGAGGTTAGTAACAGATTTTCCAATACACTTTACGGATATTTTATTGGAAAGAGGCTTGCATTTCCAATTGTTGAAAATCATGTTCGAAACACGTGGGCTAAGTTTGGTCTCCAAAAGGTTATGTTAAATAATGGATTTTTCCTATTTTAATTTGCGACGAAAGAAGGAATGGAAAGGGTGTTGGAGGAAGGTCCGTGGCTGATTCGTCTTGTTCCTATTATCTTGAATATTTGGACCCCGAATTCCAAACTTAAGAAAGATCAAATTACTTCAGCCCCGGTTTGGGTTGAGATCCATAATGTTCCTTTAGTGGCTTAGTCAGAAGTAGGTCTTAGTCTTATCTCTACGCAACTTGGTCTACCCATTATGCTACCTATACAAGCTCTATGTGTCTTCAATCTAGGGGTCGCAACTCTTATGCACGGGTTCTTGTGGAAGTCTCTTCGTTAACAGCCTTCCTTGACTCAATTGTGGTGGCGATTATATACCCTAATGGATCTGGTCATTCATTGGAAAAGCTTGATATAGAATATGAATGGAAGCCACCAAGGTGTGAATGTAAGATATTTGATCATGATGATAATGGATGTCCTAAATGGGTTAAACCGGTTGAGAAACCGTCGGTTGATGATGAGGGATTTATTGAGGTTAATACGAGGAAAGGTAAGAGTAAGCGACAAGGTAAAAAACAGATTGATGGTGTGCGGTTTCAAAAGCCCAATGAGTCATTTTATTATAGACAAGTTGTTAAGACCAATACGGATGGAGCCTCAACTTCTCAATTGATTTCTGGTACTTCTAACTCCAATTCTAATGTTAAAAATGTTGTCCATAAATCTAACTCGCTTGTGGAACATGAAGTTGATAAGGGTAAAATTCCTCAAATGTCTCCTAACGATACGAACGTCACTAAAACTCATGCAAATCAGCCCGTTAAGGAGGCTTACGTTAAAAAGACTTACATTAATGATAATATTGATTTGGTTTCATTGAGGAATTCTTTTGATGCTTTACATAAGGAAAATGATATTTTTTTTGTCGAATGATGGGATCGTGTCAGCTGATACGGGTGGTTCTAATGAGGTTATTGATAGTGATAGCGAAGTGGATGAGATTATTTATGTAAACGCTGATTCGGGTATCTTTAACAACACTAAGGAAGCAAGCACTTCCTCTGCTAGCGTTTCCCACGTATAGCATCGCCTCATGGAATATATGGGGAATGAACCAATCCCCTAAACAAAATGTGGTTCAGCAGGTTATTAGTGAAAACAAGCTTTCGGTTTGCGCGATTCTTGAATCTCATGTGGCAAGGTCGCGGCTTGATGTTTTGTGTTCTAAAGTTTTCCGCAATTGGGATTGGACTTCTAATGGGCATTTGTGTTCTAAAGGCTCTCAAATTGTGTTGGGTTAGAACTAGGAGGAGGTTGATTTGAACATTATTTATATGGCCAACCAAGTTGTCCACACATGTATCCGATTTAAAGCGGATAAAAGGTAGCTTTTCTGCTCTTTCATTTATGCCCATAATAGATATATTCATAGACGTTCTTTGTAGGATAATCTGAATTTGCATACGTTGTATGTTCGGAATAACCCTTGATGTCTTCTTTGGGATTTTAATTCGGCTCTTAACTTAAAGATGAGAGATGATTATTTTTGTATTTTTATATTTTTTTGAAAGCAAGTAAATATCTCGGGTTTGAAGGATTTAGGCGGAATTAGTTGCTAGTCAACTAACCCAATACTAAAGATGCAATTAAAAGTAAATACTAGAAATGAAAATAAACTAAATTAACTAAGGTTGTGAGCAATAAGTGGAGAAAATGTGTTTACTTAGATTTCACTACTCCCTAGACATCTTTTACACGTTAATTACTTGTTACAGTTGCGTGGATGACAGATTGTATTCCTTAATACCATTCATGGGGTGGCGCACTTACTTCCCCAATCCTATGAGTGCCTACTTCACTCCTATGTCGAGCCGGCTAAGAAGCTCCTAACATGGGATCATTAGAATTTACTCATGCATTAAATACAACCAATAAAACCTAGTGCACATCGGTTCATGTTTCCTAAGACGTTCAAGCATGTTACCATTTGGAGATCTACCAGTTTTCTTAAGCCTAACATTGAAATCATTCATCCAATACAACCATAAACAAGTAATCAACACATAATTAACATCTAGGTTTCATTAGATCTAACCAAACACAAGATAGATCTAGCCTAGCGTTGTGGAATCAAGACAAGAACAAGATATAGACAACCAACACATAGACATATTGATTGAATTAAAAGAATACTTATCTCAATTACACATGAAAGGGTTCAAGGGCTGAGAACCCTTGAAAAACCTGTAAAATTCGTACTAAGTTCGGCCTTAGGGTTTCTCCAAAACTTCCTCTCTTAATGTGTAAAAATTAGAAAACTATATATAGGAAATAGGGTCTGACGGCCTCAAGACCAAATTGGTGACGCCGTCATCTCGCCGCCAAAATACTTCTCGGACTGCCTAGATCTACTTCTGACGCCGTCAAGTGTTATGTGTTTCCAGGCTGTCATGCATTTTACTCTTGACGCCCTACCTTGTGACGCCGTCATTTCTGTACTGGGTCGTCATGAAAATTACTCGTGACGCCGTCAAGATTTTCTTCTTGACGCCGTCACCTACTGTTCCCAGCTTGGAAAATTGAGACTTTGTCGTTTTCTTCACTTTTATGCTCCAAAAACATCCAAAATGACTTCTTTTCCATATTTCACTCCCAAAGTACCTAAAATCACAAAAGGAACGATTTAGGGGAATATTTGATCAAATAAATTCAATTCCGGGCTTAAATGACCCCCTAAAAGTGGTTCTTTTTTCGCCTCATCATATACCCTTACACTTGAGATTTGCTTGTCCTCAAGCAAATGCGCTTTTATTCTACTCAAAATACAAGTTAGGGGTCATTTAACACTAATATAAAAGTAATTACAACAAATAATCGTTCCACCAAAGACCAATAGACAAGCACGGAGGTCATACACAAGCACCTCACAAATAGTGTTTAGATACTCACATCTCTCGGGTGTAATAAATATAAATTACAATATGGAAACGGAAGATATCTCTCACTACCTGTCATAGCAAAATAGATTACCATAGGCTTGGGAAAGGATCAAACCTCCACCACATGGCGTAAGCACCTAGGATAAACTATCAAAGAGGTCTTTTAAAGGGTTGTAACGTTAGTTGTAGGGATATGAAATACACGGTTTTGTTGGATAAAGGCAGTCTTTACTGGTGGCGAGTTAACAATCTTGGTTAATTACATGTAGAATATGGCGTTGCTAAGCCAAGATTAGACTCGACTTAAGCTAATAAATGAAAAATAACAAAAAAAAAACATAAAATAAACATAGAATAAAAAGGGATGGTAGTCCGTATGTTTTTTCTCTTTTCTCTTTTTCTATTTTTTTTTCTTTTTCTTGATTTTTTTTTCTTTTTTTTTTTTTTTTTTTTTTTTTTTTTTTTTTTTTTTTTGCATACACTCTTACCCTACCATCCAAAATAATACATCATAGGGAATGAAAATTCCCCTTACACTTGAATTTTTACATACTTTACAATAAACTAATCTAATGACTCGAATTAAGAAAATCAAAACACTTGGAGTACTTTTAAGATTAACGTACATATGGGGGTAATAAATGATGTTCTTCCCCATTACTCCATAAAATAAGCACTTTACCCATGAGTCCCAATCGTCCCAAAACAATATGTACAAGGATATGACTCGACTTAGCAACCATGTAATCAATTAGATAGTTAACTTAGGGTTTAACAAATAACAATAATGCACTAAAAATGAGCGCATACACGGAAGGCTAAGGCGATTTGGTTGTACATTTAAGTGGGGTGTAACAAATTCTTCCTTTAAGTAAAATGTTTAAAGTTAGAAACGAAAAGATAGGCTCGGAGGGGTGTACTAGGGGTTTCGTGTACTAAAAATGAGTACAACGCTAAGGGTGTGGGAAAAATTAGTTGACTTAAGTAGTCAAGCAATATGACTTAAATGGTCAAGAAATTATAATACGGGTTTAACACAAGGGTGATCCTAATGCCTCTTATCATGTAGTAAATCCTACCACACGAATGTAGTCTCACTAGCAGTCTCGGGATGCATCACTAACGCAAGTTGTAGAATCTAAATGCTACCGGTACACTCATAAGCACTAATAGTAAATGCTTTTTCTATCAAATCGAAAGGCGAACCTCACATATTTGGGTGGAAAATTTTTCTGAATATACGGTTATGTGCTAGTCATACAATCTCCTATCCATGAGACGCTTGCTATGGCTAAAGTTTCACTCCTAAATGTTGTAAAAAAATTTAAATTTGGCGCTAAAATTACACTAACAAGTGTTTCTCATAGTTTTATTACACATCTACTATCAAACAAAGCAAACTCAAGCGAAAGTGTATTTGTAAGGTATCATCATTTTACCCTCCCCTTACACTTAAGATGAACATTGTCCCCAATGTTCAAGTAAAGAATGTAAAAGTGAAATAAGTAAAACAAATGAAATCAAATACTCCCCTGATTCGCACGGTATGGATAATTAGGTGGCCAGGTTAAATCTTCCTCCAAGAAAATGAACAATCAAAGCTTCCCTTCCGGAATATAAATCATCTTCTTGTCATACATAACCTGTAAATCCTGAGAAAATAGACAAGACAACCTCGCATAAAATCGGCGGCATCCTATATAAGTTACTAAATCCTAGAAAACAAAGTAAGATATAATGCTTGTGGAATGAAGTTTGCAGATTTCCTGGAGATTATAAAACTTAATAATTCACAAAAACCATAAAACTCCGTTAGAAAAACAAAACCGGTAAAATTTCCAGATTTTTACACGTGACGCCGTCAAGAGTAAACTCATGACGCCGTCAGGATTGACCTGCAGAAATTCTTACGTTAAGTTTCCGGAAAATTTCTGGAAAAACTTGGTCCTACTTCCTGGAAAATCCTGCAAAACTTCATTATGACTCAATACAAGCATTTGACTCTAACAATTACGAATGTACACGTTTCATTTAATATTGTGGAGAATCATGATCGGTTTGTTTCTTAAAAACATATTTGGGGTTTCCCCTTACACTTATCTTTTGCAAAAATACATTTAGGTGGAGTTAAGACTAGGCCAAAACGCTCTAATCTGTTCTTGGGATTGATTTACATTCGTGTCTATTGATTCCAGTCCAGTTCGGGAGTGATTTGAACTAGTTTATTGTCGGTTCTATTGGATCGATTTATTAGGGTTTCTTGTAATTGCTTGGATTTATTAGCCGACTTTGATCTAGTCGGTTTTGTTTCTTTATTTATAGTCGATTGTTCTCAATTTATATCATTACTGTTCGACGATTATCATGGTGGGAGGCTAGTTTTTTGGTTATTATCGCTATAAACCCTAATCGTTATCGATTAGAGTTTTATCTTCTTTATTCGGGTCGCATGCTTGCTGCTTGTTTGATTATTGTTTGTTGGTTGTTTTGCTGCTGGATTTGAGAGATGAATAGGGGTTTTTTGAGTCCTAAGATTGCTAAGAAGGTTGCTAACGTTCCTAGTGTTGATGTAGGAGTGTTAGCTGCTCGTATGAAACGCTTGAAAGGAGATGAGGTTGAGGACGCCGGTGTTACTCAGCCTAGGCAAGCTATGAGGGTCGTTAATCCTCAAAGCACATCAAGACCAGAGGGTATTAATGATCACGTGAGTACTTCGGGTGCTACAACACAACCTAGCATGATTGATAAACAAGTGAAGCCGGTTTCACTTGGTGATTCTTCTACTGATTCAGTTGGGATTAGTGGGGTTACGGTTGACACTAGTGTTGGAGATGTGGCACAAGGGGCTGATGTGGGGATTAAGGTTAATGATAAGGTTGATTTGGATGATACGGTACAGCCTAGTGTGGTTGAAACGCAGCCTGACGTGGAGCAATTAATTGCTAACGCGCACAAGCATTTTGATGATGCCATGAAGAAACTTGATAGTGATATTGCTAACATGGCGTCTTCCTCTTTGAATACTTCGGGTGGTTCGAATGCCAATAATGTTACTAGTCCTAATACGTCATTTAGTGAGGCTATGAAAACCCAGAAGTATACTAGTGTGGAGGAGGTTTTCAAGGCTAGTTCTGATAAAGTGCCCAATACTTATTACGTGGGTGACAGTTCTAATGGGGGCGGATCAAACACAAGTGCTAATATGAGTGGTCCTACTTCGTTTGCTAATGTGGTGAATCCGGAAAGGGTAACTAGGAAGGTTAATTTTCGGTCTTTGGTTAATGAGGTGCGTATTGAGAACCATGATACTTTATTTCCAAAGGCTGCTATGGAGGGTGTTTTGAACCGTTATGATAATACTCTTGTTGGTTTCTTTGTTGGCAAGAATATTGCATTCCCGTTGGTTCAAAACTATGTCACTAATACGTGGGGTAAGTTTGGTTTAAAGAAAGTGATGAAGAATGATGATGGGGTTTTCCTCTTTAAATTTGATTCAAAAGAGGGTGTTGATAATGTGATGCAACGGGGTCCTTGGATAATTCGTAGTTCTCCTTTGATTCTTACTAAATGGACTCCTGATGTGTCGCTGACTAAGAGTGAGGTTACTAAACTGCCCGTGTGGATTAAATTGCACAATGTGCCATTGCTTGCTTATTCGGAAGACGGCTTGAGCTTGATTGCTACTCAGGTTGGTAAACCTATTATGTTGGATGCGTTTACAAGCTCAATGTGTTTTGATTCATGGGGCCGTATTAGCTATGCTCGTGCGTTAGTGGAAATATCTTCCGATTCTGAATTAAAGCATGAGGTTACTATGGCTATACCAAAGAAGGATGATAGTGGTATTATTTCTGCATGCATCAAGGTTGAGTATGAATGGAAGCCTCCTCACTGTTCATTGTGTAAAGTTTTTGGGCATGATCGTAATGGTTGTCCAAAATGTGTCAAGGAGCCGGTCTGTTCTACTAATGTTGCTGGTCCCACTACTTCGTTCGAAGAGACCGATGATGGTTTTAAGGAAGTTCATAATCGGAAGGCTAAAGGTAAAGGTAAGAAGTTGTCAAGTGGTATTAATTTGAGCAAGGGGCCTACACTAGCTCCTAAAAAGAAAGTATATGTTGTTAAGAATAAAACTCAAGATGCCACTTCTTCTAAAGTAGCTAATGCAAGTGGTTCATCTGTGCCTACGTCTAATCAGTTTGGGGTTCTTGATGTGCATGATTCTGATGTTAATGATGTTCCTAGTGCATCAAATGGTATCCCTAGTGGTGAGGCTGATTTGGAACGTCCTTGTGTTAGTAATACGGTTGCGGAAAAGGTAGGACCTCATGTGAGTGGTGCATCAAGTGGTATTTCTAGTGGTGAGGCTGATTTGGAACGTTCAAGTGGTAGTAATAAGGTAGCGGACAAGGTAGGATCTGATTCAATTGGTAGTAATAAGCCTAGTTCTTCTTCTACTCCTTCGGTTGCTGCTACTAAGTTAAATAACCCATTTACTAAGGTAGGGGCTGTGGTTTGTTCGGATAGTGATGATGATGAGGTTTTGGAGCCGGTGACTACTAGTTATCATACTTCAGGAGGTGGTGGCTTTGATTTTGAAGATTTCATGGATGATGATTATGCTGCTCAAGTTTATGATCTTCCGGGACACTTGGCTGAATTTTGTGACATGTATGATATTAATCTCCAAGGTCGTGGTAGAAAGTAATGTTTTTTTTAGTTTGGTAGGTCATAAGATTGGTTTGTCTTTCTTATGATTAGTTGTTTGGTTTTTGCTGTTTGTAGCATGTTTGTTGCCCATGTAACGGGCCGAGATGAGAGATTCACTCTCATCCGTTGTACTTAAACGTTTGTTGGTTAATGCATTTTGCCAGGGTAAAGCCCTTTTACCCAAAAAAAAAAGACTAGGCCAAAACAACAAAGTAAAGTATTTCCACATTTTAGTTTAGAAACATGATCTACCAACAATAAAAATAAAGCATGCATACGGAAGCAAATAACAAACAAACAAAAATAAAAATCACACAAATAAAAACACACAAATAAAAAAAACACACAAATAAAAAAAAAATACACAAATAAATAAAGCTTGGGTTGCCTCCCAATAAGCGCTTGTTTTGTTCGAGTCACGAGCCTGACTCTACCCTTATTTCACAAAGATATGGGAGGTTTTCCCTACACTTAGGATTAAGTGCGGGTGGAAATAGCGATACACACCCTTAGGGTGTAAATATGCTTCGTGAGGAAAGAGTGGTGGATGAACTATATGCTCAAAGGGGTGTGCTCCTATCATCATAACCTTACCTAATTCAATTGGGTTAGTGGGCGAATTGAGGTTTTCTCCTAGAAAGGGATCATTTTCTAACAACTTCGAGAGACTCCTAGTTGGGAATCCATCTTGACCTAATAAACCCGGTTTAAACCCATAATGTTTCTTGTGATCAATCACAAATGGGTGGTGTAAGCATGTAAGGTAATTTTCCACTCCTATATTGGCTTCCTCTCTACAAGGCTTAGAGTCCACTACCTTTATCCTAAGACTACCCGGACTATATGGTTTGATGGGTGGATCGGAACCTATTTCAATTCCTAAATTTTCATCCAAGGATGGAAGATTAGGCAACGGTTTTGGTTGAGGCTCCGGTTCATCAAAACTAGGAACTTCCCTAGAATTAAGAGTAAGGTTATCATTATAAGTATTCAAACCTATATCCTCTAGTTGTGCTTGGTCCAAGGTTTCTACCTCTATTGGGGTTCCTATAGTCTCTTCTACTTCTTCCGGGTAAGTCACGGGCGGTGTGTGTGCCTCAAATGATGGTAGGACTTGTGGGGTACTTAGTGGGCTTACGTTACTTACCTCATTCTCCATTTTATCTAGATTACCTATGTGTTTGTTTTGTACTATGGCATTACATGACAACCACTTAGGTATCTCAACACTAATATATTCATCCCCAAACAAACTTGTTTCATGATCCTGGAAATTTATATTCAATTGACTTGTACTAACGTTTGTTGGGTTGTCCACCCTATAATAATATTAGGCACAATCTTCTATGGCATCCCATGCTTCTTCAGCACTTAATTCCCTAAAGTCCCCATTGGCAAAATCCTCAATGCGCATTTGGTCATATTGGCCAACACGATAGTAAAAGGTTCGGGTTAGGGATGCTAAAGCGAAACTATGATGAGGGAATTTTCGGAGTAAATTTCTAAAACGAGTACATGCATCATATATGGGTTCATCTCGATATTGTTTGAAATTCGAGATGTCAATAGGGTAGAATGGCCTTTGTGGTTGGTGGTATGGTGGATTCGCGTACTCCATAATGGTGAACGGAAGAGTCAATGGAAATTACGAACAAACACACAAAGAAAAAGATAGACTAAAGAAATCCTAAAAAATAAAAATAAAATCTTACTAGAAAGGAATCTAGCAAGTAGACCTAATAAAAAGAAGTTCTAACCTAGACAATAACTATTCCCCGGCAGCGGCGCCAAAAACTTGATGCGTGGGGATCGCACCAGGCTTTACCTCTCAAGGGATCTTGAGAAGCTTACAACCCCCACCAGGCAGTGTACCTGATCGTTGTAGTATAGTATAGTGACAAGTACCGGGGGATTGATCGTTCAGCTAGGAATAGTGTCGCTAGGATTAGAAAACCTAATTACTAGTGCTAAAGATGAGAGATGATTACTTTTGTATTTTTATATTTTTTTGAAAGCAAGTAAATATCTCGGGTTTGAAGGATTTAGGCGGAATTAGTTGCTAGTCAACTAACCCAATACTAAAGATGCAATTAAAAGTAAATACTAGAAATGAAAATAAACTAAATTAACTAAGGTTGTGAGCAATAAGTGGAGAAAATGTGTTTACTTAGATTTCACTACTCCCTAGACATCTTTTACATGTTAATTACTTGTTATAGTTGCGTGGATGACGGATTGTATTCCTTAATACCATTCATGGGGTGGTGCACTTACTTCCCCAATCCTATGAGTGCCTACTTCACTCCTATGTCGAGCCGGCTAAGAAGCTCCTAACATGGGATCATTAGAATTTACTCATGCATTAAATACAACCAATAAAACCTAGTGCACATCGGTTCATGTTCCCTAAGACGTTCAAGCATGTTACCATTTGGAGATCTGCCAGTTTTCTTAAGCCTAACATCGAAATCATTCATCCAATACAACCATTAACAAGTAATCAACACATAATTAACATCTAGGTTTTATTAGATCTAAGCAAACACAAGATAGATCTAGCCTAGCATGATGGAATTAAGACAAGAACAAGATATAGACAACCAACACATAGACATATTGATTGAATTAAAAGAATACTTATCTCAATTACACATGAAAGGGTTCAAGGGCTGAAAACCCTTGAAAAACCTGTAAAATTCGTACTAAGTTCGGCCTTAGGGTTTCTCCAAAACTTCCTCTCTTAATGTGTTAAAATTAGAAAACTGTATATAGGAAATAGGGTCTGACGGCGTCAAGACCAAATTGATGACGCCGTCATCTCGCCGCCAAAATACTTCTCGGACTGCCTTGATCTACTTCTGACGCCGTCAAGTGTTATGTGTTTCCAGGCCGTCATGCATTTTACTCTTGACGCCCTACCTTGTGACGCCGTCATTTCTGTACTGGGTCGTCATGAAAATTACTCGTGACGCCATCAAGATTTTCTTCTTGACATCGTCACCTACTGTTCCTAGCTTGGAAAATTGAGACTTTGCCGTTTTCTTCACTTTTATGCTCCAAAAACATCCAAAATGCCTTCTTTTCCAGATTTCACTCCCAAAGTACCTAAAATCACAAAAGAAATGATTTAGGGCAATATTTGATCAAATAAATTCAATTCCGGGCTTAAATGACCCCCTAAAAGTGGTTCATTTTTCGCCTCATCAGTGCGCATGCTATTTTTCAGCCTTATCGTATTTCTGACCACTCTCCAACTATTCTTACTATTCCTACCTCTTTTTCCTTTAAACCTCGGCCTTTTAAATTCTCTAACATTATTGTGCAGAATTCTGAATTTAAAACGCATGTAAAGGAATGTTGGGATACTAATATTAGCGGCTTTTCCATGTTTCGTATTGTTCGCAAGCTCAAGTTGTTGAAGAAGCCTTTGCGAAAGCTGTTACATAATGAGGGGAATATTCATGAGAAAGTTATTAAACTTCGTCTTGAGTTAGATGTTGTTCAAAGGGCCCTTGATTTTGATCCATTTAATTTTGATATTAGAGAAGAAGAAGCGGCCTATCTTAATGCTTTTAATGAAGCTATTCTGTTGGAGGAACGTTTTTTGAAGCAAATGGCTAAAGTGGAGTGGCTTCGTGTTGGGGATTCTAACTCTGGTTACTTTGATAAGGTGGTCAAGAGCCGTAAAGCTAGGAGCCGGATTGATTCTGTTTGTAATAGTGAGGGGGTTTGGTTTAAGCAAGACTAAGTCCCTAATGCGTTTGTTAACCATTTTACTTCATTTCTTGGTCAGGAGGGCTATTCTATTCCGTTTGATGATAATGACCTTTTCAATACCACTCTTGACCCCATTGTTGCATCGCATATGGTTCGGGAGGTTACGGCTCAAGAGGTTAAGGATAGTATATTTTTGATGGGTGATGATAAGTCTTCGGGTCCTAATGGGTATTCTGCTGCTTTCTTTAAGGCCGCCTGGGATGTTGTTTCTAAGGATGTTACTAGAGCGGTTCAGGAGTTTTTCGTTAATGGTAAGCTGCTCAAAGAAATTAATCATACGACTATAGCTCTTCTTCCTAAGGTTTCATCGCCATCCCGGATTAATGATTTTAGACCTATCTCTTGCTGCAATGTCTTATATAAATGCGTTAGCAAGATTATTGCTAACCGGATTAAGGAGAGTTTAACATCATTAGTTAGTTTAAATCAATCCGCTTTTGTTCCGGGTAGAAGGATTTCGGATAATATCTTGCTTGCTCAGGAGCTTATGCATAATTATCATCTTGATCGAGGTCCTTCTAGGTGTGCCTTTAAGGTTGACATTCAAAAGGCATACGACATAGTGGATTGGAGGTTTTTGAAGAGTATTCTTATTGGGTTCGGTTTTCATCCTCGGATGGTTGCGTGGATTATGGAGTGTTGGGAATTCTGCTAAGAGAGAATTCTGCTAAAGAATCTGCTGATGAATTCTACTGAAGAGACAGATTCTGGTTATAGAGTGTTTCTGCTGAAGTCTAGTTTCAGCATTATTAGTTACTGGGGATATAGTTATTCCGTGTTTTATGTAATATAGTTAGGATATGCATGAGTTTATTTAGGAAATGGTAATGCATATCTTTTAGAAGTTTTAGAATATACGTTTCTTGTGAAACAGTTTAGGGTTCCTTGTGTATAAAAGGAACACACTATTATGTATTGAGTTACGTTTTTTAGAAAACACTTTTATTGTTATTGAAAAGATCCATAGAGGATCAATTGTTCTTAGTATTAAAACTTGTGTTTGTTTCCGCTTTAAAATACAAGTTACAGAGATTATCTATTAGTGTGTTGGTGATTACATTAACATAACTAACGATCCTAGAGTGCTCAGAAGATCTATCAAGGTCTAAGTTTCAACATGGAGTGTGTCACATCGACGCCATTTTCTATGAGTGTTAATGACGTCTTGCATGGATATTTTAAGGGTAAAAGAGGTCTCCGGCAGGGTGATCCATTGTCGCCATACTTGTTTATTCTTGTCATGGAGATTCTTACTCTCATGATTCATCGTCGGGTTAGATTGTCTGAGTTATTTACTTTTCATCACAAATGTTCTAATTTGAATATTATTAACTTGTGCTTTGCTGATGATTTGTTTCTCTTTGCTCATGAGATGTAAATTCGGCCCAAGTTATTATGAACGCGTTGGAAGACTTTAAGATTGCCTCTGGTCTCACTCCTAGCTTGCCTAAGAGTACCGCGTATTTCTGCAATGTTCGTAATCAGGTCAAAATCGCCCTTCTCCAGGTCCTTCCATTTGAAGAAGGGTCTCTCCCGGTTAAGTATTTAGGAGTGCCGTTGGTCTCTACTAGATTGTTGTTTAGAGATTGTAAAGAATTGATGGATCGGTTGTCTAATCGCATTAAAGACTAGAGAAATAAGTCACTTTCTTTTGTTGGTCGTTTGCAACTTATTCAATCAGTGCTTTCTTCTATGCATATTTATTGGGCTTCGGTTTTTATTCTTCCGGCTCGTATTGTTCATGACCTCGAACAGCTTATGAGAAACTTTCTTTGGTGTCATGGTGAGTTGAGTCGTGGTAAATCTAAAGTTGTTTGGGATGTTGTTTGTTTGCCTAGGCAAGAAGGAGGTCTCGGTATTAGAAGGCTTTATTCCTTTAATAATGCTTTGATTACATCTCATATTTGGAGCATTGTTACGGGTAAGGAATCCCTTTGGGTGAGATGGATTCATGCTTATAAGCTTAGGGACTGTAATTTTTGGGATGTTCTGTGTATGGGTAATATGTCTTGGAGTTGGCGGAAAATTCTACAGCTTCGGCCTCTTATTCGCAGATTTATATGGTATAGATTAGGGGATGGTGCTAAAGCTTCTGCTCGGTTTGATTCGTGGTGTGATATCAGTCCTCTCTCGCATGTTGTCTCTTCCAGTGAGATTCATCGTGCGGGGTTTTCTTCAAGCGCTTGTGCTCGTGATATTGTTGGAGATGATGGTTGGGCGTGGCCTTCAACGTGGGAGGCTAGATTTCAGCAGCTTAATTCGATTATAGTTCCTAATTTGGTTAATCATATGGAGGATCGCTTATTTTGGCGTACTAATGATGGGTTTTTTATGAATTTCTCGATTTTGTTGGTTTGGGACAATATTAGGCCTCGTGGCTCTACCGTGGACTGGTTTTATGTGGTGTGGTTTTCGCATAGGATTCGAGACATGCTTTTCATCTTTGGCTGGTTATGAAAAGGAGATTAAGGACGCAGGATATGATGAGAGTTCAGGATGATGGTTCTAACAGTGATATTCTGAAGTGCCTTTTATGTAGGGTTCGATCACCTTTTCTTTGATTGTTTGTTTTCCTCGCATGTTTGGGATTCGTTGAAGCTTTTTGCAGGTTTTGGGTCTATGCCTTCATCGTTGGATGCTATTGTGCAGTTTCTTATTCCTATGGCGAAGTCTAGATCCGTTCGAAGTAGTGTCTAAGCTCTTGTTTGCGGCTACATCTTATGTTATTTGGCAAGAGAGAAACAACAGGATTTTTAGGAAGCAAAAAAGATCATAAGCTCAAGTTGTAGATTTAAGAGCTTGTAGATTCAAGAAGACGGCATCAGTGAAAGATCTTTTGCGCGTGTGGAAGTTACCTCAATCTCTTATGCTCTCCTAATGGCAAGCTTTTATATGGATTTTTATTTTCATAGATGGTGTGAGAAGGAGGGTTCGGTCTCTTTGGATGTTGCGTATGGCTTTTTGGATTGTTCGTTGGAGATCCAATTGAGTGCTGTACTCTTTTTTCCCTTCTCAAGGGTTTTTCCTTCAGGTTTTTCCTTGGAAAGGTTTTTATGGAGGCAGTCTCATTTGGTTCATCAATCTCCTTCGAAGCGGCTTATGGATAGTTGTGGTGATTCATGTTTCCTACATTGGTTATTTTAGTTACTATATGTTTCTAGTTTGTTTCGCTTTGTGGCATGTCACAAGCGTTTAGTGGTTAGAAGTTGTTCGAGCATTGCTTGAGGTTAATGTGGTATTTCTGCCACATTTTTTTTTTGGTAAAGGGGAGTAATCCTGCACCCTGGTAAAATACATTAATCAAGAAAACGTTTCAGTACAATGGATGAGAGTGAGTCTCCCATCGAAGTCCCTAAGGACACTACCACTACCACTATATAAGAATGACAAGCCATTCTTATAACTAACAGATCTAAATACTACTAACCATGACTAGCAATAAAAATACAATACATCACAACTCAAATAAACATTTAAGTCTTCTTAGTCATCCTAGCGATCCAGATCATAAACATGCGAACATCCAGCTTCAACCAATTGCGACTTCTATTAGTATTATGCAAGCATAATCTAATAACCTAATAAGAGTGACTTCCCATAGCAAATTGAACTTGAAGCATAAACAATGGTCTAAGCGACCCAACCTTCCAGCATATCCGAACTTGAACCAATCTTCCAACAAATACGAGTGAAACTCATGAAGACATCCAATGATCAAGTCACAATGCAATACACCTCCCTTCCAACACTATTCGAGATAGCAGCAGTAAAGCAACCACAATCAAGAACCAAACTGCAGTAAGTGCAAAAAACACCAAGACCAACAGCAAAATAGTGTGGTAACCGAGCAGCAACATGAACCAGCACATACGAACCCAAGACCAAAAGAGAATCAAGTAGATAGGTCTTTGATGATCCGACAAGGATGCATGAACAAGAATCGTAGCACATGACAAAGCATACAAGAGCTTGACCAATCTTCCAACGGATCTGAATGAAACTCATGAAGAAAATCAATGATCAAGTTACAATGCCAACAAACAATATGACACGAAATTGAATACCCATGAGCTGCCAAGTGCAACCAAGATTAGAATGCAATCCATTAGTAACAAAATCTGCCATAGAATAACATCCAGCACTAGTCACGCATTAGGATTAAACGAAAATTTGCATGACTACACCGAGCAAATAACAACCAGATCTAGGGTTTCGACACCCTAACATTGATCAGCAGGAAAATATGATCTGTAGATGAGAATAATAGAACAAGCAATCCTACCCAACAGATCGATTCCATAACCACCTCTCCCTTTAATAACCCACGAACAGATTTACACATCTCCATGAAGGAAAACGTCCAGGCAGAAACCACCCAACCGATACCTATGCATTGAAACAACCAGATCCATCCTCACATAACACACATAATAATCAAAACCCTAATAAAGGGTTTCTTAACCATAAAGAGCAGCAAATCATACCCCACCATGCCTCAAAATAAAATATACGCATCATCATGAGGAGTATTACAAATCAGAAGGAACCGAACCCTAAAAGAAAAATCGATAACCCTAAAAAGATAAATCGATTACAATAATATTGTAGGGATTCGGTAATAAAACCCAAACTGCCCACTTAAAAACGAAACCCTAAAAAGAGTTTCGAAAAGAATGAAAAATATGAGCAGCAAGTAGATCGACCCTATTAAATATATATTCGATTAAAAGAAACCGACATATGAATCAAGGATAAAAAGAATCGATTACAATCAAGAGGCGGTTTAGAATACCCTAAAAACGATTTCACCAAGTAATATGATAAAACCGATTGGATTAGGATTAAACTCGCCAAAATAAAGAGAATTCCGATTAAGTAAAGAGTGAAAATCGTTACCAACCACCCTCAAAAGATTATTAGTACCCAAACCGTATTGCATACCCTTCATAAAAGGATAGAGAGGATGATTTAGGTAGGAATAATGGCCGGAATAGAGAAGGAGGGTGGCAGCCGGAATTCTCCACAAGGGAGAGAGAACTCTAGTATTTCTGCCACATTCCATTCTACTTAATTTTGTTCGATGATTAATATATTTTATCAGGGTGAATCCCTTTTACCCAAAGAATATGTAAGTTGGAAATGCCTATAAGATAAGTTATGATACTTTACCCTAAGTTAGAAATCCTTAAGTACTACCTATAATAGAAATACTACCTTCTTCTCTAAGTTACTTAGGATATCCCGAACCATAGAAAGTTATCCATCTCTAAGAAACATAACAAGTTAGGTACTTGTTATAATTCACCTTAGATTTTGCCTTACCTAGTATGACCTCTAAGTAAGGATAGATAGTTTTGATGCCTTACCATAAAACCTAATAAGATAGAGAAATATTCCTTAGGAATATTATTCTTGAACTTTAGGCATTATAAGGTTAAGATTAGGAGATTACCCCTTAGATACTTAGTAAGTGCTGATAGAGTAGGCTCCAAGGAAAAACAAATACACTCTCCATACTTACCTCTCCCCACAAAAACACCTTTTCTTTCCCTATCCGGCAATCTGCCTAAAACCTTTATCTTTCCCAACCACATATGGCATAAATAGAGATGCTTGTTAAACTTTTAGTTAAAACAAGTTATTTATGACCTTATGGGATTGTGATCTTCTTTCCAGTTGTTCTATGACATTGTATGTCATGTGTTACAACTCTTCCCATATTCTATTCTCTACCCTCTTCCGACACCTTAGATCACTTCCTCTATCATTTTATATGATACTAATGATGAGAATCCTTATTCTACATCATAACGATCTAATCTCTTTCTTCTTCATCGCTAAATCCTCATTTCTCCGAAATCTCTTAGTCTCCCCTAGTTAGAGAGTCTTCCCCTAACTATCCCTATATGCAAGTATATAACAGTTATATACAAGCATACTCTTATCCTTCCCTCTTTACTCCCTATTCCCTTAAGATTACTATGACTTCCGAAGTAGTTCTCCCCTTTTAGTAAAACCCGTAGTACCCAATCTCTGGTTTCCCTATACTTGAGGTAAGAAATAAGCTGTCCTTAGAAAAATATAAGAATAGATAGAAGATACCTTAAATCCCCTAGGTGAACCATCTTTAAGAAAGCATCAAGGAAATAGAAAGTAAGAATAGAAATTCTTAGGAAATAAACTAGAAAATCTATATCTGATAAGTTAGAAATAAGTAAGATATTACGAATAGATAAACTTAGCCTATGATAGGATTACTATATTATTAAAGATTAGGCAAAAGGAATCCTTAAGAATACCCCAAGGAATTAGAATTAAACCTAGAATCCTTGAATTTTATATAGGTTAGTTGTACGGGCATTCATTGAAGTTTTCATCTTATAGATAAGTGAATAGGAAGTTTTAGTTTTCCTATACCTAGTTTCTTAAGTTGTATGTCCCGTATTAGGAATTTTATCTCGGAAGATACTATGGATATTACCCTACCTGGTTTTAAGTACTTAGGACATAAGATAGAAAAATCTAGCCAAAGAACTAAGCAAGAAAATCCACCTAGAACTAGTGATACTTCTTGTAATACCTAAATATTCTAAACATGCAAAATTACCAAAATGCCCTTAAGTTTAAAAATTTGCAATAACATTTAAATAATACCAAAGAAAACCCTAGAAATCTGGATTTTAGAAACATATGATCAAATAAATTATGAATGAATAAAATTTGTCATTTTCTAAAAGTAAAAATATATTTCTTGCATAAAAATTAATTAAAGGGCCGAATATATATTTATTTGTATATTTTTATAATTAATTTTAAGAGTTAAAATACAAATATAATTAGGAAACTTGTAAATTCTATTGACTAGGCCTTATCCCATAATATCTCAGCTCAAGATAAGTACCCCACCCCTCCATATAAGGCTCCCACACGTTTTCTTTTCCCTAAAACCGTAAATCGACCCAAAAGAATTAAAACCGAACCCTAAAACTCACCAAAATCGATCTAAAGTATTCTGGTACTCCAAAGCATTTTTCTTGAACGTGTTTCAGTGATAAGAAGGTGAGACAAATCATGCTTGGGGCTGTGGTACTCTTATTTGAAAGCTAGGAGTTTTTATTCAAATTGTTTTAATCCGAAAAGTGCAAAAATCTATTCTGAGGCTCGATTTCTTCAAGGGTAATTTTTAATCACTCTTTTCACTTATTTGATTCATATTACACATAAAATGTCCATGCATGTTAAATAAATCGTGAGAATTAATTAGAAAACGAAAACCTTAATTTGCACAAAAGCCCTAATCGGCCTGAATAAAATTGTTGGTACTTTGATCTGAATTTTTCTACAATTTTTACATGTTATGTGAGCCATATAAAATCAGAACTTATATATTTGAAGCTTATGAATTTTTTTTTTGAGTTTAATTGATTCGAATAAAAGAAGAATAAAAGAAAAGAAATCGTATGAAGGTAGGGTTAGGTTTCTGGAAACTTTTAATATAATTAATAAGGTTTAAGGTTGTAATAATGAGGGGTAATGATTGGAAGAAAATAGGGTTAGGGTTTTGAGATTTAATTTGAAACCGAATGGATTTTTAAACTAGAAGGGTGTGTTTGTAATTTATTAAACTTTAATGACTAATTTTGTAAAGCATAAAAAGACATGAGGAATCTGTATAAAATAAGAATAGGGGAATATTTTGTAAAATTGATGATAAAAAGGTTTAACATGTAAACATGTAAATATTAAATATTTATGGATTGAATTAATTAAATAAACTCCAGGGTTAATTTTGTAACTTTACAAAATGGAAGGATTAAATCGTTAATATTGTAAATTTAAGTATTTATATGGATAAAATATGAATTGGTGATATTTACACTTTGAACCTTAAATGTTGGCAAAATGACATATTAAACCCTAAACTTGTGAAACTTGACATGTTTTACCTAAACTATAATTAATTGTCATCGATTTACCTAAAGTTTAAACCTAATTTAATGTGTAATCTCTCTTATTATAGAAACTTACTAAATTGGGAAACCTGCTAAAAATAAAAAGTTACTAAAAATGGAAAGCCGACAAAGTAGAGAAATCTGATTTAAGATAAGTTATTAATAATAAAATGATCCCTAATTCAAGTAGATATTTTGAAGAAGAAGTGAACTCTTCTCTTTTGTGATCCTTTCCTTTTAATCTCATTGCTTTGCTAAGGTATGGATATCTGACCTTACTCTTAAGGTTTCCTTTGTGATATGAACCTTTGATATGAACCTTCTGCTCTGAAACTTTCTGATTTAGACCTTTGCTATGATAACCTTGTTATTTGAACCTTCTGATATGACAACTATATTTTGAGCCTTTGTTTATAAACCTTTTGCTACCTAAGCTTCACAAGGCATGGGGGTTCCGTGTCCATGTTAGGGATGCACCTCTGACATGATTCTAAGGCAGTAGAGTGATGTTCTGCCACGTCCCCTTTCTGTTATATTATGTGCACACTTTATAATATGATTTATTTTAGCCAATCTGATTTTTGTGGGGGCGTATGGATGCATCCTAGATCTGCTACCTGTTATTTGTTATATGTTATTGTCTGGTGAATGTGGCTGTGTGTGCAATACGCATCCTTCACATTTCTGGGAGCTAGCTACATTTATTTGATTAGGACACCCTCATATAGTCTGATTATCTGAGAGGTCTCCCCTCTATATGATTATGAAGATATGTGATTATGATATAATTATGATATGTTTCTGAGCTCATGGTATATTCTGATTCTGTTTATATAAGTGATTGTATAAATTCCTTAACTAAACTACACATTACATTTCCGTACTATCCATTATGCCTAAATTATGTTTCCCAAATTATAACACTTATACTTCACCATATATATTTAGTTTCATTATTGTTAATCCGTTCACTGAGCTTTTTAAGCTCAGCCGCATTTCTTTTCACCGCGGCAGGTATTCAAGATAGCTTCTGGGATTGAGAGTAGAGTTGAGTGAAGATTTGACCATAGTCATCTTAGGTTAAGTTATTTATGTAAGACTTCCGCTTTTGTTCTATTATGTATGTTCTGATGTAACACCATACTATTGTGAAATCTCTACCTTTGTCGGATCGGGGTGTTACACTTCTAGCAAGCCTTTAGCCATAGAAACTTTTCCTCTCTCTAGCCCTCTTCCTTCTATAGGATCTTCATCACTAGTTAGGTAAAATACTCCACCCCTAGATTTTAAGTCTATAGGAAACTAGATAGTTCATTATGAAATATACCAAAACTCTTAGGAGGGAAACTAACTTTAAAGGAATCTAGTAAATCTTATCTTCCCCAGGATGCCATCTTACCAGGTATCCTATTCCCCCATCTTTTCTCCCTCTACCGCTTAATCTTATTCTCCCGTCTTCTCCCCACTCTACCGTGAAAACCTATTCTCCCGTCATCCCTAATTCTACCATTTCATCCTACTCTTCCGTCTTTTCCTACCCATCCGTCTCTCCCACACTTTTCTATTTCTCCCATTCCTTTCCACTCATTCATTCCTTTCTATCTCCCCATCCTTTTCTCCTCTTCCATTTAACCCTATTCTTTCATATTTCCCATTCCTCCGTTCTTCTTTCCTCTTCTCTTTCGTCTCTTCACTCTCTTCTTCCCTTTCCTTCTTATCCCTCCATTTCATTTTTTTGTCATTCCCCACTCTCTCTCACCCTACCCTCATACTCTTTTCCTCCGTCTTCCTACAATGTTCTAAGAGTTAGAACTTGTATTCCCTAATTTCTCGTCATTTTACAAGTTTCTATTAGTTAGAACTTGTAAGAATATCTATACCGAGCTTTAATCCTCATAATGCTCGACTATGATATTAAATCATCTTGTCTTGCAAGAGTTACAAGATCGAGATCGTCAACGTTCCTTACTCCAATCATGATTCAGGGTACAACCAAGTAACTAGTTGCTGACAGAATGACTGTAGAACTAGAAAATTTAAGCTCCCAACATGACTAAAATACCGGTAAATCCTTTGCCTAACCTGTAAGCATATAGCTTACAAGTTTCTAAACTAAACATTGTAAAATCTACAATGTTTTCCTAAACTTCGTGAGACAATCTCATGGAGTTTCTCACTTTAAATTCTGAGTCAAAACACTTCTTCACCCTTGTTCCCAAAACACTCCCATATCATACTTCATTAGTATTATCAACTCTCTACTTTCTTGATAAATACTACGATTTATAATCATCTTATTAAAATGAATCAGGATGCTTTTTCATTTGAAAGGAAAATTTTAAATCACTAGACTATGAATCTATAAATCCTTGCCTACAAGAATTGGGATGCCTTTACTTGTAAGCAACGAGATATAAACAAATGAGTCTAAGTATTTGGCATCTGTACAAACATTTCTCAATCCGTTTGTACAAAACCACTCATTTCTTCCGTCAATCTCACCCTTTCTTTCCCTCATCTTTATTTTTCTCCGCCTCTACTCCTATAGTTAACAAAATCACAGGACAAGATTTTCTCCAAGGGGGTAAGACTGTAAACACCAATTAACACCATTTCCTTCACAATACCAATATAGGTATTCCCACAGGTAAATTTTTGCTTTTCTTTCTTATGCATTGCATGTGATGACTCACTAGACCTACTCACGTATCCTCTTAAGCCAAATACCCTTATAACCATAACACAAGAACTCTTAATCTAAGATCACAACAACACCATAATAAGTAATCTATTATCACAACACACTAAACCTACCACAATACATAAACAAACCCTAATCAAACCCTAATTGAGCCCTATATGTTTATAAACCCTAATTGCTTATCTAAACTAGTTTGAAAGTGTTCAAGGCTTATGTAGGAGTTACATTAGGAACATTAGGATATCTTAGACTCTTTAAACCTTAGTGAAACCCTTTAGAAGCTTAGGTACAAGTCCCTTAAGCACAGAACCTTAAATAGGTCTTACAAGTCCCAAAACCAGGTTAAACCTTCCCAAAGCATCAACATAAGCTACCACCACTTAGTATAAGCCTCCTAAGACTTAATATTAGTCCTTAAGCACCCATAGGAACCTAATCTAGGCACTAAACCTTAAGATAAACCCAAATCTCTCACTAAGCAAGATTAGGACTAAACTAAACCTAAACTAGTTAAAACCTAAACATAAGCACCTTAAGCACCTAGCCTAGCACCTTGGTCACTCTAATCACTCACCCTAGCACCTCCCAAGCTAGCACACAAGGTGATGCATTGATGAGGCGAAAAATGAACCACTTTTAGGGGGTCATTTAATCCTGGAATTGAATTTATTTGATCAAATATTACCCTAAATCATTCCTTTTATGATTTTAGGTACTTTGGGAGTGAAATCTGGAAAACGAAGCAATTCAGACATTTTTGGAGCATAAAAGTGAAGAAAACGCCAAAGACTTAATTTTCCATGCTGGAAACAGTGTATGACGGCGTCAAGAGGACATCCTGACGGCGTCAAGAGTAAAATCGATGACGACCCAGAAGAAACATGAAGGCGTCACAAGTAGAGCATCAAGAGTTAATTCTGTGACGGCCTGCAAAAGGGGACTACATGACGGCGTCAGATCCAGATCTAGGCAGTCCGAGGAATTATTGGGCGGCGAGATGACGGCGTCAGACATTTGTTCTTGACGCCGTCACCCTCTAAAATCTATATATAGTTTTCTAATTTTCATTCATTAAGAGGAACTTGTGTGGAGAAACCCTAGGGTCGAACCTTGTACGTATTTTACAGCTTTTTCAAGGGTTTTCAGCCCTTGAATCCTTACATGTGCTATTGAGATAAGTCCTCTCTTAATTCAATCAATATGTCTATGTGTTGGTTGTCTATATCTTGTGCTTGTCTTGATTTCAACATGCTAGGCTAGATTTATCTTGTGTTTGCTTAGATCTAATGAAACCTAGATGTTAATTATGTGTTGATTACTTGTTTATGGTTGTATTGGACGAATGATTTCAATGTTAGGCTTAAGAAAACTGGCAGATCTCCATTTGGTAACATGCTTGAACGTCTTAGGAAACATGAACCGATGTGTACTAGGTTTTATTGGTTGTATTTAATGCATGAGTAAATTCTAATGATCCCATGTTAGGAGCTTCTTAGCCGGCTCGACATAGGAGTGAAGTAGGCACTCATAGGATTGGGGAAGTAAGTACGGCACCCCATGAATCGTATTAAGGAATACAATCCGTCATCCACACAACTATAACAAGTAATTAACGTGTAAAAGATATCTAGGGAGTAATGAAATCTAAGTAAACACATTTCTCCCATATATTGCTCACAACCTTAGCTTAATATAGTTTATTTTCATTTTTAGTATTTTATTTTGATTGCATCTTAGTATTGGGTTAGTTGACTAGCAACTAATTCCGCCCAAATCCTTCAAACCCGAGATTTTAATTTGCTTTCTAAAAAAAATATAAAAATACAAAAAGAATCATCCCTCATCTCTAGATCTAATCTTTAAATTTTCTAATCCTAGCGACACTATTCCTAGCTGAACGATCAATCCCCCAGTACTTGTCGTTATACTATACTACATCGATCAGGTACACTGCCTGGTGGGGGTTGTAAGCTTCTCGAGATCCCTTGAGAGGTAAAGCCGGGTGCAAACCCCATGCATCAAGTTTTTGGCGCCCCAGCCTGGGGAATAGTTATTGTCTAGGTTAGAATCTCTTTTTATTAGGTCTACTTGCTAGATTCCTTTCTAGTAAGATTTTATTTTTATTTTTTAGGTTCTCTTTAGTCTATCTTTTTCTTCGTGCCTTTGTTAGTAAATTAAATTGACTATTCCATTAACCATTATGGAAAACGCGAATCCACCCCTTTCCCCTAGAGAAGTGGTTGTGTTACGTGAACAAATTGAGAGTGAGATTAGGGAACTTAGGGAGCTTAATTAGTTGATTAAGGTTGAGCTCGACCATGCATTTAGTGACCTAGCGACCGCCTTGTATTCAAATGAGGACCTAGGGCCTAATGATTTTATGAATGTTGTTCAGTAACTTGAAGAGGGGGAAATAGATCCGAAGCTAAATGATTATTTTAATCTATACCCCACTAAGGAGGAGATTGCATATTATAATAATCTTATTGATGACCCTCGATCTCCTTTTACTAGAATCGAACCTAAGATAAAGAGGCAATCCTAAGAATGCTAAGATACCATGTATGATTGGGTATAGACACGTTGACAATGCTTACATTGACTTCAAATCCCCAATCAGCATTATGTCCTCAAGTGTTTCTAGGGTAAAAGGTCAAAAGACCCGGTAAATATATTACTCCAAAAACAGTTAAGTACAAAGGATATAGGTGAGTCCCATATCTCAGCCCGTTACATAGGCGAACTTACATAACAAGCTACTACCTATTTTCCAAAAGGAAAAAAACCACTACTCAAATGATAACAAAAGACAATGACAAAAATTACTTCCTAAGACCTTGAAGCTTAGTGCCGTACATGGCATTAAAAGCATCCAAATTTCCCGGAAGGTCATGAACCTGCTGCGCATAGTCATCGTACTCATATCCATCATAGTCATATTCACGCTCGTGACCCCCACCAAATAGATTAGCGGACTCATCAAACGTGTTAACAACCTCCTCATCATCACTATCATACACAACGACAGTTCCCACTTTAGAAAATGGGTTAACCCTCTTAGTAGAAGAAGTAGCTGGAGAAGAAAAAGAATCAGGTTTAGAAGATCCAACCGTTACCTTTTTATTCAGATCACTCACAATAGGTTCTTGTGATGTATTAACAGTCTTAACAGACTCATCCTGTTTAGCTTCCTCAGTTCTGCCAGACGTCTCATCCAAAGTCACTTCCTTAGTAGGAATACCATAAACATCAGTATCATCCATATTAAGTGCATCAAACTGATTAGATGTAACAATCTTTGCTCCACTAGTACTCGGCATATCAACAGTCTTCTTCTTGTTAGCATCCACTATCTTGGGTTCATGAGGAGGTACTTTGGGTCGATATTGCATCTTCTTACCCACACTAGGTTTTGTAAAACCTCCTTTAATAGTACCAGATTGATCACCACTATTACTCTTCTTCTTATTTTTTACAGGTTGGAAACCATCATTAACACTGGGCTTATGTTGAGTAGTAGGGGGGACAAACTTAGGACAATCAGTAAAAGTATGACCAAATACCTTGCACTTATCACAACGAGGCGGTTTCCATTCATATTCCACTCTAATCATCTCAATAGTCGAGCCCGTCCCATCAAGCAAAGGTATTTCAACAGTAATACTATCTCTAAGCACCTCATCAGACTTCACATCAATCATGCATCTAGCAAAGCTACTACGGCCCCACGATTCCTTGCACATTTGGTTGGTGAAAGCATCTAATCTTTTGGGCATACCAATCAATGTAGCAAGAAGGCTAAGACCATCTTCAGAAAACATAGCGAGAGGAACATCATGGAATTTAACCCACACCGGGATGTTGGTCAAATCCTCTTTAAGTAAATTGGTGTTTAGTGTCCATGGTTTCAGAATAATAGGAATATTTCTGATCAACCAAGGACCGTTTTCAAGCACATCATCAACACCTTTACTCGAATTGAACTTAAAGAAAAAGAACCCCTTAGCATTCATCATTACCTTTTGAATACCAAACTTAGCCCACGCATTGCGTACATAGTAATCAACAACAGGAAAAGCAAGGCGTTGCCCAAGGAAATACCCATAAAGAGTATTCTCAAACCGAATGTTCACCTCTTCAACCACGCTCATCGGGACAGATAGATCAACATCAGCCCTCTTATTACCACTTTCCAACCTACGAAATTAGACACATGTTTCTTAGGCTCGTTAGAAGTAGCACCCGCATAAGAGACCGATTTAACTCCAGTACTACTAGAAGTATTGACCATAGGAGTATTGGGATCAGGAGTAGTATTAGGAGATAACTTCAATTTTCCAACCATTGGAGCAACATGAACACCATCACCTTCCGGAAGGTTAACATCCACCGTAGTCTTAAGAATGTCCCTATTCCCATCTACATCACCACTACAAGCTGTTTTCACACTTTCAATACCCGTAGCATCCATAGAACCATAAGAATCCGTAGCAGTCTTGTTAGGAAAATTAGTATCAAAACTACCCACATTACCCTTTTTACCAATGGAAGAATTAGCATCATTACCCAGTGGAATCGGCTCCACTTGATTAGTAATCTGACTAGCATTAGGGTTCATAGTATCATTAGCATCCACATCAGATTTAGAATTAGAACCATGTGAAACCGGCTTCACTTGATTTACATTGTAATCCATGTTAACGTGAGTACCAAAAGCTGGTGCCACAACATCATGGGGGTCTTGAGCAGAACCAAGAGCAGTTTTAGTAATCCCCACACTAGCACTTGTACTAGAAGCATGCATATCACCAATATTACCTTTCCCACTCTTAGGGTTCATCGTCATTTGAGGAATTGACTCACCAAAGCTAAAAGCAGGATACGTCTCCTTTGGAGCAAGGGGAACGTTAGTATCACTCAATCTAGGCTCGTGGACCCTAGAAACTTGAGGAATGTTAGTAACACCGGAGTTACCAACATCATTACCATGATCAACCATGTTGCCATCACATCTAGGTTTAACTTGAGCATTAGCAGCCATTGAAGTGTCTCCCATACTCTTAAACGTAGGCCATGCTAACACATTATCACCTAATCCAGGAATATTAGATTCCTTAGCAGCACCACAACCAATGAAATCAGAATTAGGGTTTATAAAAACCCTTGCATCATTCTTTTGCTTGGAAACACCGGCTGTTTCCATATCAATACCTTTAAGTCTTTTCATACGAGCTCCAAGTTCATCAATATCAACATTCGTAGCAGGTTTAGATGCATGAATGTTGTTAAGAAACCCCTTTTCCATCTCTCACAAACCCACAACCAACGCAAAACACAAGTAAATACTCAGCAGCATGCACGACCAAAGAAAAAGAAAACCCTAACTAAACGTTAGGGTTTAAAAACCAATACGCCCAGAAATCTAACCCTTATCCATAATAATCGACACAATAGTAGAATGATTGATAAAAAGGAAGATTATATATGTATGAGAACCGACTTACACCCAAGATGCGATCACCAAATCCCTAAGTCGGTCAGAAAATAAGAACGATTTATAAAACCCTAAAAAAACGATTTCAAAAAAACCAAGGAACAAAGTGATTTAATCAGCAAAGATGAAAAGAATAATGAATAACACGAATGTTAAAACGTTAAACTAATCAAATCACTTCAAAAACCACAAGATTCTGGTTGGATTAATTGAAAAACGCTTTCAGGGAGGGAGGGGAAAAAATCGCCAAAGAGAGAGAGTTTTTAGGGTTTTCCTTTTCTTATTCTCTTCCTCAAGTGTTTCTAATGATATAGTGAAAACAAGACTTGAACCTAGAAGAGATCCCAAATACCCCGGTGGAGTTTGTAACTTTGTCGGGAGAGTTAAAGGTCTACATGTCTTTGTTGGGAATTTCCCTTTGTCACCGACTTTATGATTGTTGAAGATCTTGATAATGTTATTGATTGTCGATTATCCAATGTTGTGTTTGGTAAACCGTTTATTGAGGAGTCCAAGTTAGAATATGATGAGATAGAAGGGACAATCCGATTTGCATGTAACACCGATAGGATCACTTATAGGATGCCTAATAGAATGAAAGAATTTCGCTTTATGTCCCGATTTGACAAGGATAACATTGGTGCTTTTGAGGACATCAATGAAGAGGATAAGAAAAAGGGCATGGATTATGTATGGGAAAAGAGGAGTCTTTTCTACAAAGATTGTTTTACTTTAGGACAAAAGTATAAAGTCGATAAGGAATTTGCCCATAGGATTATAGGAGCGATTGAGAAAAAGGTGATTGGTTTCTATAAAGAACATTTACAATTAGAAAGTGAAACCAACGATGAGGTCACGTAGTAACCCATGACCTTGAGTCTAGCTACAAGACTCGTAAATAAAGAAAAGCGCTTCGTGGGAGGCAACCCATGCTTTGTGTGATTTTATTTTGTTTGATTGTTATTTGCTTCCGTATGAATGCTTTATTTTTATTGTTGGTAGATCATGTTTCTAAACTAAATAGTGGAAATACTTTATTTTGTTGTTTTGGCCTAGTCTTAACTTCACCCAAAGATATTTTTGCAAAAGATAAGTGTAAGGGGAACCCCCAAATATGTTTTTAAGAAACAAACCGATCATGATTCTCCACAATATTAAATGAACATGTATATTCGTATTTGTTAGAGTCAAATGCTTGTATCGAGTCATAATGAAGTTTTGCAGGATTTTCCAGGAAGTAGGACCAAGTTTTTCCAGAAATTTTCTGGAAACTTAACATAAGAATTTCTGCAGGTCACTTCTGATGGTGTCATGAGTTTACTCTTGACGGCGTCACGTGTAAAAACTTAGAAATTTTACCAGTTTTGTTTTTCTAACGGAGTTTTAAAGTTTTTGTTGAATTATTAGTTTTATAATCTCCAGGAAATCTGCAAACTTCATTCCACAAGCTTTATATCTTATTTTGTTTTCTAGGATTTAGTAACATATGTAGATTGCCACTGATTTTATGCGAGGTTGCCTTGTCTGTTTTCTCAGGATTTACAGGTTATGTATGACAAGAAAATGATTTATTTTTCTGGAAGGGAAGCTTTGATTGTTCATTTTCTTGGAGGAAGATCTAACCTGGCCACCTTATTATCTATACCGAGCGAATCAGGGGAGTATTTGATTTCATTCTTTTTACTTTTTCACTTTTACATTCTATACTTGAACATTGGGGACAATGTTCATCTTAAGTGTAAGGGGAGGGTAAAATGATGATACCTTACAGATACACTTTCGCTTGAGTTTGTTTGTTTAATGGTAGATGTGTAATAAAACTATGAGAAATACTTGTTAGTGCAATTTTAGCGCCAAATTTAAATTTTTTTACAACATTTAGGAGTGAAACTTTAGCCATACCAAGCGTCTCATGGATAGGAGATTGTATGACTAGCACAAAACAGTACTATTCAAAAAAAATTTCCTCCCAAATATGTGAGGTTCGCCTTTAGATTTGATAGGAAAAGCATTTACTATTAGTGCTTATGAGTGTACCGGTAGCATTTATATTCTAGAACTTGCGTTAGTGATGCATCCCGAGACCGCTAGTGAGACTACATTCGTGTGGTAGGATTTACTACATGATAAGAGGCATTAGGATCACCCTTGTGTTAAACCCGTATTATAATTACTTGACCATTTAAGTCATATTACTTGGCTAGTTATGTCAACTAATTTTTCCCACACCTTAGCGTTGTACTCATTTTTAGTACATGAAACCCCTAGTACACCCCTTCGAGCCTATCTTTTCGTTTCTAACTTTAAGCATCTTACTTAAAGGAAGAATTTGTTACACCCCACTTAAATGTGCAACCAAATCGCCTTAGCCTTCCGTGTATGCACTCATCTCTAGTGCATTATTGTTATTTGTTAAACCCTAAGTTAATTATCTAATTGATTACATGGTTGCTAAGTCGAGTCATATCCTTGTACATATTGTTTTAGGATGATTGGGACTCATGGGTAAAGTACTTATTTTATGGAGTAATGGGGAAGAACATCATTTATTACCCTCATATGTGCATTAATCTTAAAAGTACTCCAAGTGTTTTGATTTTCTTAATTCGAGTCGTTAAATTAGTTTATTGTAAAGTATGTAAAAATTCAAGTGTAAGGGAAATTTACATTCCCTATGATGTATTATTTTGGATGGTGGGGTAAGAGTGTATGCAAAAAAAAAAAAAAAAAAAAAAAAAAAAAAAAAAAAAAAATCGAAAAATCAAGAAAAAGAAAATAAAAAAAAAAGAAAAGAAAAGAGAAAAAACATACGGACTACCATCTCTTTTCATTCTATGTTTATTTTATGTTTTGGTTATTTTTGATTTATTAGCTTAAGTCGAGTCTAGTCTTGGCTTAGCAACGCCATATTGTACATGTAATTAACCAAGATTGTTAACTCGCCACCAGTAAAGACTGCCTATATCCAACAAAACCGTGTATTTCATATCCCTACACCTAACGTTACAACCCTTTTAAAAGACCTCTTTGATAGTTTATCCTAGGTGCTTACGCCATGTGGTGGAGGTTTGATCCTTTCCCAAGCCTATGGTAATCTATTTTGCTACGACAGGTAGTGAGAGATGTTTTCCATTTCCATATTGTGATATTACTTTATTATACCCCGAGAGATGTGAGTATCTAAACACTATTTGTGAGGTGCTAGTATATGACCTCCGTGCTATTCTATTGGTCTTTAGTAGAACGATTATTTGTTGTAATTACTTTTATATTAGTGTTAAATGACCCCTAACTTGTATTTTGATTAGAATAAAAGCGCATTTGCTTGAGGACAAGCAAATCTCAAGTGTAAGGGTATATGATGAGGCGAAAAATGAACCACTTTTACTGGGTCATTTAAGCCCGGAATTGAATTTATTTGATCAAATATTACCCTAAATCGTTCCTTTTATGATTTTAGGTACTTTGGTAGTGAAATCTAGAAAAGGAAGCAATTCGGACGTTTTTGGAGCATAAAAGTGAAGAAAACGCCAAAGACTTAATTTTCCATGCTGGAAACAGTGTATGACGGTGTCAAGAGGACATTCCTGACGGCGTCAAGAGTAAAATCCATGAAGACCCAGAAGAAACATGAAGGCGTCACAAGTAGAGCATCAAGAGTTAATTGTGTGACGGCCTGCAAAAGGGGACTACATGACGGCGTCAGATCCAGATCTAGGCAGTTCGAGGAATTATTGGGCGGCGAGATGATGGCGTCAGACATTTGTTCTTGACGCCGTCACCCTCTAAAATCTATATATAGTTTTCTAATTTTCATTCATTAAGAGGAACTTGTGTGGAGAAACCCTAGGGCCGAACCTTGTACGTATTTTACAGCTTTTTCAAGGGTTTTCAGCCCTTGAATCCTTACATGTGCTATTGAGATAAGTCCTCTCTTAATTCAATCAATATGTCTATGTGTTGGTTGTCTATATCTTGTGCTTGTCTTGATTTCAACATGCTAGGCTAGATTTATCTTGTGTTTGCTTAGATCTAATGAAACCTAGATGTTAATTATGTGTTGATTACTTGTTTGTGGTTGTATTGGATGAATGATTTCAATGTTAGGCTTAAGAAAACTGGCAGATCTCCATTTGGTAACATGCTTGAACGTCTTAGGAAACATGAACCGATGTGTACTAGGTTTTATTGGTTGTATTTAATGCATGAGTAAATTCTAATGATCCCATGTTAGGAGCTTCTTAGCCGGCTCGACATAGGAGTGAAGTAGGCACTCATAGGATTGGGGAAGTAAGTACGCCACCCCATGAATGGTATTAAGGAATACAATCCGTCATCCACGCAACTATAACAAGTAATTAACGTGTAAAAGATATCTAGGGAGTAGTGAAATCTAAGTAAACACATTTCTCCCATATATTGCTCACAACCTTAGCTTAATATAGTTTATTTTATTTTGATTGCTTAGTATTGGGTTAGTTGACTAGCAACTAATTCCGCCCAAATCCTTCAAACCCGAGATTCTAATTTGCTTTCTAAAAAAAAATACAAAAATACAAAAAGAATCATCCCTCATCTCTAGATCTAATATTTAGGTTTTCTAATCCTAGCTGAACGATCAATCCCCCGGTACTTGTCATTATACTATACTACATCGATCAGGTACACTGCCTGGTGGGGGTTGTAAGCTTCTCGAGATCCCTTGGGAGGTAAAGCCTGGTGCAAATCCCCACGCATCATGCATCACCACCTTGTCACCTCCTTCCCTATGCGGCCAAACGACCACCACTAGTTCCCAACCTACGCCACTAGCCCTTACTAGTCATCACCATAGCTCCTCTTAGTCACATGTTACTGCCATGAGTCACCTCCCTCCCCCCCCCCCTTCTCGCCACCTAGCCACCCCTTTCTTGCACAACACACCTAACGCGCCTTATAAATACCTCCACACCTTCCACCCTTTCAAATCGTACCACCACTCCTTTCCACCTTAAACTTTCTACAGCTAGTAGTAGTACACAAGTCCTAGAAGCCTTAGAAGTCGAATAGGATTGCCTTGCATGCTTGTCGTGTTCCATTTTTAGCCTAGGAAACCCTATTTCTCACGTTAACCCTCCCCTTGACCAAGTAAGCTTCATTTTTGCTTCTAATATTCTTATTACAATACTAGGATAGTATTAGGATGCCTAGGAACCTTTGCTTGAGCCTTAATCATTTTATTTTAGAGCTTTTCATTTTTTTTGGTAAAAGGGTCAATTCACCCTTGTAAAATATATTATCCAAAAAACGTTGAAGTACAAAGGACGAGGGTGATTTCCCTCGCCACAATCCCTTAGGACACTTACAAACACAAATATAAGAATGACAAAACATTCTTATAACTTATCACTAACCACTATATAAGAGTGACAAACCACACTTATAACAAATAATAGAACATAAAACTACGACGCCTAATAAACATAACAAGTTAACCGCTTCAAGAGACACACTTGATTCTTCAAAAGATGTCATAGAGCTCTAACTTCCAATCAACCAACCCTCAAGGACCTCATGATCAGAATTATGTCCAAGAAGGTGATCGGTAACAAATAGGGTGAACCTCCTAACTTCCCATGATAACGAACCTCCACATGATTATGCAAATCAGTAGCAGGTTCGACTTTCCAATAACATAGTGATCGACCCATAACATATAAAGACTAACCAGCAATGACGATCCCACGAACACAAGTAGACCAATATAGAAAACCATCATCACATGTCGACTAAAAAAAAACCCTAACTAATATGATCACAACATCCGATCCACAAAACATAACAAAATAGTAGCAGCAGGATCAAAAGGGTACCAACATACCACAAAACAGCCATGCGATCACATACAAACCATAACCATCATCACAGTCCCCAAGCAGCAACGTAAGGACAATAATGAACCAACATAGGGATTTCCAAACTCTAACTTACAAGAATGTTTTAACATCAATACTCGATCCAATGCATCATCAATAATAAGGACAACCACAGCAGCAAGGATCCAATATAACGAAAAACAGCCATTAGAGTTTTTGAATAAGAACCCTAAAAAAACTTAACTAACACTAGCGATCAGCAGCACCCAATGCAACTAACCATATACGACTTCCACACTCTCAAACCTACGTAACAATGATGAAACCAGAACGTGCAGGTAGCCACCACATGAAGATCACGAACAAATGAAACCCTAAAAATTAAGGTATCGTTACCATCAAGTCACCAATACAACGTACCACCAATAAGATAGCTAAGCGACTCAGAAACTCTAAAGATTTCCAAATCGCCTTTTGACAATAAGGCATAAATAACACCAGCCCCCATCATCCATCAATAAAACTACCATATAAGGAGCATGATTTATAAACAATAGGAACAGAATGGCGGCCAAACACCACACCGACACTCACAAAACCCTAACAATAATAATCGAATTCACAAAACAGGAACACGATTTAAAAATTAAGGGAATTTTGGGTTTTGGAGTTCATAAAAGATACACAACCAGCCTCCTCTTTGATATTACACAACCCTAAAATCGATTGCATACTAACTAAACGAATAATAGGATCATTTAGAAGTAGAGAGGCGATTTTAGAGATGGTTTTTGGCCGGAAAAGGGTGAAAGTGGAGGCGGAAAAAATCACCCATAGAGAGAGAGAGAGAGAGAGAGAGAGAGAGAGAGAGAGAGAGAGAGAGAGAGATTAGGGTTTTTTTTCAGACCCTAGAGCTTTTCATTTTAAAACCCTAATTATAGGTTAATTGTTAAATACATGCTATAATACCTTAACTTAAGCTATGAGTTAGATTAGGCAACTTAGATAAGCTAATATTAGTAAACAATTAGCTAGGAAACTCTTTTGTTTCATAAAAATACAGTTTGCATTGAATTAGGACTAGTTTTGCAAAGTTTTCCATCTATACGGGTATATATGGTAACTTTCTAAAAATATTAAGTCTAGGGACTATTTTTGACATTTCTTAGAAGTATTAGGTATAAGGACCCTTTTTGCAAAGTTACATACCCTTAGGATAGAAGTTATAAAAGTTATAAACTTATAAGGACTAGTTTTGCAAATAATAGTCAATCAAGGGTATAAATGGTAAATTCTAAAAACTAATATGTCTAAGGGTTATTTCTGTCATTTTATTAAATATATAAGTATAGGGACTAAGGGGTCATGATGATTCTAATGATGATCCGTTGGTGTGTCCTCTTTGTGAGATGTAGTCGGATTCCCATGATCACCTTTTCTTTGCTCGTTCATTTTCTATGAAGGTTTGGGATGCATTGAAGATGTTTGCTGGTTTTGGTTCTATGCCTTCTTCGTTGGATGCTATTGTCAATTTCCTTATTACTTCAGCGAAGTCTAGATCCGTTCGAAGTGTTGTTTCCAAGCTTCTGTTTGCAGCCACTTCCTACGTTATTTAGCAGGAGCGAAACAACAGGATTTTTAGGAAGCAAAAAAGATCGGAAGCTCAAGTTGTTGATTTTATCAAGTCTACGGTTTGGCTTAAGCTTCTCACATGAAAATTTAAGAAGACGGCAAATGTAAGAGATCTTTTGCGTGTTTGGACGTTGCCGCCATCTCTTATGCATTCATGATTATGAGCTTTTCTTTTGAGTGGTGGGTTTTGCTGGAGGATTTGGTCTCTTTGGAAGTTGCGTTTGGTTTTGTGGATTGTTCGGGGGAGATCCATTTGAGAGCTGTACTCTTTTTTCCCTTCCTAAGAGTTTTTCCTTCGGGTTTTTCCTTGGGAAGGTTTTTAAGGAGGCAGTCTCATTTGGTTCATCAATCTCCTTCGAAGCGGCTTATGGACAGTTGTGGCGATTCATGTTTCTTACGCTGGATGTTTCCTATTGGTGTTTTAGTTACTGTAAGTCTTTAGTTTGTTGCGCTTTGTGGCATGTCACTAGCGTTTAGTGGTTAGAGGTTGTTCAAGCGTTGCTTGAGGTTAATGTGGCACTTCAGCCATATTCCATTGTACTTCAATTGTTTCTGTGATTAATATATTTTACCAGGGTGAAACCCTTATACCCAAAAAAAATTGTGTAAAGTCTAGATAGTTAGAAACTAAATAACATAAAGTACATAAGTTTAGGGTAGAAAGTGTAAATATGTGAAACTTGAAGGTTATTAAGTAAAGTGTTACCTTAAAATAAAATCATAACACAATAGTAGGGAGCTTCATGTGAGGGGTTTCATTTGGGTATTCGTTTTGACCAGTTTGCTGGGTTTACGAGTTAAAGTGTCCTGGCTCCTCAAACGTATACTACATGACCTTTGAATTATGATGGCCCGAACGGTGTTATTTATAACTAAATCTAAAATACTTAACTCAATAGTAGGGAGCTTTGTGTGAGGAGTTATATACTTT
The DNA here is from genome assembly GCA_030686995.1 of Artemisia argyi. Lineage (NCBI taxonomy): Eukaryota > Viridiplantae > Streptophyta > Magnoliopsida > Asterales > Asteraceae > Artemisia > Artemisia argyi. The sequence continues at coordinate 84,718,874 of CM060678.1, read as the reverse complement.
TGAATTATGATGGCCCGAATGGTATTATGTTGGCAGCATAATACAATAGTAGGGAGCTTCATGTGAGGAGTTATACTTCTGGATTACGATGGCGCAAATGGTGTTAAGTTATATATAACAACCCACAAAAACTCATTACTATCATTTTCACTACAAATACCTATGTCAGGTATTTCACAGATAAATTTTTACTTTTTATGTGCATTAATGACTCTCTAGACTTGCTCACGTATCTACACAAGCCAAATATCTCTACCCACACATCCTATAAACCTCTGGTATGTCAAGCATACAATCACAACAACTCCACAATAAGTAATCTACCAACCTAACACACTAAACTCATCACAAAACCCTAGTGAACCCTAATCTAACCCTAATTAAGCCCTAATCAGGCCTATGTGTTTACAAAACCCTAATTGCTCATCTAAACAAATTTGAAAGTGTTCAAGGCTTATGTATGAGTTACCTTAGGAAAAATAGGATATCTTAGAACCCTTAGACCCTAGTACAACCCTTTAGAGCTTAGGTACAAGTCTCTTAAGCAACAAACCATAACTAGGTCATAACTTCCTGGAATTAGTTCTAAACTATCCCAAAAATTCACCATAAGCTGCCACCACTTAGTATAAGCTTCTTAAGACCTAGGAATAGTCACTAAGCACCCGTAGGACCCTAATCTAGGCACTAAACCCTAATTTAAACCCTAATCCCTCACTAAGCTAGATTAATCCTTAAATCAAGAGTAAACCTAGTTAAAACCTACCCTAAGTAAGCAACAACCCTAACACCACCCCCTATTATCTTATCCACCACCTTAGCACCTCCAAGCACCCAACCACTCATCTCCATCTCCTACTCGTCACCTCCTTTGACCATAAACACCATACGACACCAATTATAGCCACAAGCCCCCTAGCTAGTTTTGTAGCCCATCATACTCAGCCATTAGCTTCCCTTAGCCACTACTAACTGACCTTAGTCACCTCATCCTCCTCTCGATACCTCATTATACTTTTCTTGGTCACTACTCCAATCGACCCTATAAAAACCCCCGTACCCCTTTCATTTCAACTCACCCCTCTTCACTTCTTTTCACCCCAAACTCTCTGGTCCTAAGGGTATTAGTAGAAGCCTAGTAACCTTAGAAGTCAAGTATTATAGGCCTAAGACCTTGTCAAGCTTAGTTTTGCCCTGGAAAACCCTAACCCTAGCTAACACCCTCGTTAACCTTTCCCTTGACCAAGTAAGCTTTATGTTTGATCCTATTTGCTTTATTACAGTACTAGGATAGCTGTAGGTTGCCTTAGATCATATTAGAACCCTTGCCTAAGCCTTGATCATTTTCCTTTAGTACTTTACATTTTAAAACCCTAATTATGAACTAATTATTAATTATATGCTATAATACCTTATAATAAGCTATAAGATAGTTTAAGTAACTTAGTTAAACTAATATTAGTTAACCATAATCTAGGAAACCTTTTTGTTTAATAAAAATATGATTTGCATGGAATTAGGACTAGTTTTGCAAAGTTTTATTTTTTTATTTTTTTTTTATTATTTATTTTTTTTTTTTTTGGGTAAAAGGGCTTTACCCTGGTAAAATGCATTAACCAACAAACGTTTAAGTACAACGGATGAGAGTGAATCTCTCATCTCGGCCCGTTACATGGGCAACAAACATGCTACAAACAGCAAAAACCAAACAACTAATCATAAGAAAGACAAACCAATCTTATGACCTACCAAACTAAAAAAAACATTACTTTCTACCACGACCTTGGAGATTAATATCATACATGTCACAAAATTCAGCCAAGTGTCCCGGAAGATCATAAACTTGAGCAGCATAATCATCATCCATGAAATCTTCAAAATCAAAGCCGCCACCTCCTGAAGTATGATAACTAGAAGTCACCGGCTCCAAAACCTCATCATCATCACTATCCGAACAAACCACAGCCCCTACCTTAGTAAATGGGTTATTTAACTTAGTAGCAGCAACCGAAGGAGTAGAAGAAGAACTAGGCTTATTACTACCAATTGAATCAGATCCTACCTTGTCCGCTACCTTATTACTACCACTTGAACGTTCCAAATCAGCCTCACCACTAGAAATACCACTTGATGCACCACTCACATGAGGTCCTACCTTTTCCGCAACCGTATTACTAACACAAGGACGTTCCAAATCAGCCTCACCACTAGGGATACCATTTGATGCACTAGGAACATCATTAACATCAGAATCATGCACATCAAGAACCCCAAACTGATTAGACGTAGGCACAGACGAACCACTTGCATTAGCTACTTTAGAAGAAGTGGCATCTTGAGTTTTATTCTTAACAACATATACTTTCTTTTTAGGAGCTAGTGTAGGCCCCTTGCTCAAATTAATACCACTTGACAACTTCTTACCTTTACCTTTAGCCTTCCGATTATGAACTTCCTTAAAACCATCATCGGTCTCTTCGAACGAAGTAGTGGGACCAGCAAAATTAGTAGAACAGACCGGCTCCTTGACACATTTTGGACAACCATTACGATCATGCCCAAAAACTTTACACAATGAACAGTGAGGAGGCTTCCATTCATACTCAACCTTGATGCATGCAGAAATAATACCACTATCATCCTTCTTTGGTATAGCCATAGTAACCTCATGCTTTAATTCAGAATCGGAAGATATTTCCACTAACGCACGAGCATAGCTAATATGGCCCCATGAATCAAAACACATTGAGCTTGTAAACGCATCCAACATAATAGGTTTACCAACCTGAGTAGCAATCAAGCTCAAGCCGTCTTCCGAATAAGCAAGCAATGGCACATTGTGCAATTTAATCCACACGGGCAGTTTAGTAACCTCACTCTTAGTCAGCGACACATCAGGAGTCCATTTAGTAAGAATCAAAGGAGAACTACGAATTATCCAAGGACCCCGTTGCATCACATTATCAACACCCTCTTTTGAATCAAATTTAAAGAGGAAAACCCCATCATCATTCTTCATCACTTTCTTTAAACCAAACTTACCCCACGTATTAGTGACATAGTTTTGAACCAACGGGAATGCAATATTCTTGCCAACAAAGAAACCAACAAGAGTATTATCATAACGGTTCAAAACACCCTCCATAGCAGCCTTTGGAAGTAAAGTATCATGGTTCTCAATACGCACCTCATTAACCAAAGACCGAAAATTAACCTTCCTAGTTACCCTTTCCGGATTCACCACATTAGCAAACGAAGTAGGACCACTCATATTAGCACTTGTGTTTGATCCGCCCCCATTAGAACTGTCTCCCACGTTATAAGTATTGGGCACTTTATCAGAACTAGCCTTGAAAACCTCCTCCACACTAGTATACTTCTGGGTTTTCATAGCCTCACTAAATGACGTATTAGGACTAGTAACATTATTGGCATTCGTACCACCCGAAGTATTCAAAGAGGAAGACGCCATGTTAGCAATATCACTATCAAGTTTCTTCATGGCATCATCAAAATGCTTGTGCGCGTTAGCAATTAATTACTCCACGTCAGGCTGCGTTTCAACCACACTAGGCTGTACCGTATCATCCAAATCAACCTTATCATTAACCTTAATCCCCACATCAGCCCCTTGTGCCACATCTCCAACACTAGTGTCATCCGTAACCCCACTAATCCCAACCGAATCAGTAGAAGAATCACCAAGTGAAACCGGCTTCACTTGTTTATCAATCATGCTAGGTTGTGTTGTAGCACCCGAAGTACTCACGTGATCATTAATACCCTCTGGTCTTGATGTGCATTGAGGATTAACGACCCTCATAGCTTGCCTAGGCTGAGTAACACCGGCGTCCTCAACCTCATCTCCTTTCAAGCGTTTCATACGAGCAGCTAACACTCCTACATCAACACTAGGAACGTTAGCAACCTTCTTAGCAATCTTAGGACTCAAAAAACCCCTATTCATCTCTCAAATCCAGCAACAAAACAACCAACAAACAATAATCAAACAAGCAGCAAGCATGCGACCCGAATAAAGAAGATAAAACCCTAATCGATACCGATTAGGGTTTATAGCGATAATAACCAAAAAACTAGCCTCCCACCATGATAATCGTCGAGCAGTAATGATATAAATTGAGAACAATCGACTATAAATAAAGAAACAAAACCAACTAGATCAAAGTCGGCTAATAAATCCAAGCGATTACAAGAAACCCTAATAAATCGATCCAATAGAACCGACAATAAACTAGTTCAAATCACTCCCGAACTGGACTGGAATCAATAGACACGAATGTAAATCAATCCCAAGAACAGATTAGAGCAAGAAGAACGAAGATTTAGAGTCGATTTGATGGAGGAATTGATGATGCGATCAGATTTAGGGATGTTAGGGTTCGGTCGCTTTTTTCTCCAGAGAGATAAGTTAGGGTATTTTTGCAAAGTTTTCCATGCATAGGGGTATATATGGTAACTTTCTGAAAATATTAAGTCTAGGGACTATTTTTGACTTTTTTTTGAAGTTATAAGTATAAGGACCCTTTTTTCCAAGTTATATAACATTAGGATAAAAAGATAAATAGTTATAAACTAATAAGGACTAATTTAGCAAAAGTTATAAAGTAAAGGGTATAAATAGAAATTATTGAAAACTTATAAGTCCAAGGGTCATTTCTGCCATTTTCCTAAAATGTAGAAGTATAGGGACTAATTTTGCTAAGTTTAGCTAGTTAATAATATAAGTATATAAGTCTAGGGTAGATTTTGTAAATATATAAACTATAAGGGTATAAAGTAAAAGTATTTTTGTAAATATAAAAACCTAATCTAAGTTAGAAGCATAACACAATACTAGGGAGCTTCATGTAAGGAGTACCATGTGGATATTTCATTTTGACGAGTTTGCTGGGTTTACGAATTAAAGTGTCATGTCTCCTCAATCGATTATTGCATGTACTTCTGAATTATGATAGCCCGAACGGTGTTATGTTATAACTTAACTTAATAACAACATAGCTCAATAGTAGGGAGCTTCACGTAAGGAGTATTAACTTCTGAATTATGATGGCCCGAACGGTATTATGTTGATAACATAATACAATAGTAGGGAGCTCCATGTGAGGAGTCTTATACTTCTGGATTGTGATGCCTCGAACGGTGTTATGTTATATCTAAAACACTAACAACCCTAAGAATGATTACTTAAGAAACTTAAACAAGATAACTGAAGCTTGACATACAACTACACCCACAATACCACCAGGATACATGAGTAGGCAGTATAGTCTCCAAGTCACTTTTCACATCTATTAGATTTCCCTAAGCCCAGGTAAGTTCATAGCCTCACTCTTTCTAAATGCTTTATAAAACCTGTGGGGGGGGGGGGGGTTACATGCTTACTTGCTTTAAATCGAATACAAGTCATTTTCTTTGGTTGTTGCACGAGCAAACTATCTGCCACCCTTACACAACAAAGTTCATGAATCTCATCGCTTGTGATATTTTACACAAGTGAACGAGAACATAATTGATAGATCTATTGGATTTTGACAACTTCCATTGGTACTACCTCTCACTGGAGGGTACCAATAAGTATTATATTTGAACCTTCTGAAGGATTAACTTTGGCAAGTTATCCTTCCCGTCCCATAATGGATTGGTCTGCAGATCCCATGATCTGGACTGTTAACGTGTGGTTCATGAGCTTATTGAAACAGTCCAACTGACCAACTCTTGATAATTGTACATGCATTACAATTATCACACACACTACATTTTCCTTGAAGGGTGTAACAACTGAACCCTGAGGAACTTGTATTCACTAACAGGTAAACCTATGACTCTCAATCAACACCAAGTGTTGACTTTTTAAGCATGTATCCTAGGTAACGGAGCTCTGTGGAAATTATGGCATGGAGTGGCACGAGACTTGAAAGACTTTCTATTTGGTTATCATTCAAACACAACATCTCACACTTAGATTCAACACTAGGTGTTGAGTGAGAGTCATAGGTTTAGGGGTTAGTGAATACAAGTTCCTCAGGCTTCAGTTGCTACACCCTTCAGGGAAAACGTAGTGTGTGTGTGATAATTGCAATGCATGTACAATTATCAAGAGTTGGTCAGTTGGTCTGTTGCACTAAGCTCATGAACCACACGTTAACAGTCTAAATCATGGGGTCTGCAGACCAATCCATGATGGGACGGGAAGGATAACTTGCGAAAGTTAATCCTTCAGTGAGGGTTCAAATATAATACTAATTGGTACCCTCCAGTGAGAGGTAGTACCAACGGAAGTTGTCAAACTTCAACAGATCTATCAATTATATTCGCGTTCACTTTTGTAAAATATCAAAAGCGATTAGATTCATGAATTTTGTTGTGTAGGGGTTGCAGATAGTTTACTCGAGCAACAACAAAAGAAAAAGACTTGTATTCGATTTAAAGCAAGTAGCATGTATCCCCCTCATAGGGTTTGTAAAGTGTTTAAAAAGAGTGAGGCTATGAAAACTCACTTGGGCTTTGGGAAATCTATTTGATATGAAAAGTGACTCAGAGACTAGACTGCCTACTCATGTATCCTGGTGGTATGGTTGGTGTAGATGTATGTCAAGCTTTAGTTATATTGTTTAAGTTTCTTAAGTAATCATTCTTAGGGTTGTTAATATTTTATATATAACATAACACCGTTCGGGCCAGCACAATCCAGAAGTATAAGACTCCTCACATGAAGCTCCCTACTATTGTATTATGTTATCAACATAATACCGTTCGGGCCATTATAATTCAGAAGTTAATACTTCTCACGTGAAGCTCCCTACTATTGAGCTATGTTGTTATTAAGTTTAGTTATAACATAACACCGTTCGGGCCGTCATAATTCAGAAGTACATGCAATAATCATTTGAGGACCCAGGGCACTTTAATTCATTAACCCAGCAAACTCATCAAAACGAAGTATCCACATGGTACTCCTCACATGAAGCTCCCTAGTATTTTGTTATGCTTCTAACTTAGTTTAGGTTTTTATATTTATAAAAATACATTAACTTTATACCCTTATAGTTTATATATTTACAAAATCTACCCTATACTTATATTACATAGGTTTTTAACTATCTTGACTCTACATAACTAGTCCCTATACTTATATATTTTAAGAAAATGGCAGAAATGACCTTTGGACTTATAAGTTTTCAAAATTTACCATTTATACTCTTAACTTTATAACTTTTGCAAAACTAGTCCTTATTAGTTTATAACTATTTATCGTTTTATCCTAAGGTTATATAACTTTACAAAAGGGTCCTTATACTTATAACTTCCAAGAAATGTAAAAAATAGTCACTAAACTTAATATTTTCAGAAAGTTAATATATATACCCCTATGCATGGAAAACTTTGCAAACCTAGTCCTATTTCCATGCAAATCATATTTCTATAAAACAAAAAGGTTTCCTAGCTTATGGTCAACTAATATTAGCTTAATTAAGTTACTTAAACTACCTTATATCTTATTATAAGGTATTATAGCATATATTTAGTAATTAGTCTATATTTATGGTTTTAAAATGTAAACTAGCATGTTATAGTGATCAAGGCTTAGGAAAGGGTTCTAATGAGATCTAAGGCAACCTAATACTATCCTAATACAGTAATAAAGCTAGTATAATCAAAAATGAAAGCTTACTTGACTAGGGAAGGGTTAACGAGGGGTTTTAGGGTTTTCTAGGGAAAAACTAAACTCGACAAGGCTTCTAGGCTCTAGTACTCGAATCCTAAAGCTACTAAGGGACTTATACTACAGAATTGGTGAGGTAGAGAAGATAGGAGAGGGGTCGATAGAAATGGAGGGAGTTTGGGGGTATTTATATAGTATTGAGGGGGGTAAGGTGTCAAAGGGGCTTCTAGGTATCGAGGAGGGGGGCCAGAGTAAGCTCAGCTAGGGGTGATGGGGTAGGTCTATGGAGGTGACAAAGGGTGGCTAGGAGTTGGTAGGGGTTGTGTAGGATGGTAGTGGTGGTGGTGAGGCTGCGGGGTGAAGGTGGTGACAAAGAGGTGATGCACCTCCTTGATACGGTGCTTGGGAGGTGCTAGGGTGTGTGCTAAGCATGACTAAGGTGCTAGGCTAGGTGCTTGAGGTGCTTATATTTAGGTTTTAACTAGTTTAGGTTTAGTTTAGACCTAATCTTGATTAATAAAAGATTAGCGTCTAGCTTAGGGTTTAGTGCCTAGATTAGGGTCCTATGAGTGTTTAGTGACTAATCCTAGGTCCTAAGAAGCTAATACTAAGTGGTGGTACCTTATGGTGAAGTTTTGGGAAAGTTTAACCTAATTTTGGGAAAATTATGACCTAGTTATGGTTTTGTGCTTAAGAGACTTGTACCTAAGCTCTAAGGAAACTAGGGTCTAAGGGTGCTAAAAATCCTATTGTTCCTAAGGTAACTCATACATAAGCCTTGAACACTTTCAAATTGATTTAGATAAGCAATTAGGGTTTTGTAAATACATAGGCCTGATTATGGCTTAATTAGGGTTAGATTAGGTTTATTATGACATTATGATATGTTTAGGGTGTTAGGTTGGTAGATTACTTATTGTGGAGTTGTTGTGATCTTATGCTTGACATACTAGAGGTTTATAGGATGTATGGGTTGAGATATTTGGCTTGTGTGGATACGTGAGCAAGTCTAGGGAGTCATGCTTGTATTGAATGTACATAAAAAGAAAAAAATTACCTATGAAATACCTGACATATGTATTTGTAGTGGAAATGATAGTGATGAGTTTTTGTGGGTTGTTATAGTCTTACCCCCTTGGAGAAAATCTCGTCCTGAGATTTAGTTAAACGTAGGAATTGAGAGGAAGAATTTTTGATACCAAGGAAGAGTGGTACGAAAGGAAGGAGAAGTTTGTACAAGCGGAGTAGGAAATGCTTGCATAGATGCCAGAGCCTTAGGCTTATTCATTTATATCTCATTACTTACAAATAAAGGAGTCCCAATATTTGTAAACAAAAGCTTATAAATTCATAATCCATTTGATTCATAACTTTCTCATTAAAATGAAGGAGCGTCCTAGTTCATTTTAATAGGATAGTCATTATAAATCATCCTTAAGTAGTATCGGCGGAAAATGGAGAGAATTTACCACACTTAAGGAAATGTGATATGGGAATGTTTTAGAGACAAGTTCCAACCATGGTGAAGAAAAGCTCTAGTCATGGTGGAGACAAGTTCTAGTCACGGTGGAGACAAGTTCTAGTCATGATAGAGACAAGTTCTAGTCATGATAGAGATAATTTCTAGTCATGATAGAGACAAGTTCTAATCATGATAGAGACAAGTTCTAGTCATGATAGAGACAAGTTCTACAGTCTCCCTGTTTAGGAACTTGTCACATGGTAACATCCCATGTTATGACTAGAGTGACGGATGTCAGAGATCTCATTCTTGCAACTCTTACAAAGCGAGATTTAATATTATAGTCGAACATAATGAGGATTAAAGTTCGATATATATATTCTTACAAGTTCTAACTAAAAGAATCTTGTGTTATGACGAGAAATACAAGTTCTAACTTTTCGAACATTATAGGATGAGGTAGGGAGAGAGTTTAGAGTGAAGGAAAATAGAGTGAAAAATGACGGAGGAAATGAAAGGATGGAAATATGGATTTTTATAGGAAGGAGTGAAGGAAAGGGGTGAAATAGGAAATTATGAAAGAGTGGAAGATAATGAAAGGATGGAAGAGTAGGAATAGGTTGAGTAGGAAAAGGATAGGAGTATAGGATTAAAAGATAGAGTGAGGAAGGCAGGAGACTAAGATTTGAATAAGAAAGCCGGAAAAAGGTGGGAGATTGAAATTTAAATGGGTGAGTGGGAAAAAGGTGGGAGAATGAGGTTTAAACGGTAGAATGAGAGGAAGTGGAAGAATAGATTTAAACAGAAGAGTGAGAGTATAGGATACCTGAAAGATGGTATTCCTAATCGAATTAAGATTTACTAGATTCCTCCAAAGTTTGTTTTCCCCCTAAGGTTCTTCTAGTTTTCATAACTAGTCCTAAGGTTCTAAAGGTGGTGTACTAATCTTAACTGGTAAGAAAGATCCTATGTTGGGAGAAGGGATAGGTGATTTCTTATCTACGGGTTTACAAGGAGTATTATTATGCTTAGGTAGGGTTTCACGCTTAGTCTTTTGTCCTATGTTGTCTAGTATTACAAGTATCACTATTACTATAAGTATCCCTATTCCTAGGTACTTGAATCTAGTTAGGGTAGTATCCATAGTATCCTCTAAGTAGCATTCCTAATGTGTATCCTATAAAACGTCAAATCTTAAGAAACTAAGTATTGGTAAACAAAATCCTCAAATGTCTTATTCCTAGTTATAACTAGTAACCTTGAATTATAAGTCTGGGTTATCTTAATGGTATATCATTCTTAGGAATTTCTAAATCCTCAAATGCATATGGAAAATCTTAATATGGGGTAGGTTACTTATGAGACTAGGTCTAGGCAAACTATATCCTCAAAATGACTTAAATAGTGAAATCTTAACTAGTCTTTCTACCCTATAACTAAACTAGGTGCTAAAGGCTTAAGGTAGTTTACTAATCTAATCCTCAGTCATTCCTAAGTTTTCTTATACTGTATCTAAAGACTTCTTATGACTAATTCTAATATCCTCGATATTAAGTAAAATTCCAATTTTAGTCTAAATTCATCCTATTGTAATACCTATCGGGCATAGGTTTTTCTCTAGTTTGATTTCTATTTATTAAGACCTCGAAGATTTCTAATCTTAATTTTCTATTTTCTCAATAATTTCTTAAAGATAGTCTATTTAAAATATCCTATGTCTATTCTTATCTTTACCTAAGGGCATCCTAGAGTTATTTCTAACCTCAAGTTTGGGAATCCTAGAGTTATTTCTAACCTCAAGTATGGGGGTTCTAGAATTATTTCTAACCATATGGGAATTCTAGAGTTTTTTTTGGGTAAAGAGGTTAATTCACCTCGGTAAAATTCATTACACCAAAAACATTGAAGTACAAGGTATGAACCCTAATAATTCTCTCTCTCTTTGGAGAAAAAGGCGACATAAAATAACCCTCCCATTCCTAATCGTTTTTACATCAGATCCACCAATTCCCTTGTTTTTCTTTCATTCGTGAAGATTAACAGGTCCTTGGTGTGTTTTTTGTACAATCGTTTTTTAGGGTTTATAGCCGCCTTGTGTTTTCTTAAGATCCTTCAATTCTTATTATTTCTGGAGTCGGTTTATTATCCCTATTACATCCTAATCGGTGTTAGGGTTAAGTAATTCGACTTTTTATTCATTTGAACGATTTGAAGGGTGGTCTGATCTGTGCTTATTGAAGTCGGTTTTATTGTACCTTATATATCCTAATCGGTATTAGGGTATTCTAAATCGATTTTACTACTTTTGGTGTGATCATAAGCTTTTGTTTGGGGTGTTACTGATTGGATTCGTGCTATTATTAACAAACCTTTTCTAGGGTTTGATTTATCTATCCGTTTGCAGGTAAACCTTTTTAGGTCTTTTTGGTATTGTAAGTTGTTGAAAGTGGGTTATAGAGAGATGAAATCCACAAGGACTGCTACTCCCCATCCTGTGGTTAATTTGGAAGAAGTGAGTGCACGTTTGGCTCGTTTGAAAAAGGTTGATGCTGGGTACGATGTCTCTTCTACTCGGCAATCAGTTAGGGTTATTACACACCCTATTCGGTCTGATGATATGCACAATCAGGTTGTGGATGTTTTGATGTGTAAAAAGACAACTGATGGTGTTGCCAGTAGTTGCATTAGTTCTGGTGAGTTGGTTGTTGAACCTACAATGAACCCTAATGCGACTTATGGTACTCTTGGTGATGAGGCTGCTGGTGGTATTACTGAAACCGTTGGTGCTATGCCTCATAATACAGGTAGTACTACTATAAATGTTCCTATTCATGATGATTGTAATGTTGTGGCTGATGTAGACGTGGCTAGGGATTTGGTTTACAGTTTACAAACGAATGATCTCGGCGATAAAGTTAATGGTTTATCTATGGCCACATCTACTGAACATGGTCCACAACATGTAGGACCTGCTGTACATGGTGAATCTACTGTTCCTCGTGAAACAAAAATTGATGAGGCTACTGATTCGGGTTCTAAAGTTGTTATTCCAATGGCCGTAGTTGATGATATGTGTCTTAAATTTGCTAATACATTATACGGTTATTTTATTGGTCAACGAATTGCGTTTCCTATTGTGGAAGATTATGTCAAGCATGCTTGGGCTAAGTTCGGCTTTGAACATGTTATATTGCGGAATGGTTTCTTCATTTTCAAATTCTCATCACTTGACGGTATGAATAAAGTCCTTAATGGGGGTCCTTGGTTTATTAAATCTATGCCTTTATTCGTACAAGTTTGGGTGCCTAATATGAGGTTGGAAAAGGAGAAAATTACTAAGGTACCGGTTTGGGTACGTATACATAATGTACCTTCCGTTGTGTACTCTAAAGTCGGTATAAGTTTGATTGCAAAACAGTTGGGGCGGATAATACGGTTTGATGCGGGTACAAATGATATGTGTAAGAATCCTTGGGGACGCTATTCATATGCACGAGTACTTATTGAATTATCGGCTGATTTGGATGTTTTGGAATCAATTGAGGTTGCGATTCCTTTGCCTCAGGGTAAGGGTCATTACATGGAAGTTCTTGATGTTGAGTATGAATGGTGGCCATATTGGTGTTCTAAGTGTGTTTGTTTCAATCATGATGATGATGCGTGTCCTCTTAGACGTAAGCGGGTTACTAAGGATTCGACTCAACAAGATTTTGATGTCAAGCGTAAGGTTCACTCTACTAAGGCTGGTCATACTAGTGATAAGGGTAAGAAAGTGGCTTGGGGGGTTTCAACTAAGTCAAAACTTTCGTACCAACCTGTTTCTAAACCGGCTACCAAGAAGAAGAATCGAGGTACACAACCTAATGTGAGGGCTGATCTTAAGCCTACTAATGGTGATTCTAATTCGAGTGGTACATCTAATGATGCTTTGAAGAGTGATTTTGGGGCTGCTCCTGTTGAGGATGTTCTTACTCAACTTGAGCAGATGGAACGTGTGGATGCTCATGCTTCTTGTGGAGGTGTGGAATCCGTGGGGTTAAGTGGTGTTAATGTGGTTCCATTGCATTGCACTGCTGATGGTTTGTGGGAGCATGGTTCTCACAATGATGGTGCTTCGACAAGTGTGGCCTATTCTGATTTTGAGAAGTCTAGATCGTTGGCTACTAGTGATGTAGTGACGACTCCTAGGAAGAAGGTTACGTTTGCTGTTGAAGCTGATGAAGATGATGAAGTCTATGAGAACTATGAAGATATTGCACATTATTCCAAGTTCAAGAATGGTTCTCCGAAAGATTTCCAGGTGCAAGGACGCAAGAAGAAATAGTTTTATTTATTTCTATTGTTTGTGATTTTTGCTTGTTAAGTTGCTTTGTTTAGCATGTTTGTTTGGTCAGTTGCACATGTTGTGCATGTTAGTTTTAAGAATGGTTTGTCATTCTTAGATAAGTGTCTTGTAAGTGTCCTAAGGGACTGGGGGCGAGGGAAATCACCCTCGTCATTTTGTACTTCAATGTTTTTGGATAATGAATTTTACCAGGGTGCAGGATTACTCCCCTTTACCCAAAAAAACATTGAAGTACAAAGGATAAGGCTTATTTACCTCATCTCAGTCCCTAAGGACACTTACATACTCTCATATAAGAATGACAGACCATTCCTATAACTTACCAATAACCCATATAAGAGTGACAACCACTCTTATAAATAATACATGAACATAAAACTACAACGACTATAAGATTACAAATTAAAACCTCAAGTAAATACTTGAATCTTCTCACGTCGTTATAGAAGTCCATAACCTTCAACGATGCAGCCGAAACCATGGTAGGATAGAAAAGCACAAATCCACACCATTGATCTAAACAACTACAACGATCCCCATTGATCCAAACAGGACCAAACGAGCACTACAACTTGATCCAATACCTCATCAACTACAAGTTTCAAAGTGGTGAAACTCTGGCTAAGAATGAAACCCATTGTATCTTGATCAGTCATAGACGAAAATAGGGTTGGCCAACCCTAACTTACAGCAAATTGAGCACCATCGATCACAAGACCAAATCATTAACCTGATGGAATCAATGCCAAGTCCATGAAAGATGATAATAAGGGTTTTGAATAAGACCCTTCAACTTAACTTCCATCACTATTCGAGCAGCAGCAGATTCCCATAAAAAGTTACAAGATTAACTTGATTAGAATTATACCTGTCCACTTGAAAGCACGAACAGCAAACAAACTCCAACCTCAAAAATCCAAGCTCCACACATGACCATGGCAAGTCGATCCACTAAACATAATTGAAAAATAGTAGCAAGATCAAGAATGGTACCAACGTACCACAAACTGCCATGCGATCAATATATGATAATCTATTTGTATAGATATCAGACAACACAAATTATCATGAGCCAATATTCCTTCATAAAACAGCCCACTCAATTTGAATAACAACACCAGGAAATGAGGGCCATATTACGAACGGAAAAACAACGAATGGGAAGCTATCAACAGAATATGTATACCTATGGGAATCCTAGAGTGTAATACAGTTTTTTAAGAGTGAATAATTATTTCAGGAATCATAGTAATTTAGAGGTGTAAGGAGGGGAAGATTCGGAAAGAAGGCTAAGGAAGTAGTGAGGGCTAGGGATACTGAATTTGGAAAGAATTCAGATCTCTGTGATATAGAATAGGAATTCTCATCATTAGTATCATATGAAATGATAAGGAAGGGTTTTTAAGGAATTTGGTTTTTAGGAGGTGGAAATGGGATGAAATTCGAGGGAAGTTGTTATTCACGACATATAATATCATGAAATAACAGGAGTGGAAGTTACAACTACATAAGGTCATAAATAACTTGTTTTCCAACAAGTGTCGCTATTTATGCCAAATGTTTTGTTGATAGATTTAAGAAGATAGGGATTTTAGGCAGATAGAAATTGGGAATAGGGAACAGACTCTATAGAATGACACTTTAGGCTTCCCTATAATTCCTAAAGTTCAAGAATAAATATTCTTAGGAGACGGCTCTCAGTAAGGTTTTGTGTTTGAAATCGAAACCCAAACGAGTTAAGACTTAAAAGTTTTTGAGAATCTATGAATCTAAGTCATCGGGACCATTTATTCCAAGTTCATAGGGGTTATAGTGGGGTAAGGGTTTAAGGTAGGTTTTAACAAGTATCCAACTTGTCATATCTTATGTCTAAATTCCTAGAGGTTACTATAAGGTTTGGGATGACCTAGGGTAATCAAGAAGAGGCATACCTAATTCTAGGTTGGCTAGGTTATCCTAAATTGAGGGGCACTAGGAGGTGAGAGTAAGAGGTATCTAAGGCATAACTTATGTTATTGATTTCCTACGGGCATTATTCTAAGGCTAAAGGCATATTATTTAGGGATTTCTTCCGAGATTTTCTTAAATCTAAGGGTTTAAGGTTGTAATATTTCCTAGATTTGATTGATGACATTACTCATCATCATCAATCATCTTTTCTAAGGTACAAATCCTAAAACGGGCAAAGGCTATCTTATGGTGGTGTCTCATTTGATTTTTCTGTAATTTAGCTGTCTTAAAACGGGATTGTTGAAGTGTGTTTCTTAAATTACTATAATTAGGTTGGGTGCCTAGGTTATTATCATAATCTTCTTCTATTTTCTCAATAAGGTCAAGGAATATTTCATCTAAGTTATTAAAATATCTTCTACCTGATTTTCCTGGCCTTCTAAAGTTGTCCTAGTGGAATTTTCTCCTAATTCAGATTTCCATAGTGAAGTGGGAGGGTTTACTAAGTAAGGTGTAGGTGCTAAGGTATAAGGTTGTCTAGGTTCATATCTAGGGATATAGGCAGGGATAGGTTTCCTAGGTATATATGGTTCTCTAGGAAGAAAGAACCCATGGGGTTCAAATCTAGGGGAGAGAAATGGTGGGTGTAAAATAGTGTTTTGGGGAGTAATAGGTGATGCCTTAGCATAGAATTCTCTTATATGTTTTAAGTGTAGGATCATCTACGAAAGGTGTAAAACCTAAGGGTGAAGGTGTATCTATACTATTCCTATTGCTTTGGGGAATTGGGAAAAAGATTTTTAAAACTAAGATCCAATAATTAGGAGAGGAAAGAGCATTCTCCGTATGTGATTTGGGTGGGGAAAAGGTAGAGTAGTGGGGAGAAGGCATAATTATCTAATAACCAATAAAATAATGTAAGCTAGCATATAAGTTAAGGAAATACCTATTATGCAGACCTAATGTACATATGGCTCTGGGAAGTAGGCATTGGGGAGTGTAGTGGCATGAAAGACTTTCTCGGGTGTCAGGAAAAGTAGTTTTAGTTTAGGTTTTGACCTTATTCTCTACAACTAAAGCTCTGATGCCAATCTGTAACACCCCCATTTTTCACTGATCGCAGCGGATTAACTGTTTGGGGTATTACCTCATGGATCATAGATACAGTAATAGGGAATGAATCAAAAAGAGATATTATATAAAAATGAGTTATCATTCATTAAAATTATCAGAGTTTTATAAGATGAGGTACCGTGAATCTAAGTGCGAAATGTTTTGTTTGAATGATAACCAAATTGAAAGTCTTTTAAGTCTCGTGCCTCTCCATGCCATAATTTCAACAAAGCTCCATTACCTAGGATACATAACTAAAAAGTCAACACTAGGTGTTGAGAGTCATAGGTCTAGGAGTTAGTGAATACAAGTTCCTCAAGGTTCAGTTGTTACACCCTTCAAGGAAAATGTTGTGTGTATGTGATAATTGCAATGCATGTACAATTATCAAGAGTTGGTCAGTTGGTCTATTGCATTAAGCTCATGAACCACATGTTAACAGTCCAGATCATGGGGGTCTGCAGACCAATCCCTGATGGGATGGGAAGGATAACTTGCCAAAGTTAATCCTTCAGTGAGGGATCAAATATCATACGTATTAGTACCCTCCAGTGAGAGGTAGTACCAACGGGAGTTGTGAAACTTCAATAGATCTATCAATTACATTTGCGTTCACTTGTGTAAAATATCACAAGTGATTAGATTCATGAATTTTGTTGTGTAGGGGGGGCAGATAGTTTATTCGTACAACAACAAAAGAAAAAGACTTGTAATCGATTTAAAGCAAGTAGCATGTATCCCCCTCACAGGTTTTGTAAAGCATTTAAAAAGAGTGAGGCTATGAAAACTCACCTGGGCTTAGGGAAATCTATTTGACGTGGAAAGTTACTCAGAGACTAGACTGCCTACTCACGTATCCTGGTGGTATTGTTGGTGTGGATGTATGTCAAGCCTTAGTTATATTGTTTAAGTTTCTTAAGTAATGCTCTTAGGGTTGTTAATGTTTTAGATATAAAATAACACTGTTCGGGCCATCACAATCCAGAAGTATAAGACTACTCACATGAAGCTCCTTACTAT
The DNA here is from genome assembly GCA_030686995.1 of Artemisia argyi. Classification (NCBI taxonomy): domain Eukaryota; kingdom Viridiplantae; phylum Streptophyta; class Magnoliopsida; order Asterales; family Asteraceae; genus Artemisia; species Artemisia argyi. The sequence goes on along the minus strand of CM060678.1, from coordinate 84,701,300 downwards.
TGTATTATGTTATCAACATAATACAGTTCGGGCCATCATAATTCAGAAGTTAATACTCCTCACGTGAAGCTCCCTACCGTTGAGCTATGTTGTTATTAAGTTTAGTTATAACATAACACCGTTCGGGCCATCATAATTCAGAAGTACATGCAATAATCGTTTGAGGAGCCAGGGCACTTTAATTCATAAACTCAGCAAACTCGTCAAAACGAAGTATCCACATCGTACTCCTCACATGAAGCTCCCTAGTATTGTGTTATGCTTCTAACTTAGTTTAGATTTTTATATTTATAAAAGTACTTTTACTTTATACCCTTATAGTTTATATATTTACAAAATCTACCCTATACTTATTATACTTATATTACTTAGGTTTTTAACTATCTAGACTCTACATAACTAGTCCCTATACTTATATATTTTAAGAAAATGGCAGAACAATGACCCTTGGAATTCTAAGTTTTCAAAATTCACCATTTATACCCTTAAATTTATAACTTTTGCAAAACTAGTCCTTGTTAGTTTATAACTATTTATCTTTTTATCCTAAGGTTATATAACTTTACAGAAAGGGTCCTTATACTTATAACTTGTAAGAAATGTCAAAAATAGTCCCTAAACTTAATATTTTCATAAAGTTACTATATATACCCCTATGCATGGAAAACTTTGCAAAACTAGTACTAATTCCATGCAAATCATATTTTTATAAAACAAAAAGGTTTCCTAGCTTATGGTTAGCTAATATTAGCTTAATTAGGTTACTTAAACTAGCTTATAGCTTATTATAAGGTATTATAGCATATATTTAGTAATTAGTCTATATTTAGGGTTTTAAAATGTAAACTAGCATGTTTTAGTGATCAAGGCTTAGGCAAGGGTTCTAATGAGATCAAAGGCAACCTAATACTATCCAAATACAGTAATAAAGCTAGTAGAATCAAAAATGAAAGCTTGCTTGACTAGGGAAGGGTTAACAAGGGGTTTTAGGGTTTTTTAGGGTAAAACTAAACTCGACAAGGCTTCTAGGCTCTAATACTCGAATCCTAAAGTTACTATGGGACTTATATTACAGAATGGGTGAGGTAGAGAAGAGAGGAGATGGGAAGATTGAAATGGTGGGAGTTGGGGGGTATTTATAGGGTAACGAGGGTTGGTAAGGTACCAAATAGGCTGCTAGGTGTCGAGGAGGCGGGGGGTGCTGAGTAAGCTCAGCTAGGGGGTGATGTTGTGGGTCTGAAGAGGTGACTAAGTATGGCTAGGGGTAGATAAGGGGCTATGTAGGAAGGTAGTGGTGGTGGTGAGGCCGCGTGGTGAAGGTGGTGACAAGGAGGTGATACACCTCCTTGCTAGGGTGCTTGGGAGATGCTAAGGTGTGTGCTAAGCATGAGGTGCTAATCTAGGTTCTTGAGGTACTTATGTTTAGGTTTCAACTAGTTTAGGTTTAGTTTGGACCTAATCTTGCTTAGTGAAAGATTATGGTCTAGCTTAGGGTTTAGTGCCCAGATTAGGGTCCTATGAGTGTTTAGTGGCTCATCCTAGGTCCTAAGAAGCTTATACTAAGTGGTGGTAGCTTATGGTGAAGTTTTGGGAAAGTTTAACCTAGTTTTGGGAAAGTTATGACCTAGTGATGGTTTTGTGCTTAAGAGACTTGTACCTAAGCTATAGGGGGTTGTACTAGGGTATAAGGGTGCTAAGATATCCTATTGCTCCTAAGGTAACTCATACATAAGCCTTGAATACTTTCAAATTGGTTTAGATAAGCAATTAGGGTTTTGTAAACACATAGGCCTGATTAGGGCTTAATTAGGGTTAGATTAGGGTTTATTATGATATTATGATATGTTTGGGGTGTTAGGTTGGTAGATTACTTATTGTGGAGTTGTTGTGATCTTATGCTTGACATACTAGAGGTTTATAGGATGTGTGGATAGAGATATTTGTCTTGTGTGGATACGTGAGCAAGTCTAGAGAGTCATGCAGGTAATGACTATACATAAAAAGCAAAAATTTACTTGTGAAATACCTGACATAGGTATTTGTAGTGGAAATGATAGTGATCAGTTTTTGTGGGTTGTTATAACACCTTTCATAGATGACATACACTTAAAACATATAAGAGAATTCTATGCTAAGGCATCACCTATTACTCCCCCAAACACTATTTTACACCCACCATTTCCCTCCCCTTGATTTGAACCACATGGGTTCTTTCTTCCACAAGAACCATATACACCTAGGAAACCTATCCCTGCCTATATCCCTAGATATGAACCTAGACAACCCCATACCATAGCACCCACACCTGACATAGTAAACCCTCCCACTTCATCTTAGAAATCTGAATTAAGAGAAAATTTCACTAGGACAACTTTAGAAAATCAAGAAAATCAGGTAGAAGATATTTTAAATAACTTAGATGAAATTTTCCTTGACCTTATCAAGATGATAGAAGAAGGTCATGATAATAACCTAGGCACCCGACCAAATTATAGTATTTAAGAAATACCCTACAACAATCCCATTTTAAGATAGCTAAATTACAGAAAAATCAAATGAGACACAACCATAAGATAGCCTTTGCCCGTTTTAGGATTTGTACTTTAGAAAAGATGATTGATGATGATGAGGAATGTCATCAATCAAATCTCGGAAACATTACAAACCTAAACCCTTAGATTTAAGAAAACCTCGGAAGAAACCCCTAAGTAGTATGCATTTTATAACTTTAGGGGTGTTACCCTAGAATAATACCCTAATACTTATAGGATATGTAAGATTGGAAGTCAATAACATAAGTTATGCCTTAGATACCTCCTACTCTCACCTCCTAGTGCCCTTAACTTAGGATAACCTAGCTAACGTAGGATTAGATATGCCTCTTCTTGATTACCCTAGGTTATCCCAAACCCTGTAGTAACCCCTAGGAATGTAGACATAAGATATGACAAGTTGGGTACTTGTTATAACCTACCTTAAACCCTTACCTCATTATAACCCCTTGGAACCTGGGATAAATGGTCCCAATGCCTTAGATTCATAGATTCTCAAAACTTTTAAACCTTAACTCGTTTGGGTTTCGAGTTCAAAACCAAGACCTTACTGAGAACCTTCTCGTAAGGGTACTTGTTCTTGAACTTTAGGCATTATAGGGAAGCCTAAAGTGTCAATCTATAGAGTCTGTTCCTAATTTCTATCTGCCTAAAATCCATATCCTCTTAAATCCAACAACAAGACATTTGGCATAAATAGTGACACTTGTTGAAAGACAAGTTATTTAAGACCTTATGTAGTTATAACTTCCACTCCCGTTATTTTGTGACATTATATGTCATGAATAACAACTTCCCTCGAACTTCATCTCTTTTCCACTTCCTAAAAACCAAATTCCTTAAACACCCTTCCTTATCATTTCGTATGATACTAATAATGAGAATTCCTATTCTACATCATGGAGATCTGAATTCTTTCTAAATTCAGTATCCCTAGCCCTCACTACTTCCTTAGCCTTCTTTCCCAATCTTCCCTCTCTACACCTCTAAATTACTATGATTCCTAAAATACTTATTCCCTCTTAGAAAACCTTATTACACTATAGAATTCACATACTTGAGGATTAGAAATAACTCTAGGATTCCCATACTTGAGGATTAGAAATAACTCTAGGATTCCCATACTTGAGAATTAGAAAGAACTCTAGGATTCCTATACTTGAGGCTTAGAAATAACTATAGGATTCCCATACTTGAGGATTAGAAATAACTCTAGGATTCCTATACTTAAGGTTAGAAATAACTCTAGGATGCCCTTAGGTAAACATAAGAATAAACATAGGATACTTTGAATAGACTATCTCTAAGAAATCATTGAGGAAATAGAAAAATAAGATTAGAAATCTTCGAGGTCTTATTGGCTAGAAACCAAACTAGAGAAAAACCTATGCCCGATAGGTATTACAATAGGATGAATTTAGTCTAAGTTAGGAATTTTACTTAATATCGAGGATATTAGAAATAGATTAGACATAAGAAGACTTTAGATACAAATTAGGAAACATAGGAATAACTAAGGATTAGATTAGTAAATTACCTTAAGCCTTTAGCACCTAGTCTAGTTATAAGGTAGAAAGACTAGTTAAGATTTCACTATATAAGTCATTTCGAGGTTATAGTTTGCCTAGACCTAGTCTCATAAGTAACCTACCACATACTAAGATTTCCCACATACTATCCTCAAGGGTATAGTATAAGGATTTAGAAATTCCTAAGAATAATACACCATTAGGATAACCCAGACTTATAATTTCAGGTTACTAGTTATAACTAGGAATAAGACATTTGAGGATTTAGTCTACCCATACTTAGTTTCTTAGGATTGACATTTTATAGGATACACATTAGGAATTATACTTAGAGAATACTATGGATATTACCCTACCCGGTTTGAAGTACTTAGGATATAAGATAGAGAACATAGGACAAAAGACTAAGCGTGAAACCCTACCTAAGCATAGTATTACTCCTAGTAAACCCCTAGACAAGAAATCACCTAGCCCTTCTCCTAATACAGGATCTTCCTTACCAGTTAAGATCAATACATTACCTTTAGAACCTTAGGATTAGTTATGAAAACTAGAAGAACCTTAGGGGAAAAACAAACTTTGAAGGAATCTAGTAAATCTTAATTCCATTAGGAATACCATCTTTTCAGGTATCCTACACTCTCACTCTTCCATTTAATCCTATTCTCCTGTTTCCTCTCATTCTACCATTTAGATCCCGTTTAAATCTCATTCTCCCGCCTTTTTTCTCACTCTTTTGTTTAAATCTCATTCTCCCGCCTTTTTCCGGCTCTCCTATTTAAATCTTACTCTCCCGCCTTCCTCACTCTACCGTTTAATCCTATACTCCTATCCTTTTCCCACTCCACCTATTCCTACTCTTCCATCCTTTCGTTATCTCCCATTCTTTCATACTTTCCTATTTCATCCTTCTCCTTTCCTCTTCCTCTTCACCCCTTCCTATAAAAATCCATCTTTCCACTTCCTTCCATCCTTTCATTCCTCCGTCGTTTTTCACTCTATTTTTCTTCACTTTAAACTTTCTCTCTACCTCATCCTATAATGTTCTAAGAGTTAGAACTTGTATTTCTCGTCATATCGCAAGATTCTATTAGTTAGAACTTGTAAGAATATCTATGTCGAACTTTAATCCTCATCATGTTCGACTATGATATTAAATCTTGCCTTGCAAGAGTTGCAAGAATGAGATCTTCGACGTCCGTCACTCTATTCATAACATAGAATGATACCATGTGATAAGTTGCTAAACAAGGAGACTATAGAACTTGTCTCTACCAAGACTAGAACTTGTCTCTATCATGACTAGAACTTGTCTCCACCGTGACTAGAACTTGTCTTCACCATGGCTAGAACTTGTCTCTAAAACATTCCCGTATCACATTTTCTTAAGTGTGGTAAACTCTCTCCATTTTTTGCCGATACTACCTAAGGATGATTTACAATGACTATCCTATTAAAATGAACTAGGACGCTCCTTCATTTAAATGAGAAAGTTATAAATCGAATGGATTATGAATTTACAATCTCTTATTTACAAATATTGGGACGTCTTTATTTGTAAGTAATGAGACATAAATGAATAAGCCCAAGTATCTAGCATCTGTGCAAAAATTTCCTAATCCGCTTGTACAAACCTCTCTTTTCTTTCGTACCACTCTTCCTTGGTATAAAAAATTCTTCCTCACAATTCCTACGTTTAACTAAATCTCAGGACGAGATTTTCTCCAAGAGGGTAAGACTATAACAATCCACAAAAACTCACCTTAATTGTGAAAATGCTTTATTTTGTCTTTAACCTCGTCTTAATTACATATAAAGGTATTTTGCAAAAAGATAAGTGTAGGGAAGATCATATTTGTTTTTAAGAATAAATTGAACCTGAATAATAACAATTAAAGATTAGCATACATATTTGTGTTTGTTAGAATCAAATGCTTGTATTGAGTCACAATTAATGTTTTACAGTTTTTCCAGGTTTTAAAACTTAAATTTTTCCAGAAATTTTTCGGAAGCAAAATACATGACGACGTCAGGCCTCACAACCTGCTGCATTAGGCATTATATCAACACTATTTTTCCAGGTTTTGTTTTTCTGCCTGAAATTTTATAATTCTGAAAAATTTTTAATTTTAAAATTTCCAAGAATCTGTAAACATTTATTTTGCAAGCATTATATCTTACTTTGTTATCTTAGATTTAATTTTATATATAGATTTTACCGCCAATTTTATGCGAGGTTTCGTGTTTGTTTTCTTAGTTAATTACAGGTTATATTGGACAAGAAGATAAAAAGAGAAAGTTGGAAGAATGTTGATTGCATTTTATTTACTTAGAGGAAGATTTAACCATGTTTCGCATCATCCATACCGAGCAAATCAGGGGAATACTAGTTTCTTTCTTTCCTTTATCTTTACTTTAATACTTTATTAGGAACATTGGGTACAATGTTCATTTTAAGTGTAGGATGGGAAAATGGGAAACCTTAGAAACTAACTCCACTTGATGTATGTTTTGTTTAAAAGTAAATATGTAATAAAACTAAGAGAAATACTTGTTAGGGTAATTTTGGCATCAATTAAATTTTTTTACAACACATAGCAGTGAAACTTTATTCTTAATAAGCATCTCATTGATAGGAATTATATTACTAGCACAAAAACCCTACCACTCAAGAATTTCCACCCCAAAATATGAGGTTCGCCTTTATATTATTAGGAAAAAGCATTCACTTTTGATGCTTATGAGTGTACCGGTAGTATTTAGATTCTAGAACTTGCGTTTTTTATACATCCATAGACCGCTAGTGAGACTATATTCGTGTAGTTAGGATTTGCTATATGATAAGAAGCATTAGGATAACCCTTTGTTTTAAACCTATTTTTAAATGGGTAAAAGGGACCTTCCACCCTGGTAAAATATATTAACCAACAAACGTTGAAAGTATAATGGAATGTGGCTGAAGTACCACATTAACCTTAAGCAACCGCTTGAACTACCCTAGATCATTTATGACAGGCCATAAATGAACCATTAGTAACCAACAATTAGAACAATCGATAAACAACATAAGATGACATGCCAATCTTATGAAAAAAAACAAAACAAAATAAACTACTACTTCCCAGCACATCCTTGAAGCTTGAACTCCTTGAATTCTTCTAGAAAGTCATTTACTTGAGCCGCATACTCATCTAAAAAATAATTATCTCCTAAATAATCATTCGGCTCATACACCTCGTCCTCATCACTGTCTGAAACAACAACTTCACCCACCTTAGAAAATGGGTTACCTCTCTTCGAAGCAAAAGTACTCGGAGAAGGGATAGTAGACTGCTCCAACGCCATTGTTGTTGGAAAAGTACTAGAAGATAGGATAGTAGATGACTTAGAAGCCTCACCCGGCACCTGCGATTCCATGTAACTAATAGGCTGATCTTGTACCCCCTTACCATTGCTAACAAAACCAAGAACATCCTCATCCACCAATGACTCCAAGATACCAAAAGAGTTAGAAGACTATGGGTCCTTACCAGATTTAACATTAGAAGTAGAAGCCTACTGAATAACCTTAGGATCTGAATCTTTCTTGGTACCAACCTGATTAGAAGTTGTCGTGACTTTAGGTCTCCAAAAATTATCCTTAGGCTTGGAGAGTTTAACCCTACCAATTGGCTTATGTTGAGACGTAGAAACCACACTCTTACCTTTATTCTTACGATTCCTTACCTCTTTGAACCCTTCATCGTTATTAAACACCTGATTCGATGCATTAGTCACCCCATTAGTAACCTTATGAACCACCTCATTCATTTGTTCTGGACATTCACTAAGTGTGTGACCAAATCTTACAAATGCTACAATAAGGAGGTGTCCATTCATATTCAACACGAATGATTTCCGTCGAATAACCACTATCATCATCTAATGGAATTGCCATACTAACTTCCTTTTTCAACTCAGAATTTGAACACACTTCAACCAACGCACGAGCATAACTAATCTGACCCCACAAGGCAACATACATAGAAGATGTATATGAATCTAACATAATCGGTTTCTCCACTTGAGTAGCAATCAAACTTAAACCAACTTCCAAATAAGAAACTATAGGCACATTATGTAATTTAACCCAAATAGGGGAACATTAAGAGACCATTTTTGAAGAATAAGAGGTGAATGACAGATTAACCACGGGCCTTGTTGGAGCACCTGCTCCAATCCGTCTTTAGAAGAGAACTTAAATAAGAAAACACTTGCTTCATTCTTCATAATCTTTTGCACTCCAAATTTCTTCCACGTATTAGTAACATAGTTCTACACAATTGGAAAGGCTAAGGCTTTCCCTAAGAAGTACCCTACAAGAGTGTTCTCATACCGACCTAACACGGGTTCCATCACCTCCTTAGGGAGTTTAGTATCATGGTTAGGAACCCGGTCTTCATTAATCATCTGCCTAAAATTTACCTTGCGAGAAGTACTATTGGCACCAAGCAAAGAAGCAAACGATTGCTCCTTTCCACTAAGATTACCTTTGCCCTCAGTAGTACCACAAGTCGTTGGGGCTAAACTAGATGTTTTAGGACCAGAAGACACGTTCTTGTCCACTAATGTAGACAAGTTAATATCACCATCATCCACACTCTAATAAGAAATAATAGGACCTTCTGATTCATGAAGAGGCTGATTACAAGGACCATTACCACTACCATCATCCTTAGCAACTATACCAACCTGTTTAGAAGCCCCTTTACCACTCCCACTCCCACCATCAGAAATAATAGCATTACCCGTTTGGTTACCATCATCCTTAGGTACATTACTACATGTAGGAACAGTAGGATACGCCACATAAGTCTCCCCATCAGATTTACTAGCATCCGATGTAAAACAAGGATGCTCACGGCATGTAGATGTATTCAAATCAGTTATTGGTTCCACCACTCCCATAGAAATATCAACACGACCAGCCTCATCACCATCATGTCCCAAACAAGGGTTCATAGTTGAAATCAGTGCAGAAACACTAGGATTATCATCAAATTTTACATGTCGCACTGCCTTGAGAGGTTTACCATCCTTCCCTAACATTTCCCCATCAATATTCTTCACCTTTTTCGCTAAATCACCGAGCAATGAGTTCGTACTACTAACCTGCCCATCATTATTCTTCTTCAAAAAACCTTTTTCCATCTCTCTCTAACCCCCAAACACTCCAAATAACAACCACAAATACAAAAAAATCAAACAGAAGCAGCATGAACAATAGAACTTACAATAAGAAAGAAAACCCTAACTTATGAAAAGTTAGTGTTTTAAACAATTGAATACCAGCACCTAACCAGGCCCCATGTTGATCACCACAAATCAATGATAATTCGATTCAATCAAGACTATAAAGTGATGTTAAACCGACCTAGATACAAATAGGAAAGTGTGGTGCAATCAAATAACCAGAAAAAATGATTTAAAAAACCCTAAGAAAACAATTTCTCTAAAAGCGACCAGATCTTGTGAAAACAAACACCAAACTGATAGAGAAACAAGTAACAATGATGTTTACTCAATAACTAAACCATGTTGATGCAAGAAACACAAAGAATTGGGCAGATTTTTGAAAAAAAAATGATTTAGAAAGTTAGGCCTATCTTTTTCGGCCAAAATAACCTCTAAAAATGCCTCTCTACCTTTCTGGTATGCAATCGTTTTTATGTTATACATTCACAGGAGTGATGTACTTGTAATCGTCCCTAGATCTAACTGTTCTTAACCCTAATTTCTTGTTTTTATCTGTTGCGATTTATTGGGTTAGGGTTTACCTTATTTTAATCATTTAATGATTTGTCTCATGATTTATTCTACTTAATTATTACTCAGTTTGTTATGGGCGATCAAGGTCTATCCCTAACCACCACTATCTTTTATATCTATCATCTTTACAATTTATATCTATCATCTTTACAATTGGATTTAATTGATCGATCGTTAGGGTTAGGTTTACTAACAAGAATGAATCCCTTTTTTAAGGTTTCGTATTTTATGGTTTTGATTGGTCTGTTGATGATTGTTGGTGCTGCTGCTTGTTCATGTACAAATCTTTTATTTAATGGCTGGACTTTTTGTCCTTTTGCTTTATGTAGATGCTCACTCATATATATATATATCTTTGCTGCTGGAGGTGTGAAACTTGTTGGATTGTTTGTCCATTAGCTATATGTAAGTCGATCTATTGATCGTTGATGTATCTGGTACGTGTGTTTAATGATGGATGTTTTATTTATGTGGGTTATGGGAGAAATGTATGTCATGCTGGATGCTCGCTGCATCATTGTTGGATCCTACTGCTAATTTTCTTGTTTCTGTTATGTTTGCGATCCGAGACTAATGTGGTTATGGATGTTAGGGTTTGAATCACCTTCGGTATGTTGCATGGTGCCCTTATACATGCTGATATTGTGTTTTACATGGTTGTTTTTGGATGGGGTGATCATGGCATGGCGTTTGCAGGTTCGCTGCATTGTTGTTAAGGGTTTTTACTAAAAACTTATTTGTTTATTCCGCTATATCCTGCTGCTACTGGATTTATTATGACGAGGATGTTTCTCTGGTCGTTTTGAAGTTCACTTGTATTCACTTTTTCTGGTAGTAGCTAATGGATATAGTATCCCTATTGTTAGTAGTACCTTTTGATCCTTTGTATCTGGGAAGAATTCTTATTTTACTGGGTTAATTGGTACGCTATGTGGAAGTTAGGGTTAATAATCCCTATGTTTTGGTGTGCAATCTGTATTGCAAGGCGATATGTTGTTGGTCTGTGGTAGAGTCTTTTCAGGATGCACGAATTATCATAGTTTGATGTGTGGTTCCTTGCATCATTATGGTTGGTGGGGTTTGACACTAAAATCGTATCCTTTTACTTTCTCACATGTGATCAAGGTGCTGTGGGTTTGTGTGTGATTGGTTGAAGCTGGAAGTTTGGACTACTATGACGACTTGAAGATTCAAGTATTTGTTTACTTGAATAGCATTTAATTTGTTTTCTTTATAGTCGTTGTAGTTTGATGTTCAATTGTTTGTTATAAGTGTGGTTTGTCATGCTTATATAAGTGTCTGTAAGTGTCCGAAAGGACTGAGGCGAGGGAACTTACCCTCGCCCTTTGTACTTAAACATTTTTGGTTAATAATATTTTACCAAGGTGCAGGATTACTCCCATTTACCCAAAACCTATTTTTATAGTTACATTGACTACATCGTTCAAGTAATTTTCCTACACCCTTGGGTTGTACTCATATTTAGTATATGATACCCTAGTACAACCCTCAGAGCCTATCTTTTTTGTTTCTAACTTAAAGAATCTTACTTAAAGGAAGAATTTGTTACAATCCACCCCCAAATGTACACCAAAATCGCCTTAGCCTACCTTGTATGCACTCATCTTTAGTTCATTATTGTTACATGTTTAAACCCTTGTTCAATTGTCTAATTGGTTACATGGTTGCTAAGTCGAGTCAAATCTTGTAAATACTGTTTTGGGATGATTGGGACTCATGGGTAAAAGTACTATTCGTTACAAAGTGAAAAGGAAATCATTACCATTATATAAGTTAACGTTTTAAAGTATTCGTAGTGTTTTAATTTTCTTAATTTGGGTCATTAGAATAGTTATTTGTAAAGTATGTAAAATTTGGAAACCCTAAAATTCTCTCCCCTAGGGGGCGATTTCCGGCCAACCTCTCCCCCTCTTTTCCGATCTGATTTATGCATTCCATTCAATACCGCCTCTCTATTATTCTTGATAATATGCAATCGGTTTGATGGATGTGATTATAGGGGAGGGGTTGCGTCTTGTTTATTATCTTTATCTTGTGAAATCGCTGCTTTTTTTCTAAACCCTAATCGCTTTTTTCATAGTCGGTTCTAAATCGACTTCTTATTAAGGGTTTAGTTTTTATTGATTCATTATTAACCCTAAACAATTCATACTCTTTATCTTGTTGATCGGTTGAGGTTTTATCCTTAACGATTTTTATACAATCGGGTTTAGGGTTTCCTCTATTTGGCAGTTCGTATATTATTCATGGTTATTATTATAACGATCTTCCTGTGGGTGTTCTGGTCGATCAAGATCTATCCCTACCTGATTATCTGATTGTTAGGGTTTTTACAAGCACGAATTCCTTGTTTGGGTTTCGTATTTTATGGATCTGATCGTGGTTGCTGCTGCTCGTTTAGGTTTATGAAACCCTTTTTAGGGTTTCGACATTCTTTTTGGTTTTTGATTGTGATGATTACCCTGTTGTGGGTTGGTTGTTGATTACTACATCAGGTTTATACATGGTTCTTCATGGTTACGAGGGTTTGAGGGGAGATGTTTATTTTGTTGATCTTGGTGTGCTAGGGTTTTTTAAACTCTATGGTTATTATCGTTTGATCTCATATTATGTTCACGTTATGCTGTATTCATGGGCACGTTCATTGCTTTTGGAGAATTGAGATCATGATTGTTGGTTGCATGATTGACCTGCTGCTACAACTCGCATTAATTGGTCTTGGTATGGTTGTTGATGGTTATCATGCTTGGGATTCTTGTTCATCGTTCATAGTTATGATGCTTTATTGCTTTATTGTATAGTGTGATCGATGGTACTGGTTTCTATGGAAGATAGGGTCGTTTAGACCATGTTTATGCCTCAAATTCAATTTGCTACGGATTTCACTCTTATTAGGTTATTAGATTATGCTTCTTGCATAATACTAATAGAAGATGCATTGGGAATTTGATGCTGTGAGGTTGGGTCGCTTAGACCATGTTTATGCTTCAATTTCGATTTGCTATGGAATTCACTCGTATTAGGTTATTAGATTATGCTTTTTGCATATTACTAATAGAAGATGCAATTGGTTGAAGCTGGATGTTCGCATGTTTAAGATCTGGATCGCTAGGATGACTAAGAAGACTAAATGTTTATTTGAGTTGTGATATATTGTATTTTTATTTCTAGTCATGGTTAGTTGTATTTAGATCTGGTAGTTATAAGAATGGTCTGTCATTCTTATATAGTGGTTGTGGTAGCGTCCTAAGGGACTTTGATGAGAGATTCACTCTCATCCATTGTACTTTAACGTTTTATATTAATGTACTTTACCGGGTGCTGGATTGCCCTTTACCCAAAAAAAAAAAGTATGTAAAATTTCAAGTGTAGGGACGAAGCAAGCTCCCTTTAATGTATGGTAGAGTAAGAATGTATGATGATAATAATAATAATAATAATAATAATAATAATGGATAAATAGTACAATAGCCCAGTTCCCCAATGGTTAGGCATATTTAGCCATTTTTTAAAAAATTCCCGTATTAGCCCGGTCAACTTTTAAGATTGGGCAACTTCCATCTTAGAGAGACAGGTGTCACGTATTGTATTTTGGGCAACTATTTTTTATTGGGAGCAACTATTTTTTTATTTTTTATCCCTTAGTGTTTGTTTATTTTTTTAGTGTTGGATGATATAAAGCTGCATGCTCCACATGATATATTTTAATTATGGTCTGATCTAATGTTTGGCTTTTTGGGATTAAAGGAGTATGCACATGCTTTTGTTCAGACTTTAGTTATTTTGATGTTGGATTACAGATCTTCTTTAGGAATCCTTTTTTCGCTTTAATTTCTTTTGGTTCATGTGCGGAACAGAACAGAAGAATGTGATTCAATCGCTAGAAACTTTATTAGTTATTTTTTGTTTGGCAACGACACTAATTCACAAAGCTTGATGATTTTAAGTTCTAACTTGTCGTTTTAGAATCTTAAGTTCTTAAGAAGTTGGTTTTGATTTATAATTTCTCGATTGCAAAGTTGTGTTTCTGACTCACCGATTATCTGTTTCTGATGTTGTGATCTAGTAGCTGAAGTTGCTAGTGATGGAAGATATCCACCAAGAACTCAGATAACTAGTAAGAAAACTGTGCTCAACCGTTCTCCCACTACCAATGCAACAAGACGAACTACGTGAAAGTCTATTGTCTGTGGATAATGATGGTCATACTAAGAATAGACTCGCAAGACCTGAAACAAAACGAGCCCTTTTTAAGGAAATTGTTGATGAAGAAGAGGTTTATGAATCTGAATAACAGAATGCAAGGTTAAGTTCCACTGTTGTAGGGAGTAACATTACTGAGGATATCCGTAAGTGCCACAGAGACACCGAGGAATTATCTTTGATTCGCAGTCAGCTTGTTCAAATTGAAACGCAACAGTGCAGTCTGGTTGATCTCCTGCAGGTAATTTTGTCAATAATTAGACATAGCTGTTACTAGTTTTTTTTATGCTGTGGGGCGCGTAGGTACTTTGTATTTGATGATATAGTTAAAAAGTGTTTAATTTGGCTCTAGACAACATGGGCCACTTGTTAACACTAAATTACAGAGCACACACAGATCTATGTTGTAGCCTGTGGGGCTTGAAAGATAAGTGCTACCTTGTCACTGAACATTTGAACAAAAATACAGATCTGGCCGACATATTATAAATCTAAATAGAGGAAATCCTCGCAATAAATTGCCCTTGTTGACTTGTTGCTTATGAACATTTAAACTGTATATTTCATGTACTTTTATCTCATATACATATATTACATTAAACTGTAATCGTAATACTAATGGAAAAATATGACATATTACCTACTATGACTTTCTTCTCACACGTTTGCGTTTCTGACTCTTGAATTATAGAAATTTATCGGGAGCTCACAGACTGGGATGCAGTCACTGCAGACTCGAGTGCGTAATCTCGAGTTAACACTGGATGAGATCTCGTTTGACTTAGCCAGGTCAACTGGAAGGTTGTCACATCCGAGACCTACAGAAAGTATGTGTTGCAAGTTACCTGGTGCTGACTTTTTGACCTCTAGGTTTTGGAAGAAAACGAAACTTCAACATTCAAACATTAAAATTTCTTCAGCGCCATTGGCAGCCACAAGCCATATGATCGGAAAGAATATGAGTCTTGAGTCATGTAATCCAGAGAACAGGGGATTTCGGCATCAGGGAGTTGGTAGCGGGTTAATCAAGAATCCATTGGCTATGGTCCACCAAAACATGGGATTTCTGGGATTTAAGTCGCAATTAATTTTCTGATGCCTTACTATGCTACGATAATTCAATATATCCTGTGAAAGTTGTGTGCCACATGTATTTTGAAGTAATATTGGCATGCAACAATGACAACGCTATGTATAAAAGTTGTGTATGGTTTACTTATATGAAGTTATTGATGTTGCCTTTGCACTTGTTAGGATCAAGACCAATGCATGCAGACGCGGTTCAAGTGTTATGATAATACAGACAAGCCTTTGTTCATTAAAGAAATTAGGCATCTATAGGACAACAAGTACTTGAATCTTCCATGGCGTGATGGAGAATACTCGTCGTCTAATACTTTGTTGATCACTGCTCTTGTGAAGGCTCTTCTGAATCCTGTATCACTTCATAATATTTTTTTATGCTTAATAGTATGTTAGTTTTACGGGTTTATATATGCATGTACAGACACAAACACTTATTGGTGGATTCTATTTCGATGCAGCCAAACACCAGTATTTTTCCTCAGAATTATGATCCTGAGAATAAGGAAGATAATTTTCTAGGTAAATTGTATCTATTGATTCACAGGGTTTTCAAATCAGCAATGGTTTTGTAACAGGTCAAATGGGTAATTTCTTGGTATATGTTGACCTGAAACAGT
Organism: Artemisia argyi; assembly: GCA_030686995.1. Taxonomy (NCBI): domain Eukaryota; kingdom Viridiplantae; phylum Streptophyta; class Magnoliopsida; order Asterales; family Asteraceae; genus Artemisia; species Artemisia argyi. The sequence goes on along the minus strand of CM060678.1, from coordinate 84,685,484 downwards.
TTTTGTCCAGAATTAGTTTTGTTTTAATAAACAAGTTGTGTTTCAAAAATATATGATTGTATGTCAAGTAACACAAATTAAGCTATTTAGCCTATTTCTTTTTAGTTGTTTCATTCTTTTACCTATTTGAATAGTTAGGGTAAATAGACCAAAATCTTGCTTAATGATGAAAACTTTTGTGCAAATATGTTGATCAGGTCTTGATGGTGAGTTACGGGTGTTTTTGAATGGGCTGCTATCTACCAGGAGCTTCTAGAGGTACTTGAAGAATATTGGACCGGGCTTTCAGTTTCTCATTTGCATTTTTTAGAGCAAAGATCACTGGACTGTAAGTCCTTAGGTGCGAGTAATATTCAGGAGCTCCTGGAAAAGATGGGCGACAAGGTGGTGTGGTTTGAAAACCGAAAAAGCAAGGAGAAATGGGTGATGTCTGCCCATGTGGCAGAAAGCAGACGAAGGTTATATTTGAAGCCTGAAGTTCAAGAATTACTCAGTCACCATCGTGGTGAAATCGACTTTAGTATTTTTGAGAATTTATACGAGGATCACTTTAAGTTGAAATTCTGCTATGACCATTATCGTTTGACTGATCTTGATCATCTTTGTGAAGTCTTTAAAGATGATATTCTAGATGTGGGAGTAGCAAAATCCTCAGGGAAGAAGGTGATAAAGGCGCCCAATGTCATCAATTTAAAAAAAAAGGAAGAGGATGCATGAAAAGATAAAAAACAATGAGAGATAGAGGGTTTCCGGACATATGAAGATGATGATATTTTTACTTTCTCTTTGGGTAAAAGTATTTTTGGTGGATCGTTTCAGGAGCATGCTTTCTATCTTAGTTTTATCGTTTCAAATGATTATTATATACTTCCATGTCAAAGTTATCTGTTTATGTTTTCAAACCTTGTTGGATCATTTTAGAATCCTCGTTTTGTTAAGTCAATTGAAAGGTTTATTTGGCATCTTATTTGGTCAAAATCGATGTTTGTTTATATGCTGTCATAAAACTGGCTTTACGATAATCACGATTCTGAGTAATCACTATGGAGCATATGATCAATCCACTCTCAACCATGTTACAAAGGAGTTTAATAAAAACGATTTGGATTACTGAATGTAAACTGTCTGATTATTGAATCTCAGCATTGGCAGTATGACAATGAAATTAACCACAAATGCATGTATTGTGAGCAACTCAAGTGTATAATGAGGTTTTCTATAACCAAGTAGCTGTACTACTTGAGAGAAATGGGGTTTAGTAGTAGTTTACTTGTCCTTACAAAGTAACTGCTGTAAAAGAAGTCGTTCATTACCAATCGAAAATCATTTGATGCGTATAAGAATAATGAATTTGACACAGATGGTTATTTAGATCTATTTACAATCTCATATTGAAGTCTAAAAAAACAAAATTAATCACACGAATTTGCAAACACACCAACTACGAGGAATTCTCTCAATTGCTCTGGCATCAACGTCATATTCAACCACAACGACACCACGTTTAGACAGGCCTCCTATAATTTCTTCAGCATGATAAGTAACGACACCTGAGTTTATAAACATCTAGCAGTTAAAACTTGCAGTAACATTCAGTAAGCCAGAACCTGCAGCAACATTCAGAAGGCTTGTCACCCTTGAAAGGCAAAAAAAAATGCAACTGTTCATGTATGCTAAAAACCAGAAACATATTTTAAATGAAAGTCATTGGCACGCAGTATTTCGTCTTATATATCTCAAAGAATATGGAAACAAAAAGTGTTTGTGGTCGGTGCTACCTGACTTGACTACACTTAGAATTTACGCATTTTTAACAGAACACAATACCAAACCCCTCATTTTGTCACCCCCTAGGAGAGGGTAACATGACCAGTCAATATTACAATAATTATAAACCATAAGTTGAACAACCAACAACAAACTAATCAAACAATTAAACATTCGACAGATGAAACAACTCTCCATGATACACTCTACTTTCTAGATGTAAACCAACTCTCCCCGGTAACACTATAATTAGATACCAAAATTATATATCAAATCAGGCAAAACAATCTAATATTCCTAATCTCTATTTGAAGATGCAACAAACAAGAATCTGTATCATACATTCCTAATACAACAACTAATATCAATCTTTACCTAATTTTTAATGCTTGATCAAACCAAATACCAGTAGCGTTATCCAAAGAGCTTATATATGCTCGTGAGGTGTAGGGGGACTAAAGTAGAGTGAGATATCTTAAGCGAAGCTGTTTAAGTAAGAGTGAGCGCCTATAGAAGGTACAAACAGTCATTTGCCCAGAAGCTCCTTATCCTAAACTATTGTCTGCGGGACTCGTGTGTAGGATGACAAGCTGTATAGTCTATGTCCCATGCTACAGAATTGCGAGGTGGTCTTAAACAATACCCAGTCAAGCTAGAGATAAACATTTGTTTTCTACATGCTCTTATTCTTTTTTTTGGGTAAAGAGGAGTAATCCTGCACCCTGGTAAAATTCATTACACCAAAAACTATTGAAGTACAAAGGATGAGGGTGAATCCCTCATCTTAGTCCCGAAGAATACTTACAGACTCTCAATATAAGTATGTAAAAACATACTTATAACTTAACAAAATGAAACTACCAATAATGACTAAACTACATAAGACAATGTTATACTACTCAAGTAACAACGCTTGAGCCTTCTAATCATTATGGTGCTCCACATTATCTTCCACGAAGAACTCACTTATAATATGGCACAAATGAACACACAAGGGTAGTCCGCGACTGTAACCATTGGTAAACTTCGCCATGTATTAAATTAATATAATATTCTAATGAAAGAATACTTATCCATTTTCTACGTCCATTTTTTAAAAAAAATTTAACTAAATATTTTTATGTATAATCAAGAAAGCTCAATTGCTTAATGCATAATTTGTAACCAACACTAGACTACGATCAGTCTAGGTGTTCTATATACTTTATTTCCTCTAAATAGTCGTATTTTATATGTACTATTATTATTTTGATATTTTTACGTAAACCTCATACATTTTACATTTTACTTATTATCCTATTTTAAGTAAATTTATTTTTACCGACAACCGCGTACGTCGTAACGCGTACCCATAATTTTTCGGAAGCATTTTAACAATAAATTATACTTATTATTACTTATATTTCATTTTTGAACTTTTCCGAACTCTTTTGATTTGAACACGAGAATTATCCGCAAAACGTAAAACGACACTCAGCGCGTACCGACACTACATTATTAATGGCTTAATTCTAATAATTATTTTTCGGAGTCAATAATTTTGTTTTTATAATATTTTTATAAAAAAAAAAAAGAAAAAAAAAGTTTTCCAGAAATATATTTTTTTTATTTTTGCCAAAACCGGGGTACCGCAATTACGCTTTAACTCAACAGGACACAGAGTACACACAATACACTTAATACTAATAACCCTTTCATTTTCTTCCCTTTTTCTCCTGGTGGTCAACCACTAACTCATACACCTCCCAATTTTACCAATTAAGACTCATGCATCAAGATCTTATAATATCATAACTTCACCTACAAAATTTAGTTTTCTTTCTTCTTTCTTCTTCTTGGTTTTGACGTGAACACAAGCAAGCACACCAACATCACCATCATTTTTCCACCATAATTTCCATCAGGAATCGAAGCCGGAGGTTTTCATGTTATCGGGTTTTTATTACAACGATTCAAAGGTGTGTTCTTGGTCGACACTTGTGGGTGTATTTACATCTCCAAGTAAGTTTTTGTCTAATTTCTTTTATATACGTTTATTTCTTGAATTGGATGGTTAATTCATAAGATACGAATTTTAAATTAATCTATGAATCGAGAGCTTAAATCTCTCAAACGAATCAGATTTAATGTATATATATTTTATAAAAGTTGATAGTTAAACTTTGGTGGTTGAATTGGTTAAATAAATTGAATATTACTAATTAGCTTAATCTCGAATTTTGGATTATTCGCGAGCTTATGTAAGTTTTTGGCTTATTCCTTTTTATTCTTTCTTTCTTTTGCTTCGGCTGGGTAAAACACGACCGAGGGGTCTTTGGTTCGAAACCCACATAGGGTGTTTTGGTTTAATTTATTTTCTTTCCTTTTTGTTTATTTGATAAGCTTGTGACTTATTTTGGTTTAGTTTGTTTAAGCTTATTTTTGGACTTTTGGCTTATTGTTGTTTGTTGCTCTCAACCCACACCAATAGCCAAAAGGGTCTGTTTGGATCTGCTTATATTTCAGCCCAAGAGGGGCGTTTGATTTGCTTATTTTCTGCCCATAGGGGGTGTTTGAAATCATTTTATACTAATTATAAGCTGTCATAAATTCATTCAGCATGAACAGTGGCCATAAAATATTTTTGACACCGTATAATCTTAAAAATATGTTATTATACTTAATTACCTTTCCGGGGATATAAAGAACGTAAAAATCGGACTTAAAACGAGAAAGTTATGACCAAATGAAGTTTAACGAAACTTATATATTTTTAACAGCTTTTGTATAAATAATAACATCAGACCCAGATTTAAAACGACGATTTTGAGTACTTTCGAGGCTGTTTCAGCCTCCCGGCGAAACACGAAAGTTGTTCGGATCGACGTTTTACATAAAATCTCTTTAGAGTCGAAACTGTGAAAATGGGTTATAACGGGTAAAAACTGAGTTAAACTGCTGTCATTTTAATAAAAAGTCAACTGTTAACTGAATCTAGTAAGGGCAATTTGGTCATTTTCTGTTGAGTTTCAGCTCTCGGCCATAACTAAAAAGTTGTCCGAAATGTTGTTTTCCATAAGATCTCTTTTATATCTGAGACGTGAAAATGTGTTTTAGTGGGTCGTTTTGGCCGGGTCAGATTTAAGTAAAGTATATATATATGTAGGAAAGACAACATAAAGGTCAAACTAGTATTTAAATCGAAGTTAACACGTCGTATGGACTAAGACTATCGGGTTAAATATACATTGGGCATTTTAGTTGGATATTGTAACTATAATTGATTAGTCGTACTGTTTTAAGTGGTAGATATCGATAGTATAAATATGGGAAACGTTGTATAAACGAGTAGGTCATGCCGAAATTTCTAAAGATCCTTATACTTAGTAATTTTCACAATGTTTCCATTATTTTATAAATTCCGACGAAAAGACGAAAGTCATGACTTTTGTATAAACTTTAAAACTATTCCATTTAATTAGTAACATTATATCGTATGTTCTTTTGAACGTGAACTCTTTATTTCTATATTTTGAGGTTTCCGGATACGTGTCGAATTATATAGTTTTAGTTATTTTTCTATTTTCTTTTATAATACTTGCGACATATTATATACTTTGAACGATTTTACTTTCCTTTCTCATTTTCTTATATATATAATACCCACCATGTATTATATATGAGCTTATTTTCTATATGTAATATATATACGGATATATATTACATACCTTGATATTTTTCTCTTGATTTATTTTATTTAACCAATCACCAAACTATTACAAATTGAAAACTAAATCTTTTATCAACATATCGTGTTGACTTAACCATCCATCGAAAACTAAATTTCATTATTCTATTCTTAGCGTGTCTTAACCGTTAAGGTAAACCTTATCTTCTAGATCGATCCGTCTGATTATTGTTGTGCTGTGCTTCTTGATTATCTGCTTATGTTGGTTGCTCATTCACTTCGAGGTGAGTTCATAGCCTCGCCTTTACTAATTTAAATGTTTTATAAACCTCGCGAGGGGGATACATGCTAGTTTTTACAAACTGAATACAAGTAGTTTTTGGTATGCTGGACCCGATTATATGATTATAGTGATTGAATGCTTCTTGCCAATTAAGTCCCCACCATGAAACCGTTAATTCCGTAGGGAAACGCTATTATTATGGTACGGTCACATAATCTTGAGAGTTTGGGGTAAACTGGCAATTTTTACCTCGGGGCACAAAATCATGGTTAAGGTTTCGGTTTCATAAATCTCAATACTATAATCTGATTACCCGACATGTATTTGTTATATGTCTATTGATAAATAATGCTTGTATTCAACTTATTACTTATTAAACTCTATGAATTCACTCAACTTTATGTTGACTTTTTAGCATGTATTTTCTCAGCTATTGTTTGCTAGCTGAGCATTGGGAGCAATCGGAGTCGCGTGGATATCAAATATTGAAGGACTTGTTTTCTACACATTCGATAACTTTTTATTTTTATAATATACCTATGAGTCATATTTTAACTCTTGTAACTTAAGTTTTAAGTAAAAATTGTTGGGACCTTTGTACTCTAATTTATCAAATCGAATGTGACATTTTATTAAACGTCTCTTTTGAGGTCGTTATATGTAGCTTGTTTTTATGAACTATGAAGTGACACCCAAATTGGTATTCCGCTGCGTTGTAAAATTTTGGGAGTGTCACAGAATGGCATCAGAGCATTAGTTATAGCGAATTAGGTCGTTTTCAAAACCTAAACTATAACTGATTTTCGAATTTTTTTTTAAGTCTTTCATCATTGTTCGATATCCACGTACGCTTGCTCCCAGGTAACTTATATGCTCTATTTTGCATCTATACTTCTATTATATGACTAATGAATATATCCCCTACTCATGATTTTGCTCTCTCATGCCTACTCTTACATTCTTGTGATCTATGAATATTTTTCAAGACATTGTAGTTGATTACAATGGTCTCATTTACTATTAAGACATTGTGGGTTACACAATGGTCTCTCATTTGCTTCATTAACATTGTGAGTTGCACAATTGTTTCTTTTATTTGTCAGACATTGTAGGTGATTACAATGGTCTATAAACTCTTTCATAACCTTATATACTATCATTACATCCGATGGCGAAACTCGTTACAATTTATCAATTCCTCTTTCTTTACTCCCCGTAAACTTATGTTTTCTGAGCATTTTTGCACCCTTTTCCGAATTGATACAAATTATATACGAGACTATCTATATACACTTGATTTTCTCTTGACTATTTATACCTATTTACAAGAACGTTACTTTTATTTGTATAAGGATATTTATTATAAATGTTTTATCCGACTCTTTACACTCAGTCTCTATAGCACCATGTCAATAAATTACCCCAATACTACCTTACAAACTAATAACATGATTCACCACTATTTTAGCTCTGACTAGTTCAGAATTGACTATTTTGTCACCCCTTTACAAATTATTTGGTAAATTACCTTGTAAAACTAGTTTACTACCATCTTTTAAACCATTTTCGCTAAAATTTTAATACAATGCTTTCCACTCTCTTACAAACTACTTTACCATCATCTATAAACTAAATTACTGATATACTACTATTACATAAACTGTTTTGGACTAGTTTCGAATAAACTATTTGTTATTATCTTACAAATCATCTTGTCATTTGCCGAAATTATCACCATTCTATGAGCCATTTTGTTGTTTCTTAAAATTTACTCTACCCCCCCCCCCCCTCTCATAAACTTAAAACATTGATTTATTATTACCTCATGAACTATTTTGTTATTGTTTTATTATTCGTCATTTTCCTATAATTCTTATAAACTAATTCATTATTGACAAAAGCTAAAGTTTAACAACTTTCTCTACATTCATCAAATTCTCTTCAGAAACCTTCATTGTCAAAGTTCTGTGATTCTGGCCCGGTGTGGACAACGGACATATTACAGGTATAACTAAGTTGAGTATTTCAAAATTCATCAAGCCTCAGTTAAATATAGGCTGGTTACTTATATTTAACCTAGGGACAGTGGAACATAGACTGACCACCTATGTTCGACTTAAAAATGAATTTTAAGATACTGGAAATAGTTATATTAGGATTATGTTATATTAGGATTATGTTCTGACTTGGTTTTCAAGAATCACAAAATTATTGTGTGAGCCTAAACAATTCAGCGATATTCATATAATTGAGCATAACAACTAAGCATATTCTTACTCTATCTTTACCCCATATAGTCAACCTTACCCTACACTATATTCCGAATCAACGAGAATCGAACGACATTGCTTGTTATTCAAGACTTCATTTCTTTACGAGTAACCACACCTCTTCACTGACACCGCTTCGACGGATAACACAGACTGAATCTCGGGACGAGATTCTATTTAAGGGGTATGTAATGTAACCATTGGTAGATTTCGCCTTGTATTAAATTAATATAATATTCTAATGAAAGAATACTTATCTATTTTCTACGTCTATTTTTTTTTTTAAATTTAACTAAATATTTTTATGTATAATCAAGAAAGCTCAATTGCTTAATGCATAATTTGTAACCAACACTAGACTACGATCAGTCTAGGTGTTCTATATACTTTATTTCCTCTAAATAGTCGTATTTTATATGTACTATTATTATTTTGATATTTTTACGTAAACCTCATGCATTTTAAATTTTACTTATTATCCTATTTTAAGTAAATTTATTTTTACCGAGAACCGCATATGTCGTAACGCGTACCCGAAATTTTTCGGAAGCATTTTAATAATAAATTGTACTTATTATTACTTATATTTCATCTTTGAACTTTTCCGAACTCTTTTGATTTGAACACGAGAATTATCCCGCAAAACGTAAAACGACACTCAACACGTACCGACACTACATTATTAATGGCTTAATTCTAATAATTATTTTTCGGAGTCAATAATTTTGTTTTTATAATATATATATATATATATATATATATATATATATATATATATATATATATATATATATATATATATATATATATATATATATATATATATATATATATAAACTTTTCCAAAAATATATTTTTTTATTTTTGCCAAAACCGGGGTACCGCAATTACGCTTTAACTCAACGGGACACGGAGTACACACAATACACTTAATACTAATAATCCTTCCCTTTTCTTCCCTTTTTCTCCTGGTGGTCAACCACTAACATGTACACCTCCCAATTTCACCAATTAAGACTCATGCATCAAGATCTTATAATATCATAACTTCACCTACAAAATTTAGTTTTCTTTGTTCTTTCTTCTTCCTGGTTTTGACGTGAACACAAGCAACCACACCAACCTCACCATCATTTTTCCACCATCATCTCCATCTGGAATCGAAGCTGGAGGTTTTCATGTTATCGGGTTTTTATTACAACGATTCAAAGGTGTGTTCTTGGTCGAAACTTGTGGGTGTATTTACATCTCCAAGTAAGTTTTTGTCTAATTTCTTTTATATACTTTTATTTCTTGAATTGGATGGTTAATTCATAAGATACGAATTTTAAATTAATCTATGAATCGAGAGCTTAAATCTCTCAAACGAATCAGATTTAATGTATATATATTTTATAAAAGTTGATAGTTAAACTTTGGTGGTTGACTTGGTTAAGTAAAATGAATATTACTAATTAGCTTAATCTCGAATTTTGGATTATTCGCAAGCTTATGTAAGTTTTTGGCTTATTCCTTTTTATTCTTTCTTTCTTTTTCTTCGGCTGGGCAAAACAGGACCGAGGGGTCTTTGGTTCACCCACATAGGGTGTTTTGGTTTAATTTATTTTCTTTCCTTTTTGTTTATTTGATAAGCTTGTGACTTATTTTGGTTTAGTTTGTTTAAGCTTATTTTCGGACTTTTGGCTTATTGTTATTTGTTGCTCTCAACCCACACCAACAGCCAAAAGGGTCTGTTTGGATCTGCTTATATTTCAGCCCAAGAGGGGCACTTGATTTGCTTATTTTCTGCCCATAGGGGGTGTTTGGAATCATTTTATACTAATTATAAGCTGTCATAAATTCATTCAGCATGAACAGTGGCCATAAAATATTTTTGACACCGTATAATCTTAAAAATATGTTAGTATACTTAATTACCTTTCTAGGGATATAAAGAACGTAAAAATCGGACTTAAAACGAGAAAGTTATGACCAAATGAAGTTTAACGAAACTTATATATTTTTAACAGCTTTTGTATAAATAATAACATCAGACCCAGATTTAAAACGACAATTTTGAGTACTTTCGAGGCTGTTTCAGCCTCCCGGCGAAACACGAAAGTTGTTCGGATCGACGTTTTATATAAAATCTCTTTAGAGTCGAAACTGTGAAAATGGGTTATAACGGGTAAACACTGAGTTAAACTGCTGTCATTTTAATAAAAAGTCAACTATTAACTGAATCTGGTAAGGGCAATTTGGTTATTTTCTATTGAGTTTCAGGTCTCGGCCATAACTAAAAAGTTGTCCGAAACGTTGTTTTCCATAAGATCTCTTTTATATCCGAGACGTGAAAATGTGTTTTAGCGGGTCGTTTTGGCCGGGTCAGATTTAAGTAAAGTATATATATATATATGTAGGAAAGACAACATAAAGGTCAAACTAGTATTTAAATCGAAGTTAACACGCCGTATGGACTAAGACTATCGGGGTAAATATACATTGGGCATTTTAGTTGGATATTGTAACTATAATTGATTAGTCGTATTGTTTTAAGTGGTAGATATCGATAGTATAAATATGGGAAACGTTGTATAAACGAATAGGTCATGCCGAAATTTCTAAAAATCCTTATACTTAGTAATTTTCACAATGTTTCCATTATTTTATAAATTCCGACGAAAAGACGAAAGTCATATCTTTTGTATAAACTTTAAAACTACTTCCATTTAATTAGTAACATTATATCGTATGTTCTTTTGAACGTGAACTCTTTATTTCTATATTTTGAGGTTTCCGGATACGTGTCGAATTATATAGTTTTATTTATTTTTCTATTTTCTTTTATAATACTTGCGACATATTATATACTATGAACGATTTTACTTTCCTTTCTCATTTTCTTATATATATAATACCCACCATGTATTATATATAAGCTTATTTTCTATATGTAATATATATACGGATATATATTACATACCTTGATATTTTTCTCTTGATTTATTTTATTTAACCAATCCATAAACTATTACAAATTGAAAACTAAATCTTTTATCAACATATCATGTTGACTTAACCATCCATCGAAAACTAAATTTCATTATTCTATTCTTAGCGTGTCTTAACCGTTAAGGTAAACCTTATCTTCTAGATCGAGCCGTCTAATTATTGTTGTGCTGCGCTTCTTGATTATCTGCTTATGTTGGTTGCACATTCACTTCGAGGTGAGTTCATAGCCTCGCCTTTACTAATTTAAATGTTTTATAAACCTCGCGAGGGGGATACATGCTAGTTTTTACAAACTGAATACAAGTAGTTTTTGGTATGCTGGACCCGATTATATGATTATAGTGATTGAATGCTTCTTGCCAATTAAGTCCCCACCATGAAACCGTTAATTCTGTAGGGAAACGCTATTATTATGGATATGCATATTAGGCTTGGCCGGCTTTGACTGGGTACGGTCACATAATCTTGAGAGTTTGGGGTAAATTGGCAATTTTTACCTCAGGGCACAAAATCATGGTTAAGGTTTCGGTTTCATAAATCTCAATACTATAATCTGATTACCCGACATGTATTTGTTATATGTCTATTGATAAATAATGCTTGTATTCAACTTATTACTTATTAAACTCTATGAATTCACTCAACTTTATGTTGACTTTTTAGCATGTATTTTCTCAGGTATTGTTTGCTAGCTGAGCATTGGGAGTAATTGAAGTTGCGTGGATATCAAATATTGAAGGACTTGTTTTCTACACATTCGATAACTTTTTATTTTTATAATATACCTATGAGTCATATTTTAACTCTTGTAACTTAAGTTTTAAATAAAAATTGTTGGGACCTTTGTACTCTGATTTATCAAATCGAATGTGACATTTTATTAAACGTCTCTTTTGAGGTCGTTATATGTAACCTGTTTTTATGAACTATGAAGTGACACCCAAATTGGTATTCCGCTGCGTTGTAAAATTTTGGGGGTGTCACAGCAACCCCATACCAATAGGAATCCAACAACTTACCACAAGTCAAGTAACCATTGACTCATACCAAAAAACACCCTCACAAATCTGACTACAATGGCCGTTAAACATAAGTACCAAGATACATAGAACGAACCACCATTGTAAGGACAGAACTTCCAATGAACACCATGTATAATTGATTAAGACATTGCGACCGAATCAATCCTTTTTCTGATTCTCTCTGGAGAAAAAAGCGACCGAACCCTAACATCCCTAAATCTGATCGCATCATCAATTCCTCCATCAAATCGACTCTAAATCTTCGTTCTTCTTGCTCTAATCTGTTCTTGGGATTGATTTACATTCGTGTCTATTGATTCCAGTCCAGTTCGGGAGTGATTTGAACTAGTTTATTGTCGGTTCTATTGGATCGAATTTTTAGGGTTTCTTGTAATCGCTTGGATTTATTAGCCGACTTTGATCTAGTCGGTTTTGTTTCTTTATTTATAGTCGATTGTTCTCAATTTATATCATTACTGTTCGACGATTATCATGGTGGGAGGCTAGTTTTTTGGTTATTATCGCTATAAACCCTAATCGTTATCGATTAGGGTTTTATCTTCTTTATTCGGGTCGCATGCTTGCTGCTTGTTTGATTATTGTTTGTTGGTTGTTTTGCTGCTGGATTTGAGAGATGAATAGGGGTTTTTTGAGTCCTAAGATTGCTAAGAAGGTTGCTAACGTTCCTAGTGTTGATGTAGGAGTGTTAGCTGCTCGTATGAAATGCTTGAAAGGAGATGAGGTTGAGGATGCCGGTGTTACTCAGCCTAGGCAAGCTATGAGGGTCGTTAATCCTCAAAGCACATCAAGACCAGAGGGTATTAATGATCACGTGAGTACTTCGGGTGCTACAACACAACCTAGCATGATTGATAAACAAGTGAAGCCGGTTTCACTTGGTGATTCTTCTACTGATTCGGTTGGGATTAGTGGGGTTACGGTTGACACTAGTGTTGGAGATGTGGCACATAGGGCTGATGTGGGGATTAAGGTTAATGATAAGGTTGATTTGGATGATACGGTACAGCCTAGTGTGGTTGAAACGCAGCCTGACGTGGAGCAATTAATTGCTAACGCGCACAAGCATTTTGATGATGCCATGATGAAACTTGATAGTGATATTGCTAACATGGCGTCTTCCTCTTTGAATACTTCGGGTGGTTCGAATGCCAATAATGTTACTAGTCCTAATACGTCATTTAGTGAGGCTATGAAAACCCAGAAGTATACTAGTGTGGAGGAGGTTTTCAAGGCTAGTTCTGATAAAGTGCCCAATTCTTTTAACGTGGGTGACAGTTCTAATGGGGGCGGATCAAACACAAGTGCTAATATGTGTGGTCCTACTTCGTTTGCTAATGTGGTGAATCCGGAATGGGTAACTAGGAAGGTTAATTTTCGGTCTTTGGATGATACGGGTAACTTATTCAAAAACCCTTATTCGTAGTGCGTTCACATGTGTTGGTGCATGGGATACGTTGGGATTGGAGGTTAGGGTTCTATGAGCTCTATGATCGTTACATCTGTGTTATTTGGTGCATGGGATTGGATCTTTTACGTGATTAGTTGCACTAGTGATACTGATCGTTTTGGATGTTAAGTTTCTAGTGTTCTTACTCAAAAACTCTAGGATTCGTTCGTTGTTGGTATGTTGCTAGATCATGAAGGTTGTCAAGTGGGGATTGTGGTGTTAACTCGGATCAGCATTCTTAAGACATGTTTGCATTGAAATCTTATGGGTCTTTTGATCAGGATTGCTGAAATGTTATGAAAGTTACATTGGAGGTTAAGTTTTTTGTAGAGTTCTTATTCAAAAACTCTATAGATCGATTGGGTGTGATTGGATTTTACATGCGTTTCTTGCTGCTTTAGGGCTTGATCTATTTGCTGCACATTTGATCATATGACTAGGGTTTACTTACCCTAGTTTCGTTGCATGTTGACCCTATTTTTGTAGGGGAATCATGATTGGTTCTTTGTGGAGGTTGTTGGTTCGTGATTTATCTCGGATCATGTCATTAAGGTTGGTGTTTGTTTACTGTTCGTGCTTTCAAGTGGATTGTTATTAATTTAATCAACGACTACCTTGTTGTTTTATGGGAATCTGCTGCTGCTCGAATAAGTGATGGAGGTTAAGTTTAAGGGTCTTATTCAAAACCTTTTTATCATCGTTCTTGGACATGGCATTGATTTATGTATTTGTTCATGTGATTGATGGTGCTCTATTTTCTGTAAGTTAGGGTTGTCTAGCCCTATTTTCGTCTACAACTGATCAAGATACATTGTTTTTCATTCTTAGCTTGAGTTTCATTTGAAACTGGTAGTAGATGCGGTATTGGATTGAGTTGTAGTGTTGGTTTGGTCCTGATTGGATCAATGAAGATCGGTGTAGTTGGTGGATCTATTGTGTGGATTGGCGCGTGTCTATTCTACCATGGTTTCGGCTGCATCGTTGAAGGTCATGAACTTCTATGACGACATGGGAAGATTCAAGTTGTTACTTGATGTTTTTTATTTGTACATCTTATAGTCGTTGTAGTTTTATGTTCATGTATTTGTTATAAGAATGGTTTGTCATTCTTATATTAGAGTATGTGGCGGTCAGTTGCACATGTTGTGCATGTTTGTTTTAAGAATGGTATGTCATTCTTAGATAGGTGTCTTGTAAGTGTCCTAAGGGACTGGGGGCGAGGGATTTCACCCTCGTCATTTTGTACTTCAACGTTTTTGGATAATACATTTTACCAGGGTGCAGGATTACTCCCCTTTACCCAAAAAAAATTTTCGGTCTTTGGTTAATGAGGTGCGTATTGAGAACCATGATACTTTACTTCCAAAGGCTGCTATGGAGGGTGTTTTGAACCGTTATGATAATACTCTTGTTGGTTTCTTTGTTGGCAAGAATATTGCATTCCCGTTGGTTCAAAACTATGTCACTAATACGTGGGGTAAGTTTGGTTTAAAGAAAGTGATGAAGAATGATGATGGGGTTTTCCTCTTTAAATTTGATTCAAAAGAGGGTGTTGATAATGTGATGCAACGGGGTCCTTGGATAATTCGTAGTTCTCCTTTGATTCTTACTAAATGGACTCCTGATGTGTCGCTGACTAAGAGTGAGGTTACTAAACTGCCCGTGTGGATTAAATTGCACAATGTGCCATTGCTTGCTTATTCGGAAGACGGCTTGAGCTTGATTGCTACTCAGGTTGGTAAACCTATTATGTTGGATGCGTTTACAAGCTCAATGTGTTTTGATTCATGGGGCCGTATTAGCTATGCTCGTGCGTTAGTGGAAATATCTTCCGATTCTGAATTAAAGCATGAGGTTACTATGGCTATACCAAAGAAGGATGATAGTGGTATTATTTCTGCATGCATCAAGGTTGAGTATGAATGGAAGCCTCCTCACTGTTCATTGTGTAAAGTTTTTGGGCATGATCGTAATGGTTGTCCAAAATGTGTCAAGGAGCCGGTCTGTTCTACTAATGTTGCTGGTCCCACTACTTCGTTCGAAGAGACCGATGATGGTTTTAAGGAAGTTCATAATCGGAAGGCTAAAGGTAAAGGTAAGAAGTTGTCAAGTGGTATTAATTTGAGCAAGGGGCCTACACTAGCTCCTAAAAAGAAAGTATGTGTTGTTAAGAATAAAACTCAAGATGCCACTTCTTCTAAAGTAGCTAATGCAAGTGGTTCGTCTGTGCCTACGTCTAATCAGTTTGGGGTTCTTGATGTGCATGATTCTGATGTTAATGATGTTCCTAGTGCATCAAATGGTATCCCTAGTGGTGAGGCTGATTTGGAACGTCCTTGTGTTAGTAATACGGTTGCGGAAAAGGTAGGACCTCATGTGAGTGGTGCATCAAGTGGTATTTCTAGTGGTGAGGCTGATTTGGAACGTTCAAGTGGTAGTAATAAGGTAGCGAACAAGGTAGGATCTGATTCAATTGGTAGTAATAAGCCTAGTTCTTCTTCTACTCCTTCGGTTGCTGCTACTAAGTTAAATAACCCATTTACTAAGGTAGGGGCTGTGGTTTGTTCGGATAGTGATGATGATGAGGTTTTGGAGCCGGTGACTTCTAGTTATCATACTTCAGGAGGTGGCGGCTTTGATTTTGAAGATTTCATGGATGATGATTATGCTGCTCAAGTTTATGATCTTCCGGGACACTTGGCTGAATTTTGTGACATGTATGATATTAATCTCCAAGGTCGTGGTAGAAAGTAATGTTTTTTTAGTTTGGTAGGTCATAAGATTGGTTTGTCTTTCTTATGATTAGTTGTTTGGTTTTTGCTGTTTGTAGCATGTTTGTTGCCCATGTAACGGGCCGAGATGAGAGATTCACTCTCATCCGTTGTACTTAAACGTTTGTTGGTTAATGCATTTTGCCAGGGTAAAGCCCTTTTACCCAAAAAGACATTGCGACCTAAAATAAGCCACAAGAAGAATGACCAGTTTAAACCATAATCAACCAAACATGCGTTTCCAACATCAATACCCTACTAGGTCATGATCAAGCAATGTAGAAATTCAGGAAGGACCCATCACAAAACAATATATAGGGTTTAAACAAACCCAAACTTCCACAACGACATCTCTTGTCCGGCTAATAATATAACGAACAGATATCTGATCAAGAGGAACATGCATGTAACGACAAAACCCAAATAGGTTACCTTGCATACGACCTGGTATTGGCAAAAGCCCCCAACGGATTAAGTGCAGCCATACACTAGACGATACCCTAAAAAGATAATCGTTGAATGATGAACATTGTAAACCCTAAGAAAACTTGGGATTAACAAAAATGCACAACCCACAGCACATAAATCTTCCACAAAACACCAGGTCGACACTAACAATACCAATGCATCAAAACAGCCGAACGAACTGATTTGAACCAAAACTAGGGTTTACCACAACCCTAACAAACATATAATCCCTCTTCACATAACCAATCGTCAATCAGATCTAATAAACATGCGAATAAGGATCGTCAATAACACCATATCAAACATGGATCTTCTACCTCCTAACCCACGAATAGTAAAAGTAATAGAAACTTAACATCCAATTAAGTGGCAGCCGCCACACTTACATCATAACTTGCATTAAGAAGGAACCAACCCCAAACTGAGATTAGTTATTACAATTCGCGCATCATACAACCCTAAGAGCAGCACACAATACGACCACAAACAGGTAAACCATTGAATTAAATATAGGGTAAACCCTATAAATAGGATGAACCCTAAGCGCCGCCAAATAATGAAACCCTACACATAATCGCTATCAAGTGACCAAATACAGTAGGGATAATAGAAAGTATAGTTAAGGACGAAACCGAATGAACCCTAAATCATGAAGACGATTAAGGGTTATAAAAAAATATAGCACAACACGCCACCTCAAAGGAGAATCAATACTAGTAAACCGATTGCATACCAATGGTAGAGAAACGGTTTAGGAGACTGATTTTGGCCAGAAAAGATAAGTAGAGGTGGTGGCCAGGAATTCGCCCCTAGAGGGGGAGAGAATTAGGGTTGTTTTGATCACATGCTCTTATTCTTCCGTGGTGAATGATTGAATCCTTACAAGATGTAAGTAGTTGTTACCTTCAGCTGATTGGGATGGGAAGTAAAGCTGATTGGAATGGGAAGTGGAATACGCCATCATTTAGGGTACAACTATTGACAAGTATCCACAAAAAAAACTTAATCCAGAAGTGGTTGTACACCTTACGTGGATGGAGTAAGACAAGAGGCTCCTCGGTAAGGGCAAGATACTAACTAGATAATCTTAAACAAGATGAGAAGTGGTTATATGCCTTTGGATCTGTGATATCCATCACCTCTCATGGATCTTCTTAAAGCATTGGTTTTGGTAGTGGTGGTTGATGGTTGTTATTCCGTTATTAAGGTGGCAGTTTTGATCTAAGGGATATATTGTGCACACAAGTAATACAAGTTTACCTTTAGCACTCAAGCTCTTTGAATCCTGCTGCTTGAAATTGAAGCTGCGATGGTCCGGTCGAGGTGGCGTTAGGTGGTGGTGGCGTCAGATGGTGGTGGCGTTGGGTTGTTGAGTGGTTGGGTGGTGTGAGTTATGCTGGTTTATGTGGAGGAGAGGAGGGGCGAGATGTTTATATGTGTTGTTTAAGTATAAAATGACCAAAATACCTAGTTGCTCATGTATTGGTTGCCCAAAAATCAAAAGTTGCCCAAAATACAATACGGTCCATGTACCTTGTACCAACAGTTGTTGGTCGGACACGTGGCATCCTGTAGTTAGGTAGATATTAGTTGCCCAGGGCAACCCGGGCTAAAATGAGAATTTTCAAAAAAAGGTCTAAATATGCCTAACCCGTAGGGCAATGGGCCATTTTAGTAATTTTCCCTAATAATAATAATAATAACAATAATAACAATATTAACAATAATAATAATAACAATAATAATAATAATAACAACAACAATAATAAAAATACGGGCTACCATCCGCGTTTTTTATTTATGTTTAAGTCAAAATAGTGTCTTGAAAAATACAAAATGAGTTAGTAGTTACCAAGTCTAGTCGAGTCTTGTCTTAGCAACGCCTCTTTGTACATGTAATTGACCAAGAAAATTGACTTGCCACTAGTAGAAATCCCTTTATCCAGCAAACCGTGTTTTTCCATACCCTTATACTAACGTTATAACCCTTTAAAAGACCTCTTTGATAGTTTATCCTAGGTGCTTACGCTAAAGGGGTGGAGGTTTGATCCTTTCTCAAGCCTATGGTAATCTATGTGCTATGACAGGTAGAGAGTGTAATTTTTTCCATATGTGATATATAACTTTGTAAGACCTAAGAGATGTGAGAATCCAAACACTTATCGTGAGGTGCTATTGTATAATTTCCATGCTTGTTTTGACTAACGTGGAACAAATGTGTGCTGTAATTACTTTGATGTTAATGTTAAATGACCCCTAACTTGTAAATTAATTACTATAAAAGCTCAGTTGCTTGAGGACAAGCAAATTCCAAGTGTAGGGGGTATTTGATAAGAAATTATTGGTTACACTTTTTAGGGGTCATTTAAGCCTAAATTCGTTAATATATGATCAAATATGGCATCAAATCATTTCCTTTCGTATTTTAGGTACTTGGGACGTGAATTCTGGAAATTGGAGCTTTTTGGACGTATTTGGGCAAAAAAGTGAAGAAATGGAAAAGTCATGAAAAACCTGTCAAAATATTACATCTGAAGGTGTCACGTTATGATTTGTGACGCCGTCGCGTGTTATTTTGGAGCTAGATGAATTAACACACGTTGGTCAGACACAAAATTTGAGATTACAGCTGACGACTTAAGGTTATAAGGAAGAAGGGCGTCACGCTTTGAAGAGTACAAGTGACGGCCCAAAGATTAAAGAGTGAAGGCATCAACCTCGGGCTGATGGCGTCAGGGTTCAAAGAGCGACGACGTCAAGACATGCACAAGACGAAACCCTAATGGCGGCGATCTGACGGCGCCGGGGCTATAACCTGACGCTGTCAGAAGAAAAAACTATATACATATTTTTATTTTTCTTTTATTATGTCGAACTTTTTGTCCACTTTTTGGGAGACACAAACACCCAGAGTTGTAAGGCTTTCAAAGCTTTCTATTTTCCATGTTCAGTTAAAGATAATTAATCATTTAATCATTCAATATACCTATGTGTTGTTTGACTATTTGTTTTTCTTTTATTTCTTTTAACAAGTTAGCTTAATTTTATTAGTGTTTGTTTTGATCTAATGAAACCTAGTTATTGATTATTGATAAGTTGTCTATTGTTTAGTTAATTGCTTCACGTTAGGCTAAGAAAACTGGCTAACCTCCTTTGTGTAACTAGCTTGAATGTCTTAGAAAATGTAATCGTATGTGCACTACAGTTTTCTCAATGTATTTAATGCATGAATAAATGTTAGTAATTATATGATAGGGCGCTTAACGTAGAATCATAGGAGAAATTGATTTTCATAGAGTTGGGGAAGGTCGCACACCCCATGACTGGTATTAAGGAATAAAACGCTTCAACTAAAACAATTGCACTCTGACATTGAACAAATCAATAAGAGATAACTATGGAGTAATTAAGTCAAAGTAAACACGTTTGTCCTATCACAAGAAGTTCACCACTTTTATTTTCTAGTTATTTTAATTTTTGTCATTAGTTTATTAATTAGTTTTTGGGTTAGTTGACTAGCTACTAATTCCATCCACTCCTTTAAAACACGAGATCTTTATTGCTTTTCATAAAATATAAAAACATAAAAAAGATTCATCCCTCACCTTTAGGCTTATTCGACATACACTTCAACCTAATGACACTATTCCCCTAGAGAACGTTCAATCCCCCGGAGATACCTATACTATACTACAACGACCAGGTACACTGCCTGGAGGATTGCAAGCTTCTCAAGTACCTTTGAGAAGTAAAACCTTTTGCGTGGCCACAATCCTCGCATCACTTCACTCCACAGATATTCCCAAATATCAATGCTCACTAAGAAGGATACTCCCAATGGTATTTCGCCCTCGAAAACAACCTAAAAGTATCTCGTGATTCAACTTCCACTAAAGTCACTAAGACCACTACAACGACTTACCACCGGAAGTATCAAACCCCAACTAGATCCCCAATGATCTAGGCTTGGTGACCAAGACACAAGACATCAATCTAGATCCCCAATGATCTAGGCTTGGTCACTAAGATACAAGACTTTTCTTACAAACAAATAGAAATAATAAGTGTTTGTTTATTCAACCAAGCCCTAACCTAACCTAGAGACTCGATTGTAGTAGAAAGGTAAAGATAAGAAGACCCTCGACACAATCACAAGAGTCGATTTGGTTCTTGTGATTCGTCCCTTGCAAGGAGATGTGTTCTTTCAAATGATGTAAGTGTGAACGATTAAGAACTTAAGATAGAATTAGAGGATTAGAGAGAAGGAATATAGAGAGAAAGAATAATTGCAAGGGTTGAGGAATACAAGAGGCAAGGGTGGGTATTTATAGGCCAAGATCCAAAATTGGAATAATTTACCTGGACTGGTGCGTCGATCGCGTGGGGAGCACGCCAGACTAATTGGTAAATTAAATATCCAACCTTGTAAACTCCCAATTGTACTTCACACATTTGGACCTTAACATTAATCATTCTAAAGGTCTACCAATTCAAATAGCCATTTTGTAAAAATATTTTGTAAAGTGTTTAGGAAAAACCAACTATCAAAGAGAGAAGGGTAGAAAGGATAAAAGTAAATAATACTTTTAAGGACAAAGTAAAAAAAATGATTCTCTCTCTCTCCCATGGCGATTTTCATGAAAAAACCCTAGATCTCTTCAATTCGTTCATTCTGATCTTTAATCTTGCTCTATTCTATATAACGATCGTGTTTTTGTTTGCTTAGCTTCGTCTATAGCTTCATTAACATTATTTTTATGCGGATGCTGACTTGGTTTGATTAGGGTTTCGAACTTTTGAGGGTTTTCTGTTAATCGCTATTTAGGGTTTTTTAGGTTTTCGATTCTGGTTTCCTTGTTCTAATCAATCTCTTATGCATTATGGAAGTCGGTTAGTGGATTGTTTGTGCTTTTAAATCATGCCTTAATTTAGGTTGAGGCTCTCGTTTCAGAAGTTTGTCATGGTACTTCTTTTTCTGTCTCGTTTTATCTTCATCGATTTGTTTAGGGTTTCATTTTTTGTTCTCTTTTTGTTCTTCATTATGGTAAATGCTGGTGAAATTAATGTTGATTTGGATGCTGGTGAAACTAATTTGTATGTGTCAATTGAAACAACATGATCTTGGGACTTCTAATCAGAATCAACCACGTATGGCGACAAGGGTTTTGCGAAACCCTAATAACCTCCCAAGGTCTGGTGATGTGTTCATACACCTCTCATGGGTGATGTGAGGGATACTCCTATTAGCCTTGGTGAGTTGGAGCCTGGTCCAACGATGAACCCTAGTAGGAGGGACACAGTGTGCTTGGATAATGGTACTTCTGGTGTTAATAACTCTATTAGTGGCACTAATATGGGTATGGGTGCGACTGTTAATGTTGCACATGCGGATCTTGATACGGATAACATGCCTCAAGGTGATGGAATTCATGTATCTTCGTCTACTGGTCGGTTTAAGCTTGTTGAGACTCATGTTAATGCGACTGACCAAATTGAGAACGTTTCTCCTGCTTCTACAAGCGTACCTACTATGCAATCTAGTGACATAAATGCAAAACCTAAATCTTTTGTTGCAGCTACTAGTGGTACGTCTACTGCTTCTCATAAAGTGAAACCTAATTTTCGTTCTCTTAAGGTGGATAATGTGTTTAATGGTGTTGATGTCTCTATTCCCCGTAAGGTTGTTCAAAATGTTAGCACTAAGTTTGAGTTTACCCTATATGGTTATTTCATTGGTAAGCGTATTGCGTTTCCCGTGGTGGAATATTTTGTTCGTAACAATAGGGCAAAGTATGGTCTTAAACGCGTTATGATGAATGAAAATGGCTTTTTCTTCTTTAAATTTGATTCACAAGCTAGTTTGGAAGCTATATTAGAAGGGGGTCCATGGATGATTAAGAACAACCCTATTATCCTTAAAAAGTGGACCATGAATACGAGTTTAAAGAAAGAGGAATTAACCCGTATTCCAGTATGGGTTAAACTTCATGATGTTCCATTGCAGGTGTTTTCGGAAGATGGTATTAGTATTATTGCTACGCATTTAGGTACTCCTATAATGCTTGATTCTTATACTAGTGTGATGTGTATCGATTCATGGGGAAGAAGTAGCTTTGCTAGATGTTTAATTGAGATTGATTCTCATGCTGATCTTAAGGAGTCAATTACAGTTGGTGTCCCTATTGTGGATAGTCTTGGATTCACGTCTGAAATAATCCGGGTAGAGTATGAATGGAAACCACCTAGGTGTGATGTATATTTGATATTTGGTCATTCCACGGATAGTTGTCCTAAGAAAGTTGTGCCTACACCAGTTGTGGAGAAATCTAATGATGATGATGGTTTTGAACTGGTGGGAAAAAAGAAAAATAAAAAGAAGGGTATGGCTAAGGATAATAATGTGGCTAAGGGGTTCCCTGTGGGTAAGAACATGTACTATAGACCAAAGGCTGTTGCAACTCCATCTCAACCACCATCAGGTGTAGCTAGTACTAGTTCTGGTCCTCCCCTTGAAAAGGTGGATGTCGCTTCATCTAGTAGTACTTTTAAGTCCAATGAGAGTATTAGTCCATCTCATAATGAGAATGTTACAACAAACAACCAAACTCCCAAGGTAAGCTCATCTAAACCGAATGCTAATATTTCCACATCTAATCCCTTTGATGCTTTGGCGATGGATGAGGGTGATCAGGAGGATACAAAGCTTGATGAGGAGGAGGTTGTTAATGTTTTTGATGAATCTGGTAATTTATTTGATCAATCGGGGGCAAGCACTTCCGTTCTCAATGTTCCCGATGTTTAGTATTGCTTCATGGAATATAAGGGGTCTGAACCGTGCCCCTAAACAAAAAGAGGTTCGTCAGGTTGTTAATGAGAATAACCTTAGTGTGTGTGCTGTTTTGGAGTCTCATGTGGATGTGTCGGGTGTGTACGATACTTGTCGTAAGGTCTGTCGTCGGTGGAAATGGACGTCTAATGGGAATCTTTGTAATAAGGGTTTTTGTATCATTCTTGGCTGGAATGATGATATTGTTGATGTTATGGTTATGGCTTCTACTAACCAAGTTATGCATGTGCGGGTTAATGTTCGTAATGAAAACAAAACCGTTTTTTGTTCTTTTGTTTATGCAGATAATTATTATGTTAATCGGAGAGCGCTTTGGAGTAACCTTGATAGCCATGCTAAATTCATGCATAGTAGACCCTGGGTGTTATTGGGAGACTTTAATGCTTCTCTTAATTTGGAGGATCATTCGGGTGGTGGTTATGCTCCTGATATTGCTATGCGTGAATTCAAAGAATGTGTCTTGAATATGGAGGTTTCGGATGTTAATAGTACGGGGCTGCATTTTACATGGAATCAAAAACCAAGAGGCTCTAATGGAACGTTAAAGAAGATTGATAGAATTATGGGTAATTTAAAGTTTGGTGATGATTTCCCGGGTTCGTTTGCTATTTTCCAACCTTACCGTATTTCTGATCATTCTCCTTGTGTCCTTCGTATTCCTCAAGTGGCTAAGCTCAAACCTAAACCTTTCAAGTTCTCTAATTTTTTGGTGCATAAAGAGGGTTTTATTGATACTGTTACTTCGGGGTGGAATCTTGGTGTTAATGGGTGTGCTATGTATCGTGTTGTTAAACGTTTGAAGGGGCTGAAATCTTTGTTTCATAAGCTTTTGCATAACCAAGGGAATCTTCACGAGAGGGTTACTATTCTTCGTAAGGAGTTAGATGAGGTCCAAAGTGCTATTGATAAAGACCCGTTTAATTCAGCCCTTCGTGAAGATCATGCTCATTACCTTCTTGCTTTCAAGGAGGCAATTTTAGATGAGGAACGGTTTTTAAAGCAAAAATCTAAAGTTCAATGGCTTCAAGAAGGTGATTCTAATACGGCTTACTTTCATAATGTTGTTAAAAGTAAAAGTGCTCGCAATCGAATTGAAGTGGTTCGAGATGCGGCTAATGTTTTGTATGAAGGAAGTGCAGTTGCAGGGGCTTTTGTTTCTCATTATGAGCAGTTTCTGGGTATTGAAGGGGATTGTTCCCTCTTGATGATCAAGCTTTATTCTCTAATGTTCTTAATCCTCAAATGGCTAATTTTATGGTGAGAGATATTATGGATTCTGAAATTAGGGAAGCCATTTTCTCGATAGGGGATGATAAAGCTCCTGGTCCGGAATGTTGTGGGGTTTGATGTTAAGAGTGCTATTCGGGATTTCTTCTCTAATGGTAAGCTTCTTAAGGAAATCAACCACACGATTATATCTCTGATTCCTAAAGTGTCTACCCCATCTAAGATTACTGATTATAGGCCTATCTCTTGTTGCAATGTGTTGTTTAAATGCATTAGTAAAATAATTGCGAATCGTGTTAAAGATAGTCTTGGTCATCTGGTTAGTATTAACCAATCTGCGTTTGTTCCTGGGCGGCGTATTTCTGATAATATTTTGCTTACCCAAGAGCTTATGAGGAATTATCATAGAGGGAGAGGTCCGCCTAGATGTGCTTTTAAAGTGGATATTCAAAAGGCGTATGATACGGTTGATTGGGCTTTTCTTAGGTCTATTCTGATTGGTTTTGGTTTCCATCCTAAAATGGTCGATTGGATTATGGTTTGTGTCTCTACTTCGTATTCCATATGTGTTAATGGGGATCTTCATGGCTGGTTCCAAGGTAAGCGAGGTCTTCGGCAGGGTGACCCGTTATCTCCTTATTTGTTTGCTTTGGTTATGGAGGTTTTAAACCTTATTCTACATAAAAAGGTTGCTAATACGGCAGAGTTTCAGTTTCATCATTTATGTGAGCAGCAGCGTATTATTAACCTTTGTTTTGCAGATGATCTTTTCTTATTCTCTAGAGGCCACCCAGAATCGGTTAATATTATTATGCAAGCTTTGGAGGATTTCAAGAATGTTTTGGGTCTTGTTCCGAGTATTCCCAAGAGTACTGCTTTTTTCTGTAATGTTCCTAGTGTCTTGAAAGCTATGATTCTTCAGTCTATGCCATTTGCAGAAGGTTCTCTTCCGGTTAGATATTTGGGTGTTCCTCTCATTTCGTCTCGGCTTCTTTATAGGGATTGTAAGGTTCTTGTGGAGAAATTAGAAGGGCGTATGAATGATTGGCGTAATAAGTTTCTTTCGTTGGCAGGTAGGATTCAATTGATCCGATCCGTGTTGTCTTCGATGCATATTTATTGGGCATCTGTTTTCATTCTTCCTGCTCGTATTATTCATGACTTGGAGCAGCTCATGAGGGGTTTCTTATGGTATCAAGGGGAAACGAAAAAGGGTAAGGCTAAAGTGGCGTGGGATTCTGTTTGTATGCCTAAAAGTGAAGGTGGTCTTGGTATTCGTAGACTGGCTGATTTTAATATTGCTCTTATAACTACGCATATTTGGAGTATTTTAACTCATAAAGAGTCTTTATGGGTTCAATGGATTCATTCTTACAAACTTCGTGGTAGGAGTTTTTGGGATGTTCCTTGCTTGGGAGATGTTAGTTGGGGTTGGCGTAAGCTGCTTGCTATTAGACCTAAGGTACGTCCGTTTATTTGGCATATGATCAACAATGGTAGGTCTACTTCTGTTTGGTTTGACATGTGGTGTGAGATTAGCCCTATTCGCAATATTCTCACTCCTAGAGACATTAGTCGGGCTGGTCTAACATTATCGGATTCTGTTTATGATGTTATTGTTAATGGTTCTTGGAGATGGCCTGCTGATTGGTATTCTAGATTTCCGGATTTAGTTAATCTCCCGGTTCCTAATCTAATGGATGATGCTGATGATGGTTTATTATGGCGGGATTTGGATGGCAATGTTAGGCCTTTTTCGGTTGCTGTAGCTTGGGAATCCCTTCGTGCTAGAGCTGATCATGTCGATTGGTTTCAAATACTGTGGTTTCCTCATTGTATTCCTAGGCATGCGGTGCATTTATGGCTTGTTATTAGGCAGAAGTTGAAAACTCAAGATAGACTGCGGGAATCGGATGTTGGGCCTAATGTTGATTTAAGTCTCCTTAGATGCCCGCTTTGCGAAACTGTTCCGGATTCTCACACTCACTTGTTTTTTGAGTGTCCATTTTCTTTGCAGGTTTGGTTGAAGGTTCGGTCTTTAGCTGGCATGGATGGTATCTCGCCTTTGCTGGTTGATGTTATTGCGTTTATTATTCCTATTGCTAAAGGGCGTTCTATTGTTAGCATTCTTTCTCGGTTATTGCTTGCGGCTACTACATACTACATTTGGATGGAACGTAATTCTAGGCTTTTTAATAAAAAGAAGTCTAATGTTGATGAGGTGGTCCAAGTTATTGTCTCTACCCTTCGGTTGAAGCTGGTTACCTTCAAGTTCAAGAAGTTAACCACTCGGTCTCGTCTACTGCTGGATAAATGGAAGATTCCAAGTGCTTGTTATTTTCACGAAGGGAGTGCCAGGTAAGGGTTGTACTCTTTTTCCCTACTCCAAGGTTTTTCCCTGTGGGTTTTTCTTGGAAAGGGTTTTTAAGGAGGCAAACTTCCTGGGTCGCCTTGCTCCCTTCGTGCTTATGGATAGATGCGGGACGTTCGCTTGATTCAAGATTTTTCTTGTTTTTATACCTAGTTAGGTGCTTTGTAATATAGCTAGGTTTGTGATGTTTATGGCCTTTCATAAACTCTTGTTTATCAAGCTTTTGCTTGAGGTTAATGTGGTACTTCTGCCACATTCCATTTGTACTTAACGATTTTTTGGTTATATATTTACCGGGGTTAACCCCTTTACCAAAAAAAAAGGGTAGAAAGGATAATTGGATAGGGGTAGATTGGGTATTCGTCACATGGCATAGAAAAGAGAGAAAGAATATGCCATGAGATATTCCTTCACTTGGAAAGGAAGTGTGGATGTTACTGAGGGAAGAATTTGAATTTCAAATTCAAATGGTGTGAGAGGGAGAAGTGAGAGAGTGAGGTTGGGTTAGGTTGAACCATGCTTGAGTTAGAAGAGTAATCATGGTTGGGTGAGAAGAGAGTCTGTTAGAACAAACTATGGTTGGTTTAGAAAGGAAACCATGGTTGAGTTAAGAAGGATATCCAAGAGAATATTCCATCCTTGGAGAAGAGGTTGAGATGAGTTTTGGTATAATGGATGGTTGAGATGAAATTGGGTGAGTTGGATTGGATGTGATGGAATGGAGCCTTGGTTTGAAATTCAAATTTGAATTTGAAAGTGAATTAGGCATGTGATGGAATAGAAGTAAAGAAATAAGGTGATGTGTTGGATTGCATAAGGAATATAAGATTTGATGAGATGGGGAGCCTTGGATGAGGATTCAAATTTAAATGTATGAGGGGAGTGATTTGGCTAGTGTGTAAGGGAGGAAAGGGTTGTGAGAGGAGGGTGTGTAATTTGAAAATATGGATGTTGGAAGTGTAAGGGATGAGTTGGATAGGATGTGATGCGTGTAAGGATGGATGTGATGGGGAGCCTTTGGCTTGGATTGAAATTTGAAAGTGTTGTGAGTAAGGTAGTGTGTGTGGGAGAAGGTTTGTAAGTGTGTGTGTGAGACATTTGAATCAAAATAAGAGAGTGAGTGTAAGTGTGTATGTGAAGAAGGTTTATTTGGTTTTGAAATGAAGGGTTGGATGAGGACGATGGAGATGTGTTGAAATCCTAGTGGTTGAAAGGGAATGTTGTGAGGAGAATGTTTTGGAGATTTGGTTTGGGAATGAAGGGGACAAGAAGTACACAAAGTACAAGGAATATAAGAGAATGTTGGGAATAAGGTTTAGGAGGATTTGAAATGGTTGGAGGATTTTTTGAAGTGAGGAATAATCAAACGATTGATTAGGAGTTAATAATATTGTCATTAAGGAAGAAAAGAGTTGACAATTATGATTAAGGACTAAGAAAATCAAAGGTTACTTATAATCTTAAGTAACTCAATGTCGAGAATTTATAATCTCATAACTCGTGAGTTTCCACGACTTGACGTACTCAATAATCTCCTTGATGCAAATAAGCTAAGTGCTTTGCATTGTTGTAAAGCGTATCCCATACGGGAAAGGATGCATTTACGCAAAGGGACCTTTGACTTAGTTTGTAAGGGAGTAAACCCATTATGTGATTAGCGAAGACGTAAGCACGGGTTATGACCATATGAATACTTCACTTGATGTTACGTGAAATATATAAGCTCCCTAGGTTTAGAGAAGCCTTGGCTAGAGGCAAGAGTTTAAAATACTTGAGTTGGCATTTTCTCGAAAACGGGTGTTTGAAAACTTGGATCTCTCTAATTCTAAAACTCATTTCGAGTGTTCTCAATTAAGCATATAACATTACATACTTGTATTGAAAGATCCACATTTTTCAGATAAGGGGAAAGCCGACTTTCAAATTCGTCCCGAGCAAGACAGTAGCCTGACGCGTCGCCGACGCATCGCCAGCGCGTCGGAGCGCGGGCAGCGAGCTAAGAGCAGACATTGTTTCGGGAGAATTTTGGCTATCCTTTCTTATTTTATGTGTTTTGAAGGTTTGTCTGTCATCATTAAAACATAAGGAGATCTTGTCAATGTTGCGCCAACAATCTTGTTGGTTCCCAAGTTTTAGATCATTCCACTCATATTAGATGGTTTAGAGAGATGAAGATGTATTTTATAGAGAGAGAGAGTACAAGAGAGGAAAATAAGAGGATTTCTTATTCCATAATGAACCAACACCCTCCTTGGAGGGTTTACAAGAGTATTTATACTCCTTGTCTAGGGCATCTTACATGTTTCACATAATATCACTAATGGCCCTTAGACTTTAACAAAACATGTATTCTAAACATATTAAAACTTTAACGTACTAATATAATATTGCAACCTATTACAAGACTCATTGCCTCGATAATGATCGTCACTTCAAGCGTTCCCAACAATCTCCCCCTAAGGGACGATCATTGATATCTCTCTTTGATTGCATTTATGATCATCACTTTTGCGTTTCCAACAATCTCCCCCTAAAGGGGTGATCATTTGAGATTTCTTTTGCGACCTGTGGGTTATGGGTCCACCAATAGAAATGACAGATCTTTTGACTTCTTTAATGCTTGTTGTTTTGAACTTTGAGTCTTTGTGTAATAGCTTTGCTAGATTCTTTGTTCCAATCATGCTTTGTGATCTTTGATATTCGTTCTTGTTGTTGTGATCAAATGATGGTGCCTTTCCTCACTTCTGCGTTTGTGGTGGTTGTCCGCCATTCCAACATGCTCATACATCTTTGGACTTTGACTTCCAGATGCACGTAGTTCCCTTTCTTTCACTTTGATCTTTAGTCTCTTTACTTTGTAGATTCTTCTTTTTGGCGTAGAATCTTTCTTTGAACTTTGTGTTGCTTAGATCTTTGAGGGAGCTTTCTTTGACTTCAAGATGTATGTATGAGCATGCGGAATCTATCATCATGGAGGTGATGTGTAGCTGCAGGTAAACAGTTAGCAATAAACAACCGGTACTTACAGATAAGGAATTAGAGATTGTCAACAGCATAGTGTGAAGACTCCTTCTAATCCTTATCAAGGCCGTTCCCAAGTCAGATACCCCCAAAGGAGCTTACGAGACCTACTAAGTAACTCAATGACTGGGTGAGTCGCTGGGGATCACTCCACGACTGTAGACCGCTAAAGAACCACCGCGCACACTAAGCGTTACCCGAGTGGGGTTACCGAAGTGACCTGCTGTCAGGGCTGTTTGATGTTGGCCCTGGCAGGAATTTCCGTTCAATCATTGAGAAATACATAAGTAAATCCTCTCACAAACGTTCTTGGCAGATTGCTAGGATCTGCGAAGGACTCGATAATTTACAGCTGGTGCCCATTGATGCAGAACACTAGTTGTAGAAATACTAAGTGTTCCTAAGAGATCTTTGATGTATCTCATGGCTCTAGACTCGATAAGTGCACTCTTAGGTTTCCTATGCGGAGACTAGGGAGCGGTTTCCTGCTTCAATATCAACCATCTCTAAGAGACAAGTCGATAGTTTACACCGGTTCCCCGTGAGAATGAAACAAGCTCTTTTAAGAGAACTTGAGTGGTTAAGAAGGTTTAGTGCATTGCGTCACTGTGTCCATGACGACTTTATCTTCAATACTGGTGTTCTCTTTGCAATAACCAGTAACATACGAATTGAACCGATGTCTGCCCTAAGGTTGAACATTATATGGAGGGCTATTTCTTTTCACCCTTTTCTTTACTTATTTTTTTTTAATTCTTCAACTCCTTCTTTCCCCTTTCATTCTTTTCTCCTTTTTTCGTATCATACCTAAGGACTTCTAATTCTAACTATTGGTGATGTCCTTGGGTAGATCCCCCCGGCTCTGGCGGATCATAGGATGGTTTTCCCTAACCTTAGTCACCTTATAACACCATGACTATCCTATAATTGCCACGAAACCATTTATAGAAAATCTCTCAAAGTGTTTGTGATTATCAAACATTTTGTTTTAACACTTTGATAGTTTTGTGTTTTCATTTGAAGGACTCCCCCTTCACATGTGCTCATAAGTATTTAATAAATTTGCATATGTGGGAGGAGCAAGCACTTTTGAATTGGTCCACTTTCAGTGAACAAGACCGATTTGAGACATGCTTACATCACTAGTTAAACTAGCTTGAAGTTATTACCCGGCCTGGTCGAGTCCACAGAAAGTTTCTCAAACCGGTACATTTCTACTAAGACAAATCCTTTTCGAGACACGCTTACGTGGCTAGTTAGAGAGTTCCATTGTCAGCTTTTAGGTGACAACTAGCTCTAGTAACTAACTTGATATTATTACCCGTCGAGGATAAGTCTTTTCGATTACTAACATTTTGTTTCGTCAATTCTTGGGTTAATTCTGAGTCGAGCTCGCACGGGATTGAACTTTTAGCACCCTTAAACATTCATATTTTAATCACTTTTTCTTTTCTCCCCCTAAAAAATAGCATATAAAATGTTGTTTTTGATGAACTTTTGATTAAAATATGCTTTTTGAGTCTTATGGGGAGATTCACCAAGAACTTATCATTTTGAACAAAGACCATTTCAAATACTCCCCCTCAATAAGTGAAATAACTTTTTGAGGTTTTGATTACGAGCGGGAATACTTGTCCTTTTGAGTAGAATTTAGAAAAAAACTTTTGAAAAATTTGAGTAATTCTACTCAAAAGTAAGAAGCTTTCGCTCCTTATGTTAGGATTGAGGCACTGAAGCATACCTCAGGGTCCTTTAATTTTAAAGAACAGGTTGTACACAGCTATATGTGCACAAGCAATTAAGCATGATTTTGACGGAACATTTTGTTTTCGAAATACTACCCCTCAAAACTCGCATATGTTTTGAAAATTTAAACTTTTTAGAGTTTGGGGGAAGGAGTCTTCTTGAAGCAAAATTCTGAAAGATTTAGAAATTTCAATTTGAAAAATTCTAGAATAAATTTTGCTTCAAGGTAACTAAAACTTTATACGCTGATATACTCCCCCTCAAAACTAGCATGAGTTTTGACATTTTTAAACTTTAGAGCGAATTGGGGAGTAAAGATTTGAAAAATCTTGAGCAAAATTTTGAAAAGTTTTGAAAAACCTTTTGAAAAATTTTGAATAAATTTTGCTCAAGATTAAGAAGTTTTCGATAAGCTTTGCATGAGAACTTCTTCTTGTTTTTAAGGATAAGTGCACGTTTGGTTTTAAAGAATAGTTTAGTAAGGCACTTTCTTTTCTTTTGAAACCCGAGTTGTACACTGAAATATGTGCACAAGTCGTTATGTTTAAGCCCGGGTTGTAAGCTGAAATACTTACAAGCCATAAGATTAGATTAGACAACAACCTTGGGAACCCATTTAAGCACGGCACCAACGGGTTTACCAAATTTTGAAATCCATTTGTAAGTTGTGTCAATCTGATTTAAAGATGTTGAATTCCAACAAGGACAGAAAACCGGTGTTTCATTTTGAAATAACACTCGTGGAATCAATGGAGATTTAAAACTCTTTTTCCGTTGAAAATTGTTTGAGAAACCCGGTGTTTCTCTTAGAGTTTTAAAATCTGAAGAAGAAGATTTCCCATCTAGAGTTGAACCTCATGGGTTCTCTTTGAAAATTTGTTTCTGTGATAAATGGAAACCTTCCGATATTCGGAATGTTCAAAGCAGAGTTGTTCTTATGTTGTAGCGAAAGAAATTCTGATATAGAATATCTGAAAGGTTTTGAACGACTTTGCTTTGGTTTCCACACTTGCTTTACCGGTGTAAAACGAGGGTGTGGAGTTTGAAAACATGATTCTTTTCTTTTGAAGCATTTGGTGGTTTCGAAAAACTTTGTTTTGGTCTCCACACTTGCTTTACCGGTGTAAAACGAGAGTGTGAAGTTTGAGGAACTTGTTTCATATTACTTGAAGCATTTGGATTTGAAAACCTTTTAGAAGTAAATGTTTCGGAAAAACTTTGTCTCTTTGAAAACTTCCTTCCTTTATGAAAAGAATAGGTTGTAAATTGAGAAACCCTTTTCGAAAATGGTTTTGAAGATTCACCCGTGTAAACCTTCTTCGAAACACTCACTTCTGGTGTTGAAGCATTTGAAATTGGAGCTTTTCCCTTTGATCGGTTGAGAGTATCAAACTTCACTTTTAAAGCATTGTATGAAGTTCTCAAATCATTGTATTCTTTTTGAAGAGAAAGATGATCTTGGGATGCCAATTTTGATTCTAAAGAAGCAATTTGTTTCAAAAGTTGATCCTTTTCGGCTTTAGAATCATCCGTCTTACGAGCCAATTTTCGTTCGAACTCAACATTTTCTTTTTCAAGTCTTTCAAAATAATTTTCAAATTTGGTTACTTTGCTGAAAAAGTCGGTTTTGGCATCCTCAAAATCGTTTGTTTGTTGAGCTAAAACCGTTTCAAGCTCAACTACTTTCGTTTGAAGCACGTGATTTTCATTTTCAAAAGATACATTTTCTCCCCCATTTCCTTCTCAAAATCTGGAGTGTTAGAATCAAACAGGGGTTTTGGAAAGGAAACTTTTGTGATTTGAAAATCAACATTTTTCTTTTTCATTGATTCAATCTTTTGCAAAGCATTTTCAAACTTTTTAGGGATTTTGTACATGGAGGCCACCCAACTTTTAACAATTTTTCATTAAGGCCGCTCATCTATAAAAAATATCTTATAGGCCGTTCAACTGTATTTCCCTTTTCGTTTATACCAAATCCAGCAATATAAAGTGTTTATTGACTAAAATATCATTGATATATCAAATAGACATTACATATTTATAATTTAATTTGTTATAATTTTCAATTTTTCAGATGGGGCATTCATCAATATACAATTTTTTAGTGTAATTTTGGACGGATTTGGTATAAATGAAAATGGAAATATACGTGAATGGCCTATAAGTTATTTTTCATAAATGGACGACCTCATTGAAAGAAAGTCAAAACTTTGGTGGCCTCCACGTACAAAATCCCAACTTTTTATCAGCGAATTCATACAATTGAGACTTCAAATCTTCAGTCTCTTTTTGTTTCAAGTTTGAGTTTTGTGTCTGAACTCGTGAACGTTTGATTGAATCAAAAAGGTTTTTGTAAATCTGTTTCAAATGCTCAATCTCTCTTTCGTATTTAGAAATTTGACATTTCATTGACACGTTTTCATTATCAACTTGTTCAAGCTTTGACATCCAAAGGTTTTCAAAAGACTGCTTTTCAAGATTGTGTTGTAAAGCTAGCTCAAAGTTAATGCTTTGTGCTTGACATCTTTGAGAATTTTGTTCTAGAGAAAATATTTGACTTTTAAGTTTCTCTTGGATGTTGCTTGACTCTTTTAAAATCTTCTCATTTTCGTGTCTCAACATCCCGTTTTCCACTCTTAAGTTTTCAGACTCAACAGTCAACGATTTATCACAAGCAGTTTTTTCAAAAACTTTTAATTTAGCTTCTAAATCAACAATGTCTTTAAGATACAAGTCTTCCTTTTTCCTTTTTCTCACTTTACGTTCATAAAATTCCTTTTTGCAAGTTGACAACTCTGTTTGTGTTTTAGAAAGCTCTTTTTGAAGTTGTTCAACTTGTTGTTTGAGTTCACATTTTTCATTTTTGAGTTTTGAAACCAATTTTTCGTTCGACTCAATTAATTCATGAATTTTGTGTTCAAGATCTTGTTCTTTATTGTAATATTCTTGAAATTTCACTTCAAAACTTTTTTCACGTTTGGCTTTGTTTTCATGATTTGAAAGTTGTATTTTATAGCACTTAATGTCCCTTGTTAATGACACATTTTTTTCCTTTTAGTTCACAGTTGAGCCTGTTACATCGATCAACTTCGTTTTGCATATTCTTAATCATTAAAGCAGTTGAAGCACATTCTTGATTATGAGTCACATTGTTATGTTCAACCTTACCTCCATTAAGATCCACATGTAGAGTTTCAGGAGTAATATTTCTATCATCCTGATTCACCACATATGTGTGGTTAATGTACTCAGGTTGTCCATGACTTTGTGTCTCATAAGCAAACACATTTTCAAATATATCATAATTATTAGATTGATGTACCTAAACGAGTGTGACTGAACTTTGTGAAGGACTGATAGCAGCTGCATTATTCAAACCATTTTTACATTTGTGTTTCCCGTCGGCATCTAAATCATTCCTTGACTTGCTGCTTTGTGTCTGCAGTTCTGATAATGCATTGTTACCCGTGAATACCAAACTATCATCCAACGTCCCTTCATTGTTGACTGTTCCTTCATGTGCCTGCCTTTTACTTCCATTCTCCCGTACATTCAATTCTCTTCCTCGTTTCTGCATCACCAGTTCATTTACAACACTAAGATGAAGTGATCTTTCATTAAGCTCAAGTTCTAAGCGTCTCAGTCATGAAGCAAGTTGATCTCTAAAAGCTTCAACCTCCATACTAGTGATTTTCTCTCTCCATAAATTGCTTTCAAATTTATAGTGTATAAGAGAAGCTTTAAAATCCATGGTCATAAACCATTTGAACTATGTCTTGAGCGCTCTAAATTCCACCATGCAATCACTTCCCTGTACAATTTGCTTTTCTAGTTGAACGATGTTTTCTTGGAGTTTCCTTTGGAAGGTTAGACGGTCCATTTCAGTTCCAAAGAATGCAGTAAAGGTACTCCAGGAAGGAAACCTTGCATCTGAGAGAATCTTGCATTGAATCTTAACTGGTTCAAAATGTGCTAAACAATTTTCTTTAGATTGCATTGCGAGCTTTACACTTTCTTGCATCTCTCTTCTTTTTGAACTTAATTCCATTAAAATTTTATGTGAAATGAAAAATTGGATATTGTAGATGATAAAGAAGTAAGGTTGTGTTTTTATATGAATCTCTTTCAATTGTTCACGATGTTACAACAACTAGCACGGTAGTTATATTCACACGAAACCTGGATAATCTCTACCCAAAATTAATACTCAATCTCGGAATATTGAAATCTTAATCATACCCGCGTCCAAAATTATCTCAAAAAAAAAATTCCTCCAAATATTAACTTAGCAAAAAAAAATTTCGGACATGTAAATACTACTTTGTATTAAAAATCCCAAACTCCAACAAACTACCATTATTTTGAAGTAAGCCCAAACTAGTAGATCAACAAAATTCGTCCATTAAACTAACAGTCCAACCCAATTCGTCCAACCACAAATCACTTGACTAAATGCAAAGCCCAATACTAATCTAACTCTAATTACCCTAAACTTTAGCTATATAAATAACACACTACACTCACTACCCTAATTTTACCCTGTCTTAAAGAATACGCACTCAAAAATCCTTCCTCTCTCTTCAACCCAAACGCTGTACCAAAAAAAAAATACGCATCACTCTTTTCCCTTTCTTGTATTGCAGCATAAAAATCGTCTCTTGCTTCTTTATAACACAAAGCAACGCACTATATTCTTTTATCCTTTTATACGAATAGCACAAGGACCACAGTCTCTATTACTTGATGTTTCTATTAAGCCCAGGTAGGTATTTCTTTTGTTGTGCTTGTTTTTCTTTGTACCATCGAATGAAAGGAGGTTTGAAACCTGTTGGTTTTGAGCTTTCTTTGTGATTTGAAAATTAAATAGAACCTTTTGTTTCTCACGGATCTGTGATGGTTTCTTTGTTCACACGCGAGTCTTTGAAATATTTGAACTACAAGTGAACTAATCTGAGATCTTCAGTTATTGTTCTTTTAATTTTGTGTTTAGGTTTGATTTGAGACAGTGGGTTTAGGATAGACTGGATTACTTTTAGATGTTGATCGGTATGATGTCTGATGTTGGCATGAGGTTTGTAGTTGATGTGGTTATGGGTTCGAATCTCGTCTGCTCTCTTTTCTTTTTGCTCTTTTATGCGTAAAAGTTTGTCTTATGCGTAAAACATGAGTAGATCTTTTGGATAAAACTTTAATAGTGAAACTTTTTACGCAAGATCTTTTGCGTAACAATACACCTTTTGCGTAGAAAAATCTTTTGCATAAAAATCTTTTGCGTAGAAACTGCCCTTAAGCGTAAACAAGCCTTATGCGTAAGCCTTCTTGTGCGTAAAGTGCGTTTACGCTTAAAATACCTTACGCATAACTTTCCAAGTTATGCGTATTCTGATTTGAAGAGGTTATGCGTAAGAAGAGGGTTTTTGGCTTAAACTTACGCGTAGATTGAGGGTTTTTTTTTTCTTTTTTTTTTTTTTTTTTTTTTTTAACCAGATTCAGACGATCTTTTCCGTTCAACCTTTTCCTGGCCACGTTTTGACTACTAGAATTCCAGAAGGTAGTTAAAAAAAATAGTTATGACTTTTGAAAAATGACTCCTTTTGGACTGAAACTGCTATTTAGCCAATAAAAGTTTGAGAAAAACTTGAAAAATTGACTGTTTGGACTTTGGACCTTAATAAGCTCAACCAAAAGTACGTAATTTACAGTACGGACTTTGGACCTAAATAAGCTTAAAGCAATCTATTATTAAAGTTTGTCAATCTTGACAAAAGGACTGTTTGGATCTAAAAGCAGTTTTGACTAAAATAAGCTTAACAATAAGGAAAACAAAAGTAAAACTTTATGAAATAAGCATAAAAATAAGATACGAAAAGCAGTATGATAAGCTTTAGATTAGACTCAATAAGCATAAAATAAGCAGAAAATAAGCTATGAATAAGACAATAAGCTCGAAATAAGCAGAACAAAAACTTTAAAAACACAAATAACTTCTATATCATCTTCTAGCTCTTGATACCAATTGTTGGTTCCCAAGTTTTAGATCATTCCACACATATTAGATGGTTTAGAGAGATGATGTATTTTAGAGAGAGAGAGAGAGAGTACAAGAGAGGAAAATAAGAGGATTTCTTATTCCATAATGAACGAACACCCTCCTTGGAGGGTTTACAAGAGTATTTATACTCATTGTCTAGGGAATCTTACATGTTTCACATAATATCACTAATGGCCCTTAGACTTTACCAAAACATGTATTCTAAACATATTAAAACTTTAACGTACTAATATAATATTGCAACCTATTACAAGACTCATTCTTAGCTTGAGTTTCCTGCATCTTTGAAACTTGAAGTAGATGAGGTATTGGATCGAGTTGTAGTGTTGGTTTGGTTCAGGTTGGATCAATGAAGATCGGTGTAGTTGTTGGATCAGTTTGTGTGGATTGGCACTGTTCTATCCTACTATGGTTTCGGCTG
Organism: Artemisia argyi; assembly: GCA_030686995.1. Classification (NCBI taxonomy): domain Eukaryota; kingdom Viridiplantae; phylum Streptophyta; class Magnoliopsida; order Asterales; family Asteraceae; genus Artemisia; species Artemisia argyi. The sequence continues at coordinate 84,647,089 of CM060678.1, read as the reverse complement.
CATCGTTGAAGGTTATGGACTTCTATGACGACATGAGAAGATTCAAGTTTATACTTGATGTTTTTATTTGTAATTTGATAGTCGTTGTAGTTTTATGTTCATGTATTTGTTATAAGAGTGGTTTCTCTTATAGGTGGTATTGGTAAGTTATAAGAATGGTTTGTCATTCTTATATTAGAGTCTGTAAGTGTCCTTCGGGACTGAGATGAGGGGTGTACGCCCTCATCATTTGTACTTCAACGTTTTTTGGTGTAATGTATTTTACCAGGGTGTGTTAACCCTTTTACCCAAAAAAAAAAAAGACTCATTGACTCAATAATGATCGTCACTTCAAGCGTTCCCAACAAATCTCCCCCTTTTTGATGATGACAAATAAATTCCGAAAGCAAATAAAATTGCAAAACGTAGCGAAGGTTAAGAGCGCCTTTGGTGTAGCTTGCTTCTTGACCTTGCCTTTGTAATTAGGTGAAGCCTTTGACTTTATCTTGAATGGTCTTCACCAGCTTGTGCTATTTGCTTTCTTTCTCCCCCTTTTGTCAAATCAAAAAGGTGGGATAACACTTGAACTTAGCCTTTTAGCTTGAGCATTGCCTCTTTGATAACATGCTCCCCCTTGAACCTAGCTCCCCCTAGATTGATTCTCTCGCTTGTTCAAAGGCTTGGATCCATGGGTCAAGAGCCTCACATTTGCGGTGGCCTAGCTACATAAGAAAACAACCAACACGCAACAAACAAGCAATTTTAATGTCGAAGTCCAAAATGGGTTAGGTAACCACTTGGATACTTGCAACATGGGTTAGTTCGTAACAATATATGTTTAATCCATTATGACTCCTATAACCATCTGTTGAGCATGGGAATAATATGACAAAACAACACATAATTTTATTTCATTAAAACAAACATAGAGCATACAACCAACATGAGTAAAAAGCCAAAGGATACAATAACCACAAAGAACACCAACAACAAGATAGGAACTAATACATCGACACAACCCTCTAATACTCAAATCATTAGTTCTTTTTTACTTCGAGATTATCATCACTTGTTTCATAACCCCTATCGTTATGCACAAAGCATGTTATATTGGATGCTAGTGCTCGTAGCATTTTAACTCCCTCATGATGTGATTTGAATATTTCACGTTTTCTTCCCTATTATCCTTGATAGCATTGAGCATGTGATGCATGGGAATCGCACCAGGCTTTACCTCTCAAGGGATCTTGAGAAGCTTACAACCCCCACCAAGCAGTGTACCTGATCATTGTAGTATAGTATAGTGACAAGTACCGGGGGATTGATCGTTCAGCCAGGAATAGTATCGCTAGGATTAGAAAACCTAATTACTAATGCTAAAGATGACGGAAGATTATTTTTGTGTTTTTATATATTTTAGAAAGCAAATTAAAATCTCGGGTTTGAAGGATTTGGGCGGAATTAGTTGCTAATCAACTAACCCAATACTAAAGATGCAAACAAAATAATATACTAAAAATGAAAATAAAACTAAATTATACTAAGGTTGTGAGCAATATGTGGAGAAAATGTGTTTACTTAGATTTCACTACTCCCTAGACATCTTTTACACGTTAATTACTTGTTATAGTTGCGTGGATGACGGATTGTATTCCTTAATACCATTCATGGGGTGGCGCACTTACTTCCCCAATCCTATGAGTGCCTACTTCACTCCTATGTCGAGCTGGCTGAGAAGCTCCTAACATGGGATCATTAGAATTTACTCATGCATTAAATACAACCAATAAAACCTACTGCACATCGGTTCATGTTTCTTAAGACGTTCAAGCATGTTACCAATTGGAGATCTGCCAGTTTTCTTAAGCCTAACATCGAAATCATTCATCCAATACAACCATAAACAAGTAATCAACACATAGTTAACATCTAGGTTTCATTAGATCTAACCAAACACAAGATAGATCTAGCCTAGCGTGGTGGAATCAAGACAAGAACAAGATATAGACAACCAACACATAGACATATTGATTGAATTAAAAGAATATTTATCTCAATTACACTTGTAAGGTTTCAAGGGCTGAAAACCCTTGAAAAACCTGTGAAAATCGTATAAAGTTCGGCCTTAGGGTTTCTCCAAAACTTCCTCTCCTTATGTGTAAAAATTAGAAAACTATATATAGGAAATAGGGGCTGACGGCATCAAGAACAAATTTGTGACGCCGTCACCTCGCCGCCAAAATACTTCTCGGACTGCCTTGATCTACATCTGACGACGTCATGTGTTATGGTCTTCCAGGCCGTCACGTCTTTTACTCTTGACGCTCTACTTGTGACGCCGTCATGTTTGTACTGGGCCGTCATGCAAATCACTCTTGACGCCGTCAGGATTTTACTCTTGACGCCGTCACCTACTGTTCCCAGCTTGGAAAGTTGAGACTTTGCCGTTTTCTTCATTTTTATGCTCCAAAAACGTCCAAAATGCCTTATTTTCCAGATTTCACTCCCAAAGTACCTAAAATCACAAAAGGAACGATTTAGGGCAATATTTGATCAAATAAATTCAATTTCGGGCTTAAATGACCCCCTAAAAGTGGTTCATTTTTCACCTCATCATATACCCTTACACTTGAGATTTGCTTGTCCTCAAGCAAATGCGCTTTTATTCTACTCAAAATACAAGTTAGGGGTCATTTAACACTAATATAAAAGTAATTACAACAAATAATCGTTCCACTGAAGACCAATAGACAAGCACGGAGGTCATACACAAGCACCTCACAAAGTGTTTAGATACTCACATCTCTCGGGTGTAATAAAGTATAAATTACAATATGGAAACGGAAGATATCTCTCACTACCTGTCATAGCAAAATAGATTACTATAGGCTTGGGAAAGGATCAAACCTCCACCACATGGCGTAAGCACCTAGGATAAACTATCAAAGAGGTCTTTTAAAGGGTTGTAACGTTAGGTGTAGGGATATGAAATACACGGTTTTGTTGGATAAAGGCAGTTTTTACTGGTGGCGAGTTAACAATCTTGGTTAATTACATGTACAATATGGCGTTGCTAAGCCAAGACTAGACTCGACTTAAGCTAATAAATGAAAAATAACAAAAAAAAAATAAAATGAACAAAGAATAAAAAGGGATGGTAGTCCCTATGTTTTTTCTCTTTTCTTTTTTTCTATTTTTTTCTTTTCTTTTTCTTGATTTTTTGATTTTTTTTTTTTTTTTTTTTTTTTTTTTTGACATACACTCTTACCCTACCATCCAAAAATCATAAGGAATAAACGTTCCCCTTACACTGGAATCTTTACATACTTTACAATAAACTAAATTAATGACTCGAATTAAGAAAATTAAAACACTTGGAGCACTTTTAAGATTAACGTAAATATGGGGGTAATAAATGATGTTCTTCCCCATTACTCCATAAAATAAGTACTTTACTCATGAATCCCAATCGTCCCAAAACAATATGTACAAGGATATGACTCGACTTAGCAACCATGTAATCAATTAGATAGTTAACTTAGGGTTTAACAAATAACAATAATGCACTAAAAATGAGCGCATACACGGAAGGCTAAGGCGATTTGGTTGTACATTTAAGTGGGGTGTAACAAATTCTTCCTTTAAGTAAGATGCTTAAAGTTAGAAATGAAAAAATAAGCTCGGAGGGGTGTACTAGGGGTTTCGTGTACTAAAAATGAGTACAACGCTAAGGGTGTGGGAAAAATTAATTGACTTAAGTAGTCAAGTAATATGACTTAAATGGTCAAGAAATTATGATACGGGTTTAACACAAGGGTGATCCTAATGCCTCTTATCATGTAGTAAATCCTACTACACGAATGTAGTCTCACTAGCGGTCTCGGGATGCATCACTAACGCAAGTTCTAGAATCTAAATGCTACCGGTACACTCATAAGCACTAATAACGAATGCTTTTCCTATCAAATCTAAAGGCGAACCTCACATATTTGGGTGGAATTTTTTTTTTTGAATATACGGTTATGTGCTAGTCATACAATCTCCTATCCATGAGACGCTTGCTATGGCTAAAGTTTCACTCCTAAATGTTGTAAAAAAAATTAAATTAGGCGCTAAAATTGCACTAACAAGTATTTCTCATAGTTTTATTACACATCTACTATCAAACAAAGCAAACTCAAGCGAAAGTGTATTTGTAAGGTATCATCATTTTACCCTCCCCTTACACTTAAGATGAACATTGTCCCCAATGTTCAAGTAAAGAATGTAAAAGTGAAAAAGTAAAAAGAATGAAATCAAATACTCCCCTGATTCGCTCGGTATGGATAATTAGGTGGCCAGGTTAAATCTTCCTCCAAGAAAATGAACAATCAAAGCTTCCCTTCTAGAATATAAATCATCTTCTTGTCATACTTAACCTGTAAATCCTGAGAAAACAAACAAGACAACCTCGCATAAAATCGGCGGCATCCTATATAAGTTTTTAAATCCTAGAAAACAAAGTAAGATATAATGCTTGTGGAATGAAGTTTGCATACTTCCTGGAGATTATAAAACTTAATAATTCATAAAAACCATAAGACTCCGTTAGAAAAACAAAACCGGTAAAATTTCCAGATTTTTACCCGTGACGCCGTTAAGAGTTAACTCGTGACGCCATCAGGATTGACCTGCAGAAATTCTTATGTTAAGTTTCCGGAAAATTTCTGGAAAAACTTGGTTCTACTTCCTGGTAAATCCTGCAAAACTTCATTATGACTCAATACAAGCATTTGACTCTAACAAATACGAATATACATGTTCATTTAATATTGTGGAGAATCATGATCGGTTTGTTTCCTAAAAACATATTTGGGGTTTCCCCTTACACTTATCTTTTGCAAAAATACCTTTAGGTGGAGTTAAGACTAGGCCAAAACAACAAAGTAAAGTATTTCCACATTTTAGTTGAGAAACATGATCTACCAATAATAAAAATAAAGCATGCATACGGAAGCAAATAACAATCAAACAAACAAATAAAATCACACAAAACATGGGTTGCCTCCCAAGAAGCACTTTTCTTTATTTACGAGTCTTGTAGCTAGACTCGAGGTCATGGGTTACTACTTGACTTCATCATTGGTTTCACTCTCTAGGTCATCTTCTAAACCAGTTTTGTATTCCGGACCTAGTTGCAAGCATTCTTTGTAGAAACCAAGCATCCTATTTTTCACATACTCTACTCCTCTACGTCTATCCTCATCATTCCTATAATAAGCCGCTTGCTTGTGTTCCTTTTCGAAATTAGAGAGAAGGCGGTATTGGTCAATCTTGTAGGGCATTTGGTAAGCAACCTCATCATTCTCTTCCTTGAATCTAACTATACCTAGAGTCGGGTCATAACTCATCCTAGTGGCCTCAACAAATGGTTTCCCAAATATTACTTGGCTTAGGCAAGCATCAATCACCGGACGAGTGTCCTCTACTATCATAAAATCTATATCATAAGTGAGATTGCCTATAATCACATGCAATCCCTTCACTCTTCCTGCAAAATTACTTATCAAATTCTTATTGGGCATCATCCTAAAATCAAGTTGCTTCTTCATTACCCAATTGTAATAAGTCCTAGTCATGATGTTTACGGGAGATCTAGGATCGATGTAAGCTTTCCATATATGCATATGCCCAATGTTGCATGGTATGTTAATGTTAGAGGGGTCTCCCATTTTGATAAGGGGTGTGCCAAGGATATAAGGTCTCTCGGGACTATCGAATAAATCCTTATGGTATTCCCGTTCTTCCTTGGTAGGCATCATCTCAAAGTACTTTTCTTTGGGCTCTACTTCCTCTAATTCTTCTCCCCTATTAACCACAACTTCCCTACTCTCATCCCTAATCTCGATTTCAACTCTAACTTCATCCTTGTCACTCTCTTCTATTTCCTTCTCTATTGGCTTAATGGTGACAACATTGACAAAGTGGACATGTTTAGATGATGAGGGGTCCTTAATTTGGATTCCGTTATTGGTGTCCCTAGTGTCCTTCCTAGGTGTGGCTAACGCTTGGTTGTTGAGGGCTTTCAACAAGTTGTCTATCTTATTGGTCATCTCCGTTTGTTGTTGGTTGAATTCGATTTCAAACCTAGCTATGCGGGCTTCTTGAGATGCCATGAACTTGGACATCAATCCTTCAAGATTGTTGGTACTACCATAGTTGTTAGAAGGATTGTTGTTGAAAGTACGGTTGGAGGGTGGGCCGTTTGGTTGGTAACGATTAGGCGGATTAGAAGAATTGGGTTGATTTTGCTTCCACCTAAGGTTTGGGTGATTTTTCCAAGAGGGGTTGTATGAATCACCGTAAGGGTTTGGCTCGGGCTTGAAAGTGTACCACTTATCTCCCGCTTCGTCGGTACGCGTGGATGCGTAGTCCGCAAAAGCTGTTCCGGGGAGTTCCACACAATCACGAGTGTCATGGGGACCACTACATAATTCGCATGAAGAAGTGATTTTGTTCACTTGGCTTGAAAGCTTAGGAGTCCATGATGAAGGACTTTTTGGAGTAAGTCCTTGAAACGAGTCCATGCTTCATAAAGAGGTTCATTTTGACGTTGTTGGAATATCAAGATGTCATTTCTAAGCTTGGTAGTTCTTCCCGATGGGAAAAATTGAGCAAGGAAACGAGTGGTGAGATCATCCCATGTGGTGATGGATCCCGCGGGTAAACGCTCAAGCCATTGACTAGCTTGATCCCGTAGAGAGAATTGGAATAGGCGTAATCGGGTAGTCTCTCTAGTTGCAACATCTAGGTCTATGGAATCTACGATTTTAAGGAAGTCCTTAAGATGTTGATTTGGATCTTCCGAACGAAGTCCATGGAATGCACATCCGCTTTGCACCAACCGGATGGTGTCGGATCGCAAGGGGGTCACATTGGCTCCGATGAGCTCAATGGTGTTTCGGTAGCCTTGGTGGCTAGGTCGGGAATACTCTCCTAAGGTTCAGGGCCTAAGGGGTTCTAGTGGTGGGTTTTGTTGTGGTGGGATGACGGGTTCAAGGATGTTCCCATCGTCCATGATGTCGGGTGGTGAAGAGTTAAGAACAAAGACACAAAGAAATAAGATAGACTAAAGAAACCTAAAAATAAAAATAAAATCTTACTAGAAAGGAATCTAGCAAGTAGACCTAATAAAAAGAAATTCTAACCTAGACAATAACTATTCCCCGGGCTGTGGCGCCAAAAACTTGATGCGTGGGAATCGCACCAGGCTTTACCTCTCAAGGGATCTTGAGAAGCTTACAACCCCCACCAGGCAGTGTACCTGATCGTTGTAGTATAGTATAGTGACAAGTACCGGGGGATTGATCGTTCAGCCAGGATTAGTATCGCTAGGATTAGAAAACCTAATTACTAGTGCTAAAGATGACGGAAGATTATTTTTGTATTTTTATATTTTTTAGAAAGCAAATTAAAATCTCGGGTTTGAAGGATTTGGGCGGAATTAGTTGCTAATCAACTAACCCAATACTAAAGATACAAACAAAATAAAATACTAAAAATAAAAATAAAACTAAATTATACTAAGGTTGTGAGCAATATGTGGAGAAAATGTGTTTACATAGATTTCACTACTCCCTAGATATCTTTTACACGTTAATTACTTGTTATAGTTGCGTGGATGACGGATTGTATTCCTTAATACCATTCATGGGATGCCGCACTTACTTCCCCAATCCTATGAGTGCCTACTTCACTCCTATGTCGAGCCGGCTGAGAAGCTCCTAACATGGGATCATTAGAATTTACGCATGCATTAAATACAACCAATAAAACCTAGTGCACATCGGTTCATGTTTCTTAAGACGTTCAAGCATGTTACCAATTGGAGATCTGCCAGTTTTCTTAAGCCTAACATCGAAATCATTCATCCAATACAACCATAAACAAGTAATCAACACATAATTAACATCTAGGTTTCATTAGATCTAAGCAAACATAAGATAGATCTAGCCTAGCATGGTGGAATCAAGACAATAACAAGATATAGACAACCAACACATAGACATATTGATTGAATTAAAAGAATACTTATCTCAATTACACTTGTAAGGTTTCAAGGGCTGAAAACCCTTGAAAAACCTGTGAAAATCTTATAAAGTTCGGCCTTAGGGTTTCTCCAAAACTTCCTCTCCTTATGTGTAAAAATTAGAAAACTATATATAGGAAATAGGGGCTGACGGCGTCAAGAACAAATTTGTGACGCCGTCACCTCGCCGCCAAAATACTTCTCGGGCTGCCTTGATCTACATCTGACGCCGTCATGTGTTATGGTCTTCCAGGCCGTCACGTCTTTTACTCTTGACGCTCTACTTGTGACGCCGTCATGTTTGTACTGGGCCGTCATGCAAATCACTCTTGACGCCGTCAGGATTTTACTCTTGACGCCGTCACCTACTGTTCACAGCTTGGAAAGTTGAGACTTTTCCGTTTTCTTCACTTTTATGCTCCAAAAACGTCCAAAATGCATTCTTTTCCAGATTTCACTCCCAAAGTACCTAAAATGACAAAAGGAACGATTTAGGGCAATATTTGATCAAATAAATTCAATTTCGGGCTTAAATGACCCCCTAAAAGTGGTTCATTTTTCGCCTCATCAGCATGTCAATTATGTTTTCACAACAAATTGAATGCTTGCTATCACGAAGTTTTGGGCTTAAGGGCTTCCTTATCTTTTCCCAAAATTTCTCTTCTTCAATACATCTAAATGGAGATGTTGTGGCTTGAGCATTATTAAGAGTGCACCAAATATCATCTTGCATTATTTCTTCAAGTTTGGTCCTAGGGTATTGTTGGTCATTATGCATAAACCATCCTCCTCCGATCACAACATCCTCATTTGGAGTTTGAGGAGAAGGTATCACAATGTTGTTCATGACTTCTTGATTGCCATTAATGGTATTCAAAGAATTAGTGTTACAACTTAAGAAGATGTGGTCAAGAACATTGTTGGGTGAGGTTGGTTGGTTATTCATGGTTAATCTTTATTGAGATTTGGGTGCAATGTTTAACTAAGACATGTAAGCCTTAAATAAAGGTGAATTAGGGTTATGAGTAGATAATAGTTGCCTTAAAATCCGATGGATAAGGGAGATAAGTACTAAGATTCCTTGTTACTTTTAGAATATGTAAGGTTTGAAGAAAAGAGAATATATAGGTAGAAGGAATTTGGTTGATATTTAGTTATGGATGGATGAGTCTAGTTTCTCATGTTAGTTCCCATAATTGATCATGCATGCAACATAAATTGGCCATGCAAGATGCACCCAATTGTGGTTGGATGAGAAAATATCCTAGATCACCACTTTGAAGTAAAATGATTCTATTCAACACAATGTAGAACCTACATCTCCATCATACATGATACAAGTGCAAGTATTTCATGTAAGTCATCTCAAGAGTGTAGTTGTATGTATATAGAGATCAAGTGTATTTTAATTAGAGTACACAAACTAGATCCTACGAACCATCACACATTGTATAGAAAGTCAATATACAATGCAAGATTTCTCCGGTTTATTTTGTTGTGTAGTGTTTCGACTTTAATAATCCTTATATGTTACTTGCATTAACAATATAAGTTTCTAAAATTTCGGATGGAATATTTAGTTTATTAAGTCTATTCACTGGGTATTTTAGTTTGTTGTGCAATACCATACCGAATTCAAACCACATGAATTTTCTTCAACTACGTAAATAGTTTGTATGTTTGCATAAAATCTTTTCTTTTCTTTTCTACCCTAAACATATAGCATGCAATTTACACATCAATTGAACAAGTAGATGTAGATATAAAATCTTCAACACAAGTATGAGTTGTGATCCAAAATTTTACCTAATCTAGGTAATTTGACACAAATGACTCTCGATCTCATTAAGTTTTAACAAGATATTTTGTGTTAAATTTTCTTGTTCATCACACATAATATAGACATGTAGAATCTTGAATATTATCAGCCATCGTTTGAATAATGAGTTGATGAATATTTTTCCTCTTGGAAATCATGTAATGAAATTTCCTTCCATGCCTTAACATAAGTCCTAGTCTTTTTTTTTTTTTTTTTTTTTTTTTTTTTTTTTTTTTTTTTTTTTTGGGTAAAGGGGAGTAATCCTGCACCCTGGTAAAATTCATTATCCAAAAACGTTGAAGTACAAAATGACGAGGATGATTTCCCTCGCCCCCAGTCCCTTAGGACACTTACAAGACACGTATCTAAGAATGACAAACCATTCTTAAAACTAACATGCACAACATGTGCAACTGACCAAACAAACATGCTAAACAAAGCAACTAATATAAGAATGACAAACCATTCTTATAACTGACAATGAAATGAAACTACCAATAATGACAAAAGTAAATAAAATATTACAATACTACTCAAGAAACACTTGAGTCTTCAAAATCATTATGGCGCTCCATCTTAACTTCCATGAAGATTCCACGTAGAAACAACCATGCGATCTTCAACCAATAATGTGTTGTAGTGAAACACGAACCACCACAAACACAACATCCAATATTCCAATATATAACAGTCCCACATCAAGACCAAAATATAATGGAAAATACATCCAATGGGAATTAAGTACAGAATCATGCAAACCATGCATACCATTACCTAATCCCAACCTGCAAGGATGTTTGTAGCAGCAACAAATACCACAAACAAAGCCAACACAAGCCCCATCCATCAAGTCGGAACATAAACATAAGATATACTAACCAAACTTGTGAAATCAATGGACTTGTACATGCAATAGGGTTATACCCTAACCTCCAAAACAACCACACCAGTTCGATCAGCCAAAAACAATCCGTGGCGAACTGAATCCACATGTGTAACGATCATAGGGCTTAAAAAACCCTAACTTACACAACGAGCACTAGGGTCTTGAAAACCCTAACATAACAGCGATCCCAGTCACATGAACATAACCATGATTAGTAATAGAACCAGGAACAAAACAAATACTAGGGTTCACCAAACCCTAACTTGCAGCACTATGAACACAAGACCAGGACTGTAACAAACGGCAACATATTCACTTATGAAACTTCGATAAATGTCGCCCAATTGATGGTCACCATGAAACATAAGATCATCATCAATTACCGCTTACCCGCTGTGAAGAGCATAATGTATAAGCATCATAACCACCAGCAGGTCGTATGCCAAGAGCAGCCTAGTATAGGGTTTACTAAAACCCTAACTTCCAAAAACACATATCACATTCCACGTCCCAAGAACTGTACTTATGAATGAATTTTCAATGCTGCAGATTGGAACTTAAAGATAAACGCAACATAGGATTCATCAAAGCAACCCTAACGTACCAAAAAAAACACTTCTCAAGATGCACCAAATCAGAATGAAGACCAGGTTTAGAGATCTGAGAACAACCGATCAATGGTTTTGAACAAGAACCCAAAGAAACTTGACTTCCACTCTCCCACAAAACCCACAAACAAAACATGAATCTGATGTAGAACGTGTAATAACATGCAAACTTACAAACCGATCCAAGATCACTACCATCAAGAACCAACAAATGATAAATAATAAAACCTAAAGAGAGTTTCGCAGAAACCCTAACGATAGGTTTACGCATGAATAGCACAGCACACCCAAGAAGTATAATCAATGTTAGTAGTAACAATGATTGACAATTAATAAGATGCCACTAACCACCGACCCACTATCACGTTGGAAAATAGAAACAAATAGAACAAACACTGATCATAAAACTCTCAAGCAAATAAGATAGAAACCAAACTAGTAATGTGATAAACAATTCTATATCCACCACCGACCCACGATGGCCCTTAAATTAATAAGAAACATTGATTAATCAGTAGAGAAAAGAAAAGTAACCACAATTGACCAATAGGGTTTGATAAGGATGCAACGCTACATAAGAGTTTATAAAAGATAACAAATAGAGAAAAATCAGCCGCCATCTTCAAAAATAACAAAAAAACTACAACCCATAACACGTATTGCATACCCAATAAAGGGTAGAGAGGACGTGAACAGGTTGAGTTATGGCCGGAAGGTGAAGAGGAGATGGCGGCCGGAATTCTCCATGGGGAGAGAGAATTAGGGTTTTTATCTTGTTTAACATAAGTCCTAGTCACATAAGCACATAAGCTCTAAGAGCACCTAAGTAGGACAATGCAAACACCATCTAGACCTTTAACTTTATCTTAAAAGATTGTTCTCCTAAGATGCATGTCAACCATGGACATCTAAACCTATCCCAAACAATTTGGATTTTTTTTTTTAAAATGTCATACCAAAAGCCTAATCTTGTTTATTTTGTGACCTAAGTGTCCTTTTATTCAAGTCACCAATGACTTGTTAGATGACCCCTCACTTCTCTCTCTTTCTTAGAATTGCCTTCATCCGAAGCATTAACTTGTAATGACGGTGACTTTTCTTGATCTTGAACTATGTGTTCATTGATCAGGTTGAGAGATTCCTCAATCCTTATTGTTTCCATATTAAGCACTATGTATGCTTTACTAGTCTGAGAGTATCCTAAGAACACACCTTCATACGACTTTGGGTCAAATTTGGTAAGATATTCTTTAGTGCTATGGAAGGCTTCCTATTTCTAAGTATCTCATAAGGTGTTTTATTAATTACCTTCCTAATGTAAATTCTATTAACGATATAACACGCGGTATCTAACACATGACACCAAAAGTTTTGTGGAATGAATTGCTCGTCAATCATTGCACGACTCATCTTTCATAACTTGTTGTCCCTAAAGGCTAACTTTATGGGGGCAAATTTTTGGGTAAAAAAAACCCGAAAAATTCTCTCTCTCTCTCTCTCTTGGTGAAAAAAGGCGACAAAGAAACCCCCTAAACATCCTAATCGTTCTTCACTAATTCCACTCAAATCATTGTTTTTCTTTCATAAATCTGTTAGGGTTAGTGATTAATATTCGTACTAATCAGTTTCTTGATCAGATCCGTGGAATTAAACAGGTTTTGGGTGCGTTTTAGTGCAATCATACTCTTTAGGGTTTTTTTAGCCACCTTTGTTTCTCTTTCGCTTCTTCAAATCCTATCTTTATGAAATGGTTTTAATTTTACCTTATATATCCTAATCGGTATTAGGGTATTTAAATCAATCTTATTACTTTGGTTTGATTTGAAGCTGTTTTGGGGCATTACTATTGGATTTGTGCTACAATTAACAAACCTTTTTAGGGTTTGCTGTTTCTATCTGATTGCTAGTAAAACTGTGGTAGGTTTTTTGCTTTTGTAAGTTGTTTAAAAGTGGGTTATAGAGAGATGGAATCCACAAGGACAGCTACTCCCCTTCCCGTGGTTAATTTGGATGAATTGAATGCACGTTTGGCTCGTTTGATAGGGGCTGATGCTGGGTATGATTTACATCCTACTCGGTAACCTGTTAGGGTTTTTACACACCCTATTCGATCTGATGTTATGCATAATCAGGTTATGGATACTTTAACGGGTAAAAACACAACTGATGCTGCTGCTAGTAGAAATTAGTACTCGTGAGTTGGTTCCTGAACCTACAATGAACCCTAATATGACTTATAGTGCTTCTGGCGGTGAGGTTGCTGTTGGTATTAATGAAACAATAGGTACCGTACCTCAAAATTCAGATAGTACTAATCTGAATGTTCCCATTAATGATGAATGTAAGGTTGCTGCTGGTGTAGATGCGGCTAGGAATTGGTTTATTGTTTACAGACGAATGATCCACATATGGCTACATCTACTGAACATGGTCCACAACATGTAGGACCTGCTGTACAAGGTGAGCCCAATGTACCTCGTGAGTCACTTGTTGATGAGGGTACTGTTTCGGGTTCAAAAGTTGTTATTCCAATGGCCGTAATTGATGATATGTGTCTTAAATTTGCTAATACATTATACGGTTATTTTATTGGTCAGCGAACTGCGTTTCCTATTGTGGAAGATTATGTCAAGCATGCTTGGGCTAAGTTCGGCTTTGAACATGTTATTTTGCGGAACGGTTTCTTCATTTTCAAATTCTCATCACTCGAAGGTATGAATAAAGTTCTTAATGGTGGTCCTTGGTTTATCAGATCTATGCCTTTATTCTTACATGTTTGGGTGCCTAATATGAGATTGGAAAAGGAGAAAATTACTAAGGTACCGGTTTGGGTACGTATTCATAATGTACCTTCCGTTGTGTACTCTAAAGTCGGTATAAGTTTGATTGCAAAATAGTTGGGGCGGATAATACGGTTTGATGTGGGTACTAATGATATGTGTAAGAATCCTTGGGGTCGTTATTCATATGCAAGGGTACTTGTTGACTTATCTGCTGAATTAGATGTTTTGGAATCGATTGATGTTGCTGTACCTTTGCCTAAGGGTAAGGGACATTGTGTGTTTGTTTCAATCATGATGATGATATATGTCCTCTTAGACGTAGGCTAGTTACTAAGGATTCGCGTTCGACTAAAAAAAATATTGAGGTTACTCGTAACGTTCACACTAACAAGGCTGGTAAAATTAGTGATAAAGGTAATAAAGGGTCGTGGTGGGTTAAAACTAAGCCCAAACTTTTGTATAAACCTATTTCTAAACTGGCAACCAAAAAGAAGAGTAAAGGTGCAAAACTTCATTTGGGGGCTGATCGTGTTAATCGGCCTACAAATGATGATTCTAACTCGATTGATACATCTAAGGATGCGTTGAAGAGTGATTTTGGTCCTACTAAGTGTAACACCCCTAATTCATGATGCAGCGAAATTCAACTTGGGTGTTACTCGACGGCACAACAGTCATAATAATAGAAAACGAACTCTAACCGAGTCGCTTTAAAAAGAGTTATCATTCGAATTATTCAAATATATCAGAGTTTACATAGTTAGGTCCCAAAAAGGTTCCATGTTTACAAAGTAGATTATAGCCTTCTTCATTTAGTCCGTGCCCCTCCGCTCCATTCTTGATTATCATGGACCTGAAATACATGCTTAAAAGGTCAACACAAAGGTTGAGTGATATTCATAGAGTTTGTTTAACGGTTGAACACAATATGTTGGTAGTATGAGTTAATTAGACTCATACTCATAGTTGGAAAACAAAACAGTTATTATTATATACTAAGCTCATGCAACCAATACATTAACGGGTACCAATATCAATCGGCGGTTTTGTTGCCCTGGTAAGTACTTTGCCGTCATACTTAATGTTTCAAATATAGTGCATTTGTTTGAACTCATCTAGTAAAAAAAATGGGATTCGTCAATTCCAATAGGCCTATTCACAATACTCGCGCTCACTAAAACTAGTGATTAAATGGTTCATGATAAGGGGCCTAGGATTGGCAAGAAAGGTACTTAGTAATAATAAAACAATCCGGCAGCATACAGTTTCAAAGCATTGTGTTCGGTTTAAAATAGCATGTATTCCCCCCAAGGGTTTGTAAAACAATTAAGTAATGGAAAGTGGGGCTATGAACTCACCTTAAGTTAAATTACAAGTAGTGAATGAAATGGTTGAATCGTGAAGGTTTCTACGAGCAACCTATAATAGAATGTTGCGACTTAGGATTGGAGTAAAGAATATGAAGAATTGCCTATATATGTCTTGCATTTAGTCCATGATGTAGTACTTAATATAGTGTAAGTCTTTGAAAAGAAATGGTTTATGAAACATGTATAGTTTATATATCGCTTACTACCGTTCGGGCCGACATAATTCAGAAGTCATGTAGTAAACGTTCTCGAGGAGCCAGGACACTTTAATTCGTAAATCCACAACTCATCTCGACGGCTTACTTAATGAACTCCTCACATGAGGCTCCCTACTATTGTAGTATTTGATAAAATATATATATATATATAAGTTTTGATCCGAAAAGTTACATGTCCAATATTTGAATAAACTTAGGAAAGTTTACTTTTGGATGAAGATTGTTATTAGAATGAGTTTCTTAAATCATGTATGACAATTACTTGTAAGATCTCATGGTTCTTTAGATGGAGTAGATCCAAATTTCATGTTTAAGTTATCGCTAACTCTTTAGCTCATGTTTTTGCCTAGGTAAGTTTATATGGTCATTTAGTCATGGCTTCACCGTGACCTTGGTCGTTGTTCCATGGTCTTGAGACTCAACCTTGGCTTTAGCCATGATTGTGGTCTTGGCTTTAGGTCATTAGACCTCTTGGTCTTATTAAACCATAACTATAATATAGTAACTTTGGTATATAAAATAGCTGTTAAGAAACTGAAGAAAATCTCATTCGTTATTGGTTTTCTGGATACGTGCTCCTGCGTTTTTGAAGAAGACATGATTTCGGACAACTTTCGTGTTTTAACTTTTTCATGAAACGGACCAAAAGGGCCTCTTTTTGTGTGTTTAATTCTGATACAGAAGGTTTTTAGGCAGTTTTGCCGCAAAGTTTTGGTAACTTCAAATGGTCATAACTTATTACTCATGTACTCATTTTAAGTGGTTCAAATTGCTATGGTTTCCTTGTTAAGTCCTCTACTACAATATGTAATTGTCCAATATCATAATTATACCATTTTGGTCAGATTTTACCATGGAAGTCACTAGTTTACTTGTTTAAATAACTTAAGTTAACATTCGTTTACAATATCTTGTTTTACCCATTTTTATACATCATGGACATAATCACAAGACAAAATATAGCATGAATGATATGTAAATAACATGAATATGATATTTAACAAGAAGTATGTTAGGGTTTGCTTACAACTTTTGGCTTTCAACAAAGAAAGGTAAGTAACATGTAAGGTAAGGACTTTGATTGATTTATGCTTCACTCTACTTCACTTCAAGCAATCTTTTTACACTTGTATTCTTGAAAGAGAGATGATGAAAGTTGAGGTGACTTGAGTGTATTCCAACTCAAGAGAAATCACCAAAGTTTCTAGGGTTTGGAAGTAGTTTTGATGAATCAAAACTAAACTAGGGTTTCTATGTTGATGTAGCACTTGAATCTTGCACGAAACAAGAAGTAAATTAGCTAAGTGTGAGGTCTTTATGAGTGTGATGGCGGACGGCAACAAGGAGGGGGAGGGGTATTTATATGCCTTTGAGGAGGTTACAAACTCATGACTAGTCAAAGCTTGTTTAGGAAGCTTATACACATGTAAACATCATAGATCACTTTGCATGAGATTAAGCCACACCAAGGGGTGACTCCCCCCCTATTGGCGGTTCAAGATGGCTAGGAAGGATGAGGTGGTCATTGGATGGTATTATCCTAGATATTGAGTTAGTTTTGACTCCGTGAAATGCTAACCGTAAGTTGTTACGTCACAAAACGTAAAACCGGGTATCGTAAAAATGTGGAACTTGAAAGAATTGTTAAACATGTCAATATACTCCATAATAAAATATAAAATGAGTGGTAGGTTCCATTGGGGGTGCTAAAACCCTGCTAAAACTGGAAACACGGGTCTAAAACGCGTAATACGTAAAACGTACGAATATTGTGTACAATTGAGAAAAGTAAAATGTTACTTTTCTAATATGATAATAATGATTTAAAATGACTTATAATGTCTAGACTGGGCTCAGTCTAGTGTCGGTTAGTATTTAATGTCTTTAAGACATAAAACCGTAAGCCTAAAAATCAAGGAATGATTTATAAAATCAAGGAATGATTTTTGGTCAAAGGAGGAGGGAAAAATATGTTGACTTTTTCCAAAAATGTGAAAACTCAAATCGTCTTAGAAACGCGGTGCAGGTATAGGCTAAGGTTACGGCTAAGTAAAAGCGCTTAAAAACGAAAATTTCTGTTTCTCACGGCCGAGGGTTTATTTGGTCACATTTTTCTCAGTCATGATTAATTCCCAAATAAATCATGAGTGTATCAAACATTTTTCTGCTGTGGGGAAAATTAACGCGGTCGAGTTTCGTTGTGCGTAGGATTTTTGAATGACGTTTTACCCTAAAACGTGTAGTTCCTTAATAACTTTTGCGAAAATAATCTGATGAGTGTCAAACTTTTATTTTGCCATGGAAATGATTTATCACACGAGAATATGAAATAAAAATCAAATTTTGGAAAATAAATAGTAAAAGTGAATAGTAAAAATGAATAGTGAAATTTTCGAGAATAGTAATTAACCTGAAATTGCGAATAGTTACACTAAGGCTTTGGATGAGGTACTTGAGCAGCTTGAACCGGTGGACGCTAATTCTTCTTTGCTTGAGTTGTTTGACCTCTCGGTCCATGATTTCTAAGGGTTCCTCGATAAATTGAAGATCGTCATTGAGTTGAATTTCATCGAGTGGAATAACGAGTGATTCATCTGACAAGCATTTCTTTAGATTAGATACATGAAAAGTGGGGTGTACACTACTGAGTTCTGATGGAAGCTCAAGTCTGTACGCCACTAGGCCAACCCTGGCTAGGATTTTAAATGGTCCGATGTATCTTGGGTTTAGTTTTCCTCATTTACCGAATCGTATCAAGCCTTTCCAAGGCGATACTTTTAGCATAACCCTATCTCCGACTTGGAATTCTAGGGGTATGCGTCGTGTGTCGGTATAACTTTTCTGTCGATTTCTTGCGGTTTGAAGTCGACTTCTGATTTGAACAATCTTATCCGTTGTTTCTCGAATTAGTTTTGGACCAGTGAGTTGAACTTCTCCCACTTCAGCCCAACAAACAGGTGAATGACACTTTCGACCGTAAAGTGCTTCAAATAGAGCTGCTTTGATACTTGCATGATAGCTGTTGTTGTAGGAAAACTCAACTAATGGTAGATGAGTATCCCATCCTTTTCCAAAGTCTATTATACAAGCTCGAAGCATGTCTTCAAGTTTTTGAATGGTTCGCTCACTCTGACCATCGGTCTGAGGATGATACGCTGTACTCATGTCTAGATTTGTTCCAAAGGCTTCCTGGAGTGACTGCCAGAAATTGGAGGTAAATCTACCATCTCGGTCAGATATGATGGATATTGGTGTACGATGTCTTGAGACTATTTCTTTGACGTACAGTCGAGTAAGCTGTTCCATTTTATAAGTCTCTTTGATTGGTATAAAGTGTGCGGATTTTGTGAGACGATCAACTATGACCCAGATGGAGTCATAACCGCTTGATCTCTTTGGAAGCTTGGTAATGAAGTCCATAAATTCTTTCCCATTTCCACATAGGAATCTCTGGTTGTTGCAATGGACCGGATGGTTTTTGATGTTCGGCCTTTACTTTGGAGCATGTAAGACATTTGCTAACGTATGTTGCAATATCGGCCTTCATGTTTGGCCACCAATAGAGTAGTTTAAGATCATGATACATCTTATCAGATCCTGGATGTATGGAGTATTTAGATTTGTGAGATTCATGCATGATCAAGTCTCGTAGGCCACCGTAAAGTGGTAACCAACTTCGACCTTGGAAGCATAGAGTTTCGTCTGAACGGGTTTCGAATTTCTTCTGTATCATGCCATCCAACTTTTCCTTTTTGATGTCTTCTTGTTTCACCACCTCAGCTTGAGCGTGAAGGATTTAAGCAGGAAAGTTTGAATTTATGGTTAAAACTAAGGCTCAGACTCGTAGTGTTTTAACCCGTTCCTTTCGGCTCAGGGCATCGGCTACTACGTTTGCCTTTCCTGGGTGGTAACGAATGTCGCAGTCATAGTCACTCAGTAATTCCAACCAACGACATTGTCTCATGTTTAGTTCTTTTTGGTTCAAAATGTGTTGTAGACTTTTATGATCGGTGAACACCGTACATTTAGTACCGTACAGATAGTGTCTCCAGATTTTTAGTGCAAAGACTACAGCTCCTAACATAAGTCATGAGTGGTGTAATTTTCTTCATGAACCTTGAGTTGTCTTGAAGCATAAGCCATGACTTTATCACGTTACGTCAACACGGCACCTAAACCTTGGTACGATGCATCACAATAGACTACAAAATCTTCGATCCCATCTGGCAATGCTAGAATAGGAGCACTACAAAGTTTCTGTTTGAGGGTTTGGAAAGCTTTTTCTTCATCTTCATCCCACACGTATTTCTTGTTTTTCTGAGTTAGCTTGGTCAAAGGTTTTGCTATTGAGGAAAATCCTTCAATAAACCTTTGGTAATACCCGGCTAGACCCAGAAATTGACGAATTTCTGTAGGTGTGGTAGGTATTGGGCAATCTTTGATACCTTCAATCTTAGCGGGATCGACATGTAAACCAGTCTTGTCAGTCACATGCCCAAGGAATTGTACTGATTGAATCCAAAATTGCATTTGGAAAACTTTGCATACAATTTCTCTTCCTTGAGTATTCCAAAAATTGTTCTCAGGTGTTCTTTGTGTTCCTCTTCGTTTTTGGAATATATGAGAGTGTCTTCTATGATTACGATCACGAATTTGTCCAAATATGGCTTACACACTCGATTCATGAGATCCATGAATACTGCCGATGCATTAGTTAACCCAAAAATCACTTGGAATTCAAGGTGACCATATCGTGTCCTAAAGGCTGTTTTTGGAATGTCTTCTTCACGAACCTTAACTTGATGGTAACCTGATCGTAGATCAATTTTTGAGTAATAGATTGAACCTTGTAATTGATCGAATAAATCATCAATCCTTGGTAATGGGTATCGGTTCTTTATGGTTAGTTTGTTTAGTTCATGATAGTCAATACACATTCGTAATGACCCATCTTTCTTTTTCACGAATAAAACTGGAGCTCCCCAAGGTGAGGAACTGGGTCGAATAAATCCCTTGTCTGAAAGTTTTTGTAATTGATTTGATAGCTCTTGCATCTCTGACGGTGCTAGCCTGTAGGGTGCGCGGGCAACTGGCGCCGCTCCTGGTATTAAATCAATTTTGAATTCTATTTGACGATTTGGTGGTAGTCTGGGTAAATCTTCCGAAAAGACTTCAGGAAACTCACGGGCGATAGGAACATCTTCAAGACGCTTTTCATCGGATTTCTTTTCGGTTACGTGGGCTAGGAAAGCATAACATCCTTTCTCAATGTACTTCATGGTTTTGATACATGAGATGATGTTTATTCAAGTTCCACTTTGATCACCACGGATGATCAAAGTTTCATTGTCACATGGAATGTGCACAACTCTTTCACCACAAATGATGTTAGCTTGATGTTTAGACAACCAATCCATGCCAATGACAACATCAAAACTTCCGAGTTCAATTGGCATAAGATTGATGTTAAAGGGGTGGTCTAAGAGATTAAGGGTACAGTCTGGGATTACGGTATTAGTATTTACTAACTCACCGGTAGCTAGTTCAATACTATAACTAGTGGTTAAAGTGATTGGTGGGATATCAAGTAAAGGCGCAATTCTAGTAGATATAAAGCTCATATCAGCACCAGAATCGAATAAGACTTTAACAGGAATGTTATTGAGTAAGAACATACCAGTAACCACATTCGGGTCTTGTTGTGGTTCTCCATTTTCCATGGCATAGGCTCTACCGCGAGCACCTCCGCCTTGTGGTCCATGGTTTTGAGGACAGTTGCTCTTGAAGTGCCCCTTTTTTCCACACCCAAAACATATAACTATTGGCTGAGTGTTAGCCCCAGTAGCCACAGCCTTGCCTCTACAATCCTTGGCAAGATGTCCGGGCTTTTGGCACTTGTTGCACTTGGCCGGGCAGGACCTGCATGATGGTAGTTACACTTGGTACACTGTGGTAGAGTACCAACGTATTTACCTCCGGCTGGTGCAGCAACATAAGCCGTCGCGGCTTCTTGTCTTTTGTTTTGCAGATTGTGATGGTTGTTGTTTCGGGTTTGGTTGTTGTTGTTGTTGTTACTTCCACGGTTACCTTCCCATGGTCGCTTGTTGTTGTTGTTCCTATTGTTAATGTTGTTACGGTAGTTGGAGTTGTTGGTGTTATTGGTATTGTTGGTGTTGTTGGTGTTGTTTTGTCTTCGGGTTTATGTTGTACGCACCACTTGATCCATGAAACTGCGAGACATCCGCATAGCTTCATCAAGTTCCTTGGGATTGGCTGAAGTTACATTCCCTTGTATACTTGATGGGAGTCCCCAGATATACCGTTCCAACAATTTCTCTTTTGTTGAAACCATTGTTGGACATAGTATCCTCAATTCTTGGAATCGACGGTTGTAAGTTATGATGTCATTTCCCTTAACAGAATGATCCCAGAATTCTACCTCTAACTTCTGCATTTCACTATGGGGGCAGTACTCTTTGATCATCATTTTCTTTAAATTATCCCAAGAAATCTTATAAGCATTTTCAATGCCCATTGGTTGAGATATTGAATTCCACCATGATAATGCCTCATTCAACAATGTACTCGTGGCATATTGAACTTTATCACTCTCAGTACATTTACTGACCAAAAATACCGACTCCGCTTTTTCAAACCTGCGGGACAAACCTACAGCTCCTTCAGTACCCTTAAACTTTATGGGTTCGCATTTCAAATAGGAAATGAATGAGCAACCCTTAGGTACTGAAGCAACATTTGTCACTGGAGGGCTAGTTGGGATTGGTCCTCCAGTGTTAAGGCTGGCAATTCGGGCAGCTTCGGCAGCTCTAGCAACTTCTGCAGCGGTGGCGGCTTCAGCGGCTGCTGCAGCATCAGCAGCTGTAGCATCTTTAGCGGCTGCTGCAGCGCCAGCAGCTGTGGCGGCTTCGGCGGCTGCTGCAGCTACGGTTGCTCGTTCCATTATGAGTGCTGCATTGACACTGTCTTTAACTAGTTTGCGAATAGCAGCTTGAGTCATTGCTGGTGGTGTCTTCCTCTTTGGCGCTATGATTCTATTTGTACAAAAGATACGTCGTAATTAGAGAGTTGTGAAATGAGCACAATTTCTGATAAGAATGATAGGATAATAATGTTGAAATTTAAAAGCATAACACATGATAGTATAAAACAAGAATTTTATTCATATAACGTTGATTGATTTACAAAATCGAAACCTATTACAAGCTTCTTCAAAATTTACTAACTGATACTTTCAGTTTAGTAATTACAACGTTTCTACTATCGCTGGCTATTACATGGATTTCATAACATTTACTAACTGATACTAATCATTTTAGTAGCACAAAAGATAACTAGTACTATAACACTAATCTAACATCGGTTGGAGGGTTGTTGTAGTCCGGACGGATTGTTGTTTCCGTATGTTGCTAGCACATCCACACTCTCATTGGGGCAGTATTCTTTGACATCCTTTTGGTATAGCCTTTGTTGTATGGCACACATTTGAGATTGCATTCCATATATCTCATTCTTGAGTTGATACCGGTCAAAGTTAGCAACGTCTAATCGGATTTCTGCTGTAGTTAGGCGGTTTCGTAGTTCGTGAATTTGTGCCGCATCTTGGTCTTGAGCTCTTTCAACTAATGTAAGTCTATCCTTGACGTCTTCTAAACCGGTCAAGGGATCCAAAACTATGTCCCCAACATGAGTCAAGTCTCTCTTCACATAGCTCATATCAAGTTTAAACGAATAGAGGTCTTGTTGTGCGTTCATGGCATCCATCTTGGCTAAATTAACCTTGGATATATAGTCATTCATTTGGCGTGTCATGCTTTGAACTTTAAGTTGAGTTAGGTTGAGGGCTTGTTTTAAGGAATATATTTCATATTGGGCAGAGTTTACGAACATAGGTGTAAATGTGGATGTTCCGCCGACTTCATAAGTGGACTTTGGAACTTGAGCTGGAGTAGTATGATTAGATTCGGAGGAGTTTGATAAGATAGGAGGTGGTGATGTTAATGGTGATAGTGGTCGCACAACCATTGGTTCCTCTACTTCTTCCAAGTCGTCAATGCCTTCGATGTCTATGTCCATTTCAGGATCCTCGTCCGGATCTTCTTCGTACTCATCACCTAGGTCCTCGTAAGGTTCTTCCTCATCGTCGTAGTCAAGTGCTTCAAGGTAAGGATCATTGGGTCCGGGGAGAATTGGTAAATGAGCGGGCATAACAGGAAGATGATCGGGAGATGGAGGTACAGACATGATGTCTACAATGAGTATTATGATGTCAAAACAGATCTAATGTTTATGGGAAATGCTCAAAATATGGCAACGTGTATATAACAATATACTAATATGTTCATGTAGCATAACATGCATAATAAGTCTATAATCTTCTGGAGGATGGAAGGCACGAAGAGCGGAAGGCTATAAAATGTTTTTGCTTGTAATTGTAGTTATAGTTTAGGTCTCAATTAGACCCGTTTCTCTATAACCATGGCTTTGGTACCAATCTTTAACACCCCCAATTCATGATGCAGCGGAATTCAACTTGGGTGTTACTCGACGGCACAACAATCATAATAATAGAAAACGATCTCTAACCGAGTCGCTTTAAAAAGAGTTATCATTCAAATTATTCAAATATATCAGAGTTTACATAGTTAGGTCCCAAAAAGGTTCCATGTTTACAAAATACATCAATATAAAGTCTTTTAATGTTTTATTGAATGACAAAGTAGATTATAGCCTTCTTCATTTAGTCCGTGCCCCTCCGCTCCATTCTTGATTATCATGGACCTGAAATACATGCTTAAAAGGTCAACACAAATGTTGAGTGATATTCATAGAGTTTGTTTAACGGTTGAACACAATATGTTGGTAGTATGAGTTAATTAGACTCATACTCATAGTTGGAAAACAGAACAGTTATTATTATATACTAAGCTCATGCAACCAATACGTTAACGGGTACCAATATCAATCGGCGGTTTTGTTGCCCCGGTAAGTACTTTGCCGTCATACTTAATGTTTCAAATATAGTGCATTTGTTTGAACTCATCTAGTAAAAAAAATGGGATTCGTCAATTCCAATAGGCCTATTCACAATACTCGCGCTCACGAAAACTAGTGATTAAATGGTTCATGATAAGGGGCCTAGGATTGGCAAGGAAGGTACTTAGTAATAATAAAACAATCAGGCAGCATACAGTTTCAAAGCATTGTGTTCGGTTTAAAATAGCATGTATTCCCCCCAGGGGTTTGTAAAACAATTAAGTAATGGAAAGTGGGGCTATGAACTCACCTTAAGTTAAATTGCAAGTAGTGAATGAAATGGTTGAATCGTGAAGGTTTCTACGAGCAACCTATAATAGAATGTTGCGACTTAGGATTGGAGTAAAGAATATGAAGAATTGCCTATATATTTCTTGCATTTAGTCCATGATGTAGTACTTAATATAGTGTAAGTCTTTGAAAAGAAATGGTTTATGAAACATGTATAGTTTATATATCGCTTACTACCGTTCGGGCCGACATAATTCAGAAGTCATGTAGTAAATGTTCGAGGAGCCAGGACACTTTAATTCGTAAATCCACAATCATCTGGACGGCTTACTTAATGAACTCCTCACATGAGGCTCCCTACTATTGTAGTATTTGATAAAATATATATACATAAGTTTTGATCCGAAAAGTTACATGTCCAATATTTGAATAAACTTAGGAAAGTTTACTTTTGGATGAAGATTGTTATAAGAACGAGTTTCTTAAATCTTGCATGACAATTACTTGTAAGATCTCATGGTTCTTTAGATGGAGTAGATCCAAATTGCATGTTTAAGTTATCGCTAACTCTTTAGCTCATGTTTTCGCCTAGGTAAGTTTATATGGTCATTTAGTTATGGCTTCGCCATGACCTTGGTCGTTGTTCCATGGTCTTGAGACTCAACCTTGGCTTTAGCCATGGTTGTGGTCTTGGCTTTAGGTCATTAGACCTCTTGGTCTTATTAAACCATAACTATTATATAGTAACTTTGGTGTATAAAATAGCTGTTAAGAAACTGAAAAAAATCTCATTCGTTATCGGTTTTCTGGATACGTGCTCCTGGGTTTTTGAAGAAAACGTGATTTCGGACAACTTTCGTGTTTTAACATTTTCGTGAAACGGAGCAGAAGGGCCTCTTCTTGCGTGTTTAATTCTGATACAGAAGGTTTTTAGGCAGTTTCGCCGCAAAGTTTTGGTAACTTCAAATGGTCATAACGTTTTACTCATGTACTCATTTTAAGTGGTTCAAATTGCTATGGTTTCCTTGTTAAGTCCTCTACTACAATATGTAATTGTCCAATATCATAATTATACCATTTTGGTCAGATTTTACCATGGAAGTCACTAGTTTACTTGTTTAAATAACTTAAGTTAACATTCATTTACAATAACTTGTTTTACCCATTTTTATACATCATGGACATAATAACAAGAAAAAATATAGCATGAATCATATGTAAATAACATGAATATGATATTTAACAAGAAGTATGTTAGGGTTTGCTTACAACTTTTGGCTTTCAACAAAGAAAGGTAAGTAACATATAAAGTAAGGACTTTGATTGATTTATGCCTCACTCTACTTCACTTCAAGCAATCTTTCTACACTTGTATTCTTGAAAGAGAGATGATGAAAGTTGAGGTGACTTGAGTGTGTTTCAACTCAAGAGAAATCACCAAAGTTTCTAGGGTTTGGAAGTTGTTTTGATGAATCAAAACTAAACTAGGGTTTCTATGTTGTTGTAGCACTTGAATCTTGCATGAAACTAGAAGTAAATTAGCTAAGTGTGAGGTGTTTGTGTGTGTGATGGTGGACGGCAACAAGGAGGGGGAGGGGTATTTATATGCCTTTGAGGAGGTTACAAACTCATGACTAGTCAAAGCTTGTTTAGGAAGCTTATACACATGTAAACATCCTAGATCACTTTGCATGAGATTAAGCCAAACCAAGGGGTGACTCCCCCTATTGGCGGTTAAAGATGGCTAGGAAGGATGAGGTGGTCATTGGATGGTATTATCCTAGATATTGAGTTAGTTTTGACTCCGTGAAATGCTAACCGTAAGTTGTTACGTCACAAAACGTAAAACCGGGTATCGTAAAAATGTGGAACTTGAAAGAATGGTTAAACATGTCAATATACTCTATAATAAAATATAAAATGAGTGGTAGGTTCCATTGGGGTGCTAAAACTGGAAACACGGGTCTAAAACGCGTAATATGTAAAACGTACAAATATTGTGTAAAATTGAGAAAAGTAAAATGTTACTTTTCTAATATGATAATAATGATTTAAAATGACTTATAATGTCTAGACTGGGCTCAGTCTAGTGTCGGTTGGTATTTAATGTCTTTAAGACATAAAACCGTAAGCCTAAAAATAAAGGAATGATTTATAAAATCAAGGAATGATTTTTGGTCATAGGAGTAGGGAAAAATATGTTGAATTTTTCCAAAAATATGAAAACTCAAATCGTCTTAGAAACGCGGTGCAGGTATAGGCTAAGGTTACGGCTAAGTAAAAGCGCTTAAAAACGAAAATTTCTGTTTCTCGCGGCCGAGGGTTTATTTGGTCACATTTTTCTCAGTCATGATTAATTCTCAAATAAATCATGAGTGTATCAAACATTTTTCTGATGCGGGGAAAATAAACGCGGTCGAGTTTCGTTGTGCGTAGGATTTTTGAATGACGTTTTACCCTAAAATGTGTAGTTACTTAATAACTTTCGCGAAAATGATCTGATGAGTGTCAAACTTTTATTTTGCCATGGAAATGATTTATCACACGAGAATATGAAATAAAAATCAACTTTTGGAAAATGAATAGTAAAAGTGAATAGTAAAAATGAATAGTGAAATTTTTGGGAATAGTAATTAACCTGAAATTGCGAATTGTTACACTAAGGCTGTGGATGAGGTACTGAATCAACTTGAGCAGCTTGAACCGGTGGACGCTAATTCTTCTTTGGGAGGTGTGGAAACCGTGGGGGAAGGCTGTATTACTAAGGTACCATTGCATAACACTATTGAATGTTTGTGGGAGAAATGTTCTCACAATGATGTTGTTTCTACGAGCAAGTATTATTCGGCTCTTGCTACTACAGTCATATTATCTAATGTAATTGATAAGGCATCATGTTCTTATCCAGTTACAAGTGAAGTAGCTAAGAGTTCTATTATGGAGTGTGATCCTATTGAGGATAGGTTCCTGAAAGTGATGATGAAGTTGATGAAGTCTATGATAACTACTATGATATAAAAAATTATTCCAAGATCAAGAGTGGTTCATCAAGAGATTTCATGGTGCAAGAATGCAAGAAGAAATAGTTATATGACATGTCATTTGTTTTTTGTGGTTCTTGTTGTTAGGTTGCTTTGTTTAGCATGTTTATGTTGGTTAGTTGCACATGGTGTGCATGTCAGTTTTAAGAATGGTCTGTCATTCTTATAGTGGTGTCTTGTAAGTGTCCTAAGGGACTGAGATGAGGGAGTCACCCTCATCCTTTGTACTTCAATGTTTTCGGTGTAATGCATTTTACTAGGGTGAAAAATCTCTTTAACCCAAAAAAGATATTTCATAACTTATGATATGGCCTTTCAACAATCTCAAGCGATTGAGAAGTGAACGGGCCCGATAATTTATAAGATATTCCATGTTGTTCACAAAAGCTACCAAATTGCAATTTATCAAAGTCACTACTATGATTTGTTTTTATTGAAACAATAGAACAATCAAGTAGGTTTTCAAGCTTCTTTCTCAAATTATCAAATTTTCCTAAGACTCTATCCTTAGATGCTAGAAACAATACCCAAGTATAATTTGAATAGTCATCAACAATCATCAAAGTATAGAAGTTTCCTCCATAGCTTCGGATTGGGGATGGACCATACAAATCCAAATGTAACAACTCTAAAAACCTATTAGTTGACACTTCATTCCTATTCCTATTGTTTGCATGTCCTTAACTCCCTAGACAAGAATCACAATGATATATTTCAAAACTTAACTTTTTTTTGGGTAAAAGGTCAAATGACCCACCCGGTAAACATATTACACCAAAAAGCATTTAAGTACAAAGGATATGGGTAAATTCTCATATCTCAGCCCGTTACATAGGCGATAGAGCTTACATAACAAGACACTTCCTTTCCTCTAAAAACAAGAAATAAACCAATACACGAAGGATAACATTAGACAATTATAAAACAAACACTACTTTCTAATAGGACCTTGGACCTTGATATCATTCATGTCATAAAAAGCTTCCAATTGCCCTGGTAGATCGAAGACTTGATTTGCATAGTCATCATAATCTTATTCAATCTTGTGACCTCTACCTGTCGATGGAGGAAAGTTATCAAAAAAGTTCACGGATTCATCGAACTGGTTGACAACCTCCTCATCACTATCAGAATCCTCTATCTCTCCCACCTTGGAGAATGGGTTAGCCCTCTTAGTAGAAGAAATAGATGGAGAAAAAGAAGAACTATGATTAGTAGCCTCAACTTGTACCTTCTCTTTCACAACATTCACAAGCGGTTCCTGTGATATATCACCAGTCTTTGGAGACCCATCCAACTGAGCTTCCAATGTATTTCCAGAATCCACATCCATAGTTACTTCATTCGTAGGAATGTCACCATCATCAGTACCAAGCATATAAAGGGCATCAAACTGATTCGTTGTAGTAACCTTTGTTCCACTCGTACTTGCACCATCAGCTTTCTTCTTCTTTTTGATATCCACCTTCTTGGGTTCAGGAGGAGTCTTTTTGGGCTTATACTGAAACTTCTTTGCCACAACAGGTTTGACTCCACCTTTACCCAGAACATTTTGACCTCCATTCTTGCCCTTATTTTTTGTAATTGAGCGTTTGAAACCCATCATTGACAGTTTGTGTAAGCTGTGTAGTAGGTGGAATAGATTTAGGACAATCAACAAGAGTATGACCAAAGATCTTACATATGTCACATCGAGGTGGTTGCCACTTGTATTCAACCCGTATCTTCTCAATAGTCGAACCCGACCTATCAAGTAGGGGTATTTCAACAGTAAGGCTGTCCCTAAGTACCTCATCCGACTTAACCTCAATCAGACACCTAGCAAAACTGTTACGGGCCGATGATTCCTTACACATTTGGCTAGTATAAGCATCTAACATTTTAGGAATACCAATCAATGTAGCAAGAAGACTGAGACCGTCATCTGAGAACATAGCAAAAGGAACATCATGGAATTTAACCCACACCGGAATGTTGGTCAAATTCTATTTAATTAGATTGGTATTCAAGGTCCATGTTTAAGAAAAAGAACCCCTTAGCATTCATAATAACCTTCTGGAGACCATACTTAGCCCACACATTGCGCACATAATAGTTAACCATAGGAAAAGCAATGTGTTTACCAAGGAACTAACCATAGAACGTATTCTCAAACCTAGTGTTCACCTCTTCAACCACTTTCCGAACAATAAGATCTACACCATTCGTTTTCATGCTACACACTAGCTTACGAAAGTTAGATGAGTGTTTTTTAGGTTCATTAGATGTAGCACCTGAATATAAAGTAGGCGACTTATCAAGACCATTAGTATGGTCAATAGCCCTATGTGGATTTAGTATCTACCTGGATGGAGACATTTCAATGACGCATACGTGCATCAAGAAATTCTTGAAACGAATGGTACTGTTCAAGTTTACGTTCACCACCCTTTGTAGCATCATTAACATCAACATTCCCACTAATAGATACCTCGTTAGTATTAGCATTAAGTGTACCAGCATGAAGTACCTCATTTGGATTATCCAAATCAAATAAAGTAGCATGTGAAACCAGATTCACCTACTTTTCATTGATATCAACCATATCATCATTAGTAACACCGTGAATAGGTTCATTATTATCCGGCAGTTGATGCGTGTTTTGCAACCTCGCAAAAGGTTTTACCTCTCAAAGGATATTGAGATATTTTGCAATCCACCAGGCAGTGTACCTGACCGTTGTAGTGTAGTAAATGATAGGTCCGGGGGATTGATCGTTCTCTAGGAGAATATTGTCGTTAGGATTGAAGTGTAGGCCAACTAGGTCTAAAGGTGAGGGATGATTCTTTTTGTATTTTTATATTTTATGGGAAGCAATAAAAATCTCGGGTATTGGAAGGGTGGATGGAATTAGTTGCTAGTCAACTAACCCAAAATTACTAATTAAACTAAGAAAACAATAAAATAAAATAAATGACAAGAAAAGTAAAGTGGTGAACTTCTTATATGAGACAAATGTGTTTACTTAGATTTCACTATTCCCTAGCTATCTCTTATTGATTTGTTGAGTTGTCACAATTGTTTAGTTGAAGGATTGTATTCCTTAATACCAGTCGTGGGGGCGTGTACATCCTTCCCCAACTCTATCAATATCTATTTCTTCTTATGATGACACGTTTAGTATCCTATCATAGAATCATCAACATCTACTCATGCATTAAATATAATCAATAAAACCATAGTACACATCCGATTACGTTTTTTAAGACGTTTAAGCCTGTTACCGTATAGGATATTAGCCAGTTTTCTTAGCCTAACACGAGTCAATCAACCAAACAATAAATAACAAATCAACAACCAATAACTAAGTTTCATTAGATCTAAGCAAACACCAAGAAATCTAAGCTAACATGTTAATGCAAAGAAAAGAAAAACATTAATCAAATAACACATAGACATATTGAATGATTAAAGGAAGAACTTATCTTCAATTGAACATGGAAGAAAAGAGGGTTTGAAACCCTAAAAATACTATAAAAGTCGGATTAGGGTTTATCTCCAAAGTTGCACATAAAAGTTCCAACCTTCATGAATGAAAAATCCAAAATTTTTAGGATAAACATAGTATTAACTAGTATGGTTTATGTGGTTAGATTGATTCAAGAATAATAAAGAAGAGATTTTAGAGAGGGAAAGAAATTGGGTGTTTTCTAGAGAGAGTGAGATGAAAGAAAAGATGGACTATTAGATTAATGAAATGAAAAGCACCAACCCTCTCCACATGTGGAGAGGGGTATATATAGTGTCTTACAAAAAAAAGATAAAAACGCCCATACCTGGGCTGTGGATCAGGCATACAGTGGGTAAAGACCCGTCCTTCTTCCACGATGTTACCTAGACTAAACTAATATCTAGCTAACTAATAAGCTAACTACGAGCTATCATAATGCTATTTCATCATTTAGGTGACCGAGTCTTTTATAGGAATATTCATATTACTAACAATCTCCCCCTAAGCGAGGTCACCTTGGAAATTAAGCTCCTTGTTCTTCAAGCATTCTTTAGTCTTTGTAGCTCGTAGGTTCTGATTCTTCACTATTCAGCACACTTTGTACTTCAAGCAACGAACTTGTGATTTGGATTCCTTTGTGATGTGTGATCTTTGAGCTTCTTTGAGATCATCAGCCACAGTAAATCTCCAAGCTTATCCACAGTAGTATCGCCTTCATGTGATGTAGTGACTTTAGGACCGTCATGCTCACACCCTTCTGGATCAGGAGACTTTTCATCAGAGTTGCAGATCAAGAGGCTTTTCATCAGAGTTACGGAAACGTTGTTGGTAGTCTCTCAACATTCGTTGTAGTAAGTCTCTCATCATCGTTGATAGTGAGGAGGATGTGTGAGCATGAGGTATGGATTGACCCGATTCAGCTGGAAATAGGAGCCATCAATGCCATCTTTATATGTGTCCCTGAAATAAAACAGTTAGCAATAAAGATAGAGAACGAATATGGCTTTGTCATTCGTTCAGCGAGGACAGACTACCCTCCGGTTTTGTGAAAACCGACCTATGATCAGGTAGAGTATCTTTTAAAGAAGACTCTCCTTGACAGGAATTTCCAGCTTGTAGTAATGAATTTTCCAAAGAATCCACTTCGAAATTTTCATACTTAGCATGTTCTCATACCGGAGCGTCTCAAAGCATACAGCACGATAGAGTAAATCAGTGAATAAATATTCACGGATTGATGAGAAACTGATTTATAGAAATCACTTGCATGTCATATGATAAACATTTTGAGACACGACGAGAGTTTTAAGCTTTGAATTATATTTCCATCAAAAATACTTTTGTTTGAAAGGTTATACACAATCAATGTGCTCGAAAGTAAGTTTCTGAGCACATTGAAAGGTTTTGCAAAAGTATCCGTCAATCCATATCTTGGAACAAGTTTGATTCAATATTTGAATCTCACTATCGTTGCTTTCTAGTTGTCACTTGATCATTGATCCAAGATGGATCTCACATGTCACCTACCAAGAGCTTGAAAGATGTTCA
This sequence comes from Artemisia argyi, assembly GCA_030686995.1. NCBI lineage: Eukaryota > Viridiplantae > Streptophyta > Magnoliopsida > Asterales > Asteraceae > Artemisia > Artemisia argyi. Next base: position 84,613,994 of record CM060678.1, on the reverse strand, counting down.
CTCTAGAAGGATTTCCATCTTCATCGCGAATATTTTTATATCACTCGGATGTTCTGGCAATACCACAAGGATAATGCGTAGGACTCTAAATATTTTATCTTATTTTCCACTTTGTGTGAAACAATAAGCATATTTGGAAGTGTGTCCTATTGAGATTTATGGATGATCTCATGGCTCTAGACTCAATAGTGCGTTTTGATCCGCTCCTGGAGACTGGGGAGGCGTCTCCTGTTTTAGGTATCAACATAGCTCGCAATGAGCTATCGATACATTGCACAGGGTTCCCCGTGAGAATGAAACAAGCTCTTTTAAGAGAGCTTGAGTGGTTGGGAAGTTTAGTGCAGTGCGTCACTGGGTCCATGACGTCTTGTCTTCAATACCGGTGTTACCTTAGTAACCGCTAGTAGATTATGAATAGAACCCGGTTTCTGCCCTAAGGTTGAATATATGGAGGGCTATTTCTTTTCACCCTTTCTCATTTCATTTTTTTTCATTCTTCAACCCCTTTAGTGCTTACCGAAACTTCATCACTAGAACCTTGTTGGGTTTGTTCCAGTCCTAGCTTTATCTCAGTCCGCACTCTTCCCATTCTCACTTTACTCCTTTTTTCAATCATTCCTAAGGATTTCTAATCTATATGGAGGATTGTCCTTGGGAAGATCCTTCCGGTTCTGGTGGATAATGGGAACTCATACCTAACCTTAACCATCCTTATAACTCCATACATAAAGATAAATGGTTGGTCTTTTCGTATTACTTCCACAAACGCCTTTTGCTCCCCCTTAATATGTGCATCGATATTCGAAAGTGTTTAGCACATATATGGGAGCCTATTTATTGAGTCCAAAATATCACTTTTGATTATCAGATTTCATATTTAAATTACATTCTCTCCCCCGATCAAAACTTTCAAATCTTTCAAGATTTGGGATCTCAATTGATTTAAATAAGTTAGAAAGCTTTTGGGAGAGAAATGCGGTCAGTTTTAATATTTTCTGATAAAAGGAACCTTTTTCTTGCTCCCCCTCAAACTGTGAGGGAGGTTATTATGTGTCAGATTTGATGAGTTTACAAAAGATTTGAAGTTTTAACAAAAACTCTTTGAAAATGTCCTCATTCTGACACATAACCATCACAAATTGTTTTGATGCAAGGTTTTTGTACAAACTATGGAGAGTTTTGAAGATACATAAAATTTTGAGAAATCACTCTCCCCCTAAATCAATGACGGATGTTAAAACTGAAATATTTTCACAAAATATTAAATTCTCTCTCTGGCGATTTTCTACCCCCTCCCTAATCCTAATTGAACTTCATCTATAACCATTTTTTCTTGTGTTTTCTGCAGTAATTTGCCTTGATTGTTTGATTAGAGTTAGTGTTTTTCATTAATTCTACATTCATTGCTGCGGTTTTCACATAATCTTCTGGTTTGGAGGGCTAGTTTATCGTTTTTATCTTAAACCCTAAATCTCTTTTAGGGTTCTTTTTTGGGTCGGTTACATTATTACTCCCAAACCTCAACTCCGATTGTTAGGGTTCTTTTGTAACCGCCATTAGGGTTTCATATTGATCGACTTTGCTCTGTTTTCTATATATCTTTGTCGATCTCATTCTTGTTACACAATATTTAATTCTATTAAGGATTAAGGGCTCAAAGGTTTAACGATTCTTGTTAGGGTTTTGTTTTTTTCTATTGTGTATTGGTGCTACTTGCTGCTGTTGTGTATCCATTCATATTCGATACCCTGGTTTAGGGTTTGTGATTAAGCGTGCAAGTTGTGGTTGTGTGCATTAACGGTTTATTCAATTCTGCGTGGAAGATAGTGTGGTACAAAACCCTAATTCTTAGGGACTGGTTTGTGTCGTGGTCTAATTTTGATTATTGATTGGAAGTGGGTTTATGAGAGAGATGGAGAAAGGTTTTCTCAACAATTCGAATAGGGCTTCAAAGATGATTGATGGTAGTTCGGTGTTGAGTGATTTGTCTAAACAGTTTAAAAAATCTGATGGTACTGGTTCGGGGAGAGATGGTAAACCTAGGTTGCCATATCGTTGTGTTAATACTAGTGAACCTGCTATTGGTTTGAATGATGACACAGCTGCATTTGTTAACATGGATTCTAAGGATGATAACCACATGTTTGCAGCTGCTAAAGTCGATGTTAATGTCATTGAGTCCAAGATGGACGGTTGTGAGGTGGGATGTTCTACATCTACTTCTGTTTTGATCGATGAAAATAGCCATGTTGCTGCTGGTATTACGAGGGTCGATAAGGTTGTTAATCATGATGCTAAGGTTGATTTAGCTTTGGCTGATGTTGTAATACCGCATGAAGAGGTGGAAACGGTTTGCTCACGATTTAATAATTCTCTTTAAAGCTATTTTGTTGGACAAAGACCTGCGTTTCCTGTTGTCCAAAATTTTGTGCGTAACGTTTGGAAGAAATTCGGGCTTATGCATGTCATGATACATCAAGGGTTCTTTATGTTTCAGTTCTCAAGTAGGGAAGGTATGGAAAATGTTCTTAATCATGGTTCTTGGCGAATTAGGTCTATTCCACTCATTCTCCACATTTGGAACCCTAATTCTGATTTGATTAAACATGAAATTAAGAAGGTTCATGTTTGGGTTAAAATGTATAACGTGCCGGTGGTGGCATATTCTAAGGTGGGACTGAATCTGATTGCGACTAAACTTGGACGAATCATTTTGTATGATGAACACACAAGTAATATGTGCCTCAAGTCGTGGGGTATGAATTCGTATGCTCGAGTTTTAGTTGAGATTTCGGCAGATAATGATTATGTGGAATCTTTTGTTGTGGCAGTTCCTATTCCAAAGACTAATGAGCATCGTATGGTAAGAATTGATATTGAGTTTGAATATAAGCCGCCTCGATGTTCTATATGTAAAATTTTTGATCATGTTGATAAGGAGTGCCATAGGAAAGAGAAGGAAGTTAAACGTACATTACGTGTGGATGATGGTGGCGGGGCTGCAAAGAGTAAATCTAAGGGTGTTAAAAGGTGAGGGTGTCGGGTAAGCCTAAATTGATATATCGTCCCGTTTCTAAGCCTAGTAGTAACAACCAGGCTACTACGTCTATACCGAAGGAAAATTCCCCTCTTATCTCTATGGAGGGATTGGAGTTGGTTTGTGATAAGCCTAATGACACTGAACTGCCACATCCTACTCCAAAGGTGCCTAACGATGTTTCCAACAGCTCTAAAACTGATGGAAAGTACTTCAAAGATGATATCAACTTGGCTGAATTGAAGAGTTATATTGATCAACGTATGGAGAATGATAAAGTGATTGATATTCCTAAGGATGATGTGCCTAAGGATGGTAATAATGGTTGTGTAATGGCGGATACTAATTTTGTCTCCTCCATTAATGATATTTCGTTACATGAGCCACCTGGAAGTTTACTTTTGGATAAGGGTAAGGAGGCTGGTCCGTCTAGTTCATCCTTATCCCTTGTTAACTCTACTACTAAAAGAAGTAACCCTTTCTCTAAGGTTGGTGATGTAATTGATTCTGACAGTGAGGTGGATGAGGTTCTTAACCCGTATGATGAGTCTGTGAATTTATTTGATATGCCCAAGGGTACATTATCATCAACGGGTGGTGGACAGGACCAGGAAGAGTACTACGAGTATGATGACTTTACGGATCAGCTACACGAGATACCAAGACACTTGGCTGCCTATTATGATGATTTCAAGCTCCAAGGTCGGACTAGGTAGTAGTTGGTCTTATTGTAGTCATGTTTTGTTTATGTGGTAGTGGTTTTTTTCTTGTTTCAAAGAAATGTTTATGCCTATGTAACGGGCTTAGATATGGGTTTTCACCCATATCCATTGTACTTAAATGATTTTTGGTTAATGTGATTTGCCGGGGTACAGGATTATTCCCCTTTACCCAAAAAATTGATTGAGTGAAAAAATGTATCAAAATTTTAAGTTCAATTTTATTTTTAATCAAAATCTCATGGTACCACCAAGTTTTGCACAAATACTTTCCGGAAAAATCATAGAAGGGAAAGTATTTGGCGATAAAAAGAAGATTTCTCTTCTTTATCAAGAAATAACGCACTGAAGCGTACATTAGATCGAGGAAACATGGATATAACGTAATCCATGCCCAGGTGAACATCACCCGGTACACGGAACAACCGTCTTTTTGGCGACGTGTTTTCCCCATTTTGAAGAGCGGGTTGCTATCTGAAGTAATAGCAAGCCATATTTTTGAAGTCCGGGTTGCAGCCTGAAATGACTACAAGCCATAATTTTAAGAATGTTTTGAGAAACGACATGTTTTAGAAAAACATTATTTGAAAAAGAAAAAAACTCTTGCTCAAGCATATGTATGATTCCGTGTCATTATTGAATGACATTTCTAGAAACGTACATAATATTGATTACACAAGAGACATGTCGTGAGAGGAATATTTTTGGATATTTTGTAGTTTTTCATATTTTTATGGGTTTTTTGTTGTTTTATACATTTCTATTTACAATTTAGTATAATATATGTACAAAGGATACTAATCAGTTTAAGAAGATATTGACTTGAGTACCAAAATGATAGTATCGTTTAGCTCGTTGTAGAAATCAGTAGTCAACATCTCTTAAACTTTCACCACCAAAGCTTTCGAGGCTCCTGCATAATTGTCTGAAGCGGTAGTTGCCATGATATAATCTTAAACGGGATTTTACAACTCTTGTGACTTAAACCGAGAGATCAATTCTCTCCTGGGATTTTACTAAAGTCAACAAGAGAAACCAAAAGATGTAATATGCGAGTTAAACTTAGAGAGAGATCTTGGATAAGTGACAATTAGCATTAAGTGTCAAGTCGCGACAAGTCAAGTTACAATAGATCCGATCGTAATGAGTCAAGTCGTAAAGATTAACTCACAACGTCAAATTACAATCAGACTAATCGAAACGATTTAAGTCACAACAATTCACCAAACACAAGTAGTTAACAAATCACTAGAATCTCACAACTGAGTTAATCGCTAGACACCACCAAATTGCTGAGTTTTAGCCTCCTCAATGTGATGCTTTGGTAGCTTCCCCCCAAACCGACAATCATCTTCATGAGACCACTTCCCAAGTTGTTGAAGTGATGCAAAAAGTCTCATTGTATGATGCTCCAAGACCCAAAGAAAATGATAGCACCGAAGTAACAAGGTGAACCATGGATCATCTCTGCGGTTATCAATCCCGGAATGTATGATGAAGCCCGATCACATGACCATGCTGTACATCCCCAATGTACACATTACTTTATGGTTTGGAGCAGTTGTCTATTCGGGGGAATAAGATATCAACATCTTCATTTCACCAAATGCTTTCCAGTTAACTTACTGATGCGTGGGAATTGCACCAGGCTTTACCTCTCGAGGGATCTCGAGAAGGTTACAACCACCACCAGGCAGTGTACCTGATCGTTGTAGTATAGTATAGTGACAAGTACCGGGGGATTGATCGTTCAACTTAGGAATAGTGTCGCTAGGATTAGAAAACCTAAGAACTAGGTCTAGAGGTGAGGGATGATTCTTTTTGTATTTTTTTTTTTATGTTTTATAAAAGCAAATAAAAATCTCGAGTATTGGAAGAGTGGGCGGTAGTCAACTAACCCAATAACTAAGATGCAATCAAAATAAAATACTAAAAATGAAAATAAACTAATTTAACTATAGGTGTGAGCAATATATGGGAGAATTGTGTTTACTTAGATTTCACTACTCCCTAGATATCTTTTGCAGGTTAATTACTTGTTACAGTTGCGTGGATGACGGATTGTATTCCTTAACACCATTCATGGGGTGGCGTACTTACTTCCCCAATCCTATAAGCTCCTACTTCACTCCTATGTCGAGCCGGCTAAGAATCTCCTAACATGGGATCACTAGAATTCGCTCATGCATTAAATACAACCATAAAAACCTAGTACACATCGGTTCATGTTTCTTAAGACGTTCAAGCAAGGTACACAATGGAGATCTACCAGTTTTCTTAAGCCTAACATTGAAATCATTCATCCATTACAACTATAAACAAGCAATCAACCTATAATCAACATCTAAGTTTCATTACATCTAAGCAAACACATGAAAGATCTAGCCTAGCATGTTAAAATCAAGACAAGCATAAGATATATTCAAACAACACATAGACATATTGAATGAATTGAAAGAAGACTTATCTTAATTGAACGTGAAAGGTTTCAAGGGGTGAAAACCCTTGAAAATACTGTTACAAACGACCTAGGGTTTATTAGGTTCGACCCTAGTATTCTCCACACAAGTTCCTCCTCTAAGTAAACCTCTTTTCACTTCCACTGGCTAATAGTAAATGACCACGTATGGAGAAAACCTGATATACCAAACTTGAAACTAAAGTTGAGTTCCCCGGTCTTGTGACTTAAGCTTGCACTAATGTTGAAAGAATGGTGTAGAGAATTTATGCTCCAAGCAAATCTCTAAGTACTCACTACCCAACCAAAGTGTGAGACATTACCACCTCTTGCGATTATCCACAACGACATCGGCGTGTGACACTGAGTAATACAACATAACCCATTAAAGTGATAGTTAACTAGCTCTTCAACCATCCACCTTGACTGCTGGTAACCAGATAAACCAATTCTTCAACTAAAATCTCAAGCACGAGCAAGTTACCGTTGAAAGTCATTCATCCAACCAACCCCGACTTCAAGATAAACTAAGATCACGCCTTTGTGAAAGTCAACTTCAATCTCAAATATGTGATACCCAATCAACTCCGTAGTCACAATTAGTCTTCCTTAGTTAGTGGAACATTAGGTGTTGGAGGAGAGGAGAGTCATTTCACGCATCAATCAACATGTATTTTATTCACACTTCTCCCCCTCAAATATTGCATATGAGGATGTGATTTTTGATTGAATAAGTGAATAGAAATACATGTAGTTTATTCACACTCCTCCCCCTCAAAAATTGCATAAGAGGATGATCCACTGTTCACACTTCTCCCCTCAAAAATTGCATTTGAAGATGCCATTTTTGAACGAGTGAATAAAAAATACAGTCTAATGAAAGTAATCCACTTGATGACTGAACGAGTGTGGAACAAATATGAAGTTTGTTGATGAGAATGGTCAGAAGCAAGAACATTCAACTTCAGTAGAAGATAAAGCGCACTCAAATGTACACTTTTCTTTTCTTTGATGAACGGGGCCTGAAGTGTTGTCAGCAGACACCATAATGATGAAGTTGAGGACCGAGGCTTGAACTGATGTGTTCAAACGTCATAGTCGATGAAGAACGAGGCTTGAACTGTTGTGTTCAAACGTCATAGTGACCATACATCAACATTGACCTTTTATACATCCTGAAGTAGGAGATATGCTTGCTTTAGGCCTCCAGACTTTGAGTCTTCTCGTGTGGTGAATGATTGATGTACCTGCAACTGAGTAAGGACTACATGCACTAACGTTACAAACTTGATTGCATATACATGGGTTAGTGACATTAGTATCCAAACCCTTGGGGGTTTCACGGTCAACCATGGCATTGCCATCCGTAAGCACCTTTCTGGTAGGTATCCACTTAAGTCCAACTGTGGAGTTTTTTTAGACTCCTTGGACCGTTTTGAGCACTAGGGTTAAACAATAACAATGATAATAACATGCAGCGGAATAAGAACAAATCAAAGTTATTGACACAAGGTTTTTCCCAATCACCTCCAATTATTATTTGATCAGAATAACAACGTGTTACCTAAATGTAACAAGGATCTAAGACATCTCAGACCTTAGACCACGAACAACGCTAACTAGTTCTAGGCGTTTACAGTTTACACGCCCTAGAACATACACACACCCCTTTCTGATATTTACATTGTAGAAGACTTAATAATAAAACCTGTACCCTTAATCTCTTTATATAATAGAGAATTATGGTTTACAAAATACTACGAAGGACTAAAATATAAATCTTCTTTTGCAAGCAAGTCCTTCTCCATCTTTTGTAAAATTCTTTCTTGTCGTATTAAGTCCTTATTGTTTCATTCTTTCTTGTTTTGTATCATTAAATCTAATAGACCCAACACCAACATGCTTAAAAGTTCTACCAGTTGGAATCCACTTATGGCAAGGTCTAGGATTACTAAGCTTCTTATGCATAGCGAAAAGCTTATCAATATTCCTTGTCTCCAAAGATTTAACAGTTTGTATCCACCTATAAGAAGTTTTAGGTTTGTGTTGCTTCCTATGCATTGTGGATGACTTAGTGTAAGTCCTAGATTTCACCGGTTGAACCTTAGCAGTGTTCCTTAATAAACCAAGAGGCATCAGGCGAGGTTGTGAACCTAAGATACCATCCTTATAAAGTAGTGCCCTTTTCCTAGCCTTTACTAGGTCATAGTTCTTGTGCAAATCATTTGTTTCATAAGAATTTTGAATCTTAATGCTTGGTTTAGACACAGTATTCGAACTAATCCTAGAGGTGCTGGGAGTTGGAGTAACTACTTGTTGAGGTTTAACAGAACTAGAAACAGTTGACTTAGGCAAATAATGTGCAGTGACTGGTTTTGTCAAAACTTGTTCCGCATCAACTTGGGAGGCAAACCGAGTTTGTGAAAATTTTGGTCGTTCAGATCTAAACGCATTCGGTTGTTTAACTACTGATTGGTTTCTATTCGATTGTAAAACTGGTTTCCCCAAGATTGATGGTTTTGCAAACTTAGTGTTCACACTCTTCCCAGTTGCTTTTCTTAGCTCGGTCTTAAGTGCTGCAATAGTGAAACCCTTGTCCTGAAGTTGAACTTTGAATTCATCATTTTTAGCAATCAAAGAGGTTGTTTGTTTTATCGACTTACATTTCATTTCTTTGATTGACTCATTCAGGTTTTTACAATGCTTATTCAAAGACTCATTTTCCAAAAGTAGTTCAGTCACCTTTTGTTCTAATTCAAAATTTCTAGTTGCAATAGTCTCATTGTCATGTTTGGCCTTAACTTCATTACACATATCACACATCTCAGTAATACGTTTTTGCAGGTTGTTGATTGCCAAGTTTTTGGTTTCTAGCTGAGCTTTCAAATCATTAATCATAAAAAATTCACGTAGATCAGGAAGTTCCGGATTGTTACATGGTTGGTTAGTTTGAAAACTTTCTTCCTTTTGTTGCATTGCGATTTCAAGGGAAATACAATGTTTTTCAAGTTGTAGAAATTTGTTTGAAAGTTCATTAAAAACTTCTTTATCAACCATATCATTTGATTTAAAAGACTCAACCGTAAACAAAGAACTTGATTCATCAGCATGTTCAGCACACTTATCACTTTCTCCCCCTTTATGATTCATGTTTGTTGAATCAAAAATGATATTACTATCAGTCTTTTCCAACAAATATGTGTCATAAGTGGGTTTAATTTGATCAGTATGATGTTGATCATTGAGAAGCACATTACATTGATCAGTTAGGGGTACCTCAGCACATGATACTTGTTCTTTTACTGATATGAAGTCTGCATCCATGTCATGTGTAACAAGAGTCAATGAACTGCAGGAGGTGTCAAGCGTATCAGTCTCTAATCCTTTGCATATCATGACAACTGATCCAACATCCGATGCTTTACCCAAATTACCAATACCATCATATGATTGCACCCGAGATGCCTTCACCATGTCTTTATACATAAGTTTGTGTTGTGCTCTTTCCTCAATGAACCTCTTCACATTACCCATGAGTTGGAGGAGAGTGTCTCTGAACGTGTCAACCTCTATTCCCGTGTGATCAGCAAAACACTTTTTCGTCATCTCACTCTCATAGTCATAATCCATAGTGGATTTTGAATCGACGAACACTTGGAGTTGTTTGTTGATCACACAAAGGGCAGCAATGGATCCAATTTTGGAAGTTTTCGCTTGGTCAAATTGTTGTTGTAATTGATCTAAGTTAAGAATCATTGTATCTGTGAAATTCTGGACAACTTGACCAAAGAGTGTTGCAAATGCTCGTTCGAATCCCATCTTGAATCCAGTTCCCTCTAAAAGTACCGAGAGTTGTGAATGAAGTTGTTGAAACCACTCTGTGCAGCAATCCTTTGCATTATCAAGCAATTTAAGTGGCTGAAGAAAGTCTTTCTTTTTTGCTCATGTGGATAAGGAGTGCCATAAGAAGGTGAAGATGGTTAATCGGAAAATGAGTGTGGATGCTGGTCTTGGGTCTAATAAGCATAAAGCAAAGGCTGGAAACAAGGTAAAAGTCACGATTATGCCTAAACTTATTTATAGACCTGTTTCTAAGCCTAGTACTAAGGGCCAGGCTAGTACTTCTATACCGATGGATAATTCTACTCCTTGTTATAAGGAGGTGGTGAATTTGGTGTGTGATAAGCCAAATGATAATGAAACGCTGAATTCTAATCTTAAGGTCACCAAGGAGGTCACTAATGAGGAGACACCATTGATCAAGCTGGTCTTCCTTTGGTGACTAATGAGTCATCTCAATCCCGTAATGATCATGGTTATTTTAATGATGACATTGATATTGGTGAACTTAGGCGTTTTATGGATAAACGGTTGGATGAGGATAAGGTACTTGATCTTGCTTCTAATTCCTCTAACGTGGAGGATGTTGGCGATGGTTCTGATCTGCAAATTAACAAAGAGAATTCTAGCATCCCCATTACTGTTGCATTGGAGGAAGGTACAGTAACTGTGAAACCTTGCGAGGTCTCTCCTAATAGTGTAAGTTTGGTTGTACTGCCTGTGAGTGTTATTTATGATAAGGAGGTTGGAACGTCTATGCCTAGCTCCTCCTTTAATCCGTCTACTTCTGCTAATAAAAGAGCCAACCCGTTTTCTAAGGTTGGTGAAATTGTTGATTCTGGTTCGGATAGCGAGGAAGAGGTTCTCAAGACTTTTGATGAGTCCATGAATTTATTTGATATGCCTATGGGTACTTTCTCATCAACAGGTGGTGGAGGTGATCAGGAAGATTTTTATGATTATGATGACTACACGGATCAGCTTTACGATCTTCCAGGACAATTCAAGGCATTTTATGAAGATATCAAGCTTCAAGGTCGAGTTAGGAAGTAGTTGATCCTTTTATAGTCTTGTTTATTTATGTGGTAGTGGTCTTTTTCTTATTATTAAGAAATGGTAGTGTCTTGTTATGTATGCTATTTTGCCTATGTAACGGGCTTAGATATGGGACTTCACCCATATCCATTGCACTGAAACGTTTTGGTTGGTTTATATATTTTACCAGGGTGTAGGATTACTCCCCTTTACCCAAGAAAGTCTTTCTCAAGAGAATTCGAGCATGAGGATTCCATTTCAGTGTTATCAGATGCAAACACGTTTACATGTTGTATAGTGTCACACCCCCAAAATACCTGTTTTTAGCAGCGGAATGGAATACCTGGGGGTGACTGTCATAGCATCACAGTTACAGTTATATTGAACGACCTAAAGTGTCGTTTGGAAAAAAATACATCGTTTGATCATTAAAACATTCAGAGTTTACAAAACATAGGTCCCAAAAAGGTGTTGCAAGTTTATGAAAAACAAGTTCAATCCAGATCAAACGTTTCATAAGTGCAGGAAATATATATATGTTAAACGTGTCGACACCGCGACTCCATGAAGGTCCAATTGCATGCAAGCAGGAGCTACCTTAATAACCTGAAAATACATTGCTAAAATATCAACACGAATGTTTGTGAATTCCATAGGTTTGTAAGTTAAATCGTATGTACATTAACCACAAGTATAAAGTAAACCGACAAAATGTCAAAAATGCTACATTGTCTCTTAAGCTCATGACCCCGAAGCTAGACATAATATTGTATTGGCCCCAAAGGAGTGTTTACCAGGCACTCAAATAGTTTAGACATGAAATGCATCCGTAATTCCGTTGGAGCAACCCAAACACGGATGGAGGCGTCACCCTCGATAGATCTATCCACTCACTCTCGCTTGGCAATATAATTAACGGTCCATGATAATAAAGGGGACTTAACTTGGTAGTAAGGCAACTTAAGCAATGTATGGAATTTAATACTTGGGCATGTACAAAAATAATTGATGCAATGTATTCTCCCCCGTGGGATTTAAAATCAAATAAGTAATTAAAAACGGGGCTATGAAAACTCACCTGAAGTGATGATACTATGACGTGAAATGATAGGGACAACAAGGCGCGAATATTAGCCGCAACCTAAATGAATGAATATGATCTACTTTAGATCATGAAATGATGTAATGAATATTCATGCATATGATACCTATACCACTCGTAACTTGAAAATACTTGTTATTGTCAAAGTAGGTAATTTCCATACTTAGGAAAAAAAATAAGTCCAACTAGACTCATAGAAACTTGTCGTAATATATCGTATATAAAATGTTAGTGTTATATTTCTCGTTTTAAAAACCTTGGAATAACTTCTAGTAGTCGTATAAATAAGTCTTGGGTCGTACGTACTTCGTTAGTTAAGAATATAATTCTTGAACAATAAATCTAGAAAATATAGTATTTAGTACGTACTTATATTATTTCTATTAGTGAATAAAAATATATATATAGTTTTTACGATTTTAAAATGTGTATAACTTTGTCGTTTTAAGTTCATTTTCCTCGTTCTTTATGTCCACGGATTCGTCTTAGTATGTATTAATATATTTTCGATAGCTCGGCTCCTCTAGATTACGTCTAATGCCTCTATTTGTCCGTCGAAAATTGTCCAACAGCATCTAATTTTCAGAAAAATAGTTTTCGTCAATGAACTTGCAAAATTCATAACTTCTTCGTTATAAGCTCATTTTAATCCGTTCTTTCGCCCACGGTTTCGTTTTTGAAATTATTTTCTAAATCTTTGGTCAAAAATTACCCATCACCTACTGAGTTTCCCACGTTTTAAAAATATGGACAGTAGGTATATATATAGTTTCAAAAATCAATTATAGGGTTTCAAACTAGTTTCAACTTCAACCAAATAACTTTCAATCACCACAAATCTAGTCTAATCTTACCATACACCTTCTTAGGATGTCATGGGTTCCTAAACATCATAAATCAAGTGGATCTAACAAGGATCTAACTATAATCTATTTCTAAGGCTCAAAAGTTAGATATGTACTATTAAAAAAACCCTAAAAATACTCTCTCTAGGCGATTTTTATCCCCTTGCTGCCAAATCGATTTAATCATCAATGTCTGCCCAAATCTTGTGATTTGTTCAACGATTTGTTTAAGCTAATTGATTTATTCATTAGTTTGATCAATATTGGTGCCGAATTCATCTTGATTCTGATTTTGGTGTTACATCTTGAAGGGTATTAAAAATCGTTTTTGCTGGAAACCCTAATCTTCCAATCGACTTCCATCCTAATTATCCCTTCCTTATTCATTCTTGCTGCGATCTAATATATATTAGGGTTAAAACTCTTTGTTTGTCTCTAGTTATCTTGGATCGTGGATCAATTCAGTACCAAAGGGATTGTTGGGGTGTTCATGCGATTAGGGTTTTATTTAAACCGATTTCATTCAAAATTGATCCTTATCTTGTTGTAAATCTGTTAAGTCGATCCTGAATCCTCTTAACCCTTTATAAGGACGATTGAGAATTTATTCTAGTCGGTTTGTTTTTATTATAATTGTCGGTTTCAATATCCTCTAAATCAGGTCGATTTAGGGTATTGAAAACTCTGATTTGCTTTCATCATTCCAATATTCTTTTTTTGAAGTCGACTTGGTCGATTTTATTATTCTTGGATTGATTAGCTGCTGCTGCTACGCAAGGGTCTCATTCCAATTGCCTCCTTTTCTAGGATTGCAATTTCTGTTAATGGCGTATTAAGGGGCTTAACTCAACAGATTACTCGGTAAGGGTTTTGTGTTCATTCTCAAGTGCATGTACCTGAATTAGGGTTTGGAATTGTAAGTGCATCCTTTGTTTTGGTGTTGTGGGTCATTTGTGGTACAAGTGCTAAGCATTAGCTGCTGTTGGTTCTTTGTGATACACGTGGGTTATAGAGAGATATGGAAACTGGTCGGTTGAATGGTAATGAGCCTCCTAAGGCTGTTTATAAGCCTCCTAAGGCTACGGGGCTGGCAACTAGGATTGGGAATATTGATGGCAAGCTTCTTAATAATTCTAGTATGCCATTGAAGTCTTTGTTGAAAAGTGCAGGTTTGGAAGGAAAAACGGGGAGTTTTGTTCTACCTAAAGATCATGGTTCCATTGTTGTTTCTCCTAATGTTGATTTACAACAAAAGGTATGTTTGGCTAGTTCTAATCCGGGTGTTCCTGAGTCTACTAATATTGTAGCATCTGATTCGTTGGGGGTTACAATGGTTAGTTCGGTAAAGGAAAAGGGAGAAAGGCTAGCTGATGGGAGTAGTGTTGGAGGTTCTTGTGGGCCTAATGTAACTAGTGATTCAAAATCTGGTGGAGTTGATGAAGCTACTAGGTCGGGTTCAAGAGTTGTTATTCCTTTGGCTATTGTGGATGACATGTGTACTAAACTTACTAATTCATTGTACGGTTATTTCATCGGTCAAAGAATTGCATTTCCTATTGTGGAAGATTATGTCAAGCATGCTTGGGGTAGGTTCGGCTTTGAACATGTTATACTGCGGAATGGTTTCTTTATTTTCAAGTTCTCGTCACTCGAAGGTATGAATAAAGTTCTTACTGGTGGTCCTTGGTTTATTAGATCAATGCCTTTATTCTTACATGTTTGGGTGCCTAATATGAGGCTTGAGAAGGAGAAGATTACTAAGGTACCGGTTTGGGTACGCATACATGATATACCATCCGTAGTATACTCTAAAGCTGGTATAAGTTTGATTGCAAAACAGTTGGGCCGGATCATTCGGTTTGATGCAGGTACTAATGATATGTGTAAGAACCCTTGGGGACGTTATTCATATGCTCGGGTACTTATTGAGTTATCGGCTGATTTAGATGTTTTGGAATCAATTGAGGTTGAAATTCCTTTACCTAAGGGTAAGGGTCATTACATGGAAGTTCTTGAAGTTGAGTATGAATGGTGGCCATCTTGGTGTTCTAAGTGTGTTTGTTTCAATCATGATGATCATGTATGTCCTCTTAGGCGTAAGCGGGTTACTAAGGATTCGACTCAACAAGATAGTGAGGTAAAGGGTAAGGTTCACGCTACAAAGGCTGGTCATACTTATGATATGGGTAAGAAAGGGGTTACGGGGGTTTCTACGAAGCCAAATCTTATATACCAACCTGTTTCTAAACCGGCTACCAAGAAGAAGAATCGGAGAGTACAACATAAGGAGGGGGCTGTTCTTAAGTCTTCTAATGTTGATTCTACTTCGAGTGGTACATCTAATGATGCTTTGAAGTGTGATTTAGGGGCTGCTGCAGTTGTGGAGGGTGGACGTTCACAAATTCAGCAACCGGTATATGTGGATACAGATGGTTTACGGGAACATGGTTCCCATAATGATGGTGCTTCTACTAGTGTGGCCTATTCTGAATTTCATTCGTCTAGCTCGTTTACTACACCTGATGTAGTAAAGAGTCCTATTAAAAAGGCTACATTTGCTGAAGAAGTTGTAGTTGAAGTCTATGAGAACTATGATGATATTGCATATTATTCCAAATCCAAGAACGGTTCTCCAAGAGATTTCAAGGTGCAAGGACGCAAGAAGAAATAGTTGTCTCATCTCTATGATTTTTGTGTTTTTTGCTTTTTAGTTGCTTTGTTTAGCATGTTGGTTTGGTTAGATGCACATGTTGTGCATGTTATTTTACTGTTTAGCAGTTGTGTTTATCAAGCGCCTGTGCTTGAGGTTAATGTGGTATTTCAGCCACATTCCATTGTACTTCAACGTTTTTTGGATAATATATTTACCAGGTCGTTGACCTTTTACCCAAAAAAAAAAGTTAGATATGTATAAAATGGAGTGGTATAAATAACATATGCATGTAGATCTTGTATATATATCATATGAATCTTGTAAAAACTTGGTAAAATTATAAAGATGAGTTTCATACACTTACTTGAAAGATTAATAAGCTTTTGATGGTGAAAACCTAAGTAAACCTTGAGTTTGTATTACAAAACCCTTATAGGAGTACAAAATACACTAGATAATTTACTAGATCTTGAAAAATAAAGTTTTCTTGTTGTGCTTGTTGTCTTGGCCTAGCACCACCCAAAGAGAGAAAAGAAAAAGTTGTCTTGCTTTTAGATCTTGAAATGAGGTGAAAATGAGAAGTTTTAGTATATATATTATATATATTAAACAATTATTTGACACATTAATGGGATGGTAAAAATTTCAAGATATGCAAGATATTATCATGGAGGGGGGGGGGGGGGGTGGCGGCAACATGGAGGAGGGGGGGGGGGAAGAAAAAGTGGTATTTGGTGTAAGATAGTTGGTAATATTGTATTACTGTGTATATATTAATAGTTTTAGGGAATACCGGGTACCGAGTTAACTAAAAATAAATTTTAACGGAGTTAACCGGGACATAATAAAGTCATAAAAATTGTAAAAATATGTTGGGTACAAGTATTGAGTGTTTGGTTAATTATTGTTTAATTTCTACGAAAACCGTCGTAATTAAATTAGGCGTACGATACGAAATAAATAAATTTCCAAAATACCGGGTAAATTAATATTATAATTTTTATATTATTAAAATGAATATAAAAATATATTGGGATCATAGTCGGGAGTGTCGGACGTGTTAGTCATATTATTGATCGCTTGTTAACGTTTATTTAGAAATAAATATACGTAAAAAGTCAATTATACCAACAGTAGTAATTTAAATATCGTACGAGTGGAATAGTATGCAAGTGCCATAATGATGATATGCAAACTATTTCTAGTCTATGTGAAGTGTCCCTACTGATGATTCCTCGAATTCGCAGCTTAACCTGACCGGTTACGCGAATTTAATTACCCGTAAACTAAATTTACGATGAAATGAATAAAGTACATGAATAGTGTTTTCTCTTCGGAAATGAATAGTGTTATGTGAATAGTAAATTTTTTGAACGCTTCTCGGAATCTCAAACTGACTCCAAAAATGATGAATAGTAAAATGATGAATAGTGATCGGTGAATAGTAAATGATGAATAGTAACTTCCAAGATGAATAATGAAATTTCGACATCTGAACAAGGACCTGAAATTACGAATTGTGACAGTCTTCCCCTCTAAAAGGAACTTCGTCCCGAAGTTCAGTTTTGGTTGGTCTCTGAAGTATATTCGGTAAAAAGACGTGGATACTTTAGCTGCATTTGGTCTTACTGTTCCCAATTAAATTCGGGACCTCTTCGAGAATTCTAGCGAACTTTCACGATAGGAATTCATCTTTGCTTCAACTGTTCGACCTCACGGTCCATGATTTCTACTGGTTCTCCTACCAGATTTAGGTTTGTCATTGGGTTGGATTCCTTGCAATTGAATTATCTGTGACTAATCTGAAAGTCATTTCTTGGGATCTGAAAATGTAAAACATGTTTGTGTAATCTGCTACTTTCTGTCAAGGCTCAAGTCTGAGGGTTACTGGCCTACTCTGTCTGAAGTATTTAATGGTCCAGTGTATATGGGGTTTAACTTCCCGAATTTTTCTGAATGGTATTATACCTTTCCTAGGCAGAACTTTTGACGTAACCCTACCACCAACTTGAAATTCTAAGGGTTTACAACTTTTCGACTTTTAACTGATTCTTGATTTGCAGGAAATTCCTGGTTATTTCATGAGTGCTTACAGGAATAGTGAGTTTGGCTTTTTTTTTTTTCTTTTCTTTTTTTTTTTTCGCGTTCGGTCCGTCAATAGATGATCAGCGCTTCTTGAGGTTTACAATGTGATATTGGTAATATATGCTGCAGAACTCTGCCAGAACTCAAATTTTATATGTCAGCTGGTCGATTCTAAAATGAATCTTAAATGGTCCAATATACTAGAGGTTCAATCTCTCGTGTTACCAATTTCGTATCATGCCTCTCCAAGGCAAAGCTTTCAACTTAGTTCGTTCTCCCACTTGAATCTAGATGGTTTGCTGTTCAGGGATACCCAATCCGCATGATGTGCGTCATGCACCAACCTAACTTCTATCAGTTTCTCGTTGCTTGTAACTGGTTCTTGACTTGTGAAATTTCCTTTGTTGTTCCATAGTTTAGTTCTAAACCAGTGAATTTAACTTTCCAATTTCGTTCTGTAAATGGGTAATTGGTACTTCAACCATAGAGTGCCTCAAATGGTGTAGTCTCTACGCTCGTGCGATAACTATCGTTGCAAACGAATCAGATTTATGATAAATAGTCCAACAATTTCTAGAGTCAATCACTCATGCTCTGAGCATATCTTTCCTATGTTTGAATTGTCCTCTCGATCTGACCATTGGTCTGAGGATGATAGACTGTGTTTACATCTAAATGGGGTTCTGAAGGAAATCTTAAAATGATTGCTAGAAGTCTGAGGTGATTCGATCACCTTTATCAGGAATAATTGAAACAATTACAATGAATCTGGTGACTAATTCTACAACGTTATACTTTTCGAAAAGGGCATTATACGGAGAAGATAGAATATGGGTAACAATTTTGATTCCTTGTATTTTGGTCTAATGGGTGGTAAGACATGTGTCTTTATTTACCTATTGTGCTTGGTCTCCATTAATGAATTTTGTAATCGATCTATGGTGTCCCTCCTAATTTCCTTCATCACATATTCCAATATTCCTTATTGTCAAATCACAAAGCCCTAAATGCATAAGCGATGTAGTATGGTGATTTGTTTTCCAAATTTATCTCGTGATTTTGAGTTTTTGGTCGAAATCTTTTTCTGATTAAACGAATTTAGAAAGTGGAACAAGTGGTTTACTAAATAATATCTTTCTTGATGATTCAAAATTCGATAGTTATGAAAAGTGGCGCGGTTTTCAAACATGTTGTGAGTAGGACTGTTTACTAAAGTTTGATGTTTATATATTTCCCATAGTACAATGGTTTGGCTAAATATTGACTAAAAATGATCGTATTTGTTAGAAATAGGCAATTCAAAAATTCGTTTTCTACGAGATATGTGATTTGTATAAACGCAATTTTTAAATCCACTTCCTTCAAAAGTGAAAACATTAACAAGGATAAAATAGTAGGATAGGTAATATTCACATAAATGAATAGATGTCTAACGTTTAGTTCCTGATATTAGAAGATGCCTATTGGTGGGTATCTGGCAAAACTACAAGCCTAGGTATTCAACCAACTTAAGTCCTGAAATGCTTTATCGTTGAAATTGTCATCATGCTGGCAGAATGAAGGTGTCCATTGATACTATGTCAACGAATGTCTATTTTATTTCCACATAAAGCTGGGGAGATATGCTTGGGTCTGATGCCTCTGTTGATGTGTAGATGAGGTTATCCAGAAGTTCTAGAGAACACAATGCCTTGAGGGAATCTATATCGATATCCATAATTCGAACCAATTATTCTTTGCGAACTCTCACTGCAGGGAAGTTTGCGTATAGATGAGGCCATGTTTAATTAAAATGCTTTACGGTATCGGTTAAGAGGCTTGGTTAATCTCTATAGTGTTGCTTAGCATACCTTCACAGTGTGTTCGATCCAGCAACTCAATTTAGCTAGTATTTTTTAATGAAAGAGCTGGACAACTAGGTCGGAGATGGTGGTTCGGATGGTCTCGTGGTATCTTAGGATTGTTGTTGAGTTATAAATTGTCTTACTGTATACTCCTAGTCTTGGTTAGTAGTTATGTAATCCTTTCATTGTTTTTCTTGTATCGAGGAATCCTCCTAGTAATTGATATGGGAAAGTCTCTCCTAAAGAAGTCAATGGAAAGTCCAACTTAATGGCTAAGTGAGTGACAGGGGGAGTAAGCATCCAGGGGAAAGTTTGTCAGAAAGAGACATTTATAAAAGAGTTTACTTGTTTAAAACGCTTTTACATGAAGATTGTTATTAGCAATACTTTAAAAAGATAATTATTTACTTCATGGAATAATCCTTCCTGAATTATACATAGGTGATCAGGCTATGTATAATTGAGGACTAATGATGCAATGCTTGATTTAGTCAAAATAGTATTACTTTTCTCAAAAGTTTTAGATGGTGTTCAACGCATTGTTATTAAAAGTGGTATCCTGATATTTCCATTCAAGTAACATGAAAATTGTTTCGCGTAATAATAGTAAATACTTGGTGCAATAACGGAAAAATCAATTTATCTGGTAGCAATAAAATAGCTTATTTTAAAAATTCTGTAAAACAATTTCCCCATATGATAGTAAAATAGTTTGAAGTACAATTCGTTGAATGGTTTATTGGATACATGGGTGAATCTTATGGTATGGTAATAGTCTACTAATCCAATTATTTAAAGAATGTAAACATCTTAGTTCATAACAGGGCAGTGGTTTATGATTATGAAGTGGCCGAGAATATAGTAGTAATATTAAGGGCGTGAAAGATGAACGTGTCTTTAAGGCATCTACAATCAACTGAAGGGGATAGTCTGTGTGTGAAAGGATATAGGGCAGAAATTTGGTGCCAATGATTTGAAGTATTCGAGAATTTATACTAGGTAAAGTTAGCAGGTTCAAATGCGTAATCCCTCTAGGCATGACTAAAATGTATAAAGAATGGAAATTGTTGTACGGGTGATTTGAGTCAAGTAGGTACCACATCGAATGATGTTTTGATTTGCCATGAATGCAAGCTAAATATCTTATGGTCAGGTGAAACTTCTCGATATCCTTTTATGAAAATGAGGTCTTGTCCCATTGTGACTAAGCTATATCGATCTACGAAAAGAATATAAATTTTGTTGAGTAATTGTACCTTGATCTTTTAATCCAACGAACTTATACTAGCGTGAGGGTCTTATAATATGGAATGAGCGAAAAAGTCGTAATTTGAAGTATTGGTGTTAAGGCATGGCGTATCAATATTGGCAATCTCTGGTAGAGGGGTTTCTTTCGCATCTAAGGTCAAATAGCAAGTAGGTATAGTGGTTGCTTTCGAGATTCGTTCATGAGTTATGCGTGTTCCTTCTTGGAGATATGGTTTCTAAAATAAACAACATTTATTTGAGTGAAACACTGTGAAAATTTGATCATAAATGTATTTTGGAGTGACTTTATTTGAATTTGTAATGAATATCATTATGTAAAATATGTGACTACGAAATATTTTGTATTTTGATAAAAACAATATCTCATATATATATGTCTTTGGAAAAAGGGAGTTCAAGAAGATTGTTGCTCAAACAAAAATGAATTTTTAATCCAACCATTGAAAATCAATAATTTGTCGTACTTCGTAAGGTTTGCAAGAAATCTTTTTGTTTGTACAAAAATTTAATTTGACTTTGACTTACTTGAATTGTTATTATCTCCGAAACACGAAAACTAGGGCAGTTACTTTTATCTTGGTCAACATGACCATTTAATCGTAAAGACATCTTCGTCTTTATTAATCCTATTGTCTTACTTGCATCTTCCCAAAGTTGTAATTACATGTCAAATCTACTAATGTGACCACCTTGGTCGGTAGAGTGTTGCTAGAGCGACTAATGATGTAATCATCGGCTTAAATTGTGGTGCAATCCAACTTGATAATGAAGGGAGAGTTGTGATGAGTTCCATTATGATGGTATAATACCGTTCAAGGCATCTTGTTGGTTTATTGTGTTATGGAGGTATGAGTCGATCATATCTAAGATAATATAGAGTCCTTGTGATAGATGCTACCCTTGGGCGATTTGTTGCAATTCTTATTGTGTTTGTGAGGCTTGTGGTATTATTCAGAGTGTATCGTCCAAACACTCGTGGGTAATCTCAAATAATTAGAGATCATCGTCTAACGATGAAGAGTAGTAGGCTGTCAAGCAGTAGAGGCTCTCAAACTCTCACCAACCTCAAACCTATAAGGTGGTGTAACATATGGTAGATGGTAATGGTATGTCAAATAGCGGTTGCTTCTTAAGCGGCCTGTCATATATGGGTGTAGGGTCTCTGAGATGTGATGGTGCTTTAGATGATGAAAACAAAGTTGTTGACGATGAGATCCTAGTGGTGAGTTAGGAGACGATGGTGATAATATTGAATGGAATACTACCCTCTTTCGCGCTATCTCGCGACATCTAAGAGGTAAAACTGAAGTACGCACTATGGGACGACCAATAGTGAAATAAGTAGTTGATGGTGGTGGTAGTACCTGAGTAGTAAGCGCCCTACTAGTGAAGGAAAGAAAACATACCATCTTCCTTGCAATAAGCATCCTAATAGGTCCATTAAGATTAAGTCTGAATATCCTACCAAACGGCATTCTATATATGGGCTGGATATTAGGAAAACCTTGTTCCTATAACAATTCAATGGTGCTAATGGCGGCGTAAGTGTAACTGGTAGTACAATGGTAGTGGAAGATGATAAGGCATCTTCAATGTTGGAATCCGACGAAAGGATAACAGGGTGGGTATCTGAAGACATGTCACTTGTGAACCAGGTCAATATAATCATATATATATGAGGATGGGTATAAATAACTCGCACAATGTGTGCATGAAACAACATGTATAATGAATACATACCTATGATGAAATGATGAGATGCTATGATGGTGTGGTTATAGTCTAGGGTCCAAGATACATCCTAGTTCGCTATAACCTTAGCTCTGATGCCAATCTGTCACACCCCCAAAATACCTGTTTTTAGCAGCGGAATGGAATACCTGGGGGTGACTGTCATAAAATCACAGTTACAGTTATATTGAACGACCTAAAGTGTCGTTTGGAAAAAAATACATCGTTTGATCATTAAAACATTCAGAGTTTACAAAACATAGGTCCCAAAAAGGTGTTGCAAGTTTATGAAAAACAAGTTCAATCCAGATCAAACATTTCATAAGTGCAGGAAATATATATATGCGAGATGCGTCGACACCGCGACTCCATGAAGGTCCAAATGCATGCAAGCATGAGCTACCTTAATAACCTAAAAATACATTGCTAAAACGTCAACACGAATGTTGGTAAATTCCATAGGTTTGTAAGTTAAATCGTATGTACATTAGCCACAAGTATAAAGTAAACCAACAAAATGTCAAAAATGCTACATTGTCTCTTAAGCTCATTACCCCGAAGCTAGACATAATATTGTATTTGCCCCAAAGGAGTGTTTACCAGGCACTCAAATAGTTTAGACATGAAATGCATCCGTAATTCCGTTGGAGCAACCCAAACACGGATGGAGGCGTCACCCTCGATAGATCTATCCACTCACTCTCGCTTGGCAATATAATTAACGGTCCATGATAATAAAGGGGACTTAACTTGGTAGTAAGGTAACTTAAGCAATGTTTGGAATTTAATACTTGGGCATGTACAAAAATAATTGATGCAATGTATTCTCTCCCGTGGGATTCATGCAATGATGTAATGAATATTCATGCACATGATACCTATACCACTCATAACTTGAAAATACTTGTTATTGTCAAAGTAGGTAATTTCCATACTTAGGGAAAAAAAAATAAGTCCAACTAGACTCATAGAAACTTGTCGTAATATATCGTATATAAAATGTTAGTGTTATATTTCTCGTTTTAAAAACCTTGGAATAACGTCTAGTAGTCGTATAAATAAGCCTTGGGTCGTACGTACTTAGTTAGTTAAGAATATAATTCTTGAACAATAAATCTAGAAAATATAGTATTTAGTACGTAGTTATATTATTTCTATTAGTGACTAAAAAAATATATATAGTTTTGACGATTTTAAAACGTGTATAACTTTGTCGTTTTAAGTTCATTTTCCTCGTTCTTTATGTCCACGGATTCGTCTTAGTATGTATTAATATATTTTCGATAGCTCGGCTCCTCTAGGTTACGTCTAATGCCTCTATTTGTCCGTCGAAAATCGTCCAACAGCATGTAATTTTCAGAAAAATAGTTTTCGTCAATGAACTTGCAAAAATCATAACTTCTTCGTTATAAGATCATTTTAATCCGTTCTTTCGCCCACGGCTTCGTTTTTGAAAGTATTTTCTAAATCTTTGGTCAAAAATTACCCATCACCTACTGAGTTTCCCACGTTTTAAAAATATGAACAGTAGGTATATATATAGTTTCAAAAATCAATTATAGGGTTTCAAACTAGTTTCAACTTCAACCAAATCACTTTCAATAGCCATAAATCTAGTCTAATATTACTATACACCTTCTTAGGATGTCATGGGTTCCTAAACATCATAAATCAAGTGGATCTAACAAGGATCTAACTATAATCTATTTCTAAGGCTCAAAAGTTAGATATGTATAAAATGGAGTGGTATAAATAACATATACATGTAGATCTTGTATATATATCATATGAATCTTGTAAAAATTTGGTAAAATTATAAAGATGAGTTTCATACACTTACTTGAAAGATTAATGAGCTTTTGATGGTGAAAACCTAAGTAAACCTTGAGTTTGTATTACAAAACCCTTATAGGAGTACAAAATACACTAGATAATTTACTAGATCTTGAAAAATAAAGTTTTCTTGTTGTCTTGGCCGAGCACCACCCAAAGAGAGAAAAGAAAAAAGTTGTCTTGCATTTAGATCTTGAAATGAGGTGAAAATGAGAAGTTTTAGTATATATATTATATATGTTAGACAATTATTTGACACATTAATGGGATGGTAAAAATTTCAAGATGTGTAAGATATTATCATAGAGGGGGGGGGCAACATGGAGGGGGGGGGGGGAAGAAAAAGTGGTATTTGCTGTAAGATAGTTGGTAATATTGTATTATTGTGTATATATTAATAGTTTTAGGGAATACCGGGTACCGAGTTAACTAAAAATAAATTTTAACGGAGTTAACCGGGACATAATAAAGTCATAAAAATTGTAAAAATATGTTGGGTACAAGTATTGAGTGTTTGGTTAATTATTGTTTAATTTCTACGAAAACCGTCGTAATTAAATTAGGCGTACGATACGAAATAAATAAATTTCCAAAATACCGGGTAAATTAATATTATAATTTTTATATTATTAAAATGAATGTAAAAATATATTGGGATCATAGTCGGGAGTGTCGGACGTGTTAGTCACATTATTGATCGCTTGTTAACGTTTATTTAGAAATAAATATACGTAAAAAGTCAATTATACCAAAAGTAGTAATTTAAATATCCTACGAGTGGAATAGTATGCAAGTGTCATAATGATGATATGCAGACTATTTCTAGTCTATATGAAGTGTCCCTACTGATGATTCCTCGAATTCGCAGCTTAACCTGACCGGTTACGCTAATTTAATTACCCGTAAGCTAAATTTACAATGAAATGAATAAAGTACATGAATAGTATTTTCTCTTCGGAAATGAATAGTGTCATGTGAATAGTAAATTTTCTGAACGCTTCTCGGAATCTCAAACTGACTCAAAAAATGATGAATAGTAAAATGATGAATAGTGATCGGTGAATAGTAAATGATGAATAGTAACTTCCGAGATGAATAATGAAATTTCGACATCTGAACAAGGACTTGAAATTACGAATTGTGACATATAGGGTTGGAAATCTTATTCTCATCATTCATGTCGTACAATTTGAGTATCTCAGATATGACGAAATCCAAAGAATTCGACATGATATTACTGTGCACGGGATTTTACAATTCTATGATTTAAACCGAGAAATAGATTATTTCTCCGGATTTTACAAAATCAAGAAAAAACCGTGAGACAATGATTGGTAGATGATTTGATGATTGTTTGATGAACTTGATGGTTGTATGATTGAGATCCGAACAAACTCGGTAGATATTCAATAAGCCCAAAAATAGCTCAATCCAAAATAAATATCAATCTTGAGTTCTTGAAGCTCAATCAAAATCGTGGACCAAAATTATATACCAAACAAAATTCACCACAAGTAATATTAGCCCACTCGACAAAACTACCAACACATTAAAAACTCATTGATATTTCACGCCCAAACGACAGTCACTCTCGGAATCTTGAAACTCACTCAAAGCGTTGTCCTCGATTAATTTCAACAATTTAGGACCAAGTGTATAATAAAACTCGAATAATAATGGAAGACAAAATATCGTCACTTGGTACCAACAGGGCAAAGAAAGAAATACGTACAAAACAACAAGGATCGTCCCTTGTAGAAGTCACCAGCCAACGAGCCCAAATAATGAAATGCAAGGTCCAAAAACAGTGTAGAATTATTACTCAATTTTCAGTCTGTTTAACAATGTGAATTTTAGTCCGTTTAACAAGCCCAAACAAAATTAAACTAAATCCTTACCCAATTTTCGGTATAAAACGCACTAAGCACAGTTTACCCTAATCAGTTAGAATAACAAAAAGGACGCAGCCACAGAAGAAAAAAAAAAAAAAAAAAAAAAAAAAAAAAAAACCACTTAACCAGAAAAAAACATCGTCCCTGTGATGAATTAATTTTGAGCACTCATTCTAGTTTAATCCGAACAACAACCAAAAAAAACTTTCGGTGATTACCAGAAGTGTACGAAGGTAGGTTGCTCTAATGTTGTTCTTGTTTTTCTTTTATTTTTTTTTATTTTTTTATTTATTTATTTTTTTTTTGTTTTAAACCGAACGGAAGAAGAGGATGGAACCTTTTGGTTTTGTTCTTTCTTAATAAGATTCGAACATTATCAAATCAAAATAGATCAGTGATGGTTTAAAGGTCACACAAGAAGGTCTTTAAGAGATTGATACGGAAGTGTGAACTAAATCTGAGATCATTTTATGTATTGTTTCTCTTTTCGTTGTTGTTATACTTGACTGAATGAAATATCGATTAACAAGAGGTGTGCTTCAAAAGATCTATGATGAGATGGTATTCTTGTGTAGAGGTCTTAAAAGATCTTGAAATCTCAGAAAGGATGTTAAAGAAAACCACTCTGAGATCTTTGTTTACTTGTCGTTTATGTTCTTGTTCTTTTCTTTTGATTTGTTATTGATTTATGAGAATAACTTGTTGATGTTGTATGGATGTGGTGTCTGTTCTCACTTCTTCTTGACTTTCTTGAATTCCAATAACCGCAAATTTGAAACAGAAGTTGTGGAGTTAAACGCAAGACCAAACATAAAACATTGGTTAAGGTAACCGCAAAAATAGTTGAGATGAGGTAACCGCTAATAAGAGTTAACCGCAAATAAGAGACTTAACCACAAATGTAAGACTTGAGTGAACCTCTAGTAATGAGAATTAAACGCAAGGAAGATATTTGCATATTCCACAAGCTGCCAAAAAAAATCACGACATCTGTCTTTATCCAATCAGTCCAAAACATGTACTAAACTCAACCAAGAATCTGCACTTCAAAATAAGCTTCGAGTATCACCAAAAACATGAATAAAGTGCATACCGAGAACCAAACTAAGCAACTAGACCAACCCAAATCACCAAAGTACCAACATATAACGAATCAGACTAGGAAAAAAATAAAAGGAAAGGTTATCATTATAAATGCTTCGAACCAAAAAAAAAATAAAACCACAAAACCAAGTACCAATCCGAGAAAATCAAGTCCTAAGAAGAAACCATGGCTGTTGATACCAATTGTAGGATAAACATAATATTAACTAGTATGGTTTATGTGGTTAGATTGATTCAAGAATAATAAAGAAGAGATTTTAGAGAGGGAAAGAAATTGGGTATTTTCTAGAGTGAGAGATGAAAGAAAAGATGGACTATTAGATTAATGAAATGAAAAGCACCAACCCTCTCCACATGTGGAGAGGGGTATATATAGTGTCTTACAAAAAAAGATAAAAACACCCACACCCGGGCTGTGGATCAGGCATACAGTGGGTAAAGACCCGTCCTTCTTCCACGATGTTACCTAGACTAAACTAATATCTAACTAACTAATAAGCTAACTATGAGCTATCATAATGTTATTACATCATTTAGGTGACTGAGTCTTTTATAGGAATATTCGTATTCCTAACAAAACTATATATATAGAATTACAAAGCCGTAGGTTATGGCTTCTAACGCAGTTAGAACGCCGCATTTAGGGTTTCGTATCGCCCAAATAATCCTCTGACGTCGTCACATATAAATACTTCTAGGCCGTCTCATGTAGTTACAAAGCCAGACGCCCTCACCATTTTTGTGCCTGACGGCATCAGGTGTTAACTTCCAAAATCTTTCTGGGCGTCTCGTTATAAAAATCCTCCGTTCTTGTCATCAGGTGCGGCGTCAGCCTCCAAAGCATGACGCCGTCAGGTGTAAAAACCTGACTTCTCTTGGTTTTCTTGTTTTCTTCATTCTTGAGCATAACAACATCTGAAAAGCTCTAAAATGCTTCATATTCCAGAAATCACGTCCCAAGTACCTAAAAATGAGAAAAGTAACGATTTGAGGCAATATTTGATCATAAATCATAACTTAGGGCTTAAATGACCCCCTAATAACGTATCAAATAAATCATTATCAGCAGTACATTACAAGCATCAACGTCCAGCGGTTGTTGAAGCACACTTGAGTCAGAAATTGAATCAAACCAAGGATCACGTCTAGGCTTATTAAGAAACATACCAACCTTAGAATTACTTTCCACACTCTTCAATGTAGGCCAATGAACTTCATTCACATCCAATCTAGTAGCATTAGGTTTTGTAGCAGCAAAGTTAACATCAGAAGCATGATTAGGGTTTCGAACAACCCTAGAATTTTGCATTGGGCGAGAAACCTTGGTGGTTCCAGCGTCAATCTCTTTTAACCTTTGCTTACGAGCACCAAGCTCATCAATATTAATACGAACAGAATTGAACTCACTCTTGGTACCATCAGAATGCACCCCCATGGATGCAACATATTTAGACCCCTTCGTAGCACTATTTTTATTGAGAAAACCTTTATCCAACTCTCACAAAACTACGTACATTATAACACAATATAAACGACCCAAAAATAGTAAACCCTAACTAAAAAGTTTGGGTTTTAATCGTGCAATCCAATAATCTAACCACCTGCACCTATGTTGGTCGACCAAATTATGTGATAATTCGATTAGATCAAGACCTTATAAGGATTCTAAATCGACTTAGTAGTAAGAAGATCGATCAATAGTCCCTAAGTCGGTTTAGAAGCAAAAAAGATCTACAAAACCCTAAAAAATGATTTTCAAAAAATCAGCTAAATCTTGTGAAACTAAGTACAAATTTAATCAAAAAATAAATCAGCTTGATGCAAGAAACGCAAGAATTTAGACAGATTTGGAAAAAATCGATTAGAATGTAAGGGTTAGGGAAAATCGCCAAGAGAGAGAACTTTTAGGGTTTTTGGCCATTGATGAACTTTGGCAGCCTTATTCCCAACCTTATCCAAGTTTCAAAAAACTTTGGTAAATTCCTTACTAGCTCGTTAGAAGCTAGGCTTTGGACTAACCTCATATTGGTGTGACTTAACCTCCTATGCCAAAGCGTTGAGTTATCCACCATGGATGTAAGACATATGTGTTGTTTGGAGTTATCTCCTAACTTGCATATATATAAGTTATTTCTTCTATGACCTCTAGCTAACACTTTACCATTTTACTAATAGTACATCTACTTTAGTAAACTTAGCCTCACAATCATCATCACTTAATTGACTAACACCAATCAAATTAAAGTTTAAACCACTAACATGCTCAACATTGGTAATTTCTATGGAGTCATGAAGGACGTTACCTTTACCGACAATTTTGCCCTAAGTTTGCTTCCAAAAATGACTTGATTGCCATCATACGCCTTGTATGAGGTAAACAATCTCCTATTCCCAGTCATGAGTTTAGTGCAACCACTATCCACTATCCACTCGTCCAGTTGTAGATCACTTTTGAGACAAACCTACAACCAAAGATGTAATTCAAGATTTTGGTACCCATTGCTTCTTGGGTCCATTTTGGTTAGTATTTAAAGTGCCCAAGTTAAACATTCTTAGGTCTTGAAGCAAGATACATTATTTTTCAATACCAAATCTAGAAAAAGCGGGCCAGGGGTTGTTTTGGAAGTCATTTTGATTTTGATAACTTGGTCTATAATATTGATGAGTTTGAGGTCTCAAATAAGAGTTGTCTCTCCTTTAGTAGTTATATTGATAATGTGATGAACTTTGATTATTATTATAAAAATTTCTTCTTGGAAATGATTGATTAATATTGATAATGTATGACCTTTAAGGTCTCACATTGATTGTAGATAAAAGTGGTCTTTGATTTACCCGAGGTTGTGTATAACCAAGGCCATTACGAGAACCCGAGTTATAAGATTGGTTAGGGTTTTCTCTTCTTGTAATGGGTGCTTGGTTACCTCGAGTATTTGCAAAAGGGACTCGAGGAATAATTGGTTTAAGAAAAGTTTTTGAAGATTCTTCAATTTTCTTCAGAGGTCTGGCACACTGCTCGCGCGTTGACGCGTCAGCCTTGGAAAATTGGGGAGTTACATTTTCTTTAGCTCTTACAAATACTTTTGGTTTGGTTGGACTCTCGGAATAGGTTTTTCAATGTTTTGAAAATCCAAGACCTTCCTTATCTTGAGACACTTTTTGACGACTTATCATGTCATCCAAATCATTGGTACTTTTCTTAAATTTTGAGAAGCTTAAGGACTCTTTTTGATGTTTGGATACCTTATCATTTAAAGATTTAACCTGAAGTGTGAGTTTCTCACATCTTTTACAAGGTTCAACTACCTCTTTGCAATGATTTAGTATCTTTACTTCTCTTTCAAGTTAATAAACCCTTTTATTCAATTTAACACTCTCTTGTTCAAGAAGAAGTTTCTCCTTAACAATTTTCTCATAGGTTTTTCTAAATTCCTCATTAAATTTATCTACTTCCCCATTTTACCTTTGCAAATTATTGACATTTAAATTATTATTGGATGTAGAAGGGTTTTCAGGTACCTCTAGTTTTTCTTGTACCATGAGATAAGTAGCTTCCTTGTTTGGTTGGTCTTCATCTTCATTATCGCTCCAAGCTCCACGGTTTGTTTTCTTTTGGCTTAGGATGCTCATGAAGTGACCTTTTTCACCACAATTGTAGCATCCTTGGGTACATCTAGAGCTTTCCCTAACCTTATTGTCAAGGCCTCGACCTCTACCGAAATTGTTTCTTCTATTATTACCTCGGTTACCAAACTAATTACTATGCCTAAAATTACCACTTCTCCTAAAGAACCTCCTAAAGTTCTTTGCCATCAAGTTATACTCTTCATCATCTTTACTGCTCTCATCATCATTGCTTTCTTCTTGACTATCACAATCGTCACTAACTTGACTATTAGTAACTTTAGCTTTGAGAGCCAAAGACTTCACCTTCTCCTTCTTGTCTTTGGTAGTAACCTTGTCATTTTCAAGAATCATTTCATAGACCTTGATGCCGATAAGCTCTTCAAGAGGAAGTTCTGCCAAATTTTTGGCTTCTTCTATGGCCGTCATCTTCGGCTGCCACTTCACCGAAAAAGCTCGAAGAAAATTTCTCATATTGTTCTTGTTGTAAAAGCTAGGATCTAGAGCCACGAGGCTTGTAATAATAGCATTGAACTGTGTGTAGCCATTGTCAATGGTTTCTTCATCCAAGATCAAAAACTTCCCATATTCATGGATGAGTAAGTCGATCTTGCAATCCTTGACTTGTAAATTGCCTTGATAAGTGATGATGAGCGAATGCCAAATTTCTTTGGCTGTCTTGTAAACACGAACTCTCTCGAACTCCCTTCGAGGTAGAGCATTGTAGATCATCATCTTGGCTTCTTGATTCCTGCCAAGTCTTCTCTTCTCGTCATCTTTAAGTTCCGAGTATGGTTTCTCCACCATCAACTTGCTTTCAGGATCTTGCATCATGAAAACAAAATCACCATTTTGGATTATTTCCCATAAGTCAAGATCCTTAGACCTAACGTAGGTCTCAAATCGGGTTTTACAAAAGCAAAACCCATTGGTTTCTAGCAAAGGTGGTCTTTGCATAGAACACCCCTCAACATAGTTCTCTTGAGCCATGGATCTATACTCTTAGTTAGGATTTTAGATTTTTTTTGGAAAAGAAGTTTTTTACTTAAAATGACTTCTTGGGAAGGTTTTACCGCTCAAAAACTTGAGTATACTGCTCTGATACCAATTGTAGAGCTGTAGAGGGAGTGATTACGGTCTTTTCGGCTTCTTCGAAGTTTAAAGACTTCAAGACTCAAAGATCAATAAGTGGTTGTACAATAAATACAACAACCACTCTTCCTTTAATTTGGCTAAAACATCCCTTTAATCACCTCTCTACTTCTAAACGGTCATTCATTTTATTCGTAAGCAATCAATTATTGGGTTGTGTTTCTAAGAAGCGGTGGGTTGTGATCTTTCGAAACCCTAACTATTATTAATTTTTGTGTGATTTTTTTTTAGGGTTTTGATAATTCTGGTTATTTAAGATCATATATCCTATTCTGGCCTATCATTCGTGTTGTTTTGATCATCTGTTGTGATTATTAATGCTATTTTTTATGGGTACGATCTGGTTATTGGTGATGAGATCGACTTTATGCTTATTATTATAAAACCTTTTGTTTTTTTCTTTGTGGTCGATTTTGGTGTTGTTGTACAGGCTACCGCTACAAGGTAACCCTTTTTAGGGTTTGTTTGTTGACTGATTATCTTTCATTTGTGGTTAGTGGACATGTGATGCATGGGGATCGCACCAGGTTTTACCTCTGGAGGGATCTCGAGAAGCTTACAACCCCCACTAGGCAGTGTACCTGATCGTTGTAGTATAGTATAGTGACAAGTACCGGGGGATTGATCGTTCAGCTAG
The DNA here is from genome assembly GCA_030686995.1 of Artemisia argyi. Lineage (NCBI taxonomy): Eukaryota > Viridiplantae > Streptophyta > Magnoliopsida > Asterales > Asteraceae > Artemisia > Artemisia argyi. The sequence goes on along the minus strand of CM060678.1, from coordinate 84,581,134 downwards.
GAATAATGTCGCTAGGATTAGAAAACCTAAATACTAGTTCTAAAGATGATGGATGCTTATTTTTGTATTTTTATATTTTTTTTAGAAAGCAAATAAAAATCTCGGGTTAGAAGAATTTCGGCGGAATTAGTTGCTAGTCAACTAACCCAATACTAAAGATGCAATCAAAATAAAATACTAGAAATGATAATAAAACTAAATTAAACAAAGGTTGTGAGCAATAAGTGGAGAAATTGTGTTTACTTAGATTTCACTACTCCCTAAATATCTTTTACACGTTAATTACTTGTTATAGTTGCGTGGATGACGGATTGTATTCCTTAATACCATTCATGGGGTGGCGCACTTAATTCCCCAATCCTATGAGTGCCTACTTCACTCCTATGACGAGCCGGCTAAGAAGCTCCTAACATGGGATCATTAGAATTTACTCATGCATTAAATACAATCAATAAAACCTAGTGCACATCAGTTCATGTTTCCTAAGACGTTCAAGCATGTTACCATTTGGAGATCTGCCAATTTTCTTAAGCCTGACATCGAAATCATTCATCCAATACAACCATAAACAAGTAATCAACACATAATCAACATCTAGGGTTCATTAGATCTAAGCAAACACAAGATAGATCTAGCCTAGCATGATGGAATTAAGACAAGCACAAGATATAGACAACCAACACATAGACATATTGATTGAATTAGAAGAACACTTACCTCAATTACACATGTAAGGGTTCAAGGGCTAAAAACCCTTGAAAAACCTGTAAAATTCGTAATAAGTTCAGCCTTAGGGTTTCTCCAAAACTTCCCTTTTTATGAATGAAAATTAGAAAACTATATATAGGAAATTGAGGTTGACGGCGTCAAGACCAAATAGGTGACGCCGTCATCTCGCCGCCAAAATATTTCTCGGACTGCCTTGATCTACATCTGACGCCGTCATGTGTTAGCTTCCTCCAGGCCGTCACGTGTTTTACTCTTGACGCCCTTCCTTGTGACGCCTTCATGTTTGCACTGGGCCGTCATGCAATTTACTCTTGACGTCGTCAGGATGTTACTCTTGACGCCGTTACCTACTGTTCCCAGCAAGGAAAGTTAAGACTTTGGCGTTTTCTTCACTTTTATGCTCCAAAAACGTCTGAATTGCTTCCTTTTCCAGATTTCACTCCCAAAGTACCTAAAATCACAAAAGGAACAATTTAGGGCAATATTTGATCAAATAAATTCAATTCTGAGCTTAAATGACCCCCTAAAAGTGGTTCATTTTTCGCCTCATCAACATGTTTGTGGGTGTTGAGAGATATGGAATTCAAGTCCTTGGTATTCTTGTTTCAAAAACCCTAATCGTACAGTGGAAGTTAGGGTTTTTTTAAAACCCTATTTTTTATGTTTCTACGGCTTGTTTGGTTACGAGGATTATGTTTGGATGGTCCTATATTATAATATTTTGTTTCCTGGTTATGTGTTTCTTGCGGAGCATGGTTTTTTCTGATTGGTGCCTATGGTTCGTCATTAACCTTAGGTTTGTATGTTGTGTGTTCTTCAAAGCGGGCAAGGGTAAGTTAGGGTTTGATTAAAACCCTATTTCAAGTCTATGGTTGACTCTGTTCATTTCATATTTATCCTATTCATTTCATATTGATCTATTTTGTTTGACGATTTGAATCAGTCCATAGTATGTATGAGTGGTTCCTGTTGATCGCACGACAGTTTTTGTAGTACCATTTTGTGATGTTTATGATCCTGTTGCTACTGTTTCATTTGATGTGGATCAAACTGTTGTGGGTGTGTAGTTTAGGGTTTGTAAAACCCTATTGGTCGACTTGTGTGTTGAGTTTAATGTTTTGGTTGACTTGGGTGCGCACTGGTCATGCTGCTATTGTTTTGATTCTGTTTTGCGGATCAGAACTGATGGGGTATGAGAGAGATCTAAGTCAAGTTTGAGGGTTCTTTGTTCAAAAACCCTTTAGGGTTTCATATACTAGCCAAATGATTGGTACGCCTAAAATGCTTGATGCTTATACTAGCCAAATGTGCAAGGAATCATGGGGCCGTAGTAGTTTTTCTAGATGCATGATTGAAGTAAAGTCTGATGAGGTGCTTAGGGATAGCCTCACTGTTGAGATACCTTTACTTGATGGGATGGGTTCGACTATTGAGAAGATTCGGGTTGAATATGAGTGGAAACCGCCTCGTTGTGATAAGTGTAAGATTTTTGGTCATACTTTGGTTGATTGTCCTAAAGTTGTTTCACCTCCGGTTCAACATACTAAGACTGTTAATGATGGTTTCAAGACTGTCAACACTAAGAAGAAGGGAAAACAAGGTGGTCCAACCATTCCGGGTCAAGGAGGGTTTACTAAACCTGTTGTGGGTAAGCATTTTCAGTATCAACCCAAAAGGACCCCTCCTAAACCTAAGAAAGTGGATGTCACTAAGAAGAAGGCTTCTGATGTGGCTAGTTCGAGTGGAAAAAAGATTGTTACATCTAAATAGTTTTTTGGGTAAAAGGGATTTTTCACCCTGGTAAAATGCATTATACCAAAAAAAACATTGAAGTATAAAGGATGAGGGTGACTTCCCTCATCCTAGTCCCTTAGGACACTTACAGACTCTCATATAAAAATGACAAATCATTCCTATAACTTAACAAAACAAAACTACCAGTACCCCAATATAACAGTGACAAACCACTCTTATAAAGAATCACCATCACCATCACAATGCAACAACCATAACTACCATGCAATGCATGTTCACCACACTTACAAATATGGCACTCTTTATATCGTTAGCTATCACTTGCAGAAGTGAAATAGAATGAAAACGCGACAAGAACAGCCATAGACGACCAATAGGGATTAAAACAAACCCTAACTTATATGGAACTAACCTCTTGCAGCTCTGATCACAAACCAAACAAAATAACAATAACAAACAGGTATGTGACTGTAGGAATAGGATATTTGAACAAGTATATCCTAAAACTTGACTTACAAAGAACCTCCATTGTATCCAAACAAACATCCAAACGCCACATACAGCAAGTAAGGAACCAGCATAAGAATAGCACACTAGCAGATCTAGCGTCTCCTAAACTCGTACCACACTTATTCAACCCAAAAAGCCATGGCAGGAATGAAGGAAGCATGATATATGATTAGGGTCCAACAATAAACCAAGAACAATAACTATTCAGATCAGTCCCTGCCACAAACGACCCATACAACAGTAAAACCAAACGGATCACTAGAACCTTTCGATTAGACTAAAGTCCCAGTAGCAGATCAGTAACAAATAGGGAGCAACACCCTAACTTCCATCCACGAGAATCATCATTCTACCACTAAGAATTAGCCTCACACACTAGGTCACGAATAAAAGTAAATGGTTCAAATCAGCATGAAACAATTCCATAAAACAACCAAAGGGACGTTAAATTTGAAACAAACCAAGGGTTAACGTATAACCCTAATGAAACGAATGATCCCAAACACATGTCCTACCTTAAAACCAGCAGGTCATTAATAGCGAATATGGATCCAAAGAAACAAACCACCCACGGACCTACATCTCCCTAAAACCCAAGATCCAAAATAGATGTACGACAAAAAAATCATAACAAAACTCTAATACCAGATAACAACCATGTGACTAGCCACCACAACTTACATACATCTAACCAGTTTGATGCTCTTAATATGGCTGATACGGATGACTTGGGTATTCCTACTTATGATAGCATCAAGGATGTGGATTCTGGGCGTACAATGGAAGCTAATGAGGTTGAGTCTCTTAAAACTTATATTGCATCACAAGAACCTCTTGTGAGTGATCTGAAAGAGAAGGAGACGGTTAGGGTTCCTAAGCTTAGTGATTCTTCTACTCCGTCTACCTATTCTTTTTTTTTTTTGGGTAAAGGGCATTCCACCCGGTAAATTATATTACACCAAAAAATCGTTAAAGTACAATGGAATGTGGTAGAAGTACCACATTAACCTCAAGCAACGCTTGAAAATCCAACTAAAACGCTTGTGACAGGCCACTAAGCGTTAAACCTACAAATACATACAATAACCAAAACCGCTACCGGAAATAACCACCTAATGACACATGAATGACCACATATATCCGCCCATCTCTTCGAAGGAGATTGATGAACCAGATGAGCCTGCATCCTTAAAAACCCTTTCCAAGTAAAAACCTAGTGGGAAAACCTTGGAGTAGGGAAAAAGAGTACAACACTCACCCGAATCTCCAACGAACTCCAACTACCACCAAAAGCATCAACCAGGGACACAAGACCAGCCTCACGCTCCCATAACAATAAAACATTATCAAGAGTTGAACTCGCCATTAAGAATGCATAAGAGACATAGGCAACTGCCAAACACGCAATAAGTCAAGCACATTCGCCCTCCTTTTGAATCTACATGTAAGAAGCTTCAAATGCACCGTTGATTTAATCACTTCAATCAATTGACTTTCAGACCGACGTTGCTACTTGAATATCCTATTGTTTCTTTCTTGCCAAATAAAATAAGAAGTCGCAGCAAACAAAAGCTTCGAAACAACGCTCCTCACAGACCGAGATGTAGAGATAGGAGTCAAGTGATGCACCACATCCTCTAAAGAATAAGGAATATCCGTAAGACCAGCAAACACCTTCAAAGAATCCCAAACCTGAAAAGAAAACAAACATTCAAAGAAAAGGTGATCATGTGAGTCCGGTTGAATGTTGCACAAAGGACACACAAAGGCGTCTCTTGTGGGATCATTTGAGCGTAGCATATCCTGAGTACGAAGCCTCCTTCTCAAACCCAGCCACAAATGAAACGCATGCCTCGGAATACGGTGCGTGAACCAAACAAAATGAAACCAATCAACAACCTGTCCACGCGGTCGAATACACTCCCAAACTGAAGAAACAGAGAAAGACTTGACATGACCATCCCCCGTCTTCCAAACTAACCGATCTTCCACATTTTCATTTAAATTAGGAACCGAAATCGATGTAAGCATAGGATACCGAGTTCCCCGCATATTCGGCCAAGACCAAGAATCCTCCAAAATAATGTTCCTAACCAAAGAGTTAGAAGAAAAACCAGCCCGGTAAATATCCCTCGAGGAAACAATAAGAGAAATAGGACCAACCGAACACCACTTATCAAACCAAGCTGAAGCCTTCAAACCATTCCTAATATTATACCAAAAAAATTGCCTAACAAGAGACCTAATCTAAAGGATCTTCCACCAACTCCAAGACAGATTACCACGACTTGGAACATCCCAAAAATTACGACCACGCAACCTATATGTATGAATCCATTTCACCCATAACGAATCCATAAAATCGAACAAACGCTAAATATGAGCAGCAATGAGAGTCGTATTAAAAGATTCAAGTCTACGAATCCCAAGCCCACCCTCCTGTTTAGGCAAGCAAACAACCTCCCAAGCAACTTTAGAATTACCTTTCCGACCATTACCAGAACTCCAACAGAAACCCCGCATAAGCTGCTCAAGATCAGACACAATACGAGCAGGGAGAACAAAAATCGAGGCCCAATAGATGTGCATAGAAGACAAAACTGACTGAATAGGCTGAAGCCGACCAGTAAAGGAGAGGGATTTATTCCTCCAATCATTGATGCGATTAGACAGCTTCTCCACCAATTCCTTACAATCTCTAAAAATCAATCTCGTAGTAACCAACGGCACACCAAGATACTTCACAGGCAAGATCCCCTCAATAAAAGGAAGAATCTCTAAAATAGCAAGCTTAACGATTAAGAACATTACAGAAATAAGCAGTACTCTTTGGTAAACTAGGAGACAGGCCCGAAACATCCTTAAACTGCTCTAAGGAATCCATAATAACACCAGCAGAGTGAGCATCACCATGAGCAAACAAGAATAAATCATCAGCAAAACAAAGATTAACAATATTAAGTTGTGAGCATTTGAGATGGAAAGTGACCATCTCAGAATCCCGAATGCGACGCCTCATATAGCACCCCCAACACAAAATACGGCAGCTAACAAGCTGGGGGCACTACGCACATTTATAGCTAACGACCACAACACGGGACGTTTATAAATGTTGCAAAACATATCATTCGAATTATAAACCGTTTAGAATAAAAGGACTCTTAAATCAAAGTAGCAGCGGAAATAGTAAAATAGAGTTTACAGCGGAAAGTTTACAAAGTTTAGCAGCGGAAAACATTTAACAAAGTTTAGCAGCGGAAATAAGACACACAAGGGTTTACGAATGATATGAAAGTAATGATAGTAAAGATAATAAAGCTGCCTTGACAGAAAGACTCCATCGACCTTGCCACTCCACCAAGCCCATGTCATAAAGCTCCAAAACTAATTAGTAGTAGTACCTGAGAAACACATGCTTAAAAGTCAACACAAAGGTTGAGTGTAATCCATAGGTTTAAAATAATAAGTTGAGCACAAGCTTTTAATTATACGATATAAGCAACAAATGCAAATACCAAAGAAATCAAGGTAACACCCAATATGTAGAGGCAATACATGCATACATACGGTTGATGGTACTAAGCTCATGACACACAAACGTTAACCAAACCAATCGTCAGTAACTTTGTACTAACATAAACAATAACCGCGGAATTTCATAACATAAAGTGCCCCCAAGGACGGGCACTTGCCAATACCCAGCAAAATCGAAAGTAGTACACCCATGTTGCCAAACCCTTGACAACCGGGCGAGATGGTCAATCCTATAGGCCTATAAACTAAGTTCGCGTTCACTCGCAAGTGACTAATGACTCATGATCTGAGGGTCTTTCCGGCAAGACAAGCTACTTAGCACATCGTCAGGAATATATATATCATTTAGGAAAAGCATACCAAAAATACTTGTGCTCAGAAAACATTTAAAGCATGCGTCTCACCCCATGGGTTTATAAACAATTAAAATATAAAAAGCGGGGGCTGTGAATCACACCTTAACAATAGCAGTAGCAGGAAACGAGATATAGTAACCAATCAATAAAGCGTCACAGCAAATGAACCTAAGCACAACCTAATCAATATAAATGGCATAACTCAGAACTATACTCGAATATCTTAATAAACAATGCTTGAATAAATATTTTGTAAATACAATGGCATTTGAAAGAAAATAGATTTTAAAAGTCTCGTGTGGGTGACGAGAAAGATAGAGAGAATATGTCGTCGAGAGCGTACGTCAATTCGAGAAAGTCAAGAGTAGACGAAAGGATAGCTCGAAGAAAAGAAATCGAAACGAAAATAGATACTTATACATATAAACAATTAATACGCTAAAAGAAAACTAGTTTCGGCTATTTTACCCATTTTCCCAAAATAAAACGTTGAAAACAATATAGTTTGAAAAGGTTTTCAAAATATAATGAAATTCTTAAACATAAAAAGTTTATAAAAAGTTTTTACAAAATTTCAGCATGACCTGCCTGTTTATACAGCATTTTTCCGAGTCAACGACTCTTTTATTTAAACAACGTTAATATTTTTTTAATATGATTGGATATATCATTCGCGTAGTCCATTAGTTGTTTAGGTTTTATCGACCATTTTGTATTGTTCGGGTTCCAGGTACGTTAAGATCTTTACGGGCCTAACGTACCCTACCGTCTCGTGTACCAATGGGTCCATAACATCCAAATAACCAAGGCCGTAAATCCAATACGTTCAATTCAAGCTCACAATACAACAATACGGAAACATGTCCGATATCCAAATCCTCTTAACTATAACCAACTTGTTTTATTGTTTCATACTTATTAATCCGGTTTATTTAAACTTAGCCGAAACAAGTTCCAAAATATATAACGATACCAACTAACCACAATAACCAATAAACAATACAAAAATCACCGAGTCACGCTGGGTCAACCCGACATTGACTAGTCAACTGTCGGTCAAAAGGGCCCACACGAGTCAACAAATATCATTTACACTTTATATTCCATCAATAAATAATTGAAACAAAAAAAATATATATATAAACATATATATATATATATATATATATATATATATATATATATATATATATATATATATATATATATATATATCGATAAAAAATAAATAAAATGTACATAAATTTTATAAAACTATTTTTGGATAAAATAAAATATATTTTTATTTTTAACAAATTTTTGGAATAAATAATAAGCAAATAATAAATTTTATAAAAATTATTTTTGGTAAAATAAATAAAAATATATAAATATTTATAAAATTTTTGGAGAAATAAATTATTTTTGGAATAATATTATTTTTAATATATTTAATTCGAAAATAATATTTTTAGTATTTATAGAGTAAATAAATATGTAAATAACGAAAATAATAAAAGAAAAATTACAAAAGGGTGAGTTTGGGTTTTTACCGAGCAAGAAAAAGAGAAGAAAAATATGGGGAAGATGGTGGTGGCTCACGGTGGTGTCAGCGGTGTCGGCGGTGGTGAGGTGTTTGGCGGTGATGGTGGTTAGAGGTGTTCGGGGTGGTTTTGATTGAAACGGCTTGACAACCGAAAAGAGCACGTCCCGATCTATAGAATATAAAAAGTTTTTATTTTTGGGTGGCCGGAAAATTTTCCGGTGGCTGGAATTTTGGCCGGCGACGGTGGTCAGATGGTGGCCAGTTTTTAGAGAGAGAAAGGAGGGAGAGAGAGAAATGTGGGTGAGTGTGTGTGTTTTTATTAATAAAAATGATGGAAGTGGGGTGTTGTGGGGTATATATATGGGTAAGAAAGTGTAGGGTAGTTTTTGTATTAAATGAAAGTGTAGGGTAAGGTGTAAAAAGATAGTCTAGTGACCCATGTTGCCAACGTAATAAACTTCTAACGATAAACGCTCCGGGGCTCAAACGACATAGCAAACGGACTCGAAAAATTACGAAACTTGCGCCATTGTTCACGAAATAATTTTTCCAATAACATCAAGCATAAACTTCAGAGTTTTTCACAAAACTCAAAATAATTCATATAATTTTGGCAAATGCAATACAATTTGAGCGTTCTAGGTTGTGTTGAGTCAATCAAGGAATAAAGTTCTCGTTTCCAATATATCTCACGTTTCTCAAGCCCAAATAATCACGAAGTAAAAGTTTTAATGTGTCTCAGGTACGAAAATAAATATTTTGGCTAGTAGTGGGTTTTAGAAAAAGTACCGGGGGTTACATCACATACATCTTATTTAGAAATCCGTCCCTAATTTAGTTTGAGTTGCCAGTCCCGGCTATGAAAAGATTTGGGTACTTGCGTTTAAACTCGTCCTCGCGTTCCCAAGTATACTCCAGTCCTTTCTTGGAATTCCAACAAACTTTCACAAGAGGAATACGACTCTTCTTCAATCGCTTAACCTCGCGATCTATGATTTCAACAGGCTCCTCAACAAAATGAAATTGCTCATCAATCTCGATCTCCTCAAGCGGAATTACAGCGGTCTCGTCGGTCAAACACTTCTTTAAATTCGACACGTGGAAAGTAAGGTGAACTCTACTGAGCTCTGGCGGCAATTCTAGCTTATATGCCACAGGACCAATCCTCTTCACAATCTTAAATGGTCCTATATAACGGGGATTCAACTTTCCTTTCTTACCAAACATGATCACACCTTTCCAAGGTGATACTTTCAACATAACCCTATCTCCTACTTGAAACTCAAGGGGTTTACGTCTCACGTCAGCGTAACTCTTCTGACGGTCATGAGCAACTTTCAATCGGTCTTTAATCTGAGCAATCTTCTCGGTCGTCTCACGAACTAGATCTGGACCAATAAGTTGTGCTTCTCCCGCTTCATCCCAACATATAGGTGATCGGTACTTCCGACCATAGAGTGCTTCAAACGGTGCGGCCTTAATACTCGCATGGTAACTATTGTTGTAGGAAAACTCAATCAAGAGCAAATGGACATCTCATCCATTTCCGAAATCAATCGCACATGCACGTAGCATATCTTCCAAAGTCTCGATGGTTCTCTCGCTTTGACCATCGGTCTGTGGATGGTAAGCGGTACTCATGTCAAGGTTCGTACCAAACGAATCTTGAAGTGACTTCCAAAATTTCGAAGTAAACCTGTCGTCTCGATCTGAGATAATAAACACTGGCGCTCCATGTCGAGATACTATCTCTTTCACGTAGAGCCTGGTCAACTTATCCATACTATAGTTCTCTTTTATCGGCAAAAAGTGAGCGGATTTAGTTAATCGATCGACTATTACCCAAATAGCATCAAATCCTGTCGAAGTCCTCGGTAACTTGGTGACAAAATCCATTGTTATTCTTTCCCATTTCTATTCTGGGATCTCAGGTTGTTCTAGTAAACCAGACGGTTTCTGATGTTCAGCCATAACCTTGGCGCACGTAAGACACTTACGGACATAATCGGCAATCTCAGTTTTCATATTGGGCCACCAATATAACTTCTTCAAATCCTGATACATCTTATCAGATCCTGGGTGAATAGAATACTTCGACTTATGAGACTCAAGCATAATCAAGTCTCTCAGTCCTCCAAACAAAGGTACCCAACTTCTTCCTTTGTAACATAAAGTTCCATCCGAACATCTCTCAAGTTTCTCCTTTTTGATCATCCCATCAACTTTCTCGTCCTTAAGCTCTCCTCTTTTCACGACTTCCTCTTGAGCTTGTAGAATCTGGGCGGGTAAATTCGAGTTAATCGTCAAAACTAAAGCTCGAACACGTAACGGTTTCAAACGTTCCTTGTGGCTCAAAGCATCAGCTACAACATTAGCTTTTCCAGGGTGGTATCGTATCTCGCAATCATAATCGCTCAACGTCTCCAACCATCGTCATTGTCGCATATTCAACTCCTTTTGATCCAAAATATACTGTAAACTCTTGTGGTCGGTAAAGACGACACACTTAGTACCATAAAGATAGTGTCTCCACAACTTAAGGGCAAAAATCACGTCTCCTAACTCCAAATCATGAGTGGTATACTTCTCCTCATGAGTCTTAAGCTGTCGAGAATCATATGCCATAACCTTCTATCGTTGCATCAAAACTACTCCTAACCCTTGATACGAGGCATCACAATAAACCACTAAATCTTCTACTCCTTCTGGCAAAGCCAAGATCGGTGCACTACAAAGCTTCTGCTTCAAAGTCTGAAATGCCTTCTCTTCTTCCTCCTCCCCATTCATACTTCTTATCCTTGTGGGTCAATGTAGTCAACGGTTTAGATATCTTGGAGAATCCCTCAATGAATCTCCTATAATATCCAGCCAATCCTAGAAATTGATAAATTTCTGTGGTGTTAACCGGCGTTGCCCATTTCTCAATCGCCTCAATCTTAGCGGGATCCACATGTAATCCTTCACTATCAATTACATGATCCAAAAATTGAACCTTACGAATCCAAAACTCACAGTTAGAGAACTTTGTGTACAGCTGCTCATCCTTGAGTAACTTAAGAATCATAGCCAAATGCTGCTCGTGCTCTTCCTCGCTCTTTGAGTAGATCAGAATATCATCGATAAAGACTATCACGAACTTATCTAGATAAGGCTTGCATACTCGGTTCATGAGGTCCATGAACACTGTAGGCGCATTGGTCAAACCAAAAGGCATCACTTGAAACTCATAATGACCATAACGGGTCCTAAATGCCGTCTTGGGAATATCCTCTTCCCGAACCCTGAGTTGGTGATAACCAGATCTCAAGTCAATCTTAGAGTAGTAACTCGGTCCTTGCAACTGATCAAACAAATCATCAATCCTTGGTAACGGGTGGCGGTTCTTCACGGTTAACTTATTCAATCCTCTGTAGTCGATGTACATCCTAAACGTTCCATCCTTCTTCACAAATAACACTGGAGCTCCCCAGGGCGAAGAACTCAATCGAATAAATCCTTTATACAACAGCTCTTGCAATTCCTTCGATAACTCCTCCATTTTCGATAGCGCTAAACGATATGGTGCACGCGCAACAGGTGCAGCTCCTGGAACTAAGTCGACACGACAATCCACTTGTCGGGCTGGCGGAAGTCCCGGCAAATCTTCAGAAAATACTTCAGGAAACTCATGCACTACAGGAACATCCTCGAGTCACTTCTCTCCCTACCCCTTTTTAGCCACATGTGCTAGGAATGCGTGACATCCTTTCTCAAGGTATTTCATAGTCTTGAGACATGATATGATATTCAGGCGAGTTCCACTCCTATCACCTCGAACAATCAAGATCTCATCATTGAGAGGGATATGAACAACTCGTTCTCCACAAACAATGCTCGCTCGATTCTTGGATAACCAATCCATCCTAACTATCACGTCAAAGCTTTTGAGCTCGATTGACATCAAATCAATACTAAACGGGTGATCTAACAGGTTAAGAGTACAGCCACGGATCACGGTGCGGGTGTCAACTAGGTTACCATCAGCTAACTCAATACTATAGCTAACATCTAATAGAGTAGGGGTAAGTCGGAGTAACGGCGCAATCTTAGAAGACACAAAACTCGTATCGGCACCAGAATCAAACAAAACTTTAACACGAAGGTTGTTGAGAAGAAACGTACCAATGACAACATTCGGATCTTGATGCGACTCTCCATTTCCCATCACGTATACTCTACCTCGAGTAACTCCATTTTCTTGTCCAGTATTCTTCGGGCATTGTCCCCTATAGTGTCCACGTTCTCCACATCCAAAACATGTAACCACAGGCTGGGCATTTGCTCCCGTCGCCACAACCCTATTCTTACAAAACCTCGCAATGTGATCAACCTTTTGACACTTCATACATCTCACAGCACATGCTCCAGTATGATGCCGGTGGCACTTCCCACAAAGAGTTTGCTGTCCAACATACGCTCCTCCTTGTGGAGCCACAAATGCCTTAACACTCCCCTGTCTCCTATTCTGTTGGTGATGGTGATTGTTGTTACGATACTGATTGTTGTTGTAGCGGTTGTTGGGGTTGTTATAGTTGTTGCTCCTTCTGTAATTTTCCCATTTCCTTTTGTTGTCAAAGTGATTACCCTTCTGAACAGCACCATGCTTAGTCACTTGATCCATAAGGCGTTCAGCCATGCTAATAGTGTCATCCAATGTCTCAGCATTGTACGAAGTCACATTTCCTTGAATACTCGCAGGCAATCCACCAATAAACTTCTCTAGCAACTTCTCATTATCGGGTACCATGTAAGCACAAAACACCTTCAGCTTTTGGAAACGTCGGACATAAGTAGCATGATCAGAACCCTTCACAGCCAAATAATAGAACTCAGTATCCAACTTCCTTAAATCACTACGAGAGCAGTACTTCTTAACCATAGCTTTCTTGAAATCTTCCTATGAAGTACTATAAGCATCCTCCATTCCCTTTTCCTGAACATAAGCATTCCACCAAGACAAGGCATGCTCCAACAATGTGCCTGTCGCATACTTCACCCTATTGTTCTCAGTACAATTGCTCCTATGAAACACCAATTCCACTTTCTCAAACCATTGAGTCAATCCAACCGCTCCTCCAGTTCCTTTGAAGGTAATGAGCTTACAATCCATGAATTCCTTAAAAGTGCAGAAATGGTTGTTGGGAACAGCTTGAGCTCTAGCCGGTCCAACATTATGAGGAACACCTGCTTGCCTGGCAAGCGCTGCTGCAACACCCTCATCAATCATCTGCTGAATAGCAGCAGGGGTCATCCTCCTAGGAGGCATAATTCTATCAATCAATACAAAGCACAACACTTGTAAGTATTTGATTAACGTGTCAGAATCATAGCGCAAGATAAAGCATCGTCACGTGAATAAAATCATAATATAGCATAAGTCAACATCAATAATAGTACATCACCATAATACATCATAGATTTCATACTTGACATTGGTCTTACAAGATATGCAAAACAAGTACAAGTTTCGAATAAAATCTACCAACTGAAGAATTCAGTTTAGCATATACTAGGTAAACTACCATTAAGATACTAACTACTATAAATGATCCAATCACTGATCTCCTGAACGATCTCCATACATAGCCATCACATCAATGCTGTTGTAAGACCTAAGGCGGGTCATCCTCTCTTCATAGGCCTGTCTCTGCATCTCATGAAACTCACTCCATAACTCGCTGATAATAGTACGATAGTGTCGACTATCATCTCCTGCATACAACTCTGTCTAAGACAACTGTCTCGCCATTCTCCCAACCTCTATCAACCACCTATCCAAAGAATCTAAGCATCCCTGAAACTCAGCATACGTCTCCTCTACAGGGCTCAACCTAGCAATCTGCCTATAAAGCTCCATATACATCTCTCCTATCATCCTGAACCTCTCTCCTCAAACTGCCTATCACTCATACGCCTAGTGATACTCTTATGACTATTCCTATACCACTCTACATCAAAAATAATAATTATCTATTTGACTATGGGCGATTTCAGCCACCACTCTTACTTATAATTCCGACCAAAATCAACCCTTATAATCGCCTCTCTACTAAAATACGATCTCTGATTTGTGTTCTTGGTATGCAATCGATTATAGGGTTGTGCTTTTTGAGGTGGTGTGCTGCGTTCCCTCTCCCAAAACCCTAATTATACTTTTATTTTTACAATCGATTTATTTAGGGTTCTGGGTTTTTACTTGTTTGATCGAATTGCTCTATTATTCAAGTCGGTTTTTTAAATCGATCTGTGTCTATGTACGATCTGATGGGGTTTACTTAAGTAGGCCATGATTATTATTTATAAAACCTTTTTTGGTTTTCTTCATATGGTCGATTTAGGGTTTGTTGTGGTGCGATCTGCTGGATTCCTTTATGTCGGCCAAGATATTTAGTATAAAACCTCTTTTGGTTTTCTTCATGAGGTCGTGTTTGGGATTGTTGTGGTGTGTACATGATGCTTAAACGCTATAACAGAATTCTTCTTTTAGGGTTCTGTTTACTATTCAAAATATGGGTAAACTCTTTCTAGGGTTTTGTTCATGCTTAAAGTTGTACGTTATCCAAGTTTTCTTGGATTGGCTGTTGGTATTTGGTGCGTACTTGATGGATGGTTTAGGATCGTTTATTGGAAGTGGGTTTCGAGAGAGTGTAAGTATTTATTGCACTATGGCAGTTTGGATTCCGATGAAACCCTTGTTAGGGTTTGTTTCTTTAATCTGCTGTAGCGTCCTGATTTGCAAGTTAGGGTGTGGTATCACCCTATTTAACTCGTATTACTAGCAGACCTGATTGACTGGTCTGGAGTATGATATGATTGGATGTTAGGGTTCGTCAGCCCTATGATCGTGTACGCTTAGTTTGAGGCCTTCTCTTTGGCTGATTAAACTGGTGTGCTTGCAGGATTTACTCATGACGTTTTTGTATCATCAAATGCTGAATTCTATGATGTTTTATTGATGATACGATTATGTGGACCTGGGGAATCATGATTGGTTCTTTGTGGTGGTTGTTGGTTCGTGACTTATCTCGGATCATATCATAAAGGTTGGTGTTTGTTTACTGTTCGTGCTTTCAAGTGGATTGTTATTAATTTAATCAACGACAACCTTGTTGTTTTATGGAAATCTGCTGCTGCTCGAATAAGTGATGGAGGTTAAGTTCAAGGGTCTTATTCAAAACCTTTTTATCATCGTTTTTGGACATGGCATTGATTTATGTATTTGGTCATGTGATCGATGGTGCTCTATTTTCTGTAAGTTAGGGTTGTCTAGCCCTATTTTCGTCTACAACTGATCAAGATACATTGCTTTTCATTCTTAGCTTGAGTTTCCTGCTCTTTTGAAACTTAGAGTAGTTGCGGTATTGGATCGAGTTGTAGTGTTGGTTTGGTCCTGATTGGATCAATGAAGATCGGTGTAGTTGGTGGATCTATTGTGTGGATTGGCGCGTGTCTATTCTACCATGGTTTCGGCTGCATCGTTGAAGGTCATGAACTTCTATGACGACATGGGAAGATTCAAGTTTTTACTTGATGTTTTTATTTGTAAATCTTATAGTCGTTGTAGTTTTATGTTCATGTATTTGTTATAAGAATGGTTTGTCATTCTTATATTAGAGTATTTGGCGGTCAGTTGCACATGTTGTGCATGTTTGTTTTAAGAATGGTATGTCATTCTTAGATAGGTGTCTTGTAAGTGTCCGAAGGGACTGGGGGCGAGGGAAATCACCCTCGTCATTTTGTACTTCAACGTTTTTTGGATAATAAATTTTGCCAGGGTGTATTAACCCTTTTACCCAAAAAAATATACCACTCTACATCCTGCCTCAGACGACTCATAGCAGCTCACCAGTCTCGTGCGTAGAAAGTAACCTCAGTCTCAAGCGCGTATCCTAATGCCTCAAATGTATCCGACTCACTTTACCCAAATGTATCCGACTCATAAGTCACATCCGACACAACAGGTGAAGGCAACGGGGGAACATCCTGATCCTCCTCCATAAACTCCTCATCATCATCCTCCTCGTCATAATCATCGTCATCCATCTCCTCATCTCCATCATCCTCAATATCATCATCATCCTCTAAACCTACCTCATCATCTAAACCAACATCAACATCCAACTCAACATTTTTGCGGAAAACCATTTTATAAGCCAAAGCATGATAGTGGAAAAAGTCCAAACCAATCTCAATATAAAACATATATATATGTAAGGTTTAAAAGAATACCAGGGCGCGAAGTGGCACGGAGGGCTGTCGGCTTTCTGTCTCAAAACATTTTGACTCCAGGAAAAAGTTTATAGTCGAGTGCGAGCTCGTTCTCTTTAAACGGTGCTCTGATACCATGCTGTAGCACCCCCAACTCAAAATACGGCAGCTAACATGCTGGGGGCACTATGCAAATAGAAACCAAACACATTTATAGCTAACGACCACAACACAGGACATTTATAAATGTTGCAAAACATATCATTCGAATTATAAACCGTTTAGAGTACAAGGATTCTTAAATCAAAGTAGCAGTAGAAATAGTAAAATAGAGTATGCGGCGGAAAGTTTACAAAGTTTAGCAGCGGAAAACATTTAGCAAAGTTTAGCAGCGGAAATAAGTAAGACACACAAGGTTTTATGAATCATATGAAAGTAAAGATAGTAAAGATAATAAAGCTGCCTTGACAGAAAGACTCCATCGACCTTGCCACTCCACCAAGCCCATGTCATAAAGCTCCAAAACTAATTAGTAGTAGTACCTGAGAAACACATGCTTAAAAGTCAACACAAAGGTAGAGTGTAATCCATAGGTTTAAAATAATAAGTTGAGCACAGGTTTTAGTCATTCGACATAAGCAACAAATGCAAATACCAGTGAAATCAAGGTAACACCCAATATGTAGAGGCAATACATACATACATATGGTTGATGGTACTAAGCTCATGACACACAAACGTTAACCAAACCAATCATCAGTAACTTTGTACTAACATAAACAATAACCGTGGAATTTCATAATATAAAGTGCCCCCAAGGCCAGGTACTTGCCAATACCTAGAAAAATCGAAAGTAGTACACCCGTGTTGCCAAACCCTTGACAACCGGGCGGGATGGTTAATCCTATAGGCCTATAAACTAAGTTCGCGTTCACTAGCAAGTGACTAATGGCACATGATCTGAGGGTCTTTCTGGCAAGACAAGCTACTTAGCACATTGTGAGGAATATATATATCATTCAGTAAAAGCATACCAAAAATACTTGTGCTCAGAAAACATTTAAAGCATGTGTCTCACCCCATGGGTTTATAAATAATTAAAATATAAAAAGCAGGGCTATGAATCACACCTTAACAATAGCAGTAGCAGGAAACGAGATATAGTAACCAATCAATAAAGCGTCACAGCAAATGAACCTCAGCACAACCTAATCAATGTAAATGGCATAACTCAGAACTATACTCGAATATCTCAATAAACGATGCTTGAATAAAAGTTTTGTAAATACAATGGCATTTGAAAGAAAATAGATTTTAAAAGTCTCGTGTGAGTGACGAGAAAGATAGAGAGAATATGTCGTCGAGAGCGTACGTCAATTCGAGAAAGTCAAGAGTAGACGAAAAGATAGCTGGAAGAAAAGAAATCGAAACAAAAATAGATACTTATACATATAAACAATTAATACGCTAAAAGAAAACTAGTTTCGGTTATTTTACCCATTTTCCCAAAATAAAACGTTGAAAACAATATAGTTTTAAAAGGTTTTCAAAATATAATGCAATTCTTAAACATAAAAAGTTTATAAAAAGTTTTTACAAAATTTCGGCATGACCTGCCCGTTTATACAACATTTTCCCGAGTCAACGACTCTTTTATTTAAACAACGTTAATATTTTATTAATATGATTGGATATATCATTCGCGTAGTCCATTAGTTGTTTAGGTTTTATCGATCATTTTGTATTGTTCGGGTTCCAGGTACGTTAAGATCTTTACGGGCCTAACGTACCCTACCGTCTCGTATACCAAAGTGTAACAACCGTGGTTTTGGCAGGTCAGTTTGACGGATAGTCTTGACTCAGTTGACGTTTGTTTGGTGTGTTATAGGTGATTGTAGTGTTATATGTGTGATATAGATGAGTTTTAGCACTAAATCCCTTTGCGTAAATAGTTTTATTGTGATTTAGGAAGTTTGGAATTTTGGAAAGTTCATTTTGATCACATTTGTGGTGTAGAAATGACATATGTAGTTTTGGTGTTTTTGTGTTTTTGGGTAACGAGGCTTCGTTCAAGTAATTGAGCGTTAGTAAGTTACGTGGGATTTGTTTTTTTATGAGTTGTATTTCAAAAAGAGTGTGAAATTCTATTTTTGGAAACTTTATTTTGAAAATTATTATTTTCCGGTTTATCGTAAAATTAAGGTTTATCGCGTAAGACGTTAGGTTTCGATATGAGAATACATAAAATATGAAAAGTATGAGGTTTTGAGTGTAATGATTAAGTTTAATAAAAACAATATATATATATATATATATATATATATATATATATATATATATATATATATATATATATATATATATATATATATATATATATATATATATATATATATATATATGGTATAAGAAAATCGGCTAGGAAAAAAAAGAAGGAAAAGGAAACCAAATTTGAGTCCAATTACAACTCCTAACTAAAAGGGTTATCTAGAATTATATTAGGATAATATATATACAAAACCAAACACCCCAAACCTCTTTTTCTCTGGTTTTGGTCGTTCATGGGAGGCAAGGGAAGAAGAAAATTTGGGTTTATAGTTTTAAAGCTAAAATCAAGAATTAAGGTAAAATCTTTAAACCCTATGTTCAATTAATTGATTAATTAATATAATTCATGTAATAATTATATGATGGATTAGGGTTTGTGTTAACTTCTGTAAATTAATGTTATTAAACATGTTGGGATCAATTAATGATAATAGTATGGTGATTGATTAGGAGAATTAAGCGTAAAACATGCTAGTTATTGAGTTAGGGTTTTGACAGATTTGTAAGGCTGTAAAGATGTGAATGTAAATAACAGATGGTGAAGAGTTAGGTCACGAATTTTTGGTCTAAATGGAATTATAATGAAAGGGCTTTTCAAAAAGTACAGCCATGATTGATTTCAAGGTCGGGAAGTTGGTCTTTTGATTTTTCTTTGTTAAGGTGTCAAAGCTGTCAAACCGGGAAAGAATTTGGGTAAAAGTTTTGGGGTGAGTTGTGGTTGTAAAGGTGGTATTTTGACTAGCCCTTCTGGAATAGTTAAGAATTAGGTTATATTAGACTACCACGACGAGGATTCGCAATAAAAACTTGTGGAAGTAATTATTAAAAATCAAAACTTTTTGGTGTGTGTTTAGATCCGAATTTGAGTAGTTGACAAGTTTGAATTTCTTATGAGTATTTGTGTGTGTTATTGGTCCATGGCCTTCTGGGATTAGCTTCTATGCTTATGATAGACCATGGTAAATTTTTGGTGTGAGTTGTTGAGCTTTATTTGTCGTGATTTTATGTGGGTGAATGTACCTAAAAATTCTGCATTTTCTGATTTTAAGAGTGCAAGGGATTTAGTGAGTATTAAGTTATGGTAGTGGTTAGTATGGTGTCTAGGAGATCCATGGTGGGTCATTTGAGTCTTAGACACCATCATATGTGTATTACATGGGTTGTAGCTTTTAGCTTGACCTTGTGTAATGTGGATTATTTTTGTTTGCTATAGATTGTGAATTGTTTTTGCGGAAGCTGTGGAGTTTAAGGTGAGTTCATAGTCCCATATTTTTACTTTGTTTTAAACTTGGGATGGGAATGATGCTTGTCTTAAATATTTGAGTTACTGTGATTATGTGTGTGTCAAAAGAGCTTGGACTTATAATGTTATCGTATGTATGCTATGTGTGATTATTTGCTTGTGTGGATATATGTGATTCGATTAGGAGGATGCTTATCCTGTTGCTCGCGCATGCGACCTAATTGATGTTTATTGGGGTCGGGGGACACGAGCCATCCTAATGTAATCATTGTGGCGTCGGAGGACATGAGCCGTCCTGTTGTAATCATTGTGGGGTCGGATGACACGAGCCGCTCTATTAGTTGCCTTATGAGTGTTGTTGCCTTTGTGTGTGATTATTGACTTGCAAATACATGTAGATATATGATAACTGTAATATATTTGTCTAGCTATATTTTGTAATCACAGTGATTTTGGTTGCCTTGTGTGTTGAGTCTCAAACCTATGAATCTCACCAACGTTATGTTGACATTTTAAGCAGCATTTTCAGGTGAGCATTCTAAGGCCAAAGTTGAGGGCAGCAATTAGGCGAGACTTAGTTGCATGGAGACTTACTTATGTTTTGGGATCTGATTTTATTTGGATTTGGTTATGATACATTTATGTTTTCTGTTTGGTATTTCATATATATTGAAGATACCTTTTGGATTTTGTTTTGGTTATTCATCTTTGGGTATTGTTACAACACTGTGTGTTGGTACATTGCTCTATTTGTGTGCATGTAGTTATTCTCTATGTTGACACCAGGTGTTGTGATGATATCCATGAAGTTACACCCGCGCGTTTCCGCCATGGCGGGGTGTGACAGATTGGTATCAGAGCCTTAGTTATAGAGAATTAGGTAGTTTAACCTAGACTATAACTTAGAGTCCCTCATATAGTTGCATTTAGGATCTATGTGTAAGTATAGTATTTTATATGTCTATTTTCCTATATTTATGAGACGTTTTATTGAGTTTCGGACGTCTATTTTATCCCCTATACGTAGTATTGTATATATCGACTTTATTATATCATCTTCCGTGCGTAAGATGCTTCGTTGGACTACCGTTGTCGCTATCGGATGTGAGAGAAGTGGTAGGATGAAGCGGACTAATCGCAGAATCTGAGTTCCCGATAGCATGTATCTATGTTCGGACAAGGAGAGGATGTTTATAGAATACGTTGGTGGAGAAGAAGTGGAGAGGTTTGTGTAAACTCCCGTAAATTTCCCTATAAATAGTAAAAGTAAATCAAAGACTAATATATCATTTCGTTAATTAATAACGTTTTTACCAATAACAAATTTTTTTTTTAAATATTTTATTATCAAATAAGCTATGTTACTTAAAACTCACTACGATATTCATGATCCATGTTTGCTTGGAATATTAAAAATTTCTTTTATTCGTTACAAACCTGCATTTTCAGGACATTTTTCAAATTTACTATTCATCAGTTACTATTCACCAAACACTATTCATCATTTCACTATTCATCGTTTTTGGAGTCGGTTAGTGATATTGAGATGTTTTTCAAAAGTTTTACTATTCATGAAACACTATTCACAAAACACTATTCACTCTCGGACTCACGTAAACATCTCACTAATTAATTTCTAAAATTATCACTAATCACAATTAATATTTTACTAATCCTAAAATACACCTAACCGGACCCTAAATCTCACCCTAAGCATAACACATTTCTCAGCCTGTTACTATTCACGGCCCACAACACTTGAGCCCAAAACTCTTTTATCAATTTTACTAAATACTCGACTAGCACAAGCCAAAAACGCGTCTCGTACTCCCAACTCTTACACACGACTCACACATATTTTCGTACAATCTCTTTTCTCACCTAGCCAACTTTGAGTGTGTCGATTTTTAGTTTCCCAGGTCGAGTCTAAATACATTTTTACGAGGCAAAATATTTGTCCAAAAACGATTTCATATGTTTTGCAACTAATCCAAAACTAAACCGTTTTGAACCCCGATTGTTTCTATCAAGTCCTAAAATCATTTCTAAACACAACCTAATGTTTAAATGTTACACTTAATCGTTTGTCACGTAGCCATGCACGATTTACAAATCGGTTAACAAAGAAATAGATGGTCGACATGTATTATTAAAACAAATAGGTACTTCCCTTTTTCATGCACACACAACTATATATTATATGATCTAGGCATAGTACCACAAGCTTTTTAAAACAAATTTGACAAGTACAATTCATTTTTATAATGATTACACACACGTTTCTTTTGAGCAATTGAAATGTCGACTAGATGAAAACAAACGAGCAAGTAAATGTTGCGTCTTACACACCCTCATGACTTTTGGTACACACTCCAACATCACATCACATAAATGCTAGTCACTAGGACACACTAGGTTCCATATATAAATGCCATGCATGCATGCTTTCTTTTTACACGTTCATGCAAACCAAAAACTCACCAAAAATATTAAGTCTCTAGTCTAGTTCTTGGGTTGAATAGCTTGGGTAGGATTTCAAAGTAATCGGGTGGAGTTTAGGAGGAGCAAAACCTTGTTTGTGAACCTTGGTCGAGTCGACACACACACTACACTCTCGTACTCTTTTCTTCTCGACTCTACGTCTCGTTTTACCCCACCATTTTGGTGTAGTAAGTCTCACACAAACTTTTTCCATCCTTACTAAAACGTACATTTTGAATATTTTTTTCGTATAAATCACAAACACTTGCGCATTATTACTCGTAATCTATTAAAACAACGTATACGTATTTTCATCCCACCTATATATTTACTACCTTAATAACCAAGTTATGTAAAGTTTTGAAACTAAAAAGCTACGTACAAACTATTTTAGAATACGTTTCTAACATACCACAACAAGTATTGAAAAACTCTTAAAATTTTCTAAGTCTTTTCTTATAAAAACTCGTCCCGTGCTACGCCCAAAACGCACGTATATCTTTAAAATTTACTTAACGAGCATGCCATTTTATTTCACAATCTAATAGACCCCATGACAAACAATCATTTTTGTATAGAAACTTTGTAATAAAAATCGTATCTTGAACCTATAAAAATCACAAAGCAAATCGACTTGGTAACTAGTTTTGGAAATTAATTAGTATCGACTGGGCCTTAAGGCCCAATCATTTCAAAATAAGCCGATCAAATAAGCTAAGGCAATAAGCAATTTGGTAACTTTTTCATGGTCCTAACCTAAGCCCAAAACAAAGCCCAAAACCCTCGTAGGCCCATTGGATCTAAAAACACTAACGGGCCTTAGTTTTCGTTAAAAAGCCCATAAGCTATAAAATAAGCTTTTCGACTAATAAGCTGTTAGAAAAAGTTAAATAAGCTATTTTGAAACTAATTAAGAAATAAAAACACTAAGTTTTGAAATTAGTGAAGTTTGGACTAGATTTGCAAATTTTACAAAATTCGGGTTAAAAGTGTCAATTTTTCAAAGTTGTGGTATAAACTGTCATTTCGTAAACTTAAGGATGAAAACTGATTTTTATAAACTTTTGGGTGAAAAGTGTAAGAATTATAAAGTTTTGGACGTTAAACGTAAATATATTTAATTTTGGACTAACGGCGTAACGCTAACGCCGTTAGGGTAAAAAGTGTAAATTTTTGGAAAAGACAAGGGTCGTATATAAAAATTAACATTTTATTTTTATTTTCTATTTTTAAGATTTCACGTCACGACGTTACGTTTATTTTCAAACTATTATTATTATTATTACTATTATTTTTATTACTATTATTTTTATTAAACGTTATGTTATATATATAAATAAACTAAACATACGATATACTATAAAACCAAAAGTTTTACTAACGTTAAATTAACAAATCAAGTATTCAAAAATTACTCGCGATTAAAACATTAAGACTATCAAACACTAAAACTTGCCAAATATTATCTAGGTCGTGTGTGGAGCCGTTCCCATTTTGCAAACTGAGTATCGATATTTTTATCACTAAACCACTAAGGTGAGTTCATAGCCTCGCCTTTACTTATTTAAATGTTTTATAAACCATGCGAGGGGGATACATGCTAGGTTTTACAAACTGAACACAAGTATTTTTCTTGGTATGCTTTACCTGATATCGTTATTGCTTAAGTCCCTTATTGCCAAAAGCCCCTCATATCATGAGCCTTAGTCACCCAGAGAGGTAAACGTAAATAATTGTGGATAGATCTATTAGGGATTGACAATCCAAGTTTGGGCATTGAGAAAACAACCAAACGCACTTTATTTGAAATCTAATAGGTTACTGGCAAGGACTTATCCCGAGGGCCCCTGTTACTATAATCCATCATTTATGATGAGATCTGTTAATCGGCTGAGTGTCATGAGCTTAATGCAATAACAACTGTTTTTAACTTATAATTGTATGAAGGTGCAATTATCACTTATAACTTGTGTTCAACTATTAAAAATTAAACCTATGAATATCACTCAACTTTTGTTGATTTTTAGCACGTTTATCTCAGGTCTATAACGAGCAAGGATGGGACGGAGGAGCACGAAATTCTTACAAAGGCTATAAAATTTTACTATCATTCGAGAACCTATTTAACAAATTTTGAAAACCACTGGGACCTCATTTTGAAAACTCTGATATTTGCAAAACTTCGAATGATAAATGTTTTAGAAAATCATTTTCTACTGAAAAACTATGAGCTGTGAAGTAACACCCAATCTTTATTCCGCTGCAAATATTTTAAAATTGGGGGTGTTACAGATTGGCATCAAAGCTTTAGTTATAGCAAAACGGGTCTAATACAGATCCGAACTATAACCGTTTTTACAAAACAAAACATTTTATTGCCTTACACTCTTCGTGCCTTCCGTGTCTCAGACTACCTTGCTCCGTACACTACCTGTTAAGATTATTCTGCATGTTTAGAAATTGCGCTTACATAATTATTATTTCATCAGTACTATTATAGCTTTAACGTAAAAATTACTTATAAAATACTATTCCCGGTTACTACAGTAACATGTCTCCAAAAACTTTTTTGAACGCCAAAACTACTCTCCGTAATACTAATACATCACCCGTCAATCAAAATTCTCTGAACACTAAAGATCCCTACGTACAAATATCACAACCCCAACTTAATATAGGAATCACTCAGAAATCACTCCCATCGTCACCTATCTGTTCACCCCTACGTCAAAAACTTAGGAGAACTACTGAATCATATGAAGATGTGATTGGTGGTCAGGCAACATTCGAAGTTGGACAAAGTTCACGACAAGAGAGGCCGTGGAAGAATGTTGAGCCAAATTCTTCGTTACCCTACACTTTTGATTCCCCAATACCAGATATCCCAAATAACTTATCCTCACCTAATTCCCCCAACTACAATATAAGCACACCTGATTCAATATGGACTCTTGTTTATCAACAAGCCAGCATATTAGAGACTCACACTGAACAGCTAAAAGGTTTACGACCAACAAAATTTGAATGGTACGACCGTAACCTTGACGCATTGTTCAAAAGAGCGGATGCTGAAAGAAGAGCAATATGTGAATTAGGAATAAAGATTAATGAGATAAAGGACAACACCAACCAGGAACTTGGAAGTTTGGATTCCAGGGTCCGTTCTGCAAGAAGAGAACACGGTCATACACATGGTAGAATTGAAGACATTGAAAGGACTCTATGGATGGCTAGAGAGACAGCCAGGAGCCAAGGTCAAAAGATTGCCGCATTAGAGAGTATGTTGGCAAACCAAATGAACATGTGTCAGGAACGTTTCTCAAACATGGAAGCAACACAACTTGAACTTGAGAAAGAGATTAGATATTTACGTCAGAGGCGTAACTAATCTTAAGTTTACAAGTATCCCTGCTGCATCTACTAAACCAGACAGACTTGGTTAGTATTTCATGTAATGTTCAATAAATCCGAACCTTTCAGAACTTGTAATTAAATCATAATATATAATAACCTCCTCTTCCGTTACATCTCTTGGTTATGAATCAATCGTTTCTTTCGTATCAAGCATGCATACTATGAATCCTCATACTTTCATGCAAAAATTTCATCAATTGTTACCTCCCTTGATGAATAAATAACTCCACGTAGATTTCTGACATATTAATAAGAGACCTTGTACTAATTGTTTTTACAAAAACAATCAGTCAAGTTATTAATATTATGATAACTTCTATAATACTATTCAAATCTACCTTAAGAAGTCTTAACAATGGTAAGAAATTCTTAAACATACTATAATTGACCAGAAACCAAAGGATTGTCTGCAAAAATAAATTTTCAAGAGAGAACTTGAAAAATGGAGAGAAAATTTATTTTAGTGGACGAATCGGTTTGTTCCTTAGTAATCTCATATCAAGAGTTGATTATCTATCTATGATACAACACAGACATATCTTGAAATTGGATTACAGTAAGGAGTCAATTCAGTCTATCATCAATGAAATAATTAGAATTCATTATTTAAGTTATTCTGACATCAGATGGATTCTAAGTTAAGTCTCACTAATGATTTCAGAAGATGGACAACGTAAACAATACATGTACTCCATCATCATCAAAAATCACCATGACTACTGAAGATGTCAGGGAGTTGATAAGTAACATCATGTCAGTAGTACTTAAAGGAGTCACCATAGTTTATCCAAGAGAAGAGTCGGATACGCCTGACAAGCAGGAAAACTACATGGAATATAGGCCAAACCTCTTTAAAACTCCAGAAAGAATGACTAACCCTATCACCAACCATAACCAAGGAATTAGGCAAGAAGTTAGACCTAATGGAATCAAACAAAAGCAAAAACTCACAAAAATAGGAACCAACAACTCCACCCACTGCAACTTCACCCATGCTCAAGACTGCCACCACAAACGTCTGGGAAATCGTTTCAACTATCATCACCGACTAGGATACGAACAAAAGGCTAATAGATACTGCCTCGTCACACATGTTGCCAGAAGGGTATATCTTGGAGGTAAACCCCTGTGTCGAAAATGCGAGAAGCATCACACAGGAATCTGCAAGATTAGTACCTGGATTGTCAGAAGACAGGACACAAGGCAACTAATAATAGGACTTTAGATAAAAAGGGACAAACAACAACTGTAATATGCTACGGATGTGGCGCAAAAGGACACTACAAGAACCGATGTCCAAACTACAACATAAATTGGAAAGCCAAGACTTTCGCTAGGAAATGAAAACTCTACAAAGACGTCGGTGGTATCAAGGGAATGATTACTAGATTTATACAGATGAATAAATTCCTGTTGTGAATAAATAAACTCTAGTTCAAAAATTTCCTGAGATTGTATCTCTTCCCCGTATTTTACTTTAAGTTACGATGGATGTAACTTAAGTATAACAATTATCCTTCTACCATACCGAAAAATCTACCTTGTAATATTTCCAAAATAATTATAATCTACGTCAATTTCAATTGCTATTCCATTTACCAAATAACAGCATACTGTTATTTTCCTAGAAATTTCTGACTCATCATATATATATATATATATATATATATATATATATATATATATATATATATATATATATATATATATATATATATATATATAGAATAAATAAATAAATAAATAAGTTCCTACTTTATTCTTAAAAGAAATTACGTATTATATTATAATAACAAAATGTTAAACACCATCTAAAACAACTTAAAGAAAAGCATAAATACCACTGTGACTGAGCCAAACATCACATCATTTAGTCCTCCATTAAACATAGCCTGGCCAACTATGTCTAATCTAGGAAGAATCATGTCATGATGGAACAATCATAATGTAAAATTTTCTAAATAACAATCTTCATGTAAAAGCAACAAATATAGATAAACTGAACTATTCATAAATATTACAAACTACCATAAATACCTATCTTATTCCTTCGTCATTATGACGAGAAACCAACGAAAGTACAAATAAGAAAACCCTAGTAATTCGCAAAGACTACCAGAAAACTCCAATAACTAAAAATCTATCAGAATCCATGAAAATTAATAAATAAACAAATAATTAGCATCGGAAGTGCTAATGTCACAATAATTACAATATAAACCATAGAATCTTCAATAGGTTGATCCGCTATGACAACAAAAACCCCCACCAACAAAACCATAGCAAGAGCCACCACAGGATGAATCACCTTAATTATGCTGAAAGATAAATATAAACAAATCAATAAAAACAATAACAAGACAAATTCCTAAAAACAAAACAAGTTTTATTCCTTATTCGTTAAAAGTACATAGAAACACGACAAAGGCTAGATCCTAAACAACCCTAGCTCTAGACTAGTACCTCCACGTCTTATCAACAGCATATGATAGAACCGTGAGTGGTATTAGGAACCCCAAAATCCCGACCAAAACTGCATAATCTTCATCCGTAACAAAAGTCAAATAGGTGATGGCAACAACGATATATACCATTGCAATGATAGTAATTAGGCTCGGCATTTTTTTTCGGAAGTATTTAATGAGAGAAAAGGGTTAAGAATAGGAAATGTGAAATGATAGGAAAATAATTGGTGGAAGAAATGGAAATTTGAAAGGGGTATATGTAGGTGGAAATCTAGCCGTTGGTCACTATTACGAACCGTTGGGATTTACTATTCACGACCGTTGGACACGGTACACCTAGCCGTTATTTTACTATTCAAAACCATTACCTTCAATATTCACAACCCTTAGACACACCAGTTACTAGATTCCGTCTAGCACAAATAAGTCTAAATAAACCACGTCTCCTAAATCTTAATAATAAAAATCTCTCGACAACCCTCTGATCGAAATTTCCTAATACAAAAATTTCGTTAAACTTGAATTCCGGGACGGAATTCAGAATGAGGGGTAGGTACTGTAAACTCCCGTAAATTTCCCTATAAATAGTAAAAGTAAATCAAAGACTAATATATCATTTCGTTAATTAATAACGTTTTTACCAATAACAAATTAGAACGACGCTCACACATGTACCACTATAGTCTAAAATCGCGAGAATATTAAAAATTTCTTTTATTCGTTACAAACCTGCATTTTCAGGACATTTTTCAAATTTACTATTCATTAGTTACTGTTCACCAAACACTATTCATCATTTCACTATTCATCGTTTTTAGAGTCGGTTAGTGATATTGAGATGTTTTTCAAAAGTTTTACTATTCACAAAACACTATTCACTCTCGGACTCACGTAAACGTCTCACTAATTAATTTCTAAAATCATCACTAATCACAATTAATATTTTACTAATCCTAAAATACACCTAACCAGACCCTAAATCTTATCCTAAGCCCAACACATTTCTTGGCCTATTACTATTCACGGCCCACAACACTTGAGCCCAAAACCCTTTTATCAATTTTACTAAATACTCGACTAGCACAAGCCAAAAACGCGTCTCGTACTCCCAACTCTTACACACAACTGACACATATTTTCGTACAATCTCTTTTCTCACCTAGCCAACTTTGAGTATGTCGATTTTTAGTTTCCCAGGTTGAGTCTAAATACATTTTTACGAGGCAAAATATTTGTCCAAAAACGATTTCATACATTTTGCAACTAATCCAAAACTAAACCGTTTTGAACCCCGATTGTTTCTATCAAGTCCTAAAATCATTTCTAAACACAACCTAATGTTAAATGTTACACTTAATCGTTTGCACCAAGCCATGCACGATTTACAAATCGGTTAACAAAGAATTAGATGGTCGACATGTATTATTAAAACAAATAGGTACTTCCCTTTTTCATGCACACACAACTATATATTATATGATCTAGGCATAGTACCACAAGCTTTTTAAAACAAATTTGACAAGTACAATTCATTTTTATAATGATTACGCACACGTTTCTTTTGAGCAATTGAAATGTCGACTAGATGAAAACAAACGAGCAAGTAAATGTTGCGTCTTACACACCCTCATGACTTTTGGTACACACTCCAACATCACATCACATAAATGTTAGTCACTAGGACACACTAGGTTCCATATATAAATGCCATGCATGCATGCTTTCTTTTTACACGTTCATGCAAACAAAAACTCACCAAAAATATTAAGTCTCTAGTCTAGTTCTTGGGTTGAATAGCTTGGGTAGGATTTCAATGTAATCGGGTGGAGTTTAGGAGGAGCAAAACCTTGTTTGTGAACCTTGGTCGAGTCGACACACACACTACACTCTCGTACTCTTTTCTTCTCGACTCTACGTCTCGTTTTACCCCACCATTTTGGTGTAGTAAGTCTCACACAAACTTTTTCCATCCTTACTAAAACGTACATTTTGAATATTTTTTTCGTATAAATCACAAACACTTGCGCATTATTACTCGTAATCTATTAAAACAACGTATACGTATTTTCATCCCACCTATATATTTACTACCTTAATAACCAAGTTATGTAAAGTTTTGAAACTAAAAAGCTACGTACAAACTATTTTAGAATACGTTTCTAACATACCACAACAAGTATTGAAAAACTCTTAAAATTTTCTAAGTCTTTTCTTATAAAAACTCGTCCCGTGCTACGCCCAAAACGCACGTATATCTTTAAAATTTACTTAACGAGCATGCCATTTTATTTCACAATCTAATAGACCCCATGACAAACAATCATTTTTGTATAGAAACTTTGTAATAAAAATCGTGTCTTGAACCTATAAAAATCACAAAGCAAATCGACTTGGTAACTAGTTTTGGAAATTAATTAGTATCGACTGGGCCTTAAGGCCCAATCATTTCAAAATAAGCCGATCAAATAAGCTAAGGCAATAAGCAATTTGGTAACTTTTTCATGGTCCTAACCTAAGCCCAAAACAAAGCCCAAAACCCTCGTAGGCCCATTGGATCTAAAAACACTAACGGGCCTTAGTTTTCGTTGAAAAGCCCATAAGCTATAAAATAAGCTTTTCGACTAATAAGCTGTTAGAAAAAGTTAAATAAGCTATTTTGAAACTAATTAAGAAATAAAAACTCTAAGTTTTGAAATTAGTGAAGTTTGGACTTGATTTGCAAATTTTACAAAATTCGGGTTAAAAGTGTCAATTTTTCAAAGTTGTGGTATAAACTGTCATTTCATAAACTTAAGGATGCAAACTGATTTTTATAAACTTTTGGGTGAAAAGTGTAAGAATTATAAAGTTTTGGACGTTAAACGTAAATATATTTAATTTTGGACTAACGGCATAACGCTAACGCCGTTAGGGTAAAAAGTGTAAATTTTTGGAAAAGACAAGGGTCGTATATAAAAATTAACATTTTATTTTTATTTTCTATTTTTAAGATTTCACGTCACGACATTACGTTTATTTTCAAACTATTATTATTATTATTACTATTATTATTATTATTATTACTATTATTTTTATTAAACGTTACGTTATATATATAAATAAACTAAATGGGCGATATACTATAAAACCAAAAGTTTTACTAACGTTAAATTAACAAATCAAGTATTCAAAAACTACTCGCGATTAAAACATTAAGACTATCAAACACTAAAACTTGCCAAATATCATCTAGGTCGTGTGTGGAGCCGTTCCCATTTTGCAAACTGAGTATCTATATTTTTATCACTAAACCACTAAGGTGAGTTCATAGCCTCGCCTTTACTTATTTAAATGTTTTATAAACCCTACGAGGGGGATACATGCTAGTTTTTACAAACTGAACACAAGTATTTTTCTTGGTATGCTTTACCTGATATCGTTATTGCTTAAGTCCCTTATTGCCAAAAACCCCTCATATCATGAGTCTTAGTCTCCCAGAGAGGTGAACGTAAATAATTGTGGATAGATCTATTAGGGATTGACAATCCAAGTTTGGGCATTGAGAAAACAACCAAACGCACTTTATTTGAAATCTAATAGGTTACTGGCAAGGACCTATCCCGAGGGCCCCTGTTACTATAATCCATCATTTATGATGAGATCTGTTAATCGGCTGAGTGTCATGAGCTGAATGCAATAACAACTGTTTTTAACTTATAATTGTATGACGATGCAATTATCACTTATGACTTGTGTTCAACTATTAAAAATTAAACCTATGAATATCACTCAACTTTTGTTGATTTTTAGCATGTTTATCTCAGGTCTATAACGAGCAAGGATGGGACGGAGGAGCACGAAATTCTTACAAAGGCTATAAAATTTTACTATCATTGGAAAACCTATTTAACAAATTTTGAAAACCACTGGGACCTCATTTTGAAAACTCTGATATTTACAAAACTTCGAATGATAAATGTTTTAGAAAATCATTTTCTACTGAAAAACTATGAGCTGTGAAGTAACACCCAATCTTTATTCCGCTGCAAATATTTTAAAATTGGGGGTGTTACAGTTTGGAACCACAATGACTTCTGGAGATGGAGCCATTACCAAATACCCTTGGTAGTGTCCTCACTTCACATAGGAAGGAGAGGTGGTTTAGTCTAAACCTTGTGATTTGGATGCACTTGTGAATAATACGGAATTAGAAGAAAAGAATAGAGATGGTTTTGCATGTTGTCAACTACCTCAACATGTGGGAAACATGAATGGGTGGTTGAGTAAAGATGAAAGGGAATTAGGATGGAATAGTGTGGATTCGGATCTAGAGTCCACAGTGAGTAGTAAGTTGAATTGATCTGAGTGGGGAGATAAGTGCGAGAGTGGAGTTGAGCCATTGTGCGACGTCTTTTATTTTATGTTATGTTTTGGAATTTGTATATTGTCTTTTGCCGTCTGGAGCCATGTTGGAGCGTGATTACTCTTGGATATTGGATCGACCTTATCGAAGTAAGTTTGATTATAGAGTTTACGTGATCGTTGGAATTGTTCCATGTAAGATGATTGTTTGCGACGTCTTTTGCTTTTGGTTGCGTGATTGTTTGCCTGATTTGTTGTCATAGGAGGGAGTACATTTATGAAAGGGGGCACAGGTAATTATGGTGGCCAACATAATTATACATGCGTCACAACACAAGTGGACTTGCAAGTATGATAGCATGGATTGCATGGTGTATTAGGTGTTATGTGGTATATGTGCATTATCATTAAGATGTGTGGTTTTGGAAGTAAGTATGCGTGTGGAATACGCTTATAACTATGGTCGCGAACATAATTATAAGGGTATTACACATGTGGACTTGTGACCATTATTGCATTGATTGATGTTTGTTGTTATATGTTGTGGTAGATGGTATATGATATCATGTTGGTGATGACTGTATGGTTAGAGAAGTATTCTCTTAACCGTTTGGGCAGTCGTGATACGTTAAGGTGTGTAGGTGGTAAGATTCCATCCTACCTATCATATGTTGATACCTCAATTATCGGTGGGTACTTATGTTGTGGTATTTAAGTTGATTTGTTTGCTGGACTCTTCGTTTCTATACCTAATTCTTTAGTTAGCATTCCTATTTGTACCATGAAGGTACATATGCCATATTCTTTCTATTTAACATCGTGATAGGTGTTGGGTAATCGAATTCGTTTTTGTTGGATACTGTCTCGTTTCTTTGGTTATCCCATACATTCATTCCTCGGATGAATGTTACACTATTCATCAAGTATTGTTGGTTCGTGACGAGTTGGTGTGGATATTTAATCCCTCATTTACACACACCAATTGAAGTTCGTGACATGTTTTGTGACCTGTTAGTAACAGTGTTTCTCTATGATTTTGGTTTGATCGCTGTATGAATGAGTCTTTGTGTTCTTCACTTGGTTTGCAATGTATTTGCGTGAGTGTTCATTGGTATGAGTTCGTTTGAGGATTATTTTGACTACGAAATTCTTCAATGTCTTTCGCGTTCGATTTAGAAGTTGTGTTAGAGTCTTTATGGCATTTTACAAATTCGTTTTGGGTATTTCAAGGTTGTTTGATGGAAACTAATATTTTTATGGGAAATGAAGTGTGAAGAAAAAAAATGGTTATGTTGATGTCTTACATAAAATGGTTTATATATATTTTTTATAAAAAAATGTATAAGTTTAATATATGTCTTGTGAAAAACGGTGTTCATTGTTTTTGGGAAGGTCGAGTAAGGGAATAAGAACTGTCTATGGTTCTCATTTACCAAACTTGTTATGTATTTGATTCATCGAGTGTTTCTTTTGTTGACGTACGCTTGTGGATGTTTTATGGGTATGTGTATTTTCTTTGTATGGGTTTTCATGAAATATTTTATCCGTGTCTACTTTTATTGGGAAATTTCTCATTGTGTTTTTCTAGCTTTGATTTTGATGTTCGCTACTTCGCTATTCGGTAATTCGTACCCCTTTTGAGTTCGTTGATATACGTTTTAGTTCGACCGGTTTCATGGTTCGCGTCGTCTACTTAGGATAGATTGTCGTTTCGATTATCAATTTGTTCGTTGAAGAAGAAGAGGATGTTACCAAGTGTCCAAGTGAGAGGTGTAGCTTTGAGATGTACGTTCTTCAGGAAGGTGGTCAACGATAGCGAGTGTTTGTGGACACTAGTAAGATAAAAGTGGTAAAGAGTAGAAAGTATCTAAGACACCATCTGAGAGACGATTGTCCTTAGAAGTGGCAGGTACTATTGGCGATTCATTTCTATCTTCTATAGATTGCGTAGGCATCGCGGAGGTGGAAGATCCATGAGAGGAACTATGTGATACATGATTTAAAGTTGGGGAGTAGAACTTAGAGATGATATTTTATGGAGCAAAGAGTGTGGTCTACCCAGATCATAAGAATCTTTAGCATATATTTGACAAGAGGTTAATATATGTTGAAGAGAAGTTGGGTGTGGAATTTCTCAGTGACTACGATTGTCTAATTCGCTATCGTCAAGGAAGGGAGAACATCGTGGTAAGAGCGCTGAGCGGGAGTGAACGAGTGAAACTTGGATGTTTGTGAGCAATGATTATGATCATTCGGTTCGGAGTTAAGAGGATGATACTGGCAGCCTAGAGAGAGAGGCTCAAGGTTGAGAACATGTAAGAAGAAAGATTACTTGGTTTAGACTAGTAAATGGAAAGGAACGAAGATGGAGGAATGTACTTTGCGGACCAGCTATTGGTTTCATTGAGAGGAAGCGTAAGGACATCAATCATGAAAGGTATTTGATACATCCGAGAATGGATAAGACGTATTATTACCTTAGCAAGAGATGTATGGAGGAGTAGGCGAGACTTTTCGCTTGGTGAGTTGGTAATGAGCCATGGGGTGTCGCGTTGCTCATCAAGAAACATGATGAAATACTTACTTCGCGATAGTGGTAAACGTGTTATGGAGTTTTGAGAACGCGTATGTAGATGAGTACGACTTATTATTCTCTAATGAGTGAACTAAGTGTGCGTACAAGTCAGGCGTTGGATGGTGAGCTGAGAGCATGGGTGTATTTGATTTTGG
This sequence comes from Artemisia argyi, assembly GCA_030686995.1. Classification (NCBI taxonomy): domain Eukaryota; kingdom Viridiplantae; phylum Streptophyta; class Magnoliopsida; order Asterales; family Asteraceae; genus Artemisia; species Artemisia argyi. Next base: position 84,545,476 of record CM060678.1, on the reverse strand, counting down.
AGGAAGCCGGGGTATACATTTACCCTTAGCTGAGTTCTCCTATATCAACAATTATCATTCTAGTATTGAGTATGTGTCGTGTGAAAAGTTGTATGGAAGGTAATGTAGGTCACCTGTTCTGTGGGCAAAGGTTGGGACAAGCCAACTAATTGGTCCTGAACTAGAACGAGAAACTACGAATAAGGTTTTCGGATTAAGGAAAGACTTAAGGCAGCAGGAGATCGCCAAAAGAGTTATGCAAATTATTGCTGCAAGTCCTTAGAGTTTGGTATTGGTGATATTGTGAGGTTAAAAGTATCTCCTTGGAAGGGCGTTGTGCATTTCGGTAAGAAAGGCAAGCTAGCACCGGGATACGTAGTACCATTTGAGATTTACGGAAAGGATTGGATTTGAGACATATCGGTTGAATTTGTCTGAGGAGTGAAGTAGAGTGCATGATATGTTTCACGTATCTAATGGAAAGAAGTGGTTGGCGGATGCTAGTCTGCATGTGCCATTAGTTGAATGTAAGGTTGACAAAACTCTTCGTTTTGTTGAGAAACCTGTTGAGATTATGGATCGAGATGTTAAGGGTTCGAAATGTGGTGAGATAGCGTTCGTAAAGGTATGGTGGGATTCTAAGCGTGGTCCTGAGTTTACTTGGGAACGTGAGGATCAGATGACATTTAAGTACACAAATTTGTTTGCGGATGTGGTTGGTGAGTAGATCGTTTGTAGTTGGATTTTAGATCATGGAAGTTAAATGCGGGGTGTTCATAAATGTTTTGTTTTATGGGTGTTACATGTGTGTGCTTCTTGCGGATTACCATTTAGATTTTCTTTTTTTTCGAGGGTATCGTACCTACCTATGAGAAGTCATTTTGATCATTGGTGTTATTGATCGGGGAGTGTATCTATTTGCGTGTATCGTTGGAGTGACGAAATGTTTTCTATCGTGTGAATTCGAGTATTTAATCGGTTCACATTTTTGTGATTCTTTCTCTGTGATTTTATGGTGTGGTATTTATCTGCTTAAATACCCATAAATTTTCTTTTGCTGATACTTTTGGTGAGACGAGTAGTTGAAATCTCGGGACGCGATTTCCCTAAGTGGAGGATGATGTAATAACCGTGGTTTTGGCAGGTCAGTTAGACGGATAGTCTTGACTCGGTTGACATTTGTTTGGTGTGTTATAGGTGATTGTAGTGTTATATGTGTGATATAGGTGAGTTTTAGCACTAAATCCCTTTGCGTAAATGGTTTTATTTTGATTTAGGAAGTTTGGAATTTTGGAAAGTTCATTTTGATCACATTTGTGGTGTAGAAATGACTTGTGTAGTTTTGGTGTTCTTGTGTTTTTGGGTAACGAGGCTTCGTTCAAGTAATTGAGCGTTAGTAAGTTACGTGGGATTTGTTTTTTTATGAGTTGTATTTCAAAAAGAGTGTGAAATTCTATTCTTGGAAACTTTATTTTGAAAATGATTATTTTCCGGTTTATCGTAAAATTAAGGTTTATCGCGTAAGACGTTAGGTTTCGATATGAGAATACATAAAATATGAAAAGTATGAGGTTTTGAGTGTAATAATTAAGTTTAATAATATATATATATATATATATATATATATATATATATATATATATATATATATATATATATATATATATATATATATATATATATATATATATATATATATATATATATATGGTATAAGAAAATCGGCTAGGAAAAAAAAAGAAGGATAAGTAAACCAAATTTGAGTCCAATTACAACTCCTAACTAAAAGGGTTATCTAGAATTATATTTTTTTTGGGTAAAAGGGATTTACCCTGGTAAAATGCATTAACCAATAAACGTTTAAGTACAACGGATGAGAGTGAATCTCTCATCTCGGCCCGTTACATGGGCAACAAACATGCTACAAACAGCAAAAACCAAACTCTAATCATAAGAAAGACAAACCAATCTTATGACCTACCAAACTAAAAAACATTACTTTCTACCACGACCTTGGAGATTAATATCATACATGTCACAAAAGTCATCCAAGTGTCCCGGAAGATCATAAACTTGAGCAGCATAATCATCATCCATGAAATCTTCAAAGTCATAGCCGCCACCTCCTGAAGCAAGATAACTAGAAGTCACCGGCTCCAAAACCTCATCATCATCACTATCCGAACAAACCACATCCCCTACCTTGGTAAATGGGTTCTTTAACTTAGTAGCAGCAACCGAAGGAGTAGAAGAAGAACTAGGCTTATTACCACCAATAGAATCAGATCCAACCTTGTCCGCTACCTTATTACTACCACTTGATCGGTCCACATCAGCCTCTCCACCAGCAATACCACTTGATGCACCACTCACTTGAGGTCCTACCTTTTCCGCAACCGTAGTACTAACACTAGGACGTTCCAAATCAGCCTCACCACTAGGGATACCATTTGATGCACTAGGAACATCATTCACAACAGAATCTTGAGCATCAAGCACCCCAAACGAGTTAGACGTAGGCACTGACGAACCGCTTGCATTAGCCACTTTAGAAGAAACGGTATCTTGAGTTTTAGTCTTAGCAACATATATTTTCTTTTTAGGAGCTAGTGTGGGCCCCTTACTCATATTAATACCACTTGATAACTTCTTACCTCTCCCTTTAGCCTTCCGATTCTGAACTTCCTTAAAACCATCATCATTCTCTTCAAACGAAGTAGTAGGAACAGCATCATAAGTAGAACGGACCGGCTCCTTGACACACTTTGGACAACCATTACGATCATGCCCAAAAACTTTACACATTGAACAGTGAGGAGGCTTCCATTCGTACTCAACCTTAATACATGCAGAAATAATTCCACTATCATCCTTCTTTGGTATAGCCATAGTCACCTCATGCTTTAATTCAGATTTGGATGATATTTCCACTAAAGCACGAGCATAGCTAATACGGCCCCATGAATCAAAACACATTGAGCTTGTAAACGCGTCCAACATAATAGGTTTACCAACCTGAGTAGCAATCAAGCTCAAGCCGTCTTCAGAGTAAGCAAGCAATGGCACATTGTGCAATTTAATCCACACGGGTAATGTAGTAACCTCACTCTTAGCCAGTGATATTTCAGGAGTCCATTTATTAAGAATCAAAGGAGAACTACGAATTATCCAAGGACCCCGTTGCATCACGTTATCAACACCCTCTTTTGAATCAAATTTAAAGAGGAAAACCCCGTCATCATTTTTCATCACTTTCTTCAAACCAAACTTACCCCACGTATTAGTGACATAGTTTTGAACCAACGGGAATGCAATATTCTTGCCAACAAAGAAACCAACAAGAGTATTATCATAACGGTTCAACACACCCTCCATAGCAGCCTTTGGAAGTAAAGTATCATGGTTCTCAATACGCACCTCATTAACCAAAGACCGAAAATTAACCTTCCTCGTTACCCTTTCCGGATTCACCACATTAGCAAAAGAAGTAGATCCACTCATATTAGCACTTGGTTGAGAACCGGCAACAGTAGAACTAACACCCACGTGATTAGAACCAGCAACATTCAAACCAGCACTATTAGAACTATTACCACTAGCCTTTAAAACCCCCTCCACATTAGTACCATATTTCTGATTTTTCATAGCCTCGCTAAAACTAGAAGTAGAGGTAGTAGTACTTTTCACATTAATGCCACTCGAACCACCCAAACAGTTCAAAGACGAAGACGCCATATTAGCAATATCCCTATCAAGTTTATTCATAGCATCCTCAAAATGCTTATTCGCGTTAGCAATTAATTGCTCCACAATAGGCTGTGGAGAAGCATTAGGCAGTTCAGTGGCACTCGTTTGATCCGAAGCATTCAAATCATCCATAACATTTTCCTTATTCACCAAATCAGCCTCCTTTTCCTCAATACTCCCATTCGAATCAGTAGCAACAAGTGAAACCGGCCTGACTTGTGCAATAGTCGACTTAGGAGTATGTGTATTCATCAAATCAGATTGTACGAAAGTACCATCAACATCAATTGGAACCGACTCCTCTTGATGTGTAGCAACAACCCTAACATCTTTCCTAGGCTGAGTAACACCGGCGTCCTCAACCACATCTCCTTTCAATCGTTTCATACGAGCATCTAACTCTCCAACATCAATACTAGGAGAGTTAGCAGCCTTCTTAGCAATTTTAGGACTCAAAAAACCCCTATTCATCTCTCAACAACCAGCAGGAAACCAAACAACCGAAACAATAATCGAACAGCAAAGCATACGAACCAAATAAAGAAGATAAAACCCTAATCTAATCGATTAGGGTTTTTAGCGAGTGAAATCAAAAACTCAACCACCCATCATCATGAACATCAATCAGTAAAGAATTAGGATAAATAGATCACGATCAACAATAAATAAACACCAAACAAACCGACTTCAAGAGAAGTCGGTATATAAAAGCAACGATACCTAAAGAACACTAAAATAACGATCCAACAAAACCGACTACTGGTTTAGAATCAATAAACACGCATGTAAATTAATCACTAGAACAGATAGGATCGATTTGATGGAGGATTAGATGATGCGATCGATTTAGGGTTGTTAGGGTTTAGTCGTTTTTTTTTCTCCAGAGAGCCTTATCGATTTAGGGTTTTTTGCGTGAAAGAGAAACTAAGAATTATATTAGGATAGTATATATACAAAACCAAACACCCCAAACCTCTTTTTCTCTGGTTTTGGTCGTTCATGGGAGGCAAGGGAAGAAGAAAATTAGGGTTTATAGTTTTGAAGCTAAAATCAAGAATCAAGGTAAAATCTTTAAACCCTATGTTCAATTAATTGATTAATTAATATAATTCATGTAATAATTATATGATGGATTAGAGTTTGTGTTAACTTCTGTAAATTAATGTTATTAAACACGTTGGGATCAATTAATGATAATAGTATGGTGATTGATTAGGAGAATTAAGCGTAAAACATGCTAGTTATTGAGTTAGGGTTTTGACAGATTTGTAAGGCTGTAAAGATGTGACTGTAAATAACATATGGTGAAGAGTTAGGTCACGAATTTTAGGTCTAAGTTGAATTATAATGAAAGGGCTTTCCAAAAAGTCCAGCCACGATTGATTTCAAGGTCGTGAAGTTGGACTTTTGATTTTTCTTTGTTAAGGTGTCAAAGCTGTCAAACTAGGACAGAATTTGGGTAAAAGTTTTCGGGTGAGTTGTGGTTGTAAAAGTGGTATTTTGACTAGCCCTTCTGGAATAGTTAAGTATTTGGTTATATTAGACTACCACGAAGAGGATTCGCGATAAAAAGTTGTGGAAGTAATTATTAAAAATCAAAACTTTTTGGTGTGCGTTAAGATCCGAATTTGAGTAGTTGACAAGTTTGAATTTCTTATGAGTATTTTTGTGTGTTATTGGTCCATGGCCTTCTGGGATTAGCTTCTATGCTTATGAGAGACCATGGTAATTTTTTTTGTGAGTTGTTGAGCTTTATTTGTCGTGATTTTATGTGGGTGAATGTACCCAAAAATTCTGCATTTTCTAATTTTAAGAGTGCAAGGGATTTAGTGAGTATTAAGTTATGGTAGTGGTTCGTATGGTGTCTAGGAGATCCATGGTGGGTCATATGAGTCTTAGACATCCATCATATGTGTATTACATGGGTTGTAGCTTTTAGCTTGACCTTGTGTAATGTGGATTATTTTTGTGTGCTATAGATTGTGAATTGTTTTTGTGGAAGCTGCGGAGTTTAAGGTGAGTTCATAGTCCCATATTTTTACTTTGTTTTAAACTTGGGATGGGAATGATGCTTGTCTTAAATATTTGAGTTACTGTGATTATGTGTGTGTCAAAAGAGCTTGGACTTATAATGTTATCGTATGTATGCTATGTGTGATTATTTGCTTGTGTGGATATATGTGATTCGATTAGAAGGATGCTTATCCTGTTGCTCGCGCATGCGACCTAATTGATGTTTATTGGGGTCGGGGGACACGAGCCGTCCTGATGTAATCATTGTGGGGTCGGAGGACACGAGCCGTCCTATTGTAATTATTGTGGGGTCGGAGGACACGAGCCGTCCTATTGTTGCCTTATGAGTGTTGTTGCCTTTGTATGTGATTATTGACTTGCAAATACATGTAACTATATGATAACTATAATTTATTTGTCCAGCTATATTTTGTAATCACAGTGATTTTTGTTGCCTTGTGTGTTGAGTCTCAAACCTATGAATCTCACCAACGTTATGTTGACATTTTAAGAATCATATTCAGGTGAGCATTCTAAGGCCAAAGTTGAGGGCAGCAATTAGGCGAGACTTAGTTGCATGGAGACTTACTTATGTTTTGGGATCTGATTTTATTTGGATTTGGTTATGATACATTTATGTTTTCTGTTTGGTACTTTCATATATATTGAAGATACCTTTTGGATTTTGTTTTGGTTATTTGTCTTTGGGTATTGTTACAACACTGTGTGTTGGTACATTGCTCTATTTGTGTGCATGTAGTTGTTCTCTTTGTTGACACCAGGTGTTGTAATGATATCCATGAAGTTACACCCACGCGTTTTCGCCATGGCGGGGTGTGACACAAAGGGTCCATAACATCCAAATAACCAAGGCCATAAATCCAATACGTCCAATTCAAGCTCACAATACAACAATACGGAAACATGTCCGATATCCAAATCCTCTTAACTATAACCAACTTGTTTTATAGTTTCATACTTATTAATCCGGTTTATTTAAACTTAGCCGAAACAAGTTCCAAAATATATAACGATAACAACTATCCACAATAACCAATAAACAATACAAATATCACCGAGTCACGCCGGGTCAACCCGGCGTTGACTAGTCAACTATCGGTCAAAGGGGCCCACACGAGTCAACAAATATCATTTACATTTTATATTCCATTAATAAATATTTGAAACAAAAATAAAAATATATAAACATATACATATATATATATATATATATATATATATATATATATATATATATATATATATATATATATATATATATATATATATATATATATATATATATATATATATCAATATATATATATATATATATATATATAAAATGTTAATAAATTTTATAAAACTATTTTTGGATAAAATAAAATATATTTTTATTTTTAACAAATTTTTGGAATAAATAATAAGTAAATAAAATTTATTTATAAAAATTATTTTCGGTAAAATAAATAAAAATATATAAAAATTTTATAAAATTTTCGGATAAATAAATTATTTTCGGAATAATACTGTTTTAATATTTTTAATTCAAAAATAATATTTTTAGCATTTATAGAGTAAATAAATAAGTAAATAACGAAAATAATAAAAGAAAAATTACAAAAGAGTGCGTTTGGGTTTTTACCGAGCAAGAAAAAGAGAAGAAAAATACGGGGAAGATGGTGGTGGCTCGCGGTGGTGTCCGCGGTGGTGAGGTGTGTGGCGGTGATGGTGGTTGGAGGTGTTCGGGGTGGTTTTGATTGAAACGGCTTGTACAACCGAAAAGAGTACGTCCTGATCTATAAAATATAAAAAGTTTTTATTTTTGGGTGGCCGAAAAATTTTCCGGTGGCCCGAATTTTGGCCAGCGGCGGTGGTGAGATGGTGGCCGGTTTTTAGAGAGAGAAAGGAGGGAGAGAGAAATGTGGGTGAGTGTGTGTGTTTTTATTAATAAAAATAATAGAAATGGGGTGTTGTGGGGTATATATATATATGGGTAAGAAAGTGTAGGGTGGTTTTTGTATTAAATGAAAGTGTAAGGTAAGGTGTAAAGAGATAGTCTAAGGACCCATGTTGCCAACGTAATAAACTTCTAACGATAAACGCTCCGGGGCTCAAACGACATAGCAAACGGACTCGAAAAATTACGAAACTTGCGTCATTGTTCACGAAATAATTTTTCCAATAAAATCGAGCATAAACTTCAGAGTTTTTCTCAAAACTCAAAATAATTCAAATAATTTTGGCAAATGCAATACAATTCGAGCGTTCTACGTTGTGCTGAGTCAATCATGGAATAAAGTTCTCGTTTCCAATATATTTCACGTTTCTCAAGCCCAAATAATCACGAAATAAAAGTTTTAATGTGTCTCAGGTACGAAAATAAATATTTTGGCTAGTAGTAGGTTTTAGAAAAAGTACCGGGGGTTACACCTCAAAATAAGGGTAAGCACCTCCATAACAAGCGTGAAAAGATAGGACGATAACTGATCCCCTTGCCTTAAACCTCGCTTACCCATAAAATAACCATGCAAAATGCCATTCACACTAATAGAAAATGAAGTAGTAGAAACACACTCCATAATCCAGTGAACCATACGCGAGTGAAACCAAAACGGATCAAAATACACCTCAAAAATTGCCAATTGACCGTGTCATACGCCTTCTGAATATCCACCTTAAAAGCACACCTAGACGGACCACGATTGAGGTGATAATTATGCATAAGCTCCTGTGTAAGAAGAATGTTATCGGCAATCCTTCTACCAGGAACAAACGCAGACTGATTCGGACTAACCAAAGTGCTAAGGCTCTCCTTAATCCGGTTTGCAATAATCTTACTAATACACTTGAAAATCACATTGCAACACAAAATAGGCCTAAAATCAGTTAGTAGTTTCCAGTTTTGATGATGACGAGATTGTGAACACATTTGATGAGTTTGTTAATCTATTTGGTGGTGGTCACAAGTTTGAAGAAGACTATGATGGCTATGACTACGATGACTATGCGAAGCAGGTTTATGATCTTTTGGGGAATTTGGATGCTTTTAATTCCATGTACAGCACCAAGCTTCAAGGTCTTAGGAAGTAATTTTAATTCGTTATGTTTTTTGTTATCATTTGAGTAGTGGTTTATCTTCTTATTTGAAAATAGGAAGTATCTTGTTATGTAAGCTTTTCGCCTATTTAACGGGCTGAGATATGGGATTCACCCATATCCATTGTACTTAAACGTTTTTTGGAGTAATATATTTACCGGTTCTTTTGACCTTTTACCCAAAAAAAGTTAGGGTACTGATTGGAAATTACTAGTTTGGTCATAAAGCTGCTTTATTTTGCATATATTATTGGCTTTTATGATTGTTATCGTATGACTCTTGGGTATATGATGATGTACTGATGTTGGCACGCATGTATGGGCGAGTTTGGCGACACATGATCTGCTCTTGTGCTATTCTTTTGTCGAGTCTTTACTTGCTGTATGTAGCTGCGTTTAGTGGTTTGTTTGGATACAATGGAGGTATTTTTGTGGCTATGGTGGTGAACCCTAGTTGGTCATTATAAGTTAGGGTTTGTTAAAACCCTATCGGTCATCTATAGTAGATTCTTGTCGCGTTTTCAATCTGATTCATTTTGTGAGTGAATGTTAATGATGTAAAGAATAGTGCCATAGCATGGGGGTTCGTTGTAGTCTTTGGTGAGGATGGTGTTGCGTGTGGTTATACATACCATGGTGTAGGCTGCTTCGTGGAATGGTTTGGACTTCTATGATGATTTCGGAAGAATTAAGTGTGTCTACTTGAATAGCATTTAATTTGTTTTATTTTTTATAGTCGTTGTAGTTTACGTTCAATTATTAGTTATAAGAGTGGTTTGTCACTCTTATATTGTGGTTATTGGTAGTTTCAGTTTGGTAAGTTATAGGAATGATTTGTCATTCTTATATGAGAGTCTTGATGCGTGGGAATTGCACCAGGCTTTACCTCTCGACGGATCTCGAGAAGCTTACAACCCCCACCAGGCAGTGTACCTAATCGTTGTAGTATAGTATAGTGACAAGTACCGGGGGTTTGATCGTTCAACTTAGGAATAGTGTCGCTAGGATTAGAAAACCTAAGAACTAGGTCTAGAGGTGAGGGATGATTCTTTTTGTCTTTTTTATGTTTTATAAAAGCAAATAAAAATCTTGGGTATTGGAAGGAGTGGGCGGAATTAGTTGCTAGTCAACTAACCCAATAACTAAGATGCAATCAAAATAAAATACTAAAAATGAAAATAAACTAAATTAACTAGAGGTGTGAGCTATATGGGAGAATTGTGTTTACTTAGATTTCACTACTCCCTAGATATCTTTTACAGGTTAATTACTTGTTACTGTTGCGTGGATGACGGATTGTATTCCTTAATACCATTCATGGGGTGGCGTACATACTTCCCCAATCCTATAAGCTCCTATTTCACTCCTATGTCGAGCTGGCTAAGAAGCTCCTAACATGGGATCACTAGAATTAGCTCATGCATTAAATACAATCATAAAAACCTAGTACACATCGGTTCATGTTTCTTAAGACGTTCAGCAAGTTACACAATGGAGATCTGCCAGTTTTCTAAAGCCTAACATTGAAATCATTCATCCATTACAACTATAAACAAGCAATCAACCTATAATCAACATCTAGGTTTCATTACATCTAAGCAAACACATGAAAGATCTAGCCTAACATGTTAAAATCAAGACAAGCATAAGATATATTCAAACAACACATAGACATATTGAATGAATTGAAGACTTATCTTAATTGAACATGAAAGGTTTCAAGGGGTGAAAACCCTTGAAAATACTGTTATAAATGACCTAGGGTTTATTAGGTTCGACCCTAGTATTCTCCACACAAGTTCCTCTCTTTAATGAATGAAAAATAAAGTTCTCGGACTGCCTAGATCTGGGTTTGACGCCGTCACGTGTAATCCTTCTTCAGGCCGTCACCAAAATAACTCTTGACGCCCTTCTTCTGACGCCTTCAGGTTTTCTCTGGGTCGTCATAGATTCTACTCCTGACGCCGTCACATTTTCCTTCTTGACGCCGTCAGGTACTGTTCCCAGCATGGAAAATTAAGTCTTTGCCATTTTCTTCACTTTTATGCTCCAAAAACGTCCAAAATGCTTCCTTTTTCAGAATTCACTCCCAAAGTACCTAAAATCACAAAAGGAGCGATTTAGGGCAATATTTGATCAAACAAATTCAATTCCGGGCTTAAATGACCCCCTAAAAACGGTTCATTTTTCGCCTCATCATATACCCTTACACTTGAGATTTGCTTGTCCTCAAGAAAATGCGCTTTTATTCAAGTCAAAATACAAGTTAGGGGTCATTTAATACTAATATAAAAGTAATTACAACAAATAATCATTCCACTAAAGACCAAAGACAAGCACGGAGGTCATACACTAGCACCTCACAAATAGTGTTTAGATACTCACATCTCTCGGGTGTAATAAAGTAATATCACAATATGGAAATGGAAAATATCTCTCACTACCTATCATAGCAAAATAGATTACCATAGGCTTGGGAAAGGATCAAACCTCCACCACATGGCGTAAGCACCTAGGATAAACTATCAAAGAGGTCTTTTAAAGGGTTATAACGTTAGGTGTAGGGATATGGAATACACGGTTTTGTTGGATATAGGCAATCTTTACTGGTGGCGAGTTAATAATCTTGGTTAATTACATGTACAATATGGTGTTGCTAAGCCAAGACTAGACTCGACTTAAGCTAATAAATCAAAAATAACAAAAACATAAAATGAACATAGGATGAAACGGGATGGTAGTCCGTATGTTTTTTCTTTTCTTTTTTTTTTTTTTTTTTCTTTTTTCTATTTTTTTTTCTTCTTACTTTTTTCGCTTTTTTTTTTTTTTTGCATACACTTTTACCCTACCATCCAAAATAATACATCATAGGGAATGAACATTCCCCTTACACTTGAATTTTTACATACTTTACAATAAACTAATCTAATGACTCGAATTAAGATAATCAAAACACTTGGAGTACTTTTAAGATTAACGTACATATGGGGGTAATAATATGATGTTCTTACCCATTACTCCATAATATAAGTACTTTACCCATGAGTCCTAGTCGTCCCAAAACAATATGTACAAGGATATGACTCGACTTAGCAACCATGTAATCAATTAGATAATTTAACTAAGGGTTTAAACAAATAACAATAATGCACTAAAGATGAGTGCTTACACGGAAGGCTAAGGCGATTTGGTTGTACTTTTAAGTGGGGTGTAACAAATTCTTCCTTTAAGTAAGATGCTTAAAGTTAGAAACGAAAAGATAGGCTCGGAGGGGTGTACTAGGGGTTTCGTGTACTAAAAATGAGTACAACGCTAAGGTGTGGGAAAAATTAGTTGACTTAACTAGCCAAGCAATATGACTTAAATGGTCAAGTAATTATGATACGGGTTTAACACAAGGGTGATCCTAATGCCTCTTATCATGTAGTAAATCCTACTACACGAATGTTGTCTCACTAGCGGTCTCAAGATGCATCACTAACACAAGTTCTAGAATCTAAATGCTACCGGTATACTCATAAGCACTAATAGTAAATGTTTTTTCTATCAAATCTAAAGGCGAACCTCACATATTTGGGTGGAAAATTTTTCTGAATGGTACGGCTTTGTGCTAGTCATACAATCTCCTATCCAAGAGACGCTTGCTATGGCTAAAGTTTTACACCTAAATGTTGTAAAAAATTTTAAATTTGGCGCTAAAATTACACTAACAAGTATCTCTCATAGTTTTATTACACATCTAATATCAAACAAACTAACTCAAGCGAAAGTGTATCTGTAAGGTATCATCATTTTACCCTCCCCTTACACTTAGGATGAACATTGTCCCCAATGTTCAAGTAAAGAATGTAAAAGTAAAACAGGTAAAAGAATGAAATCAAATACTCCCCTGATTCGCTCGGTATGGATAATATGGTAACCAGGTTAGATCTTCCTCTAAGAAAATGAACAATCAAAGCTTCCTTTCTATAAATATAAATCATCTTCTTGTCAAACATAACCTGTTAAACCTGAGAAAAAAGACAAGGCAACCTCACGTAAAATCGGCGGCAATCTATATATGATAACAAATCCTAGAAAACAAAATAAGATATAATGCTTGTGGAATGATGTTTGCAGATCTCCTGGAGATTATAAAACTAAAGATTCAACAAAAACTTTAAAACTCCGTTAGAAAAACAAAACTGGTAAAATTTACAGAATTTTACACGCGACGCCATCAGGAATTTCTTCCTGACGCCGTCAGAAGTGACCTGCAGAAATTCTTATGTTAAGTTTTCGGAAAATTTCTGAAAAAACTTCGTCCTACTTCCTGGAAAATCCTGCAAAACATCATTATGACTCGATACAAGCAGTTGACTCTAACAAATACGAATATACATGTTCACTTAATATTGTGGAGAATCATGATCGAGTTTGTTTCTTAAAAACATATTTGGGGTTTCCCCTTACAATTATCTTTTGCGAAATACCTTTGGATGAAATTAAGACTAGGCCAAACAACAAAATAAAGTATTTTCACCATTTTAGTTTTGAAACATGATCTACCAACAATAAAAATAAAGCATGCATACGGAAGCAAATAACAATCAAACAAAAATAAAAATCACACAAAACATGGGTTGCCTCCCAAGAAGCGCTTTTCTTTATTTACGAGTCTTGTAGCTAGACTCAAGGTCATGGGTTACTACGTGACCTCATCGTTGGTTTCACTCTCTGATTGTAAATGTTCTTTATAGAAACCAATCACCTTTTTCTCAATCGCTCCTATAATCCTATGGGCAAATTCCTTATCGACTTTATACTTCGGTCCTAGAGTCAAGCAATCTTTGTAGAAAAGACTCTTCTTTTCCCATACATAATTCATGCCCTTTTTCTTATCCTCTTCATTGATGTCCTCAAAAGCACCAATGTTATCCATGTCAAATCGGGGCACAAAACGAAATTCTTTCATTCTATTAGGCATCCTATAAGTGATCCTATCGGTGTTACTCGCAAATCGGATTGTCCCTTCTATCTCATCATATTCTAACTTGGACTCTTCAATAAACGGTTTACCAAACACAACATTGGATAGGCGACAATCAATAACATTAGCAAGATCTTCAACAACCATAAAGTCAGTGATATAAGTAAAATTCCCAACAAAGACATGTAGACCTTTAATTCTCCCGAAAAAGTTACAAACTCCACCGGGGTATTTGGGATCTCTTCTAGGTCCAAGTCTTGTTTTCACTATATCATTATAGACACTTGAGGACATAATGTTGATTGGGGATTTAAAATCAATGTAAGCATTGTCAATATGTCTATACCCAATCATACATGGTATCTTAGCATTCTTAGGATCGCCTCTCTTTAACTTAGGTTCGATTCTAGTAAAAGGAGGTCGTGGGTTACCAATAAGATTATTATAGTACGCAATCTCCTCCTTAGTGGGGTATAGATTAAAATAATCATCTAGCTTTGGATCAATCTCCCCTTCTTCAAGTTCCTCAACAACATCCTCAAATTCTTTAGCCCCTAGGTCGTTAGAATACAAGGCGGTCGCTAGGTCACTAAATGCATGGTCGAGCTCAACCTTAATCAACCTATTAAGCTCCCTAAGTTCCCTAATCTCACTCTCAATTTGTTCACGTAACAAAGCCACTTCTCTAGGGGAAAGGGGTGGATTCTCGTTTTCCATAATGGTCCATGGAATAGTCAATGAATTTATTTTACTAACAAAGGCACGAAGAAAAAGATAGACTAAAGAGAACCTAAAAATAAAAGTAAAATCTTGCTAGGAATCTAGCAAGTAGACCTAATAAAAAGAAATTCTAACCTAGACAATAACTATTCCCCAGGCTGCGGCACCAAAAACTTGATGCGTCGGAATTGCACCAGGCTTTACCTCTCGAGGGATCTCGATAAGCTTACAACCCCCACCAGGCAGTGTACCTGATCGTTGTAGTATAGTATAGTATAGTGACAAGTACCGGGGGATTGATCGTTCAACTTAGGAATAGTGTCGCTAGGATTAGAAAACCTAAGAACTAGGTCTAGAGGTGAGGGATGATTCTTTTTGTCTTTTTTATGTTTTATAAAAGCAAATAAAAATCTCGGGTATTGGAAGGAGTGGGCGAAATTAGTTGCTAGTCAACTAACCCAATAACTAAGATGCAATCAAAATAAAATACTAAAAATGAAAATAAACCAAATTAACTAGAGGTGTGAGCAATATATGGGAGAATTGTGTTTACTTAGATTTCACTACTCCCTAGATATCTTTTACAGGTTAATTACTTGTTACAGTTGCGTAGATGACGGATTGTATTCCTTAATACCATTCATGGGGTGGCGTACTTACTTCCCCAATCCTATAAGCTCCTACTTCACTCCTATGTCGAGCCGGCTAAGAAGCTCCTAACATGGGATCACTAGAATTAGCTCATGCATTAAATACAATCATAAAAACCTAGTACACATCGGTTCATGTTTCTTAAGACGTTCAAGCAAGTTACACAATGGAGATCTGCCTGTTTTCTTAAGCCTAACATTGAAATCATTCATCCATTACAACTATAAACAAGCAATCAACCTATAATCAACATCTAAGTTTTATTACATCTAAGCAAACACATGAAAGATCTAGCCTAGCATGTTAAAATCAAGACAAGCATAAGATATATTCAAACAACAGATAGACATATTGAATGAATGGAAAGAAGACTTATCTTAATTTTACATGAAAGCTTTCAAGGGGTGAAAACCCTTGAAAATACTGTTATAAACGACCTAGGGTTTATTAGGTTCGACCCTAGTATTCTCGACACAAGTTCCTCTCTTTAATGAATGAAAAATAGAAAAGTATATATAGATTTTGTGAGGTGACGGCGTCAAGAGTAAATGTCTGACGCCGTCATCTCGCTGCCAATAAAGTTCTCGGACTACCTAGATCTGGGTTTGACGCCGTCACGTGTAATCCTTCTTCAGGCCGCCACCAAAATAACTCTTGACGCCCTTCTTCTGACGCCTTCAGGTTTTCTCTGGGTCGTCAAGGATTTTACTCCTGACGCCGTCACATTTTCCTTCTTGACGCCGTCAGGTACTGTTCTCAGCATAGAAAATTAAGTCTTTGCCGTTTTCTTCACTTTTATGCTCCAAAAACGTTCAAAATGCTTCCTTTTCCAGAATTCATTCCCAAAGTACCTAAAATCACAAAAGGAACCATTTAGAGCAATATTTGATCAAATAAATTCAATTCCGGGTTTAAATGACCCCCTAAAAACGGTTCATTTTTCGCCTCATCAAGTCTGTAAGTATCCTAAGGGACTTAGACTATAAAAGTCACCCTCATCCTTTGTACTTCAATGTTTTTGGTGTAATACATTTTACCAGTGTGAAAAATCACTTTTATCCAAAAAAAAAAAACCAATACAACAACCACAGACACAACCAAAGTATAAAACAATTAAAGAGATACCATGATATATACTAGTTCAGGATGGGGTGTTTATACCATCCATACGTCTAGTTGCAAATCCACGACACCGATACTATTCACTAAGTATAATCCTTTCGGTGGACTATAAACCATTACAACTTCACTCCACTGATATTCCTGAATATCGATGCTAACTAAGAAGGAGCTACTCCCAATGGTATTCCGCCCTCGAAAACCATGCAAAAGAATCTTGTGATTCAACTTCCATTAAGGTCATTAAGACCACTACAACGACTTCCCACCGGAAGTATCAAACCCCAACTAGATCCCCAATGATCTGAGCTTGGTCACCAAGATACAAGACTTCAATCTCCCCAATGATCTTGGCTTGGTCACTAAGGCACAAGACTTCCCTTATAAACAAATAGAAAGAATAAGTGTGTTTGTTTATTCAACCAAGCCCTAACCTAACCTAGAGACTCGATTGTAGTAGAAAGGGTAAAGATAAGAAGACCCTCGACACAATTACAAGAATGGATTAGGTTCTTGTGATTCTTCCCTTGCAAGGAGATGTGTTCTTTCAAATGATGTTAGTGTGAAAGATTAAGAACACAAGATAGAATTAATGGATTAGAGAGAAAGAATAATGGCAAGAGGTGAGGAATACAAGAGGCAAGGGTGGGTATTTATAGGCCAAGATACCAAATGGGAATAATTTACCGAGATTGGCGCGTCGCCTGCGCGTTGGAGTGCGGGCAGCACGCCAGACTAACTGGTAAATTATTTCTTGTGGGATCATGGTCTTGTAAATATATAATCTTGTTAAACCCCCAATTTTACTTCACAAATATAGACCTTAACATTAATCATTCTAAAGGTCTACCAACTCAAATATCCATTTTGTAAAAATGTTTTATGAAGTGTTTAGGAGAAAACAATTATCAAACAGAGAAGGGTAGAAAGGATAATTGGATATGGGTAGATTAGGTATTCCTCTCATGGTATAGAAAAGAGAGAAAGAATATGCCATGAGATATTCCTTTACATGGAAATGAAGTGTAGATGTTAGAGAGGGAAGAATTTGAATTTCAAATTCAAATGGTGTGAGAGGGAGAAGTGAGAGAGTGAGGTTGGGTTAGGTTGAACCATAGTTGAGTTAGAAGAGTAACCATGGTTGGGTGAGAAGAGAGTGTGTTGAGATCAAACCATGGTTGGGTTAGAAAGGAAACCATGGTTGAGTTAAGAAGGATATCCAAGGGAATATTCCGTCCTTAGAGAAGAGGGTGAGATAAAGGGTTGAGATGAGTTTGGGTATGATGGATGGTTGAGATGAAATTGGGTGAGTTGGATTGGATGCGATTGATTGGAGCCTTGGTTTGAAATTCAAATTTGAATTTGAAAGTGAAGAGATAAGGTGATGAGTTGAATTGTGTAAGGAATATAAGATTTGATGGGATGGGGGAGCCTTGGAGGAGGATTCAAATTTGAATGTGTGATAGGAGTGAGTTGGCTAGTGTGTGAGGGAAAAAAGGGTCTTTTTTTTTTTTTTTTTTTTTTTTGGTAAAGGGGAGTAATCAGGGAGGAAAGGGTTGTGAGAGGAGTGTGTGTAATTTGAAAATATGGATGTTGGAAATGTAAGGATAGGATGTGATGTGTGTAAGGATGGATGTGATGGGGAGCCTTTGGCTTGGATTCAAATTTGAAGGTGTTGTGAGTAAGGTAGTGTGAATAAGAGAGTGTATGTGTGTGTTTGTGAGAAAGGTTTATTTGGTTTTGAAATGAAGGGTTGGATGAGAAAGATGGAGACGTGTTGAAATCCTAGTGGTTGAAAGGGAATGTTGTGAGGAGAATGTTTTGAAAATTTAGTGTGGGAATGAAGGGGACAAGAAATACACAAAGTACAAGGAATTTAAGAGAATATCGGGGATAAGATTTGAGAGGATTTTGAAATGGTTGGAGGATTTGTTTGGAATGAGGAATAATTAAAGGACTGATTATGGGTTAATCATATTGTCATTAAGGAAGAAAAGAGTTGACAATTATGACTAAGGATTAAGAAAAGGAAGAAAAGAGTTGACAATTATGATTAAGGATTAAGAAAATCAAAAGTTACTTATAATCTCAAGTAACTCAACTTATAGAATTCATAATCACATAACTCGTGAGTTTCCACGACTCGACGTACTCAATAATCACCTTGATGCAAACAAGCTAAGTGCTTTGCATGATTGTAAAGCATATCCCACACGGGAAAGGATGCGTTTATGCAAAGGGACCTTAGACTTAGTTTGACTAATTAGGGAGTAAATCTGTTACGTAATTAGAGAAGAAGTAAGCACGGGTTATGACCATATGAATACTGTCACTTGATGTTACCTGAAATATATAAGCTCCCTAGGTTTTGAAAAGCTTTGGCTAGAGGCAAGAGTTTAAAATACTTGAGTTGGCATTTTCCTGAAAATGGGTGTTTGAAAACTTGGATCTCTCTAATTCTAAAACTCGTTTCGAGTGTTCTCACTTAAGCACAAAAAATATACATACCTGTATTGAAAGATCCACATTTGTCGAGTAAGGGAAAAACCGACTTTCAGAATTCATCCCGAGCAAGATAGTAGCCTGGCATGTCGCCTGCGCATTGGAGGGCGGGCAGCGCGCCAGGAGCAAACATTCTTTCGGGAGAATTTTGGCTATCGTTTGTTATTTTATGTGTTTCGAAGGTTTATTTGTTATCATCTAAACATAAGGAGATCTTGTCAATGTTGTCCTAACAAGGTCCACATCAAGATCTCTAATTTTAGAAGATTTAGGGGATATCCTTTTTATTAACGATCGAAACATCCCATGTCTGAGACCCAACACGGAAGCTTTTTATTTAGATATCCCCGGACTCGAATTTGGCCATTTTAGATATTATTGAGCACATTAATTGTTCCTCTGCCTTTTTGAAGTCTCAGTCAACGGGAGCGAATCGTCAAGAAACAGAAAACTTTTATGGCTTTTGATTATTATTAACTTGTTACTTCCACCTTTTGAACAACCATGACAACAGGTGTGAACCGTCGGGACATAGAGTCTTATTATGGCTTCGGTTTTTCATAATTTCACATAATTAGTTGCCAAACCTGAGTCCTACAGCTTTATGACAATAGAGACAATAGCATGTACTATCAGGAATCGGTTGTCTATTACACCATAACACTGGCAGTACCTTGATGTGTACTCAACTTTCATAAGCAAGAGTTTTCTAAGGAATGAGAAAAAACTAAATATTGCCAAAACCTAATACCTTTAATTATTTAGAGAAATTTTTATTTTTTGTGTGTTTCAATCTTATGGGAGTAAAAAGTCACAAATAACTTCGATGAGCTCTAAAGAGATCTAACTACTCCACATTTAGTAATCTAACTTATAAACAACTCTATCATTTTCTTCGCAAATCTAAAATCTTAAATAATAAGATCCGCGAATGCTTAGTCAATTAATCAAGCCATGCTTATATAAAGTCAATTATGAGAACTTGCAAACTGTTAGAAAGAATTAGCGTTTTATAGCCCCTTGTATAAAAGACTAGCAAAAGCTTTTTAGGATTATAAAGCTTAAGGGAACAAGCTAGAGCTCAACACGCCCGTTCAAGTCAAAATTTTATTCTTACTCTAACCAACGGAAAGTCAACAAGGTGTCAAAACACTTATTATATTTTTGCAAATTTTTCATTTTTTCTTATTTTTTTATCACATTTTTGTGGAAAAACGGGGTTGCGAGAGTAAACGGCAAAGAAAATGCAAGGTCAAATCAAATCGAAAGATTACCCCATGATGATGTCAAATAATCCTGATATTTAAGTGTCAATTTCCCCCTATATGCTCATTTATTCTACTTATATTATGGATATACTTTGATTTATTTACATTTTGTATCCAAGCTACGAATGAGCATAAGGAGCTAAAGAGACGAGGAATTTGGAAAGAACATGCAAGATAGACAAATTATAGTATGCTGGAAGAAGCTACGGTGTAACATCATCTCTCAACTACGCCGTAGCTAAGTATTCAAGTATGGAGACCAAAGTTAACAAATTCAAGTTTTCAAAGAATCCTTCGAATGGAAGGCTACGCCGTAACGCTACTATCGAACTACGGCATAACATCAACTATGTGAGTAATCCAAGATCCAACAATTGAGCTACAACATGACACACTTGAAGACTACGGCGTAGAAGAAACCCTAATTTTGGAGATACGGCGTAACACTTCATCAACTACGTTGTAACCATCACATCTAGATAAGATTACACTAGCTACGACATAACACATTTCTCAGTTACGCCGTATCTCTGATCGGGCCTATAAATATAACTCTAATTTCTGCATTTGTCGTAAAACTTTCTCACACACAAAGTCAGAGATTGTTGGGAGCTTTTAGTAGGCCCTTCTAAAGTAGCACACATTTTTAAACATCATTTCGAGTGTTCAATCTAATATGATTTTTTAATCAACTCTGGTGCTAGCCTAATTAGGATTCCTGTAACCCCCGGTACTTTTTTCTAAAACCTATTACTAGCCAAATATTTATTTTCGTACCTGAGACACATTAAAACTTTTATTTTTTGATTATTTGGGCTTGAGAAACGTAAGATATATTAGAAACAAGAACTTTATTCCTTGATTGACTCAGCACAACCTAGAACACTCGAATTGTATTGCATTTGCAAAATTATTTGAATTATTTTGAGTTTCGGAAAAACTCTGAAGTTTATGCTCGATTTTATTGGAAAAATTATTTTGTGAACAATGGCGCAAGTTTCGTAAATTTTCAAGTCCGTTTGCTATGTCGTTTGGACCTCGGAGCGTATATCGTTAGAAGTTTATTACATTGGCAACTTTGGTCCCTCAATTACCCACTACATTCTACCTTATACGTTCTTTTATTACCAAACACACCCTATACTTTTTCCCACATATATATACCCCACTACACCCATTTTTCTCTCATTTTACAAATAATAAAAACACACACCTCATCCAAACTCTCTCTCTCTCTCTCCCTCCCTTGAAGAATCGGGCCGCCCCTCCGCCGAACAGCAGCATATTCCGGCTGCCACCTCGCCGGAAAATTTTCCGGCCACCTTTTTAATACACCGATTAATAGATCCGGCTTCCCCCGACACCCACGTACCACCCCGGTACCCCAAACCTCCTTTACGCGCCACCACCATCACCACAGCCGACATCCCGCCACCACCGACGGTCACCACCACACCCCGCCGCCATCCTACCACCGGTAAACCACCACCCCGCCGCCCTTTTCTTTATTTTCTTTTTTATTTTTAAAACCCTGATTTTTATTTTTAATAGAATCCGATTTTTATATTAAATCTTTTATCAAAATGTTTTAATATTGTTTTGAACTCAAAAACTTGTGTGGGATTCTTTTGGTTCTCGTTTGACCCGACTCGGCCGCGACTCGGATGGACTCACCGAGTCAACTCGTGACTCGGTGAGGGTCTTGGTGATATTCTTGTTGTTGTTTAATGATTGTGACGAGGGGAGTATATTTCTTGTGTTTGATTGATATCGAGGGTCCGTTTGGTTTGTTTGTGGCTCGGCAGCCGAGAACCACCACCACCGAGCCATGGGTGGTGGTAGGGGATGGTATTATATTTTTGTTGTTGATATTTTGGGTGTTTGGATTAGTTTAGGTAGTGTTTGGATTGGATTTGGATCGGATTTGGTTGTTTGGTTTGAGCCGAGGAGAAGGTGAGGCTCGGGTTTGGATTTGGTTTAGTTTCGGGTTTATTTTTATTTGACTTGGGTTGATTTTTGGAGTTATAGTTGTTATTGTGGCGATTATTTTGAGTATCGGTTTTGTTACTAAGTCTCGGAATATATTACTTTTATATATAAACGGTAAATAATAAAACGGATAATAATATATATGAAATCTAAAATGAAATTGTTATAGTTAAGTGGATTAATATTAAACATATTTCCATTCTTACGACATTGTGAGCTTGAATTGAACGTATTGGATTTACGGCCTTGGTTATTTGGATATTACGGACCCTTTGGTACACGAGACGGGAGGGTACGTTAGGCCTGTAAAGATCTTAACGTACCTCGAACCCGAACAAATACAAAATGGTCGATAAAACCTAAACAACTAATGGACTACGCGAATGATATATCCAATCATATTTATATATAGATACCAACATTGTTTAAAAATAAAGAGTCGTTGACTCGGGAAACATTATATAAACGGACAGGTCATGCCGAAATTTTATAAAATTCTTTACAAACTTAAATCATTTTACCAAACATTATTATTATTTCAAAACCCTTTTATTTCAACATTATTTTGGGAAAACGGGTAAAATCCGAGACTTGTTGTTTACGTGTTATTATTTATTTTTATTTGAGTGTGTCTTCTATTTTTATTTCTTTTCATTCCATTTCTTTTCGACGACTTTCTTCGAGGAGTTCTTTCGTCTTTCTTGCGTATTTGGTCGTTTCGCCAACTTATTTCTTTTCTAACTTTCTTGTCACCCACACGAGACTTTACGAACACTATTTCTTTCAAATGCCATTGTATTTACAAAACTTTTACTCAAGCATTGTTTATTGAGATATTCGAGTATAGTTCTGTGTTATGCCATTTATATTGACTAGGTTGTGCTGAGGTTCATTTGCTGTGACGCATTATTGATTTGTTAATATATCTCGTTTCCTGCTACTGCTATTGTTAAGGTGTGATTCATAGCCCCGCTTTTTATATTTTAATTGTTTATAAACCCATGGGGTGAGACACATGCTTTAAATGTTTTCTGAGCACAAGTATTTTTGGTATGCTTTTACTGAATGATATATATATTCCTGACAATGTGCTAAGTAGCTTGTCTTGCCAGAAAGACCCTCAGATCATGAGCCATTAGTCACTTGCTAGTGAACGCGAACTTAGTTTATAGGCCTATAGGATTAACCATCCCGCCCGGTTGTCAAGGGTTTGGCAACACGGGTGTACTACTTTCGATTTTTCTGGGTATTGGCAAGTACCCGGCCTTGGGGGCACTTTATATTATGAAATTCCGCGGTTATTGTTTATGTTAGTACAAAGTTACTGACGATTGGTTTGGTTAACGTTTGTGTGTCATGAGCTTAGTACCATCAACCGTATGTATGCATGTATTGCCTCTACATATTGGGTGTTACCTTGATTTCCCTAGTATTTGCATTTGTTGCTTATGTCGAATGACTAAAACCTTGTGCTCAACTTATTATTTTAAACCTATGGATTACACTCAACCTTTGTGTTGACTTTTAAGCATGTGTTTCTCAGGTACTACTACTAATTAGTTTTGGAGCTTTATGACATGGGCTTGGTGGAGTGGCAAGGTCGATGGAGTCTTTCTGTCAAGGCAGCTTTATTATCTTTATTGATTGGTTACTATATCTCGTTTCCTGCTATTGCTATTGTTAAGGTGTGATTCACAGCCCCACTTTTTATATTTTAATTGTTTATAAACCCATGGGGTGAGACACATGCTTTAAATGTTTTTCTGAGCACAAGTATTTTTGGTATGCTTTTCCTGAATGATATATATATTTCCTGACGATGTGCTAAGTAGCTTGTCTTGCCAGAAAGACCCTCAGATCGTGAGCCATTAGTCACTTGCGAGTGAATGCGAACTTAGTTTATAGGCCAATAGGATTGACCATCCCACCCGGTTGTCAAGGGCTTGGCAACGCGGGTGTACTACTTTCGATTTTGCTGGGTATTGCCAAGTACCCCGCCTTGGGGGCACTTTATATTATGAAATTCTGCGGTTATTGTTTATGTCAGTACAAAGTTACTGAAGATTGGTTTGGTTAACGTTTGTGTGTCATGAGCTTAGTACCATCAACGGTATGTATGCACGTGTTGCCTCTACATATTGGGTGTTACCTTGATTTCCCTGGTATTTTCATTTGTTGCTTATATCGTATGATTAAAACCTTGTGCTCAACTTATTATTTTAAACTTATGGATTACACTCAACCTTTGTGTTGACTTTTAAGCATGTGTTTCTTAGGTACTACTACCAATTAGTTTTGGAGCTTTATAACATGGGTGTGGTGGAGTGGCAAGGTCGATGGAGTCTTTCTGTCAAGGTAGCTTTATTATCTTACTATCTTTATTTTCATATCATTCGTAAAACCTTGGTGTGTCTTAATTATTTCCGCTGCTAAACTTTGTTAAATGTTTTCCGCTGCTAAACTTTGTTAACTTTCCGCTGCAAACTCTATTTTACTTTTTCCGCTGCTACTTTGATTTAAGAGTCCTTGTACTCTAAACGGTTTATAATTCGAATGATATATTTTGCACCATTTATAAACGTCCTGTGTTGTGGTCGTTAGCTATAAATGTGCTTGGTTTCTATTTGCGTAGTGCCCCCAGCATGTCAGCTGCCGTATTTTGAGTTGGGGTTGCTACAGAATGGTATCAGAGCACCGTTTATAGAGAACAAGCTCGCACTCAACTATAAAATTTTTCCTGGAGTCAAAATGTTTTGAGACAGAAAGCCGACAGCCCTCCGTGCCACTTCGCGCCCTGGTATTCTGTTAAACCTTACGTATATATATGTTTTATATTGAGATTGGTTTGGACTTTTTCCACTATCATGCTTTGGCTTATAAAATGGTTTTCCGCGAAAATTTGGCTAGAATTTTTATGTTTCCTTATACTCTTGTAGAGTATCATGTCTGTCCCGGTTCCCCGTGATCAGGTTCCAGTCCCACCCGTTGTTGACCCATTGCCTTTAGGAGATGATGTTGAGTTAGATGTTGATGTTGATGTTGAGTTGGATGTTGATGTTGGTTTGGATGATGAGGTAGGTTTAGAGGATGATGTTGATATTGAGGATGATGGAGATGAGGATGATGATGATGAGGAGTTTATGGAGGAGGATCAGGATGTTCCCCCGCCGCCTTCGCCTGTTGTGTCGGATGTGACTTATGAGTCGAATATTTCTGAGGCATTAGGATACGCGCTTGAGACTGAGGTTACTTCTACGCACGAGATTGGTGAGTCATCGGCCATAGCCCGTTTTACTCCGTCAGAGCTTAGAGCTACTATGAGTCGTCTGAGGCAGGATGTAGAGTGGTGTATGAATAGTCATAAATGTATCACTAGGCGTATGAGTGATAGGCAGTTTGAGGTTGCAGGATTGAGGAGAGAGGTTCAGGATGATAGGAGAGCTGCCGGAGAGATGTATATAGAGCTTCAGAGGCAGGTGGAGAGGTTGAGTTTGTTGGAGAGGATGAGTGTTGCATTTTAGGAGCATATGGATTCTTTGGATAGGAGGATGATAGAGGTTGGGAGAATGGCGAGACAGTTGTCTCAGACAGAGTTGTATGCAGGAGATGATAGTCGACACTATCGTACTAGTATCAGTGAGTTATGGAGTGAGTTGCATGAGATGCAGAGACAGGCCTACGCAGAGAGGATGACCCGCCTTAGGTCTTATGACAGTATTGATGTGATGGCTATGTATGGAGATCGTTCAGGAGATCAGTGATGGGATCATTTATAGTAGTTAGTATCTTAAAGGTAGTTTACCTAGTATATGCTAAACTGAATTCTTCAGTTGGTAGATTTTATTCGAAACTTGTACTTGTTTTGCATATCTTGTAAGACCAATATCAAGTATGAAATCTATGATGTATTATGGTGATGTACTATTAGTGATGTTGACTCATGCTATATTATGATTTTATTCATGTGACAATGCTTTATCTTGCGCTATGATTCTGACACGTTAATCAAATACTTACAAGTGTTGTGCTTTGTATTGATTGATAGAATTATGCCTCCTAGGAAAATGACCCCTGCTACTATTCAGCAGATGATTGATGAGGGTGTTGCAGTAGCGCTTGCCAGGCAAGCAGGTGTTCCTCAAAATGCTGGACCGGCTAGAGCTCAAGCTGTTCCCAACAACCATTTTTGCACTTTTAAGGAATTCATGGATTGTAAGTGATAAGTGCTCAAACACTCATCATTTTTGGTCAAATCTGAGTTGCAAAACATTTAAAAAGACTCAAAAATGCATCAAAATACTGAAAATATTCCAAAATTGTGTTTTATATGTTTCAGATGCAAAATGAGTAACAGATGAAAAACGAACAATGTTTGCAAAATTGGCAGTTTCAGTCCCTCAACTTTCAAAAATTGGCAAAATAGTCTCTGAGCACTTATTTTAAAATAAAAGTCACCAAAGGTCCTTTTGAAATCATAAGTTGTCATATTTAGTCTTTTGGTGAAAAATTTCAAAAGTTTTAAGAATTTACAAGTTTTTTTTTTTGGGTAAAAGGGCTTAACCCTGGCAAAATGCATTAACCAAAAAACGTTTAAGTACAACGGATGAGAGTGAATCTCTCATCTCGGCCCGTTACATGGGCAACTTACAAGCACCTAACAGCAACAACCAAACAAAAGACATAAGAAAGACAAACCAATCCTATGACCTACCAAACCAAAAACATTACTTTCTACCACGACCTAGGAGATTAATATCATACATGTCACAAAATTCAGCCAAGTGTCCTGGTAGATCATAAACTTGAGCAGCGTATTCATCAGACATAAAATCTTCAAGATCATCGCCGCCACCACCTGAAGCAAGATAACTAGAAGTCACCGGCTCCAAAACCTCATCTTCATCACTATCCGAACAAACCACAGCCCCTACCTTAGTGAATGGATTAGTTAACTTAGTAGCATCAATCGGAGGAGTAGAAGAAGAACTAGGCTTATTACTACCACTTGAGTGAGATCCAACCTTGTCCGCTACCTTATTACTACCACTTGATCGTTCCAAATCAGCCTCACCACTAGAAATACCGCTTGCTGCACCACTCGAATGAGATCCTACCTTTTCCGCTACCGTATTACTAACACTAGGACGTTCCAAATCAGCCTCACCACTAGGGATAGCATTTGATGCACTAGGAACATCATTCACATCAGAATCTTGCGCATCAAGAACCCCAAACGCGTTAGACGTAGGCACAGACGAACCGCTTGAATTAGCCACTTTAGAAGAAGCAGCATCTTGAGTCTTATTCTTTGCAACATAAACTTTCTTTTTAGGAGCTAGTGTAGGCCCCTTACTCATATTAATACCACTTGACAACTTCTTACCTCTACCTTTAGCTTTCCGAGTCTGAACTTCCTTGAAACCATCATCGGTCTCTTCGAACGAAGTAGTGGGAACAACATCAGCATCATTAGTACGGGCAGGCTCCTTAACACTCTTTGGACAACCATTGCGGTCATGCCCAAACACATTACACCTTGAACAGTGAGGAGGCTTCCATTCATACTCAACCTTGATGCATGCAGAGATAATACCAATATCATCCTTCTTAGGTATAGCCATAGTAACCTCATGCTTTAATTCAGATTCGGAAGATATTTCCACTAACGCACGAGCATAGCTAATACGGCCCCAAGAATCAAAACACATTGAGCTTGTAAACGCGTCCAACATAATCGGTTTACCAACCTGAGTAGCAATCAAACTCAAACCATCTTCAGAATAAGCAAGCAATGGCACATTGTGCAATTTGATCCACACGGGTAGTTTAGTAACCTCACTCTTAGTCAGCGACACATCAGGAGTCCATTTGGTAAGAATCAAAGGTGAATTACGAATAATCCAAGGACCCCGTTGCATCACGTTATCAACACCCTCTTTAGAAACAAATTTAAAGAGGAAAACCCCATCATCATTTTTCATAACTTTCTTCAAACCAAACTTACCCCACGTATTAGTGACATAGTTTTGAACCAACGGAAAGGCAATATTCTTTCCAACAAAGAAACCAACAAGAGTATTGTCATAACGGTTCAAAACACCCTCCATTGCAGCCTTTGGAAGAAAAGTATCATGGTTCTCAATGCGCACCTCATTCACCAAAGACCGAAAATTAACCTTCCTAGTTACCCTTTCCGGATTCACCACATTAGCAAAAGAAGTAGGACCACTCATATTAGCACTTGGGTTTAATTCAGAAACATTAGAACTATCACCCACGTTATTAGAACCAGCAACATTAGAACTATCACCACTAGCCTTTAAAACCTCCTCCACATTAGTACCATGCTTCTGAGTTTTCAAAGCCTCACTAGAACTAGAAGTAGATGTAGTAGTACTTTGCACATTAGTGCCACTCGAACCACCCGAACAGTTCAAAGACGAAGACGCCATATTAGCAATATCCCTATCAAGTTTATTCATAGCATCCTCAAAATGCTTATTCGCGTTGGCAATTAATTGCTCCACAATAGGCTGTGGAGAAGCATTAGGCTGTTCCGTAGCACTCGGTTGATCCAAAGCATTCAAATCATCCATAACATTTTCCTTATTCACAAAATCAGCCACCTTTACCTCAATACTCCCATTCGAATCAGTAGCATCAAGTGAAACCGGCTTGACTTGTGCAATAGTCGAATTAGGAGTATGTGTATCCATCAAATCAGTTTGTACGAAAGTACCATCAACATCAATTGGAACCGACTCCTCTTGATGTGTTGCAACAACCCTAACATCTTTCCTAGGCTGAGTAACACCGGCGTCCTCAACCACATCTCCTTTCAATCGTTTCATACGAGCATCTAACTCTCCAACATCAATACTAGGAGTGTTAGCAGCCTTCTTAGCAATTTTAGGACTCAAAAAACCCCTATTCATCTCTCAACAACCAGCAGAAAACTAAACAACCGAACAATAATCGAACAGCAAAGCATGCGAACCAAATAAAGAAAATAAAACCCTAACAGAAAGTTAGGGTTTTTATACGTTACGCTTCAATGATCACCGT
This sequence comes from Artemisia argyi, assembly GCA_030686995.1. Taxonomy (NCBI): domain Eukaryota; kingdom Viridiplantae; phylum Streptophyta; class Magnoliopsida; order Asterales; family Asteraceae; genus Artemisia; species Artemisia argyi. The sequence continues at coordinate 84,516,355 of CM060678.1, read as the reverse complement.
CCCTAGAGTTTCAATTTTGTCAAATTTGGTCCCTGGTGGAATATTTTGGAAGAAAATGTCAACAATGGTCCCTGAAAAGCCACAAGTGTCAATTTGGGTCCTTGGAATGAAAGTTTGAAGAAATTGCAATTTGGTCCCTCAAGTTTCAAGAAATGGCAGTTTTAGTCCCTGAAGGACAAAAAGTGAAAAATCTCATTTATTTACCTTGGACTATGAAAATTTGACAAATATTACCCTTGGATAAGTTTGGAACAGTACCTAAACCTACCCCCAACTTTTCAGTAATTACAGTTATGGTCCTTGTGATTTATTCTACACCAAATGGACCCTTTTTATTATTAAACCCAAATACAAACCAATCCACCCAACCCCAAGCCCATTTCCACTACCTAAGCCCAAATCCAAAAATAATAAAAACCCCACCCAGGGTTAACCCACGGTCAAACTGGTCAAATGACTAGTCAAACCTCACCTCCTTCTTCCCCCGTTTTCCTGCAATCGTGTCTCCCCCCTCCTCCCTCACCTTCTCACCTTTTCACTAACCTTCATTAATACCTTTCACCAACCAAACCAACCCCCTCCTCATTTATTACATCCCAACTGCCAAACCAACCCCCACCCAATTGCACTTTCCCTGTTTTCCTGCCAAAACCCATTCAAGGGTCAGGATCAAATCCCAAGCATCCAACAGCTCAAAATATTTGTGGGAATGAGAAAGAAGGTCACCCTGGCCTATTTAAATGAAGAAAAAAGAAGAAAGGGACAGTAGTTAGAGTAGAATAGTATTAGTATAAATTAGCTTGTTGAATTAACTTAATTACCTAATTTTATTGTAATTTCTAGCTTAAAAACTTTGTCTTGAGTATTTCCAGTGTATTTCGATTTTAGTTCAATCATTAAATTCAAGGTCTCAATTCTAAGTTCCAAATTTGTATCTTTCAAGTAAAAATCCAAATTATTGATAAGGTGTTAAAAGTTGTTGTTTATTGTTTGTTTAAGCTTCTTTCAGTTCATGTATATGCTTTCTAACGTTCTCAAAACATTTGAGACAGTCTAAGACATTAAACTCAAAAATACAAAAAAAAAAAATTAGAATTATATAAGTAATAAATCAAAAATCAGGAAAGAGGATAAAGGAAGCTGAGCAGGGTAGCCTTTTGCCTTGAAATGGTTTTAGTGGCTTATTGGTAAGCTATTAGGAGTGTTCTCAGTCTTGGGTTCTTTGGTTATAAGCTTGAAGACATTTGTAAGCTAAACTTTAATTTTTGCTTATTACTGTATAACTGCTCTTTGTGTACTTATTCATGTTGTTGTGTGCTTATTAGGTGTAAATTAGTAATAGTGTAGCTTAAAATCAAGTCCTGGCCCATTAGTTTTCTTTTGATCTTAAAATTTTAAGTCAACTGTCAATTGTGGCCTTTTGTAGAATCATAAGTATTTGTGGTTTAGGCTTATGTTTCTGTATTTATTTAAGTTTATTTAATCATAATAAGTTATTATAAATCAACTTCATGGTCTAATTATCTCTTTAGCTTCAAAAATCACAAAATTATATACATTAAGGAGTGTTTGGGGTTTGCTGATGTGATAGTGCTCTGGCTTGTTTCTGTGTTTGGTTGTGACATGTAGCTTTAGGTTTATTTAGGTCAGGGAAGTCATCAAATATTTAGGATATTCATCAAAAAGGTCAAAATCCTAGTTGGATTTCATTTCCTTGCCCACTGTTAAGGTTCAGGGGTGGTAATTCCACCCTATCAATGCATAAGTAGATGTTTAAGCATAATTTAAGTTACTTGTAGCTTATTTCAACACAATGAATCAATAGGATCAATTAGAAACTCATAGAAGTCAAAGTTTCAAGTTCAAGCAAAAAGTCAAATTTGCCTTTGTTTAGAAATCCCATTTTTTGTCGGAATTGTTGTGATTTTTGTGTTTAGTTTTAGGATTTGTGCTTCACACATATTGAAATACCCCAGCTAAACTCTGGATTCCCACAACCATTTTATTTTTGCAATTTTTCTTGAGATCCCCATATCCTCCCAAACACAGCTGCAAGGGGTGTTACCTCCCCTGCTGCAGTAGCACTACCTTGCTCATCCAACTTCTGTGGGCCCCATATAAATAAGTGTTGGAACTGATTTACGAATATAGAGTATTGTAAGTTTAAAAAATATATATGTGTATACTTCTACAAGTACCTATATATGGTTTAGAAGGAATCTATATGAGAATCCACTCTAATGACATTGTGACCGGTTATAAGTGTTATGGCTCATGTGATTAACTTTGCATTATGGTTTTATGAAAATTCGAAAATAAAAAAAAAATGTTTTCTTATTTATGAGAGTTAATTGCATTGGTGATTATCAATAAATGACATGTGATTTATTTAATGAGAAAGTATGTGTGATTTGTGGTCCTAATATCTACGTAGTACGGAATATAACTTGTTAGTTTTTCAAGTTTGTATGTGTATCCAACTTGCTTCGTATAGTTCAATTGCATGTGAAGTATTACGGAAAAGAAACGGTTTGGTTTTAGATATTAATGTGTAACATGAAATAATAAAGTCGATCACTAATTGTATGATTATGAGACTGCTCTAAATGCTTCATTCGATTATGTGACCACTTATACTATTTTCGTTTCATGTATGACATTGTATTTTGATTTATGTCAACGAAATCGATGTGATACTTCAGTTGCTTGAAAATGTTTTATAAAGCAGTTTGGTTGAATCCTTGTAGTGGTGCTAGTTTGTGTAACTAGTAAAGGTTTCATGACGGGATATCGGGATTAAACTCGTTATGGTGAAATACAAATTTTGGAGTCATTTGGAATCCAATATACATGTTGTTACATCTACGCATTCGTGGGAAAATGCATTGTCTGCATAGAAATGCATTTTTTTTGCCCAACTTTGGTGTTATGCGTAGCTAAGGTATCAAACTTGATTTCTGAAAGTTTGAGTTTAAATGGGTGAACCGTTTGGTCACAAAGTATTTTGGTACATCAATTCAGTTTCGACTGGTATGTTGTCACAATCGCAATGTCGTGGAAAATTGTGTTTTTCGCATGGTAACAAATGAGTTTTGCACCCAATTTTTCCCCCCGGTGATTAGGTAACAACGAAAAATCTTAAACTTGATTGGGAAATAAAAATGTTGAGCTTAAACGAAAGAATCAGATGATCGCCGTTTGTGTTTTAGTACAACATTTTTTTCCATGCGGCTTATATTTTTTTTTTGTGCTAATATTTGTGTTGATTGGATTTTGTTTGGTACAACATTTTTTTTGTTGTTATAATACAAAATTATGTGATTTTTTATACAATGTTCAATGCAAAATTGTTTGTTTCATTTGGAGCAAAATATAGTGGCAAAGTAGTGCCTATTTAAAGTTGTTTGGTGCGGTTTTGTGCAACTAATTTTGTAACATGAGAATAAACAAGTCGCTCGATTTTGTATCGAATATTGGAAGTTTGAATGTTGCAAATATTTTGTTGTGAATATTGGTGCAAATAATCAAACTATTTGTTATTCTAGAAAGATGAATAATCGTCAAGACTTGTTATTAACTCATATTGCTAATACTCGAACGGTTTGTCATTAAGTAAGAAATGACTATGTGTTGAATATAACCGTGTAGGACATTATGAAATGTCAAGAAATAACACATATAGATGACAACAAATTATGTTAGTTTATATAACTAACTTGAACCGTGTGATTGTCATCCAATGTGAGACATTGTCCATTTGCTAAGTTGGACATATTGTGATTGTGAGAAATGATTACACATTGATTTTATGTGATTATATTCTCATAGAAAAAATTGTGATAATCATATAATGATACGAGATTAAATGTGATTATATATATAATTACAAGTGAATTGGAATGACATGTTATAAGTGTAGGACTTACACATATAACTTATGGGATCCTCCTAAAACATGTGTGGTTAAGGTGGTGATTTGTCTAAAACAAGAATGTTAGTAGATGAAGCTATGAGTAATCAGAATGATGCATCTTCTGTCATACGCTTGATTCCATGGTCTACAGCATGCTAGATTTGGAATCTGTTAATTATGATATGGAAAATAATTAACATAAGACATTCAAAAAGTGTGGATACACTAGTATGAAACTTGTGAGATGACAAATTACTAATGATCATGGTGTCATATCCATGTGAGAAAAAAAAATCTTATAAACATGATTAATATATTGAAAGGGATAACCTTTTTATAAAATTCTTGAGATAAATTCCATGTGGGGGATTCCGGCCTAGCTAGAGTTCAAAAGGACATCAACAAACATGAAGTTCTTGCCTATTTGGAATACTCAAGAATTACTTGGAGCATGATATACTTAAAGAGTTGAACGAAACACAAATTTGTACAAACATATCATGTTGATACGACGACTACTCTCGGCATTGGTTATCTCTATCGACAATGTGAAGTCATAGAATAACATTTGCGGATCTGCTTGTGAAATGCTAAAAGTGAGAGTTAGTTAGCAAGTCGTGAAAAAGGAATGGGACTAAAGCCCTTGAAAAGTTTATACGAAGGAAAACCAAACCCAGCTGACTGGAGATCCCAAGATCTGGGTTCAATAGGACAACCTAATCGTATAAACTGAGGTCACTGTGGGGGAGTAATAAACTCCACATTTATTTAAGGGAGTTGGTAAACTTCCTAGTCCATTCCTATAACAGTGACAATATGAGGTTAAGCATATGGCTTTTAATGATTAATCGAGAATCACCTATGTGAGAGAGAAGTGGGGTCGCTTCTAAGGGAATTGTGGGGGCGCAATTCTTAACAGCTCTCACAGAACCAGGCGTTGTAAGCATACTATCTCGGCTATTACTTGCTGCTACTACCTACTACCTTTGGATGGAACGCAATTCTAGGCTTTTTAAGCATAAGAAGGCTAAGGTGGATGAAGTGGTTCAAGTTATTGTCTCTACCATTCGGTTGAAGTTGGTTAGCTTCAAATTCAAGAAGTTGACCCCTCGGTCTCGTATGCTGTTGGATACATGGAAGATTCCAAGTGCTTGTTATTTTCACGAGGGGAGTGCCAGGTAAGGGTTGTACTCTTTTTCCCTACTCCAAGGTTTTTCCCTTTGGGTTTTTCTTGGAAAGGGTTTTTAAGGAGGCAGACTTCCTGGGTCGCCTTGCTCCCTTCGTGCTTATGGATGGAGGCGGGACGTTCGCTTGATTCAAGATTCTTCTTGTTTTTATACCTAGTTAGGTGCTTGTATTATTGCTAGGTTGGTGTTTATGGCATGTCATAAGCACTAGTTTATCAAGCTTTTTGCTTGAGGTTAATGTGGTACCTCAGCCACATTCCATTTGTACTTAACGATTTTTTGGTTATATATTTACCGGGGTTAACCCCTTTACAAAAAAAAAAAAAGTTCATGACCATAATGAACATAACTATGAGAACCAAAAAGTGTCAAGGAGATATTTGTGTGAATATATATTATCGTCTCCACAAACAGCGGACAGTTCAAAGACATCGAGTTCTACTGGCTGCTAGGAGTCTAAGTATATTTCACAAGGAAAGGTTCAAAGGGTAACACCTACCTATCCTTTGCAAATATCAACTGCAAAACTCTATTACAATTTCGTGTCGTTGAATTTTGTTTCCCGTCATCAATTTCATTCATGTGGGGGATTGTTGGAAAATTATGGTCAATTTTTTGAGTTGAATGAGAATTGATGTTGTCATCATGTGTACTAATGTGAATTGAAAATAAAATTAATTTGGGGTTTTATTTTCATTCATGAGACATTAGTAATATTAATTATGTTAATTATTGTGACCGTTTTTCCTTTCATTCCTACCCCTTTAAATTGAGACATCTCTTCTCATTTCTACACTGACGAGAAATTAACACCAAGAAATATACTATTCCTCTCCTTTTTGTCATCATTTATATTTCTTGTATATCCGGTTTGTAATAGAGGGAAGGCACATTTTTGGTTCGCCTTGATAACCCGTTTGTGCTAACGGGGTTATCTGTTGTTGTTGTATCCTGGGAGATAGACGTCTATGATTTCTCAAGCACCGTGGAGAGGACGAATCTGTCTTAAGGAAAGTGTGAGCATTACACGCCTCAACATTTTTTCTTGTTTGTGTTTTGAGTCTCCACCTCCAAAGATTTACGGTATCATTTCTTTACACTTTTATGTTTCATGCCATTGTTTATTTGTCTCTAATAGCAATACGTTCCATATATACAACAATCTTAAGACATTTGATAATTTGACTAAAGGCACATAACGTTTTAGTTTTTCTTTGAGAACACATTATCACTAATTTCAAAGCTTGTAGCAGTTTTTTTTTCAAATAAAATACCACCTTTTTATAGCAACGTGGTTCTCTCTTCAGAAAACATTTCAATATTTAAAAAAATTTCTCCGAACAGCTCTAATAGCAAAAATACGCTTGGACACCACAGTGGGTCCCACAAGCTCTTCTTTGGTTCTTTAGATAGATTTTCCGGCTGACTTGCCTCATCCATGGTTGTTTTTAGCTTAAGCTCCTTTGCCCCTAGCTTAATTGCCCTTTCAAATTTGTCCCATTTATGTGTGAAGACTTGGATTTGGAAGTTCTTATAGCTTTTTGGCTTATATAGGGTGCTTATTTGGTTGATTTGGCTTACTTGCTATCCACCTCATCTGTCTCCACCATAATTTACCCTTGTGGGCCCCCTGTAGCTTATTTTATGCTTTTCCTTGGCTAGTTTGACCAAAAGTCAAACTGCCAAGGCCTTTAAGCCCTATTCAGCTTATTTTTAAGCATCTTCAAGTTTGTTTTTGTTAAAGTTGTTTGTTTTTAGTGTTAAATTAGTTTAGAAAAAGAAAAACTAGAAAAATCATATTTAAAATTAAGTGATAGTTTCTATTTAATATAATTTAGCTTTTTAATTTTCCTTTTTGCTTATTAATAAGTATTTCTACATTTTTATATTTTTCTTAATTGTCTTTTATATTAAAGTATTTTCATAAATTTTTCCAAAATTTTATATTGTCATTTAGTATTTATTAGATTTAATATTAGTTTTATTAATCATTAACTAATATTTAAGTATTAAATAGCATAATTAGTTTTTATCAAGTAATACATTGTTTTTATATTTTTCCTAGCTTTTATATGTCATAAAATAATTTTAGGAATTTTTCTAGATTTTTTACTGTTCATTTTCTATTTTTTAGACTTTAATTAGTTTAATTACATAATTAATATTAAATTAGTAATTAATTAATATAAAATCCACAAAAAGACAAAAAAAATACATTTTTAATTTTTAAAAATTTTTTTAGTTATTTAATAATTTCAGAAATTTAATTTTCATTTTTCTAGTATTAAAATAATATTATATTATATTTAAGTTATTTAAATATTAACAATTAGTATTAAATAGTATTTAATTAATAATAAATAATTAAATAGTGTAAAAATTATTTTTCTTTTTCTGAAAATTTTCTTTATCATTAGGATTGTAAAAAGTTAATTTTCATAGCCGTAGGATTTTTATTTCTTAAAACTCGCGTTTTATTTCGTACGTCTACGTAAATTTAAGTCAGACGTACGCGTTTTTAGGTTTTAAACGTATCTGGGTTTTCTAATTTTACAGTCTTGTTAATATAGTTTATTTAAGCTTTTTCCTTTTATATTTCAGTAGTGTAATCATTCACAACCCTTTTCTGTCCAAATTCACTCGATCACAAACCCGTTTTCATACCATCACACCTCGTCGGGACATAACGACCTGGGGAAAAACTGTATTCCACGGAGCATTGACTCAAGGCTGTTTGACCTTGTTGACCATTCACTTGGTCGATTTAGGTTGACCGTTTGGAACCAATCAGTAAGCCCATTGCCTTCAAAGGAACTGAAGGAGCTGTTGGATTGACTCAATGGTTTGAGAAAGTGGAATCAGTGTTTCATAGGAGCAATTGTACTGAGAACAATAGGGTGACGTATGTGACAAACACATTGTTAGAGCATGCCTTGTCTTGGTGGAACGCTTATGTTCAGGAAAAGGGAATATAGGATGCTTATAATACTTCGTGGGAAGATTTTAAGAAAGCTATGGTTAAGAAGTACTGTTCTCGTAGTGATTTGAGGAAGTTGGATACTGAGTTCTATTATTTGGCTGTGAAGGGTTCTGATCTTGCTACTTATGTGCGACGTTTCCAAGAACTGAAGGTGTTTTGTGCTCACATGGTTCCCGATAATGAGAAGTTGCTAGAGAAGTTTATTGGTGGATTGCCTACAAGTATTCAAGGAAATGTGACGTCGTACAATGCTGAGACATTGGATGAAACTATTAGCATGGCTGAACGCCTTATGGATTAGGTGACTAAGCATGGTGCTGTTCAGAAGAGTAATCACTTTGACTACAAGAGGAAATGGGAAGATAATAGAAAGAGCAACAACTATAACAACCCCAAACCGCTACAACAACAATCAGTATCGTAACAACAATCACCATCGCCAACAGAATAGGAGACAGGAGACTGTTAAGGCATTTGTGGCTGTACAAGGAGGAGCGAATGTTGGACAGCAAACTCTTTTTGGGAAGTGCCACCAACATCATACTGGATCATGTTGGACAGCAAACTCTTCAAAGGAACTGAAGGAGCGGTTGGATTGACTCAATGGTTTGAGGAAGTGGAATTGGTGTTTCATAGGAGCAATTGTACTGAGAACAATATGGTGAAGTATGCGACAGGCACATTGTTGGAGCATGCCTTGTCTTAGTGGAATGCTTATGTTTAGGAAAAGGGAATGGAGGATGCTTATAGTACTTCATGGGAAGATTTCAAGAAAGCTATGGTTAAGAAGTACTGCTCTCGTAGTGATTTGAGGAAGTTGGATACTGAGTTCTATTATTTGGCTGTGAAGGGTTCTGATCATGCTACTTATGTGTGACATTTCCAAGAGCTGAAGGTGTTTTGTGCTCACATGGTACCCGATAATGAGAAGTTGCTAGAGAAGTTTATTGGTGGATTGCCTGCGTGTATTCAAGGAAATGTGACGTCGTACAATGATGAGACATTGGATGACACTATTAGCATGGCTGAACGCCTTATGGATCAAGTGACTAAGCATGGTGCTGTTCAGAAGGGTAATCACTTTGACAACAAGAGGAAATGGGAAGATTATAGAAGGAGCAACAACTATAACAACCCCAACAACCGCTACAACAACAATCAGTATTGTAACAACAATCACCATCACCAACAGAATAGGAGACAGGAGACTGTTAAGGCATTTGTGGCTGCACAAGGAGGAGCGAATGTTGGACAACAAACTCTTTGTGGGAAATGCCACCAGCATCATACTGGACCATGTGCTATGAGATGTATGAATTGTCAAAAGGTTGGTCACATTGCGAGGTTTTGTAAGAATAGGGTTGTGGCGACAGGAGCAAATGCCCAGCCTGTGGTTACATGTTTTGGATGTGGAGAGCGTGGACACTACAGGGGACAATGCCCGAAGAATGCTGGACAAGGAAATGGAGGTACTCGAGGTAGAGTGTACGTGATGGGAAATGGAGAGCCGAATCAAGATCCGAATGTTGTCACTGGTACGTTTCTTCTCAACAACCTTCGTGTTAAAGTTTTGTCTGATTCGGGTGCCGATATGAGTTTTGTGTCTTCTAAGATTGCGCCGTTACTTTGACTTACCCCTACTCTATTAGATGTTAGCTATAGTATTGAGTTAGCTGATGGTAATCTAGTTGACACCCGCACCGTGATCCGTGGCTGTACCCTTAACCTGTTAGATCACCCGTTTAGTATTGATTTGATGGCAATCGAGCTCGGAAGCTTCGACGTGATAGTTGGGATGGATTGGTTATCCAAGAATTGAGCGAGCATTGTTTGTGGAGAATGAGTTGTTCATATCCCTCTCAATGATGAGATTTTGATTGTTTGAGGTGATAGGAGTGGAACTCGCCTGAATATCATATCATGTCTCAAGACCATGAAATACCTTGAGAAAGGATGTCACGCATTCCTAGCACACGTGGCTAAGAAGGAGTCGGAAGAGAAGCGACTCGAGGATGTTCCTGTAGTGCGTGAGTTTCCTGAAGATTTACCTGGATTTCTGCCAGCCCGACAAGTAGATTTTCGTATCGACTTAGTTCCAGGAGCTGCACCTATTGCGCGTGCACCATATCGTTTAGCGCCATCGGAAATGGAGGAGTTATCGAAGCAATTGCAAGAGCTGTTGGATAAATGATTTATTCGACCGAGTTCTTCGCCCTGGGGAGCTCCAGTGTTATTTGTAAAGAAGAAGGATGGATCGTTTAGGATGTGTATCGATTACCGAGGATTGAATAAGTTAACCGTGAAGAACCGCTACCCGTTACCATGGATTGATGATTTGTTTGATCAGCTGCAAGGATCGAGTTACTACTCTAAGATTGACTTGAGGTCTGGTTATCACCAACTCAGGGTTCGGGAAGAGGATATTCCCAAGACAACATTTAGGACCCGTTATGGTCATTATGAGTTTCAAGTAATGCCTTTTGGTTTAACCAATGCGCCTGCAGTGTTCATGGACCTCATGAACCGAGTATGCAAGCCTTATCTAGATAAGTTCGTGATAGTCTTTTAAGACGATATTCTGGTCTACTCAAAGAGCGAGGAAGAGCACGAGCAACATTTGGCTACGATTCTTAAGTTGCTCAAGGATGAGCAGTTGTACGCAAAGTTCTCTAAGTGTAAGTTTTGGATTCGTAAGGTTCAATTTTTGGGTCATGTAATTGATAGTGAAGGATTACATGTGGATCCCGCTAAGATTGAGGCGATTGAGAAATGGTATATGCTTCTCGACAGCTTAAGACTCATGTGGAGAAGTATACCACTCATGATTTGCAGTTAGGAGCCGTGGTTTTTGCCCTTAAGTTGTGGAGACATTATCTTTATGGTACTAAGTGTGTAGTCTTTACCGACCACAAGAGTTATAGTATATTTTTTATCAGAAGGAGTTGAACATGCGACAGCGACGATGGTTAGAGACGTTGAGCGATTATGATTGCGAGATACGATACCACCATGGAAAAGCTAATGTTGTAGCAGATGCATTGAGCCGCAAGGAACGTTTGAAACCGTTACGCGTTCGAGCTTTAGTTTTGACTATTAACTCGAATTTACCCACCCAGATTCTACGTCGTTAAAAGAGGAGAGCTTAAGGAAGAGAAAGTTGATGGGATGATCAAAAAGGAGAAACTTGAGAAACGTTCAGATGGAACTATGTGTTACAAAGGAAGAGCTTGGGTACCCTTTTTCGGAGGACTGAGAGACTTGATTATGCTCGAGTCTCATAATTCGAAGTATTCAATTCACCCAGGATCTGATAAGATGTATCAGGATATGAAGAAGTTGTATTGGTGGCCCAATATGAAAGCTGAGATTGCCGATTATGTCCGTAAGTGTCTTACGTGCGCCAAAGTTAAGGCTGAACATCAGAAACCGTCTGGTTTACTAGAGCAACCTGAGATCCCAGAATGGAAATGGGAAAGAATAACAATGGATTTTGTCACCAAGTTACCGAGGACTTCGATCGGATTTGATGCTCTTTGGGTAATAGTCGATCGATTGACTAAATCCACACACTTTTTGCCAATCAAAGAGAACTACAGTATGGATAAGTTGACCAGGCTCTACGTGAAAGAGATAGTGTCTCGACATGGAGCGCTAGTGTCTATTATCTCAGATCGAGACGGCAGGTTTACTTCGAACTTTTGGAAGTCACTTCAAGATTCGTTTGGCACAAACCTTGACATGAGTACCGCTTACCATCCACAGACCGATGGTCAAAGCGAGAGGACCATCCAGACTTTAGAAGATATGATACATGCATGTGTGATTGAGGCCACACCGTTTGGCACAAACCTTGATTGAGTTCTCCTACAATAATAGTTACCATGCGAGTATTAAGGCCGCACCGTTTGAAGCACTCTATGGTCGGAAGTGCCGATCACCTATATGTTGGGATGAAGTGGGAGAAGCACAACTTATTGGTCCAGATCTAGTTCGTGAGATGACCGAGAAGATTGCTCAAATTAAAGACCGATTGAAAGTTGCTCGTCACCGTCAAAAGAGTTACACTGACGTGAGACGTAAACCCTTAGAGTTTCAGGTAGGAGATAGGGTTATGTTGAAAGTATCGCCTTGGAAAGGTGTGATCAGGTTTGGTAAGAAAGGAAAGTTGAATCCCCGTTATATAGGACCATTTAATATTGTGAAGAGGATTGGTCCTGTGGCATATAAGCTAGAATTGCCGTCGGAGCTCAGTAAAGTTCACCCTACTTTCCACGTGTCAAATTTAAAGAAGTGTTTAACCGATGAGACCGCTGTAATTCCGCTTGAGGAGATTGAGATTGATGAACAATTGCATTTTGTTTAGGAGCCTGTTAAAATTATGGATCACGAGGTTAAGCGATTGAAGAAGAGTCGTATTCCTCTTGTGAAAGTTCGTTGGAATTCCAAGAGAGGACCGAAGTATACTTGGAAACGCGAGGACGAGTTTAAACGCAAGTACCCATATCTTTTCAAAGTCGGGACTGGCAACTCAAACTAAATCCGGGACAGATTTCTAAATAAGATGTATGTGATGTAACCCCCGGTACTTTTTTCTAAAACCTATTACTAGCCAAATATTTATTTTCGTACCTGAGACACATTAAAACTTTTATTTTGTGATTATTTGGGCATGAGAAACGTGAGATATATTGGAAACGAGAACTTTATTCCTTGATTGACTCAGCACAACCTAGAACACTCGAATTGTATTGCATTTGCCAAATTATTTGAATTATTTTGAGTTTTGGAAAAACTCTGAAGTTTATGCTTGATTTTATTGGAAATATTATTTCGTGAACAATGGCGCAAGTTTAGTAAATTTTCGAATCTGTTTGCTATGTCGTTTGGACCTCGGAGCATATATCGTTAGAAGTTTATTACGTTGGCAACTTTGGTCCCTCAACTACCCACTACATTCTACCTTATACTTTCTTTTATTACCAAACACACCCTATACTTTTTCCCACATATATATACCCCACTACACCCATTTTTCTCTCATTTTACAAATAATAAAAACACACACCTCACCCAAACTCTCTCTCTCCCTCCCTTGAAGAATTCGGCCGCCCCTCCGCCGTACAGCAGCAGATTCCGGCCGCCACCTCGCCGGAAAATTTTTCGGCCAACTTTTTAATACACCGATTAATAGATCGGGCTTCCCCCGACACCCTCGTACCACCCCCGTACCCCAAACCTCCTCTACGCGCCACCACCATCACCACAGCCGACACCCCGCCACCACCGACGGTCACCACCACACCCAGCCGCCATCCTACCACCGGTAAACCACCAACCCGCCGCCCTTTTTTATTTTCTTTTTTATTTTTAAAACCCTAATTTTTATTTTTAATTAAATCCGATTTTTATATTAAATCTTTTATAAAAATGTTTGAATATTGTTTTGAACTCAAAAACTTGTGTGGGATTCTTTTGGTTCTCGTTTGACCCGATTTGGATGGACTCACCGAGTCAACTCATGACTCGGTGAGGGTCTTGGTGATATTCTTGTTGTTGTTTAATGATTGTGATGAGGAGAGTATATTTCTTGTGTTTGATTGATATCGAGGGTCCGTTTGGTTTGTTTGTGGCTCGGCAGCCGAGAACCACCACCACCGAGCAATGGGTGGTGGTGGGGGAGGGTATTATACTTTTGTTGTTCATATTTTGGGTGTTTGGATTAGTTGAGGTAGTGTTTGGATTGGATTTGGATCGGATTTGGTTGTTTGGTTTGAGCCGAGGAGAAGGTGAGGCTCGGGTTTGGATTTGGTTTAGTTTCGGGTTTATTTTTATTTGACTTGGGTTGATTTTTGGAGTTATAGTTGTTATTGTGGCGATTATTTTGAGTATCGGTTTTGTTACTAAGTCTCGGAATATATTACTTTTATATATAAACGGTAAATAATAAAACGGATAATAATATATATGAAATTTAAAATGAAATTGTTATAGTTAATTGGATTAATATTGGACATATTTCCATTCTTACGACATTTTATGATCAAAGGAAGGTTTACTTACTAATTAATAATTAAACGTAAAATCATTACGTAAATAAGTATTTAGTGACAAAATATCATTATATCCAACTAATTCACTTAAGGTATTAATAAACAAGTGCCTAATACATTTTATGATCAAAGGAAGGTTTACTTACTAATTAATAATTATATAAAATGGTATAAACATTTTATATATTTAAGAAAAACACTTTTGGTAATTAAAGGAAAATGTTTATTTCACAATAAATAAATGAATTTAAATTTTTAACCAAATTCAGTTAAATTTTCACCAAATAAACTTTCTCTAGAAAAGACAAAGAAATCAGGCCGTTATAGTGGGCGGCCCCCTTAATTATAAGGGGCGGGCCCTTTAATTTTAAGGGGCGGGCACACAATTAAGGGGGCGGCATACGCTCCTCTGTCAAAACTCTTTACCTATAAATACTGGCTCAAATATGAAATTTTTCCTAACCTTTTGCACAAAAACTTTCTGTTCTAATTCTCTCAAAACACCTTTCTAAATCCTTTGATTATCAACATATTAGTTTTTGTTTCAAGTGATCCAATCTCTCATTATTCAAAGTGCAAGAGAAGAATACTCCATTCATCTCAAATCAAGAAGTATTGAAGATTAGTTGTGTTGCTTGTATTTATTATAAAGTTGTGTAGTGATTTTAATTGGTAGATCTAGGTAGGTTTGTAAATCTAGTCTTGAAGAAGTTGTGGTGTGAAGTAGAAGTAGTGTATAGTCGTGAAGTAGTAGTGGTGTGTATAAGGTGTGAAGAAGGCGTGTAGTGGTGTGAGATTGGTTCTAGCTACTATTAGAACTCGACATCTAGCTTAGTGTCGTTAATTGGTGTAAGCGAAAGTTGTGTAAGGTTTCTCCGCCAAAAAGGGAGTTTGTTGACATAGTGAAGAAAACTCTCGAGTAGCAGACTCGAGGAGTGGAGTAGGGCGAAGAGGTGCTTCGTAGCCGAACCACTATAAATATCGTGTGTTGTGGTTTGATCTCTCTATCTCTATCTTTTCTTTACTTTCATATTTACGTTATAATTATTTAGTTAGTTAGATTAAATTGTTTGTGTTGTGCAAGTGTTGAAATTCACATAAATAATTATTTAGTTAGTTAGATTAAATTGTTAGTTAGATTATTTGTGTTGTCCAAATTGACGTAAAACTATTCAACCCCCCCCCTTCTAGTTTTCCACAATTGGCATCAAAGCTACGTTAAACAAGATTTTTTAATATAAACTGTATTTTAAAACTTGAAACGATCTATGGAATCTGAAAAATATTTTGAAAGTCAATCTATGCAAAGACCACCACTATTTGAAAGTGATGGTTTTCTTTATTGGAAAAATAGATTCGAAACTTATGTGAAATCAAAAGATCTAGATCTTTGACATGTTATTACAAATGGTGATTTCCCTCCTATACAAAATAATCCCGAAACAAAAAGGGATGAAATTGTACCTTTTGAAAAACAAAACGATGATTTGAAAAAGAAACTTGCTAAAAATAATGAGGCTAAAATGGTTATTTATAATGCGTTACCACGCAAAGAATATGAAAGAATTTTTATGTGTAAAATCGCAAAAGATATTTAGAACTCTTTACTAATCACTCACCAAGGTAATAGTCAAGTCAAAGATAATAAAATAGATCTTCTTGTACAACAATATGAACAATTTACGATTCCGGAAGAGGAATCAATTGATAATGCTTTTGCTAGATTTAACACTATAATCACAAGTTTAAAAGCACTTGATGAGAATTTTTCTAGCAAGAATTTTGTAGGGAAATTTCTTAGGGCTCTCCATCCGAAGTGGCGAGCTAAAGTGACGGCTATTGAGGAGTCAAAGAATCTATCAACTCTACAACTTGACGAGCTAATTGGAAACTTGAAAGTGTATGAGGTGATAATAAAGAAAGATTCCGAAATGGTCAAAGGAAACAGGGAGCAAACCAAGTCAATTGCATTGAAAGCAAAAAAGGACTCTAGTGACGAAGAATGCTCAACCTCCGAAAGTGAAGATGAAGTGTATGCCATGGCCGTAAGAGACTTCAAGAAATTCTTCAAAAGACGAGGAAGATACGTTAGACAACCGTTTGATGAAAGAAAAACATTCCGAAGAAACAAGGACGACAAAATTAACAAGAATGAAAGAAAGTGCTTCAAGTGTGGAGATCCAAACCATTTTATTGGAGAATGTCCGAAATTGTCAAGAAGTCAAAACCACAAGGCCTTTGTAGGAGGAGCATGGAGTGATAGTGACAATGATGAAAAAGACACAACAAAAGATGAAAAGTGTCTCATGGAAAGGTCTTCCGATGAGGTACGTTCCGAAACCGAATACTATAGTGATGATAATTTATCGTTAGATGAAAAAGATTTAGATAGCGAATATAGTAGATTATGCAAACTAGGACAAAAAGTCATAGCTAAAAATAAACTACTAAAACATACTAACAATAAATTAAAGAATGAAATACTTGAATTAAAAATGAAACTACAAAAAACTAGAAAAAGGAAAAGAAAATATTATAGAATGTAAAGAATATCTAGTTGTTAAAAATGAGAATAAACAACTTAAGGAAGAAATTATTAGATATGAGAAATTTGAATATAGTAGTCAATCACTTAGTAAAATAATTAGCTCTCAAAGAATTGCCAAAGATAAAACCGGTTTAGGATACGACTCAACCGAGGCATCAACTAGTAAATCTAAAAATGTAAAGTTTGAAGGTGAAACTAGTGAACTAAAACCTCTAGTGTTAAAACCAAAGTATATACTTTTGAAAGATAGATTAGTACCTATTGCAAGTGATGAAGAAATTAAAAGTTTTCGTAATCAACTTTAAAACCCGAAGTAGAACCCCTTAAGCCAAAAATAAGATCTAAAACTCCACCACCTAGAAAACCAAATAGTCCTCATCCTAGGTCTAAAACTCCTCAACCTAGAGTAAACCAAAATAGACGAAACTTTCACAATAATCATCAAATGTGGAACTTCAATCCTTGGGAAATGATTCCACAATACATTCACCTAAGTCAAATGCATAACGTCTTTGGACCAAACAACTTTGGTCAAATGAGAAAATGGGGACCAACAAGATGAATTCGCCATACCTTGGCATGCTTGGTTTTCTATCCGCTTTCACATGATCATGAAATCTCTTGAAGACTTTGAAGATTTGCTTGTTGAAGACAAAAAGGTACACGTCTCTTTTAAATTTCCATTTCAAGATTGCATGCTTAGTCTAGTATCTAGTATATTGTTGTTATAGCTTCTTTTGTAATTACTCTTAGCTATTTTTCTTATATATATATATATATATATATATATATATATATATATATATATATATATATATATATATATATATATATATATATATTATACATACTATATGCTCTCATAACCTAGAAAACTCATTAGTTGATTTTCTAGAACTAGAAATTGTTCATTTACGAACCTTTTCTTTTCCCCTTCTTTGGCCTTCTTGAACTTTAATGTTCAAATATACTCATATTGATGTAGAGAAATGAGTTGCAGAACCTATGGATGAAACAAACTCCCGTCATCTTTTGCATCCATCTCCCTCTCTCTTTTTCTCGTCCTATAAACCCATATTATATATATATATATATATATATATATATATATATACACACACACACACATACATATATACCTTCCACATTTACATCGTCAACTTGACGGCTTGATTAATTTTATCCAAAATTATCAAAGAAATTTTAGTTGAAGAGATGTCAAATAAAATGTCAAGTAATTCTCTTCGTGCGAACTCTCTCCAACGTATTTTTGATTAAAAATAAATCTAATATAAATATATATATATATATATATATATACTTACTTGTTTTTATTTTTCTGAATCTAAGCCGCGAAAAGTCAAAATTTTAACTGGGCGGCCCCCTTAAAATTAAGGGGACCGGCTGTGTAAAAAGGGGCGGCCCCCTTAATGATTAAAGGGGCCGGCCATCTGACGAATTCCAATCATTTTTCCTCCTTATTCCACTTACCATACACTCCATTTTCTCTCCTCTCTTCAGTCATGCTGCTGCTGTGACGAATTTTAAACCCCAAAACCATCCAAAATCCATCCTCAAAACTTCATATCAAGATCAATTAACAAAGGGCAAATACTTATAACACGATTAGCAACAAGTATTGTAAGTTTTTCATAACACATTTCTTTTAATTTCATCCAATTTGGCTATAATCATGATTAAGCATTTTATTTCAATTTCTTCAAATTTTATCTTTTCTTTCAAATTGAATCTAGGAATTCCATAACTAAATGCTTCCCTTAGGATTAGAATGTATAATTAACACTAGAAACTAATTATTACAAACCCTCTTGTCAAAAATTTCGAAAAGGTTCATACACTCATTTTCAAATTTTGCCTATACATTGTTGAATAATGCTATAAAAACTTGTTAAAACATATCACATTATGGTTTTATAACTTATTAATCACAAAAACAAATTTTTCGGTGAAGAAAAAATATTTTTTTTATTTGATAAGAGGGTGTTTGGATCATGTCCAAATAGTGTCAAAAATTATCCAATGTAACCTCTATAATACATAGTCATGAATATAAGTATAAAACTAGCATTTTAGAGTTGTCAAGATATATATATATATATATATATATATATATATATATATATATATATATATATATATATATATATATATATATATATATATATATTGACATTTTGGTAGTAAATTTTCTAGATAAGGAAGTGTTTGGTTGAACTAGAAAAATAGTATTTTTGAGTCAAAATATAAACCATTCTTTTCAAAACAAATCATTTACATAAGAAACTTGTTAGAAATAGCTAGTTATACAATCTAATGTACATCTAGCAAATTTTCATGATATATTAAGATGTTTAAAGGGGCGTTTGGATTATCCCATAACAACTTGATAAACATCGTAAAATATATCTAATACAAGTTAAAAATAAAAATAAGGAACATGGTAAACTACTTCTTAAGTTAAAGGTCTTTAGAGTCGAAGTACGTTTACTTTCCATATATGTCATAAAAATATAAACATCATATTTTAACGTCAACTTTATATTAATTTTATTTTGTTGCTATTGTGTTTAGATGAAAATGCCCAAAGTTATTACCGAAGATATTTCCTTAACCAAAAACTATATTCCCAAAGTCTCTCAACTTCCCACCACCTCTCCTTCCATTGCTCATTTCTATCGTCAAATTGAAGATAGAAATATTCATGAAGGTCGTGTCGTCCATCCCACTTACTATCAATCCGATTTGATCGATCGTATGTTCACAAATATCCGTTTTGAATGTCTCTTCCAAATAAATGAACCCATTATTCCTTGCTTTATTCTCGACTTCTATAGCCAAGTCAAGGTCCAAACCGATGATTTTGGTTCTATTTTCATCTCGTTCATGATCCAACATGAATTCATTACTCTAACTCTTGCACAATTTGGTCAAATCCTCCAAATTCCTTTCACCGGTCAATCCGTTTTCTCAAACGAATGGGATCTTGGTTCTCTTCAATATTCTCTTCCAACTTTTGGTCCTTATTTCTCCGATATCCCTTCTCCACTCGAAATTCTTCAAATGCTTGGTTTAACTCGTGAAACTACCACTCGAAAAATCAAATCCAAAAATGTCGATATTTCCGAAAACCAAATTCTACTCAAAGAACTAAGCCCCGACATGAAGCGTTGGGAATAACTCATTCGTGAGAATGCGTTTGGTACCGGAGGCCACCGTGACCATCTCTCGGCTAGCCTCGCTCATATGTTGTATTGTATTGTTGCCGAACAACATTACAATATGGCTTATTTCTTTATCAAGTGCATTGAACGTGCAAGAGCTACTCCTAAAGCCAATCTTCCGTATGGAATGTTCCTTACTCGTTTCTATCGTCATGTTATCCAACACTATCCCGATCTTGTTAGTGGTATCTATGATTCCATCTATCCGACCTTACATCTTCTTGTTCTTAAACAAACCCGTAAACCTCGTAGTGATAAGGGTAAATCTCGTCGTCACAGTTTCCATGGCTCATCATCTCGTCGAGAGGATGACGAAGAGGATGAATTTATTCATCATGCTCCCTCTCCCGACACGTTTCTTGAAGACTTGGATGAACTTGAAGAAGACGATTACCAAGTGCCATCTCCTTCCTCTCAAACTAACCAAGTACTATTTGAGCGACAAACCGATTTGCTCAATCAAAACCGAAGGATACGTGAGGAGATGCGAGGAGGCATCAAGTCCATTGCTAAGACGATTGGAGGATTATTCAAGAAGAAGAAGTGATGGGGGGGGGGGGTCTTATTATTTGTTTTGGATGATCATGTTTGTTGAACTATTAGTTTGTTGCTTTTGTTGAATAATTGTTTCTTGTGTGCTATATTTCCGATATATATTCGGAAACTAATATTTGTTACTATGCTTTTAGATACATTTGAACTATATTATTAGTTAGCTTATTATTATTAGTTGCTCTACATGTATGCATGTTTTTATACTTGCTTTGAATCTATGCTTGCATGATTCGTGTATGATTATATATATGCTTCTCTAATAGACCAAAACTAAAATAAAATGTTCCAATAGAGTTTGCTGCAAAAACAAAACCAAAATAAATCATTTTTAGAATTTTTTTGAAATTTGGTCGTCTGGGATTTTACAAGATGGGCGGCCCCCATAATTAACACAGGCGGCCCCTTTAATTTTAATGGGGTCGGCAAAGAATTAAGGGGACCGGCCACCTGGAACAATTTTTACACTGTTTTCTTTTGCAACTTGTGACTCCTTTTGCTAGTCCTAGCTATCATTTCCCTTAAAAACTAAACTGATTTTGGAATCTAACAATGCAATTTCAAATTAATTCTACTTCTAAACATGATCCCATGCTATATAACCCTTTTACACCTTTCATCCACACTCCATTACCATCACATTCATCAACCAACCTCAACCAATTCATCATGTCATCACCAATAACCACCACCTCCAACAAAGCCAAGAAACAAAAACATGTTATCATCCCACCAAAACAACTCTTTATTGATCTCACTAATGAAGACACTACCACTCCATCACCACCACCTCAATGTTCATCTCCTAGTGCTCTAAATGCACCATCCAAAACACCATCAATACATGGAACCTCCACCTCTTCCATACCATCATCATCATCCATCAATGACTACATCAACACTCACCTATCACCTCCACCAAGAATTCCACCACCACCACCTCTTGAAAATACAACCTTAGACATCACTCTTTGATTATCACCCATCACACCTCTTGATGCACAATTTTCACCATCACCACTCAATCCACCAAAGTTCAATCCCATCTCATGGAGCTTGCTTGAAGCTCATGGTGATACTTGCCTTTGTTGCATCCATAACCGCACCATCATCTATGGATTAAGAGATGAAATCCACTACATGTTTTCATACCTTGAAAGCTTGTTCCCTCAACCTCAACCAACAACATCCACACCTCCACCACCAACATCAACCACACCTCCACCTCCATTAACATCAAACACACTCCATCAACTCCATCATCTCCACCTACAACATTGCTCCTCCCAAACTAAGCATGACCAATGGTTGGAAAATAAAAATGTTTAAACCATTTTGATGGCAAGCTCTAGGAAAAACATTTCTATTAGAGTTTTGGTTACTTGTAAGCCCTTAAGGCTTTAGTTCATTAGTTGTATTGTTCACGCATCTTGGATGCATCTTGGATGCATGTTGCTTGTAAGGTCACAATAAATAAATGAATTATAACTTTTAACCAAATTCAGTTAAATTTTCACCAAATAAACTTTCCCCAGAAAAGACAAAGAAATCAGGACGTTACAGTGGGCGGCCCCCTTAATTATAAGGGGCGGCCCCCTTAATTTTAAGGAGGCCGGCACACAATTAAGGGGGCAGCATACGCTCCTCTGTCAGAACTCTTTGCCTATAAATACTGGCTCAAATATGAAATTTTTCCTGACCTTTTGCACAAAAACTTTCTGTTCTAATTCTCTCAAAACACCTTTCTAAATCCTTTGATCATTATTCAAAGTGTAAGAGAAGAATACTCCTTTCATCTCAAATCAAGAAGTATTGAATATTAGTTGTGTCGCTTGTATTTATTGTAAAGTTGTGTAGTGATTGTAATTGGTAGATCTAGGTGGGTTTGTAAATCTAGTCTTGAAAAAGTTGTGGTGTGAAGTAGAAGTAGTGTATAGTCGTGAAGTAGTAGTGGTGTGTATAAGTTGTGAAGAAGGCGTGTAGTGGTGTGAGATTGGTTCTAGCTACTATTAGAACTCGACATCTAGCTTAGTGTCGTTAATTGGTGTAAGCAAGAGTTGTGTAAGGTTTCTCCGCCAAAAAGGGAGTTTGTTGACATAGTGAAGAAAACTCTCGAGTAGGTGACTCGAGGAGTGGAGTAGGGCGAAGAGGTGCTTCGTAGCCGAATCACTATAAATATCGTGTGTTGAGGTTTGACCTCTCTATCTCTATCTTTTCTTTACTTTCATATTTACGTTATAATTATTTAGTTAGTTAGATTAAATTGTTTGTGTTGTGCAAGTGTTGAAATTCACATAAATAAGAATCGAAGTTTTTATAAAACAAAGTTTTTAAAATCCAAATTGACGTAAAACTATTCAAACCCCCCCCCCCCCTTCTAGTTTTCCACAATTATTTTGAGTATCGGTTTGGTTACTAAGTCTTGGAATATCTTACTTTCATATATAAACTGTAAATAATAAAACGGATAATAATATATATGAAATCTAAAATGAAATTGTTATAGTTAAGTGGATTAATATTGGACATATTTCCATTCTTACGACATTGTGAGCTTGAATTGGACGTATTGGATTTACGGCCTTGGTTATTTGGATATTATGGACCCTTTGGTACACGGGACGGTAGGGTACATTAGGCCCGTAAAGATCTTAACGTACCTGGAACCCGAACAAATACAAAATGATCGATAAAACCTAAACAACTAATGGACTATGCGAATGATATATCCAATCATATTTATATATAGATACCAACATTGTTTAAAAATAAAGAGTCATTGACTCAGGAAACGTTATATAAACGGGCACGTCATGCCGAAATTTTATAAAATTCTTTATAAACTTAAATCATTTTACCAAACATTATTATTATTTCAAAACCCTTTTATTTCAAAACTATTTTGGGAAAACGGGTAAAATCTGAGACTTGTTGTTTACGTGTTATTATTTATCTTTATTTGAGTGTGTCTTCTATTTTTATTTCTTTTCTTTCCATTTCTTTTCGATGACTTTCTTCGAGGAGTTTTTTCGTCTTTTTTGCGTATTTGGTCGTTTCACCGACTTATTTCTTTTCTAACTTTCTTGTCCCCCACACGAGGCTTTACGAAATCTATTTCTTTCAAATGCCATTGTATTTACAAAACTTTTACTCAAGCGTTGTTTATTGAGATATTCGAGTATAGTTCTGAGTTATGCCATTTATATTGATTTGGTTGTGCTGAGGTTCATTTGCTGTGATGCATTATTGACTGGTTACTATATCTCATTTCCTATTACTGCTATTGTTAAGATGTGATTCATAGCCCCGCTTTTTATATTTTAATTGTTTATAAACCTATGTGGTGAGACACATGCTTTAAATGTTTTTCTGAGCACAAGTATTTTTGGTTTGCTTTTCCTGAATGATATATATATTTCCTAACGATGTGCTAAGTAGCTTGTCTTGCTGGAAAGACCCTCAGATCATGAGCCATTAGTCACTTGCGAGTGAACGCCAACTTAGTTTATAGGCCTATAGGATTGACCATCCCACCTGGTTGTCAAGGGCTTGGCAACGCGGGTGTACTACTTTCGATTTTGTTGGGTAGTGGCAAGTACCCGGCCTTAGGGGCACTTTATATTATGAAATTCCGCGGTTATTGTTTATCTTAGTACAAAGTTACTGACGATTGGTTTGGTTAACGTTTGTGTGTCATGAGCTTAGTACCATCAACCGTATGTATGCACGTGTTGCCTCTACATATTGGGTGTTACCTTGGTTTCCCTGGTATTTGCATTTGTTGCTTATATCGTATGATTAAAACCTTGCGCTCAACTTATTATTTTAAACCTATGGATTACACTCAACATTTGTGTTGACTTTTAAGCATGTGTTTCTTAGGTACTACTATCAATTAGTTTTGGAGCTTTATAACATGGGCGTGGTGGAGTGGCAAGGTTGATGGAGTCTTTCTGTCAAGGCAGCTTTATTATCTTACTATCTTTATTTTCATATCATTCGTAAAACCTTTGTGTATCTTAATTATTTCCGCTGCTAAACTTTGTTAAATGTTTTCCGCTGCTAAACTTTGTTAACTTTCCGCTGCAAACTCTATTTTACTTTTTCCACTGCTACTTTGATTTAAGAGTCCTTGTACTCTAAACGGTTTATAATTCTAATGATATGTTTTGCAACATTTATAAATGTCCCATGTTGTGGTCGTTAGCAATAAATGTGCTTGGTTTCTATTTGCGTAGTGCCCCCAGTATGTCTGCTACCGTATTTTGAGTTGGGGGTGTTACAATTCCTTGATTGGTTTAATTATGTTTCTGAACTTTTCTTAATGCTTTTATGTGTGTGCATGCTTAGTTTATCTTAAGAACCTTTAGTTGTGGTAGTTTAAAACATACGGTGATACCTGGTATGCTGAAGGAATTGACCATAGGATCCCGGCGTAGTTGGATTGCGAGGATATGGTTGGGATGACAACTAACCATGGACCTTGTATGCAAATTGACCATAGGACCACTTTCCGGGGTGGAGGAACTTAAGTAGTTAAAGTATGGCCTATGATCGTGACAACGGGCCAAAGAAGATAAGTCTAGCATGTAGCCGCACTTAATGACTTAAACCCCTCTACCATACTGATGTGTGGTTTTGCAACCTTGCAAAAGGTTTTACCTCTCAAGGAATCTTGAGAAGCTTGCAATCCCCACCAGGCAGTGTACATGACCAATGTAGTATAGTGTAGTGGCATGTACCGGGGGATTGATCGTTCAACTCAAAGAATAGTGTTCGCTAGGGTTAAAACTTAATTAAACTAGGTCTAGAGATGAGGGATGATTCTTTTTGTAAATTTATATTTTATGGAAAGTAAGTAAAAATCTCGGGTTTTGGAAGAATGGGTGGAATTAGTTGCTAGTCAACTAACCCAAATAACTACAAATGCAATAGAAATAAAATAAAAAGACACGAAAGTAAATATGGAGAAAACAATAATAAGACAAACGTTTTTACTTAGATATCACTACTCCCTAGCAATCTTTTACTAGTTTATTAGTTTGTAACAATTGCATGGATGACGGGTTATATTCCTTAATACCATTCGTAGGGCCATGTACGATCTTCCCTAACTCTATAAGCTTCTACCTATTCCTATGTCTGACTACTAGCTCCTAACATGGCCTCCTTAGTAGTTACTTATGCATTAAATATAAGCAATTAATCGTAGTACACATCCGATCATGTTTCTTAAGACGTTCAAGCATGTTACCAATTGGAAGTCTGCCAGTTTTCTTAAGCCTAAAATCGATATCATTCATCCACAACAATTATAAACAAACAACCAACCAATAATCAATAACTAGGTTTCATTACATCTAAGCAAACACAAAGAAAACCTACCCTAGTATGTTAAAGTAAAGACAAGCATAAGATTGAATCAAACAACACATAGACATATTGAATGATTATTGGAAAACTTATCTTCAATCAAACATGGATAAAACAAGGGTTTGGAACCCTTAAAAGTAAGGTAAAAATCGTGCTAGGGTTTCTCCAAAACTATCCCAAAGCTCTCCTCTCTTAACAAATGAAAAATAGAAAACTATATATAGATTTTTGAGTCTGACGGCGTCATGTGTAAATCCTAACGCCGTCAACTCGCTGCCATAAAAACTCTCGTATTGCCTAGATCCAGATCTGACGCCATCATGTATTATTCTTCTCTTGGCCGTCTCTTGCAATTTGAACGTGACGGCCTTGGTCCGTCACGTGTTAATTCTCCAAAACATTATGGCGCATCACGTGTATTTAATTTATCCACCTCTTTGTCCATGAGTGACGGCGTCACATGCAAATCCTGATGCCGTCAGGTACCAATTTCAGCATGATTTGGAGACTTTGTCGTTTTGTTCACTTTTTCGCTCCAAAAACGTCCAAAATGCTTCCTTTTCCAGATTTCTTCTCCAAGGCACCTAAAATGACAAAAGGAACGATTTAGGGTAGTAATTGATCAAATAATCACGAATTTGGGCTTAAATGACCCTCTAAAAGCGGTACACTTTTCGTCTCATCAAATGCCCTTACACTTGAGATTTGCTTGTCCTGAAGCAAATGTGCTTTTATTCAAATCAAAATACAAGCTAGAGGTCATTTAACACTAATATAAAAGTAATTACAACAAATAATCATTCCACTTCAACCCAAACAAGCATGAAAATTATACACTAGCACCTCACAAATAGTGTTTAGATACTCACATCTCTCGGGTGTAATAAAAGTATATATCACAATATGAAAATGGAAAATATCTCTAAGTACCTGTCATAGAAAATAGATTACCATAGGCTTGGGAGAGGATCAAATCTCCACCACTTGGCGTAAGCACCTAGGATAAACTATCAAAGAGGTCTTTTAAAAGGGTTGTAACGTAAGGTGTAGGGATATGATAAACACGGTTTTGTTGGATAAAGGCAATCTTTACTGGTGGCGAGTTAATCATCTTTGTCAATTACATGTACAGTGTGGCGTTGCTAAGTCAAGACTCGACTCGACTTAAGCTAATCATAAACTAACAAAAACATAAAACAAACATAAAAGGAAATGGGATAGTAGTACGTATGTTTTTTCTCTTTTTCTTTTTTCTTTTTTCTTTTTTTTCTTTGCATACACTCTTGCTCTACCATCCAAAATAACACATCGTAGGGAATTTGCGTTCCCCTTACACTTGAACTTTTACATACTTTACAATCAACTATTCTAATGACTCGAATTAAGATAATCAAAACACTTGGAGTATTTTTTTAAGATTAACGCACATATGGGGGTAATATATGATGTTCTTCCCCAATACTCCATAATACTAGTACTTTACCCATGAGTCCCAATCGTCCCAAAACAATATGTACAAGATATGACTCGACTTAGCAACCATGTAATCAATTAGACAATTAACTAAGGGTTTAAACATACAACAATAATGCACTAAAGATGAGTGCATACAATGAAGGCTAAGGCAATTTGGTTGTACATTTGGGGTGGATTGTAAACAAATTCTTCCTTTAAGTAAAATGCTTAAAGTTAGAAAAGAAAAGATAGGCTCGGAGGGGTATACTAGGGGTATCGTGTACTAAAAATGAGTACAACGCAAAGGTGTGGGAAAAATTAATTGACTTTATTAGTCAAGTAATTATGACTTCATTGATCAAGTAATTATGATACGGGTTTAAACACAAGGGTTATTATAATGCCTCTTATCATGTAGTAAATCCTACTACACGAATGTAGTCTCACAAGCGGTCTCGGGATGCATCACTAATGCAAGTTCTAGAATCTAAGTAATACCGGTACACTCATAAGCATCTTTTCCTAACAAATCTAGGGGCGAACCTCACATTTTTTGGGTGGAAAATTTGGAGTGGTATGGTTTTTCGTGCTAGTCATACAACTCCTATCCATGAGACGCTCATTAAGGCTAAAACTTCACTCCTAAATGTTGTAAAAAAAAAATTAGCGCTAAAATTACCCTAACAAGTGTTTCTCTTAGTTTTATTACACACCTAGTATTGAACAAAGAAACTCAAATGCAATTGCATTCTCTAAGGTATATATATATATATATATATATATATATATATATATATACTACATTATAATATATTTAGGACATCTATATTTAGAAGTCTTAAAATGTTTAAGACCAAAAACATTTCTTTAATAGGAAAGATGCATGTACACAAATTTAATGCGCATAATTTTCAGGCTTACAAGACAAGAAGCATAGTGTACATCATTTTAATGCACATATTAAAAAACACCACATTAATGATATTTAATATAGTTAATTAATTAATTAGTCAATAAATACAATTATTAAAACACCCCTTATATCATAAATACAAATTATCAAGCATATTGTACAACCAAATTAAACACAATTCTTACATTAAATGTCATTAATAAAAATAATAAAGCATATTATACAAATATTCAGGCCCGAATGGGCAATGGGCCAAATGGGCTGGAGCCCGAACGGGTGCGGGCCAAACAGGCTCGAGCCCGATCGGGCACGGCCTAAACAAAATTCTTGAAATCCGTAAATTTATTGTCAAAGAGAACATAATAAACTAAAATACACAATTCACCAGAAAATTTAATTTCAGGGTACCCGCCGCTGCAACGCGTGGGTACCCTGCTAGTAAAGATATAACGCTTGTGGAATGAATATTTGCAAATTTCCTGGAGTTTATAAAACTAAAGAATTAACAAAAAAACTTTAAGACTCCGGTAGAAAAACAAAACTTGCAAAATTTTTCAGATTTTTACACCTGGCCGTCAGGTGATAATCCTGACACCGTCAGAGTGTTTTGACAGAAAACTTATTTTTAGTTTCCGGAAAATTTCTAGAAAAACTCACATCTTAATTCCTGGAATTCCTGCAAAACATCATTAATACAAGCATTTGACTCAAACAAATGCTAATATGCATGTTCATTTAATATTGTTGTGGTCCATGTTTAATTCCGTTCTTAGAAACAAATTTAGATTTCCCTTACACTTATCTTTTGCCAAATACCTTTATATGAAGTTAAAACGAAGTTAAACAACAAGGTAAAGCATTTTCACAATTTATTTTGAAACATGAGCCACAAACAATAAAAATAAAAACACGCATACGGAAAAAAATAAAATAAAACAAAAAACAATCAAACAAATTAAGCTTGGGTTGTCTCCCAAGAAGCGCTTTTCTTTATTTACGAGTCTTGTAGCTAGACTCAAGGTCACGGGCTATTACGTGACCTCGTCATTGGTCACGGTTTCTAGGTCATCCTTGATTTTAGTTTTGTATCTCGGACCTAGTTGCAAGCATTCCTTGTAGAAACCAAATATTCTATTCATAACATAGTCTACTCCTCTACATCTATCCTCATCATTCCTATAGTAGACCGCTTGCTTGTGTTCCTTTTCGATGTTTGTTAAAAAGACGGAATTGTTCAATCTTATAGGGCATTTGGTAAGCTATCTCATCGTTTTCATCCTTGAACTTGACTATCCCTAGAGATGGATCATAATTCATCTTAGAGGTCTCAACAAACGGCTTTCTGAACACTACTTGACTTAGGCAACCATCTATTACCGGACGAATATCTTCTACAATCACAAAGCCGGTAACGTAAGTGAAGTTTCCTACAAAGACGTGCAATCCTTTTACTCTTCCCACAAAGTTACTCATCCAACCTGTGTTGGGAATCATCCTAGGTCCTAGTTCCTTCTTCATTACCCAATTGTAATGGGTCCTAGTCACAATGTTCATGGGAGATCTAAGATCGATGTAGGCTTTCCACACATGCACATGCCCAATGTTGCATGGTATGTTGATGTTAGAGGGATCACCCGCTTTGATGATTGGTGAACCAAGGACGTATGGTGTTTCGGGGTCATCGAATAAATCCTTATGGTATTCCCGTTCTTCCTTGGTAGGTAACCTATCAAAGTAGTACCCTACATTTTCTACTTCCTCTGCTTTCTCTTCCTTTTCATCCTCAACTTCTTTAATCTCATCCTTATCACTTTCTTCCCTATTATTATCGACTAGCTTAATAGTGACTACGTTGACAAAGTGGACATGTTTGGATGATGAGGGGTCCTTAATTTGGGTTCTACTACTAGTGTCCCTAGTGTCATTCTTTGGTGTAGTTAGCACTTGGTTGTTGAGGGCTTTTAACAAATTATAGATTTTGTTGGTCATCTCCGTTTGTTGTTGATTGAATTCGGATTCAAACTTAGCTATGCGAGCTTCTTGAGATGCCATAAATTTGGACATCAATCCTTCAAAATTATTGGTACTACCATAGTTGTTGGAAGGATTGTTGTTGAAAGTACGGTTACAAGGTGGACCGCTTGATTGATAATGATTAGGTGGATTGGAAGAATTGTTTTGGGGCATGTTTTGGTTTTGTTTCCACCTAAGGTTCGGGTGATTTTTCCAATAGGGGTTATATGAATCACCGTAAGGGTTTGGCTCGGGTTTAAAAGTGTACCACTTGTCTCCCGCTGCGTCGGTACGCAAGGATGTGTAATCCGCAAAAGCTTGTTCGGAGAGTTCCATGCAATCACGAGTGTCGTGGGGACTACTACATAATTCGTACGAACAGGTGATTTTGTTCACTTGGCTTGAAGGTTTAGGAGCCTCGTAAGATTTCATGAGAAACTTGACTTGGTCTTCAAGTTCCATGATCCTACGGTCGGGAGTGCTTGAATTGTTCGAAGACAAAGATATTGCCTTGACCGTTTTGTTCAAATCACGGGGATCATTCCAACTTTCGTTGTCATAGAGAGCAAGATCTTCTATGAGTTCCCTTGATTCTTCTGCACTTTGATCACGTAGCTTGCCACCGGCCGCTTGGTCAATGGTTTGCCTCGTGGAGAGATTGATGTGGTCATAGAAAATTTGGACTTGGAGCCAAAGATCTATGCCATGATGAGTGACTTTTTGGAGTAAGTCCTTGAAATGAGTCCATGCTTCATAGAGAGTTTCACCTTGAGATTGTTGGAACATCAAGATGTCATTTCTTAGCTTGGTAGTTCTCCCCGGTGAGAAAAATTGAGCAAGGAAACGAGTGGTGATATCATCTAAAGAGGTGATGGATCCCGCGGGTAAACGCTCAAGCCATTGACTAGCTTGGTTACGTAGAGAGAATTGGAAGAGATGCAATCGGGTCGTCTCTCGAGTTTCAACATCAAGGTCTATGGAATCTACGATTTTTAGGAAATCCTTGAGATGTTGATTAGGATCTTTGAAACGAAGTCCATGGAATGCACATCCGCTTTGCTCCAACTGGATGGTGTCGGATCGCAAGGGAGACACATTGGCTCCTTGAGTGAGCTCAATGGTGTTTCGATTGCCTTGGTAGCTAGGACGGGAGTACTCTCCTAAAGTTCGAGGTCTAGGAGGTTGGTTTGGTTGTGGTGGGTTTTGTGGGTGGTTTTGTTGTTGGTGGTTGATGGGATCAAAGAGATTACCACCTTCCATGATGGCGAAAGGTATTAGGTTACGAACAAAGGAATGAAGAAAAAGATAGACTAAAAAAACCTAAAAAATAAAAATAAAAATCTTACTAGAAAGGAATCTAGCAAGTAGACCTAATAAAAAGAAATTTCAACCTAGACAATAACTATTCCATGGGCTGCGGCGCCAAAAACTTGATGCGTGGTCTAGAGATGAGGGATGATTCTTTTTGCATTTTTATATTTTATAGAAGCAAGTAAAAATCTCGGGTTTTGGAAGAATGGGCGGAATTAGTTGCTAGTCAACTAACCCAAATAACTACAAATGTGGAAATAAAAGAAAAAGACACGAAAGTAAATATGGAGAAAAACAATAATAAGACAAACGTGTTTACTTAGATTTCACTACTCCCTAGCTATCTTTTACTAGCTGATTTATAACAACCCATAAAAATTCATCAACATCATTTCCACCGCCAGGTAATTTCACAGGTAAATTTTTACTTTTTATTGCATGCATGACTCTTTAGACCCGCTCACGTATCCACCTATGCCCAACACCACTATGTTTACGCTATGTAAACACCTAGCATGTCAAGTCTATGTTCTAAACATAATAACACTAAGTAATCTATCACTCTAATGTGCTAGTTTGAAAGTGTTCAAGGCTTAAGTATGAGTTACCTTAGGAACCTTAGGATACCTTAGGACCTTTAGACTATAGTAAAACCCCTTAGAACTTAGATACAAGCCCCTTAGGTACAAAACCATAACTAGGTCATAACTTCCCAAAATTAGGTCTAAACCATCTCAAAACTTCCCCATAGGTCACTACCACTTAGTATAAGCCTTTTAGGACTTAGGATTAGACATTAGACACTCATAGGACACTAAACTAGGCACTAAACCATAGGATAAACCCTATCTCCCACTAAACACAATTAGGTCATTTAGGTCACAAAACTAGGTCAAACCTTTCCCATAAGTTACCCTCACTTAGTATAAACCCCTTAGGACTTAGAATTAGTTACTAAAAACTCTTAGGAACCTAATTTAGGCACTAAACCCTAGATAAAACCCTAACCTATAACTAAACAAAACCAAGTCAAAAACTAAACTAAAACTAGTAAAAACCTAAAACTAAGCTACCAACCTAGCACCACTACCCTTAGCAGCCTACCAAGAAGCTTACCCACCTATTTTACACCCTAAACACCCAACCATACACGTCCCAAGCAGCTTACAAGTTGCCTTGTAAGCTACTTGCTCTAAACCCCCTCTACGGCTCAATATCCACCACAAAACACCACACACCGCCTCTCCCCTTTTCCTTAACCTCCTTAGTCACCCCCTAACCGCCTTTGACCACCTCCTCATGTTCCTTGGCCACCACTCCAAGTATACTTAGCCTAAAGGGCTATCGAGACCTATAAATACCCCATACCACCCTTCATTTCCATCACACACTTTCACCTCTTTACACCTCAAAATATCTGATCCTAAGGGTAGTGGTAGAAGCCTAGTAATCTTAGAAGTCGAATAGGATAGCTTTAGGTACATGTCGAGTCCCATTTTTGACCTAGAAAACCCTAGTTTTCACTTTAAGCGTTCCCTGACCTAGGTAAGCCTCAACCTTGCTTCTTTTAGTTTTAGTTCTGACCTAGGATAGTTATAATATGCCTTAGACCCCTTAGGAACTTAATCTAGAGCCTTGATCATTTCTTTTACAAGTTTTTATTTTAAAACCCTAGATTTGGATAAATACATGCTTATATGCTAAAATGCCTTATTATGTGCTATAAGCTGAATTAGATAGCTTAGATTAGTATATATTAGTTTAACATAAGCTCGGAAACTTAGTAGTTGCATAAAAATATAGTTTACTTGAATTTAGGACTAGTTTTGCAATAGTTTACATGCATAGGGGTATATATCATAAATTCCTGATACTATAAAAGTCTAGGGACTGTTTTTGACATTTCCTAGAAGTTATGTGTAAGGACTCTTTTTGCAAGTTTTAAAACCTTAGGATAATAAGTAAATTAAGTTATAAAATTAAAAGGACTAGTTTTGCAAATATAGTTAAGTTAAGGGTAAAATGGGTAAATATAGATAGTTAGTATAATTTCAGGACTATTTCTGCCATTACTTGAAAATATCTGAGTATAGGGTCTAATTAGGTAAAAGATAAAATGCTATATGCTTAATTGTTATAAGTTTATAAGTTTAGGGTAGAAAATATAAATATATAAACTTGAAGGGTATAAACGAACTATTTTCATAATAAGTATAAAAACCTATTTTTAAGTTAGAAACATAACAAAATACTAGGAAGCTTCATGTGAGGAGTACCATGTGGATATTTTGTTTTGACGAGTCTGCTGGTTTTACAAATTAAAGTGCCCTGGCTCCTCTTTTTTTTGGGTGAAAGGGTTTATTCACCCCGGTAAAATTCATTACTCCAAAAAACGTTGAGATACAATAGGGTGAGGGTGATGTCCCTCACCTCAGTCCCTTAGGACACTTACAGACTCGAATGTAAGAATGACACACCATTCTTATAACTTACATAATAAAAACTACCACCTACAATGACTATACAAGTGAATAAAAATAGGAATTAAAACATGATTCACTAAAGTAGCACCAAGAACATAGCCATCGTAGAACTTCCATCAATCTTCCATGTGAACTCATCCACATAGAGCTTGAACTTGCATAACCAACCAAAGAAATCCTTGAGCCATTCTCCAACACAATCCGAGAGAAAATCATGGGGCTAATCGAGACTCAAAGTTTCACGAACCAGCAACCTACATGCCATGATCCCTTTCCAAACAGCCAATAACGTCAATATCCCATGAATAGGGGTACCACGATAATCAAATACAGCAAGAACAAGGGCACCATACAACAATCCAAGGGTAAATAAACCCTAACATGTAGATCGAATGTGCAAGAGTAACGACCAGATCTAAAGGCATAAAAAATGTGAACACGAGCAAGATCAAGTCGCACCAAACGATCACTAGAGTTTTTGAATAAGAACCCTAAAACTTAACTTCCATAACATTAAGCAACATCGATCAATAGACCCATACAAAAAGTGATCAGAACCTTTTCTTTGAAAGATGAACCATGTTAACAAACCAAGATCCACTTGACTTCCAACATTACAGATCAACAACAGCTAAAAATAATGTTTATATGATCATTAAACAGCAGCAGTATCACGTATAAGCATAATCTAGGGCTTGCGAACCCTAACACTCATCGACATATCACCTACACTCTCTTAACCCACTTCCACGAATAACCAGCAGATAACCCACGACCAACGGATCGACTTACATGAATGAATGGATTGGTGAATCCAACTTGCATAACACAAAAGATATACATGAACGAACAGCAATACCAATCAGCATAATGAATAAATCAAACCCGAATAATACAAATCCTTAAAAAAGGTTTCGTTCATGAAAAAGGGATAAGTTTGATTAATTCAGATCGACCCAATATATATGATTTGAACTGACATAAAGAGTAATAGGTGCGATCTACAATGAAACCCCATAGACGGTTAGGAATTAAATCAATAAACACAAATCCGAAACCCTAAACCAAAATCGATTTATGGTTATGGAGACCGCCAAAAAGAAAACATCAAAGGGATATATGGAACATGTAATATAGGATCGATTATAATAATAATCAATCATCCCAAATCACAACACCAAAGGTAGACCCTCCGGAAATTGACCCAAGAATGTGAATCTTAAATCCTAATTGTTATTGAATTGAATTAATCATAGATCAAAGCAATAGAATAATGAAAAAGGAATAAGAATCAGGCATTAAAGATGAAGAGTCAATCGATTATGAAAGCTTAGGAGGGTCTGCCATGGCTGCCAGAAAATTCGCCCTCACAAGAGAGGATTTTGGGGTTTTTTTTCTATGAGGGCAACTCCTCAAACGATTATTGCATGTACTTCTAGATTATGATGGCCCGAACAGTGTTATGCTATAACTAAAACTTAATAACAACATAACTCAATAATAGGGAGCTTTGTGTGAGGAGTATTAACTTTTGAATTATGATGGCCCGAACGATATTATGTTGATAACATAATACAATAGTAGGGAGCTTCATGTGAGGAGTCATATACTTCTGAATTACAATGGCCCAAACCCGAACGGTGTTATGTTATATATAAAAACCTAATAGTAATTAGTTAAGAAAACCTAGACTAAGACTTGACATATATACACACCTACACCAAACCCTACTCCCGGGATACGTGAGTCATCGGTCTAATCCTTGAGTCACTTTCATCCTAAAGCCCAGGTGAGTTCATAGCCTCATACTTTTTAAAATGCTTTCACTCTAAATGCTTTATAAACCCTGTGAGGGGGATACATGCTAAATGCTTTACTTAAAAATGAACACAAGTCTTTTGCATTGGTTGTTGCACGAGTAAACTAAAAGCCACCACTACATAAACAAAATTCATGAATCTAATCGTTTGGGATATTTTAACCACGCGAACGCGAATATAGTTGATAGATCGATTGGAGTTTAACAACTCCTGTTGGTATTAACACCCCACTAGGTGGTACCAATAAGTACTATATTTGAATCCACTCAAGGTATAACTTTGGCAAGTTATCCTTCCATTCCCTCATGTTGGATCTGCAGCCCACATGACCCGGATCGTTAAGGTGTGATTCATGAGCTTAGTGCAACATACCCCTGTCTACAGGTTAGTATAGTATTTAACTGCTTAACTGCTGTATATCATTTCTATTATTATCTATGTCTACACCCTACTACTCTACCCCTGTCTCATCTAGTTTACATCTGGAGATTGCTCTACCCTCTCCGAATGTACTAGATTATCCCTCAAAACACTCTTTCCCCTACTCTTTAGAAAACTTTAGGAATAGTTTAGATTCCATAGCCTCTCTAAATTTCTCGTCTTTTCCAATAATTCCCCACTATCTCCTATCCCTCTACCCACTGTTACCCCAATACTACCCTCACCAACATTTGATCCCGAAAGGTTCTTTATACCCGAAGGATCAATGTTACTTAGGAGACCCATACACACTTTATCACACTTAGTTAGTAGTAAACCTAGAATATTTAGAAAACCACCCTATACCTTAGTACTTCCCTTAGAATACCCTTAGAACCCTAGGAAAATTAGGTTTAGAATCTCCCAAATGGATTAGGTAAACCCTTTACTGTCCTTTTATTGAAGATAGAAAAAGGTCATAGCGATAATTAGGTAGTAACCCAATAGGATTTATGCCCTAGAAAATAGATAATAACTGACCCACTTAAATATAGGAAGTCCTTATAACTTTAGGTGTTAGATAATCTTAGAACACTTTAGTTACCTTAGGTTAGATTCCACCCTAGGTTACGTACTATAAATAATGGTACTAACTAAGATGCCTATAAGATAAGTTAGGATACTTTGCCTTAGTTATAAACCCTTAAGTACTTTTAGGATAGAAACCTTATTATCCTAAACCCTAGGAAAATTTCCCACCCTTAGGAAATATAACAAGTTAGGTACTTGTTATAGTATACCCCATAAGTAATACTACTAAAAATGTATTACTTACAACCATTAGGAATTTAGATTAGGTAGTTTTGACACCCTATAACCCAACACCCCATAAGATAGAAGAATATTCCTTAAGAATATTGTTCTTGAACTTTAGGCATTATTTGGTTAAACCTAGGATATTACCCTTTGGGTAATTAGTAAGTGTTGATAAAGTGGGCTCCGATAAATAATTCCACTCCCTATAAACACCCTTCCCCACAAAAACTCCATTTCCATTTTCATACCCGGCAATATGCCTAAAACCTCCATTTTTCCTAATCACAAATGGCATAAACAGTGATACTTCTTAAACTTCTAGTTATGAAGCCCCTGAAAGAGGCTTATGCTTCACTGATGAGTATGGAAGCCTTGCCTTCCAAAGATGGTCAGATATTGATAAGGCAGGAATCAAAGCAATGCTCATATACCTCATGTTGGTGTCCCCCATCAAGAGTGCTGAGAACAAAAGATTCTACCAGGACTTAGAAGCAATGATCAACGAACATCCTGAAAGACATCTACTCAGATCAAAGAAAGCAAAGCTTGAAGCCCTAGGATACCACCTGAACATCTGATCTGCAACAACTATCCTTTACTTTTTTTGTAATTTGTAGGACTTGTAATAACTATGATTAAACCTTGATGTTTTGTTTAAATCATGTGTCCTACTTATAATTACATCAACATTCAGTAAGAGATGAAGACCCCTGCAAACTCATGCTGAATCACTGAATTCCCCAATCTTCTTCTAACAAGGATTTGAACGTAAAATAACCTAAGTATAAACAAGTCACTGAGTGAACAGTAACTCAGTGAGTCATCTTCAGGATGCTTAGACCGAGCCTAAGAAGAAAGGTTCTCCATTCAGTTAGGCGGAACTCGGTGACTGAGATCTAAGCCAAGAAGAAGGTGATGGGTTCAGTGAGGATGACAATAACTCACTGAACCCCAAGACTCCTCAACAACTATCATGGTACTGAAGAACTGATGACTTGAAGACTGAAGTTTTGGCGGGACTGGGCGGGAAAGTTTGATCTGTTTCATTAAAGTGCTTTATCACTTTAAGGTCAAACTTTCCTCAAATGGTTAAAACCAGGCTGTCATCAGAAAGTGCCTTTTGGATTTAACCCAAAGAAGTTTCCTAAGTCAGAGAATAAAATCTATTAATATTTTATTGAGGAACACTTAGGTCCATTGTATAATAGGGTTGTTCATATTTGTGCAATTAATGCAAAGCATTCACAAACCACTTTTACTCCTCCAAAGAACAACATAACCCCTGAGATAGCTCAGTGGGTCCTGAAAGTTGTCACTCAACATTGTTTGAGTTTAGTGAGGAGTCAATACCACACTTGTCATTTTCAATCCCAAGTGTTATTCCGCAAATACTTGGGTACGATTCTTTTTGATTAACTTCTAATAAAGAATTAAACGTTGAAAAATATTGTCTCTTATATTTACGTTACTTTATTGTTAATCATTTATACATCTTTGTTTAAATTCATACAACTTGGTTACTTTAGCTATTTAGTTACTGTTAACCAAGTAAAAGGGACCAACAAGATTCTAAACCAGCTTGAGTATCGAATTTAAAAAAGAAAAAACCTTTGTCATTCATCATGATCTTTTTCAAACCATACTTAGCCCAATTATTCTTAACATAGTAATCAACCACTGGAAATGCCATTCTATTACCAATAAAATAGCCATATAGAGTGTGCTCAAGGCGTGCACTAACCATTTCAACTACTCTTCTAGGAATAGACACGTTAATACCTTCACAAACAGCCTCGGCAACCAAAGAACTAGAAGGAGATGTAGGAATAGGTTGAGTATTTACCTCCACGTTAACTGTAGTATCTTTGCCACTCACATCAGAGTTTGTTGCATTAGCCTTCTTGCTAGGTACATAGACCTCCATTAGACCACACATAGCCTCATACACTTGTGAACGCGTTTCACTATCCATATTAGGCCATATCGGATATTTACCCGCTCCAATACCCTTAAGGAATAAGTCAAGATCATTGGCTGATTTAATCGAAACACGAAACACCCCTTCAATAACATCGTGTTTACTCTTGATAGACTCTTGAATATTAGGACCAGTAGGGGACGAGTCCATAGTAACCACATGATCCTTAGAAGTGTTAGTAGTCGATAACCAAACCTTACCAGCAGTAGGAGCAACACTTATACCATTACCCTCCAGCAAATTAGCATCAAAATCTTGTAAAATAGGCTCATTAAGAGCATTGGTATACAGCAGAGCATTAGGCAATTGGGAACCAGCAGCAACACTCGAAGAGGACAAGTTCAATGGTGGAAATTCATTAGCATCGTCCAAAACATTAGTGCGCAAAACCCTAACAGCTTTACGTGGTGGTTTTGACACACCAACGTTTCCAATATCTTTACCCTTCAATCCAGCCTTCAATTGATCCCCATCAACTCCAACCTTAGCAAAATCAACTTTCCCCAACTTTTTCATCTCTCCCAAACCCTGAAACAAAGCAAAAACGACTTACATAACCAGCAGCTGCATAAACCCAAATCGAACAAGGAGAAAGAAAACCC
This sequence comes from Artemisia argyi, assembly GCA_030686995.1. NCBI lineage: Eukaryota > Viridiplantae > Streptophyta > Magnoliopsida > Asterales > Asteraceae > Artemisia > Artemisia argyi. The sequence goes on along the minus strand of CM060678.1, from coordinate 84,476,699 downwards.
TAACTGAAAAGTTAGGGTTTTGAAAGTATACGCCCAAGATACTCAACCAGGTCCCATGATGATAATAACGATTAAATTGATTCATTGAAGATTAAATAGGTGGCAAACCGACTTAGGATCAAATAAATAGAGCAGCGATCACAAAACCCTAAAGTCGGTTAAAAAAGAAAAAAAAACGGTTTTATAAACCCTAAAAAAACGATTAAACAATAATCCAAAAATCAGTGAATTAAGCAATGAATTGAATAAGTTTGATGATTAACACGAATGCAAGATCAGTTAAACTTACAAATCAAAACAAAAAGCACAAGATTTAGGTAGATAATTGGAAAAATGATGAAGGGTTAAGGGTTTAGGAAAATCGCCTTTTTTCTCCAGAGAGAGAAACGTGGGTCCGTTTGCTACTGGATTAGCCAATCCCTTTGTCGGTTAAATATGGCGGACTGATAACCACAAAATTTTTTTGAAATAAAGTGAAATTTTTTTTAAAATTTTGGCCAAAAATGGGGGTACTAGAAAGTATAGCCATTTGCCCAAAGATTCATTCAAGGACCAATTTTGTAAACTTAGAATATCTCAGGGACCTTGAATGATAAAACTCCACATTTTTGAATTCCAGGGACTAGTTTTGCCATTTTATGAAAGTTGGGGGACTGAAACTGCCAATTTTGTAAACTTTGTTTGTTTTTTTATCTGTTTTTACTCATTTTGCATCTAAAACATATAAAACACAATTCCTGAGATATTTTCAGTATTTTGATGCATTTTTGAGTGTTTTTGGATGTTTTGCAGTTCAGATTTGACCAAAAATGATGAGTGTGAACAAAAGGCTTCTCAGAATCAATCTCTACTAACACCCTAGCAAACGATTGGAAAACCCTAAAAATATTCTCTCTTTGGCGATTTTCTACTCCCTCCCTATTCCTAATTGAATTTCATCTATAACCATTTTATTCTTGTGTTTTCTGCAGTAATTTGCCTTGATTGTTTGATTAGAGTTAGTGTTTTTCATTAATTCTACATTCATTGCTGCTTTTTTCACATAATCTTCTGGTTTTGGAGGGCTAGTTTATCGTTTTATCTTAAAACCCTAAATCGCTTTTAGGGTTCTTTTTTGGGTCGGTTACATTATTACTCCCAAACTCCGATTGTTAGGGTTCTTTTGTAACCGCCTTTAGGGTTTCATATTGATCGATTCTGCTCTGATTTCTATATATCCTTGTCGATCTCATTCTTGTTACACAATATTTAATCTGTTAAGGATTAAGGGCTCAAATGTTTAACGATTCTTGTTAGGGTTTCGTTTTTTCTATTGTGTACAAGTGTATTGGTGTTACTTGCTGCTGTTGTGTATCCATTCATATTTGATACCCTGGTTTAGGGTTTATGATTAAGCGTCCAAGTTGTGGTTGTGTGCATTAACGTTTTTATTCAACTCTGCGTGGAAGATAGTGTGGTACAAAACCCTAATTCTTAGGGACTGGTTTGTGTCGTTGTCTAATTTTGATTATTGATTGGAAGTGGGTTTATGAGAGAGATGGAGAAAGGTTTTCTCAACAATTCGAATAGGGCTTCAAAGATGATTAATGGTAGTTCGGTGTTGAGTGATTTGGCTAAACGGTTTAAAAAATCTGATGGTACTGGTTCGGGGAGAGATGGTAAACCTAGGTTGCCATATCGTTGTGTTAATACTATTGAACCTGCTATTGGTTTGAATGATGACACAGCTGCATTTGTTAACATGGATTCTAAGGATGATAACCACATGTTTGCAGCTGCTAAATTCGATGTTAATGTCATTGAGTCCAAGATGGACGGTTGTGAGGTGGGATGCTCAACATCTACTTCTGTTTTGATTGATGAAAATAGCCATGTTGCTGCTGGTATTACGAGGGTCGATAAGGTTTTTAATCATGATGCTAAGGTTGATTTAGCTTTGGCTGATGTTGTAATACCGCATGAAGAGGTGGAAACGGTTTGCTCACGATTTAATAATTCTCTTTATGGCTATTTTGTTGGGCAAAGACCTGCGTTTCCTGTTGTCCAAAATTTTGTGCGTAACGTTTGGAAGAAATTCGGGCTTATGCATGTCATGATACATCAAGGGTTCTTTATGTTTCAGTTCTCAAGTAGGGAAGGTATGGAAAATGTTCTTAATCATGGTTCTTGGCGAATTAGGTCTATTCCACTCATTCTCCACATTTGGAACCCTAATTCTGTTTTGATTAAACATGAAATTAAGAAGGTTCATGTTTGGGTTAAAATGTATAACGTGCCGGTGGTGGCATATTCTAAGGTGGGGCTGAATCTGATCGCGACTAAACTTGGACGAATCATTATGTATGATGAACACACAAGTAATATGTGCCTCAAGTCGTGGGGTATGAATTCGTATGCTCGAGTTTTAGTTGAGATTTCGGCTGATAATGATTATGTGGAATCTCTTGTTGTGGCAGTTCCTATTCCAAAGACAAATGAGCATCGTATGGTTAGAATTGATATTGAATTTGAATATAAACCGCCTCGATGTTCTATATGTAAAATTTTTGATCATGTTGATAAGGAGTGCCATAGGAAAGAGAAGGAAGTTAAACGTACATTACGTGTGGATGATGGTGGCGGGGCTGAAAAGAGTAAATCTAAGCCTAAATTGATATATCGTCCCGTTTCTAAGCCTAGTAATAACAACCAGGCTACTACGTCTATACCGAAGGATAATTCCCCTCTTATCTCTATGGAGGGATTGGAGTTGGTTTGTGATAAGCCTAATGACACTGAACAGCCACATCCTACTCCAATGGTGCCTAATGACGTTTCCAACAGCTCTAAAACTGATGGAAAGTACTTCAAAGATGATATCAACTTGGCTGAATTGAAGAGTTATATTGATTAACGTATGGAGAATGAAAAAGTGATTGATATTCCTAAGGATGATGTGCCTAAGGATGGTAATAATGGTTGTGTAATGGCGGATACTAATTTTGTCTCCTCCATTAATGATATTTCGTTACATGAGCCGCCTGGAAGTTTACATTTGGATAAGGGTAAGGAGGTTGGTCCGTCTAGTTCATCCTTATCCCTTGTTAACTCTACTACTAAAAGAAGTAACCCTTCCTCTAAGGTTGGTGAGGTTCTTAATCCGTATGATGAGTCTGTGAATTTATTTGAAATGCCCAAGGGTACATTATCATCAACGGGTGGTGGACAGGACCAGGAAGAGTACTATGAGTATGATGACTTTACGGATCAGCTACACGAGATACCAAGACACTTGGCTGCCTATTATGAAGATTTCAAGCTCCAAGGTCGGACTAGGTAGTAGTTTGTCTTATTGTAGTCATGTTTTGTTTATGTGGTAGTGGTTTTTTTCTTGTTACAAAGAAATGTTTATGCCTATGTAACGGGCTTAGATATGGGATTTCACCCATATCCATTGTACTTAAATGATTTTTGGTTAATGTGATTTACCGGGGTACAGGATAATTCCCCTTTACCCAAAAATGATGAGTGTTTAAGCACTCATCAAAGAATTTATAAACTTATAGTCCGGTGATTTATAATTTACTTATTCAAATGAAAAAGCGTCCCAATTCATTTATATAAGATGATTATAAATCTTCCTTAAGTAATATCGGCCAAAATATACTGTGGGAATGATGATAAGTAGAAAAACAATTCTTATGATTCTCCCTAAAATCATAAAGAATAGTGAAAAGAGTGACGAGAAGAGTGTGAGGATATCCTAGAATGAGATGCTAGGAATATTTTTGCTATCAAATTAGCAAAAATATCAGTGAGGTAGACAGACGTATGTTAAAAGTGCAGGGTGAGTGTTTCAATTCAGAGTTGAATATCTAGGAATCGATAAGATTGACATACTATGTCAAGTTTTGATATCATCTAGAATGATATTTTACGAAAGAAAGATTGGGAAGAACGGGGTGTTTGGAAAAGTTTTAGAGAACATTGTGAAACTTACAATGTTTTGAGGGAAAGGTCTAGAAATTTTTGGGACTTATGGGTCATGGGACCACTGACCAGACACGGGGTTCTATTTGCGTTATTGGTGTTAGCCATATTAGCAGCTCAGAATTCTAGTGCCGCAGTTACACTATCAGCAACTAGTTACCGTATGGCATCCTGGGCTATGGTGGGAGTAAACATTGACGATCTCGTGGGAGCCATTCTAACAACGTGTGTAGAAAAACATGAGATAAAAGGAATATCATAAGTCGGGCATAATATGAAATTATGAGAATTCTGACAGAGATATTTTGTTCGATACAAGTTCTTACTAAGAGAACATTGTAGGGAAAGACAGAGGATTAGGAGAGGAATAATATCATAAGTCGACCATAATAACGATTATGATATCGACGTAGATATTCTTACAATGTTCTAACTAATAGAACATTGCGGGAAAGACGGAAGATTAGAAATACAAGTTCTAACGCTTAGAACGTTGTAGGATAAAAACGGAAGAGTGAAGTTACAAGTTCTAACATTTATAACATTGTAGGATGTAATGGAGGAATGGAAACCTAAATAAAGGCGGGAATCCTAATAAGCACTAGGTTTCTTAGGGGCTAGTTCATCTCCTAACGGTATTGGTATAATCTATAGTGAATTTTCTAAGTTCCTAATCATAGATTCCTTAAAGGAATATTCGGGTGTAGCTAGTCTTACTGGGGATGAAGATCCTACAAAGGATGATGGACTAAGCGGGGAAAAGGATCTTACGGATGATAAACTAAGGGGTGAAGAAGATCCTACGGATGATGATGTAAACTCGTCATAAGATTCGGTATTTCTAGGTAAAATCTCTTGCTTAATTTCTTGCATATGAATTGCTATCATCAATCCTAAGGGTGGTGCTATTATAAGTTCAGATCCTGAGTTCCTAGGTCTTAGGGTAGGCTTGGGATAACCGAGAGATGTAAATTCCATAGTAATTTCTAAAGCCATCAAGATATAATACTTAAGAAATCTTAATACGGGATAGTCAACTAGGTATGTGAAATACTATAACCTCAGGATGTCATAATGACTTGTTCACTTATCTTACAGGATGAAAACTTAACAAGTACCCTTATCCCAGTACTATTATTCTAGTACTATTATTCATGTTGGTTTAATTAAATTGGATCTTATCTTGGTACGATCTATTGGGTTTCTTGAGCGTTTGGTGCCATATATTTGTTGCTTGGTTTTGACCTGCACTTAATTTAGAAACGCTTTTGGTATTGTTATGTGGCTGACTTTGGCTGAATGATTATAAAACCTTTTGGTTTTAGTTGTTGTCGATCTTCATTGGGACCTACTGTTCTTATTGCATAATGAAATCCTAAGTTTTTAGGGTTTGGTTTTTATTAATCATGAATGTAAACCCTGTTTAGGGTTTTCTTGATGTGGTTTGATGATTGCAAGTTCTATATCTGATGTAGTGATTATATTTGTAGGTTGAGAGAGAGATTGAAGTTAAGTTTTAGGGCTTATTAAAAAATCCTAGGTTTCGATCTATGACATGTAGTCGATTGATAATTTGTTTGGTCTGTGATTGATATTGCTGGAAGTTGGGGTTGTTAAACCCTATTATCGTCCTCAAACTGGTTCTCAAGCATGGTGTTGCTATTGGGTGAGTTTTGGGGTGCTACGTTCATTACTGATGGTGGGGTGTGTACGTTAGGGTTTGTAAAACCCTGTTTTTATCTATAGTAGATTCTAGTTTGTAACTCATGCTGATCCACTTCTAAGAGTGGTAACTGGTGTAATGACTTTGGTTGATGCTTCGAATCGATCCATAGTGTATGTTATGACCAAGAAACACGTTCCGGAGGTCGAGGTTGATCGAAATATGTATAAACCATGGTTATTTCTAGAGAGAGAAAGTAGAGAGAGAAAGGTGGAGAACTATGTGTTTTATTAGAATGATAAATGAAGTGGAGCTTACACACACTTTCCCACACCCCTCATGGAGTGTCATGAGAGGTATTTATAGGCTCCTAACACTACATGTTTGCCTACTTGTCTTTACAAAAAAAAAAATACATGTTTGCCTACTTGACAATAGTAGTCCCTGTAGTTTCTAATCTAGTCCATTTCACTTGTGTGACGTTGTCTTTATAAAAAAGCGAGGCTAACAGTGTATGTGTGGTAATCATTGATTGCATGGCAGTTTTGTGATATCTGATCCTAATGCTACCGTTATTCTTTATGGATCCTACTATGGTGATTGTGTAGGTTAGGGTTTGCTTAAACCCTATTGGTCGAATTGTATGCTGATCGATTAGTTTATGGGTCGACTTGGGTGCGCACTGGTCATGATGCTACATTGCGGATCGCGACCGATGTGTTATTGTGTATGTTAGGGTTGTTCCAATCCCTATTTTCGTCTATGACAAGTTCTTGGGAAGTCAATATGATTTACTTTTGCGAGTGGTAGCTGATGATGTAATAAACCTTGACATAGTTATACGTGTAATAAAAAATCGGAACCCTAAATTTTTCTCCCTACTAGGGGCGATTTTCGAAACCCTAACACCCTTGATTTTTTTCAAATCATTTTCCCTTAATCCATCTATTGATCACGTTTTCCATTACTGATTTGATTTCTTATTAGATTAGTTTATGGTATTACTTGTTCTTGGCTGGTTTTTTGTGGATTCGTTTGTATTTTATTAGGGTTTTTGGAATCGTCCCCGGTGTTTCTATGGCCGCCATTGGTTCTTTATAGATCTGATCATAATCCTTTCAATCGTCACCTCTCTACCTTTTCTGGTATGCAATCGACTTTGTAAGGGGCGTGACTAGTATTTGGATGGCGGTTACTGGCTTTTTATGCGCTCATGGTATATAACAAATTAAGGTTTTGTAATTCGTTTATTCTCTACAAACCCTACACGATTATTTTTAATCGTAGTTAGGGTTTTGCTGTTTGATTTTGGTTTAGATCGTATGGATTTACATTGTATTATCTTTGCTGTACGATCTTGGATTGGAGTTTGGATTGACATATTCGCATGGTTCTTGATTTTGGTCGATCCATTCTATTGTGGTCTTCATTGATAATCGAATCCCTTTAGGATTTGGTTTTATTCGCTTACTGAATGTAACCCTTGTGGTTTCTGATCTCTGCATGTCGATTCTGGATCGTGGTACATGATGTGGGTTTCTTGATGTCGTGGGTGCATCCTTGTTACATGGGTTTGGGATAGTGGAAGGCAAGGTAATCTTGTGTTAGTCAAGTTTATGTGGTTCTTGTTCAAAAATCACTTTTTGGGATGCTGCTGGTCGTGTTGGACGTTTAGTTTTATTGGTTCTTATTCATAAACTCCTACGATCATTATTGGAAGTTAGGGTTAAACCCTATTGTATGTACGAGTCCATTACATGCACAAGTTTGGTTCGTAAATCTTATGTCCTTATTCATACCTGGTGAATGGGGCTTGTGGTTTCTTCATATTTAATTCGCTGGTATTGAAGATTCATGGTGTAGATGGAAGTTAAGTTTGGGGGCTCTTATTCAAAACCCCATTCACACAATCACGGATCAGTTGCATTCTCGTTTCATCTTGAGTCTCGTGATTGTCTATGATGGAAGTTAGGGTTTAGAAATCCTATATTCATCCGTTAATGGTCATCATGCTTGGTGCATTTGTGCTCATTTGTGAACTGAATCTCAAGATTGATGATCCATATGTGGGCAAGTTGGAGATTTCTCCATGGAAGTAAATGGACCACCAGTGTGATGTAGAAGGCTCAAGTACATTTCATGAGTAGTATTGTAATGTTTTTATTTACTTTTGTCATTATTGGTAGGTTCATTTTTATAAGTTATAAGAATGGTGTGTCATTCTTATATGAGAGTATGTAAGTGTCCTAAGGTACTGAGATGAGGGATGTCACCCTCATCGATTGTACTTCAATTTTTTTTGGTTAATATATTTTAGCGGGGTGCAGGATTATTCCCCTTTACCCAAAAAAGACATAGTTGTACGTGTGGCTAACATTGATCTCATGATTGTTATGGTTTGGTTAGCTGCTATGGTACGTGGTTTGTGGTTGGGTAAGTTCAAGGTCTTTGTTCGACGTCATACGTACTTGGTGGAGATGTTTGGATCACATGGACTTTGATTTTCAGTTCTATAGGTTGTAAGTTTATTATGTATGTTATAAGAATGGCATGTCATTCTTATATAGTGGTTGCATGTAAGTGTCCTAAAGGACTGAGATGAGGGAATCACTCTCATCCCTTGAACTTCAATGTATTTTTTGTTAATAAATTTTACTAGGGTGTAGGATTACTCCCCTTTACCCAAAGAAAAGTACCCTTATCTCGTAACTAGGTTTTGTACAAGGACTATACATACTTAAGGATTCTAGGCTAGTAAGTTCGATAGTTTACTATTCTACTGTTGCTCATTCGTTATCCTTAAGTTCCTGGGTTGAATCGAAAGGACTCCTTATAATCGATAACTAACTTAGATATCCTCAATGATCATAAGAGTAGAAAGCCTAACACAAGCTAGAGCATGCCTCTCTTATTTCTTATGTAACTCTAAAATCTAGGCACAAGCTTTTTCTAGTTCAGTTTCTAACCAACCAAAGTTTTTCTGAATAATGACTCGACCTTTTCCAAGATCGTAAATCTTATTTTCTATTTCCTCAACATGCTCTAGAGATATCTTAGCTAGGTGATTCATAATTTCCTCAACTTGTTCCTCATGCCTTTCTAAAGGACTCTTATAAGAACTATTTCCTATCTCAAATCTAGGAAGTGTAGGTGGTATAATCGGGATTTTCTTATGGGGTGGGAAAACTCCTTCCGCAACATAGAATTCTAGGGGGATCAAAGAGTGGTAACGGTGGAATAGGGGCTAAATAGGGAACTTAGGAATTTCATCATTATATGTTTGCATATAACCTTTATACGCTCGCATATAAGGATCATTTGGGAAATAGATAATGAAGCTAAAGGATTCTGAGTTAATTCTTCGGAAAAATCAAACACAGAAAAAGAACTATATGATGTAGAATAGAAATTCTCATTATCAGTATCATATAAGATGATAGAGTGAGTAGTTCTATAGGAGGATTAGTGTTTCTAGGGAGTGTAGGCGATGAGGAGTCATGACATAGGTTAGACAACCATTATACCATGAATGAACAAGAGATAAAATCACAACTAGGTTATGTCATAAATAACTTGTAATACTCAAAATTTGACAAGTGTCATTATTTATGCCACACTTCTCATAGTTGGATTTGACATAGAAACCAAAAGGATAAGGATTTAGGCTAATTGCCAGGTATGTAAGGGAGGAAATTAGTGGGGAAGGAAAAATATAGGAAAGGGATTTGTTTCTTAGGGCCGACTTTATCAGCACTTACTAAGTATCTAAAGGGTGATATCCTAGGTTTATCCTGAAAATGCCTAAAGTTTAGAAACAAATATTCCTACGGGGATAGTCCTCTATCTTATAGGGTTTTGGGTTTAGAATCAAGGTATCATAACTACCTAACATTGATACTTAAGGGTTGTAAGTAATACATATCCCTTAGTCTTACTTTGCGGGATAGAATGGGATCTAAGATGGGTTATAACAAGTATCCAACTTGTTGGGTTTCTTATAAGCTAATTCAATCTCTAGGTGTGGTGATAGGGTTTGGAATGACTTAAGATAATCTAGTAAGGAAATGGTCGGGTGATGGTGTTCCTATCATAAGAGGTGATTTGGGAATGTCAACTAGGAATGTGCATAAGGGGACAACAAGGTATAATGTAGTCATAGCCTATACTATATCATAAGTATCCTATAGTGCATATCCTAGGGTGGAATCTAACCAAAATCTGTAGGTGGTAAAGGTGTACTAATTGGTTGTTCCTTAGGGGTTGGGGTTGGAAAGGCTTTCTATATCTAAGGTAGAAATCCTGTTGGCTTAATATCTGGCTATCATTATGACCTTTTTCTATCTTCTCAATAAGGTCAATAGAGAGTTCATCCAAACTATTCAGGATATTCTCAACCTAATCTTCCTAGTGTTCTAAGTGTGTTTTATGGGAATCTCTTCCAACCTCAAATTTTCAAGATGAGGTAGGAAGATCAGTGAAAAAGGATAGGGGTGCTAAAGTATAGGATCGCTTCCTAAATAGGCTAGGCTCAATACTAGGAAAGTGCGATAAAGGATGTGTGAGTCTCCTAGGTAAGATTGATCCTTCGAGAATAAAGAACCTTTAGGGATCAAATGTTGGTGGGGGTAGTACTAGGGATGAAAGCAAAATAATGGATAGAGTGATAGGAGCTAGTGGGGGAATACGTGATGCTTTTAAGCGTAAGATGGATTATCAGGAAAAGGCGAGAAACTTAGAGAGGCTAGTGAATCTATACTACTCCTATGATCTACCGAAGAGTTAGGAGGGATGTTTCCTGGAGTATTAGGGAAATAATCCGGTGAAACTAACGTATAGTTAAGGATATCTGTAGATGAAAGAGCATCATCTACATCTAAACTAAAGGGGATGATAATAGGATACATGAGAGTAGGCCTGACTATATAACAACCTGGAGGAAAATAACCTAAGTTATCTATATCTAAGGTGATAGTTATGAAATATATGCTAACCTTTTGCAAATACGGTTTCGGGGAAGGGCAATGGCACTGTGGACTTTATTGGGCATAGGAAAAGTAGTTGTAGTTTAGGTTTTGACCTTGTTCTCCACAACTGAGGCTCTTATGATAATTTGTAACACCCCCATTTTCACAGATAGGAACGGATGCTAGATCTGGGGTATTACCTCATGGAAACATAGTCACATAATAGAAAATGACTCAAAAAGGGACGTTTTGGAAAATAATGTTACCATTCATTTAAAATATCCGAGTTTTATAAAATGAGGTCCCAAAATCTATGTGAAACATAGAGTTTCAATGATAACAGGTTTGAAAGTCCTTCCAGTCTAGTGCCACTTCATGCCATAAGTTGCTCAATAACCTAGGATATATGCTTAAAGGGGTCAAAATAAAGGTTGTGTGAATTCATAGGCTTTAGTGTGTAGTGGGTGAATACAATTTCCACTGGGTTCAATTGTTACACCCATCAAGGAAAATGTAGTGTTTGTGATAATTGCAATGCATTTACAATTATCACAGGGAAATAGTATTATTGCACTAAGCTCATGACACCCCATGTTAACATGTCTAGGTCATGGGGCACTGCAGACCAAACCATGATGGGACGTAATAACGATTAACTTGCCAAGGTTCACCCTTTTAGTTCTCAAATATAGTGCTTATTGGTACCTGGTAGGGGCAAACCAACGGGAGTTGTCAAACTCCAAATAGATCTATTCACTATACTCGCGTTCACTCGCAAGTGATTATTGTGTATGTATTTTGTTATGTAATGGTGGCATAGGAAACACTCGTGCAATAACCAAAGAAAAAGACTTGTATTCGATTTAAAGCATATATCCCCCTCACAAGGTTTGTAAAGCATTTAAAAGTGAGGCTATGAACCTGGGCCGTTCCTGAATCGAATACCCCTAAAAGGGCTTGCACAGATACAACAAAGTGTATCCACAATTCAAGTGAGTCGCTAAAGTATACTATAGTATCACTCCATGACTGTAGACTGTTTGAAACCGCAGCGAACACTAAGCGTAATCCACCTACTGTCAGGATTGTTTGATGTTGACCCTGGCAGGGATTTCCATTCAATCATTGAGAATTACAATTGTAATTTCTCTCATAAATGTTCTGGCAGATTGCTAGGATCTGCGCAGGACTCTTAGTAGTACAACTGATGTCCTTAATGTTGAAACATCAGTGTAGCAGTATCATGTGTTCCTATAAGATCTTTTGATGTATCTCACGGCTCTAGACTCGATAAGTGCAGTTCTTGGTAGTCGGAGACTAGAGCGGTGTCTCCTGTTTCAATATAAACATGACTCGTAATGAGTATTCGATAGATTATGTAGGGTTTCTCGTGATAATGAACCAAGTTCTTTTAAGAGAACTTGAGTGGCTAGAAGATTTAGTACAGTGAGTCACTGGGTCCATGACGTCTTGTCTTCAATATCGGCGTCACCTTAGTAACAACTAGTATCATATGAATTGAACCCGATTTCTGCCCTAAGGTTAAATATTTGGAGGGCTATTTCTTTTCATCCTTTCTCATTACTTTTCTTTTTAATTCTTCAACCCCTTCTTTCTCCTTTCTCATATTTCACATTTTTTTCTCAATCATACCTAAGGACTTTCTATTATTAACTATTCGGTATTTGTCCTTGGGTAGATCCCTCCGGCTCTGGTGGATCATATGAAGGTTTTCCTAACCTTAGTCACCTTATAACACCATGACTATCCTATGTTGCCGTAAACCAAATCATCAAAAAATCTCTTAAAGTGTTTATGATTCTGAAACATACTTTACTAACACTTTGAGAGTTTTGTACTTTTCAAAGACTCCCCCTTAACATGTGCTCAAATGTTTTAATTACTAATTTGTTCATGTCTGGTAGAGTTCACACTTTTTGAATTGATCTACCTTTAGTGAACATGACCGATTCGTGACACGCTTACATCAATAGTTAGACTAGCTTGAAATTATTACCCGGCCTGGTCAAGTCCACATAAGGTTTCTCGAAACGGTACACTCTACTCAGACAAGTCCTCTTCGAGACACGCTTACATCATTGGCTAGACCGGCTTGAAATTATTACTCGGCCAGGACAACTCCTTTCGATTAATGACAGTTTTTGTTTCATCTATTCATTGGTGAAGTCTGAGTCGTGCTCACATGAGATGCCACATCCTTTTTGTCATCACATACCATTTGCTCCCCCTCAATATGTGCATCGATATATGAAAGAGTTTACCACATATAAGAGAGCTTTCATTTGAGTCCAAAAGATTATATTTTTATCAAGTTTCATATTTAAATCACATTCTCTCCCCCGATCAAAACTTTCAAACCTTTTAAGATTTGGGATCCCAATTGATTTAAATAAGTTTGAAAACTTGGGAGAAACAAATGTGGTCAAGATTAATATGTGCTGATAATGGAACGATACAATGCTCCCCCTCAATCTATAAGGAAGAATGTTAGTGTCAGGTATGATAGGTTTGAAAGATTTGAATTCAAACAATCATACACTAACATATAACAACAAATGTATATTCACTACTTATGATGTACAAGATAACTGTTATGACACAACTGACATTGGCCTTTTTGCTTCTTTGAGGGAGTTAGTAGTCAACATCAATTATCCATCCACCAACAAAACTTCCCAAATATTGTTGATCCCCACTTGGCGATACCAGAATTAGTAATGCCTTGTTGAAGTGAAGGTGGTGATGGTGGTGAAAGTGTTGTTGTTGTTATTGCTTCCAATGTTGCTGTTGTGGTGAATTCAGAGCCAGTCAATGGATTTTGAACATCTGATCAAGTGGTTAGAGCGGGAGCAGGCACATTCACATCAGCCATGAATCTACATAGGAATATCCATAAAGATAGACATACATACAGATTAACTCTACATTAACCGCTACCACGTAGTGGTTTGCCTATTCATAAAATCATATTCATGTCATGATCAAACCACAATCAAGAAATTTATCAAACCGCTCTCTAGCATGAAGGGTAATCAACAATCATGAACATTCATCGCAAGCTTCTATCAGACATAAACAACAATCACGTACATGGCAATTCATACATATTTATTGTTTCAATTCAGGATCTTAGGAACACGATTCTAACCCGGTAATTAGATACCTAAGCATATCCTGAGAACACGACCACATAATCAACAACAATTGAACAATTATCGGCTAACAACATGAGAAACACATTCAATCAGATTATACATGGAGTGTGGATCATATGATAACATCAAGTAAAACAGGTTATTCTAGGATTTTAAGTACTTAAGGAATTAAACGAGGATTCCACGGTGACACAAATGAACCTTATAGTTACAAAAAGCTAGAAACTATAAGCAAATTGCACATAATGCCCTAAACTTTCTAACAACTAACACAATAGGCCATTTGAGATAAAACTTAATAATTTCCCCCAATTAATACCCCATTAAATACAAAACCTTTTCTAACAGTTATGGGATAACCAAGAACATAGATGATATAAAAATTTTGAAATCACTTTCCCCCTCAATTGATGACCTGTTTGTAACACCCTCATTTTTGACAGATCATAGCGGAATATAGATCTGGGGTATTACATTTTGGAACAAAGACATGATATAGAAAACGACTCGAAAAGAGACATTGTTGAAAAAGGAGTTATCATTCATTTATTTTAATAGAGTTTTACAGTAAAAGTTATACTTTTACCAAAACAGAGGTCCCTAAGATATGTTTTGTTTAAGTTATTATTAGGTGAATGATAACTAGTCTGGACGTCGTCATGTCCAGTGCCACTCCGTGCCATGGGTTCCTAAAGGGCTTATATACCTAGGATAACATGCTTAAAGGTCAACACTAAGGTTGAGTGAGAGTCATAAGTTTAAGTAGAGATAGAGTGAATACAAGCTCTACATGGTTCAGCTTAAACTTAGTAGAAAGAGTTATGAAAAAGAAGGGTTTGTCACGACATGCTATACATTTGTGGCTTGTTATTAAGCAGAAGTTGAAGACACAAGATAGGTTGCGGGAAACGAATGTTGGTCCTAATGTTGATTTGAACCTTCTTAGATTCCCGCTTTGTGACGCAGTTCCAGATTCTCACCCATACTTGTTTTTTGAGTGCTAACTTTCTTTGCAAGTTTGGTTTCAGGTCCGGGTTTGATGTGGAATGGATGTTGTCCCTCCTTCATTGGAGGATGTTCTTACGTTCCTTATTCCTTTGTCAAAGGGGCGATCGGTTGCTAGTATTCTATCTCGGCTATTACTTGCTGCTACTACTTATTACATATGGATGGAACGCAATTCAAGACTTTTCAAGTAGAAGAAGTCTACTGTTGCTGAAGTGGTCTAAGTAATTGTTTCTACCATTCGTTGAAGCAGGTTACCTTTAAGTTCAAGAAGATAACCACCTCGATCTCGTTTATTATTTGATACATGGAAGATTCCAAGTACTTGTATTATTCACGAGGGGAGTGCCAGGTAAGGGTTGTACTCTTTTTCCCTACTCCAAGGTTTTTCCCTCCGGGTTTTTTCTTGGAAAAGGGTTTTAAGGAGGCAAACTTCCTGGGTAGCCTTGCTCCCTTCGTGCTTCTAGGTGGATGCGGGATGTTCACTTGGTACAAGATTATTCTTGTTTTTATACCTAGTTAGGTGATTTATAATATAGCTAGGTTTGTTGTGTTTATGGCATGTCATAAGCACTAGTTTATCAAACTTTTTGCTTGAGGATAATGTGGTTCGTCTACCACATTCCATTTGTACTTAACATTCATTTTTGGTTATATATTTACCGAGGTTAACCCTTTACCAAAAAAGAAAGAGAAGGGTTTGATGCACTAAGCTCATGAAACCGCACGTTAATAGTCCTGGTCATGGGGTCTGCAGACCAAACCATGAGGGGACAAGAAGGATAACTTGCCAAAGTTAATCCTTAGAATTTCAAGTATAGTACTTATTGGTGGCCCGACTGGGGCAAAACAACGGGAGTTGTCAAACACCAATAGATCTATCAACTATACTCGCGTTCACTCGCAAGCGATTATGGTTCATGAATTTTAGTTACGTAATGTTGGCAGAAAGTAACACTCATGCAACAACCAAAGAAAAAGACTTGTATTCGATTAAAGCATGTATCCCCTTCAAAGGGTTTGTAAAGCATTTAAAAGTGAGGCTATGAAAACTCGCCGTGGTCTAAGGCAAGTGATATAGGGGTTTAGATGGCTGACTCACGTATCCTTGGGGTAGTGTAGGTATGTCTTTGCCAAGTCCTTTATTTCTAGGTTTTCAAGTAATTAGACTTAGGGTTTCTAGATTTAGTTATAACATAACACCATTCTGGCCATTGTAATCCAGAAGTATAACTCCTCAGATGAAGCTCCCTACTATTGTATTATGCTGCCAACATAATACCGTTCGGGCCATCATAATTCAGAAGTATATAACTCCTCACACAAAGCTCCCTACTATTGAGTTATGTTGTTATTAGCATTTAGATATACATAAAACCGTTCGGGCCATCATAATCCAAAGGTCATGTAGTAAACGTTGGAGGAGCAAGGGCACTTTAATTCGTAAACCCAGCAAACTCGTTAAAACGATTACCCAAATGAAACCCCTCACATGAAGCTCCTTAGTATTGTGTTATGTTTTAAGTAAAAATAGGTTTTTATTATTTATATGAAAATAGTCCATATATATAATAAACATTTAACTATCTATACTTCACATAAACAGTCCCTATACATATATATTTTAGAGAAATGGCAGAAGTAGTCCCTAAACTATACTAACTTTCTATATTTATCATTTATACCATTAACTTAATAATATTTGCAAAGTAGTCCTTATAAGTTTCTAACTTGTTTTACTTTCTATCCTAGGGTTCTAGAACTTTTCAAAAAGGGTCCTTATACTTTATACTTCTAAGTTATGTCAAAAATAGTCCTTAGACTTAGTATTTTTAGAAAGTTACCATATATACCCCTATGCATGAAAACTATTGCAAATCTTGTCCTAATTTCATGTAAACTATATTTTAATGAGCCATAAGAGTTTCCTAGCTTATGTTTAACTAATATATACTCATTTAAGTCATCTAATTCAAATTATAGCACATGTTAAGGCAATTTAGCATATAAACACATATTTTTCTAAAATTAGGGTTTCAAAAGGAAAACTTCAAAATGAAAATGATCAAGGCTCATGTAAAGGTTCTAAGGCATCCTATATCTATCCTAGGTCAGTACTAAGACTATTAGGATCAAAGATTAGGCTTACCTAGGTCGTGGGGGTCCTAACGTGGGATCTAGGGTTTGTTCAACCAAAACTATAACTCGACAAGGACAAAGGCTACTTTACTCGATTACTAGGGATTCTAGGGATTTTTTTGAAAGGCAGGGCTTCTAGGGACTTAGTACTATAGAAGTAAGTGAGGTAGAGAAGATAGGAAGGTGTGAAGTGAAATGGAAAGGGGTGGTCACTATTTATAGGGTGTGTTTGAAGTAGCGAGCAAGAAAGGGGAGTAGGAGGTGTCGGGGTAGGGGAGAGGTGAGTAATCTGAGCTAGGAGTGATTAAGGAGACCTAAAGGGGTGACAAGGAGAGGCTATGTGTAGCTAGGGGGCTGCCTAGGACGGTTGTGGTGGTGGTGAGTCTAACGAGCCAAGGTGGTGACAAGGAGGTGATCCACCTCCTTGTGTAATTTTTAGAGAGGTGTTAGGGTGCTATCTTGGTATAAGTAAGGTGCTAGGTTAAAGGATTTGAGGTGCTTTGATTAAGGTTTCACTAATTTAGGTTAAGTTTAAACCTAGTTATATTTAGTGAGAGTTTTGGTCCTAGCTTAAGGTTTAGTGCCTAGATTAGGGCCATATGAGTGTTTAGTCACTTATATTAAGTCCTAGGAGGCTTATACTAAGTGGTGGTAGCTTGTGGGAAAGTTTTGGGAAGGTTTGACCTAGTTTCAGGACTTATAAACCCTAGTTATGGTTTTGTGCTTAAGGGACTTGTACCTAAGTTCTAGGGAGTTGTACTATGGTCTAAGGAGTCTAATATATCCTAAAGTTACTATAGCAACTTATACCTAAGCCTTGAACACTTTCAAACTAGTTCTGATAAGCGATTAAGACCCTAATCGCTTATCTGAACTAGTTTGAAAGTGTTCAAGGCTTAGGTATAAGTTGCTATAAGATTACTTAGTGTATAAGTGTTTATACATACCTCGGTGTTTACAAGAAGTAAACATAGTGGTGTTGTGGATAGGTGGATACGTGAGCAGGTCTAAGAGTCATATAGGTAATAGAGCGGTAATAAAGCAAAAATGTTACTCGGGAAAATGATATAGGCATTTATAATCCTATAGGATGCTTAGTCTCTCTTGCGACCACCCAAAAAAAACCCTAGCTCGTTTCTCTCTCTAGAAATTCCAGCCGCCTCTACCACACCATTCTCGCCTGAATTTTTCCTATCTTTTTGTTCGTTTTTCTCTTAATCTCTTCTCTGGGATTAGGGAGTAACGATTAACAATCATAGTGGTGTGGTAGAAGGTCGTGATTTTCATTGTTTATCTTTTAAAAGCGCTCTATCCTATAAAACCCTAATATATTCTTATACGATTCCATCATATATTACGATTCTGTTAGGGTTTTTATTGGTCGTTTTTGTTTCCTGATCGCAACTCTATTATTTGTTGATTAGGTTGGTTTAATTAATCCCTTTTGTTAGGGTTTTAATCAGATCGATTCTACTTATTTGTTTGCGATTAGGATTACAGATCGAATATCTATCTATTGGGTTAGGTCGGTCTTTATTTTTCCTTTATTAGGGAATTGTTTTGATCGGTTCTATCCCATATTTATCTGTGCGATCTGTTTCTTTGGGTGGTACCTGCTTGCTGCTGCTTTGCCTTCAAGTTTTATTCGAAACCTTTTTAGGGTTTCTGAGTTTTCAGCGTGCAAGTTTGGGTTGGTTGATTCCCGGAGGAGCTTCAACGCTTACCAAACTTTTCTAAGGCTTGGTTATTCTCTATTGATTGGTTCATAACCCATTGCTAGGGTTGGTTTTGCCGTCAGGTTGGAAGTTGGGGAATGGTTTCAGGTTTGGAAGTCACTTCGATGATGTTTGTTCATTTGTTTAAGGGTTATAAGAGGGATGTCATTGCTGCTACTGGTTGGTTTTAACACTAGTGGTAAAGCTGGTTTGATGAGGGGTTCGATTTCTTTATGTTCTGTTTGTTAATGGTCTCTAATCTTCGTTGCTGTTAGGAATCGAATTACCCTTATGGTGTCTATATTGAATCTTGATCGATCTGTTTGGCGTGAAACCTTTTTTGCTTGGGTTTTGCTTGGCGTAATTGATGCTATTTGTTGCTGCAGATTGACTTTGGTGATTCTGTGTGATTATTAAGATTTGGCTACCTTCGGCTTGCATTCTGATCTTGGTTACTTTTTGGCAGCTTATTGGTACTTAAAATCTTGTCATTGTGTTGGAAGTTAAGTTTAAAGGGTCTTGTTCAAAACCCTTTGGTTCATCTTGTTGAACCTGTTTGTGACTTGTTCTTTCAAATTCGATTTGTCATGGATTCCACTCTTATCAGGTTATTAGATTATGCTTATGCATAATACTAATAGAAGGCGCAAATGAATTTGTTTTGGATTATGCACTTGGAAGGCGGGGAAACTTGGTTATGGGTTTCTTCATGTACATGATCTGGATCGCTAAGATGACGAAGAAGACTCAAGTGTTTATTTGAGTTGTGATGTATTGTATTTTATTTCTTAGTCATTTTTAGTTGTATTTGGTTTTGGAAGTTATAAGAATGGTCTGTCATTCTTATATTGTGGTTAGGTTGTGTCCTTAGGGACTTAGATGAGGGACTCACTCTCATCCATTGTACTTTAATGTTTTTTTGGTTAATACATTTTACCAGGGTGCAGGATTACTCCCCTTTACCCAAAAAAAGTTAAGTTAGTAAGTCATAGCTAACCTAGGGGAGGCTTAGTGGGGAAGTTAGTGGGTTACTACAGTCTCCCATCCTAAAAGAAAATCTCGTCCCGAGATTTAGCTAGGGTTAGTAGGCGAGGGTTAGAATAAGTGTGGGTATTTAACATGGAATTGATCCCCTTGTTCCCAAGTATACTCTGGTCCTATTTTAGAGTTCTAGCGTACCTTAACAATAGGAATCAGGTGGTGTTTTAGATTTTTGACCTCTCGGTCCATGATTTCTACTGGTTCCTCTATAAAATTGAGCTTATCATCCAACGAAGCTCTTTCATAGGAATGACGAACGATTCGTCAAACAAACACTTCTTATGGCAGGAGACATGAAATGTATCGTGTATGTTACTGATTAGCCTTTTCGCGGAGCTTTTGTTCACTGAGACATGATGGATAAGGAATAGAAGTTTTGGATTTAGGGTTGTCCATTGGAGTTTCTTGTGGTTCAAAGACAACTCCAGGCTTACATCTGGTTTTTGGAATAACCTGAGGTTGGACGTGTGCTGTACTTCGTGGGCTAGGAGTTTGCACCTTGTCCTTTGTCACCTCAGGTTCACGTTCCACTACCTTTGGAGGAGAGGAAGAAGAGGTAGTAGGAATCGCGGGTTCATCATATGAAGCACCACTTCCTGTTGTGATCGCTTTAGCATCGCCCCTCGGGTTAGCGATCGTGTTGCTCGGTAAAGTAGTACCTGAGCCCGAGGGTCGATCATTTAAAGACTTCTTGATATCAGAAATCTGGCTGACCAACATCTTGTTCAACTCTTCTTGGGACTTCATGAATTGCTTTAACAACTCGTCAAATGAAGTCCCAATTGGAATAATGGCTTGATTCGGATTAGGAAAATTTGGAGCTCGATTGTTCGGATTGGGACCTTGATTTTGAAAATTACCCTGATTAGGGTTGTTGTTTTCCATGAAAATATCCCGGATTGAAATTACCCTGACCTTGGTTTCGATTAAAGTTTCCTTGATGTTGGAAACCTTGATTTTGGAAACCTTGGTTTTGATTGTGAAAACCATGACCCTGATTGAAGTTACCTTGGTTTTGAAAACCTTGGTTCGCTCTATTTTGATTTTGGCCACGGTTTTGGATATTTTGGTTTTGATTAAAACCAGGAGGTCCAGGGTAGTGATGATGAGGACGATAGCTAGGGTCCATAGGAGGGCGATATTGATTGCCTCCTTGATTTTGGGACCCGGCTACAGCATTAGCTTCATATGGAGTACCATCAGTAGCTGTGCAATTGTAGTAGGCATGCGGCCCACCACAAGTCACACAGACTTCCACTTTTTTAACCTCAGCAGGTGGAGGATGTTGTGGAAATGAAACTTTCTTTGTTTGGGCGAGAACCAAAGCTTGAATAGCTTCAGTGAGCTTGTCAATCTTAGCATCCATGCTAGATTTACTCACAGAAGATGAAGTGGAAGGACCCGCATTGATTTGAGAAACAATCGGTTTGCTCCGTATAGAGCGGACCTTGGACTTGTTTTCTATGATTTGCAAAGCTTCTTTTGTGGTTCTACTCAAGAAATTACCTCCCGCGGAGGCATTGAGAGAATCCTGATCAGCTTGGCTCACGCCATTGTAAAAAGTATCGAGTTGCATCAACTCTGAGTAACCATGATGTGGACACTTGTGAAGTAATTCTTTGAAACGATCCCACGCTTCACCAAAACATTCATCATATTTCTGAGTGAACTTGGTGATTTCGTTCTTAAGACTCGTGGTCATGGAAGGTGGGAAGAATTCATTCACAAATTTTTTGACAAGATCTTCCCATGTCTCAATAGATCGAGGAGGTTGTTTTTCAAGCCAAATCCGGGCTTGTCCCTCCAGGGAGAATGGGAAGAGAAGAAGTTTTATTGCTTCACAAGGGACATTCTTGTACTTGATGGTCGATGTAATTTTATTGAACCATCGAATGTGAGCATGAGGATCGTCCCTCTCAAAACCGTATAATTGACTTGAGGTTACAAGATTAAGTAACCCGGTTTTTAGCTCAAAATTATCAGTCACGATGGCTGGAACAACAATGGCATCTCCGTAACCCTCGATGGGTGTTTGGAGAAGCTCACACATGGGGTGGTCTTCCGCCATGGTGATAGTGGGTGTGGCAACAGTACGGATCTCAGATCCGACTGTTGGTGTTGAACGTCTACAAGGTTTCCTGACAAGCTCACGTAATGGGCTCGTGGACCTTGAAGAACGAGTGCGCATGCACTAGAGATAAAAACCAATCAAAACAAAATCGAGGCAAATCCACAGTGAACTTAAACCAATAATCACAAGCAAATGGCTTCTTTAAGAAAGGTACACCACTCACAGGGATACAAAGGCAAGTTTTATATCTTTTGTTTAGGAACTTATTATGTTCACACCCCCAGTTGGTAGGTGTTCTGTCTTGGTTTGCGACGGTTTGTTTTTATGTATTTATTATTATTCACAAGAAAAAACGGATGTTTTTGGGTTTTTGTGTATGGGTTAAAAACTTTTGGACAATATTTTTGGTATCGTTTCGTTTACCAAAATCGTATTTCTTTAACAATCACCATAAAAGAAACACAATATAGAAAACGTAACGATTTGTTTTGTTTTGTTTTGTTTTGTTTTTGTTTTTTTTTTTTAATTTTTTTGGTGTTTTAACACTTTAGGAAAAGTGTTAATGACTTTTTTATGTTTTGATTTTAAAATTTACAAAAGTGGTGGTATTTGTACAGTGATTGAGGTGAAATAACACTAATCTCAAAAGACGCCATAGAAACGCGCACACCTCCCCGACAGCGGCACCAAATTTTGATTGTTTTTGTATGTTTTGGCAGTTTAAATACGACAAAAATGATGAGTGTTTAAGCACTCATCAATCCCCTACACTAAACTATTGCTAGTCCCTAGCAATCTTTTTAGAAAACTTGATGGATTTGAAATATCTTTACCAAAAGGCATCACTTCTGGAGTAGCCAAATGTATCAGTTCAAGTAAGAACTATGGTCCACTTGATAACCATGTGATTTTGAGCAAACCACCAGCTTTCAACGGTTTTGATTTGTCTTTACCAAGAGCCGTTTGCTCCTGGACTAGCCAACTCTTGATGGACCTAGTCAACATCTTGGTGAGTTGATTACCAATTATGGTTTTTCCACTGCCTTTACCACAAGCCATAATCTTGCGGGCTAGCCAACTCATTCACTTTTTAGGATATGGCGAGTTGAGATACCATACAATTTTAGGCAAATGGCAAGCCGCCAACAGAATTGAGTTATCTTTACCAAGAGCCGTTTGCTCCTGGATTAGCCAATCCCTTTGTCGTTTAGACATGGCGGACTGATAACCACAAAAATTTTGAAATAAAGTGAAAAATTTTGGCAAAAAACGGGGGTACTAGAAGATATATTGTGATAAAATTCGCTAGAATTTCCCCCCCCCCCCCCCACACTTAGAAATGAATATTGTCCTCAATATTCAAAGTCCCGGCTATTATGCCGATTCTTTGAACGGAAAAAGCCAATATTCCAATCTAACTGTGGAAACACCATATTTCACTTTATTTCTACATATACACACATTTTTTTTGGAACTTATATACATAAATACATTTTCAAACAGCGGGGGGTTGGCCATTCCCCCTCACTTAGATGGTAGAAAGTAGAAAGAAATCAGAGATACGGGTGAAAACCCATATTGTGCTATTGTTTTTGTTCATCGAGTCGCTAGCTTGACTCGATCCCCGAATTTAATTGTTCTTGGGGAAAGTTTGGAGATCCGGGACAACCATTGATGGTATGTCCTCTCCAAAGTAATGTTTCAAACGATGCCCATTCACTTTGAAATTTGGACCGTCATTTTGAGATAATTCAACGGTGCCATAAGGATAAACCTTAGCGATAGTGAATGGGCCAGTCCATCGGGTCTTAAGCTTTCCCGAGAAGATCTTGAGTCTAGAGTTGAAAAGAAGGACTCGATCACCAACGTTAAAAACGCGGTTCTTGATTTTGGAGTCATGAATCTTCTTTGTCTTTTCCTTGTAGATCAAAGAGTTCTCGTAAGCTTGATCACGAAGTTCATTTAATTCATTCAGTTGAACTTTCCTATGATCACCCGCAGTTTTGAGGTCAAAATTTGCATGCTTGAGAGCCCAATAGGCTTTGTGCTCAAGCTCGATCGGAAGATGGCACGCTTTCCCGTACACGAGTTTGTAAGGCGTACACCCAATGGGTGTTTTGTAAGCCATACGGAAAGCCCAAAGTGCATCATCTAATTTATCCGACCACGATGCACGATTTTCACCTACAATTCTTTCCAAAATTCTCTTAATTCCTCGATTGGAAACTTCTACTTGTCCACTTGTTTGTGGGTGGTACGCAGTAGAAAGACGGTGAGTTACACCATACTTTTGCATGACTTTGTCGAATTTGTCATTACATAAGTGCGTACCACGATCACTAATAATAGCACGTGGAGTTCCAAATCGGGCTAAAAGAGCTTTCAAAAATTTCACAACTACTCGGGCATCATTAGTGGGTAAAGCTTTCGCTTCGACCCATTTTGACAAGTAGTCAACAACCACGAGTATGTATTTGTTTCCATGAGATGATGGAAATGGCCCCGTAAAGTCGATGCCCCAGATATCAAAGATTTCACAAACTTGAATTGCATTTTGAGGCGTTTCGTTCTTTTGTGAAATATTCCCGTGACGTTGACAAGCATCACAAGATCTGACTAATTCCTGGGCATCCTTGTAATTCAAGGGCCAATAGAAACCGGAGTCAAACACCTTTTTGGCGATGTAGTTTGGATTGTGGTGGCCCCCCGTGGGACTAGCATGGCAAGTCTTAAGAATTTCAGTGGCTTCTTGGCCATAAACACACCGCCGAATGACTTGATCCGCACAGATTTTGAAAAGATAGGGGTCGTCCCAGAAGTAATGTTTTACATCTTTGAAGAATTTATTTTTCTGTTGGGACGACATCCCTTTCACCACAAAGTTACCCGCAAGGTAGTTTGCAAAGTCGGCAAACCAAGGGGTAGTAGAGTCTCTACGAAAGGTAACCGAATTGAGTATCTCGAGAGGGAATGTTTCATTAATTTCTTTCCTCTCGAAGACATCTTGGTGGGGGTTTTTCAATCGGGAGAGATGATCAGCAGCTAGGTTCTCAGCTCCTTTTTTATCACGAATAATGATATCAAATTCCTGTAGGAGGAGAACCCAACGGAGTAGTCTCGACTTTGCATCTTGTTTTGCGAAGAGGTACTTCAAAGCCGAGTGATCCGTAAACACTATGCTTTTGGTCAATATCAAGTATGGCCGGAATTTTTCAAAGGCATACACCACAGCTAATAATTCTTTTTTAGTGGTGGTGTAATGACTTTGAGCCTCGGTCATTGTCTTGCTTGCATAGTGTATAGGCTGAAAATGTTTTGTTTTTCGCTGCCCCAAGACTGCCCCTATCGCGTAATCACTAGCATCACACATGAGCTCGAAGGGCAAGTCCCAATCGGGGGCAACAAGAATCGGTGCCTCAGTAAGCTTTTTTCTTCAATGTTTCAAAAGCTTCGATGCACTCGGGGGAGAAGATAAAAGGAGCATCCTTCTCGAGGAGATGGGTCATAGGCCGGGCGATTTTAGAAAAATCTTGAATAAACCTACGATAGAAACCGACATGACCCAAAAAGCTCCTAACACCTTTTACGGTTGTGGGATGAGGTAATTTTGCAATGACATCCACTTTGGCTTTCTCAACCTCAATCCCGTTCTTTGAAATTTTATGGCCGAGGACAATGCTCTCTTTGACCATAAAGTGACTCATCTCCCAATTTAGACATAACCTTGTGTCTTCACAACGTTTGAGCATGCTGTCTAAATGGGAGAGACATGATTGAAACGAATCCCCAATGACTGAAAAATCGTCCATAAAGACCTCCATAGTTTTCCCGATCATGTCGGAAAATATGGCCATCATACATCTTTGAAACGTGCCCGGAGCATTACATAAGCCAAATGGCATACGTTTATAAGCAAAAGTTCCATAGGGGCACGTGAAAGTGGTCTTTTCCTGATCTTGCGGATCAATGGGAATCTGAAAGTAACCCGAAAAACCATCGAGGAAGCAATAGTACTCATTCCCCGCTAATCTCTCGAGCATCTGGTCCATAAAGGGCAGAGGAAAATGATCTTTGCGGGTGGCGTCATTTAACTTGCGATAGTCAATGCAGACACACCATCCCGTAAATAATCGAGTTGGAATCAACTCATTCTCCTCATTTGTGACAACAGTAATGCCACCCTTTTTTGGAACACAATGAATGGGGCTAACCCAAGGACTGTCCAAGATAGGGTAAATCAATCCGACATCAAGAAGTTTTAAAACTTCTTGTTTGATTACCTCATGAATTTTTGGATTCACCCTTCTTTGTTGTTGGACTGCTGGTTTGAAGTCATCCTCCATTAAAATCTTGTGAGTACAAAATTCAGGGTCAATGCCCCTGATGTCGGAGAGTCGCCAAGCAATTGCTTGTTTATGTGACTTCAAAACCTTTATTAGAGCAGCCTTTTCCTCAACACTTAAGTCTTTAGCAATTATGATGGGTAATTTATCATCACCCTCCAGAAATGCATATTCAAGATGAGGCGGCAAGTCCTTAAGTTCAACCTCAGGGAAGTCATCAGTTTTCTTAACATTTTTGACTTCCTCTTTATGAAGTGTTTGTGGTAGAACAGGAAGAGGAGCGGGATCTTCGTTTAATAATTTCTCAAGCCGGAGAATATCCCTCTCGGGGTCAATCTCTTGGTTCTCAATTCCATCTCAAAGAGTTTTTCCTTATTACTTAACGGATTTTTGATTGTTGATGCAAACTTGGGCATCAAGAGAATAGCGTCCGCGAAACTGATATCAAAGTGCAAATCTTGGGTGATTTGGAAAAATTTATCCATTTGGTGATTAGCCTTTTTGCGGAGCTTTTGTTCACTGACACGTGATGGATAAGGAATAGAAGTTTTAGATTTAGGGTTGTCCATTGGAGTTTCTGGTGGTTCAAAGACAACTCCAGGCTTACATCTGGTTTCTGGAATAACCTAAAGTTGGACGTGTGCTGTACTTCGTGGGCTAGGAGTTTGCACCTTTTCCTTTGTCACCTCAGGTTCACGTTCCACTACTTTTGGAGGAGAGGAAGAAGAGGTAGTAGGAATCGCGGGTTCAATATATGAAGCACCACTTCTTGTTGTGATCGTCGTAGCATCACCCCTCAGGTTAGCGATCGTGTTGTTCGGTAAAGTAGTACCTGAGCCCGAGGGTCGATCATTTAAAGACTTCTTGATATCAGAAATCTGGCTGACCAACATCTTGTTCAAATCTTCTTGGGACTTCATGAATTGCTTTAACAACTCGTCAGATGAAGGCCCAGTTGGAACAATGGCTTGATTCAAATTAGGAAAATTTGGAGCTCGATTGTTCGGATTGGGACCTTGATTTTGAAAATTACCCTGATTAGGGTTGTTGTTTCCATGAAAATATCCCGGATTGAAATTACCCTGACCTTGGTTTCGATTAAAGTTTCCTTGATGTTGGAAACCTTGATTTTGGAAACCTTGGTTTTGATTGTGAAAACCATGACCCTGATTGAAGTTACCTTGGTTTTGAAAACCTTGGTTCACTCTATTTTGATTTTGGCCATGGTTTTGGACATTTTGGTTTTGATTAAAACCAGGAGGTCCAGGGTAGTGATGATGAGGACGATAGCTAGGGTCCATAGGAGGGCGATATTGATTGCCTCCTTGATTTGGGACCCGGCTACAGCATGAGCTTCATATGGAGTACCATCAGTAGCTGTGCAATTGTAGTAGGCATGCGGCCCACAACAAGTCACACAGACTTCCACTTTTTTAACCTCAGTAGGTGGAGGATGTTGTGGAAATGAAACTTTCTTTGTTTGGGCGAGAACCAAAGCTTGAATAGCTTCTGTGAGCTTGTCAATCTTAGCATCCGTGCTAGATTGACTTACAGAAGATGAAGTGGAAGGACCCGCATTGATTTGAGAAACAATCGGTTTACTCCGTGTAGAGCGGACCTTGGACTTGTTTTGTATGATTTGCAAAGCTTCTTTTGTGGTTCTACTCAAGAAATTACCTCCCACAGAGGCATTGAGAGAATTCTGATCAGCTTGGCTCACGCCATTGTAAAAAGTATCGAGTTGCATCAACTCTGAGAAAACCATGATGTGGACACTTGCGAAGTAATTCTTTGAAACGATCCCACGCTTCACCAAAACATTCATCATATTTCTGAGTGAACTTGGTGATTTCGTTCTTAAGACTCGTGGTCTTGGAAGGTGGGAAGAATTCATTCACAAATTTTTTGACAAGATCTTCCCATGTCTCAATAGATCGAGGAGGTTGTTTTTCAAGCCAAATCCGGGATTGTCCCTCCAGGGAGAATGGGAAGAGAAAAAGTTTTATTGCTTCACAAGAGACATTCTTGTACTTGATGGTCGATGTGATTTTATTGAACCATCGAATGTGAGCATGAGGATCGTCCCTCTCAAAACCGTAGAATTGACTTGAGGTTACAAGATTAAGTAACCCGGTTTTGAGCTCAAAATTATCAGCCACGATGGCTGGAACAACAATGGCATCTCCGTAACCCTCGATGGGTGCTTGGAGAAGCTCACACATAGGGCGGTCTTCCGCCATGGTGACAGTGGGTGCGGCAACAGTATAGATCTCAGATCCAACTGTTGGTGCTGAACGTCTACGAGGTCTTCGAGGTTTCCTGACAAGCTCACGTAATGGGCTCGTGGACCTTGAAGAACGAGTGCGCATGCACTAAAAAAACAAAACTCACTCAAAACAAAATCGAGGCAAAACGACAGTGAACTTAAACCAATAATCACAAGCAAGTGGCTTCTTTAAGAAAGGTACACAACTCACAGGGATACAAAGGCAAGTTTTATATCTTTGGTTTGGGAACTTATTATGTTCACACCCCTAGTTGGTAGGTGTTCTGTCTTGGTTTGTGACGGTTGGTTTTTATGTATTTATTATTCACAAGAAAAGACGGATGTTTTTGGGTTTTTGTGTATGGGTTAAAAACTTTTGGACAATATTTTTGGTATCATTTCGTTTACCAAAATCGTATTTCTTTAAGAATGACCTTAAAAGAAACACAATATAGAAAACGTAACGATCTGTTTTGTTGTTGTTTTTTTTTTTTTTTTTTTTTTTTTTTTTTTTTTTTTTTAACACTTTAGGAAAAGTGTTAATGACTTTTTTATGTTTTGATTTTAAAATTTACAAAAGTGGTGGTATTTGTACAGTGATTGAGGTGAAATAACACTAATCTCAAAAGACGCTATAGAAACGCGGACACCTCCCCGGCAACGGTGCCAAATTTTGATTGTTTTTGTATGTTTTGGCAGTTTAAATACGACAAAAATGATGAGTGTTTGAGCACTCATCAGTTACTTAGTTCATCCGGTAATTCAAGTCGGTATGCCACCGGACCAATTTGTTCAATAACCTTAAATGGCCCGATGTATCTCGGATTTAGCTTTCCTTGCTTCCCGAAACGAAAGATACCTTTCCTAGGTGAAACTTTTAACATAACCCTATCTCTGACTTGTAATTCTAAAGGCTTATGTCTTATATCGGCATAACTCTTTTTCCGATCTTTTGCTGCTTGTAAGCATTGTCGAATTTGAACTATTTTCTCATTATCTCATGGATTATCTCTGGACCCGTAAGTTGTACTTCTCCAACTTCAGCCCAGCAGACAGGGGATCTGCACTTACATCCATAAAGTGCTTCAAACGGCGCTTCTTTAATACTAGCATGATAACTATTATTATATGAGAATTTGATTAACGGTAAGTGTCTCTCCCATCCTTTTCCAAAGTCTATCCCACATGCTCGAAGCATATCCTCGAGTATTTGGATAGTCCTTTGACTTTGACCGTCAGTCTGAGTATCATATGTCGTACTCATGTCTATCTGAGTACCTAACGCACTTTCCATAGACTGCCAAAGTCTTGATGTGAAACGAGAATCACGATCCGATATGATAGATATTGACACTCTATGACAGGAAACTATTTCCTTTAGGTACAACCTAGCAAGGGTTTCCATATCATCTGTTTCTCACATAGGGATGAAATGAGCTGATTTCGTAAGACGATCCACTATAACCTAAATAGTATCACGTACATTGGATGTTCTAGGGAGTTTCGTGATAAAATCCATCGTAATCCTTTCCCACTTCCAAATGGGAACTTCAGGCTGCACCAATAAGCCAGATGGCTTTTGACATTTAGCCTTTACTAGAGAACATGTTAAACACTTGCCTACATATCTAGCAATGGATGCCTTCATGTCGGGCCACCAGTAGTGTTTCTTCAAATCCTGATACATCTTATCAGAACCCGGATGGATGGAGTACTTAGATTTAAGGGACTTGTGCATTATCAAATTCCTTAATTTACCCTAAGATGGTAACCATCTTCGATTCTTAATACAAAGAGTTCTGTCTAAACGTATCTCAAAAGCCTTATTCATCTCTTGTAAGTTCTCAACTTTTAGATTATCCTCTTTGAGGGCCTTGTTTTGGGCTTTGAGTATCCTAGAAGGTAGATTCGATTGAAGAGTCATAACTAACGACCTAACTCTAAGTGGATTTATTCGTTCCTTACGGCTCAAATCATTTGCTACTATGTTAGCTTTGCCAGGATGGCAACGAATCTCACAATCATAATCAGCGAGCAGTTCTATCCAACGTCGTTGTCTCATGTTCAACTCCATCTGATTAAGAATATGTTGTAGACTTTTATGATCGGTGAAAACCGTACACTTTGTGCCGTACACATAATGTCTCCATATTCTTAGGGCGAACACTATTGCTCCTAATTCTAAATCATGTGTAGTGTAACCTTGTTCATTTGCATTAGTACAACTCCAAGACCTCGACGTGAAACATCACAGTAAACAACGAAATCGGCGTTTACCTCTAGTAATGCTAAGACCGGAGCTTCACACAATTTTCTCTTCAAAAGTTGGAAAGCTGTCTGTTGGTCTTTTCCGCAGTCAAACTTCCTGTTTTTCTAGGTTAACTCTGTCAAAGGTTTTGCAATTTTTGAAAAGCCCTCAATAAACCTTCGATAATAGCAGCTAGTCCTAAGAATAGGCATATTTCGGTAGGACTCGTCGGATACGGCCAATTTTTTATGGTTATGATTTTTGTAGGATTGATACGAAGTCATTGTTTATCTATCAAGTGTCTGAGAAATTGTACAACACTAATCCAGAATTCGCACGTAGAGAACTTTGTAGAAAGCTTTTCTGTCTTAAGTAATTCCAGGATTATTCTCAAGTGTCGGGCGTGCTCTTCCTCGTTACGAGAATAGATAAGGATATCATCTATGAACACTATGACAAACTTATCCAAATATGGTTTACACACTCGATTCATGAGATCCATGAAAACCGCAGGTGCGTTTGTCAAACCAAATAGCATCACTTGAAATTCATAGTGCCCATATCTCATTCTAAAAGCCATCTTAGGGATATCCTTTTCCCTCACTCTTAGTTGATGATAACCGGATCGTACGTCAATTTTTGAATAAACACTCGAACCTTGAAGTTGATCAAATAAGTCATCAATCCTGGGTAATGGGTATCGATTCTTGATAGTAAGTTTGTTCAATCCACGTTAATCGATACACATCCTGAAAGATCCATATTTCTTCTTAACAAACAGAATAGGAGCTCCCCAGGGTGACGTACTTGGTCGTATGAAACCTCTATCTGCTAATTCCTGAAGTTGTTCAAAGAGTTCCTTCATCTCTGAAGGGGCTAACCTATAGGGTGCTTGAGCTATAGGTGCAGCTCCAGGAATCAAATCGATTTGAAATTCAATTTGATGCACAAGAGGTAAGCCAGGTAAATCCTTAGGAAAAACTTCTGGGTATTCCCTGACTACAGGGATCTCATCCGGTTGTTTTTCATCTGGCTTAGTCTCCGTTACTTGAATAAGACTTGACAACCTCGTGATATGCATCGTTCCGTTTTGATACATGAAATTAGGTTAAGACGGTTTTACTTTGATCTCCTTGGACAATTAAAGTTTCACCGTTGATTAGAATATGGATGATTTTCTCGTCACGAAGAATCTTGGCTTGATTCTTAGACAACCAATCAATTCCCACAACAACGTCAAAACTACCGAGTTGAATTGGTATGAGATCAATCTCAAAAGGGTGGTTAAGTAGGGTTAGGGTACAACCCTGGATGATGGTATTAGTACTAACTATTTTTTTGTCGCCTAATTCTATGTCGTAAAAACTATCTAAGTCTAGGGTTTTGATCCTAAGTCTAGATGCAAAAGGTATAGATACGAAACTTTTATCTGCTCCTGAATCAAATTGTACTTTAACTAAATAATGATTTAAGAAAAACTTACCTGTGACTACGCTTGGATCTTGTTGACCATTCTTATCCCTTAGCATGTAGGCTCTTCCCTGGGCACCATCAATAGTTTTCTTCTGACAACTATTTGCATAGTGTCCTTTTTCTCCTCAAGCACGACAAATGACCGATAATGGAGGTGGAATTCTCCCAGTAGATGGTCCTTTGGGCTTGCAATCCTTTGCATGATGGCCCACCTTGTTGCATATGTTACACTTGATGAAACAAGGCCCTATGTGGTGCAAAGCACACTTCCTACACATAGGGGCTTTCTAGCATAACCACTTCCCTCATTTGGAGTGGCGGCATAAGCTTTAGTAGCTTCTGGCCTTGGGTTTGGCTGAGGATAAGGGTTGGTACGATAATTACTAATAGTATTACGAGTATTGTCGAAAGCTCTCCCATCGTGGAACTTTCGTTTATTATCGTTGGGCGCTAGCAAAGTGTTGTGATTTGTTACTTGATCCATTAACCTCAAAGTGTTGTTAATGGCTTCCTCTAAAGTTTGAGGCTTTGAGGCAGTAACATTCCCTTCTGTTGATATAAATAAAGCTTAAAAACATTATTAATATTTCTCAATAACTATAGGTTTTGATAATCACAAAATGTAAAATAAATTAAGTCAAGATTATGACGTAAACAAGTATTTAGTAACAAATATTTACTTCTACAACTAATATCACTTAAGGTATGCATAAACTAAGCATCTTATGCATTACATGATCAAAGGAAGCCTTTTCTTAACTCAAAACATTTTATAAAATGACATTAACATTTTATATATATTAGTAAGTCATTTTTGGAATTGTTTTATTAAACTACAAAGATATGATTTCAAATTTCCAACCAAAAAGGGCAAATTTTATCCAGAAAAACCTTCCCCACAAAAGGACAAAAAATACCAACGTTCTGGAGGGGGCGGTCCCCTTAATTCATAAGGCGGCCCCCTTAATCATTAAGGGGACCAGCCCCTAATTAAGGGGACCGGCCACGCTCCAGAACAGTAAAATTGTCTCCTATAAATACTGGTTCATTCCACAGATTTTTCTCACCTTTTTGCACTCAAAACTTTCTGATCTCATCTCCATTTCTATTCCAAAATCCTTTGATCATATAATTCATAAGTCTTTGTTTCCAAGTGATCTAAAGCTTCATCAATTCAAGTGCAAAAAGAAGAACACTCCTCAACATCCATAAAATTGCAGTAGTGTTGTGATTAGTTAGTATCATCTTGTATTAGTGCTAGATATTTGTAAAGTGTTGTGTGAATTAGTTTATTGTAGATAGTAGG
The DNA here is from genome assembly GCA_030686995.1 of Artemisia argyi. Taxonomy (NCBI): domain Eukaryota; kingdom Viridiplantae; phylum Streptophyta; class Magnoliopsida; order Asterales; family Asteraceae; genus Artemisia; species Artemisia argyi. Next base: position 84,443,320 of record CM060678.1, on the reverse strand, counting down.
GGTGTTTTAAAGTAGTGTAGAAGTTTTGAATTAGTGGTGCATAGAAGAAGGTGTAAAGTAGACTAGAAGGAGAGGTTGTGGAGCTATCTTGAAGAAGTTGTGAAGGTGTGAAGGTGTGAAGTTGTGAAGAAGTTGTGAGATTGGTTCTAGCTACGATTAGAACTCGACTTTTAGCTTAGTGTCGTAAATAGGTGTAAGCCAAGGTGGGTAAGGTTTCTCCGTTATAAGGAGTTTGTTGACATAGTGATGAAAACCCTCGAGTGTGGTACTCGGGGAGTGGAGTAGGGCAAGGAAGGTGTCCTTGTAGCCGAACCACTATAAATTCGCGTGTTGTGGTTTGATCTTTCTAACTCTATCTTTACTTCACTTCATTTCAATACTTAGATTATTAGATTAGACTTGCTTATATTTGTTGACACTTGAATTCACATAAGATCGAATCAAAGTTTTTAAAAGCTACAAAAGATTTAAAAGAAAAAAAGACGTAAAACTATTCAACCCCCCTTCTAGTTTTCCACTATTTGAAAGTGATGGATTTTTATATTGGAAAAATTGATTAGAAACTTATGTGAAATCAAAATATCTAGATCTTTGGCATGTTATTACTAATGGTGATTTTTTACCTATTAAAAATAACCCCGAAACAAAGAAAGATGAAATTGTACCTTTTGAAAAACAAAATGACGATTTAAAAAGAAAACTTGCTAAAAATGATGAAGCAAAAATGGTTATTTACAATGCGCTACCGCGTAAAGAGTACGAAAGAATCTTTATGTGTGAAACTGCAAAAGAGATTTGGAACTCTTTACTAATAACTCACCAAGGTAATAGTCAAGTCAAAGATAATAAAATAGATCTACTTGTTCAACAATATGAGCAATTCACTATTCCGGGAGAGGAATCAATTGATAATGCTTTCGCTAGATTTAACACTATCATCACAAGTTTAAAAGCACTTGATGAGAATTTTTCTAGTAAGAATTTTGTTAGGAAGTTTCTTAGGGCTCTTCACCCAAAATGGCGAGCTAAAATGACTGCTATTGAAGAATCAAAGAATTTGTCAACGTTACAACTTGATGAATTAATTGGAAACTTAAAAGTCTACGAAGTAATTAGAAAGAAGGACTCCGAAATGGTCAAAGGAAAACGAGAGCAAAGCAAGTCAATCGCCTTGAAAGCTAGAAAGGAATCTAGTAACGAAGATAGCTCATCTTTCCAAAAGTGATGACGAAGAATACGCCATGGCCGTAAGAGATTTCAATAAATTCTTCAAAAGGCGAGGAAGATTTGTTAGTCAACCACACGATGAAAGGAGAGCATCTCAAAAGAATAAAGATGACAAGAATAGCAAGAATGAAAGAAAGTGTTTCAAATGTGGTGATCCAAATCATCTCATTGGAAAATGTCCAATGATGTCAAGAGATCAAAATCAAAGAGCATTTGTTGGAGGAGCTTGGAGTGATAGTGATGAGGAGGAGAAAGAAACGATAAAAGAAGAAAAGTGTCTTATGGCAAAAACATCAAGCGAGGTACATTCCGAAACCGAATATTTTAGTGATGAGAATTTATCATTAGACGAAAATGATTTAGATAATCAGTATAATAGACTATGCAAATTAGGACAACAAGTAATAACTAAAAACAAATCACTAAAACATATAAACAACCAATTAGAAAATGAAATACTAGAAGTTAAAGTTAAAATACCTAAATTAGAGAAAGGCAAAGAAATTATTGAGGAATGTAAATTATGTCAAGAGCTTAAATGTGAAAATGAAATACTTAGAGATGAAATTTGAAAATTTTACAAATTTGAAAATAGTAGTAACTCACTTAAGAAAATAATAAGTATTCAAAGAATATCCGGAGACAAAACCGGCTTAGGATTTAACCCAATTGAAGCTTCATCTAGTGAAACAAAAAATTTTAAGTTTGAAAGCGAATCTAGTAAACCAACATCCATAGAAAAACATCCAAAATACATACTCATAAATGATAAGAAAATACCTCTTGCACTAGTAATGAAGAAATAAAAACGTTTTATAAACCGTCTATAAGGACCGATGTAGGATCCTATAAACCTAAAACAAGATCTAAAACTCCACCACCTAGGAAACCAAATAATTCTTATCCTAGATCTAAAACACCTTGTCACACCCCCAAAATACCTGTTTTTAGCAGCGGAATGGAATACCTGGGGGTGACTGCCATAGCATCACAGTTACAGTTACATTGAACGACCTAAAGTGTCGTTTGTAAAATACGTCGTTTGATCATTAAAAATATTCAGAGTTCACAAAATAAGGTCCCAAAAGGTGTTGCCAATATAGGTAAAATAAGTTCAACAAGATCAAACGTTCATAAGTGCAGAAAAATATAATCAGACGCGTCGTCTCCGCGACTCCATGAAGGTCCATATGCATACAACATGAGCTACCTTAATAACCTGAAAATACATGCTAAAGTGTCAACACGAGGTTGGTGAGTTCAAAGATTTTAGTGAACAAGTATGTAATGTAAAACATTTGAAAGAAGAATTCCCAACAAAGGCCTCGTAAATCCACTCAGTTCCAAGTCCCGCCATAAGAGACTTGTAACCTGTGTGTTTACGACCCACTGCCAAAGTATGATTTGGTTTATGGAAACAAAAGTAATAGGATTGATGCAAAGGCATCGTAATTCAGTAATAAGACTGATGCAAAGGCATCGTAATTCAGTAATAAGACTGATGCAAAGGCATCGTAATTCAGTAATAAGATTGATGCAAAGGCATCGTAAATCAGTAATAGTAGTGATGGAAAAGTATCGGGAATTTATAAGTAATTTCGTATGTACAATATAGCCCAAGTATAAAGTAAAGTACTATGATTTCAATAATGAAACCCACATTAGCTCTTAAGCTCATGACCCCGAAGCTAGACGTACTAAAATTTGCCCCAAATGAGTGTTTACCAGACACTCGTAATATATTAGATATGAAATGCATTCGTAATTCCGTTGGAGCAACCTAAACACGAATGGAGGAGTCACCCTCAATAGATCTATTCACTCACTCTCGCTCGTACTGTAATTAACGGTCCATGAAATAAAGGGGACTTGTCGTGACGTGGTAATAAGGCTACTTAAGCAATGTAAGAACTTTATACTTTGGCATTGTACAAAAATAGTTAAAGCAGCGTATTCTTCCCCATAAGTAATTTAAATCGTATAAAAGCATATAACAAGTATTGAAGCATTTATCTCCCCCAAAGAGTTTATAAAATCATTAAACAAGTAAAAGTGGGGCTATGACTCACCTGATATGATGGTACCATGAACATGTAATGAGCTGAAAAACAAGGCGCGCACACTAGCCGCAACCTAATATGAATGATGATGATCTAATCTAGATCATGAAATGATATTGTGAATGTCCATGCACATGTTTCCTATACCACTATATTCTTGAGAAAATACTTGTCGTTATCAAAATAATACAATTTCCAATACTTAGGAAAATAAGGCAATTTAGAAAATAAAACTAGTCGAAATGTATATATATCGAATATATAAGTGTTAGTGTTGAAATCCTCGATTTGAAATCCTTGAAATAACGCCTTGTAGTAACAAAAATATACTTGTATTCACTAATACTTCATTAGTTATGGATTTGGGTACTTGGTATTATTTCTAGAAATCTAGAGTTACTACGTAGTTTTAGCGTTATTATTTCTAAAAGCTGTCAAAACAATATTAGTTTTGCCGATATTGAAACGTGAATATCTTTGTCGTTATAAGTCCGTTTTACTTGTTCTTTATATCCACGGTTACGTCTTAGTATGTAGTAATATATTTTGGAAAGCTTGACTCCTCCGGGTTACGTCTAAAGTCTCGTTTTGTCCGACGAAAAACGTCCAACAGCATGTATTTTCAGAAAATATACTTTTCGTCAATAAACTTGCAAAAATCATAACTTCTTCGTTATAAACTCTTTTTAATTCGTTCTTTCGCCTACGGATTCGTTTTTGAAAGTATTTTCTAAAAATTTTGCTAAAGTTTCCTTTATGTTTACTGATTTTCCTGGATTTACCAAAATGGGACAGAATGTTTATATAATTGTTACAAACCCATTTTTCATGTTCAAAACTAGTTTCTACTTCAACCAAATCTCTTGCAAACACCACAAATCTATACTAATCCTACCATACACCTTCTTAGGGTGCCATGGGTTCCTAATCACTACTAATCATGTTAATTTAACAAAGGAACACCTAAATCAAAATCTAGGGTTTGTATGTTCAAAAAAGTTAACAAAAATAATGTGGTATAGCTAACTTGTACATGAAATTAAGCATGAAAACCATAAGATATAAGTGTTAATTAGATGAAAACATGAAAATAAATTTGATAACTCACTTTGAAATAATAGGTGATTAGATGATGAGAAACCTTGTGTTACTTGTGTTTTTGTTGTAAGATTCTTGATTAGAATGATGAAATGAACAACTTTGTAGCTTTGTACTTTGAAAAATCATCACTTGATCATGGAGATTGAGATGAGGTCGTGGGTTTTGGATGGAGAAGATGAGATCTTGAGCTTTTTTTTTTTTTTTTTGGGTAAAAGGGATTTACCCTGGTAAAATGCATTAACCAATAAACGTTTAAGTACAACGGATGAGAGTGAATCTCTCATCTCGGCCCGTTACATGGGCAACAGACATGCTACAAACAGCAAAAACCAAACTCTAATCATAAGAAAGACAAACCAATCTTATGACCTACCAAACTAAAAAACATTACTTTCTACCACGACCTTGGAGATTAATATCATACATGTCACAAAAGTCATCCAAGTGTCCCGGAAGATCATAAACTTGAGCAGCATAATCATCATCCATGAAATCTTCAAAATCATAGCCGCCACCTCCTGAAGCAAGATAACTAGAAGTCACCGGCTCCAAAACCTCATCATCATCACTATCCGAACAAACCACATCCCCTACCTTGGTAAATGGGTTCTTTAACTTGGTAGCAGCAACCGAAGGAGTAGAAGAAGAACTAGGCTTATTACCACCAATAGAATCAGATCCAACCTTGTCCTCTACCTTATTACTACCACTTGATCGGTCCGCATCAGCCTCTCCACCAGCAATACCACTTGATGCACCACTCACTTGAGGTCCTACCTTTTCCGCAGATCTTGAGCTTTTGATTCCAAAATTTTATGTATGTTATGTGTTTGGTGTTTTTGGTAGATATTTACTTAGGTTTATATTGTATAATACTTGTACATAAGTCAAAGATGTTAAAAAGAAATCACATGGTGTCTAGGGGGGGGGGCGCATGGCCGGTTTTCAATGTGAACAAGAGAAGCAAAATCGGTTTTGAGTTGCTTAGGATAAGTTAGTGTAGTATTAGTTGTAGTTTAGTGTAAGTATTAGTTAAAATCGGGTACCGGGTTTGCTAGAAATAAATATTAACCAAGTTAACCGGGACTTAATAAAGTCATAAAAATGTTAAAAATATGTTGGGTACAATTACTGAGTGTTCGGGTGATTATTGTTTAGTTTTCACGAAAACCGTCGTAATATTTATAAACTTACGTTATAAATAAAATAAATTTCCAAAATACTGGGTAAATGAATATTATAACTTTTATGATGATAAAATGGATATAAAAATATGTCGGGACCATTGTGTGAATATTTAGATATATTCGTCATGTTTATAAACCGGGTGTTAACGTTTATTTATAAATAATTATAAGGAAAGCGTTAAATGTATCAAATATATAAATTTGAAAATCCTAAGAGTGGTATAACATGTAAATGACCTACTGATGATGTGCAGACTGTCTCTAGTCCGTTTGCAATGTCTTTACTGATAATGAAATGAATTCGCACCTAAATCCATACGGTTACGCGAATTTTAATACCCGTAAACTAAATTTACGATGAAATGTGTAATGCAAGTGAATAGTGAAAACTTTTCCGGCAATGAATAGTGTTCAGTGAATAGTAAAATTTCTGAATGTTTCTCGGAATGTCAAACTGACACCAAAAATGATGAATAGTAAACTGATGAATAGTGTTTTTCCAAAGTTTGGGAAATGACCTGAAATGGTGAGTTGTGACAGTCTTCCCCTCTAAAAGGAACTTCGTCCCGAAGTTCAGTTTATGTTGGTTTCTGAAAACGTATTGGTGAAAAGGTGATGATATTCGAGAATTCCAGCAAACTCTAACGATAGGAATTCGACTCTGCTTCAACTGTTCGACTTAACTGTCCATGATTTCTACTTGTTCTTCTGCAAGGTTTATGTTTGACTTTGGGTTGGATTCCTTTCCAAATGGAATTATGAGTGACTAATATGAAAAGATGATAATACATGGTTGTGTAATCCTGTTGTTCTTTAACAAGGCTCAAGTCTGACGGCCATAGGCCTACTCTGTCTGAAATATTACATGGTCCAGTGTATATCGGGTTTAACTTTCCAAGTTTTCTGAATGATATCATGCCTTTCCTAGGCAGAACTTTTTGCATAACTTTGCCTACCAACTTGAAGTTTTAATGGTTTACAACTTATTGCACTTGTAACTGATTCTTGACTTGTAGGAAATTTCTGTACTAGTGAGTCGAGCTTTTTCTGAGTTTGGCCCATCAATAGATGGTTTGCACTTCTTAATGTTTTAAATGTGATACTGGTAATATATACTGCTGGATTCTGCCAGAACTCAAGTTTGTATGCTAGTTGGTCGATTCTAAAATGAATCTTAAATGGTCCAATATGCTAAAGGTTCAACCTCTCTTGTTATCCAATTTGTATCATGCCAATCCAAGGCAATGCTTTTAACTTAGTTTGTTCTCCCACTCGAATCTAGATGGTTTGTTGTTCAGGATACCCAATCCAAATGATGTGTGTTATGTACCAACCTAACTTCTGCCAGTTTCTCGTTGTTGGTGTGATAACTATTGTTGTAGATGAATTTGATTTATGTTAAATGGTTAGTCCAACCATTTCTAGGGTCAATCACTCATGCTCTGAGCATACTTTCCTATGTTTGAATTGTTCTCTCGCTTTGACCATCGGTCTGAGGATGATTGGTGATGTTCACATCTAAATGGGTTTCTGAAGGAAATCCTGAAATAATTGCTTGAAGTCCAAGGTGAATCGGTTTCCTTAACAAGAATAACTAAAATGGGTACAATAAACCTTTGTGACTAATTCCATAACGTTCGGTCCTTCGAACTTGGCGTTATTTGAAAGGGATAGAATATAGGTAACAATTTGATTCCTTGTGTTTTGTTCCAACGGATGGTAAGACATATGTTTTTCTTTGCCTAGTAGGCTTGGTCTCCACTACTGAAGTTCGTGATTAATTTGTGATGTTCCTCCTAATTCCTTCATCACATAATCCAATATTCTTTATTGTCAAGTCACAAAATCCTAAATGCATAAGCGATGTAGCATGGTGATTAGCTTTGGAAATTTGTCTTGCGATTGTGAGTTTTGGTTGAAATCTTTTTCTGAATAAACGAATTTAGAAAATGGAGCAAATGATTTACTAAGTAATATTTTTCCTGATGATTCAAAATTTCAGTAGTTATGAAATAGAAAAAAATGTTTTCAAACATGTTGTGATTAAGACTGCTTACCAAAGTTTGATGTCTATGTATATTTCCCATTGTACAATAGTGTTGCTAAAGATTGATAAAAAAGGATCGTACTTGTTCAAAATAGGAATTTCAGAAATCATTTTTCCACAAGGTATGTGATTTATGTAAACGCGATTTTCAAATCAACTTTATTTAAAAGTGAAAACACTAACAAGGATAAAATGGTAGAATAGGAAATGTTCGCTTACATGCATAGGTGTCTTACATTTAGTTCCTGAGGTTGGATAATGTCTATTAGTGGGTATTAGGCAAAACTATAAGCGTAGATATTTAGACTAACTTAAGTCCTGAAATATTTTATCGTTGTAATTTACAAGACGAAGGTATCACTTGATGTTGTGTCGATGAATGTCTATTCTGTTTTCCTATGTAGATGAGGAGATATGTTCTGGTTTGATCCCTTTCCTGGTATGAAGGTGAGGTTATCTGAAATTTCTAGAGACATAATGCCTTAGGGGAATCTACATCAATATTCTTGATTCAAACAATTGTCCTTTGTGAAAACTTACTGCAGGAAAGTTTATGTGTGGATGAGGCCATGTTTAAATGAAATGCTCTACAGTCTCAATTAGAAGCTTGGTTCATTTCTATAGTGTTGTTCTGCGGACATTTATATTGAGTTCAATCCTGTAGCTCAGTCTAGCTAGTACCCTTGAATAATAACATTGGACTACTAGGTCAGAGATGGGGATTAGGATGGTCTCGCAGTATCTTAGGATTGTTGTTGAGTTACGAATTCTCTCACTATATACTTCTAGTTATGGTTAGTAGTTCTGTAATCCTTTCATTGCTTTTATTGTATAGAGGAATCCTGCATGTAATTGATATGGAAAGTCTCTCCTAGGGAAGTCAATGGAAAGTCCAACTTAATGTCTGAGTGAGTGGCAGGTGGGGTAAGTATCCAGGGATAGTTCGGCAAAAGGGATGTTTATGGAAGAGTTCCTTTGTTTACAAAACTTTTAAATGAAGATTGTTATTAACAATCCTTTGAAAAGGTAATTATTTCCTTCATGGCATAATCCTTCCTGAATTTTACATAGGTGATCAGGCTATGTACAATTGAGGACTAATGATGCGATGTTAGATTTTGTCAAAATATCATAACTTTTCTCAAAAGTTTTAGATGGTGTTCAACGCATTGTTATTAAAAATGGTGTTCTGATGTTTTCTTTCAAGTAACATGAAAATTGCCTCGCGTAATAATAGTAAATACTTGGTGTAATGGCAGAAAAATCAATTTATAGGATGGTAATAAAAGAGCTTACTTCAGAAATTTTTCTGTAAAACAATTTCCCCATATGATAGTAAAATAGCTTGCATGGTGTATTGGATATGTGGGTGAATCTTATCGAATGGTAATAGTCTACTAATCCACTTATTTAGAGAATATAAATATCTTAGTTCATAACATGATAATGGTTTATGATTATGAAGTGGTCGAGAATATGATAGTGATATTGAGGGCGTAAAGGATGAACGTGTCGTTAAGGCATCTATAGTCAAGTGAAGACGATAGTCTATGTGTTAAAGGGTATAGGGAAGAAATTGGTGCCTATGATTTGAAGTATTAGAGAATTTATTCTAGGTAAAGTTCGCAGGTTCAAATGCTTAATCCTTCTAAGCATGACTAAAATGTATAAAGCCTGGAAATTGTTGTACAGGTGGTCTGAATCAAGTAGGTACCCCATCGTATGATGTTTGATTTACGATGAATGAAAGCTAAATGTCTTTTGGTCAGGCGAAACTTCTCGATGTCCTTTCATGAAAATGAGGTCTTGTTCCAATGTGACTACGCTATATCGAGCTCTGAAAAGAATATAAATTTTGTTGAGTCATTGTACCTTGATCTTTTAATCCAACGAGCTTATACTAGGGTGAGGGTCTGATAACATGGAATGAGCGAAAATGTTGTAATTTGAAGCAGTGGTGTTGAGGCATGGTGTATCTATTGGGAATCTCTTGTAGAGGTGTTTCTTTTGCTACTAAGGTCAATTAGTAAGTAGATATAGTGGTTGCTTAAATCTATCCTCATCAAATCATAAGAGACCATGAGAATCTATAGGTAATATAAATCATCATATTCACAACACATGAATATAATACATGAAAATTTCGGTCTACGTGGACCAATATCATAGATAGCACAACCATTCCTACATAGTAGAGTCACACTTGATATATTTGTTTGTACAACAACCAAAAGACAACAAGTTCTTTAGACTATGTCTCCCACTTTTCCGTGGCTAGGATAATAGTAAAAGCTAGTGAGGATATAAGTCTGGTCTAGAGACTTCCTGGTGTCCCTCTGTGTGAAATCAGGTTTGTGGCATCATAAGGTCGAGATAGTCCTGAAGTGGTGTCTGAAGTTGTGCATCGATCAAATCTCAAATAATGTAGGTCCTGAACAATTCCTGAAGAATCTGCGGATGTTTATGTTGAGTCCGTGATATTGGTATTATCTACTAGGTGTCATCTAGTTCATGGCAAGTGAGAATGGAAAAGGAAAATGACAATGATGGTACTAGTGAATGGAATACTACCCTCTTTCGTGCTACCTCGCGACATCTAAAAGGTAAAACTGAAGTACACATTATGGGACGACCAATTGTGTAATAAGTAACTAATGGTGGTGGTAGTACCTGAATAGTGAGTGCTCTACTAGTGATGGAAAGAAACATACTATCTTCCTTGCAATAGACATCTTAATAAGTCCATTAAGATTAAGTCTGAATACTCTACCAAAAGGCATTCTATGTATGGGCTGAATGATAGGAAAACCTTGTTCCTATGGCAAATCAATAGTGCTAATGGTGGTGTAAGTGCAACTGGTGGTATAATGGTAGTGGAAGATGACAAGGCATCTTCAATGTCGGGATCCGATAAAAGGATGTCAGGTGAGTATCTGAAGGCATGTCACTTGTGAACCAGGTCAATAAAATGATATATATATATATATATATATATATATATATATATATATATATATATATATATATATATATATATATATATATATATATATATATATATATATATATATATATATATATATATACGAATATGAGTATAAATAACTCGCACAGGGTATGTATGAAACAACATGTATCATGATTATGCACTTATGATGAAATGATGAGATGCTATGCTGATGTGGTTATAGTCTACGGTCCAAGATACATCCTAGTTTGCTATAACCTTAGCTCTGATGCCAATCTGTCACACCCCCAAAATACCTGTTTTTAGCAGCGGAATGGAATACCTGGGGGTGACTGCCATAGCATCACAGTTACAGTTACATTGAACGACCTAAAGTGTCGTTTGTAAAATACGTCGTTTGATCATTAAAAATATTCAGAGTTCACAAAATAAGGTCCCAAAAGGTGTTGCCAATATAGGTAAAATAAGTTCAACAAGATCAAACGTTCATAAGTGCAGAAAAATATAATCAGACGCGTCGTCTCCGCGACTCCATGAAGGTCCATATGCATACAACATGAGCTACCTTAATAACCTGAAAATACATGCTAAAGTGTCAACACGAGGTTGGTGAGTTCATAGATTTTAGTGAACAAGTATGTAATGTAAAACATTTGAAAGAAGAATTCCCAGCAAAGGCCTCGTAAATCCACTCAATTCCAAGTCCCGCCATAAGAGACTTGTAACCTGTGTGTTTATGACCCACTGCCAAAGTATGATTTGGTTTATGGAAACAAAAGTAATAGGATTGATGCAAAGGCATCATAATTCAGTAATAAGACTGATGCAAAGGCATCGTAATTCAGTAATAAGACTGATGCAAAGGCATCGTAATTCAGTAACAAGATTGATGCAAAGGCATCGTAAATCAGTAATAGTAGTGATGGAAAAGTATCGGGAATTTATAAGTAATTTCGTATGTACAATAGCCCAAGTATAAAGTAAAGTACTATGATTTCAATAATGAAACCCACATTAGCTCTTAAGCTCATGAACCTGAAGCTAGACGTACTAAAATTTGCCCCAAATGAGTGTTTACCAGACACTCGTAATATATTAGACATGAAATGCATTCGTAATTCCGTTGGAGCAACCCAAACACGAATGGAGGAGTCACCCTCAATAGATCTATTCACTCACTCTCGCTCGTACTGTAATTAACGGTCCATGAAATAAAGGGGACTTGTCGTGACGTGGTAATAAGGCTACTTAAACAATGTAAGAACTTTATACTTTGGCATTGTACAAAAATAGTTAAAGCAGCGTATTCTTCCCCATAAGTAATTTAAATCGTATAAAAGCATATAACAAGTATTGAAGCATGTATCTCCCCCAAAGAGTTTATAAAGTCATTAAACAAGTAAAAGTGGGGCTATGACTCACCTGATATGATGGTACCATGAACATGTAATGAGCTGAAAAACAAGGCGCGCACACTAGCCGCAACCTAATATGAATGATGATGATCTAATTTAGATCATGAAATGATATTGTGAATGTCCATGCACATGTTTCCTATACCACTCTATTCTTGAGAAAATACTTGTCGTTATCAAAATAAAACAATTTCCAATACTTAGGAAAATAAGGCAATTTAGAAAATAAAACTAGTCGAAATGTATATATATCGAATATATAAGTGTTAGTGTTGAAATCCTCGATTTGAAATCCTTGAAATAACGCTTTGTAGTAATAAAAATATACTTGTATTCACTAATACTTCATTAGTTATGGATTTGGGTACTTGGTATTATTTCTAGAAATCTAGAGTTACTACGTACTTTTAGCGTTATTATTTCTAAAAGCTGTCAAAACAATATTAGTTTTGCTGATATTGAAACGTGAATATCTTTGTCGTTATAAGTCCGTTTTACTTGTTCTTTATATCCACGGTTACGTCTTAGTATGTAGTAATATATTTTGGAAAGCTTGACTCCTCCGGGTTACGTCTAAAGTCTCGTTTTGTCCGACGAAAAACGTCCAACAGCATGTATTTTCAGAAAATATACTTTTCGTCAATAAACTTGCAAAAATCATAACTTCTTCGTTATAAACTCTTTTTAATCCGTTCTTTCGCCTACGGATTCGTTTTTGAAAGTATTTTCTAAAAATTTTGCCAAAGTTTCCTTTATGTTTACTGATTTTCCTGGATTTACCAAAATGGGACAAAATGTTTATATACTTGTTACAAACCCATTTTTCATGTTCAAAACTACTTTCTACTTCAACCAAATCTCTTAAAAACACCACAAATCTATACTAATCCTACCATACACCTTCTTAGGGTGCCATGGGTTCCTAATCACTACTAATCATGTTAATTTAACAAAGGAACACCTAAATCAAAATCTAGGGTTTGTATGTTCAAAAAAGTTAACAAAAATAATGTGGTATAGCTAACTTGTACATGAAATTAAGCAAGATAACCATAAGATATAAGTGTTAATTAGATGAAAACATGAAAATAAATTTGATAACTCACTTTGAAATAATAGGTGATTAGATGATGAGAAACCTTGTGTTACTTGTGTTTTTGTTGTAAGATTCTTGATTAGAATGATGAAATGAACAACTTTGTAGCTTTGTACTTTGAAAAATCATCACTTGATCATGGAGATTGAGATGAGGTCGTGGGTTTTGGATGGAGAAGATGAGATCTTGAGCTTTTGATTCCAAAATTTTATGTATGTTATGTGTTTTGGTGTTTTTGGTAGATATTTACTTAGGTTTATATTGTATAATACTTGTACATAAGTCAAAGATGTTAAAAAGAAATCACATGGTGTCTAGGGGGGGGGGGCATGGCCGGTTTTCAATGTGAACAAGAGAAGCAAAATCGGTTTTGAGTTGCTTAGGATAAGTTAGTGTAGTATTAGTTGTAGTTTAGTGTAAGTATTAGTTAAAATCGGGTACCGGGTTTGCTAGAAATAAATATTAACGAAGTTAACCGGGACTTAATAAAGTCATAAAAATGTTAAAAATATGTTGGGTACAATTACTGAGTGTTCGGGTGATTATTGTTTAGTTTTCACGAAAACCGACGTAATATTTATAAACTTACGTTATAAATAAAATAAATTTCCAAAATACTGGGTAAATGAATATTATAACTTTTATGATGATAAAATGGATATAAAAATATGTCGGGGCCATTGTGGGAATATTTAGATATATTCGTCGCGTTTATAAACCGGGTGTTAACGTTTATTTATAAATAGTTATAAGGAAAGCGTTAAATGTATCAAATATATAAATTTGAAAATCCTAAAAGTGGTATAACATGTAAATGACCTACTGATGATGTGCAGACTGTCTCTAGTCCGTATGCAATGTCCTTACTGATAATGAAATGAATTCGCACCTAAACCCATACGGTTACGCGAATTTTAATACCCGTAAACTAAATTTACGATGAAATGTGTAATGCAAGTGAATAGTGAAAACTTTTCCTGCAATGAATAGTGTTCAGTGAATAGTAAAATTTCTTAATGCTTCTCAGAATGTCAAACTGATACAAAAAATGATGAATAGTAAACTGATGAATAGTGTTTTGATTAATAGTGTTTTTCCAAAGTTTGGGAAATGACCTGAAATGGTGAGTTGTGACACACCTCAACCTAGAAGGAACCAAAATAAACAAAACTACAACAACCCTAGTAATCAAATGTGGAAATATCAACCAAGTTACAACGCTTGGGGAATACTACCACCTTTCATGCATCCTAGCCAAATGTTGAACATGTTTGGAGTTATATCACCATAGACTTTGCCAAGTCTATTTATCATCTTGAAGATTTAGAAGATTTTTTTTTAAGACCGCCGGGTACGCCATTCTTTCTCTACTCATTGCCATGCGTAGATAATATTTTTTTTGCTACTTTGCTTGCGTAGATATTATTTACTTCCTTATTTCTCTTGTAAATACACAAACACACACACACACACACACACACACATATATATATATATATATATATATATATATATATATATATATATATATATATATATATATATATATATATATGCATTCACATAACCTAGATACCTCATTAGTTGACTTTCTAGAACTCCAGGAAATTGTTCGTTTTCGAACATTTTCCTTCCCCATTGGCTCTTTTGAACTTTGACGTTCCACTTGAAGATCTTTTATGTCCACTATTAGAAAACTCATGATGAAACATAAAGGAAGAACGTCTTCGCACAAGAATACTATGGATGAAACAAACTCCTTTCGCCGACTAAAACTTATCTTCGTCATCATTTCTCAAACTTCACCTAATAACCCACCATTTACTCACATTTACACACTATCTATACTTATATATATATATATATATATATATATATATATATATATATATATATATATATATATATATATATATATATATATATATACACACACACACACACACACAAATTCGCATATTTCCTCCCGACACCTAACGTTATAACCCTTTGAAAGACCTCTTTGATAGTTTATCCTAGGTGCTTACGCCAAGTGGTGGAGGATTGATCCTTTCCCAAGCCTATGGTAATCTATTTTGCTATGACAGGTAGTGAGAGATGTTTTCCATTTCCTTATTGTGATATATACTTTATTACACCCGAGAGATGTGAGTATCTAAACACTATTTGTGAGGTGCTATTGTATGACCTCCGTGCTTGTCTTTGGTCTTTAGTGGAACGATTATTTGTTGTAATTACTTTTATATTAGTGTTAAATGATCCCTAACTTGTATTTTGATTAGAATAACAACGCATTTGCTTGAGGACAAGCAAATCTCAAGTGTAAGGGTATTTGATGAGGCGAAAAATGAACCGTTTTTAGGGGGTCATTTAAGCCCGAATTCAAATTTATTTGATCAAATATTGCCCTAAATCGTTTCTTTTGTCATTTTAGGTACTTTTGGAGTGAAATCTTGTAAAGGAAGCATTTTGGACGTTTCTGGAGCATAAAAGTGAAGAAAACGACAAAGTCTTAATTTTCCTTGCTGGGAACAGTACCTGACGGCGTTAAGAGTTTCTTAATGATGGTGTCAAGAGTAATACAAGAGGTGGAAATGGATGGTGCACATGACGATCCAGAAAGTTTTGTACTAAGGACACGACTGCGTCACCCAAGGCCGTCATGGTCCAAAAGTTAGTGACGGCCCAGAGCAACTTTACACATGACGGCGTCAAAAGTGGATCTAGGCAATCTGATTTCATTATGAGCGGCGAGTTGACGGAGTCACAATTTTCTTCTTGACACCGTCACCCTGTAAAATTTATATATAGTTTTCCAATTTTCATTCATTAGAGTGTAACTTTTAGGGTGCAACTTTGGAGAAAAACCCTAGTCCGATTTTCACAGCTTTTTCAAAGGTTTTTACCCTTTGAAACCTTTTATGTTCAATTGAGATAAGTATTCTTTCAATTAAATTAATATGTCTATGTGTTGCTTGAATATATCTTACACTTGTCTTCAATTTAACATGCTAGGCTAGATTTCTTTTGTATTTGCTTAGATGTAGTGAAACCTAGATGTTAATTATGGGTTGATTGTTTGTTTATAGTTGTTACGGATGATTTTATTTGATGTTAGGCTTAAGAAAACTGGCAGACTTCCATTGGTAACATGCTTGAACGTCTTAAGAAACATGATCAGAGGTGTACTATGATTTTTGGTTGTATTTAATGCGTAGGAGAATTCTAATGATCCCATGTTAGGAGCTTCTAACGGCTCGACATATGAGTGAAGTAGGATCCTATAGAGTTAGGGAATATTGCACACGGCCCTACGACTAGTATTAAGGAATATGACCCGTCATCCATGCAATTGTAACAAATTATCAACCTGTAAAAGATATCTAGGGAGTAATGAAACCTAAGTAAACACAACTTTCCCCATTATTGTTACACCACATTAGTAATGAGTTTCATTTTCATTTCTATTATTTTATTTTGATTACATCTTAGTTAATTTGGGTTAGTTGGTTAGCAACTAATTCCGCCCACTCTTCCAAAAACCGAGATTTTATTGCTTTTATAAAACATAAAAATACAAAAAGAATCATCCCTCACCCTTAGACTTAATTTAGGAGACTTTCTAATCCTAGCGACACTATTCCTAAGTTGAACGATCAATCCCCCGGTACTTGTCACTATACTATACTACAACGATCAGGTACACTGCCTGGTGGGGGTTGTAAGATTCTCGAGATCCCTCAAGAGGTAAAGCCTGGTGCGATTCCCATGTATAAACCTGCTACTTACAAGCCACGATCACCACTTCCATAAATATACCGTACCCTAATGACCCGCACGAACATAAATCAGGGCACCATCAACATACCAGGGTAGACCGAAACCCTGATAAGCAATCGACTTGTCCCCATTACCGGCAAACAAATCAATAGAAACCATCATGAAAAAGGGTTTTGAAACCAAAACCCTAAAAAACATGAACATGCATCTCTCAAACCCACATACCATAAAATCGATCCAATCCGGAATGTACAGTAAACAACTAAACCCTTATGAGGGTTACCTGAAACAGATCATAGACAAAACCCTAAAAAAATGTTTCGCAGAGTTAAGGGTCAGTCCTAAAATGCCTTTGCAGAAAAGAATATGTAGGAACACATATGCATCAAGGCAGAATAACCAATACCCGAATAACCAAATAATAATAAAGAAACCCTAATCATGATTTCGACAATAGAGACCAAGGGATTCGATTCCCTTAAAGGGATAGAACCAGTCGGTTAGGGCAAACTTGATTGCCTGGAAACCAAAAAGGAATTAACCAATCAAATAGTTAGGGTTTCTTTGATTACATAAAGACGATTTCCAAAAGATTTACAAATAAAAGCAATCTGTCGCCACCCTTTAAAAGAATACCACAACCTACACGTATTGCGTACCCAAGATTTGGTAGAGAGGACGAATAGGAGTGAGATATGGCTGAAAAAAGGAGGGGGCGGCAGCCAGAAATCTCCCCTAAGGAGAGAGAATTTTTCAGGGTTTTTTTTATTCTTATGTTGGCTCTCAAAACACGTATGCTCCAAGGAAATCTCTAAGTACTCAATACCCAACCAAAGTGTTGGGAACACATTTTACATATTATCAAGTCTCGGTCATTTATCTCATGTAATAGGTTGCTTATGCTTATTATTACTTATGTTTTATGTAATGGGCCAAGTTGTAAAAGTAAAAAACCCTAAAAATTCTCTCTCTCTCTTGGTGAAAAAAGGTGACACAAAAAACCCTTACAAACTCAAATCATTTTTCACCTTGGGTAAAGGGGAGTAATCCTGCACCCTGGTAAAATTCATTATCCAAAAACGTTGAAGTACTAAAACACACACTACTATGGGCGATTGTATAACCTAGGGTTTTATACGGTTTTCCTGTTCATCAATACACCTTAAATCCATTTTATTTTTAATTCCAATCTTATAATAATACATTTGCTACTGTAGATCCTTGTTTGTTCTTCATTAATTCACCTTTCAATTTCATTCCGCCTTTTTCAATTCATTTTTCAGTTATAATAAACCATCTTCACTGTTCATCGGTTTTAATGAATTTGTTTCATTAATTTCCATGGATTCTAACCCTGATCCTAATACTAATCCGTCCTCTCATAGGACGGATTCAGCTCTTAAACCCAAAAAAACTACTCGTACCATGAATCCTATGAGTAAATCTGCTATGAAACATACTAATATGTTATCTAAGGTTCCTAGGAATCTATATTCTAAGAAGACTAGATCTGTTTCTCGGGGTAATAATGAAGCAATGGATATGGACGATTTGGAATGTGATGATGGGGCTTTTGAGTCTGTGGAGGGTAGTGAGGATTTTGGAGGATCATGCTCTGGTATTGATGATGGGGGTAGTGTTGGTGATGGTTCTGAGGCTGGTAAGGTGAATTCTGGTAAGGATAATAATATTTCATTTGATTGTGATGTTAGTAATAAAGACATTATTGATGAAATTGCTAAAAGTTTGAATAATGAGTCTATTGCTGCTAGTGCTAAGTCTGTTGGTGATGTGGGTAATCTTAATAGTGGGTCTAGGGATGTTAATGGTTTGCCTGCTAGTGATTTAGGTCAGGGGAATGTTAAGTATAGCAAAGATAATGGTCCTGATGTGTCTAAACCTAGTGTGGAGAGTTCTAATTTGAAGCAAAATGTGGGTTCTGATAAACCTAGGAGCCCTACTAAAGTAAGTTTTGGTGATGTTAGGGTTCCGGGTTTGTTTAAGGTTAATGTGAATGTTAGTGATTCTGGTAAGGGTGTTAGCGAGGTGAGTAATTTTGCTGTGGGTGAGTCTAGTGGTGTTAAGGATACGGTAATGACAGATAGTGTGTATGAAAAGAATAGTAGGTCCTTTCGTGAGGCTGTTTCAAATAGTTATGGTGGGAATGGTAATAATAAGTTGCATTATGTTCCTCCGTCTATTATTGGTGAAAATAGGAAAGTTGCTAAGATGGATCCGATTTTGGATGAAGGGTGTAAGAGGTGGGGTAATACAGTGGTTGGTTTCTTTGTTGGGTTTCGTATGAATTATGCTGATTTGGTTTATCATTTGAAACGTATGTGGAGGTTGTATCAGTTGGATAATGTTATTATGAACCAGAATGGAATGTGTTTTTTTGATTTTAAGTCTAATGATGGGATGGAGTTGGTTATTGAGAAAGGCCCTTGGTTAGTGAATAATAGGCCTTTGTTTGTGAAAAAATGGGAACCAGGGCTATGCATGTCTAGACCTGAGGTAAAGAAGGTTCCGGTTTGGGCTAAAATTCATGACATTCCTTTGGAAGCTTGGAATGTTGAGGGGATCAGTAGGATTGTTAGCCAAATTGGTAGCCCAATTATTATGGACCGGATGACTACTTCCATTTGTGAAAAGCCATATGGCAGGGCTACGTTTGCTAGGGTGTTAGTTGAGATTGATTCTGAAAAGCCGTTTGTTAACTTTGTTGAATTGTGGTATGAGAAGTTGGGTAAGGTTTTGAAGCTGAGGGTTGAACATGATTGGGTTCCGCCAAGATGTGAGGAGTGCAAGGTTTTTGGACACTACTTGAGTGATTGTAAAAATAAAGTGAATGTGGCTAGGAAAGTGAATAAGGATGGTGAGAATGTGAAGCCTAATGATGAGAAGAGTAGTGATAATAACAATAGTTCGGGTAATGTTAATGTGGAAGAGGGTTGGACTGCTGCTGGTTTTAGAAGGAATAGGGGAGTTGGAAATAATGGGCGGCAAGGGAATACTGGTGGTTATCAGGTTAGAAGAGGAACTTTTGTTAATACGACAAATGGTAATAACACTAGTAAGGTTAATACGGGGAATATGGGTGATAAGCAGGTTAGTAAGAATTCGGAACCAGTGAAAAGTGGCTATGTAGGTAAGGTTGATGAGAGTGTTGTTGCGAATGACAATGGGAAGCCTATTAACAAGGGTAAAGACAAAGTTGATGCGGGTAGTGGTGGTAATAATAGTAATCAGAATAACGCTTCAGTTGGTAACAAAAAGAATGTGCAGAAGAAGAATTCGGGTAACAGTTCTGGTAATAATAATGGTAATAGCAGCAAGAGTGGTGATGGTCGTAAGTTGAATGATGGTTTAGGCTCTAAGAATGTTAGTACTAGTAATAGATTTGATGTTTTGGGTAGTGATCAGGTTAGTGATAATTCTGATGTTTGGAATGCTGTGAAGGCTGCAGTGGAAAAGGCGTGTGGTTCTGGTATTCCTATTTTAGAAAGTGTTGTTAAGAGTTGGAATGATGACATGGTTAAATACTATACGGAAAAGTGGAGTAGTAGAATCATGACGAATGGGTCTCATGAACAGCAGTTAGAATTGAAAATCAAAAACTTGTCTGAAAGTATCGTGTTACTTAACCAGAATCTCAATTCTAATGCCAAAAGTAATGCTAATTTGATGATGCAGAAGACGATCTTGACTACGCATGATAGTAGAGATGTTTCTCTCAGGCAATGTTATGATGAAGCTTATCGTGCGGAGTTAGTTAAGATAGGTAGTTTGCAAAAGGAGCGTGATTTGCTGAAGGTTGACCTGTTTATTTTATCTAAAAATCCGTTTGATAAGGATTGTAAAAAGACTTGGACTGATGAGATGTTGGAATATTACTCAAGTAGATGTGAGGGTAAAAGTAGTGATAGGATTAATGGGCATTTATCTGATATGAATGGATCTCATTCCTTGGATGAAGTAGAGGAGGTTACGACTGGTTTAGCTTCCTTTATGACACAGAATGAAGTCGTCAATGATGTGGATACGTCTATGGTTCAAGAGGGTGGTGTGCCTGCACCCTTTGATTCCAATCTTAAATGAGTTACAAAATTGGTGTTTGGAATGTCCGGGGTCTGTCTCAGACTACTAGACAAGATGAAGTTATATCGCTTATTAGAGAAGAAGGGTTGTGTATGTGTGCTGTGGTGGAGACTCATCTTAGGAAGAAGTCGGTTAAGAGTGTTGGTGACAGTTTGTTTCGTAATTGGTCATGGGTTTCTAATATGGATGATTGTAGAAGTGTGTGTAGAATGTTAGTTGGGTGGGATAACAATGTAGTTAGTGCCAATCTTGTGTCTCATTCTGAACAATCTATGCATTTTGAAATTAATTTTATTCATGATTGCAGAAAGCATTTTGTTTCTTTTATCTATGCCAAGAACAAAGGTGTTGAAAGACGGGTATTATGGAAGAACTTAGCTTTGCATAGTGATCTTGTCAAGGGTGAGCCGTGGGTTTTGCTGGGTGATTTTAATGTTGCCCTGAATATTAGTGATTGTTCGGACGTCACTGCTGCTAAAGATCATGATATGGAAGATTTCAGGAATTGTGTTGAATCATTGGAGCTTGATGATATTGCTTCCAAAGGTATTTTTTACACTTGGATTCAAAAACGTCTTGATCCTGAATCTGGTATTCTTAAGAAATTAGATAGAGTGTTGGGTAATAGTAGCTTCGTTTCTTGCTATGATAGCTGCTTTGCTGAATTTTTGCCTTATCTATCTTCGGATCATTACCCTGTTATTTTGAACTATTCTTTGGCCAAGTCTGGTAAGCCTAGATCTTTTAGGTTTGCTAACTTTTTGGCGGAGAAGGATTCTTTTATTCCTACGGTTAGAGATAATTGGGGTATTGAGGTTTTTGGGTTCCGTATGTTTGTTTTGGCTAAACGTCTTAAAAATATGAAAAGACATTTGAGGAATATGAATAGGATTAATGGGAACGTTTTTAGTAAGGTTAAGATTTTGAAGGCTGAGCTTAAAAGAGTGCAAGTGTGTTTAGACAATGAACCCAATAATAGCAGTCTTAGAGAAGAAGAATATGTTTATTGTAATGCGTATCAGGAAGCGGTGAGGGATGAGGCTAACCTTCTTAGGCAGAAAACTAAGATTCAGTGGTTGAAGGATGGTGACCAAAATACGTCGTATTTCCATAATTTTCTTAAGAATAGGGTGAACAAGGGAAGGATTCAAGTGGTGTGTGATGAGCAGGGTAATAAATTCTATGGTGACGATGTGCCGGGGTGTTTTGTTAACCACTTTCAAAAGTTTTTGGGGGTGGAAGATGAGGTCATCCCGTTAGAAGACTGTGAGGATCTTTTTGCCAAGAAACTTGATTCTTCTATTGCACTGAACATGGTTAGACCTGTTTCGGATATCGAAATCAAAGAGGCGATGTTTAGTATTGATGATGATAAAGCTGCTGGCCCGGATGGTTTTACCTCTAAGTTTTTTAAAGCGGCTTGGAGCGTTGTTAGTATTGATGTCTGTGCTGCGGTTAAAGAGTTCTTCAGTTCTGGAAAACTTCTTGGCGAGTTTAATGCTAATGTTATCTCACTTATTCCTAAGTTACTCGTTCCTTTGAAGGTTTCTGATTATCGTCCTATTGCTTGCGGTAATGTCATATATAAGTGTATCAGTAAGGTTATCACGAATAGGCTTAAAGAAGGTCTTTGTAGTCTGATTGATTGTAACCAGAGCGCTTTTATCCCGGGTAGGCAGATTAGTGACAACATTTTGCTTGCTCAGGAGTTTGTTAAGAGATATAATTGGACGAGTGATGTTAGCAAATGCTCGTTCAAAGTGGACATTCAGAAGGCATACGATACGGTCAATTGGGACTTTTTGAAGAAGTGTCTCGTTCATTTTGGCTTCCACAGCTCCATGATTCATTGGATTATGGTATGTTTAACTTCTGCTTCTTTTTCTTTATGTGTTAATGGTGATTTGCATGGATTTTTCAAAAGTAAAAGGGGTCTTAGGCAGGGTGACCCGATCTCGCCTTATTTGTTCACTATTGTTATGGAAGCATTCAATATGATGGTTAAGAGACAGATTAGAAGGGATGGTCGGTTTAGATTTCATTGGGGTTGTGAGAAATTTCAACTGACCCATTTATGTTTTGCGGATGACCTTCTTTTATTATGTCATGGTGATCTAATCTCTGCTAGTATTCTTAGAAGAGCGTTAGATGAATTTGCTATGTGTTCTGGTTTATTCCCTAGTATTGCTAAGAGTGTTGCTTTCTTTGGGAGTGTGCCTGACCCGGTTAAGGAGAATATATTGCTTGTCATGCCTTTTAGAATTGGTACTCTGCCATTGAAATACTTGGGTATCCCTCTGTCCGGTAAGAGAATTGTGAATGAGGATTGTAGATGCTTGATTCAGAAGGTTAAGAATCGCATTAATGATTGGAGAAATAAAACTCTATCTTTTGCGGGTAGACTTCAGTTGATATCTTCTGTTCTTACCTCGCTCCATGTTTATTGGGCCTCGATGTTTCTTCTTCCTAATCATGTCTGTGATAGTATTGATAAACTATGTAAGAAGTTCTTATGGTCTGGTGGGGGTGAGGGTAGTGGTATTGCTAGTATATCGTGGAAAGATATTTGTAAGCCTAAAAATCAGAGGGGCCTTGGTCTTAAACCTCTTAGACTTATGAATGAGGCTTTAATTGCTAAGCATCTTTGGAACGTTATTAGTAAGAAAGACTCGCTGTGGGTTAGGTGGGTTCATGCTTATAGGATCAAAGACAGAAATATTTGGTTTGATATTAAACCTGAACATGGTGCTTCGGGTTGGAATCATATTCTTGGTCTTAGGGATAAAATTCGATCATTTGTGGTTTATAGATTGGGTAATGGTAAACAATGTTCTATGTGGTTTGATAAATGGCACACTAATGGCCCGCTGTGTAAGGTCATTACTCATAGTTTCCTTACTGAGCATGGGTTGGATACTAGTGATAAGGTTGCGGATTGGATTGACAGTAATGGATGGAAATGGCCTAATGAATGGAATAGTCTATTTGGTGATGTTTTAAATGTGCCT
Source organism: Artemisia argyi (assembly GCA_030686995.1). Lineage (NCBI taxonomy): Eukaryota > Viridiplantae > Streptophyta > Magnoliopsida > Asterales > Asteraceae > Artemisia > Artemisia argyi. Next base: position 84,419,333 of record CM060678.1, on the reverse strand, counting down.
GTTCCCTTTTTATTGGATGAATTTGAGGACAAGGTTTTATGGATTAATAAGGTTAACAAGGATGTTGAATTTAGTGTCAAAGAAGCTTGGAAAGCGTTAAGGTTCGATAGTCCTAAAGTTATGTGGTATAAGCACGTTTGGTTCTCCCAATGTATCCCTAGACATGCGTTTGTGCTTTGGATGGCTATGCGGGGTAGACTTAAAACATCGGATCGTATTTCTAGATGGTTCAACATTTCTAGTACTGTTTGCCCTTTATGTAATGCCGTTGATGAATCTCATGCCCACTTGTTCTTTTCTTGCAAATTTTCTAAGGCTGTTTGGGATAATTTAATTATTTTGTGTAAGCTGGATGATATTTCGTATACATGGGCTGAAGTTGTTTCTAGAATCTCTATTAGAACTGCTAATAATTCTATATGGAGTGTGATTCAACGCTTAGTGTTTGGAGCTGCGGTCTATTACATTTGGCAAGAGCGGAATTTTAGGTTGTTTCAAAAGAATTTTAGAAGTGAGGAGGCTATTTTTAAGATTATCGTTGATATAGTTAGACATAAGCTGTTAAGTCTGAAGATTAAGCCTTCGGTGGAATCTATGAAGGCTGCGACTATTTGGAAAATCCCATTGAGAAGTCATAGTGGTTGTGATAATGGTATTAATGGTGTTACATGATTCTTGGGCAACTGTGGGGTTACACATATTCTTATTGAATTTGTGGCTGTGGGTTTGTAGTGATTTTGTTAATCAATGTTCTAATGGCGATTTTGTGATGGTTTGTAACTTCAATAGTCCTTGTAACTATTGGGTTTGTTGGTGTTTCTTGGGCACTGGTTTCTGGAAATGTAATTATGTTTTTGACCCAGGTGTTTGTGATTTTTGCAAGTTATTATGCACTACAGATGAGAGGATAGCTTCCTGCGCTGGTCATCAGTTTGTAGTATGGAGATATGGATGGCTATGCACTACAGGAACCGATTCTTTATTCTGCGCTGATAACTTGTATTGGTTAACATGGTCTCAAATGAGTTTAATGAGTATTGAGACCGAGTTTGTGATTGCTATCAGGTTTATTACCATTCTGTTTAGTGTTTGGAGCCCTTATTATTATTATGATGGTTGGGTTTGTTGGTGTTCTTTGGGTACTGGGTTCTGGAAATGTAACCTTATTTTTGATCCGGGTGATGGTGGTTCTAGCAAGTTACTATGCACTACAGATGAGAGGATAGCTTCCTGCGCTGGTCATCATTTTGTAGTACGGAGTTATGGATGGCTATGCACTACAGGAACCGATTCTTTATTCTGCGCTGGTAACTTGTTTTGGTTGTTTCGGTCTCTAATGAGTTTAATGAGTAATGAGGCTGTGTTGGTGATTGATATCAGGTTTAGTCCTTTTCTGTCTATTATTTGGAGGCATATTGGGTGCAGTTTTAAGATTGATACTGTTATTTGTGTGGTTCTCTTTGTCTATTGGCGGGGGTATAAGGTGGTTTGTGTTAGCAGGAGTTGCGCTTTATTTGTTTGGATCTTTTGGTACTCTAACGTGAACTTTCCTTGTACTCTTTTTCCTTGTTCAAAGTTTTCCCACAGGGTTTTTATTTGGCAAGGTTTTTTAACGAGACAAGGTTCTTGGATGATTGATGTCTTGATGATTCATCCATTTCCTGATTTGAGGTTTAGTTTCTTGCTGTTCTGGATGCATTCTTTTGACCAAGCTTTCTGGTGCTGTTATGCTGATTGGCTGCTTTGGAGATTATTATTGTTTGGTCTTTTTTATGAGTTATGTTATATTTGTTATCAGCTTCTTTCCTGAACATTAGACTTAGTATTTATGCTTTCTATGTCTGCTTGGGAATGGTGATGTTTGGAGCCCCTTTGGTTGATTCCTTTGGTGTTTCCCATGTATTCATAGTTCTCAAGTGGTCATAGTTTCAAGCTGTCTCTATACTGAGTTTGATGTCCAGGGGTTGCTTTTGGTATTTGCAGTTTTGGCAATTTCATTTTGTTATCTTATCATTGTTGTATTTCATTCTGGGCTTGTCCAGTTTCTGTCTTTACTTTCTGTTTCTTAGGCAAGTTGTGTTTGGGTTAGGGGTTGTCCTTTCCTTTTCCTTCTTGTGCTATCATATGTACATAACTCTTTTATTTTATTTAATATATTTTACCTTTAAAAAAAAAAAAACGTTGAAGTACAAAATGACGAGAGTGATTTCCCTCGCCCCCAGTCCGTTAGGACACTTACAAGACGCCTATCTAAGAATGACATACCATTCTTAAAACTAACATGCACAACATGTGCAACTGACCAACAAACATGCTAAACAAAAGCAACTTAACAAGCAAAAATCACAAAAATAATAGAAATAAAATAACTATTTCTTCTTGCGTCCTTGCACCTGGAAATCTTTCGGAGAACCATTCTTGAACTTGGAATAATTTGCAATGTCCTCATAGTTCTCATAGACTTCATCAGCTTTATCAACAAACGTAACCCTCTTCCTAGGAGTCGTCCCTACATTAATTGTAGTAAACGAACTAGACGTATCAAAATCAGAATAGGCCACACTTGTAGAAGCACCATCATTGTGAGAACCATGCTCCCACAAACCATCAGTAGTGCTATGCAATGGAACCACATTAACACCACTTTTCCCCACGGATTCCACACCCCCAAAAGAAGCATGAGCATCCACACGTTCCGGCTGCTCAAGTTGAGTATGACCTTCCTCAACAGGAGTAGCCCCAAAATCACTCTTCAATGCATCATTAGATGTACCACTCGAATTAGAATCACCATTAGTAGGCTTAATAACAGCCCTTACATCAGGTTGTATACCTCGATTCTTCTTCTTGGTAGCCGGTTTAGAAACAGGTTGGTACGAAAGTTTTGGCTTAGTTGAAACCCCCCAAGCCAATTTCTTACCCTTATCACTAGTATGACCAGCCTTAGTAGAGTGAACCTTACGCTTGACATCAAAATCTTGTGGAGTCGAATCCTTAGTAACCCGCTTACGTCTAAGAGGACACGCATCATCATCATGATTGAAACAAACACACTTAGAACACCAAGATGGCCACCATTCATACTCAACATCAAGAACTTCCATGTAATGACCCTTACCCTTAGGCAAAGGAATCGCAACCTCAATTGATTCCAAAACATCCAAATCAGCCGATAATTCAATAAGTACCCGTGCATATGAATAACGTCCCCAAGGATTCTTACACATATCATTAGTACCCGCATCAAACCGTATTATCCGCCCCAACTGTTTTGCAATCAAACTAATACCGGCTTTAGAGTATACAACGGACGGTATATTATGGATACGTACCCACACCGGTACCTTAGTAATCTTCTCCTTCTCAAGCCTCATATTAGGCACCCATATATGTAAGAATAAAGGCGTTGATCTAATAAACCAAGGACCACCATTAAGAACTTTATTCATACCTTCATGTGAAGAGAACTTGAAAATGAAGAAACCATTCCGCAATATAACATGTTCAAAGCCGAACCTTGCCCAAGCATGCTTGACATAGTCTTCCACAATGGGAAATGCAATTCTTAGACCAATGAAATAAACGTATAATGAATTAGTAAATTTAGAGCACATATCATCAACTACGGCCATTGGAATAACCACTCTTGAACCCGACCTAGTAGCCTCATCAACTCCACCAGATTGTGAATCACTAGGTACATTAGGCTCACAAGAACCTCCAATATTACACTCATCAGCTAGCCTTTCACCATTATCCTTAGACGTACCAACCATTGCAGCCCCCAACGAATCAAAAGCTATGATGCGTGGGAATCGCAACAGGCTTTACCTCTTGAGGGATCTCGAGAAGCTTACAACCCCCACCAGGCAGTGTACCTGATCGTTGTAGTATAGTATAGTGACAAGTACAGGGGGATTGATCGTTCAGCTTAGGAATAGTGTCGCTAGGATTACAAAGCCTAAATACTAGTTCTAAAGGTGAGAGATGATTATTTTTGTGTTTTTATATTTTATGGAAAGAAATTAAAATCTCGGGTTTGAAAGATTTGGGCGGAATTAGTTGCTAATCAACTAACCCAATACTAAGATGCAATCAAAATAAAATACTAGAAATGAAAATAAACTAATTTATACTAAGGTTGTGAGCAGTAATTGGAGAAAATGTGTTTACTTAGATTTCACTACTCCTTAGACATCTTTTACACGTTAATTACTTGTTATAATTGCATGGATGACGGATCGTATTCCTTAATACCATTCATGGGGTGGCACACATAACTCCCCAATTCTATGAGCTCTTATCTCCTCCTACACCATGCCCAGCACAACTATAGGGATTGTAAACAGTGGCTCATGCATTAAATACAACCAATAAAGACCTAGTGCGCCTCGGTTCATGTTTCTTAAGACGTTCAAGCATGTTACCAAGTGGAGATCTGCCAGTTTTCTTAAGCCTAACATATAAATCATTCATCCAAGACAAGAATAAACAAGTAATCAACACATAATTAACATCTAGGTTTCATTAGATCTAAGCAAACACAAGATAGATCTAGCCTAGCATGATAGAATTAAGACAAGAACAAGATATAGACAACCAACACATAGACATATTGATTGAATTAGAAGAACACTTATCTTAATTAAACATGCAAGGTATCAAGGGGTTGGAACCCTTGAAAAACCTGTAAAGTTACACCAAAATCGTACTTAGGGTTTCTCCCAAAACTTCCCTCCTTAATGTGTGAAAATTAGAAAATTATATATAGAAAAATAGGTTTGACGGCATCAAGAATAAACTTGTGACGCCGTCACCTCGCCACCAAAACTCTTCTCGGACTGTCTAGATCTACTTTTGATGCCGTCAAGACTTATACACTTCCAGGCCGTCATGACTCTTTTACTCTTGACGCCCTTCCTACGTGACGCCGTCAAATCTGTTCTGGGTCATCATGGAAATTCATGAAATTTGCTCTTGACGCCGTCAAGGTTTTGCTCTTGACGCGGTCACCTACTGTTCCCAGCATGGAAAATTAAGACTTTGGCGTTTTCTTCACTTTTATGCTCCAAAAACGTCCGAATTGCTTCCTTTTCAAGATTTCTCTCCCAAAGTACCTAAAATCACAAAAGGAACAATTTAGGGCAATATTTGATCAAATAAATTCGGATTCGGGCTTAAATGACCCCCTAAAAACGGATCATTTTTTGCCTCATCATATACCCTTACACTTGAGATTTGCTTGTCCTCAAGCAAATGCGTTTTCATTCTACTCAAAAGACAAGTTAGGGGTCATTTAACACTAACATAAAAGTAATTACAACAAATAATCGTTCCACTAAAGACCAATAGACAAGCACGGAGGTCATACACTAGCACCTCACAAATAGTGTTTAGATACTCACATCTCTCGGGTGTAATAAAGTGTAAATTACAATATGGAAACGGAAGATATCTCTCACTACCTGTCATAGCAAAATAGATTACCATAGGCTTGGGAAAGGATCAAACCTCCAGCACATGGCGTAAGCACCTAGGATAAACTATCAAAGAGGTCTTTTAAAGGGTTGTAATGTTAGGTGTAGGGATATGAAATACACGGTTTTGTTGGATAAAGGAAAGTTTACTGGTGGCGAGTTAACAATCTTGGTTAATTACATGTACAATATGGCGTTGCTAAGCCAAGACTAGACTCGACTTACGCTAATAAATGAAAAATAACAAAAACATAAAATAAACATAGAATGAAACGGGATGGTAGTCCGTATGTTTTTTTCTCTTTTTCCCTTTTCTATTTTTTTTTTCTTTTTCTTGATTTTTCGATTTCCTTTTTTTTTTTTTTTTTTTTTTTTTTTTTTTTTTTCATACACTCCTTACCCTACCATCCAGAATAATACATCATAGGGGATGAATATTCCCCTTACACTTGAATTTTTACATACTTTACATTTAACTAATCTAACGACTCGAATTAAGAAAATCAAAACACTTGGAGCACTTTTAAGATTAACGTACATATGGGGGTAATAAATGATGTTCTTCCCCATTACTCCTTAAAATAAGTACTCACCCATGAGTCCCAATCGTCCCAAAACAATATGTACAAGGATATGACTCGACTTAGCAACCATGTAATCAATTAGAAAGTTAACTTAGGGTTTTAACAAATAACAATAATGCACTAAAAATGAGCGCATACACGAAAGGCTAAGGCGATTTGGTTGTACATTTAAGTGGGGTGTAACAAATTCTTCCTTTAAGTAAAATGCTTAAAGTTAGAAACGAAAAGATAGGCTCGGAGGGGTGTACTAGGGGTTTCGTGTACTAAAAATGAGTACAACGCTAAGGGTGTGGGAAAAATTAGTTGACTTAACTAGCCAAGTAATATGACTTAAATGGTCAAGTAATTATAATACGGGTTTAACACAAGGGTAATCCTAATGCCTCTTATCATGTAGTAAATCCTACTACACGAATGTAGTCTCACTAGCGGTCTCGGGATGTATCACTAACGCAAGTTCTAGAATCTAAATGCTACCGGTACACTCATAAGCACTAATAGTAAATGCTTTTCCTATCAAATCTAAAGGCGAACCTCACATATTTGGGTGGAAAATTTTTCTGAATATACGGTTATGTGCTAGTCATACAATCTCCTATCCATGAGACGCTTGCTATGGCTAAAGTTTCACTCCTAAATATTGTAAAAAAATTTAAATTTGGCGCTAAAATTGCACTAACAAGTATTTCTCATAGTTTTATTACACATCTACCATTAAACAAAACAAACTCAAGCGAAAGTGCATATGTAAGGTATCATCTTTTTACCCTCCCCTTACACTTAAGATGAACATTGTCCCCAATGTTCAAGTAAAGAATGTAAAAGTGAAAAAGTAAAGAGAATGAAATCAAATACTCCCCTGATTCGCTCGGTATGGATAATAGGATGGTCAGGTTAAATCTTCCTCCAAGAAAATGAACAATCAAAGCTTCCCTTCCAGAATATAAATCATCTTCTTGTCATACATAACCTGTAAAACCTGACAAAATAGACAAGACAACCTTGCGTAAAATCGGCGGCATTCTATATAAGTTACTAAATCCTAGAAAACAAGATAAGATATAATGCTTGTGGAATGAAGTTTGCAGATCTCCTGGAGATTATAAAACTTAATAATTCACAAAAACCATAAGACTCCGTTAGAAAAACAAAACCGGTAAAATTTCCAGATTTTAACTCCTGACGCCGTCAAGAGTAAACCCCTGACGCCGTCAGAATTGACATGCAGAAATCCTTATGTTAAGTTTCCGGAAAATTTCTGGAAAGACTTGGTCCTACTTCCTGGAAAATCCTGCAACACTTCATTATGACTCAATACAAGCATTTGACTCTAACAAATACGAATACACATGTTCATTTAATATTGTGGAGAATCATGATCGGTTTGTTTCTTAAAAACATATTTGGGGTTTCCCCTTACACTTATCTTTTGCAAAAATACCTTTAGGTGGAGTTAAGACTAGGCCAAAACAACAAAGTAAAGTATTTCCACTATTTAGTTTAGAAACATGATCACCAACAATAAAAATTAAGCATGCATACGGAAGCAGATAACAAACAAACGAATAAAATCACACAAAACATGGGTTGCCTCCCAAGAAGCGCTTTTCTTTATTTACGAGTCTTGTAGCTAGACTCAAGGTCATGGGTTAACGTGTATCGCTTATGCTCGCATAACCAAGTGTGAGCCATCTAATAGTCGCCTCATCTTTCTTATATTCATCTCCTAACTCTAAGCATCCGCGATAGTATCTTTTATTCTTTTCATGCATGTACTTAAGTCCTTTTCTCTTATCATTCTCACTTAGCACCTCTATGGGCGGATACCTACTACACTTTTCCATGGAAAAATCTTTGAACCTAGGGTGTGTGCGGGGCATTTGATAGACAAAATCTTCATCCCCATCCGAGAATGTAATTAGCCCTTCTATGAGTTTTTCATCGAGGTTGGTCAACCGTTTGAAGGGTTTTCCAAACACAACTTGGGTCAACTTATCATCAATAAACTCTCCTAGATTCTCCATAACCATGAACTCAACAAGATAAACCAACCTTCCTACAAACACATGCAATGGTATTGCCTTAGCAATAATGTTTTCTCTTTTGTATTCTAACTCATCTACCATGATTTTATTGTATTCATTACGTGAGATTATGTTCATTGGAAGAGATGAGTTGAGATAGGCGTTAAAGCTCTTAAATCCGATCTTACAAGGGAATTGCATGTTAAATGAACTATCACCCTCAATCCTAGTTCTAGGGTCAACATACCTAAGAGGGTTTATTTCCTCTTCCATTCTATCCTCATTAATCACATCACCATCATCAAGATCCTCATCGGAATCTGAATAGTAGAAAGGACTAGCCCTACGGTCATCATCATGATCAGACTCTTCTAACTCAGAATTATTGTCAAAGTGGTGGTTTGGTGAGAGGTTAGGTGTGTTCTCATTTTCTGCTAAAGGAAGTGGGGCGGGCATTTGGAAGATCCTACGACGAAAAACACGAATAACAGGAATCAAACGATCAATGTTATTGTGATCCATCGAAATATTTTACAAACAAAGGCACAAAGAAATAGATAGACTAAAAAACCTAAAAATAAAAATAAAATCTTACTAGAAAAGAATCTAGCAAGTAGACCTAATAAAAAGAAATTCTAACCTAGACAATAACTATTCCCCGGCAACGGCGCCAAAAACTTGATGCGTGGGAATCGCAACAGGCTTTACCTCTCGAGGGATCTCGAGAAGCTTACAACCCCCACCAGGCAGTGTACCTGATCGTTGTAGTATAGTATAGTGACAAGTACCGGGGGATTGATCGTTCAGCTTAGGAATAGTGTCGCTAGGATTAGAAAGCCTAAATACTAGTTGTAAAGGTGAGGGATGATTATTTTTGTGTTTTTATATTTTATGGAAAGCAAATTAAAATCTCGGGTTTGAAAGATTTGGGCGGAATTAGTTGCTAATCAACTAACCCAATACTAAGATGCAATCAAAATAAAATACTAGAAATGAAAATAAACTAATTTATACTAAGGTTGTGAGCAGTAATTGGAGAAAATGTGTTTACTTAGATTTCACTACTCCCTAGACATCTTTTACACGTTAATTACTTGTTATAATTGCATGGATGATGGATCGTATTCCTTAATACCATTCATGGGGTGGCACACATAACTCCCCAATTCTATGAGCTCTTATCTCCTCCTACACCATGCCCAGCACAACTATAGGGATTGTAAACAGTGGCTCATGCATTAAATACAACCAATAAAGACCTAGTGCGCCTCGGTTCATGTTTCTTAAGACGTTTAAGCATGTTACCAAGTGGAGATCTGCCAGTTTTCTTAAGCCTAACATATAAATCATTCATCCAAGACAAGAATAAACAAGTAATCAACACATAATTAACATCTAGGTTTCATTAGATCTAAGCAAACACAAGATAGATCTAGCCTAGCATGATAGAATTAAGACAAGAACAAGAAATAGACAACCAACACATAGACATATTGATTGAATTAGAAGAACACTTATCTTAATTAAACATGCAAGGTATCAAGGGGTTGGAACCCTTGAAAAACCTGTAAAGTTACACCAAAATCGTACTTAGGGTTTCTCCCAAAACTTCCCTCCTTAATGTGTGAAAATTAGAAAATTATATATAGAAAAATAGGTTTGACGGCGTCAAGAACAAACTTGTGATGCCGTCACCTCGCCACCAAAACTCTTCTCGGACTGTCTAGATCTACTTCTGACGCCGTCAAGACTTATACACTTCCAGGCCGTCATGACTCTTTTACTCTTGACGCCGTCAAATCTGTTCTGGGTCGTCATGGAAATTCATGAAATTTGCTCTTGACGCCGTCAAGGTTTTGCTCTTGACGCCGTCACCTACTGTTCCCAGCATGGAAAATTAAGACTTTGGCGTTTTCTTCACTTTTATGCTCCAAAAACGTCCGAATTGCTTCCTTTTCCAGATTTTACCTAAAATCACAAAAGGAACAATTTAGGGCAATATTTGATCAAATAAATTCGGATTCGGGCTTAAATGACCCCCTAAAAACGGATCATTTTTCGCCTCATCATATACCCTTACACTTGAGATTTGCTTGTCCTCAAGCAAATGCGCTTTTATTCTACTCAAAAGACAAGTTAGGGGTCATTTAACACTAACATAAAAGTAATTACAACAAATAATAATTCCACTAAAGACCAATAGACAAGCACGGAGGTCATACACTAGCACCTCACAAATAGTGTTTAGATACTCACATCTCTCGGGTGTAATAAAGTGTAAATTACAATATGGAAACGGAAGATATCTCTCACTACCTGTCATAGCAAAATAGATTACCATAGGCTTGGGAAAGGATCAAACCTCCAGCACATGGCGTAAGCACCTAGGATAAACTATCAAAGAGGTCTTTTAAAGGGTTGTAATGTTAGGTGTAGGGATATGAAATACACGGTTTTGTTGGATAAAGGAAAGTTTACTGGTGGCGAGTTAACAATCTTGGTTAATTACATGTACAATATGGCGTTGCTAAGCCAAGACTAGACTCGACTTACGCTAATAAATGAAATTTGCTCTTGACGCCGTCAAGGTTTTGCTCTTGACGCCGTCACCTACTGTTCCCTGCATGGAAAATTAAGACTTTGGCGTTTTCTTCACTTTTATGCTCCAAAAACGTCCGAATTGCTTCCTTTTCCAGATTTCTCTCCCAAAGTACCTAAAATCACAAAAGAAACGATTTAGGGCAATATTTGATCAAATAAATTCGGATTCGGGCTTAAATGACCACCTAAAAACTGATCATTTTTCGCCTCATCAAGCTACCACATTACAAGACTTAGGAACATCAGATTTAGAACTAGCCAAACGTACCTCTTGTTGTAAAGCAAACTTCGGATCAGAAACAACGGGACCATGATCACTAGGAAGAGCAAAACTCCCCGTTTTTCCTTCCAAACCTGCACTTTTCAATATATTCTTCAATGGCATACTTGCATTAGTAAGAATCTTACCATCAATATTACCAATCCTAGTAGCCAACCCCTTAGCCTTAGAAGGCTTTTTAACATTCATAGAACCAGATTCCAACCCTCTCAATAACCCACGTACAAACAATATGCAGCAGCAATCCAAGCGCACAAGCAAAATAACGAAACCCTAATAGAGGTTACCAGCAGATTACACGGTACCAAACCCCTAAAAAGAAGTTTGTTTAAACAGTATAGACCAATTCCAATCCAAGAACGAATAAACACCAAACCCTAAACGAGTTTAGTGTAGATTAAAGCACCAGCAGCAAACGTGCGCACTCAATAAAACGAAACCCTAAATGAGAATCGTTGAATGATATAAATAAATGAAGCAAGATAAAGAATCGTCCTTATATATGTATAAATCGATAATGGAACCGATTTAAGAATGAAGGATAATAAGGGCGATTAGATAATACCCAAAGGCGGTTAGAAACCCTAATATTGCGATGACACCAGATCTGACTCTAAACCTAAAAAAACAAGCAACGATTTGAATTAAACCAATGATAAAAACACTAGTATAACCAAATCGATCCAAGAATTCAAGGGAATAGGGCAGATTAGATGAAACCGATTGTAAAAACCCTAAATCGTTTAATTCACAAAACCGCCCCAAGAAATCAAATTAAAATCACCCTACAGGATTAATCAATGATAGACACGAATGTAAATCACTAGATTAACAATAGGAATCAGAAAACATGAGATCAATGAACGATTTTAAGAAAAAAACTATTTAGGGATAAGGGTTTAGAAAATCGCCAATGTGAGAGAACTTTTAGGGTTCGTTTGTAATTTAATCATTTTTCATCTTAATCCAGCCAAATCTTGTGTTCTTTGCAACGATTCTTGTTCCTTAATTCATATAGTTTTCTGGTTTTGGTGTTATCTTTTTATGGGTGTTTGTTAATCGTCTTTTGGTTCATGCTAGGGCGATTTATAACCCTAACTTTTCCCAATCGGTTTCCATTAGATCTCAAATCTGGTGGATAATTTTTTTAGGGTTTATAACCGCCTCTTTGTTATTTAATCGTTTCTCCAAACCCATCCCTCGTTATAGTTGGTTTTAGTTTCCCTTATATATCCTAATCGATTTTAGGGCATTCTAATTCGATTTTATTATTGCTGGTTTGGTCAGAACGATTTGATTAAGGTGTTATTGTTGGATTCATGCTATATTTAACAAACCTGCCTAGGGTTTGCTTTATCTATCCTTTTGCATGTAGACCGCTTAGGTTTTTTGGGTATTGTAAGTTGTTGAAAGTGGGTTATAGGGAGATGAAATCCACTAGGACTGCTACTCCCCATCCTGTGGTTAATTAGGATGAATTGAGTACACGTATGGGTCGTTTGAAAGGGGTTGATGCTGGGTACGATTCATTACCTACTCGGCAACCAGTTAGGGTTGTTACACACCCTATTTGATCTGATAATGTGCATAATTAGGTTGTGGTTGCTTTGAACTGTAATAACACAACTGATGTTGCTGCTAGTAGATGTATTAGTTCTGGTGAGTTGGTTTTTGAACCTACGATGAACCCTAATGCGACTTATAGTACTCCTGGTGGTGAGGCATATGTTGGTACTACTGTTAACATAGGTGCCGTACAGAATAATACAGGTAGTACTACTGTGAATGTTCATATGAATGATAAAAGTAATGTTGTTGCTGGTGTAGACGTGGCTAGGGATTTGTTATACAGTTTACAGACGAATGATCTCGTTGATAATGTTAATAGCTTATCTATGGCCACATCTACTGAAAATGGTCCACTACATGTAGGACCTGCTGTACATGGTGAGCCTAATGTACCTCGTGAATCACAATCTACTGAAATTGATGAGGCTACTGTTTCGGGCTTAAAAGTTGTTATTCCAATGGCCGTAGTTGATGACATGTGTCTTCAATTTGCTAATACATTATATGGTTATTTTATTAGTTAACGAATTGCGTTTCCTATTGTGGAAGTTTATGTCAAGCATGCTTGGGCTAAGTTCGGATTTGAACATGTTATATTGCGGAATGGTTTCTTCATTTTCAAATTCTCATCACTTGAAGGTATCAATAAAGTTCTTAATTGGGGTCCTTGGTTTATTAAATCTATGCCTTTATTCTTACATGTTTGGGTGTCTAATATGAGGATGGAAAAGGAGAAAATTACTAAGGTACCGGTTTAGGTACGTATACATAATGTACCTTCCATTGTGTACTCTAAAGTTGGTATAAGTTTGATTGCAAAACAGTTGGGGCGGATAATACGGTTTGATGCGGGTACTAATGATATGTGTAAGAATCCGTGGGGTCGTTATTCATATGCAAGGGTACTTATTGAATTATCTGCTGATTTGGATGTTTTGGAATCGATTGATGTTGTTATACCTTTGCCTAAGGGTAAGGGACATTACATGGAAGTTCTTGATGTCGAGTATGAATGGTGGCCATCTTGGTGTTCTAAGTGTGATTGTTTCAATCATGATGATGATGTATTTCCTCTTAAACGTAAGTTGGTTACCAAGGATTCAGATTTGGCTAAAAAAGATATTGAGATTGATCGTAACGTTCACTCTAATAAGGCTGGTAAAAATAGTGATAAAGGTACTAAAGGGTCTTGGGGGCTTAAAACGAAGCCCAAACTTTTGTATCAACATGTTTCTAAACCGGCTACCAAAAAGAAGAGTAATGGTGCAAAACGTGATTTGGAGGCTGGTCGTGTTAATCGGCCTACAAATGATGATTCTAACTCGATTGGTACATCTAAGGATGTGAGAAAGAGTGATTCCGGTCCTACTAAGGCTGTGGAAAGGGTATCGAATCAACTTGAGCAGCTTGAACCGGTGGACGCTTATGCTTCTTTGGGAGGTGTGGAAACCGTTGGGGAGGGCTGTATTACAAAGGTACCATTGCATAGCACTATTGAAAGTTTGTCGGAGCAATGTTCTCATAATGATGTTGCTTCTACGAGCATGGAGCCTTTGCTACTTTTTTTTTAGGTAAAAGGGATTTAGCCTTTGTTACTTCTATCACGTTATCTAATGTAATTTTTTTTTTTTTTGGGTAAAAGGGTTAATTCACCCCGGTAAAATTCATTACACCAAAAAACATTGAAGTACAAAGGATGAGGGTGACTTCCCTCATCTCTGTCCCTTAGGACACTTACAGACTCTCATATAAGAATGACACAACATTCTTATAACTTACCACTAACCACTATATAAGAGTGACAAGCCACACTTATAACAAATAATAGAACATAAAACTACAACGCCTGATAAAAAATTAAACGCTAATCAAGAAGATCCTTGATTCATCAAAAGACGTCATAGAGCTCTAACCTCCAATTAACCAACCCACAACGATCTCATGATCGGAATTATGTCCAAGAAGTAGATAGGTAATCAAATAGGGATGAACCCCCTAACTTCCAATGGTAATGAACCTCAAGCTAAAAATGCAAGTCAATAACAGGTTCAACTCCAAATAACATGGTGATCGACTTGTAGCATGACAATGACCAGGAACAAAAGTCGACCAATAGGGTTTTAGAAAGCCCTAACCACCATGATCAAGCAGCAACAATTGGATTTAACCACACACGAACCAAAACGTAATCCAGAAGGTGATCACATCGAAACAACATAAGACCAGTCCAAATCCAACAGATGCACATCACCAGATACATGAATTAGTACGGTTTGTATAAACCCAAACTTCCAAACACAGCGCAAATACCACAACAGTCTAAAAACAAACAAAATAGTAGCAGCAGCATTACGCAAAATCAAAAACCTAGGGTTTTAGAACCCTAACATCCAGGTCAATCCACCACACATCGATTCATAGAGAATCCAGCAAACCCTACCATCCCCATCCAAGTAATGATCCAAAATAATAAAGAAACATAAGCAACAAGATCGTGGAACAATAATAGGATTAGCATAACCGGATCCAGAATCACCAAGAATAGGGCCACGAAACCCTAACAACCAATGATAAGACTTACATCTCTCTCCAAACCCACTTATAGGACCACGTATATCTGCTAAAGAACTTGCCATCATCAGATCCACGTTCAGAAAACCACCAGCGAAAAAGATAAAAAACGAAACCCTATAAGGGTTCCATTCAAATAGATCGACGCACCAGTAGTAGAATGATGATACATATAGGCTTGGCTCCTTAAAATCAAATGATAAGAAACCCTAATAAAATTAGGGTTTTGATACTAAAGCACAGCAACCACAAAAATGATCATGTAACAAGAGCACACCATGATCGTTCCCCAACAGCATGGCCATTAAAGATAAGATCGATTAAGGATATAATCCAAACCGACACTAAAACCGATTGCCCGTTATCTAATGTAATTGATAAGGCTACATGCTCTTATCCGGTAACAAGTGAAGTAGCGAAGAGTTCTATTATGGAGTGTGATCCTATTGCGGATAGGGTTACTGAAAGTGAAGATGAAGTTGATGAAGTCTATGATAACTACGATGATATCGAGAATTATTCAAAGATAAAGAGTGGTTCTTCAAGAGATTTCATGGTGTAAGGACGCAAGAAGATATAGTTATATGACATGTCATTTATTTTTCGTGGTTCTTGTGGTTAGGTTGCTTTGTTTAGCTTGTTTGTAAAACCCAAAATTTTTAAACATGTTTAATACCCAAAATACCCTCTAATTTTTAACGTATGAAAAACGACTTATAATTCTAGACGTCTCGATATATTTTAATCTAAGTAATTCAAAACCTCAATATTAGAACAATACACATTATGTGATTAACAAAACTTATGTTAAAATAAAACGTCCACATTTTAAATCCAAAATTTGTATCACACGTTATAAAGTTAAAGGGACTGACTTGTATTTTAATTTGTGCATTCGGTATTTCATAAATATGTCAAGTAAACAACTAAATCAATCACTTCCCTAATCACCATTAAAGTCAGCTAATCAATACCTCAATCACTATCCTAATCACGACTAAATCAAACCCATAATATATGCTTTTCCTTATTTGTTGCCACCCTCCCAAGTCAAACAAATGCATATCCATCCTCCCCACTTAAATATGAAACAGAGAAAATATTCTCAAAAACCGGTTCCCACATCTCGTTGAACTTTTCAACCCTAAACTAAACACACATTTGACAACAACCAATCTCATCTCATTCATATATGATTCAACTCAGTAAACTATGCTTGAACCAAATGAAAACGCTAAACAAAAGCTACATTGACCCTTTCATTCCATCCCACCATTGTCAAGATCAGTTATGCCATTGATAGCCTCTAAAACTAAAACTCTAAAATACCTAAACACTACAAATGGCTGCTTGCTTTTCCTTATTGCTGTTCGATTCTAAAATAGGGCAAGAAAGCGTTTTGATCGTGAGGTCTCCTTGAGTCGTTACTGATTCGAAGGAGATGCACTCATGGGTGTTTCTGTGGGCTCGATTCTGTTCCAAGGTGGTGCTTTTGGATCATGGTAAAACCCCAGTTCGAAGAGGGTTTAGTTGGTTCGAATTTGGTGTTGTTCTTTGATCCTTGTTCTGTTTTCAATTCGGCCCAAAGGTATCACATACCTTCGCCCTTGATTCTCTTCTTATTTGATCCTTATATAAACGTCTAAACATGTTACCTAAAATCTATACGAATTGGCGAATACATATATGTACATATACGAAACAAAAGTCACATGAAATAACGAAACATATATATATATATATATATATATATATATATATATATATATATATATATATATATATATATATATATATATATATATAAACATAGTTGATCTTTGTTTGGTGTTACTGTCTAAAGATGTTAATGTACGAAATTGAATCTGGTCCTTGGGGCGTTATTATGGCATATGAGACTATGTTTACAAACCAGTCTTGAAACCGAAGAAATATAGGGCTCATGTGTTTTGTTCACGTAATTGAAGGGATGTTTACATGCATGTGTGTTAATCAGAAAATATGGATAAGTGTGGTGGTTTTGGCTCGATTAGTAATCAAGGTGTATAGGCTGGTTTTGTCTCATTTGTGAGTAAAGATAAAGAAGTTGCATGTTGTGTTATCACGTAGCAAAAATATTTAATGTGTGAGGGTGTGTGGTGTCATAGGTATCGAGTCTTGGTTAGGTGTACATTTGAATAAGAGTGTAAAATTGATTTTGGGCATGCATGTTCATATGAGCTAAAAAGAAGTGTATGGATTATGTGTTTTGATCAAACTTGTGTAGGATTTTTGGCCTCGCTATTTTATGAGTCTTATGGGTTTGTTGTCCACTAATAGAATGACGAGTGTGAGCATGTGTATGTTTAACAAGAGTGTGATTATAGATGTGTGTACGAGAGGAATAAATGGTGTGTTTCGTTTCGGTTGTAATTCGAATAAGATGTGCATGCATGTGAGTGTCGTGTGAGTTAGAAATAGATTGCATGTTTAAGTATCTAGTGGTAGTAGAGTTGTGTGGGTACGCTCTTTGAAACGTATTTTTGGGGTCGTCGAGGTATAATTTGATGTCATGTATACATATAAATAAATTATGAAATACGGGGTTTAAAATTATCCTTTTAATATAAAACTATAGTGTAAACCTTAAAATAATTTATTTGACATTTTTATTAAATTTTGATAATTTACAAAATTAACCTTAAACTATTATATTCGTCATTTTAATCCTTAAAGAGTATTAATTGTCATTTATAACCATAAGGTATTAAATTACTAATTCCGGAAGCGTACTAAATATGGATACTTGCTAATTCGGGAAACTTGCTAAAATTGGAAAGTTACTAAAAATGGAAACCTACTAAAATGAGTAATCTGAATTAAAACAAGTTATTGATAAATAGACGATCATGAATTCGTGTAGATTTGCTGAAGATGGAGTTGCTTCCAACCTTCCTGTTTTCTGTTATGTTTGCACTTGCAGTCTAAGGTACATATATTCTGCCTTTTTAGTAAAGGCCATCATTCTCTCTTTTGTTTATTGCTTTGATTATGATCCCTTCAGTTAAGCCATTGCTATGTTCCCTTTGTTTGATTCGTATTTGTTGATACTTGACATTGATATGAGCTTGATATTCGTTTGAATGCTATACTTCTTTCCTATAGCATATCCTATTTATATGCCCCATTTGTTGTTCATTATGTGATTAATTTGTAGCCAGTCATGGGGAGTCCATGGCCTTCCCACTGATGCACCAGTGGTATTGACACTATCTGTGGAGGTGGGTTTTAGTCCACAGCATTCCCTTTAAGCTAGCTATTCAGGCCAATATTTATTATTGTATATGTTTACTTAGCCTAGAGCTTTGTGCATATATATTTGTTTTGCAAGGGGCGTATGGATGCATCCTAGGTACTTTATTTAGTATAATTTGGTGAATGGACTTGTGTGTGTGCAATACACCCCATTTCACATATGGTATATCGGAGTCTGCAGCTCCTATGTACACTATGATATATGTTTGTTGGGCATTCTTGTTAGTTCTACTTTTCTGTGATCTTTATAATCCTGTCATCTCTATTTTGACTAACTTATGTTTGTTTTATTTCATTTGCTTACATTTATGATTCATTTCTTTTCCTTTGATTCGTTTGATATTCCTTACCCGTATTCACTTTGATCATATTCTATTATATGTAACATATTCTATGATTTCTATCTCAGCAGGTTCGCTCGGACTTATGTCGTATTCACATTCGTTTTCCTTTTGTTATTAGTTTTCGTTTGTTTATATCTATTCACTGAGCTTTTTTAAGCTCAACCGCATTTCTTTTCTGTCACAACTCGTAATTTCAGATTCCTTTTCAGCTGTCAAAATTTCATTTTCATATTGGAAAGTTACTATTCATCGATCACTATTCATCATTTTTTATGACAGTTTGATATTCTGAGAAGCGTTCAAAAATTTTACTATTCACGAAACACTATTCATTTCCGGAAAGAAAACACTATTCATGTGCATTGCTCATTTCATCGTAAATTTAGTTTACGAATATTTAAATTCGCGTAACCGGTCAGGTTAAGCTGCGAATTCATACATTATCATTAGGGACACTTCATACGGACTAGAAATAGTCTACATATCATCATAATAGCATTTGCATACTATACCACTCGTAGAATATTCAAATTAATATTTTTGGTATATTCAATGTTTTACATATATTTATTTTTAAATAAACGTTAATATACGATTAATAAATATGACCAACATATCTAACAATCCCCACAATGGTCCCGATATATTTTTAAACCCCTTACAACATCACAAAAATTATAAAATTCATTTACTCGGTATTTTGGAAATTTATTTAATTTATATCGTAAGTTTAATATAATTACGACGGTTTTCGTGGAAACTAAACAATAATCATCCAAACACCCAATACTAGTACCCAATATATTTTCACAACTTTTATGACCTTATTATGTCCCGATTAACTTCGTCATATTTTATTTTAAGTCGTTACGATTTATTTTTAGTTAACTCAATCCCGATAACGCCTAACAGATACACAAAACAACTAATACTACCAAGCTTCCCCAATACTCTTCCTTAATTTCCATGTGCCGCCCCCCCCCCCCCCCCCTTTCCAAGTCTTCACATTGACCATTTAATTACAACTTTGCCCTAAACTAACTAAATATCTAAAACTTACCAACACCTTTTACACTTATACATTTTAGATCAAAATCAAAAAGGTTTCTCTCTTCTTTCTCATCCAAACCCACGGCCAAACCAAGAACATAAGCAAGAACCATAATTTTTCCAAGATCAAGCTCTATTCTAGTTCATTTGATTTTCCTTGTTAGGGTTTTGCAATATAAACTCAAGGATCCTCAGGTTTTCATCATCCAAGCTTCATAATCATTCAAAGTAAGTTTAAAAAATTTATTTTCATCATTTCTTCAAGTTATCTTTATGATCATGTGATTTCTATACATGATTTCATGCATATATTAGTTTATACCACTCATTATATATACTTATGTCTTTGAAACCCTAAAAAAGGAAACCCTTGTTAGATCTACTTGGATGATGTTGTTTAAGAACCCATGACACCTTAAGAAGGTGTATGGTAGGAATAGACTAGATTTGTGGTGATTGGAAGTGATTTGGGTGGATTAGAAACTAGTTTGAAACATTGGAAAGGAGATTAGAACATGTTTACAAACCTACTGTCCCAAAATGGAAAATCTGGAAAACTCAGTAACTCAGGGGATATTTTTAACCAAAGATTTAGAAAATACTTTCAAAAACGAAACTTTTGGCGAAAGAACGGACTAAAACGGGTTTATAACGAAGGAGATATGATTTTTGCAAGTTTAATGACGAAAACTATTTTTCTGAAAATTATATGCTGTTGGACGATTTTTGGTGAACAAACCGAGGCGTTAGACGTAACCTAGAGAAGCCGAGTTATCAAAAATATATTATTAAATACTAAGACGAACCCGTGGATATAAAGAACGAAGAAAATGAACTTATAAAGACAAAGATATTCACGTTTCAATATCGGCAAAACTATATATATATTGACAGCTTTTTAACTAGAAATAATAATAATACTACTTCTACGTACTAAATCCTAGATTTTCTAGAAAAACTACCAAAGTGCCAAATTCATAACTAATGAAGTACTAGTGATTACAAGTTTATTTTTACGGCTATTAGACGTAACTTCAAGGTTTTCAAGGCGAAGATTATAACACTAACATTCTATAAACGATATACTACGACTAGTTTTTACAAGTCTAGTTAAGACTTATTTTTCTTAAGTATGGAATATATTTTACTATGACTGTAACTAGTATTTTTAAGTTATGAGTGGTATAGGTATCATGTGCATGTGCATTCATTACATCACGTCATGATCTAAAGTAGATCGTTATTACTTATATTAGGTTGCGGCTAATATTCGCGCCTTATTGTCCCTATCATTTCACGTCATAGTATCATCACCTCAGGTGAGTTTTCATAGCCCCGTTTTCAATTCAATACTTTGATTCCAAATCCCACGGGGGAGAATACATTGCATCACTTATTTTTGTACATGCCAAAGTATAAATTCCTTACATTGCTTAAGTTGCCTTATTACCACGTTTTGACAAGTCCCCTTTATTATCATGGACCGTTAATTTAAGTACGAGCGAGAGTGAGTTAATAGATCTATTGAGGGTGACTCATCCATCCGTGTTTGGGTTGCTCCAACAGAATTATGGATGCATTTCATGTCTAATATATTAGAGTGTCTGGTAAACACTCATTTGGGGCCAAGTAACTATGTCTAGCTTCGGGGTCATGAGCTTAAGTGCCAATGTAAAATTTTATGACTGAAATCTTATTACTTTACTTTTTACTTATGGCTAATGTACATCCGATTTAACTTATAAACCTATGATTTCTCACCAACTTTATGTTGACCGTTTTAGCAATGTATTTTCAGGTTATTAAGGTAGCTCATGTTGCATGCATTTGGACCTTCATGGAGTCGCGGAGTCGACGCGTCTCACCTTATATTTCTGCACTTATGAAACGTTTGATCTTGTTTGAACTTATTTTACCTAAATTGGCAACACCTTTAGGGACCTATGTTTTGTAAACTCTGAATGTTTTAATGACCAAACGCTGTATTTTCTAAACGACACTTTACGACGTTTAATATGACTGTAACTGTGATGCTATGGCAGTCACCCCCAGGTATTCCATTCCGCTGCCATTCAGGTATTTTAGGGGTGTGACAGATTGGTATCAGAGCTAAGGTTATAGCGAACTAGGATGTATCTTGGACCCTAGACTATAACCACATCATCATAGCATCTCATCATTTCATCATAAGTGCATAATCATGATACATGTTGTTTCATGCATACCGTGTGCGAGTTATTTATACTCATATTCGTATATATATCATTTTATTGACCTGGTTCACAAGTGACATGTCTTCAGATACTCACCCTGTTATCCTTTTATCGGATTCCAACATTAAAGATGCTTTGTCGTCTTTCACTATCATTATACCACTAGTTGCACTTACACCATCATTAGCACCATTGATTTGTCATAGGAACAGGGTTTTTCTATTATTCAGCCCATACATAGAATGCCGTTTGGTAGAGTATTCAGACATAATCTTAATGGACTTATTAGGATACTTATTGCAAGGAAGATAGTATGTTCTCTTTCCTTCACTAGTAGGGCGCTTACTACTCAGGTACTACCACCACCGTCAGCTACTTATTTCACTATTGGTCGTCCCATAGTGCATACTTCAGTTTTACCTCTTAGATGTCGCGAGATAACGCGAAAATGGGTAGTATTCAATTCACTATTATCACCATCATATCTTAGAGACCCTACACCCATATATGACAGGCTGCCTGAGAAGCAACCACTATTTGACATACCATTACCATCTACCATACGTTACACCACCTTATGGGTTTGAGGTTGGTGAGAGTTTGAGAGCCTCTACTGCTTGACAACCTACTACTCTTCATCGTTAGACGATGATCTCTAATTATTTGAGATTACCCACGAGTGTTTGGACGATACACTCTGAATAATACCACAAGCCTCACAGACACAATAAGAATTGCAACAAATTGCCCAAGGGTGGCATCTATCACAAGGACTCTATATTATCTTAGATATGATCGACTCATACCTCCATAATGCAATAAACCAACAAGATGCTTTGAACGGTATTATATCATAATGGAACTCATCACAACTCTCCCTTCATTATCAAGTTTGATTACACCACATTCTAAGTCGATAATTACATCATTAGTCGCTCTAGCAACACTCCACCGACCAATGTGGTCACATTAGTAGATTTGACATATAATTACAATTTTAGGAAGATGCGAGTAAGACTATAAGATTAATAAAGACGAAGGTGTCAATGGTCATGTTGACCAAGATAAAAGTGACTCCTCTAGTTTTCGTGTTTCGAAGATAATAACAATTCATGTAAGTCAGAGCCAAATCAAATTTTTGTACAAATAGAAAGATTTCTTTCAAACCTTACGAAGTACGACAAATTATTGATTTTCAATGGTTGGATTAAAACTCATTTTTGTTTAATCAACAATCTTCTTGAATTCCCTTTTTCCAAAGACATATATATATATATATATATATATATATATATATATATATATATATATATATATATATATATATATATATATATATATATATATATATATATATATATATATATATATATGTATCCATTACAAACTTCAAATAAAGTCACTCCAAAATACATTTATGGTCAAAATTTCACAATGTTTCACTCAAATAAATGTTGTAAATTTTAGTAACCATATCTCCAAGAAGGAACACGCATAACTCATGAACGAATCTCGAAAGCAACCACTATACCTACTTATTATTTGACCTTAGATGCGAAAGAAACCCCTCTACCAGAGATTGCCAATATTGATACACCATGCCTTAACACCATTACTTCAAATTATGACTTTTTCGCTCATTCCATATTATAAAGACCCTCACGCTAGTATGAGCTCGTTGGGTTGAAAGACCAAGGTACAATTACTCAACAAAATTTATATTCTTTCGGAGATCGATATAGCTTAGTCACATTGGGACAAGACCTCATTTTCATGAAAGGACATCGAGAAGTTTCACCTGACCATAAGGCATTTAGCTTGCATTCACAGAAAATCAAACATCATTCAATGTGGTACCTACTTGATTCAGATCACCCATACAACAATTTCCATTCTTTATACATTTAAGTCGTGCATAGAGGGATTAAGCATTTGAACCTGCGAACTTTACCTAGTATAAATTCTTGAATACTTCACATCATTGGCACAAATTTCTGCCCTATATCCTTTCACACATAAACTATCCCCTTCAGTTGATTGTAGATGCCTTAAAGACACGTTCATCTTTCACGCCCTCAATATCACTACCATATTCTCGACCACTTCATAATCATAAACCACTGCCCTGTTATGAACTAAGATGTTTACATTCTTTAAATAAGTGAATTAGTAGACTATTACCATACCATAAGATTCACCCATGTATCCAATAAATCATTCAACGAATTTTACTTCAAACTATTTTACTATCATATGGGGAAATTGTTTTACAGAATTATTAAAAGAAACTGTTTTATTACCATCATATAAATTGATTTTTCATCATTATGTCAATTATTTACTATTATTATACGAAACAATTTTTAGGTTACCTTGAAAAGAAATATCTAGAATACCATTTTTCATAACAAAACGTTGAACACCATCTAAAACTTTTGAGAAAAGTAAAGCTATTTTGACTAAATCAAGCATAGCATCATTAGTCCTCAACTATACGTAGCCTGATCACCTTTGTATAATTCAGGAAGGATTATGTCATGAAGGAAATAGTTACCTTTTTAAAGTATTGCTAATAACAATCTTCATTTAAAAGCGTATTAAACAAGTAAACTCTTTTATAAACGTCTCTTTCTGACAAACTCTCCCTGGATACTTACCCCACCTATTACTCACTCAGCCATTAAGTTGGACTTTCCATTGACTTTTTTAGGAGAGACTTTCCCTATCAAGTACTAAGAGGATTCCTCAATACAAGAAAAGCAATAAAAGGATTACGGAACTACTAAACCTGGACTAAGAAAATTCATAATCCAACAACAATCCTAAGATACCACGATACCATCCGAATCACCATCTCTGACCTAGTTATCAAGTTTTATCATTCAAAAATACTAGCGAGACTGAGCTACAGGATCAAATACATTGTGAAGGTACGTTAAGCAACACTATAGAAATAAACCAAGCACCTAATTGAGACTGTAAAGCATTTCATTTAAACATGGCCTCATCCAAACGCAAACTTCCCTGTAATGAGTTTTCACCAAGGATAATTGTTTAAATTAAGAATATCGATATGGATTCCCCTAAGGCGTTGTGTTCTCTAGAAATTCCGATAACCTAACTTTCATATCAAGGAAAGGGATCAGACCCGACCATATATCCTGCCAACATGATGACAATTTCAACGATAAACCTTTTCAGGACTTAAGTTAGTTCGAATACTTATGCTTGTAGTTTTACCTGGTACCCACCAATAAGCATTATCCAACCTCAAGAACTAAACGTTAGATATCTATGCATTTATGCGAACATTACCTATCCTACTATTTTATCCTTGTTAATACTCTCACTTTTGAATGAAGTTGATTTAAAATTTGTGTTTATACAAATCACATATCTTGTAGAAAATAATTTCTGAAATTCCTATTTTGAACAAGTACGATCCTTTTTGGTCAATATTTAGCAAAACTATTGTACAACGAGAAATATATAAACGTCAAACTTTGGTAAACATTCCTAATCACAACATGTTTGAAAATGGTTTCACATTTTATAACTACTGAATTTTGAATCATCAAGAAAGATATTACTTAGTAAATCATTAGCTCCATTTTCTAAATTCGTTTTTTCAGAAAAAGACTTCAACCAAAACCCGCACAATCGCGAGACAAATTTCCAAAACTAATCACCATACTACATCGCTTATGCAATTAGGATTTTGTGACTTGACAATAGAGAACCTTGGAATAGGTGATGAAGGAAATTAGGAGAGACACCATAAATCAATTACGAACTTTAGTAATAGAGACCAAGCCCAATAGGCGAAGAAAGACACATGTCTTATCATCCGTTGGAACAAAACACAAGGAATCAAAAATTGTTACCCATATTCTCTCTCCTTCAGATAACGCCAAGTTCGAAAGATAGAACGTTGTGAAATTAGTCACAAGATTTATTGTACCCATTTCAATTATTCCTGATAAAGGTAATTGAATCACCTCAGACACCTAGCAATCATTTTAAGATTTCTTTCGGAACCCCATTTAGATGTAAACACCGCCTACCATCCTCAGACCAACGGTCAAAGTGAAAGGACAATTCAAACATAGGAAAGATATGCTCAGAGCATGAGTGATTGACTCTAGAAATGGTTGGACTAACCATTTACCATAAATCGAAATTCATTTGCAATCATAGTTATCGCGCGAGAGTAGAGACTACACCATTTGATGCACTCTATGATCGATGTACCAATTACCAATTCACAGACCGAAATCAGAAAGTTAAATTCACTGGTCTAGAACTAAACTATGGGACAACAAAGGAAATTTCACAAGTCAAGAACCAGTTACAAGCAACGAGAAATTGGTAGAAGTGGGGTTGGTGCATGACGCACATTATGCGTATTGGGTATCCCGGAACAGCAAACCATCTAGATTCAAGTGGGAGAACGAACTAACTTGAAAGCTTTGCCTTGGAGAGACATGATACAATTTTGGTAACACGAGAGATTAAACCTCTAGTATATTGGACCATTTAAGATTCATGATAGAATCAACCAGATGACATACAAATTTGAGTTCTGGCAGAGTTCAGCAACATATATTGCCCATATCACATTGTAAACCTCAAGAAGCGCTGATCATCTATTGACGGACCGAACGCGGAAAAAGCCAAACTCACTATTCCTGTAAGCACACATGAAATAACAATAAATTTCCTTCAAATCAAGAATCAGTTACAAGTCGATAAGTTGTAAACCCTTAGAATTTCAAGTTGATGGTAGGGTCATGTTAAAAGTGCTGCCTAGGAAAGGCATGATACCATTCAGAAAAATCCGAGAAGTCAAACTCGATGCACACTGGACCATTTAATATTTCAGACAGAGTAGGCCAATAACCCTCAGACTTGAGCCTTGTTTGAAAGTAGCAGGATTACACAATCAGGTTTCACAATTTCAAATCCCGAGAAATGACTTTCAGATTAGTGACTCATGATTCCATTGAAAGGAATCCAACCCAATGACAAATCTAAGCCTGATAGGTGAACCAATAGAAATCATGGACCATGAGGTCGAACAGTTGAAACAAAGTCGAATTCCTATCATTGAAGTTCGTTGGAATTCTCAAAGAAGTCCCTAGTTTACTTAGGGTACGAGAGGACTAGATACAACTCAAGTATTCACATCTTTTTACCGAATATACTTTAGAGGCCAACCAAAACAGAACTTCGGGACGAAGTTCCTTTTAGAGGGGAAGACTGTCACAACTCGTAATTTCAGATTCCTCTTCAGCTGTCGAAATTTCATTTTCATATTGGAAGTTACTATTCACCGATCACTAATCATCATTTTACTATTCATCGTTTTTTATGACAGTTTGATATTCTGAGAAGCGTTCAAAAATTTTACTATTCATGAAACACTATTCATTCCCGGAAAGAAAACACTATTCATGTGCATTGCTCATTTCATCGTAAATGTAGTTTACGGATATTTAAATTCGCGTAACCGGTCAGGTTAAGCTGCGAATTCATACATTATCATTAGGGACACTTCATACGGATTAGAAATAGTCTACATATCATCATAATAGCATTTGCATACTATACCACTCGTAGAATATTCAAATTAATATTTTTGGTATATTCAACGTTTTACGTATATTTATTTTTAAATAAACGTTAATATACGATTAATAAATATGACTAACATATCTAACAATCCCCACAATGGTCCCGATATATTTTTAAACCCCTTACAACATCACAAAAATTATAAAATTCATTTACCCGGTATTTTGAAAATTTATTTAATTTATATCGTAAGTTTAATATAATTACGACGGTTTTCGTGGAAACTAAACAATAATCATCCAAACACCCAATACTTGTACCCAATATATTTTCACAACTTTTATGACCTTATTATGTCCCGATTAACTTTGTCATATTTTATTTTAAGTCGTCACGATTTATTTTTAGTTAACTCGGTACCCGATAACGCCTAACGGATACACAAAACAACTAATACTACCAAGCTTCCCCAATACTCTTCCTTAATTTCCATGTGCCACCCCCCCCCTTTCCAAGTCTTGACATTGACCATTTAATTACAACTTTGCCCTAAACTAACTAAATATCTTACAAACACCTTTTACACTTATACATTTTAGATCAAAATCAAAAAGGTTTCTCTCTTCTTTCTCATCCAAACCCACGGCCAAACCAAGAACACAAGCAAGAACCATAATTTTTCCAATATCAAGCTCTATTCTAGTTCATTTGATTTTCCTTGTTAGGGTTTTGCAATATAAACTCAAGGATCCTTAGGTTTTCATCATCCAAGCTTCATAATCATTCAAAGCAAGTTTACAAAATTTATTTTCATCATTTCTTCAAGTTATCTTTATGATCATGTGATTTCTATACATGATTTCATGCATATGTTAGTTTATACCACTCATTATATATACTTATGTCTTTGAAACCCTAAAAATGGAAACCCTTGTTAGATCTACTTGGATGATGTTGTTTAAGAACCCATGACACCTTAAGAAGGTGTATGGTAGGAATAGACTAGATTTGTGGTGATTGGAAATGATTTGGGTGGATTAGAAGCTAGTTTGGAACATTGGAAATGAGATTAGAACATGTTTACAAACCTACTGTCCCAAAATGGAAAATCTGGAAAACTCAGTAACTTAGGGGAGATTTTTAACCAAAGATTTAGAAAATACTTTCAAAAACGAAACTTTTGGCGAAAGAACGGACTAAAAGCGGTTTATAACGAATGAGATATGATTTTTGCAAGTTTAATGACGAAAACTATTTTTCTGAAAATTATATGCTGTTGGACGATTTTTGGTGGACAAACCGAGGCATTAGACGTAATCTAGAGAAGCCGAGTTATCAAAAATATATTAGTACATACTAAGACGAACCCGTGGATATAAAGAACGAAGAAAATGAACTTATAACGACAAAGTTATTCACGTTTCAATATCGGCAAAACTATATATATATTGACAGCTTATTAACGAGAAATAATAATTATACTACTTCTACGTACTAAATCCTAGATTTTCTAGAAATACTACCAAAGTGCCAAATTCATAACAAATGAAGTACTAGTGATTACAAGTTTATTTTTACGGCTATTAGACGTTACTTCAAGGTTTTCAAGGCGAAGATTATAACACTAACATTCTATATACGATATACTACGACTAGTTTTTACAAGTCTAGTTAAGAGTTATTTTTCTTAAGTATGGAATGTATTTTACTATGACTATAACTAGTATTTTCAAGTTATGAGTGGTATAGGTATCATGTGCATGTGCATTCATTACACCACATCATGATCTAAAGTAGATCGTTATTACTTATATTAGGTTGCGGCTAATATTCGCGCCTTATTGTCCCTATCATTTCACGTCATAGTATCATCACTTCAGGTGAGTTTTCATAGCCCCGTTTTCAATTCAATACTTTGATTCCAAATCCTACGGGGGAGAATACATTGCATCACTTATTTTTGTACATGCCAAAGTATAAATTCCTTACATTGCTTAAGTTGCCTTATTACCACATCTTGACAAGTCCCCTTTATTATCATGGACCGTTAATTAAAGTACGAGCGAGAGTGAGTGAATAGATCTATTGAGGGTGACTCCTCCATCCGTGTTTGGGTTGCTCCAATGGAATTATGGATGCATTTCATGTCTAATATATTATAGTGTCTAGTAAACACTCATTTGGGGCCAAGTAACTATGTCTAGTTTCGGGGTCATGAGCTTAAGAGCCAATGTAAAATTTTATGACTGAAATCTTATTACTTTACTTTTTACTTATGGCTAATGTACATCCGATTTAACTTATAAACCTATGATTTCTCACCAACTTTATGTTGACCGTTTTAGTAATGTATTTTCAGGTTATTAAGGTAGCTCATGTTGCATGCATTTGGACCTTCATGGAGTCGCGGAGTTGACGCGTCTCACCTTATATTTCTGCACTTATGAAACGTTTGATTTTGTTTGAACTTATTTTACCTAATTGGCACACCTTTTGGGACCTATGTTTTGTAAACTCTGAATGTTTTAATGATCAAACGATGTATTTTCTAAACGACACTTTAGGTCGTTCAATGTGACTGTAACTGTGATGCTATGGCAGTCACCCCCTGGTATTCCATTCCGCTGCCATTCAGGTATTTGAGAAGTGCCCGAGAACAGTAAAAGTTTGATGAGTCAGAACCCTATCCATATAAGAACGATGTTTTGCCTAATTTTGAAACTCCATATTGAACAGCACCAGCCAAATTGAGAGAACTGGAGGAGCAGCAACCAAAAGCTATGGAATAGCTTGTTTGTCTGAGTGTATCTTTTTAGAGTGCTTCAGTTTATTTTGCAATGAAGAAGGATAAGAGCAGGATATTTGTATTGACTACTGGAAGCTGAATCGTATTTCTTTTAGGAAACATCATCCCCTACCTCGAATTGACGATGTAATTGATTTGCCTTAGTACGCGGAGTTTTCTTTAGATGGAGTTATGGCTTAAAGTTATTTCCGGAATTGCCTTTCCTATTTGTAGCAACCCTTATGACTATTAGGGACGCTAATAGTATTAGCCGATGCTTTGACTATTTTATGGACTTGATGAATCGTATCTCTCGCGAGTATTTAGACAAGTTGTCATAGTATGACATCTTAGTACATTCAGAGACGAAGGAGAAACATGAGAATCATTTTCGTATTATGTTGGAAACATGAGGATCATTTGTATATTCTGGAAGCATGATATTAGTTGGAAGATGTTCACGACTTGTGTTACCGTTGATGAATTTTATGAGTAAAGAAGAGAAGCTTAGTTGGATGAGAACAGAGTTTCGAAAAAAAGCTGAAATAGAAATTAGCTTCAACTTCCATACTTTCAGGTAGTACCAATTTTAGGATGTTTCAAGAATAGACTTGGTTATGTTCTTATGCAGCACAAGAAGGTTATTGCTTACGCATCAAGACAATTAAAACCGTTTGAGGGGAATTATTCAATGCATTACTTGGATTGGCGGGAATGTTGGTTGCTCTTAAGATTGGAAGACATATCTTACAAGGTAAATTTGGTGGTAGATGCATTTAGGAAGAAATTTGAAGTTTCGGTTTGTCTTGGAGATTGAGCTTAAGAAAATCAAGACTTAGTACTCAGGGAAGTTGAGTCGTGGAGAACATGAAGATTAAGTCCAATTACAAATTTTAGAAGCTCAGGAGAGAGATGGCAAACTATGATCTGTGTTAGAAGACTAGAGGGAAGTTGTTATGATTGAGGCACAATTTTACTTTCTTTATCCCTCTTAGTTGTATTAAGATGTATAAGGGATCTAAGTAGAATTTTCAGATGGCATGGCATGAAACTTGTTGTGATCACATTAGTGACGATGTGCTTATTATGTTAACAAGTCAAGTTTGAACTTCAGCATGCAAAGGAGTTCCTTTAACTTATGGACTTTCCGACTTAGAAGTAGGATTAGACTTTTCATGAACCTAATAACGAAACCTCCTCGCACATTTGAGAAGAATGATATAATTTGAGTGGTGATGGATCGTTTGGTTAAGTCAGCTCATTTTGCCTCTTAGAATGTGTATTCAGTTTGCAAGTTGGCATAAATCCTTCGACAGAAGATTATTCAATTACATGGCGCACCTGTAGTGATCGTGTTAGTGATTTGCGTTGCTACCTCACAATACCAAGGAGAACTAATGAAGGCTTGAGGGACCAGACTCAAGTTTAGGAATGCTTTTCGCCGACAGACTGATGGATAAGCAGAACAACTATTCGGACATGGAAGAAGTGTTGAGCAGGAAGTTGACAGATGTGTGGTCTGATTGTGTTTGCTCATTAAGATCGATGGTGTACAAGTGACAAAGTTTGTCATTTTTGATAGTGTATGAACGGAAATGTAGAACACCTTCAGTTGAATTAAGTTGAGAAGCCGCTCATTGAATGTTTGGAGTTGATTACAATGACTGATGGAATTGTTGTCATTGGGGAAGAGGAAGTTTGAAAGTTAGACAGAAATTTGTGTGTTCCGTATGATGTTTTCCATACAGAAGAGTTAGATGTGTTGGCATTAAGGAAGATCTGGTTCATGATACATTAGTCCTTAGATTCATTCTACCCGTGCGGTTATCCTACCTATCCCATTATTCATTCAGGTATGATTCGATGCTCCGATTTATGCTTAGTTAATCATTAATACGATTAGATTACCAACCTCTTTAGGAAACTTTTGGTATGACTGATGATTCAATATATGCTCCTCTGATTTTAGCAAGATCCTTAGTACGTTCAGAACCTGATTCGATTTGTGAAGTTTTCTATCATCTAGTTTCACTTCCGTATTCTTTCCAGATTCATCTGATGTTCATATATCTCCTTGCGAGATTACGACTATCATCTGTTCATGTTCATTTCGTATTTGTTGTATCATATTTGTTTTATGTGGAGAGCCCGGGGCTATCCTATTTTGTTCAGATCGAGTCGTGAGAAACTTTTCCGTTTGTTAAATTTCCTTGGTGAAACTATTCTAAGCAAGTTAATCATTTCTTTTTCATTTCGTGAATTAGCACGTTTCCGTTTGATCTCTTCATTTCAATTTCGCGGACGAAATTTTCTTTTTAGAGGGGAAGAATTGTAAAACCCAAAATTTTTAAACATGTTTAATACCCAAAATACCCTCTAATTTTTAACGTATGCAAAATGACTTATAATTCTAGACGTCTCGACATATTCTAATCTAAGTAATTCAAAACCTCAATATTAGAACAATACACATTATGTGATTAACAAAACTTATGTTAAAATAAAACATCCACATTTTAAATCCAAAATTTGTATCACACGTTATAAAGTTATAGGGACCGACTTGTATTTTAATTTGTGCATTCGGTATTTCATAAATATGTTAAGTAAACAACTAAATCAATCACTTCCCTAATCACCATTAAAGTCGTCTAATCAATGCCTCAATCACTATCCTAATCACGACTAAATCAAACCCTTAATATATGCTTTTCCTTATTTGTTGCCACCCTCCCAAGTCAAACCGATGCATATCCAACCTCCCCACTTTAATATGAAACAGAGAAAATATTCTTACAAACCGGTTCCCACAACTCGCTGAACTTTTCAACCCTAAACTAAACACACGTTTGACAACAACCAATCTCATCTCACTCATATATGATTCAACTCAGTAAACTATGCTTGAACCAAATGAAAACGCTAAACAAAAGCTACGTTGACCCTTTCATTCCATCCCACCATTGTCAAGATCAGTTATGCCATTGATAGCCTCTAAACCTAAAACTCTAAAATACCTAAAACACTACAAATGGTGGCTTGCTTTTCCTTATTGCTGTTCGATTCTAAAATAGGGCAAGAAAGCGTTTTGATCGTGAGGTTTCCTTGAGTAGTTACTGATTCGAAGGAGATGCACTCGTGGGTGTTTTTGTGGGCTTGATTCTATTCCGAGGTGGTGCTTTTGGATCGTTGTAAAACCCTGGTTCGAAGAGGGTTTAGTTGGTTCGAATTCGGTGTTGTTCTTTGATCCTTGTTCTGATTTCAATTTGGCCCAAAGGTATCACATACCTTCACCCTTGATTCTCTTCTCATTTGATCCTTATATAAACGCCTAAACATGTTACCTAAAATCTATACGAATTGGCGAATACATATATGTACATATACGAAACAAAAGTCACATGAAATAATGGAACTTGTAACGTAAAATGAGGAGTAACTGTCACATGAAATAACGAAACATAAATATAACATAGTTGATCTCTGTTTGGTATTACTGTTTAAAGATGTTAATATGCGAGATTGAATCTGGTCCTTGGGGCGTTATTATGGCATGTGAGACTATGTTTACAAACCAGTCTTGAAACCAAAGAAATATAGGGCTCACGTGTTTTGTTCACTTAATTGAAGGGATGTTTACATGCATGTGTGTTAATAAGAAAATATGGATAAGTGTGGTGGTTTTGGCTCGATTAGTAATCAAGGTATATAGGCTGGTTTTGTCTCATTTGTTAGTAAACATAAAAATCTAGAAGTTGCATGTTGTGTTATCACGTGGGAAAAATATTTAACGTGTGAGGGTGTGTGGTGTCATAGGTGTCGAGTCTTGGTTAGGTGTACATTTGAATAAGAGTGTAAAACTGATTTTGGGCATGCACGTTCATATGAGGTAAAAAGAAGTGTATGGATTATGTGTTATGATCAGACTTGTGTAGGATTTTTGGCCTCGCTATTTTATGAGTCTTATGGATTTGTTGCCCACTAATAGAATGATGAGTATGAGCATGTGTATGTTTAACAAGAGTGTGATTATAGATGTGTATATGAGAGGAATAAATGGTGTGTTTCGTTTCAGTTGCAATTCGAATAAGATGTGCATGCATGTGAGTGTCATGTGAGTTAGAAATAGATTGCATGTTTAAGTATCTAGTGGTAGTAGAGTTGTGTGGGTACGCTGTTTGAAACGTATTTTTTGGGTCGTCGAGGTATAATTTGATGTCGTGTATACATATAAATAAATTATGAAATACGGGGTTTAAAATTATCCTTTTAATATAAAACTTTAGTGTAAAACTTAAAATAATTTATTTGACATTTTTATTTAATTTTGATAACTTACAAAATTAACCTTAAACTATTATATTTGTCATTTTAATCCTTAAAGGTATTAAATTACTAATTCCGGAAGCGTACTAAATATGGATACTTGCTAATTCGGGAAACTTGCTAAAATTGGAAAGTTACTAAAAATGGAAACCGACTAAAATGAGTAATCTAACATAAAACAAGTTATTGATAAATAGACGATCATGAATTCGTGTAGATTTTCTGAAGAAGGAGTTGCTTCCAACCTTCCTATTTTCTGTTATGTTTGCACTTGCGGTCTAAGGTACAGATATTCTGCCTTTTTAGTAAAGGCCATCATTCTCTCTTTTGTTTATTGATTTGATTATGATCCCTTCAATTAAGCCATTTGCTATGTTCCCTTTGTTTGATTCGTATTTGTTGATACTTGACATTGATATGAGCTTGATATTCATTTGAATGCTATACTTCTTTCCTATAGCATATCCTATTTATATGCCCTATTTGTTGTTCATTATGTGATTAATTTGTAGCCAGTCATGGGGAGTCTATGGCCTTGCCACTGATGCACTAGTGGTATTGACACTATTTGTGGAGGTGAGTTTTAGTCCACAGCGTTCCCTTTAAGCTAGCTATTCAGGCCTATATTTATTATTGTATATGTTTACTTAGCCTAGAGCTTTGTGCATATATATTTGTTTTGCAGGGGGCGTATGGATGCATCCTAGGTACTTTGTTTAGTATAATTTGGTGAATGGACTTGTGTGTGTGCAATACACCCCATTTCACATATGGTATATCGGAGTCTGCAGCTCGTATGTACACTATGATACATGTTTGTTGGGCATTCCTGTTAGTTCTACTTTTCTGTGATCTTTATAATCCTGTCATCTCTATTGTGATTAACTTATGTTTGTTTTACTTCATTTGCTTACATTTATGATTCATTTCTTTTCCTTTGATTCGTTTGATATTCCTTACCCGTATTCAGTTTGATCATATTCTATTATATGTTCCATATTCTTTGATATCTATCTCAGCAGGTTCGCTCGGACTTATGTCGTATTCACCTTCGTTTTCCTTTTGTTATTAGTTTTCATTTTTTTATATCTGTTCACTGGGCTTTTTTAAGCTCAGCCGCATTTCTTTTCCTGCGACAGGTTTTAGAAGGAAGCTGGGTTGAGTGAAGGGTGCTTAAGAGCTCTTAGTGGACTACATTGTTGATACCTTCCATGGACTAGAGTTTTGACTTAGAGTTTTCCTTTTGGTTCTTAGCTTGTTATTAGTTTTGGAAGTTGTAATGTTTAGAATTAGTCCTTTACCTTTTCATTAGAACTGCATTGTAACCCTTGTATTAGTAATGCATTTCCGTTTACTTGTGTTCTGATTTAACTCCAAAATGTTACACTTTACCCCTTTTCGGGTTGGGGTGTTACATTGTTTATGTTGGTCAGTTGCACATGGTGTGCAGGTCAGTTTTAGAATGGTCTATCATTCTTATAGTGGTGTCTTGTAAGTGTCCTAAGGGATTGAGATGAGGGAATTCACCCTCATCCTTTGTACTTCAATGTTTTTTGGTGTAATGCATTTTACCAGGGTGAAAAATCCCTTTTACCCAAGTTGTAAAAGCCCATCGTGGCTTATAGAAGCCCATATTTAACAAAGTAGGGAGTAAGGGTGTTGCCCTAACTCATTCCTTATAAATAGAACCTTATTGTAAACATTATGTTTTGTTAGTTATTTCATTATCTTAAGGAAACTTTTGTTCTTTTATCTTTCATATTGAAGTAATCATCCATTCTATCTCTTAACCTCATTTCTACTTATCTTAATCTTGTGTATTCACTTAGTGGTGACCTAACAAGTGGTATCATTCGCTAGAAGAAGGTGCACTCTTTTGTTTTTGTTGAATTCGATCCAAAATATTGTTTTTAACCCGTTATTATTGAAAACTTTTGATTTTCTTGTTTGTTTCTTGGTTTCTATCACATCTTTGCTTCCAAACTTGTGTTACAAATCATTACAAACAAAAAGATTCAAACTTTTTTTCAAAAATATTAGATTCGTAAATTTGTACCTTTTTTCGAAAATTTTTAAATTTTTGAAAAAATTGTCAAGTTTGCAATTTTCTTTAAGATTTCATTGTCTTAAAGATAGTTGTACAAGAATCTTGGATTAAAAACTTATTTTGAGTGTGCTTTGTAGAAAACCAAAAATCTGCCTAAGTTTCGAGAATTCCATTGTACTTGTTTTCAAGAATTTTGGTCATAAACCCTAATTATCGAGAATTTCACCTGTTGCTCCTGAAGTGTAACCGTTACTTACTCAGTGTTTTTCTCTCTTGTATAAGAAAGAAAATACTTCGACTCATTGGAAACTTTCTAAATTGTACAATTTAGAAAGTTTTGGGCACACATTTTCGAAAATTTGAAAACTTTCAAAAATACTGTTAATTTTCCAAAACTTTTCAAAAGTTCTCGATAATTTCAATTTTTTTCGAAATCTTCTTCAAAGTTTTCGAGAACTTCAAATTTGGAAGTCCACACTGTTTTCGAAAGAATTAACAAAAATTCTTGATAAATTTACATTTTTCGAGAACTTTTGTCTTATCAAATTTTCGAGAATGTTTAGAACGATTTCATAAATTTCGAGTATTTTCTGGGTGATATAGTTTCGGGTAATAGATATACCTTCTATAATTGGTACACAAGTCTACAAAATGTCTCAACCACCACCATACTACTACTACTCTCATCAGCAATATCCTCATCAACAACAGTATCATCAACAACCTTCATAGTATCATCAACAACCAATATATCCACAACAACATCTTTTGATGCAACACCATCAGCTCGTTCCTCAACAACAACCATATCAAATGTCATAACAACCATTTCAGAATCCACCCAAACAACCTCACTGGTTTGATCGGATGTATGAAGTGATAACAACTCAACAATCCAGACATGAGGCAGGATCAATTGACACACCCCCAATGCTTACTCCTAGTAATTATGTTCAGTGGGTAAGTCGATTCTTGATGTTTATTGAACTGAAGAAACCCCATGGAAAATTCATGAAACAAGTGATCCTTGAAGGACCATTTCAGTGGCCTACCACTATAGTTGAAGGTGATCCTACTGATGAGGCGAAAAATGAACCATTTTAAGGGGGTCATTTAAGCCCGGAATTGAATTTATTTGATCAAATATTGCCCTAAATCATTCCTTTTGTGATTTTAGGTACTTTGGGAGTGAATTCTGGAAAAGGAAGCATTTTGGACATTTTTGGAGCATAAAAGTGAAGAAAACGGCAAAGACTTAATTTTCCATGCTGAGAACAGTACCTGACGGCGTCAAGAGGAAAATTGAGACGGCGTCAGGAGTAAAATCCAT
Organism: Artemisia argyi; assembly: GCA_030686995.1. Taxonomy (NCBI): domain Eukaryota; kingdom Viridiplantae; phylum Streptophyta; class Magnoliopsida; order Asterales; family Asteraceae; genus Artemisia; species Artemisia argyi. The sequence continues at coordinate 84,381,264 of CM060678.1, read as the reverse complement.
GACGACCCATAGAAAACCTGAAGGTGTCAAGAGAAGGGCGTCAAGAGTTAATATTTCTACAACCACATCTCTTTCCGTGACAGTAATGAAACGTTCGACCCTGGTGGACTTCACTAATGGGATAGCTACTCATAGTTTTTACTTATGTTTAGCTATTCACACTAGTACAGGGACTGAATTTGGAATAACCACTTTTTATTCCAGACTCCATCATTTTCAACTCATACCCCACAAATCACAACCAAATTGCTGCTCCACCTCCGAGTCTCCATCATCCAATCCGACATCTTCCGTGACAAATCTCCACTTGGTAAGTAGTTTTTCTTCACTCTTTTTTGTTCAATTATCCTTAGGTCCTACCAATTTTGAAAACCCCCATCATCCGAAACCCCATTTTTGACCCATCTTTGATAAATCGTAATGTCTTCCCTTTGATGATTTGTAATCATGAGGTTACCATTAGATGATATTGTTCTACTCGAATCATGCATTAATTAAGGAAAAATCTTTCACACCACGGATTTTTTGACCCCCCCCACCCATGTTTTCTGCATAAAGGAGTGTTTGGGTAATGGGTTTAGAGTTTAAAAATTGATTTTTCCCTCGTAATTGCATGGTTCGATTTATGCTGGGTCTGACGGTGTTAGGATCTCCTTCTTGACGGCGTCAGATGTGTCTGACAGCATGAACTTGTAAAATTCTCATTCTAATCATTTTTGTCCACACTATCTTTTTCCAGGAAAATGAGCAAGCGATCACGACAACACCGTGGCAGCTCATCTAGGCCCCAACAAGTTAACTATGGGGAAATGGTCCACAGTTGGGGTGAGTTTGACAATGATGCCGCTATAACTAAGTACGCAGAGCTTGTTAATCACCACATTGATGCTGGTGCTGTGATTGATTGGGAGTTTCTGAGATCCCAAGGTCTAGAGGCTGAGTTCTTGGGGAGGATCCAAACCGATGGGTTTACGGGTCCTTAATGGGAGAGATTGTTCAGAATGAGATGATGTCACACCCCCAAAATCGGGTACAGCGGAAGCATACATGCAGCTGGGGTGTAACTCAATTGATATCACAACACAAGTACAAAAATGTTTTTACTTCAATCATTTAGAATAAAATAGTTTAATCAAAAATGTTGAATTTACATTGTTAAAAGTAGTTCGGAAGTAGGCCCTTAAAATAGTTTAAAACGGTCCCCAAATGAATAATCAGAGTCTTCTATGACCATGCCATGCCCTGCCAAAACCTCCTGTAGCGTGCCATTGCTTAAAACCTGAAAATACATGCTAAAGTGTCAACACAAGGTTGGTGAGTTCATAGAGTCTTGTGAAAAAGAATGTAATGCATATGAATGAAGATTTCCCAGCAAAGGCCTCGTAAATCCACTCAGTTCCAAGTCCCGCCATAAGAGACTTATAACCTGTGTGTTTACGATCCACTGCCAAAAGTAATATGTTTGGTTTGTGTAAACAAAAGTAATAAGATTGATGCAAAGGCATCGTAAATCAGTAATAAGGTGGAAGCAAAGGCATCGTAAATCAGTAATAAGGTGGATGCAAAGGCATCGTAATTTAGTAATAAATCAGTAATAAGGTTTATAAAAACCATCAGTATATAACTTTAATCGTATGTACAATAGCCAATTATACAGTAAAGTAATAAGATTTCAGTAATAAAATTTACATTGGCTCATAAGCTCATGACCCCGAAGCTAGACGTTACTTGGCCCCAAATGAGTGTTTACCAGACACTCTAAAGATATTAGACATGAAATGCATCCGTAATTCCATTGGAGCAACCCAAACACGGATGGAGGAGTTACCCTCAATAGATCTATTCACTCACTCTCACTCGTACTTTAATTAACGGTCCATGATAATAAAGGGGACTTGTCAAGACGTGGTAATAAGGCAACTTAAGCAATGTAAGGAATTTAATACTTTGGCATTGTACAAAAATAATTAAAGCAGCGTATTCTCCCCCCAGAAGTAATTCAAATCGTATAAAAGTATGAAACAAGTATTTGAGCATGTATCTCCCCCGAAGAGTTTATAAGGAAATTAAACAAGTAAAAGTGGGGCTATGACTCACTTCGAAATGATGATACAAGGATGTGAAATGATAAGGACAATAAGGCGCGAATGTTAGCCGCAACCTAAATGAAGGAATATGATCTACTTTAGATCATGAAATGATGTAATGAATATGCATGCACATGATACCTATACCACTCATAACTTGAAAATACTAGTTATAGTCATAGTAGAATATATTCCATACTTAAGAAAAATAAGTCTTAACTAGACTTGTAAAATCTTGTCGTAATATATCGTATATAGAATGTTAGTGTTATATTCCTTGCTTTGAAAACCTTGAAGTAACGTCTAATAGTCGTAAAAATAAGATTGTAATCAGTAGTACTTCATTAGTTATGAGTTCGGCACTTTGGTAGTATTTCTAGAAAATCTAGGATTTAGTACGTAGAAGTAGTATTATTATTGTTTCTAGTTAAAAAGCTGTCAAAATATATATAGTTTTGCCGATATTGAAACATGAATATCTTTGCCGTTATAAGTTCATTTTCTTCGTTCTTTATATCCCCGGAATCGTATTGAAATATACTAATATATTTTTGATAACTCGGCTTCTCTAGGTTACGTCTAACGCCTCGGTTTGTCCAACGAAAATCGTCCAACAGCATATAATTTTTAGAAAAATAGTTTTCGTCAATAAACTTGCAAAAATCATATCTTCTTCGTTATAAACTCGTTTTAATCCATTCTTTCGCCTACGGCTTCGTTTTTTAAAGTATTTTCTAAATCTTTGGTTGAAAATCTCCCCTGAGTTACTGAGTTTTCCAGAATTTACATTTTGGGACAGTAGGTTTATAAACATGTTCCAAATCCATTTCTAATGTTCTAAACTAGTTTCTAATCCACCCAAATCACTTCCAATCACCACAAATCTAGTCTATTTCTACCATACACCTTCTTAAGGTGTCATGGGTTCTTAAACATCATCAATCAAGTAGATCTAACAAGGGTTTCCATTTCTAATGTTTCAATGATATATATATATATATATATATATATATATATATATATATATATATATATATATATATATATATATATATATATATATATATGTATATATATATATATATATATGTATATAAATGAGTGGTATAACTAGTATATGCATGAAATCTTGTATGGAAATCATATAATCATGAAAATAACTTGAAGAAATTATGAAAAAGAGTTTGACAACTTACTTTGAAAGATTAGTGAGCTTTGGAGATGAAAACTTATAAAACCTTGAGTTTTTATTTCAAAACCCTAACAAGGATTACTAAAGGAGCTAGTTTATGTCTTGATCTTAAAAAAATAATGGATCTTCCTTGTGTTTTTATTTTTGGTCGTGGCCTAGGAGGAGAGAAAAGGGATAAAACCTCACTTTTGATTCTTAAAATGAATATGAATGTGTTATTTGTGTTTATGTATGAAAATATCTAGTACAATGGCATTTTGGTAAATAATAGCTCAAGTTGAAGTATCTTGGAGATGAGGGGGGCGGCACATGGGTTGGATGAGGAGAGTGTGTAGTAAGCTTGGTATTATCTCGTTTCCGGAGTCAGTTTTGGTTCCGATAATCGCTAACCGTAAAGTGTTAAACCACGAAACGTAAATTCGAGTATCGTAAAAATATGAAACTTGAAAGAATGACTAAACTTGTCAAAATACTCCATAATAAAATATAAAATGAATGGTAAGTTCCATCGGGTTGCTTAAACGCTATTAAAACTGGTAACGCAGGTTTAAAACGTGTAATTTGCGTAAAACGCTGAACTGGAAAACGTAAAATTCCAAAACTTTTAAAATTGTCGTAAAATGAGAGAAAATCATATTTCTATCGTTTATAGTGTTTTATGGACATATCGGGATGCTGGAACGACGTTTAATCCCAAAAGTAAATCTCGGACACGGCTTCGTGATTTTTGCAGAAATGATCCGACGAGTGTCAAACTCTCGGATTATCATTAAAATAGTTTAACTTACGAGAATATGAAAAAAAAATTTGGAGATGAATAGTGAAAGTGAATAGTAAAAATGAATAGTAACTTTCCGAGAAGAATAATGAAATTTCGACGTTTGAAAAAAGAAATGAAATTACGAGTTATGACATTCTTCCCCTCTAAAAGGAACTTCGTCCCGAAGTTCAGTTTGTGTTGGTCTCTAGGGTGGTATTGGTGAAAAGATGATAATATTTGAGAATTCCAACGAACTTTCACGATAGGAATTCGACTTCGCTTCCACTGTTCGACCTTACATTCCATGATTTCTATTGGTTCTCCTACAATGTTTTGGTTTGTCATTGGGTTGGATTCCTTCCCAAATGGGATTATGAGTGAAGGGATAAAACCTCACTTTTGATTCTTAAAATGAATATGAATGTGTTATTTGTGTTTATATATGAAAATATCTAGTACAATGGCATTTTGGTAAATAGTAGCTCAAGTTGAAGTATCTTGGAGATGAGGGGGGCGGCACATGGGTTGGATGAGGAGAGTGTGTAGTAAGCTTGGTATTATCTCGTTTCCGGAGTCAGTTTTGGTTCCGATAATCGCTAACCGTAAAGTGTTAAACCACGAAACGTAAATCCGAGTATCGTAAAAATATGAAACTTGAAAGAATGACTAAACTTGTCAAAATACTCCATAATAAAATATAAAATGAATGGTAAGTTCCATCGGGTTGCTTAAACGCTATTAAAACTGGTAACGCAGGTTTAAAACGTGTAATTTGCGTAAAACGCTGAACTGGAAAACGTAAAATTCCAAAACTTTTAAAATTGTCGTAAAATGAGAGAAAATCATATTTCTATCGTTTATAGTGTTTTATGGACATATCGGGATGCTGGAACGACGTTTAATCCCAAAAGTAAATCTCGGACACGGCTTCGTGATTTTTGTAGAAATGATCCGACGAGTGTCAAACTCTCGGATTATCATTAAAATAGTTTAACTTACGAGAATATGAAAAAAAAAATTTGGAGATGAATAGTGAAAGTGAATAGTAAAAATGAATAGTAACTTTCCGAGAAGAATAATGAAATTTCGACGTTTGAAAAAAGACATGAAATTACGAGTTATGACATTCTTCCCCTCTAAAAGGAACTTCGTCCCGAAGTTCAGTTTGTGTTGGTCTCTAGGGTGGTATTGGTGAAAAGATGATAATATTTGAGAATTCCAACGAACTTTCACGATAGGAATTCGACTTCGCTTCCACTGTTCGACCTTACATTCCATGATTTCTATTGGTTCTCCTACAATGTTTTGGTTTGTCATTGGGTTGGATTCCTTCCCAAATGGGATTATGAGTGACTCATTTGAAAGATATTTCTCGAGATTTGGAAAACGTGAAACATGTTTGTGTAACCTTCTGTTTCTAACAAGGCTCAAGTCTAACGGCCCCTAGGCCTACTCGGTCTGAAATAATAAATAGTCCAGTGTATATCGGGTTTAACTTTCTAAATTTTTCTGAATGGTATCATGCCTTTCCTAGGCAGAACTTTCAACATAACCCTGCCACCAACTTGAAATTCTAAGGGTTTACAACTTATCGAACTTGTAACTGATTCTTGATTTGTAGGAAAGTTATGGTTATTTCATGAATGCTTACTGGACTAGTGAGTTGGGCTTTTCCAAATTTCGATCCGTCAATGGATGTTGGCACTTCGACCATAGAGTGCTTCAAATGGTGTAGTCTCTAGGCTCATGTGGTAACCATGGTTATAAAGGAATCTGATTTATGGAAAATGGTTAGTCCAACCATTTCTAGAGTCAATCACTCATGCCCTGAGCATATCTCCCTATGTTTGAATCGTTCTCTAATTTCTGACCATTGGTCTGCAGATGATAGGTGGTGTAGTTCTAAAGGAATTCTTAATACGCTAGGAGTTTGAGGTTAATTAAATTTCTCTATTAGAAATAATTGAAATGGATATCATGAATCTTGTGGAAAAACTTACAAGGTTAAGTCCGTCAAAGGGTGTTGTTGAAAATAATAGATTAGGATAACGTTGTGATCCTCCGCAGGATGTCATGAATTGAGTCTTCTCCACCTACGATGCTTAGTCTCCATTACTAAGATTTTCCCCAAGTTCTATGTCTTCAAATCACAAAATCCTAAATGTATAAGTGATGTAATATAGAGATTGATTTTCAAAGTTTGTTTTGAGTTTGTGTGTTTTGTTTATAAACCTTGCCTGAATGAATGAATTTACAACTTTAAGCAAACGGCTTTCCAATAAACATTTTTCTTGATGTTTCAAATTTTAATAGTTATGCAAGATAGGACAGTTTTCAACATAAGGTGGATAATATGGTTTACCAAAGATCGATGTTTAAAATTTCTAACATTCAATAGTTTTGTAAAAGATTAACCAAAAGGAATTTGCTTATCAAAATAAGTGCCTCAGAAAAGTATTTCTTACAAGATATATGTTTTGTATAACTGTAGTTTGGAGAAAAATCCATTTAAAAGTGAAAGTATTAAGAGGATAAAATAGCCAGGTATGTATATCTGCGCAAATGCATAGGTGTCTAACATGTTTGAATAAAGTCTATTGGTGAGGACATGTTCAATCTATAGTTTCGGTTAAGAGGTTGAATTTATCTCTATGGTGTTGCTTAGTGAGCACTCGTATCGAAACTAATCCTGTAATTCAGTCAAGCCAACACTTTCCAGATGATGGAATTTTGGCGATCAGGCCAGTGATAGTGGTTCGAATGGTTTTGTGATATCTTGAGATTTTTGTTGAGTTTTGAATGGTCTTGATGTACCGAGGGATCCTCCTCATAGATGGTATGGAAAGTCTTTCCTAGGGAGGTCATTGATAATATCCGCTTATCAATATAGGGAGTAGTGAGTGATGAGTGACATAGGAATCTATAGAGTGTCACCTAATTCCTTATATATATATATATATATATATATATATATATATATATATATATATATATATATATATATATATATATATATATATATGGGGATGGGGAAAGGAAATGATAGTGATGGTGAGAAGGGAAAAGACTGTGACAACTGTGACAAAACGAGATTGTGATAAAAGAAAATACTGTGATGTAAGTGTATCGTGCATAGACGTGAATGTTCATGAGATGAAATGACCTATTGACGTGCTTCCAAGCGGCGGTTCACGAGGTGATGAAAAGTATGAATGTTCTGACAACGAGAGTATACACACCTAAATAAAACATTTGGAAATCGAGTAAAGGATTCAATCCAGACAAAATTTTTTTATAACTATTCTCAGTGTTGCAAAATTCATTTCTGAGTCAGACATAGGTGGTCAGCCTATATCTCACTATCCCGGGTCGAATATAGATGACCAGTCTATATTCTACCGAGGTTCCATGAATTTTGAAATACTCAGCTCAGTCATACTAATACTATGTCCTTCACGAATACAAAGAAGTTCTGAATGACTAAGGCAGGTGACCAAACTCGAGGTCAAATGATGAAACTATGCAAGGAAAAACATAACGCAGTGACATATATGATACGTGAACATGCTTATATGAAAGACAATTATAGTAATCAATTAGAATAAATGAATATAATATACTAGATAATGAGACACAAATCTCATCACCTAAGTCAGCAACTAACCACAAATGAGGTATCATCTTGGCAGGCAGGCACATGACGGTCATAGGGTTAAGGTTTCTTGAAAGTAGCTATAGTCTAGGTTTTAAAAACACTCAGTTCGCTATAGCCAAAGCTCTGATACCAATCTGTCACATCCCCAAAATCGGGTCCAGCGGAAGCATACATGCAGCTGGGGTGTAACTCAATTGATATCACAACACAAGTACAAAAATGTTTTTACTTCAATCATTTAGAATAAAATAGTTTAATAAAAAATGTTGAATTTACATTGTTAAAAGTAGTGCGGAAGTACACCCTTAAAATAGTTTAAAACGGTCCCCAAATGAATAATCAGAGTCTTCTATGACCATGCCATGCCCTGCCAAAACCTCCTGTAGTGTGCCATTGCTTAAAACCTGAAAATAAATGCTAAAGTGTCAACACAAGGTTGGTGAGTTCATAGAGTCTTGTGAAAAAGAATGTAATGTATATGAATGAAGATTTCCCAGCAAAGGCCTCGTAAATCCACTCAGTTCCAAGTCCCGCCATAAGAGACTTGTAACCTGTGTGTTTATGATCCACTGCCAAAAGTAATATGTTTGGTTTGTGTAAACAAAAGTAATAAGATTGATGCAAAGACATCGTAAATCAGTAATAAGGTGGAAGCAAAGGCATCGTAAATCAGTAATAAGGTGGATGCAAAGGCATCGTAATTTAGTAATAAATCAGTAATAAGGTTTATAAAAACCATCAGTATATAACTTTAATCGTATGTACAATAGCCAATTATAAAGTAAAGTAATAAGATTTCAGTAATAAAATTTACATTGCCTCTTAAGCTCATGACCCCGAAGCTAGACGTTACTTGGCCCCAAATGAGTGTTTACCAGACACTCTAAAGATATTAGACATGAAATGCATCCATAATTCCGTTGGAGCAACCCAAACACGGATGGAGGAGTCACCCTCAATAGATCTATTCACTCACTCTCGCTCGTACTTTAATTAACGGTCCATGATAAGAAAGGGGACTTGTCAAGACGTGGTAATAAGGCAAACTTAAGCAATGTAAGGAATTTAATACTTTGGCATTGTACAAAAATAATTAAAGCAGCGTATTCTCCCCCAGAAGTAATTCAAATCGTATAAAAGTATGAAACAAGTATTTGAGCATGTATCTCCCCCGAAGAGTTTATAAGGAAATTAAACAAGTAAAAGTGGGGCTATAACTCACCTCGAAATGATGATACAAGGATGTGAAATGATAGGGACAATAAGGCGCGAATGTTAGCCGCAACCTAAATGAATGAATATGATCTACTTTAGATCCTGAAATGATGTAATGAATATGCATGCACATGATACCTATACCACTCATAACTTGAAAATACTAGTTATAGTCATAGTAGAATATATTCCATACTTAAGAAAAATAAGTCTTAACTAGACTTGTAAAATCTTGTCGTAATATATCGTATATAGAATGTTAGTGTTATATTCCTTGCTTTGAAACCCTTGAAGTAACGTCTAATAGTCATAAAAATAAGCTTGTAATCACTAGTACTTCATTAGTTATGAATTTGGCACTTTGGTAGTATTTCTAGAAAATCTATGATTTAATACGTAGAAGTAGTATTATTATTATTTCTAGTTAAAAAGCTGTCAAAATATATATAGTTTTGCCGATATTGAAACATAAATATCTTTGTCGTTATAAGTTCATTTTCTTCGTTCTTTATATCCCCGGAATCGTATTGAAATATACTAATATATTTTTGATAACTCGGCTTCTCTAGGTTACGTCTAATGCCTCAGTTTGTCCAACGAAAATCGTCCAACAGCATATAAATTTCAGAAAAATAGTTTTCGCCAATAAACTTGCAAAAATCATATCTCCTTCGTTATAAACTCGTTTTAATCCGTTCTTTCGCCTACGGCTTCGTTTTTGAAAGTATTTTCTAAATCTTTGGTTGAAAATCTCCCATGTGTTATTGAGTTTTCCATAATTTACATTTTGGGACAGTAGGTTTATAAACATGTTCCAAATCTATTTCTAATGTTCTAAACTAGTTTCTAATCCTCTCAAATCAATTCCAATCACCACAAATCTAGTCTATTCCTACCATACACCTTCTTAAGGTGTCATGGGTTCTTAAACATCATCAATCAAGTAGATCTAACAAGGGTTTCCATTTCTAGTGTTTCAAAGATATATATATATATATATATATATATATATATATATATATATATATATATAAATGAGTGGTATAACTAGTATATGCATGAAATCTTGTATGGAAATCATATAATCATGAAAATAACTTGAAGAAATTATGAAAAAGAGTTTGACAACTTACTTTGAAAGATTAGTGAGCTTTGGAGATGAAAACTTATAAAACCTTGAGTTTTTATTTCAAAACCCTAACAAGGATTACTAAAGGAGCTAGTTTATGTCTTGATCTTGAAAAAAATAATGGATCTTCCTTGTGTTTTTATTTTTGGTCGTGGCCTAGGAGGAGAGAAAAGGGATAAAACCTCACTTTTGATCCTTAAAATGAATATGAATGTGTTATTTGTGTTTATGTATGAAAATATCTAGTACAGTGGCATTTTGGTAAATAATAGCTCAAGTTGAAGTATCTTAGAGATGAGGGGGGCGGCACATGGGTTGGATGAGGAGAGTGTGTAGTAAGCTTGTTATTATCTCGTTTACGGAGTCAGTTTTGGTTCCGATAATCGCTAACCGTAAAGTGTTAAACCACGAAACGTAAATCCGGGTATCGTAAAAATATGAAACTTGAAAGAATGACTAAACTTGTCAAAATACTCCATAATAAAATATAAAGTGAATGGTAAGTTCCATCGGGTTGCTTAAACGCTGTAAAAACTGGTAACGCAGGTTTAAAACGCGTAATTCGCGTAAAATACTGAACTGGAAAACGTAAAATTCCAAAACTTTTAAAATTGTCGTAAAATGAGAGAAAAGCATATTTCTATCGTTTATAGTGTCTTATGGACATATCGGGATGCTGGAACGACATTTAAACCCAAAAGTAAATCTCAGACACGACTTCGTGATTTTTGCAGAAATGATCCGACGAGTGCCAAACTCTCGGGTTATCATTAAAATATTTTAACTTACGAGAATATGAAATAAAATTTTTGGAGATGAATAGTGAAGTGAATAGTAAAAATGAATAGTAACTTCTGAGATGAATAATGAAATTTCGACGTTTGAAAAAAGACATGAAATTACGAGTTATGACAGATGAGGTGCACCACTTTTTGGCCGAGTATTGGGAACGGGGTGTATACCTCGACTACTGGGGCAGCCTCCATAAGGGACCCCATGATCAGGTTAGCCCACAGGTGCATCACATATAGCTTGTCGGGGCGTCATGGCACCACTCACCGTGTCACTGCTTCAGATCTTTTCTACCTATATACCATCTTTTCACCGGGTGTTTACTGCAACATCCCATTTTGGGTAGCCAGCTATTTGAAGACCAGTGTGGGGGAGCGGGATATTAATAAGGTATATGGGGGGATGTTCGTGACCTGATTGGCTTGATCTTATGGGATGCTTGTTCCCTAGATCATGGGATACTTGAGCGACTGCGGGGCTTGTAGGGTAGTGAGGGCTAAATCCCTCAGGCAGTTGAGCATCGTGATGCAGCTGGGGGATGGTTCCTATACCTGGTACATGGCAGGAGGACCTGATGGTGCTAAGGATAATGATGATGATGAGGGAGCGCCCCAGTAGCATTAGTTTAGGGATTATGAGGTTGGGTCTGCTGATTACTACCGACACATGGGTCGGGGAGACTGGCAGGCACACCAGGGGGCCTGGATGGGTCAGGTGGACACATGGCGGACCACCACTGACCAGCGCTTTGATTAGATGTATGATCATACCATCTGCCAGATGCAGCACCTCTCCACCCATGATCAGATCGAGCCCCAGCTACAGATTGACCCATTCCCCATTCGTGAGATGGACTACCCTCCCTACGGGTACACTGGGCACCTCCCTCCTGTTTATGACTACCGTTATGGTCCCCCTCCCCAATGATTTGTCTTGCTGTCTGTTATATTTGAACAATTTATTCATGGTGATGTAATTTGAAACAATTTGGAATGTAATAGTTTAGGTTATGGCCTTTGTTGGCCTTGGATAATTTTTATTTCTTATGCTCACGTTAATTTGCAATGTTATGATTTTATTATGGTTTCATTCTTCCTTTTTGTGTGATTTTTATTTGTTTGATTGTTATTTGTTTCCGTATGTATGCTTTATTTTTATTGTTGGTAGATCATGTTTCAAACTAAAATGGTGAAAATACTCTATTTTGTCGTTTGACTTAGTCTTAACTTCATCCAAAGGTATTTCGAAAAAGATAAGTGTAAGGGGAAACCCCAAATATGTTTTTAAGAAACAAAATTGATCATGATTCTCCACAATATTAAATGAACATGTATATTCGTATTTGTTAGAGTCAAATGCTTGTATCGAGTCATAATGATGTTTTGCAGGATTTTCCAGGAAGTAGGACATAAGTTTTTCCAGAAATTTTCCAGAAACTTAATGTAAAGATTTCTGCAGATCACTTCTGATGGCGTCATGTGTAAAATTCTTGAAATTTTACCAGTTTTGTTTTTCTAACGGAGTCTTAAAGTTTTTGTTGAATCATTAGTTTTATAACATCCAGGAAATCTGCAAACATCATTCCACAAGCATTATATCTTATTTTGTTTTCTAGGATTTGTTAGCATATATAGATTGCCGCCGATTTTAAGCGAGGTTGCCTTGTCTGTTTTCTCATGTATTACAGGTTATGTATGACAAGAAGATGATTTATATTCTGGAAGGGAAGCTTTGATTGTTCATTTTCTTGGAGGAAGATCTAACCTGGCCACCTTATTATCCATACCAAGCGAATCAGGGGAGTATTTGATTTCATTCTTTTTACTTATTTCACTTTTACATTCTTTACTTGAACATTGGGGACAATGTCCATCCTAAGTGTAAGGGGAGGGTAAAATGATGATACCTTACAGATACACTTTTGCTTGAGTTTGTTTGTTTGATGGTAGATGTGTAATAAAACTATGAGAAATACTTGTTAGTGTAATTTTAGCGCCAAATTTTAAAATTTTTACAACATTTAGGAGTGAAACTTTAGCCATAGCAAGCGTCTCATGGATAGGAGATTGTATGACTAGTACAAAACCGTACTATTCAGAAAAATTTTCCACCCAAATATGCGAGGTTCGCCTTTAGATTTGATAGGAAAAGCATTTACTATTAGTGCTTATGAGTGTACTGATAGCATTTAGATTCTAGAACTTGCGTTAGTGATGCATCCCGAGACCGCTAGTGAGACTACATTCGTGTAGTAGGATTTACTACATGATAAGAGGCATTAGGATCACCCTTGTGTTAAACCCGTATCATAATTACTTGACCATTTATGTCATATTACTTGGCTAGTTAAGTCAATTAATTTTTCCCACACCTTAGCGTTGTACTCATTTTTAGTACACGAAACCCCTAGTACACCCCTCCGAGCCTATCTTTTCGTTTCTAACTTTAAGCATCTTACTTAAAGGAAGAATTTGTTACACCCCACTTAAATGTACAACCAAATCGCCTTAGCCTTCCGTGTATGCCCTCATCTTTAGTGCATTATTGTTATTTGTTAAACCCTAAGTTAATTATCTAATTGATTACATGGTTGCTAAGTCGAGTCACATCCTTGTACATATTGTTTTGGGACGATTGGGACTCATGGGTAAAGTACTTGTTTTATGGAGTAATGGGGAAGAAAATCATTTATTACCCCCATATGTACGTTAATCTTAAAAGTACTCCAAGTGTTTTGATTATCTTAATTCGAGTCATTAGATTAGTTTATTGTAAAGTAAAAATTCAAGTGTAAAGGGAAATTTTCATTCCCTATGATGTATTTTTTTGGATGGTAGGGTAAGAGTGTATGAAAAAAAATATAAAAAAATTAAAAAAAAAATCGAAAAAATCAAGAAAAAGAAAAAAAAAAATAAATAAAAAAAGAGAAAAAACATACGGACTATACCGTTTCATTCTATGTTCATTTTATGTTTTTGTTATTTTTCATTTATTAGCTTAAGTCGGGTCTAGTCTTAGCTTAGCAACGCCATATTATACATGTAATTAACCAAGATTGTTAACTCGCCACCTGTAAAGACTGCCTATATCCAACAAAACTGTGTATTCCATATCCCTACACCTAACGTTACAACCCTTTAAAAGACCTCTTTGATAGTTTATCCTAGGTGCTTACGCCATATGGTGGAGGTTTGATCCTTTCCCAAGCCTATGGTAATCTATTTTGCTATGACAGGTAGTGAGAGATGTTTTCCATTTCCATAATGTGATATTACTTTATTACACCCGAGAGATGTGAGTATTTAAACACTATTTGTGAGGTGCTAGTATACGACCTCCGTGCTTGTCTTTGGTCTTTAGTGGAACGATTATTTGTTGTAATTACTTTTATATTAGTGTTAAATGACCCCTAACTTGTATTTTGACTAGAATAAAAGCGCATTTGCTTGAGGATAAGCAAATCTCAAGTGTAAGGGTATATGATGAGGCGAAAAATGAACCATTTTTAGGGGGTCATTTAAGCCCGGAATTGAATTTATTTGATCAAATATTGCCCTAAATCGTTCCTTTTGTGATTTTAGGTACTTTGGGAGTGAATTCTGGAAAAGGAAGCATTTTGGACGTTTTTGGAGCATAAAAGTAAAGAAAACGTCAAAGACTTAATTTTCCATGCTGAGAACAGTACCTGACGGCGTCAAGAGGAAAATTGTGACGGAGTCAGGAGTAAAATCCATGATGACCCAGAGAAAAACTGAAGGCGTCAAGAGAAGGGCGTCAAGAGTTAATATTGTGACCGCCTGCATAAGGAATACACGTGACGGCGTCAAACCCAGATCTAGGCAGTCCGAGAATTTATTTGGCGAGGAGATGACGGCGTCAGACATTTGTTCTTGACGCCGTCACCTCACAAAATCTATATATACTTTTCTATTTTTCATTCATAAGAGAGGAACTTGTGTGAAGAATACTAGGGTTGAACCTAATAAACCCTAGGTCGTTTGTAACAGTATTTTCAAGGGTTTTTACCCCTTGAAACCTTTCATGTTCAATTGAGATAAGTCCTCTTTTAATTCATTCAATATGTCTATGTGTTGTTTGAATATATCTTATGCTTGTCTTGATTTCAACATGCTAGGCTAGATCTATATTGTGTTTGCTTAGATGTAATGAAACCTAGATGTTAATTATAGGTTGATTGCTTATTTATAGTTGTAATGGATGAATGATTTCAATGTTAGGCTTAAGAAAACTGGCAGATCTCCATTGTGTAACATGCTTGAACGTCTTAAGGAACATAAACCAATGTGTACTAGGTTTTAATGGTTGTATTTAATGCATGAGCAAATTCTAGTGATCCCATGTTAGGAGCTTCTTAGCCGGCTCGACATAGGAGTGAAGTAGGCACTTATAGGATTGGGGAAGTAAGTACGCCACCCCATGAATGGTATTAAGGAACACAATCCGTCATCCACTCAACTGTAACAAGTAATTAACCTGTAAAAGATATCTAGGGAGTAGTGAAACCTAAGTAAACACAATTCTCCCATATATTGCTTACACCACTAGTTTAATTTAGTTTATTTTCATTTTTAGTGTTTTATTTTGATTGCATCTTAGTAATTGGGTTAGTTGACTAGCAACTAATTCCACCCAACTCCTTTAAAACTGAGATTTTTACTTGCTTTTATAAAAATATAAAAATACAAAAAGAATCATCCCTCGTCTCTAGACCTAGTTTTTAAGTTTTCTAATCCTAGCAACACTATTCATAGCTGAACGATCAATCCCCCGGTACTTGTCATTATACTATACTACATCGATCAGGTACACTGCCTGGTGGGGGTTGTAAGCTTCCCGAGATCCCTCGAGAGGTAAAGCCTGGTGCAATCCCTACGCATCAATTTCCCTCATCTCAATCCCTTAGGACACTTACAGACTTAAATATAAGAATGACACACCATTCTTATAACTTACAAAAATGTACCTACCAATAATGACAAATGTAAATAAATAGTACAATACTATTCAAGAAATGTACTTGAGCCTTCTAAATCACTATGGCAGTCCACTTACTTCCATGAAGAACTCTCCAACTTGCACACTCCTGGATCATCAACTTCCAGGGGAGTATCAACAAATAATATGTTTGTAGTATCAACGAACACCACAAACAAAACTTCCACCATTCCCATAGTATTATAGCTAATAATATCGAAGCTATCAAGCCTACAAGTCTGACCAAAACAAGGGAATGTAAACAATCTACCATTCAGTCAAAGGTACCAAGCCACACTATTACGTTAACCCATAGAGAAACCAACGTAGACATGTATGCACCAAAGCCAATGATCCAAGTTTGAATGGTAACAACAATGCAGCAAACCTGCAACTTACAAGCCATGAACCCCATTTCAAAATCAGCCACTTACAAAATCAATCAGCATGGATAAGGGTACCACGCAACATTCCTAGGGTGAATCAAACCCTAACAAGAAGATCACCAAACATAGGGTTAACATGATGACCAATAGATCATCGAATCAGACCAGCACCAATATACTTAATCAAAACCGTAAAAGCAATCAGTACATCGACAAGCACCATGATAACTAAAAACCCTAACAAACCAAATCTTCAATCACACCTGAACCAAGCTTCATAATGACCAGTAGAGCATGAATAATCAAGTCATGAACAAACAACCCATCACAATAAGAACCAACATAAGGAAATAGGATTACGCAGATCCTAACTTTCATCCAATACCAATCACACTATAATCAAATCAGTCGACACCAAATCTATGTGATGGTACGAAAATAATGGTTTTTTGAAACAAGGTTACCTAAAACTTGACTAACAAACTCTCACAAACCCACTTACATAATCTTGAATCTGATATAGAACATGTAGACGTTAGCAAATCACGTACCGATATACAAAGACCAGCAATTAATACACCAAAACCCTAAAAAGGGTTCCATTCAATAAACGCAGCAGCCTATATATGTATATCACCATCACGAACCGATCAAAGATAAAGAAACCCTAAAAAGGTTTCACCTTAATGCGCATGACCATAACAACAAGTAACCAGAATCGATCAAGGAAAAAATACAATTGATAATTACCCCAACGAACAGGGTTTCCTTGCTCGATCTAAGGTGTAATGATTTATATAAAAGCAAATTTAATATCCCGTCCACCACCACAGGTAAAAATCATAACCTAAATTGATTGCGTACCAAAATTCAAGTTCAGCTACGCAACACAGTCAGAAAGGTTCGAACTGACAACGGAACGGAATTTAAGAATCAGGCATTAAGGTCTTATTATGAGAAAGTGGGAATTGAACATCAAGCATCAATTGCAAGAAGCCCTGAACAGAATGCAGTAGTCAAAAGACGCAACAGAACGTTAGTGGAAGTTGCAAGAACCATGTTGATTAATGCTCAATTACCAGATTACTTATGGGCGAAAGATGTCTCAACTGCATGTTGCACTCAAAACCGTTGTATGATCACAAAATGCCATCACAAAACCCCTTATCAGATTGTTCACAAAAGAAAACCAAACATCGATTACTTTCATGTATTTGGAGCTCTTTGTTATCTGAAGAATGATCGTGATGATTTAGGTAAATTTAAAGCAAAAGCAGATGTTGGTATATTCGTTGGATATTGTGAAAATTCCAAAGGCTTTCGGATATGGAATCGTCGTACAAGAGAAATTCCAAAGACTATTCATGCTAATTTTGATGAACTCACACAAATGGCTTCTGAGTAAAATAGCTTAGGACCCGCAACTAATCGTTTGAACTTTCCGGACTCTTCGGCTAAACCATTGTCACTTTCCCACAAAGAATTGGAAACCTTGTTTGCTCCACTATTGGATGATACGATTGTTAACTGTCCTTCTGAGGTCTCACCAATTTCCGCTGCACACCCTGAAAATATTCAAGTACCTAATACACCTCAACAAATAACAACAACTATTGATAAAGACGGCCCTCCAATTGCATCTCCAACAACAGAAGAACAAACCGCTTCCAACTCGTGACAATCAGCTAAAGATTCTGCACCTCAATCAGTTCCACAATCTGTAGAGTATGACCCAAATGCGTTCTTTAATCCGTTTGCACCGAATCCAATAATTCTTGACATTGCCGAGTCCTCAACACGCAATTTGGATCCTGCTAACATGCGAGATAATTATCAACTTCACCTTTCGACACACAAATGGACTAGAGATCACCCCTTAGTACAAATCATTAGCCATCTAGATGCACTAATTATGACAAGACAACGACTCCACACAGATGGTGAAACATGCATCTATGCACTCACAGTATGTCAAGATGAACCTAAGAACATTAAACAAGCAATGACTTAAGACAACTAGATTGAATCCATGCAAGAGGAACTTCAAAAATTCGAAAGATTAGAAGTTTGGGAGTTAGTTGAAAAACCTAAAGGAGTCTTTGTCATTGGCTTAAAATGGATCTGGAAAAACAAACTGGATGCAGAAGGCACTGTCATACGAAACAAATCACGCTTGGTAGCTAAAGGATACTTTCAAGAAGAAGGAATTGATTTTGAAGAATCTTTTGCGCCAGTGGCTAGACTTGAAGCTGTACGGATCTTTCTTGCATATGTGGCTCACCGGAATATGGTTGTTTATCAAATGGATGTGAAAACGGCATTTCTAAATGGTTAACTCCTTGAAGAAGTTTATGTAAGTCAACCAGATGGCTTTGTTGATCCTCAACGTCCTAATCACGTGTACAGACTCAAAAAGGATCTTTATGGTCTCAAGCAAGCCCCAAGGGCGTGGTATGATAAATTAACTGCTTTCTTGCGGGCAATTAATTTTTCTAAAGGTTCGGTGGATCCAACACTATTTACAAAAAAACACGGGGTGGACTTATTAATTGTTCAAATCTATGTCAATGACATTATTTTTGCTTCAACAAACAAAAGGTACTCAATTGGTTTTGCAAAATTAATGAAAGATAACTTAGGAATGTCCATGATGGGTGAACTTACGTTCTTCTTAGGACTACAAGTTCATCAATCACGCCGTGGAATTTTTCTAAATCATTCCAAATACGCTCTGGATATTTTAAAGAAACATGGAATGACAAGCTGTGATACTCATAATATACCAATGGCTTATGCCACAAAACTAGATGTTGACATACATGGCACTCCTGTTGACCCTACCAAATACCGAAGTATTATTGGGCCACTCATGTATCTCATGGCTAGTAGACCTGAGATTGTCTTTGTAGTATATATGTGTTCACGATATCAGTCTAAACCTAATAAAAGGTGCCTCAATGAGGCTAAAAGAATCCTTCGATACATAAGGGAACCATTAACTTGGGGATCTGGTATCCGAAGGATTCTGGTTTTGAACTAATTGCTTTCTCAGATGCTGACCATGCAGGGTGTTTAGACACACATAAAAGTACGTAAGGTGGATTACAGTTTCTTGGAGATAAGCTTGTATCTTGGCAATTAAAGAAGCAGTACTGCACATCATTGTCATTAACAGAATCAGAATACGTAGCTATGTCTGCTTGCTATGCTCAAGTGATTTGGATGAGATCACAACATAAGGACTATGGCTACCTATTCAACAAGATTCCTATCTACTGTTACTCCAAAAGTGCCATACCAATTTCCTGCAACATCGTTCATCTTTCCAAATCCAAGCACATTGATCTCCAATATCATTTGGTCAAGGAGCATGTCGAAAAGGGTACAGTTGAATTATACTTTGTGGGAACTGAATACCAATTGGCAGACTTGCTCACCAAAGCATTACCTCCAACAAGGTTTGCTGATCTAGTCCACCAAATTGGTATGCGATGTTTGACTCCAGAAGATCTGGAAAAGTTTCTAAAATATAGGTGATTGTCAAACATCAAAATTATCTTTGTAAATATATCTTTCAAAAATAAAATACAAAAATATAAAACCAAGAAAAAATACAAAAATATTTTGTTTTCATTTTTATTTTCTCTTAAAAAAATGCAAGTATACCACTTCCTTTCAACACTTTATTTACTCTTAAAATAGTTTTTAACAAAAAGTGTTGAGGGGGAGATAAGACTAAAATTTTCATATTTTATTTAAAAGGGTACACTTGCATATTTCCAACGAAATGTTGTTTAATAAATGGTGGAATTTAGTGATTTATCGTTCGTCTAGGCCCGTTAAATGTTACTAAAACTAATATCATGGGGAGTATAAAATGTTTGATGCTAACGGTCGTTAACTTATTAGTTAATTACTTAAGTTAAAGGACTAACCATACGAGGTAATCAATTAGAGGACTATAGTTGTCTAATTGTAAAAATCAATAAAATTTTACAAAACAACTTACACCCTCATTTGACTTAAAAATTCAGAAAATCGAAAAATAAACACACCCCTACTTGATCTAAGGCTAGAACCAAAAAGGAAAATCTGTGCTACAAATCTTCAAATCGTAAGTTCTAACATGTTCTTTAGATAAATTTAATAAATGGTTTTCGTTTAATTAACAATCCAATGGGTAGATTAAGCGGAATTTTGATTTGTAGTTCTAGGGTTTTTGAATAATTCAGAAATTGTGAGATATTGTGTTTTTGTTCAAATTTATTAAGGGCATTTGTTCTTTTTAATGCTCTAATCATGATTCCAATGAACAATTGAACGCAGAAACATGATTGATTGATCTTCGATATTTAGGGTTTATGTGAATATGGGTTTTCTTGATTTTGTGAATATATGTTTGATTTTAGTGGTGGGATTTTATGTTTAGTATTCATGAATTATGCTAGTACATGTTAATTATATCAAATAACATGTTTGCATGATTTTCGAACTCTAGGGTTTATGTTCGATTTGGGTTTTTCTCTCTCTGTGTTCATGATATCAATTAAATGGTTTGGTTATGTTTGAATGAGTGTGAATTGATAGATATCACTTAAAAATGCATCATTACAACACCTATTTGTGATTTTTGATAATCTTCAATGTTCATACTTGCGAATTTCTTGCGTATTATGCATGAATGTGTCCAAATTCATGTATTATACTAAACTTAACAGGAAAACATCTCAGGAACATAAATTGCAAGAAAACGTATGTCCACAAAGTTTTCTAAAAATTCTTGTATAAGAATTTTGGAACTGGGTGAAATTATCGAGAATTTCAAAAATTATCGAGAACTTTGATAGTTTTTCAAATTTTCGAAAAATTCTGAGTGTCTCAAAGATTGTCGAAAATTTCTCACAATTATCGAGTACTCAGAATGAATAAAAAAATTCAAAAACTTCAAAGTTATTTATAATTTTGAAAAATTCGATAAGTCAAAAAATTATCGAGAATATTTTATCTTAAAAATTATCGAGAATTTTTTCATGGATCAAATTTTTTTGAGAATTTTAAAATTTATAAAATTTTCGAAAATTTGCTATTTCACAAAGTTTCGAAAATTCTTTAATTGACATAATATCGAAAATGTTGTATTTGTGCTCTATGTTGTCATCTAGTATAAAATGAGTTGTATTAATGTACATCAAACTTTATGTTGTGATTTTCTTCATGTGGATGACTTAATTGGAACATTATGTGATGCACTATGATTAATGTCATTTAAACACTTACGTAGCGTTTGGTTTGTCGTAATCAAAGGGGGAATGGAATGCATTATTACGATGGAATGAGAAAATGTTGTCTGTTTATATTTATGTAATGTAGTAATTAATTACAAGGAATGACTCATTACATCAAAACCATTCCTTAGGGGCCCCCTACTTATTTTTCATTAAATCCCGTAATGGAATCAAAATTACATAAAACTCCACCATTAACTTACCATATTAATGAAACTTCTCATCAATAATAGGCATTTTAGTCTTTTTATTATGATTCCATTACGTCTTATCAAACAAACCAAACATGATAAATAATGGTAATGACTCATTACATTACACCACTTATTCCATTACATCGGTCATTCCATTCATTTAACATTTCTTTTCTTCCTACCAAACGAACCCTTAGATCATTGATTCGCGTACTTACAATATGACATATTCACTAAAAACAACTTAATTGTTTATCATTGCTAAATGATAAAGGTAATCTGTGTATCAAACTTGTTAAATGGCTGAACATGATAATGCCTTTACAAATAACAATGGCTGAACATGACGTGAATATGCCTGAACATGATCTACCACTTCTCACACTACAAGACATTGTCCCTGCTGATTACAGCATCATTATTGGCAAAAACAATGCTCGAGTTGACTTCAACAAACTGAAAATTCCTGAAGACTTGTGCAAGATTGTCAAAGATATACTCCTAGCTCATCCTTGCAAGTTCATGCTATCACAACTCGTAATCTCAGGTCCTTTTCACACGTCTAAATTTTATTATTCATCTCGAAAAGTTATTATTCATCATTTACTATTCACCGATCACTATTTATCATTTTACTTTCACTTCATTTTGCACGTGTACTAAAAAAATAAACTAGCAAAAGCTCTCTTCCTTTCTCTTTTCTTCATATGATCGGCCAAGAAACGCAAGACAAGAAGAAACCATAAACTTTTGAAGATCAAGTCATAATCAAGTCTTATTTGTACTCCTAGTTAAGGTTTTGAAATAAAAACCTCGAGATTATTAGGTTTTCTTGCTCACAAATCATTAACTCTTCAAGTAACTATCTACACAAATTTTCTAATCTTTTACACTTCCATTTGATGTATTTTCAAGTCATAGTAGTAGATCATGCAAATATATATGTTATATATACCACTTTATACAATAATACACTTTAATCTTAGATCTATAATTTTTATTAGTAACTTCAAGAGATCCACTAAAATTGGTGATGTTTAGGACCTCATGACACCCTAAGAAGGTTTATGGTAGGATTTGGTACTTGTGGAGTTGATTTGAAGTAGTTTGATTAAGTTTTGAACAAGCCTTGAACTAGAAAAATTGATTTTTCAAACTATATATAAGGTTCTGTCCATCTTTGTAAAATCTGGAAAGATCAGGGGTTGATGGGTAATTTTTGACCAGAGATTCAGAAAATACTTTCAAAAGCGAAGCTATGGGCGAAAGAACAGATAAAAACGAGTTTATAACGAAGGAGATATGATTTTTTCAAGTTTAACGACGAAAACTATTTTCTGAAAATAATACGTGCTGATGCACGAATTTCAACGGACAAAACGAGGTGTTAGACGTAATCTATAGGAGACGACCTATTGAAAATATATTAGTTTATATTAATACAAAACCGTGGATATAATGAACGTAGAAAACGAGCTTATAACGAAGAAGATACAAGCGTTTGAACTCAGACGAATATATATATTTTCCTTCAGCAACACTATTATTATTTTTGCCGCAAAACTTTCTTTGTGAAGTGCTATATTCATGGCTGTTTTTCTTTATAATAGGATCAGTTTAAGTCCGAGCCGTAGCTAAGTAAATTCAAGTATTCCCAGCCTAATTTTCAAACCAATTGGCCGTTTGTTCCTTGGACTCGTAACGAATAAACTACGACCTCATCTATATACCCGACAAACTTATACATTTTTGACAGCATCTATATGAAATAAATTCCAAGTATTAAAAACAATATTTTCAAGTAACAACAATGATAGCCGATTTTCTATCTAAGCAAGACACGTATGACCAAAAGTTAAATGACACGACATTTAGATATGGTTACAAGGTTTTCAAAAACATCGAGTTTCATCACTAACACTTAACGTACAATATTTCGCGACTAGTTTTGCGAGGCTATTTTGGTCATATTTTCAAGGTATAAAAAGTGTCATTTTACGATGAAAACATTATATTTACAGATAAAACACCAAACGAGGATCGTGGAGTACCGTTTCAACATATTTACATGAAAAGTGTTTATTAACTTAACGAGACATCAAAAATATATTTTTCGACGATAAACGTTATTTTCAAATTTCACGAGTGATATAGATAACATACGTATTTGCATGTGTAGCATCATTTCATTTCTTACATTAGATCATATCATTCATATTAGGTTGCGGTTAGAGATCGTTCCTCATTTCAGTTTATCCACTTTTGTCATCGTAGCTATCGCACCAGGTGAGTCATAGCCCCTACTCTTTCAATTGTTTTGGTAAACTTTTGGGGGGAGAATACATGCTCGTTTGCAGCTAAATGTATACTTGATTTAATTGATTATGCTACATGTTTAGTCAAACATTTATTTGCTCCAGTTATGAATTCGTTACTTAATCGAATGTAGTGTATATTCATTGCATCACACTTAATCCTTTTTACCATTGGACCCAAGCCTTTTCCATTATTATGCACACTTAACCGAATGAACCGGCTCCATCACTATGTACATACATGACAGAATGAACGGGTCACATCACCGAATGTACGGGAACATATCCGAATATATGGGTAACATAACCGAATGAATTGGTCTTGTAACCAAAAGTATTGGTCGAACTAAATTTATTTTAAATCTTGGTCCACATATTACTTTTGTTTTCATAAATCGAATCATATTTGGCAGTGGGTTGTGAACATACAGGCTGTAAGTCTTGTATGGGCGGGACTTGCAACTGAGTGGATTTACAATGCCTTTGCTGGGAAATCTTCATTCAAATGCATTTCATTTTTCACTAAACTCTGTGAACTCACCAACCTCATGTTGACACTTTAGCATGTATTTTTAGGTATTAAGCAACGGTACGCTACTGGAGGTTTTGGTAGGGTATGGCATGGTCATAGAAGACTCTGATATTCATATGGGGACCGTTTTAAACTATATTTTCAAGGGCTTAATTCCACACTACTTTTAACGATGTAAATTCAATACTTTTGGTTAAACGATTTTATTTTAAATGATTGAATTGAAAACCATTTTTGTACTTGTGTTGCGATACCAATTGAGTTACACCCCAGCTACATGTAAGCTTCCGTTGGACCCGATTTTGGGGATGTGACAGATTGGTATCAGAGGTTTTGCTATAGCTGAGTGTTTTTAAAACTTAGACTATAGCTACTTTCACGAAAACTTAAACCTATGACCGCCACGTGCCTGCCTGCCAAGCTGATGCCTCATTTGTGATTTGTTGCTGACATATGTGATTTGTGATTTGTGATTTGTCATTTGAGATTAACACTAAAAAAAAAAAAAAAAACCCTAGTTTCTCTGGAGAAAAATGGCGACACTGGCGACAAAAACAAACGAATCTCATTATTAACTAATTTCACCTTCTTTGCAATCGTGGGTCGGTGGTATTTGTTTTAGATTTGTTTTGTTTTGCGGCGATAAAGGGTTTCCAACTTATAATATCACTCCCTGTCGTTTATTGCATGGTTGGAGTTACTATATTCCTTTTTTTTCCCATGATCGTGGGACGGTGCTACCATATCTGATTTATTGATTGGCTTGGTTATTTTCGCTTTTATTGTTGGATGCTATCATTATATTGGTACGATTCATAATGTGGGTCGGTTAGGAAGTACGAGGTTTATTTAAGACCATCTTAGGGTTTCGTGATTATTTGAGGTGGTCGATTTTGGTTGTGGTTTTTTAGGGTTTTTCCTGTTCGCTATTTTTTTGGGTTTATTTGTTTGTTTGCTGCTGTTACTGTTTGATCGATTGTTAGGGTTTCGTTTGGTGTTTTGTTTTCTGCTGCTCGTATTGATTTATTGGTGCTTGTTATGGAGTCATCTAACAAAGCTAATAAACCCTCAATCTCTCCTAATTCAACTCTAATCTCTAATGCACCTATTTTAAAGTCGATTCTGAGAAACAAAGGTGCTGCTAGTGTGATTAAACCGCATATTTCTGCTGATGAGTTATTATCATCCGTTGTGCAAGATGAGGGTTTAGAGGAAGATTTATTGAGGAGTGGTATTGCTTCTAAGCATAAGAGTGTTGATGGTCCGATTTTGAGTAGAGATGGTAAGGCTTTGAAACCTTATCGTGTGGTTAAATTTGCTGATCATGAGGATGTGAGGTCTACGGATCTGAATATGGAGTTAGGGAATGACAAGGGTTCTAGTGGTACGTCTAACAATGCAACGGGTGATGCAACTCAGGTTGCTAGTGCTAAACATGTTTCGTTTGCTTCTCAAGTGACTAGTACGAAGGATTCAAGTCAACCTACTGTTGTGAGTGCTAATGTTGGTGATAATGGTAAGCATTCTAGTGCTGTTGGTTCTCAACAAGCTCCTAAACTCTCTTATGCTTCTATGTTTCAAACTAAGAACACTTTCAAATCTGTTAACATATGTGAATTACGTAATGAGGAACATGTGGAAGGAGCTCATGTTACAATTCCGTTAAAAGAGATTAATGATGTTTCGGCCAGATTTGCGCACACTCTTTATGGGTACTTTATTGGGAAACGTCTTGCTTTCCCTATTGTGGAGAATTATGTTAAGAATACATGGGCTAAATTTGGATTAGAACGTGTCATGTTGAATAACGGATTCTTTTAATTTCAATTTTCCACTAAGGATGGTATGGATAAAGTGTTAGAGACTGGTCCGTGGTTGATTCGATCTATTCCTATCTTCTTGAACATTTGGACGCCTAATACCACGCTTGCTAAGGAAGAGGTTACTTCAGCCCCCTTATGGGTGAAGTTACATAAGGTTCCAATTGTTGCTTATACGGAGGTTGGATTGAGCTTGATTACGACTCAAATTGGTAAACCTATCATGTTGGATTCGTATACTAGTACTATGTGTGTTAAGTCTTGGGGTCGGAATTCATATGCTCGAGCTCTTATTGAAGTGTCTTCTATTAACAAGTTAATGGATCATGTGGTTGTGGCAATTCCGTTTCCTAATGGTTTAGGTCATTCTCTGGAACGTATTGAAATTGAATATGAATGGCAGCCTCCTAGGTGTGATGTGTGCAAAATTTTTGATCATGATGATGCTGCTTGTCCCAAGAAGGTTAAGCAATCTAATGTGAAGTCTACTGTTGATGATGAAGGTTTTGTGGAAGTTACTAAGCGTAAGGGTAAGGGTAAGGTGCAAACTCATGAAAAGGTTATTGATGGAGTTCGTTTTGCAAAACCTAAGGTTACATTTAATTACCGTTGGCAGCCGGTTTCTAAAACTATAGGTGGGTCTGATGGAGTGTCGTCTTCTAAGGGTAATGTTACTAATAAGGAACCTACTGTTCCTAAGGAGGGTGTGGAGAATGGTGCTTCTTCTTCGATGGCTCAAGGTATAAATAATGATAAGAATGTGGAAGCTGGTCTTAATTCATTGGATAATCAAGTTAATAGTGATGTTCCAGCCTCTTCTAAGTATATTCATGATGATTTAAGTGATATTATCACTAAGAATTCTTTTGGAGCTCTCAGTGGTGATGTGACCAGTTCTGAATTCGGGTTTGAAGAGGATTCATCTCATGAGAATAAAGGAGTTCATGTTGTGGATAGTGATACGGATAATGAGGTTGATGAGTATATTGAATGTGGTAAGCGAAACACGGTCACGAGTAATAAAAAGGAAGCAAGCACTTCCTCTAGTGATGTTCCTCATGTATAGTATCGCTTCTTGGAATATAAGGGGAATGAACCAATCCCCTAAACAAAATGAGGTTCGACAAGTTATTTGTGAGAATAAACTTTCTGTTTGTGCTATTCTTGAATCTCATGTTGCTTGTTCTCGGTTGGAAGGGCTTTGTAAGAAGGTTTTTAAGAGTTGGAATTGGACTTCTAATGGTCAATTTTGTTCTAAAGGTTCTCGCATCGTTTTGGGCTGGAATCAAGAGGATGTTGATTTAACCGTGATTACTATGGATGATCAAGTTATACATACTTGTATTCGGTTTAAAATTGATAAGAAGGAGCTGTTTTGTTCTTTTATATATGCTCATAACCGTTATACTCATAGGCGTCCTCTTTGGCAGAATTTAATGGTTCATAAGCAATATGTTAGGAACCGTGCTTGGTGTCTTCTAGGTGACTTTAATTCGGCGCTGAATTTAGAAGATAAAGTGGAGGGTTCTTCTATTATTGATATTGCTATGAGGGAGTTCAAGGAGTGTGTTGATGAGATTGAGGTTTTTGATGTCAATCGTTCTGGTTTGCAATTTACATGGAATCAAAAACCAAGAGGGGAGGATGGTACTCTAAAAAAGATTGATCGTATTATGGCTAATCTTGAATGTACAGATGGTTTTGTTGGTGTTCATGCCATATTTCAGCCTTACCGTACTTCTGACCACTCCCCGGCTATTCTTACTATTCCTACATCCCATAAGTTTAAACCGAGACCGTTTAAGTTTTATAATGTCCTGGTTCAGAATCCTCGGTTTAAATTGCAGGTTAAGGAGTGTTGGAATGTGTCTACAAGTGGTTATCACATGTACCAAGTTGTGACTAAACTTAAGTCGTTGAAGAAGCCGCTTCGTAAGATGCTTTTTAATGAAGGGAATATCCATGACAAGGTCATTAGACTTCGTCATGAGTTAGATACTGTTCAACGTGCTCTTGATGTAGATCCTTTTAATGTTTCTATTCGGGAAGAGGAGGCATGCTATCTTAATGCGTATAATGATGCTATTTTGTTAGAGGAGCAGTTCCTTAAGCAAAAATCAAAGGTTGAATGGCTCCGAGTTGGGGATTCTAACTCGGCTTATTTTCATAAGGTGGTTAAGAGCCGTAAAGCGAGGAGTCGAATTGATGTGATCAGCAATAGTGATGGGGTTCGGTTTGATGGAGAGAATGTCCCTAATGCGTTCGTTAGTCATTATGCTTCTTTCCTTGGTCAAGAGGGGTATACGGTTCCGTTTGATAACCATGATCTATTTATGTCTACTCTTGATCCGATAGTTGCTGAGGAGATGGTTCGGGATGTTTCTATGCAAGAAGTTAAGGATGCTTTATTTTCTATGGGGGATGACAAATCTCCTGGTCCGGATGGGTATACGGCGGCTTTCTTTAAAGGAGCTTGGGATATTGTGTCTTCGGATGTTACTAAGGCGATTCAGGAATTCTTTACTAATGGTAAGCTTTTGAAGGAAGTGAACCATACTATTATTGCTCTTCTTTCTAAGGTTACTTCTCCAACTCGGATTAATGACTTTAGGCCTATTTCTTGTTGCAATATATTATTTAAATGTATTAGCAAGATTATTGCTAACCGCATCAAGAATAGTTTAACATCCTTAGTTAGCTTGAACCAATCAGCTTTTGTTCCGGGTAGGAGGATTTCGGATAATATTTTACTCACTCAGGAGCTTATGCATAATTATCATGTTGATCGGGGTCCGGCGAGATGTGCTTTTAAAGTGGATATTCAGAAGGCTTATGATACGGTTGATTGGAACTTTTTGAGGCAAATTCTGATTGGTTTTGGTTTCCACAACCGTATGATTGGTTGGATTATGGAATGTGTGACATCGGCTTCTTTTTCTATTAGTGTTAACGGTAATCTGCATGGTTATTTTAAGGGTAAGAGGGGTCTTCGGCAAGGTGATCCGTTGTCGCCTTATCTATTTACCCTTGTCATGGAGGTTCTTACTCTTATTTTACGGAAGCGGGTTCGCAATTCTGAGCTATTTACATTTCATCATCATTGCTCTAACCTTAATATCATTAATCTTTGCTTTGCTGATGATCTATTTCTCTTTGCTCATGGTGACGTTGAATCGGCTAGAGTTATTATGGAGGCGTTGGACGAGTTTAAGCAAGTTTCTGGTCTAACCCCGAGTTTGCCTAAGAGTACGGCTTATTTTTGTAATGTTCGTAACCATGTCAAGCTTGCCATTTTATAGGTGATTCCGTTTGTTGAGGGTAGGCTTCCAGTTAAGTATTTGGGCGTTCCTTTGGTTACTACTAGGCTGATCTTTAGAGACTGTAAGGAGTTGGTTGAGAGGTTGTCTAATCGTATTAATGATTGGAAGAATAAATCTCTCTCTTTTGCTGGTAGGCTTCAACTTATTCAGTCTGTGCTATCTTCTATGCATATTTACTGGGCTTTGGTTTTTATCCTTCCTTCCCGTATTATCCATGATCTTGAGCAGCTTATGAGGGGTTTTTTGTGGGGTGAGGGTGAGGGGCAAAAGGCTAAATCTAAAGTTGCATGGGAGGTGGTTTGTCTTCCTAAGCAGGAAGGTGGGCTTGGGATTAGGAGGTTGGATACGTTTAATAGTGCGCTGATCACTACCCATATTTGGAGTATTGTTACTGGTAAGGAGTCCCTATGCGTTAGATGGATTCATTCTCATAACCTAAGGGGGCGTAATTTCTGGGATATCCCATGTCGTGGTAATATGACATGGAGTTGGCGTAAAATCCTTCAGCTTAGATCCCTTGTTCGAAAATTTATATGGTATAAATTAGGGGATGGCTCTAAGGCTTCAGCATGGTTTGATTCTTGGTGTTTGCTAAGTCCTTTATCTCGTATTGTTTCTCCTCGTGATATTCACCGGGCTGGTTTTAATTCTAATTCTACTGTTCGGGAGATCATTACTTCTAACGGGTGGGCTTGGCCTAATGATTGGATGGTTCGTTACCCTGCTCTTGGTTCTATATCAGTTCCTCAATTGGTTGATCATATGGCTGATTCTTTAGGGTGGCGTTCTAATGATGGGGTGTTTCGTCCGTTTTCGGTTTCTTTGGTTTGGGAGTGTATTAGGCCGCGTGATGTTAGTGTTGATTGGTATCACCTGGTGTGGTTTTCTCATCGGATTCCGAGGCATGCCTTTCACTTGTGGTTAGTTATAAAGAGGCGGTTGCGGACTCAAGATATGTTAAGGCGTCAAGATACTTCAGACGAGGATCCGTTGTTGTGTCCTCTTTGTAAGACGCAATCTGATTCTCATGATCACCTTTTCTTTGCGTGTTCGTATTCTATGTAGATTTGGAATTCGTTAAAGATGTTTGCTGGTTTTAGCTCCTTGCCTTCTTCGTTGGATGCTATTGTTAGTGCTCTTATTGTGTCGGCAAAGTCTAGGTCTGTTCGGAGTGTTGTTTCTAAGCTCTTGTTTGCTGCCACGACGTACTTTATATGGCAAGAAAGAAACAGCCGGCTTTTTAAGAAGCAAATTAGATCAGAAGCTCAAGTTGTTGATTTAATCAAGTCCACGGTTCGGTTGAAGCTTCTCACATGCAGGTTTAAGAAGACGGCGAATGTGATTGATCTCATTCGTGTGTGGAAGTTGCCCTATTCTCTTATGCATACATGATGTCGATTTTTTCTATTGAGGGGTGTATGGTCATCAATTCACCATGGTTTTTTCCTTTTTGGATTCCAAAGAATTGGCTAGCCCACAAGTATATGGATTGTGGTAAAGGCAGTGGAATTCCATATTTGGTTCTCAGTTCACCAAAGGTGATTTTTTCACCTAAAGAATTGGCTAGTCCTGAGCAAACGGCTACAGGTAAAGACATATCAAATCCGTTTATAGTTTCTGATTTGCTAATAAATCAGATGGTTCTCAAGTGTACCATAGTTTTCGAGCTTAAACATTTGGCTAGTCCTGAGCAAACGGCTACAGGTAAAGACAACTCAAATCCGTTTATAGTTTCTGATTTGCTGATAAATCAGATGGTTATCAAGTGTACCATAGTTCTCGAACTTAAACATTTGGCTACTCCAGTAGTGATGGCTATTGGTAAAGAGAAATCAAATCCATTATTTTCAATGATTCACCTCTCACAGGAGTTTACACACCTGGAAGTGATGAGGATAGTTTGTAACGAATATGATTTGATGTACTCTTGGTCATTTGTTGCTGCAAAGAAATGGTGCTTTTCAAGGTGGTGCCATTCATGGAGTTTGGCTATTTGGTTTTTTGATGTTGCTGGTTGGAAGCGGGACGATTTCTAGATTCAAGATTCTTCTTGGTTTTATTCCTAGTTAGTTGCTTGTGATGTTTAGATAGGGTTGTTGTGCTTATGGCCTGTCATAAGCACTAGTTTTTTTAAGTTTTTGCTTGAGGTTAATGTGGTATTTCAGCCACATTCCATTTGTACTTAACTTTTTTTTTGGTTTTATATATTTGCCGGGGTAATCCCCTTAACCCAAAAAAATATGTGATGAGATTTGTATCTCATTATCTGATATATTATATTCACCTATTCTAGTTGATTACCATAATTTTCTTCCCTATTAGTATGCTTACATAACTTATACGTCTCATTATTACACCTCCTCCTTGCATAATTTCATCATTCGACCTCGAGTTTGGTCACTTGCCTTAGTCTTTCAGAACGTCTTTGTATTTGTGAAGGACATAGTTTTATTATAACTGAAGTGAGTATTTCAAAATTCATGAAACCTCGGTGGAATGTCGACTGGTCATCTACATTCGACCTGGGATAGTGGGACATAGGCTGACCACCTATGTCTGACTCAGAGATGAATTTTGCAACACTGAGAATGGTTATAATAAAATTTTGTCTGGATTGAATTCTCTACCCAATTTCCAAATGCTTCATTTTACATCACGGTATTCTCTTTCATCACAATCTCATTATGTCGCAGCTGTCACAGTCATTTCCCTTCTCACCATCACTATCATTTCTCTTCCCCATGAAATATATATATATATATATATATATATATATATATATATATATATATATATATATATATATATATATATATATATATATATATATATATATATATATATATATATATATATATATATATATATATATATAAGGAATTAAGTGACACTCTATAGATTTCTATGTCATTAATCACTCACTACTCCCAATGTTGATAAGTGGATATTATCAATGACCTCCCTAGGAAAGACTTTCCATACCATCTATGAGGAGGATCCCTCGGTACATTAAGACCATTCAAAACTCAACAGAAATCTCAAGATATCACAAAACCATTCGAACCACTATCACTTACCTGATCGCCAAAAATTCTACCATCTAGAAAGTATTGGCTTAATTGAATTACAAGATTAGTTTCGATGCGAATGCTCACTAAGCAACACTATAGAGATACATCCAACCTCCTAACCAAGACTATAGAGCCTTCAATTAAACATGTACTCACCAATAGACATTATTTAAACATGTTAGACACCTATGCATTTGTGCAGACATACCTACCCGACTATTTTATCCTCTTGATACTTTCACTTTTAAATGGATTTTTCTCCAAACTACAGTTATACAAAACATATATCTTGTAAGGAATACTTTTCTAAGGCACTTATTTTGACAAGTAAATTCCTTTTGGTTAATCTCTACAAACTTATTGGATGTTAAGAAATTTTAAACATCGGTCTTTGGTAAACCATATTATCCACCTCATGTTGAAAATAGTACTATCGTGCTTAACTACTAAATTTTGAAACATCAAGAAAAATGTTACTTAGAAAGCCGTTTGCTTAAAATTGTAAATTCATTTATTCAGGGAAGGTTTATGAACAAAACACATAATCTCAAAACAAACTTTGAAAATCAATCACTATATTACATCACTTATACATTTAGGGTTTGTGATTTGACGACTAGGGCTTGGGGAAAATCTTAGTAATGGAGACTAAGCATCGTAGGTGGAGAGAGACCCAATTCATGACATTCCTACGGAGGATCACAACCTTATCCTAACCTAATCTTTCTAATAATACCCTTTGACGGACTTAACCTTGTAAGATTTTTCCGCAAGATTCATGATACCTATTCCAACTATTCCTAATGGAGGAATTCGATTCACCTCAAACTTTTGGCAGATTTCATTAAGATTCCTTTGGAACCACACCACATATCATCTTCAGACCAATGGTCAGAATTAGAGAATGATTCAAACATAGGGAGATATTCCCAAATCGGGTGTGATTAATTCTGGAAATCGTTGGGCCGACCATTTGCTATAAATTGGATTCACTTACAACAATAGATATTTACACGATCTCAAGGACAACATCATTGAGACACAATTCACAAACATGGAGAGATAAACCCGAGATATACTTGAGCTCCCATTAGAGCTCAGTAGCTTACACGATAAATATCATCATCTTTTCACCAATACCACTCTAGAGACCAACACAAACTGAACTTTGGGATGAAGTTCCTGGTTAGAGGGGAAGACTGTCACAACTCATAATTTCAGGTCCTTTTCACACGTCTAAATTTCACTATTCATCTTGAAAAGTTACTATTCATCATTTACTATTCACCGATCACTATTCATCATTTACTATTTATCATTTTCATAATCAGTTTGAGATTCCGAGAAGTGTTTCAAAATTTCACTATTAACAAAATACTATTCATTTCCGGAAGGAACACACTATTCACATTCATCATTCATTTTCATCGTAAATCTAGTTTACGGGTTTTTAAATTCGCGTAACCTGTTAGGTTTAGCTGCGAATTCATGCATCATCAGTAAGGACACGTCTTATAGACTTGAGTAGTCTACATATCATCAGTAACCTCATCAGCACATTAGATCATGCTCGGATATACATTATTTCAATTTACGTATGCTTAATTTATAATTAACGTTACCACTCAGTTTTTACTACTAACATATACTCGATACTCCCGACTATGTTCCTAACATATTTTTATACTCATTATAATGATATAAAAATTATATTATTAATTTGCCCGGTGTTTTCAAATTAACTGCTACGTTTTCCGGTCGGAGCTTAAAACTCTGTCAGTTTGCGATATTTCAACCCGATAACTATTTTGACACCCGATTTTCATCAGGAATGCAACTTCATAATTTTTACAATGTCGTCACATTTTATTTGATACCGTTAAACTTTATTTCTAGCAAACTAATTTGAATACTTTGTGGAAATTCTATGATTCAAGTGCAGTACATCATGTATCTACTCAAGATGGAGTTGATGTGTTTATGTTGGCTGAGAAAGAATATCCATTAAGAGTAGGTGTTCTTACTGTGATGTTGTCTGTGAAATTAAGATGTTGGGAAAGAACTAAAGTCATAGAAGATTTCCTGCAAAGGATATATTATCAAAGTGTCAAAGCTGATAAGGAGTTGAGAAAAAGAAGATAAGTGTTTGGAAGAATTCCCATATCCTCATATATGCTGACAATTTGAAGAAACTTATTGATTTACATAGTAATCATAAGTTTAGGGGAGGATTGTTGGGAATTCTACTAACAGTTACCACGGCTAAGCATGGAAGAAGCACTACTGAAAAATGTACTAACAGTGGAAACACATTACCACTGTTAGTACATATAATTACCACTGCTGTCAGGATAATTGTTAGGAAACGTGTATAGATAAATATAGAATAGATTTTGTGTATATCCTATTCTATTAGACTTATACTTATCATGTAGAAGAGGACTCCTTGTGCTATAAAAGGAGGTCCTAGGTTAAGGTTAGAGATACGAATTTCTAAGAGCTTCAAGGTTGTAACCCTAGTGATACAAAGATCACTCGTATTATTATTCTTAATGATATTGAAGCTAACAGTTTGGTTTACACGTTATTCTCATTCATATACAACTTCTTTTACTCACAATCAAACTTCTAAGTATTACTAAGTAGATTCTACATACTTGGTAGTATAACTCAAAGTATCATTATAACATAAGGCGTGTGTGTTTAGATCCATCACATATGATTCTATCTTTATGTTTCTATGGCGTGTGTAGTGCATCTGTTTGTGGTGTTTACTGCTACAAACAGAGTTTATGTTGAAGAAAGCTTGGATTTTCCTACGTGGATTCTTCATGGAAGTTAAGGTGGACCACCATAGTCATATAGAAGGCTCAAGTATTTTCTTGAGTAGTAGTGTTAATTTTCATGTACTTGTGTCATTATTGGTAGGTTCATTTTATTGTAAGTTATAGAAATAGTGTGTCATTCCTATATTTGAGTCTGTAAGTGTCCTAAGGAACTGAGGTGAGGGATATCACCCTCATCCTATGTACCACAACGTTTTTTTGGATTAATACATTTTACCAGGGTGAATTAACCCTTTTACCCAAAAAAAACCCTATCAATAACTCACCACAACACCCCTAGATCACTACTCGACCACAATAATGAGTTTTGGTCACGTTGATGTGCCAAACGGACCCTTTGTTATTTCTACAACAAAACGTGCCCTCAAACCCTTTCACACTAATACATATGACACCACAAGGACCAAGGAACATCACCACCCCTCATACTTACTCGTTATACTGCTACTCGAAATAAAATCAGGTTTCTAGAACCCTTGTGCCTCGTCATCACATGTACCGACCCTCAATAACACTTGGAACCTCAACATGTAACCAATCAAGCTAAGCTATACCCCTACCCTACTCGTTATCCTACTGCACATATTCCCTTTGTCCCTTAAGTGGTCGCTATCCTCATGTATTACACTCTCATGCAAAGAAACTCACGTACAAACTC
This sequence comes from Artemisia argyi, assembly GCA_030686995.1. NCBI lineage: Eukaryota > Viridiplantae > Streptophyta > Magnoliopsida > Asterales > Asteraceae > Artemisia > Artemisia argyi. Next base: position 84,345,012 of record CM060678.1, on the reverse strand, counting down.
AAAACAACACACACACACCCTCTCTTGCGCACTGCCTAGTACCGAGAAGAAACCAAGTAGGATCAAGCTACTCCCAAGCTCGTACAAGCTCACCTTGAGTCTCTCCTAAGTCCTTGGTGTGCCATCTATCAAGTTACAAGCTCTCATGCTCTCACTTCAATCCCACAGTTACAAACGACGCACCTCTTGTAGGTGTTGTAAGTATTTTCCCACACTTAGATTATTTTCACTCTTATTATCATGTTTCTATTCGTATATTGCATCAACACTTTCACCAAATTACTCCTATGTCTCGTTGAACACATGTCTCACAAACTTACTCATTCGCATCTCTATAAACGTATAAAAGAATCTATGAACTCTCTAAAATCTTAAACCAACCATAAGACCATAAAAATCACACGTTCCTTAAAGTTGTGTGCACCCTAAACGAAAACAGAAAATATTACTAAGTGTTTAGTACGTAATTACTCACTTCACTATGGTCCTGGTATACGAAATCTATACATATAACGTATATGTATTTTTATACAAACTGACTCCTTGAAGCACTCACAAACAAACTACACAAAGCTCACAGCATTACAAGCTTGTTTAAGCTGTCTCACAAGCTCAAAGCTTGAGCACCTATATCATTCACAGAAACCTTAAGACACCCTTAATGGGCCTAAAGCCCAACACATTCCAAACAGTTGTGGCTTGTTTCATAGCCCACCAACCCCCCTCCTCATTTTGGGAAAGTCCAATACCAGCCCAAGAATCACCAAAACCAATTTAAAGCCCACTAGGCCCACGAAACACCCTATGGGCATTAACAGGCCATAAAGCCCACTTAACTAAATAAATAGGCTATAAGCTCCTATAAGATAACTGATAAGCTCACACCCAACTTTCTAAACTCATGGAAACTTAATAAACCATTTGGAGTGGAGTGATAAGCTAAAATAGTGTTTTGTACTAAAAGTGCAAAATAGTATAAAGTTAAAGGACTAAAACTGCCAACTATGGAAAATATGGGTAGAAACTGTAAATTTTGTAACTTGAGGTTACCAACAGTAAATATATACTATTTGGAGTCACTTGTGTGAATTTGAAGGTCTAAGGACCTAAAATGAATATTTTATACCTAAAGGACTAGTTTTGCAAAGTTTCTAAACTACAATGTCTAAAACTATAAATTTTGCAAACTTGGTGTTAAAACAGTACATTTGGAATATTTTTGTCATTATTTGAGTAATTTAATATATTGAGTACTAGAAATGTAATTATACTTTTTATAAGGACTAAAAATGTCAATTTACAAAGTACAAGGATCAATTCTATAAATATTTGGAAAAGGGTCTCAAAACTGTTATTTTGACCAAAGAAGGTTATAAATGTAATAAATATAAACTTAGGGTACTTAAATGCCATTTTCATAAACATATGGGTTATAAATGTAAACTTCATAAATTACAGGGTTGAAAGTGTGATTTCACTAAACTTGGTAAATGGTAAATCTGATAAATAAAAGGATTAAAAGTAAATATCTGTGGAATTAACTAGATAACAAAAGATCACCATTGACATATTATATCAATATGTCACTAATACAAAGCTCAAGGACTGAAACCGTAATGTTTCACTACTAAGGTTTGATGTATAAACCTTAGGTACACCTTAAAGTTTACTAGGTAAACTTTCACCAAGAACATGGAACAGAATGAACATTCTTTCCACTAAAACATTTTACCATGCTAGGGTAACACAACTCTCTAAGTCTGGCATGACTTAACCACAACACCTAAAGACAAGACAATATTACGTGTAATATTGTTCTTGAAATTCAAGCATTACACACATGAACGAACCAAATCTATCACAAGAAACTGAGGTTTCTCATACTATCTAGGTTGCGTGTTGGAGCCATTTACCCGTTGCACTTGACTCATTTATTTGCCTACTTACACACTTATTCGAAATGAGTCTATAGTCCCACACTTTCTACATGTTTTACAACTATGTGGGTGGGATACATGCTACTCTTTGAAGACAAGTATTTTCCACTATTGGATACTACCTGAATGTTATTGCATAAGACACCCTGTTGCCCTTATATGAAGCTCCTCATATTACACACTATTATTCACTTGCGAGTGAATGCGAATACAGTAAATAGATCTATTGGCCAGCTAGAACACCTCATTTGAGTCAGCTGTAAGTCAGCTGGAACACCTCACTTGAGTCAGCTGTGAGTCAGCTGTAACACCTCACTTGAGTCAGTTGTGAGTCAGCTGGAACACCTCACTTCAGTCAGTTGGACACCCCATTTGAATAGCTGGAACACCTCACTTGAGTCAGCTGGAACACCTCATTTGAGTCAGCTGGAACACCGGGCAAACACACCACTTATGGCAATAGCATACGAAACCACACCCCCGAACTGCTTTTGAAATACTTGGATGTGTTCAAACTACTTTTATACATAAACGCTATGGATTCACTCAATAATTTTGTTGACTTTTTAGCATGTATCTCAGGTAATTGAAGCAAAGCTCAAGAGGCATGCAGTGGGCATTTGACCTTGTGTCAGTTGTGTAACAAATAACAAACAATCACTTTCAAACATGATGTGATGTAATAACTATGATACATCCTTGCTTTTAATTCAATAATAAATGCACAAAAAGGAATTTTTGAGCCATTTTTATAATTATGACTGTGATCCTCTACGTAACACCCAAATTAGTCTTCCGCTGTCAAAACCAATTTTTGGGGGTGTTACAGATTGGCATCAGAGCATTGGTTATAGAGAAGCAGGTGTATTTTCGAAACACCGGACTATAACTACTTTTAAACGGACCGGTTACGCCACACCACTGCGAGACCTCCAAGACTACTCAACATTTGATTAGAAATGTTGCGCATGTTACATCTACTATATGAGAACTATATGCTATATGCTAGATTAGCAACTTATATTACTATTAATTGGGGGGGGGGGTTATTACAGTACCATGTCTACATCTTTGCACCACGCCACGTCCTCTTCTGAACTTGAGGTTGAAGACACTGCTTCGTCAGCTGTCCCACCACCTCTGTACCTTTCGTAGCCCCAAATGTACCAACTGACTCCTTGTTATTTGACGGGAGACTGGTGTCAACTTGGCATTGGTCACCTGTCTTGGGTACGGAAACTCCACCCACATTACCACCACCACCTACTCTTCTACTTACTCGAGTTTTCCGAGGAAGGAGAGTTAGAGTCCTGCAACCATATGAGCCTGAGCCGTTTATGAGACCATTTCGACGAACTCCTACCGGGCCCATACATATACATACTCCTCGTCGAAGGTATCGAAGACTGTTGCCGAGTTCCCCTCTTGATGTTTTTGGAGCATCACGACAATCGTCACCGAAACACCAGGATGCTATTCCACTATCACCACCACCCCCCCCCCCCACCGCAAGGTACACCAGACTTCTGGTTCAACTTAATTACGCAAACCTTTCCAGAAGCACCTTTTTCCCAAAGGATGATGTCTTCAAGGAACATTCCCTCTCACCCACCAGGTTTTCCTCCAAGGGTTTATGAAACCGGGGAATCCTGCACCGTTGCAGCTAACCGCGGCACTCCGGCTGTAGTAACGCCAGACTATTATGAGAACCGACTCCGAGAGGTTGAGGACCGAATTATGGGAGCCTATGAATTTCACCGATGGGAAATCCAAGCACTGATGGACGAGCTTGTTATGATTAAGGAAAATGCAAGGCGTCGGGAATGGAGAAATGGAAAAATCAGAAATCTATGTAGTATAAGACAAACAATGCCAGAAATATGTAGTACTTAATAAGCGACTTGTTACGTTTGTGTGATTTGATAACAACAACGAACAACTTATTAATGTATATTATGGTATTTGGTTTGCTACATATCGATGTTGATTTACATTCCTGTGGTTGATTTTGATCATGTGTGGTGAATGGTATTCAAACATATATTGATGATCATATCCATGAATGTTGTGAATTGTATTCAAACATGTCGTGATTTTTTATGATGACAACGGTGAATAAATGTGCATGTACATTGGGAATAATGTTCAGATGAGAAATGATAAATAAGAAGATTATGGTTCTTTATGAAAACTTTAACAAAGAGGATTTCAGAAAAACACGTGATAAATAAAGTAGAAAATTTCAAGCCAAGCTTTTGTTGATGATGAAAAAGCATGAAATTTTCAAGCCAAGCTTTTGTAGATGATGAGTCATTGTGTTTCCTTTTATTTTCACATAACGACAACACCACACTTATAAAACTATGCTTAAGGTATTCCAACTTGGGAAAGTTGAACTCATATTTCTGTTAATCTTAACAAAAATATGCCTCGCACGAGAAGATCAGCCGCCTCACCAGAGCCAACCCCAGCACCAACTCCAACTCCTACTCCAGCATCAGGGTCAATCCCACCTACGACTCCGGAATATGATTGCTGATGGTTTGGCTGCTGCACTTGGTAATCAACCCACACCCATAAACTGCTCCAGTAGTGCTAGTGGAACTGCTGAAACAACAACCACTGTTATTCCACGAAAGTGCACTTATAAGGATTTTATAAGCTGGCAACCCACCTATTACAAGGGCACTGAGGGAGCTACTGCTCTTGCCCGCTGGTTCGAACGCTCTGAAATTGTGTTTATGAGAAGTGGTTGCCCTGAGGACTGTAAGGTAACCTATGCGACCGAAACCCTGTTAGACGAAGCTCAATCATGGTGGAACGCCATGGTCCAAAACATAGGAACCGAGGACGCATACCAGATCTCCTGGGTGGAATTCAAGAAGAAAATTCTCAATAAGTACTGTTCGAGGTCTGAAATCAAAAAGCTGGAAGATGAATTTCACTACGTGATAGTAAAAGGAGTGGAATTGAGAGCTTACAACCGCCGATTTCAGGAACTAGCTGCCTTATGTCCAGGTGTTGTGCCTGGCTTGGATAAAACTTTGGAAAAGTATATTGAGGGTTTACCCCAAAGTATTGAAGGAAACGTTACCACTTCCAAACTTGCAACTCTCGATGAGGCAGTAATAATTGCTCAAAGGCTGTTAGACCGAGAGGTTAAGCGGAAGTCTACGCGGAATGTAACAAACTTAAACGAAAGAATGATGATAGGAGAATTACCCTGCATAGCGGCAGTAGAAATGATGGCAATGGAAGCAACCATAACTACCATCACACCCGCAATTCTCACCACCACAAACAGAACTGTAGGCAAGAAGCTGCCAAGGCATATGGGGTTGCACCAGGCTATGTAGGTAACAAGCCTCATGTAACAAGTGCAAGCTGCACCACATTGGACCCTACACTGCGAAGTGTGGGATGTGTCAGAGGATAGGACACAAGACTGTTGATTGCAAGGCCTCTGGAGCCATCTTACAACCTGTCAACATCGTGTGTCACCGTTGTGGGGAAAAGGGACACTACAAGACCCAATGCACTAACAGAAATGCTGACTACCCTGCACGTGCAAGAGTGTACATGATGGGAGATGGAGATGCACCAAGGAACCCTAACGTCGTCACGGGTACATTTTTAATTAATCAGCATAGTGCAAGATTTTATTTGATTCGGGTGCCGATAAAAGTTTCGTATCTACTACTTTTGCTTCGTTATTAAACATCCCCGTCACTAAGTTAGATACCACTTATGAAATTGAAACAGCGAACGGAACCTTGATAGGCACTAACACTGTACTAATAGGTTGTACCATAACCTTACAAAAACGGCCTTTCCTTATCAATTTAATACCTATTCAACTCGGTAGTTTCGATGTAGTAGTGGGAATGGATTGGTTATCCAAACATCGCGCCAGGATAGTTTGTGATGAGAAAAGGGTTCACATCCCCCTGAATAACAAAACTCTAGTTGTTCAAGGCGATCGGAGTAAGAGTCGATTTGGGATTGTCTCGTTTATTAGGACGGTGAAGTACATAAACGACAGATGTTAAGCGTTTATGGTACAAATAACTGAGAACAAGTCAGAGAAGAAGCGACTTGAGGATGTACCTGTGGTGAAGGACTATCCTGAAGTGTTTCCCGAAGACTTGCCTGGTCTTCCATCCGTTCGGCAAGTCGAGTTCCGAATCGACTTAGTGCCAGGAGCGGCACTTATAGCGAAAGCACCATACCGACTAGCACCCTCCGAGATGCAAGAGTTATCTGAGCAGCTAAAAGAGCTGTTAGATATGGGATTCATTCTCCCAAGTTCCTCACCTTGGGGAGCTTCAGTGTTATTTGTTAAGAAGAAGGATGGATCCTTTAGAATGTGCATTGATTATCGGGAGCTAAACAAGCTGACTGTGAAGAATAGATACCCGTTACCGCGCATTGATGACTTATTTGACCAACTGCAAGGGTCGAGCGTAAACTCATAAATTGACTTAAGGTCAGGATATCACCAGTTGAGGGTTTGGGAAGAAGATATCCCGAAAACCGCTTTTAGAACCCGCTATGGACACTATGAATTTCAAGTGATGCCATTGGTTTAACCAACGCACCAGCTGTATTCATGGACTTAATGATTCGAGTATGTAAACCATACTTAGATAAGTTTGTGATTGTGTTCATAGACGACATCCTTATATACTCTCGTAACCAAGAGGAACACGCTGAACACCTTAAAACCGTACTAGAACTACGCAAGGCAAAAAAATTGTACGCAAAATTCTCAAAGTGTGAATTTTGGCTTTCAAGCGTGCAATTCCTTGGACACGTCATTGACAATAAGGGCATCCACGTGGACCCTACCAATTCTCAAAGTGGATGTCTCCTACAAACCCCATGGAATCTGGCAATTCTTAGGACTTGCTGGATACTATCGGAGATTTATCAAGAATTTCTCCAAGATTGCTAAGCCTTTAACAGAACTGACACAAAAAAACAAAAAGTATGAGTGGGGAGAAAAGCAAGAGAAAGCTTTTTGACTTCTTAAGCAAAAGCTTTGCGAAGCCCCCATACTAGCATTATCAGAGGGTAAGGATGGTTTTGTAGTCTACTGTGACGCATCACACCATGGGCTAGGTGCTGTGTTGATGCAGCAAAACAAAGTCATATCCTACGCCTCGCGACAACTCAAAAAGAATGAAGAAAACTACACGACGCATGATTTAGAATTTGGAGCTGTAGTTTTTGCCCTCAAGATATGGAGGCATTACCTTACCAAGTGTACAGTGTACACTGACCACAAGAGTCTCCAACACATACTCGACCAGAAGGAACTAAATATGAGGCAACAAAGATGGCTAGAACTACTTAGCGATTATGATTTCGAAATCCGCTATCACCCCGAAAAGGCTAACGTTGTGGCCGATGCCTTAAGCCGAAACGAATGCATTAAACCCCTTCGAGTACGATCATTACGAATGACGATTTGCTCACCGCAACCCGCACAAATCTTACAAGCACAAACTAAGGCTCTCAGAGGAGAGAATAGACCTCACGAAAAGATTTGTGGTATGCCAGAAAGTAATAATGGCTTCGTGAAATGAGCCAAAGGAACATTGTGTTTTGGGGACTTAAGTTGAATCCCACTTTACGGAGGTATTCGAGACCTCATCATGCACGAGTCGCACAAGTCCAAGTACTCAATTCACCCTGGCTCAAAAAAATGTACCAGGACCTTAAGAAACTGTATTGGTGGCCGAACATGAAAGCCGACATTGTAGGGTATGTCGGGAAGTGCTTGACATGTTCGAGAGTCAAGGCAGAATGCCAGCGACCATCTGGGTTACTCACCCAACCCGAGCTTCCTATCTGGAAATGGGAACGAATCAACATGGACTTTATCACTAAACTCCCAAAAACACCCACTGGTTTAGATACCATTTGGGTTATCGTTGACCGACTCACGAAATCCGCTCATTTCTTACCCATCCAAGAGATGGATGAGGTAAGCACTGTCGCGCAATTATACCTAAAGGAAATAGTGACCTGGCACGGTGTACCTATCTCAATTATCTCTGATAGAGATAGCCGTTTCACTTCAAACTTTTGGCAATCACTGCAAAAAGTTTTAGGCACACACTTAGACATGAGCACCACATACCATCCATAAACAGATGGGCAAAGTGAGAGAACGATACAAATGTTAGGAGACATGTTGCAAGCTTGCGTGATTGATTTTGGTAAGGGATGGGATAAACGCTTGCCGTTGCTGAATTCTCGTATAATAACAGCTACCACGCCAGCATTAAGGCGGCACCATTCGAGGCACTTTATGGACAAAAGTTCAGATCTCCAGTTTGTTGGGCTGAGATAGGAGAAGCTCAAATCACTAGACCCGAGGTAATCCTTGAAACCACAAAAAAGATCATTAAGAACCGACAGCGTCTGCAAGCTGCCAGGGATAGGCAGAAGAGCTATGCTAACGTGAGGCAAAAGCCCCTAGAATTTCAAGTTGGAGACATGGTTATGCTGAAAGTATCTCTCTGGAAAGGGACTGTCCAGTTTGGAAAGTGTGGAAAACTTAACCCTCGATACATTGGACCATTCAAGATCCTAGAAAGGATTGGTCCTGTGGCTTATAAACTAGAACTACCGGAAGAACTTAACCGGGTGCATAACGTGTTTCACGTCTCAAACTTAAAGAAGTGTTTAACTGATGAAACACTGATAATACTGCTGAAAGAGATTCAGCTAGATGGTAAACTTGTTTTCGCAGAGGAGCCCATAGAAATTATGGACCGGGAAGTGAAACGATTGAAACACAGCCATATTCCCATCGTCAAGGTTCGAAGGAACTCACAAAGAATACCCGAGTATACGTGGGAGCGCGAGGACAAAATCCGCGCTAACTATCCGCACTTCTCTGAGAACACGCATGACCCCACACAAGCTTAAATTCCGGGACGAAATTTGAATGACGGGTAGGTACTGTAATACTCCTGTGAAAAACACAGTTAATAGGAAACACTAATTGCATGTTACTGTTCATGCACCCATTTTTAGGCAAAATTTTAAAATTTTGTTTACACTGTGTAACTCTCAATCACTATGTGCTATGTGATCTATACTATTCTAGAAAATACTCACACGCAACCCACAACTACCACATATGAGGAATTATAACCTCAGTGGACACCACTACTCCCACCTATGAGAATTATATCTCAGTGGATCACACACTACCACATATGAGGAATTATGACCTCAGTAGACACCACTACTCTCACATATGAGATTTGTATCTCAGTGGAACCATGATAACTCCCACATATGAGGATTACACCTCAGTGGACCCCATAATACAAGAAACGAGCTATAATACACTATGTTGGACCCACATTTCTCCATGTGGACCCCACACTACCTATGGGTAACTATTTCACTCAAGTGGGCCCCAAATATGTTGGACCACTTCAAGTAGTCACAATTGGACTCACGGATCAAACTACACCAACCAAACGGATCCAACTTGCTACTCCACTTGGGCCGCGGCTTGTAAGCCCAAACAAAAGCCCAATCCAACACCTCTATATGTTATACGATTATTAAACACACAAACACTTTAGTTCGTTATTTTGCAATTCTTACAAACAACACATGGAATAAAAGACATGAACTCATTAATCATCATCAAAAGAATCGAGATCAACAGTTAATAGGAGATAATACGTATATATGAACAGTGAAACATAGTCAAAGCTATACGGGTTCATCACACGTCTCAAACGTGCCCAACTTTGGTCTCAACATGTAAAACGCATTCCTAGTGATTCTAATGAGCTCCAAACTAACTCAAATGACATCCTAAGTGTTTCTCATCAACTTACAACTCTCATGTCTTACCAACATACCCTAACTCATTTCTTTGGTCTTGATATATACACAAAAGTGCACACAAGAACTCAAAACATGCACAAGCTTGCATGAGACCTTCCAATGCAAATAGAGATCCATTAATACTCATGTTGAGTCAAACTATCTAGGGAAAAACCGTGTCTAAGCTCACAAGACCTCCTATCAATTATTTCGACCCATACATATTTATTTTAGTCACTTATTAACTCGTTTGGACCCCTAAGTGAACCACAACTTCTACAAACCTCACAATTGACTCTAAAGGTCTTATAACCGTATCAATAACTCACACCCATTAGGGTCAACAAAAAAAATTCTCTCTCCTTAAGGGCGAAATCCGGCCACCTCTCCCACTCATTCCAATCGCCATAAACTACCATTAATCCGCCTATCTATTGTTCTTGTAATGATATGCAATCGGGTTTAATGGTAGTTATCATCTAGGATGGGGTGTGCTATTGATTTTCATGCATTATCCTTCTGATTTCGTGGCCTATTCTAAACCCTAAATGATTTTCTTATAGTCGGTTTATAATCAATTTCTTTTTAAGGGTTTAGATCTGATTTTTATTTATACCTTATTCGATTACTAGGCTCCTCTTTTAATCATTTTTGGTTTTCTTAACCCTTAACAATTTTCTTTCTTGTAATCGCTATCTAAGGTTTTGTGCTGTGATTGGATCGAATAGGCTTTATTAGTATATCATTCAACGATCTATTTGATGGGCGATCAAGACTTAACCCTAACAGCTTGATTGTTAGGATTTGCTTTCATGAACGATATCCTTCTTAGGGTTTTGTTTTTTAATGGCTGATTGCTAGGGTTTATGGCTGCGTGTTATAGTCTATGTCTTATGCAAGTCTATCTGATGATCATGGTTTATCTTGAATGTATGCAATATGGTTTTTGTTCCTGAAAGTCGACTATGGGTCGTGGTGATGTTGCTTCGGTATTGGAACGTGGGTTTGCGGGAGTATGAAGTGCTATGTGATTTGTTCGCATTGCTTGCTGCTGAGTGATCTTGGAAGTTAAGTTTGTTTAGAGTTCTTATTTAAAAAATCTTTGGATCGATTGGTTTGAGCTACAGGTTAGGGTTTAGTCACCCTAGGTTCGTTGCATGGTGACCCTATTCATGGTAATATTGATGGTACTTAGCTGTTTTGAAGGGAGATCATGACAAGGTATTTGAAGGTATGCTGCATGGGTGTTAGGATTTTCTATAACCCTACTTGTTTGTTACGCTTTATGGCTGCTACTGGTTTGATGATAACTGAGTGCTTATTCACATTTGCTGGTTGTAGAGGTTGGATAAAGTGTATGTTGTATTGTAGTACCTTTTGATCCTCTTTTGGCAGAATTTTTCATCTAATGGGATAAATCGTACGATAAGTGGAAGTTGGGTTTTATCCCATCTTGTTATTAGTTCTGATGTTGATGGAAGTTAAGTTTATGGGGACTCTTGTTCAAAACCCCATACACACGATGCCATGCACTTTGGGTACATATGATTCTATCTTTATGTTGCTATGGCGTGTGTGGTGCATTTGTTTGTGGTGTTTGCTGCTACAAACAGAGTTTATGTTGAAGAACGCTTGGATCTTTCTACGTGGATTCTTCATGGAAGTTAAGGTGGAACGCCATAGTGATATAGAAGGCTCAACTATTTTCTTGAGTAATAGTGTTAATTTTTATGTACTTGTGTCATTATTGGTAGCTTCATTTTATTGTAAGTTATAGGAATAGTGTGTCATTCGTATATTCGAGTCTGTAAGTGTCCAAAGGGACTGAGGTGAGGGATATCACCCTCATCCTATGTACCTCAACTTTTTTTGGATTAATTTATTTTACAAGGGTGAATTAACCCTTTTACCCAAAAAAAACCCTATCAATAACTCACCACATGATGAGGCAAAAAGTGTACCGCTTTTAAGGGGTCATTTAAGCCCGAATTCGTAATTATTTGATCAATTACTGCCCTAAATCGTTCCTTTTGTTATTTTAGGTACTTTTGAGGAGAAATCTGGAAAAGGAAGCGTTTTGGACGTTTTTGGAGCATAAAAGTGAACAAAATGGCAAAGTCTCAAAATCCTTACTAGGAACAGTACTAGACGACGTCAAGGCTTAACACATGATGGCGTCAAGAGTGGCAAAAGAGGTGGAAGTGGAAATTACAACATGACGGCCCAGAACATTTTTAGTGTTAATGGCCTGACGACGTCACCAAGGCCGTCAGGGTCAAAATGCAAGTGATGGCCCAGAGTATATTTACACATGAAGGCGTCAAGACTGGATCTAGGCAATACAAATTTTAATTTGGCGGCGAGTTGACAGCGTCAGAAGCCATAACGTGACGCCGTCAGGATGTTTTATTTATATATATTTTTCCAATTTTTCACTGTAATGTGTGGAACATTGTGTGGAACATTAGGAGCACAAACCCTAGGTCGAATTTTTTTCATATTGCAGGGGTTTTAAACCCTTCTTTCTTCCATGTTTGAATAAAGATAAGTCTTCCAATAATCATTCAATATGTCTATGTGTTCTTTGATTCTATCTTATCCTTGTCTTTCTTTTAACATGTTAGGCTAGGTTTTCATTGTGTTTGCTTAGATGTAGTGAAACCTAAATATTAATTATTGGTTGATTGTTTGTTTATAATGGTTATGGATGATTGTATTCGATGTTAGGCTTAAGAAAACTGGCAGACTTCCATTGGTAACTTGCTTGAACATCTTAAGAAACATGATCGGAGGTGTACTATGATTTTTGGTTGTATTTAATGCATAAGTGAATTCTAATGATCCCATGTTAGGAGCTTATAGTCGGCTCGACATAGGAGTGAAGTAGGATCTTATAGAGTTAGGGAATATTGTACATGGCCCTACGACTAGTATTAAGGAATATAACCCGTCATCCATGCAATTGTAACAAGCTAATCAACCGGTAAAAGATATCTAAGGAGTAATGAAATCTAAGTAAACACATCTTTTCTCAATATTGTTTCCACCACATTAGTTTAATTTCATTTATTTTTATTTTATTTTGAATGCATCTCTAGTTAATTGGGTTAGTTGGCTAGCAACTAATTCCGCCCACTCCTTCAAAACCTGAGATTTTACTTGCTTTTATAAAATATAAAAAATACAAAAAGAATCATCCCTCACCTCTAGACCTAATTTAGTACGCTTTCTAATCCTAGCGACACTATTCCTGAGTTGAACGATCAATCCCCCGGTACTTGTCACTATACTATACTACAACGATCAGGTACACTGCTGGATAAATAGAAGATTCCAAGTGCTTGTTATTCTCACGAGGGGAGTGCCAGGTAAGGGTTGTACTCTTTTTCCCTACTCCAAGGTTTTTCCCTACGGGTTTTTTAAGGAGGCAAACTTCCTGGGTCGCCTTGCTCCCTTCGTGGTTATGGGTGGATGCGGGACGTTCGCTTGATTCAAGATTTTTCTTGTTTTTATACCTAGTTAGGTACTTTGTAATATAGCTAGGTTTGTTGTGTTTATGGCCTGTCATAAACACTAGTTTTTCAAGCTTTTTGGTTGAGGTTAATGTGGTACTTCAGCCACATTCCATTTGTACTTAACGATTTTTTGGTTATATATTTACCGGGGTTATCCCCTTTACCAAAAAACGATCAGGTACACTGCCTGGCGGGGATTGCAAGCTTCTCAAGATCCCTTGAGAGGTAAAACCTGTTGCGAGGGCGTAATCCCGCGTATCACCACAACACCCCTAGATCACTATTCTAGCGACCCTTTCTTGAGTTTTAGTCATGTTGATGTGCCAAACGGACCCTTTGTTATTTCTACAACAAACATGCCCTCAAACCCTTTCACACTAATACATATGACACCACAAGGACCAAGGAACATCACCACCCCTCATACTTACTCGTTATACAGCTACTCGAAATAAAATTAGGTTTCTAGAATCCTTGTGCCTTGTCATCACATGAACCGACCCTTGATAACACTTGGAACCTAAACTTGTAACCAATCAAGCTAAGCTATACCCCTACCCTACTCGTTATCCTACTGCACATATTCCCTTTGTCCCTCAAGTGGTCGTTATACTCATATATTACACTCTCATGTAAAGAAACTCACGTACAAACTAAAAACAACACACACACACACCCTCTCTTGCTCACTGCCTAGTACCGAAAAGAAACAAAGAAGGATCAAGATACTCCCAAGCTCGTACAAGCTCACCTTGAGTCTCTTCTAAGTCCTTGGTGTGCCATCTATCAAGTTACAAGCTCCCACTTCAATCCCACAGTTACAAACGACCCACCTCTTGTAGGTGTTGTAAGTATTTTCCCACACTTAGATTATTTTCACTCTTATTAGCATGTTTCTATTCGTATATTGCATCAACACTTTCACCAAATTACTCCTATTTCTCTTTAAACACATGTCTCACAAACTTACTCACTAACATCTCTATGAACGTATAAAAGAAGCTATGAACTCTCTATAAGCTTAGACCAACCATAAGACCATAAAAATCACAAATTCCTTAAGGTTGTGTGCACCTTAAACGAAAACAGAAAATATTACTAAGTGTTTAATACGTAATTACTCACTTCACTATGGCCCTAGTATACGAAACCTATACATATAACGTATATGTAATTTTATACAAACTGAATCCTTGAACCACTCACAAACAAACTACACAAAGCTCACACCTTCACAAGCTTGTTTAAGCTGTCTCACAAGCTCAAAGCTTGAGCACCTATATCGTTCACAGAAACCTTAAGACACCCTTAACGGGCCTAAAGCTTAACACATTTCAAATTGTTGTGGACTGTTTCATAGCCCACTAACCCCCTCCTCATTTTGGCAAGGTCCAATATGAGCCCAAGAATCAGCAAAACCAATTTGAAGCCCACTAGGCCCACGACACAACTTATGGGCCTTAATAGGCCATAAAGCCCACTTAACTAAATAAATAAGCTATAAGCTCCTATAAGCTAACTGATAAGCTCACACCCAACTTTCTAAACTCCTGGAAACTTAAGAAACCATTTGGAGTGGAGTCATAAGCTAAAACAACCAACTATGGAAACTATGGGTAGAAACTATAAATTTTGTAACTTGAGATTACCAACAGTAAATATAAACTATTTGGAGTCACTTGTGTAAATTTGAAGGTCTAAGGACCTAAAATGAATATTTTATACCTAAAGGACTAGTTTTGCAAAGTTTCTAAACTACAAGGGCTAAAACTATAAATTCTGCAAACTTGGTGTTAAAATAGTACATTTGGAATATTTTTAATTATTTGAGTAATTTAATATATTGAGTAATAGAAATGTAATTATACTTTTTATAAGGACTAAAAATGTCAATTTACAAAGTACAAGGACCAATTTTGTAAATATTTGGAAAAGGGTGTCAAAACTGTTATTTTGACAAAAGAAAGGTTATAAATGTAATAAATATTAAATTAGGGTACTTAAATGCCATTTTCATAAACATATGGGTTATAAATGTAAACTTCATAAATTACAGGGTTGAAAGTGTAATTTCACTAAACTTGGTAAAATGGTAAATCTGATAACTAAAAGGATTAAAAGTGAATATATGTGGAATTAACTAGATAACAAAAGATCACCACTGACATATTATATCAATATGTCACTATCACAAAGCTCAAGGATTGAAACCGTAACGTTTCACTACTAAGGTTTGATGTATAAACCTTAGGAGCACCTTAAAGTTTACTAGGTAAACTTTCACCAAGAACATGGAATAGAATGAACATTCTTTCCACTAAAACTTTTGATGAAGCAAAAAGTGTACCGCTTTTGGGGGGTCATTTAAGGCCAAAGTCGATATTATTTGATCAAATATTGCCCTAAATCGTTCCTTTTGTCATTTTAGGTACTTTTGAGAGGAAATTTACAAAAGGAAGCATTTTGTACGTTTTTGGAGCGAAAAAGTAAAGAAAACGACAAAGTCTCAAAATCATGCTGGAAATTGTACATGACGGCGTCACAGGATGCTAGTGACGGCGTCAAGACTTAACAAAGAGGTGGATAAATCAAAAACACGTGAGGCGCTAGAGAGTTTTCTAAAGAGTTGGTGACGGCATCACCCTTTAAGGTCGCCAAGGCCGTCACGTATAGTACAAAGAGAGATGGCCCAGAGTACACAAAGAGTGACAGCGTCAGAAGTGGATCTAGGCAATACGAGTATTTTTTTGGCGGCGAGTTGACAGCATCAGACCTAACTCTTGACGCCGTCAGGATGTAAAATCTATATATAGTTTTCTAGTTTTGATTCATTGTGTGCAACTTTGAAGGGAGTAAACCCTAGACGAATTTTACTGATATTTTGAGGGTTTCAAACCCTTGTTTCATCCATGCTTAATTGAAGATAAGTCTTTCATCAAATCATTCAATATGTTTATGTGTTGTTTGATTATATCTTACGCTTGTCTTCTCTTTAACATGCTACGAATGGTATTAAGGAACATAACCCGTCATCTATGCAATTGTAACAAACTAATCAACCGGTAAAAGATAGCTAGGGAGTAGTGAAATCTAAGTAAACACATTTTCTCTCATTATTGTTTCTGCCCACTCCTTCCAAAACCGAGATTTTACTTGCTTTCATTTAAAATATAAAAATACAAAAAGAATCATCCCTCACCTCTAGACCTAGTTTAATTGAGTTTTAACCCTAGCGAACACTATTCTTTGAGTTGAACGATCAATCCCCCTGTACTTGTCACTATACTATACTACAATGGTCAGGTACACTGCCTGGTGGGGATTGCAAGCTTCTCAAGATCCCTTGAGAGGTAAAACCTTTTGCGAGGGTGCAATTCCATGCATCAAGTTTTTAGCACCGCAGCCTGGGGAATAGTTATTGTCTAGGTTGAAATTTCTTTTTATTAGGTCTACTTGCTAGATTCCTTTCTAGTAAGATTTTTATTATATTTTTATTAGGTTTTCTTTTGTCTATCTTTTTCTTTGTGTGTTTGTTCATAATTTTCATTTACTATTCCGTTTGCTAATATGGAGAACGTGAATCCACAAAATCTGCACTAGAATCTTACATGAAAAAATATAATTATACTAATTTGGACTTTTCAAGATGGATGAGTGAAATGATGAGAACTGGATCTCGCATTGATATTAGTGAGTACCTTGAGAAAAGAGACCAAGTGCATAAAGCTTTTAAAAAATTCACCTTAGGAGCTCAATCAAACCCTCAAAATACATCACTTAACCTATGCACCATATAAGCCTTCACCTAGGATAGCTTCTTATGAATCCGACCGATATTTTGAGATGGTTAATGTCAAACCACCTAGGTTCATGCTTGGGTTAGATTTCACTAAGATATATGATGAACGTGAGGAATCCTTTAGGCAAAAAGAACATAGTGATCAAGTTATTGAGAATGATTCTTATGAATCGGATCAAGAATTTGAGATGAATAGAAAAGGATTTGAGATACCTAGGTGCATGTTGGGGATTGACTTCAGCAAAATATATAATAAGCACATAGGTGATCTAGATGTGATGGAGGATAAGGCAAAAAATCCAAGTCCACTAAGTACCCCACAAGTCCTACCATCATTTGAGGCACACACACTGCCCGCGACTTACCCGGAAGACATAGAAGAAACTTTAGGAATTCCGATGGAGGTAGAACCCTTGTACCAAACACCAATAGAGGACATAGGTTTGAATAATTGTAGTGATAACCTTACTCTTAGTTCTAGGAAATTCCTAGTGTTGATGAACCGGAACCTCAATCTTCACACAACTTTCCATCATTAGATATACATGTAGGAGACAAAAGAGGAGCCGACCCACCCATCAACCCATGTAGTCTGGGTAGTCTTAGGATAAAGGTGGTAAACTTTAAGCCATGTAGAGAGGAAGCTAATATAGGAGTAGAACATAACCTTACATGCTTACATCACCCATTCATGATTGATCACAAGAAACATTATGGGTTTAAACCGGGTTTATTAGGTCAAGATGGATTCCCAACTAGGAGTCTCTCGAAAGTGATAGAAGATGATCCCTTTTTAGGAGAAAACTTCAACTCACCCATTGACCCAAATAAACTAGTTAAGGTTATTATAAAAGGAGCACACCCGTTTGAGCATATAATTCATCCACCACTCTTCCCTCACGTGGTATATTTCCACCCTAAGGGTGTGCATCGCTACTTCTTTTTTTTTGGGTAAAAGGGTTAATACACCCTGGCAAAATTTATTATCCAAAAAAACGTTGAAGTACAAAATGACGAGGGTGATTTCCCTCGCCCCCAGTCCCTTAGGACACATACAAGACACGAATCTAAGAATGACAAACCATTCTTAAAACTAACATGCACAACATGTGCAACTGACCAAACAACATGCTAACCAAAAGCAACATAACAAGCAAAAACACAAAACAATAGAAATAACTAAAACTATTTCTTCTTGCGTCCTTGCACCTGGAAATCTTTAGGAGAACCATTCTTGAACTTGGAATAATTAGCAATATCATCATAGTTCTCATAGACTTCATCAACTTCATCATCAGCTTCATCACATGTAGCAAACGAGCAATACTTATCACATGTAGCAAACGTAACACTCTTCCTAGGATCAGAATAGGCCACACTTGTAGAAGCACCATCATTGTGAGAACCATGCTCCCACAAACCATCAGTAGTGCTATGCAAAGGATCTACATTAACACCACTTAACCCCACGGATTCCACACCCCCAAAAGAAGTATGAGCATCCACACGTTCCATCTGCTCAAGTTGAGTAAGTACATCCTCAACAGGAGCAGCCCCAAAATCACTCTTCAAAGCATCATAAGATGTACCATTCGAATTAGAATCACCATTAGTAGGCTTAAAATCAGCCCTCACATCAGGTTGTGTACCACGATTCTTCTTCTTAGTAGCCGATTTAGAAACAGGTTGGTTCGAAAGTTTTGACTTAGTTGAAACCCCCCAAGCCACTTTCTTACCCTTATCACAAGTATTACCAGCCTTAGTAGAGTGAACCTTACGCTTAACATCAAAATCTTGTTGAGTCGAATCCTTAGTAACCCGCTTACGTCTAAAAGGACACGCATCATCATCATGATTGAAACAAACACACTTACAACACCAAGAAGGCCACCATTCGTACTCAACATCAAGAACTTCCATGTAATGATCCTTACCCTGAGGCAAAGGAATCGCAACCTCAATTGATTCCAAAACATCCAAATCAGCCGATAATTCAATAAGTACCCGTGCATATGAATAACGTCCCCAAGGATTCTTACACATATCATTAGTACCCGCATCAAACCGTATTATCCGCCCCAACTGTTTTGCAATCAAACTAATACCGGCTTTAGAGTATACAACGGATGGTATATTATGGATACGTACCCACACCGGTACCTTAGTAATCTTCTCCTTCTCAAGCCTCATATTAGGCACCCAAATATGTAAGAATAAAGGCATTGATCTAATAAACCAAGGACCCCCATTAAGAACTTTATTCATACCTTCATGTGAAGAGAACTTGAAAATGAAGAAACCATTCCGCAATATAACATGTTCAAAGCCGAACCTTGCCCAAGCATGCTTGACATAGTCTTCCACAATGGGAAATGCAATTCTAGAACCAATGAAATAACCGTATAATGAATTAGTAAGTTTAGAGCACATATCATCAACTACGGCCATTGGAATAACCACTCTTGAACCCGACCTAGTAGCCTCATCAACTCCACCAGAATGTGAATCACTAGATCCATTAGGCTCACAAGAACCTCCAATATTACACTCATCAGCTAGCCTTTCACCATTATCCTTAGGCGTACCAACCATTGCAGCCCCCAACGAATCAGAAGCTACCACATTACTAGACTTAGGAACATCAGATTTAGAACTAGCCAAACGTACCTCTTGTTGTAAAGCAAACTTCGGATCAGAAATAACGGGACCACGATCACGAGGAAGAACAAAACTCCCCGTTTTTCCTTCCAAACCTGCACTTTTCAATATATTCTTCAATGGCATACTAGCATTATTAAGAATCTTGCCATCAATATTACCAATCCTAGTAGCCAACCCCTTAGCCTTAGAAGACTTTTTAACATTCATAGAACCAGATTCCATCTCTCTAAAACCCACGTAATAAGATAACAACCAGCAGCAAACCCTAGCGCACCAACAAAATCCAAAACCCTAGAACGGGTACTTGCAAGGAGATAATAAACCAAACCCAAAGAATTCAGTTATGGAATTACGAACTCACCAAACCCAAAGAATTCAGTAGCAAGGAGATAATAAATCGATTTTGAATACCCTAAAAACCGATTAGGATAAATAAGGTACCACAAAACCGACTTCAATAAAGAGCAGATCTGAATAATGGAAATCGACCAAACCAAAAGTAAAATAATCGATTATGAATACCCTAACTCCGATTAGGATATATAAGGTACCATAAACCGACTTCAATTAGGATTATGTTGGAGGAACGATTGAAAATCAAAAGTCGGCTACAAAGAAACCCTAAAAAACGATTTCACAAAACCACTACAAGAACTTGTTTAATTCCACGAATCTGATCAAGGAAGTGATTAATACGAAAGTAATCAATAACCCTAACAGATTTATGAAAGAAAAACAAGGATTTGAGTGGAATTTGATGAAACAACGAATTGAAAGTGTAGGGGTTTTTTGTCGCCACTTTAGAGAGAGAACTTTTTAACCTTGGTCGTAGTTCATGTGCATCGCTACTTCCACCCGCACTTAATCCTAAGTGTAGGGAAAACCTCCCCTATTTCCGTTAAATAAGAGTAGAGTCAGGCTCGTGACTCGAACAAAAACAAGCGCTTATTGGGAGGCTACCCAAGCTTTATTTGTTTGTTTGATTTTATTTATTTCCGTATGCATGTTTTATTTTTATTGTTTGTGGCTCATGTTTCATAATAAATTGTGAAAATGCTTTACCTTGTTGTTTGTCTTAACTTCGAAAAAAGGTATTTCGCAAAAGATAAGTGTAAGAGAAATCTAAACTTGTTTATAAGAACGAGCTTGAACATGAATCCCAACGATATTAAACGAACATGCATATTAGTATTTGTTTGAGTCAAATGCTTGTATCGAGTCATAATGATGTTTTGCAGGAAGTCCAAGAATTAAGGCATGAGTTTTTCCAGAAATTTTCCGGAAACTTAACATAAGATTTCTGTCAGAACACTCTGACGGCGTCAGGATCATAACCTGACGGCGTCAGGTGTAAAAATCTGAATTTTTTTTCAAGTTTTGTTTTTCAACCAAAGTCTTAAAGTTTTTGATAATTCTTTAGTTTTATAAACTCTATGAAATCTGCAAACATTCATTCCACAAGCACTATATTCTTATATATATATAGATTGCCGCCGATTTTACGCGAGGTTTTCCATGATTGTTTTCTCAAGTTTAACAGGTTATATTGGACAAGAAGATGATTTATATTTCTGGAGGGAAGCTTTCAACATTCATTTTCTTGGAGGATGATTTAACCATGTTATCCATTTATCCAGACCGAATGAATCAGGGGAGTATTTGTTTCATTCTTTTACCTTCATTACTTTTACATCTTTTTTATTGAACATTGGGGACAATGTTCAGCCTAAGTGCCTTGGAGGGTAAATGATGATACCTTAGAGAATACAATTTCACTTGAATTTGTTTATTCAATAGTAGGTGTGTAATAAAACTAAGAGAAATACTTGTTAGGGCAATTTTAGCACCAAATTAAAAATTTTTTTACAACATTTAGGAGTGAAGCTTTAGTCTTAATGAGCGTCTCATGGATAGGAGTTGTATGACTAGCACAAAAACCGTACCACTCAAAAAAAATTTCCACCTAAATATGTGAGGTTCGCCTTTAGATTTGTTAGGAAAAGCATTCATTATTAGTGCTTATGAGTGTACCGGTAGTACTTAGATTCTAGAACTTGCGTTAGTGATGCATCCCGAGACCGCTAGTGAGACTACATTCATGTAGTAGGATTTACTACATGATAAGAGGCATTAGGATCACCCTTGTGTTTAAACCCATATCATAATTACTTGACCAATAAAGGCATTAGGATCACCCTTGGAATATGAATGGAAACCTCCATGGTGCGATGTTTGTTTGATCTTAGGCCACTCTGTTGATACTTGTCCTAAGAAAGTTGTTCCAACTCCGGTTGTGGAAAAATCAAATGATGGATTTCAACAAGTGGTTAATAAAAAGGGTAAAAACAAGCAGGGTGCTAATAATAAAGCTAGTAATGTTGTTCATGGTGTCCCGGTTGGTAAGAATATGCAATATAGACCTAAAGCTACTACCACACCATCTAATAGTACATCTACCCAAGGTGAAGCTAGTACTAGTACTGGTCTTCCTAAACAGGTTGGTGCTTCTAAATCCACATCGTCTAATAGTTCACCTTCTCAAGGGGAAGCTAGTAATAGTGCTGGTCATCCAAAACAGGTTGGCTCTTCTAATGTAAGTAATAGTTCCAATTCTAATGTGAATAGCCAACCTTCTGCTATTATTACTATGAGTAATAGCTATCCTACACCAAAGGTAACTTCTCCTAACTTGGCTGCTAATGTGTCTACTTCTAATCCTTTTGAATCTTTGGCAGTTGATGATGATGGTGATGCAAATTTAGTGTTGAATGATGAAGGTGATGAGGTTTTGAAAACATTTGATGAATCTGGTAACTTGTTTGATAATCTGGGGGCAAGCACTCCTGCTTTGAATGTTCATGATGTTTAGTATTGCCTCAGGGAATATTAGGGGTTTAAACCACTCCCCTAAACAAAAAGAGGTTCGACAGGTTGTGAATGAAAATAATCTTAGTGTGTGTGCTGTGTTGGAATCTCATGTAGATGCTTCTGTGGTTTATGACACATATCGTAAGGTTTCTCGTAGATGGAAATGGACGTCTAATGGTAATCTATGTGATAAGGGATCCCGGATAATTCTTGGTTGGAATGATGACATTGTTGATGTTATGATTTTATCTCAAACTAACCAAATTATGCATGTCCAGGTGAATATTCGGGTGGAAAACAAAACTCTTTTTTGTTCGTTTGTGTACGTAGATAACTATTATGTGAATCGCCGAGCACTTTGGAGTAATCTTGTGTGTCATGCTGGTTTTATGCGTACTAAGCATTGGGTTTTGTTGGGTGATTTTAATGTGGCTCTTAACTTGGAAGACCATTCATGTGGTGGTTACACACCTGATATTGCTATGCGTGAATTTAAAGATTGTGCTAAAAGTATTGAGGTTGCTGATGTTAATAGTAGAGGGCTACATTTTACATGGAATCAAAAACCAAAAGGCTTTAATGGAACGTTGAAGAAAATTGACAGGATTATGGGTAATCTACCGTTCTGTGATTCTTTTCCAGGTTCCTTTGCTATCTTCCAACCTTATCGTATATTGGATCATTCTCCATGTGTGCTCCGGTTAACTCAGGTGGCCAAGCTCAAACCAAAACCGTTTAAGTTCGCTAATTTTCTGGTGCATAAAGAGGGTTTTCTTAATATGGTTAATACGGGGTGGAATCTTAATGTGAATGGGTGTGGTATGTTTCGTGTTGTTAAACGTTTAAAGGGGCTTAAATCCCCTTTTCATAAGCTTTTGCACAGCCAAGGTAATCTTCAGAAGCAGGCTGATCAGATTTGTAAAGAATCTGACGAGGCACAAAGAGCTATTGATAGGGACCTGTTCAATTCAGACCTTCGTGAAGAACATGCTCATTCTCTTCTAGCTTTTAAGGAGGCTACACTAGATGAGGAGCGGTTTCTAAAGCAAAAATCTAAAGTTCAATGGCTTCATGCAGGTGACTCTAACACGGCTTATATTGTTAAAAGTAAATGTGCCCGTAATCGAATTAATTTGGTTCGAGATGCGGCTAATTTTGTGTATGAAGGTAATGTAGTTGCAAGAGCTTTTGTTTCTCATTATGAGCAGTTTCTTGGTATTGAAGGGGATTGTAGCCCTCTTGATGATCATGGTTTATTCTCTAATGTCCTTAATCCTCAAATGGCTGATTTTATGATAACAGATGTTTCGGATTCTGAAATTAAGGAGGCTTTGTTCTCAATGGGGGATGATAAAGCCCCCGGTCCAGATGGATACATTGTTGCTTTCTTTAAGAAAGCTTAGGACATTGTGGGTATTGATGTGATGTGTGCTATACGGGACTTTTTCACCAATGGTAACCTTCTGAAGGAAATCAATCACACTATTATATCATTGATCCCTAAAGTGTCTATCCCTTCTAAGATTACTGATTATAGGCCTATTTCTTGTTGCAACGTGTTGTATAAGTGCATTAGTAAAATTATTTCGAACCGTATTAAAGAGGGCCTTGGTCAATTGGTTAGCATTAACCAATCAGCGTTTGTTCCTGGGCGTCGTATTTCTAATAATATATTGCTTACACAAGAGCTTATGCGGAATTATAATATTGGGAGAGGCCCGCCTAGGTGTGCCTTTAAAGTGGATATTCAAAAGGCATATTATACGGTTGATTTGGCGTTTCTTAGGTCCATTCTTGTTGGTTTTGGTTTTCATCACAAAATGGTTGAATGGATTATGGTGTGTGTCTCATCTACATCGTATTCTATTTGTGTTAATGGGGATCTTCATGGCTGGTTGCAAGGTAAGCGAGGTCTTTCGCAGGGTGACTCGTTATCTCCTTACATCTTTACTTTGGTTATGGAGGTTTTAACTCTTATATTGCAGAAAAAGGTTTCTAACGGAGAGGAATTTCAGTTTCATCATTTATGCGAGCAACAGAGAATTATTAACCTTTGTTTTGCAGATGATCTTTTCTTGTTTTCTAGAGGCCATCCTGCTTCAGTTAATGTTATTATGCAATCTCTGGAGGAATTCAAGAATGTTTCAGGTCTTATTCCGAGTATCCCCAAGAGTACAGCTTTCTTCTGTAATGTGCCGAATGCTTTGTAAGCTATTATTCTTCAGTCTATGCCATTTGCAGAAGGTTCCCTCCCTGTTAGATATCTTGGAATCCCTCTTATCTCATCTTGATTACTTTATAGGGATTTTAAGGTTCTTGTGGAGAAATTAGAAGGGCGTGTGAATGATTGGCGTAATAAGTTTTTGTCTTTTGTGGGTAGGCTTCAATTGGTCAGATCTGTGTTGTCTTCAATGCATATATATTGGGCTTCTGTTTTCATCCTTCCTGCTCGTATTAATCATGATTTAGAGCAACTCATGAGGGGCTTCTTATGGTGTCAAGGAGAAATGAATAGGGGTAAGGCTAAGGTAGCTTGGGATTCAGTTTGTAAGCCTAAACAGGAAGGTGGTCTTGGTATTCGTAGATTGGCAGATTTTAATATTGCTCTTATGACTACGCATATTTGGAGTATTTTAACCCATAAAGAATCCTTATGGGTTCAATGGATTCATTCTTATAAACTTCGTGGTAGGAGCTTTTGGGATGTTCCATGCTTGGGTAATGTTAGCTGGGGATAGCGTAAGCTGCTTCAAATTAGACCCAAGGTTCGTCCTTTCATATGGCATCAGATCAATAATGCTAAAACTACTTCGGTATGGTTTGATATGTGGAGTCATCTTAGCCCTATTCGTTATATGCTCACAGCTAAAGATATTGTTCGGGCTGGTTTAAGGTTATCGGATTCGGTCTGTGATGTGATTGATAATGGTACTTGGAGATGGCATGCTGATTGGTTGTCTAGATATCCTGATTTAGTTAATCTCCCGGTTCCTAATTTATTTGATGATGGTTTAGTGTGGCGTGATTTGGATGGGAATCTTAGACCTTTTTCAGTTGCGTGTTCTTGGGAATCCCTTCGTTCTAGGGCTGATATCACACCCCACAATTTCAGGTCATTTTTCCAAATCTCAACATCTTACTATTCACCAATTACTATTCATCATTTTACTATTCATCATTTTTGAGGTCAATTTGATATTCCGAGAAACATTCAAAAATTTCACTATTCACATGACACTATTCATTTCCGAGAGAAAACCACTATTCATGTGCATTACTCATTTCATCGTAAATTTAGTTTACGGGTATTCAAATTCTCGTAACCGAATTGGTTCAGGAGCGAATTCATGCATTATCATTGGGACACTTCATACGGACTATAAATAGTATGCATATCATCATTATGGCACTTGCATACTATTCCACTCGTAGGATATTTAAATTAGTACTTTTGGTATAATTAACTTTTACGTATAATTATTTCTAAACAAACGTTAACACGCGATCAATAATGTGACTAACACGTCCGACACTCCCGACTATGATCCCAATATATTTTTATATTCATTTTAATAATATAAAAATTATAATATTAATTTACCCGGTGTTTTGGAAATTTATTTAATTATTATCGTAAGTTTACTAAAATTACGACGGTTTTCGTAGAAACTAAATAATAATTATCTGAACACTCAATATTTATACCCGACATATTTTTACAATTTTTACGACTTTATTATGTCCCGGTTAACTCCGTTAAAATTTATTTTTAATTAACTCGGTACCCGGTATTCCCTAAAACTATTAAAATATACATAATACTACCAAATACCTACTAACTCTTACACAAAATATCATTTTTCTTCTCTTTTTCCACTAGATGCCGCCCCCCCCCCCCATTCCCATTTCTTACAATTTCTTACATAGCTTGAAAAACTTACCTCAGCATTAATGTATACATTATTGACCTAATATATATAATATATATCACATATACTACACTTTTCAGTTCATTTTCAAGATCAAAAAGCAAGACACATATTTCTTTTTCTCTCTTGGTGGTGCTCGGCCTAAGCAAGAAGAACAAGCAAAACCATAATTTTTCAAGATCAAGTATAATATATAGTGTATTTTGTACTCCTTTTAGGGTTTTGAAATACAAACTCAAGGTTTACATAGGTTTTCATCCTCAAAATCTCATTAATCTTTCAAGTAAGTGTATGAAACTCATCTTTCTAATTTTACCAAGTTTTTACAAGATTCATATGATATATATACTAGATCTACATGCATATGTTATTTATACCACTTCATTTTAAACATATCTAACTTTTGAGCCCTAGAAATAGATTATAGTTAGATCCTTGTTAGATCCACTTGATTTATGATGTTTAGGAACTCATGACACCCTAAGAAGGTGTATGGTAAGATTAGACTAGTTTTGTGGTGATTGAAAGTGGTTTGGTTGAAGTTGGAACAAGATTAGAACCCTAGAAATGGTTTTTGAAACAATACATATACCTACTGTCCATATTTTTAAAACGTGGGAAACTCAGTAGGTGATGGGTAATTTTTGACCAAAGTTTTAGAAAATACTTTCAAAAACGAAGCCGTGGGCGAAAGAACGGACTAAAACGAGCTTATAACAAAGGAGTTATTATTTTTGCAAGTTTATTGACGAAAACTATTTTTCTAAAAATTACATGCTGTTGGACGATTTTCGACGGACAAATAGAGGCGTTAGACGTAACCTAGAGGAGCCGAGCTATCGAAAATATATTAATACATACTAAGACAAATCCGTGGGATAAGGACTTTCGAATTTCACGACTTAACCCTAAAATATTCTCTCTCTAGGGGCGATTTTTTGGCAGCCATAGCCGCCACCTCTACTTCTCTTCTCCGGTCAATTCAGCCTCTTAAATCGCCTCTCTGCCTTATGGTATGCAATCGATTTATTAGGCTGTGATTATTTAGAGGCGGCGTGCTGTTTTTATTGATTATCTATCCATAATCGCTCTATCCTTTAAACCTTAACCTATCCTTTTTGATTCCATTCGTTCATACCATTCTGTTAGGGTTTATTTTGGTCGACTTTGTATCCTGATCGCAATCCTATTCACATGTTTTTTAGGTCGGTTTAATTGCTCCTTATGTTAGGGTTTAATCAGATCGACTTTATATCTTTTGCGGTTATATAAAGCAGATCGCATACTACTCTTGGGTTAGGTCGGTCTTCTTTTCCCTTATTTAGGGTTTTGTTTGATTGGTTCTTTATTATCTTTTTGTGCGATCTGTTTTCGACCTGGTGGTATTTGGTGCTGCTGCTATAATCTTTGATGATTATCCGAACCCTTTTAGGGTTTTGGTATTATTTTGTTAGCAGGAATCGACCCTTTAACTTTATTAGGGTCGATTGGTTGATTGGTCATGTTCTTAACGCCTATAAAACCTGTTTTAGGTTTTTATTTGTTCTGATTGGAAGTAAACCCTTGTTAGGGTTTTGTGTTGCTGTTCATTACAAGGTACTGATGTGTGGTATTTTGATGGCTATTAGTGGTATATGGGTTTGAGAGAGATGGTAATTTATGCACATCGTTGGCTGTTTGATCATGCAACCCTTGTTTAGGGTTTGTTATTCAAAGAATTTTATCCGCTTGTGTGATGCCATTGATGGGTGTTGTTTTACATGGAAGTTAGGGTCCGTATGTACCCTATTATGTGTTTCTTAGTTCGTATATTACAAGGACCAGCTGCTGTTTGATCGATTCCTATCCTTGGTCTGCTATACGAGGAGATTTGGTTGTTTCTTTGGGTTGATTTACCCATGGATGTGTTTGTATCATTAGGGCTGACGTCATTGAATTTTTTTCATGATGACTTGGTGTTGGTACGATTATGTGGCTTGGTGGGTGTTTGATTGGAGCATCATTGGTATACAACAGGTTTGGCGAGGGTTCTTTATCCCGTTGTTGCTCATTCATGTCCTATTATTGTTGTTGCTCATGATGTCATGTCAAGTTCCATCATTGTTGTTGCATATGACTTGAGCTTTCGTTGTCTTCATGTGACTCATTCTTATTTGTTGGAAGATTGGTTCAAGTTCGGATATGCTGGAAGATGTTGATACCTTCGGATCTACATTCTTCTTGGTTGTCTTTGGGCAACTTCGATATGCTGGAGGTTGGGTCGCTTAGACCATGTTTATGCCTCACATTTATTTGCTACGGAAGTCACTCTTATTAGGTTATTAGATTATGCTTTGCATAATACTAATAGAAGACGCAATTTGTTGAAGCTGGAAGTTCGCATGTTTATGATCTAGATCGCTAGGATGACTAAGAAAACTTCAATTTTATTTGAGTTGTGATGTATTGTATTTTTATTGCTAGTCATCGTTAGTTGTATTTAGATCTGGTAGTTATAAGAATGGCATGTCATTCTTATATAGTGGTAGTGGTAGTGTCCTTAGGGACTTCGATGAGAGACTCACTCTCTTCCATTGTACTTAAACGTTTTTGATTAATGTATTTTACCGGGTGCAGGATTACTCCCCTTTACCCAAAAAAAAAAAAAAAAAAGACGAATCCGTGGATATAAAGAACGAGGAAAATGAACTTAAAACGACCAAGTTATACACGTTTTAAAATCGGTAAAACTATATATATATTTAGTCACTACTAGAAATAATATAACTACGTACTAAATACTATATTTTCTAGATTTATTGTTCAAGAATATTATTTTTAACTAACGAAGTACGTACGACCCAAGGTTTATTTATGCGATTACTAGACGTTATTTTAAGGTTTTCAAACGATGAATATAACACTAACATTTTATATACGATATATTACGACAAGTTTCTATACTTCTAATTGGACTTATTTTTCCTAAGTATGGAATTACCTACTTTGACGATAACAAGTATTTTCAAGTTACGAGTGGTATAGGTATCATGTGCATGAATATTCATTACAACATTTCATGATCTAAAGTAGATCATATTCATTCATTTAGGTTGCGGCTAGTGTTTGTGCCTTGTTGTCCCGATCATTTCATCTCATCGTACTATCACTTAAGGTGAGTTTTCATAGCCCCGTTTTCAATTACTTATTTGATTTCAAATCCCACGGGGGAGAATACATTGCATCAATTATTTTTGTACATGCCTAAGTATTAAATTCCATACATTGCCTAAGTTGCCTTCCTACCAAGTTAAGTCCCCTTTATTATCATGGACCGTTAATTATAATGCCAAGCGAGAGTGAGTGAATAGATCTATTGAGGGTGACGCCTCCATTCGTGTTTGGGTTGCTCCAACGGGTACGAATGCATTTCATGTCTAAATTATATGAGTGCCTAGTAAACACTCTTTTGGGGCCAATACAATATTATGTCTAGCTTCGGGGTCATGAGCTTAAGAGACAATGTAGCATTTTGACATTTTTGTCGGTTTACTTTATACTTGTGGCTTATGTACATACGATTTAACTTACAAACCTATGATTATTCACCAACATTATTGTTGACCGTTTTCGCAATGTATTTTCAGGTAACTAAGACATATTCCTCAAGACATGCATGGAGTCATTTCATTGAGTATCAAGGATGACGCGTCTCATTTTGGATTTTCATGCACTTATGAACTATCGTTTGATTGTACTAAACTTATTTCCTTAAACTTTCCAACTCTTTTGGGACCTATGTTTTATAACTCTGAATATTTTGAATGAATCAAACGATGTATTTTCAAAACGACACTTTAGGTCGTTCAATATAACTGTAACTGTGGTGCTATGACAGTCACCCCTAGGTATTCCATTCCGCTGCCATTCAGGTATTTTGGGGGTGTGACAGCTGATCAAGTTGTGTGGTTTCATATCCCATGGTTTCCTCATTGTATTCCTCGGCATGCTATACGTTTGTGGCTTGTTATTAATCAGAAATTGAAGACTCAAGATAGGTTACGGGATTCGGATGTTGGGCCTAATGTTGATCTCCATCTCCTTAGATGCACGCTTTGTGAGGCGGTTCCGGATTCTTACCTGCTTTGGATGCGATTCCACCTGCTTTGGAGGATGTTTTAACGCATCTTATTCCTTTATATAAGGGGCGTTCTGTCGGTAGCATATTATCTCGGCTACTTCTTGCGGCTACTACTTATTACATATGGATGGAACGTAATTCAAGACTTTTCAAGCAGAAGAAGTCTACTGTTGTTTAAGTTGTCCAAGTTATTGTCTCTACCGTTCGGTTGAAGTTGGTTACCTTCAAGTTCAAGAAGTTAACCCCTCGGTCTCGTCTATTGCTGGATAAATGGAAGATTCCAAGTGCTTGTTATATCCACGAGGGGAGTGCCGGGTAAGGGTTGTACTCTTTTTCCCTACTCCAAGGTTTTTCCCTTTTGGGTTTTTCTTGGAAAGGGTTTTTAAGGAGGCAAACTTCCTGGGTCGCCTTGCTCCCTTCGTGCTGCTAGGTGGTTGCGGGATGTTCGCTAGTTACAAGTTTTTACTTATTTATATACCTAGTTAGGTGATTTGTAATGTAGCTAGGTTCATTGTGTTTATGGCCTGTCATAAGCACTAGTTTATCAAGCTTTTTGCTTGATGTTAATGTGGTGCCTGTGCCACATTCCATTTGTACTTAACATTATTTTTAGTTATATATTTATCGGGGTTTTCCCCTTTACCAAAAATAAAGTCAATTAATTTTTCCCACAACTTTGCGATGTACTCATTTTTAGTACACGATACCCATAGTACAACCCTCTGAGCCTATCTTTTCGTTTCTAACTTTAAGCATTCTACTTAAAGGAAGAATTTGTTAACAAACCACCCCAAATGTGCAACCAAATCGCCTTAGCCTTCCTTGTATGCACTCATCTTTAGTGCATTATTGTTACATGTTTAAACCCTTAGTTAATTCTTTAATTGATTACATGGTTGCTAAGTCGAGTCATATCTTGTACATATTGTTTTGGGACGATTGAGACTCATGGGTAAAGTACTATTGTTATGAAGTAATGGGGAAAAACATCATATATTAGGGGTTAAGTACTATTGGGTAAAGTACTATTGTTATGCTAAGTCGAGTAATATCTTAAAAAGTATGTAAAAGTTCAAGTGTAAGGGGAATGCAAATCCCCTATGCTGTATTATTTTGGATGGTAGGGTAAGAGTGTATGCAAAAAAAAAAAAAAAAAAAAAAAAAAAAAAAAAAAAAAAAAAAAAAAAAAAATCGAAAAAATCATGGAAAAGAAAAAAATAAATAAAAAAGAAAAAGAGAAAAAATATACGGACTACCATCCCGTTTCCTTTAATATTTGTTTTATGTTTTTATTAGTTTATGATTAGCTTAAGTCGAGTCGAGTCTTGGCTTAGCAACGCCACATTGTGCATGTAATTAACCAAGATGATTAACTCGCCACCAGTAAATATTGCCTTTATCCAACAAAACCGTGTTTATCATATCCCTACACCTCATGTTATAACCCTTTAAAAGACCTCTTTGATAGTTTATCCGATGTGCTTACGCCAAGTGGTGGAGGTTTGATCCTTTCCCAAGCCTATGGTAATCTATTTTCTATGACAGGTAGTGAGAGATGTTTTCCATTTCCATATTGTGATATATACTTTATTATGCCCGAGAGATGTGAGTATCTAAACACTATTTGTGAGGTGCTAGTGTATAATTTCCGTGCTTGTTTTTGGTTGAAGTGGAACGATTATTTGTTCCAATTACTTTTATATTAGTGTTAAATGACCCCTAACTTGTATTTTGATACTAAATGGTAATTCTCTCTCTCCCTATGGTGAAATCCGGCCGCCGCCTTTACCACCCTTTTCTGGTCTAAATATCCTATGGAATCGCCTCTCTACCTATTTGGTATGCAATCGGTTCTGTATGCATTATTAGAGGCGGCGTGCTGTGATTGGTACTATTTTTTAATCAATTGTTGGGCGGTTAATTTATATTACTGGTTACAATTGTTTAATCGAGGATATTCTTTCAATTCACGTGGGGCGGTCCATGCATGTGATTCCTTGCATGGGATATTACCTCACGTTTCTATTATATGTCCAATTCTTTACATGCAATCGTGGGTCGGTGGCTGTGCTTTAATTGCGAAACACTAATTCGTTAGGGTTTCATCTTTCGACGGTGGTCTGATCGTTTATTTAATACATGTTCTGCTGCACCAGATTCAAGTGTAATGTAAGTGGGTTTCATGAGAGATGTAAGTCAAGTTTGTAGGGATCTTGTTCAAAAACCTACCTTTCACAGTCATGTATTACTTTGCACATCTATTGGGTTGTGATCGCTTTATGGGTATGGGGATTTTTATCCCTATATGCCTTGCTTATCTCATTCTGACCTGGGATACATATTGTTCTGCTTCTACAACTGGTTGAGTGAGTTTGGTTGTTGAGATTAGGGTTCGTACACCCTAGGTATCGTGCATATGGTTGTTAGGGTTCTTTAAACCCTAGTGGACTGGTTGTAAGTAATATGTTGGTTCTTTGTTCGTATATCATGAAGGCTTGATGGTGTTTATTCGATACTCTTGGTGTGATATATGACGGGATTGATGGTGTTTATTCGTGTATCTGGTTGTTATTGAAGGTGTAGTGTTTTTATACCTACTGTTGGTTTCAATTGGATACTGCTGATTTGGAGGTGTAGGGATTCGATCTCCCTACAGATGGTTCAATCTGTTTCTGCTGCTTATGTTTTGCGAAGGGATTGATGATTTTGATGGCAGTGTCTTCGTGTTGTTTACATATTTGTGCCTGCTCTCAAAGACCTATTTGCTCGTGCATGCATTATCAGAACCTTGCTGATCAGAACTAAGGTTTTTATGACTTGGTGGTATGTTGTTAATATGGTACGTCTGATGCTAGGTGGTAAGGCTATGGTACGAGCTATTTGGTATGTTTGCTGTTCGTGTTTCTAGTAGATTGAGTATATTCATCTAAGTTACTTGTAACTTGTTTATGGAATCTGCTGCTGCTCGAATAAGTGATGTAAGTTAAGTTAAAGGGTCTTATTCAAAACCTTTTATCATCGCTCATGGTTATGGCATTGATTTCCGCCGGTTATTATTTGGTCATGTGATCGATGGTGCTCTATTTGATGTAAGTTAGGGTCGTCTGCCCTATGTTCGTCTACGACTGATCAAGATACATTGTTTTTCATTCTTAGCTTGAGTTTCATTTGAAACTAGTAGTAGATGCGGTATTGGATCGAGTTGTAGTGTTGGTTTGGTCCTGATTGGATTTTTGAAGATTGGTGTAGTTGGTGGATCTATTGTGTGGATTGGCGCGTGTCTATTCTACCATGGTTTCGGCTGCATCGTTGAAGGTCATGAAATTCTATGACGACATGGGAAGATTCAAGTTTTTACTTGATGTTTTTTATTTGTAAATCTTTTAGTCGTTGTAGTTTTATGTTCATGTATTTGTTATAAGAATGGTTTGTCATTCTTATATTAGAGTATGTGGCGGTCAGTTGCACATGTTGTGCATGTTTGTTTTAAGAATGGTATGTCATTCTTAGATAGGAGTCTTGTAAGTGTCCTAAGGGACTGGGGGCGAGGGAAATCACCCTCGTCATTTTGTACTTCAACGTTTTTTGGATAATATATTTTGCCAGGGTGTTTTAACCCTTTTACCCAAAAAACTTGTATTTTGATTAGAATAAAAGCGCATTTGCTTGAGGACAAGCAAATCTTAAGTGTAAGGGTATTTGATGAAGCGAAAAGTGTACCGCTTTTGGGGGGTCATTATTTGATCAAATATTGCCCTAAATCGTTCCTTTTATCATTTTAGGTACTTTTGAGAGGAAATTTACAAAAGGAAGCATTTTTTTTAGAGCGAAAAAGTGAAGAAAACGACAAAGTCTCAAAATCATGCTGGAAATTGTACATGACGGCGTCATAGGATGCTAGTGACGGCATCAAGACTTGACAAAGAGGTGGATAAATCAAAACACGTGACGCGACAGAGAGTTTTCTAAAGAGTTCGTGACGGCGTCACCCTTTAGGGTCGCCAAGGCCGTCACATATAAAACAAAGAGAGATGGACCAGAGTACACAAAGAGTGACGGCATCAGACCTAACTCTTGACGCCGTCAAGATGTGAAATCTATATATAGTTTTCTAGTTTTCATTCATTGTATGCAACTTTGAAGGGAGTAAACCCTAGACGAATGTTACTGATATTTTGAGGGTTTCAAACCCTTGTTTCATCCATTCTTAATTGAAGATAAGTATTTTATCAAATCATTCAATATGTTTATGTGTTGTTTGAATATATCTTATGCTTGTCTTCTCTTTAACATGCTAGGTTAGGTTTTCTTTTAGTTTGCTTAGATGTAATGAAACTTAAATATTGATTATGGGTTGGTTGTTTGTTTATAATTGTTGTGGATGAATGAATTCGATCTTAGGCTTAAGAAAACTGGCAGACTTCCAATTGGTAACTTGCTTGAACATCTTAAGAAACATGATCGGAGGTGTACTACAATATATTGGTTGTATTTAATGCGTAGGTAACTACTAATGAAGCCATGCTAGGAGCTAGTAGTCGGCTCGACATAGGAAGAGGTAGAAGCTTATAGAGTTAGGGAAGATCGTACACGGGCCTATGAATGGTATTAAGGTATATAACCCGTCATTCATGCAATTGTAACAAACTAATCAACCGGTAAAAGATACCTAGGGAGTAGTGAAATCTAAATAAACACATTTTCTCTCATTATTGTTTTCGCCATAATTTAGTTTAATTTTAGTTTATTTTATTTTGATTGCATCTTTAGTTATTTCAGTTAGTTGACTAGCAACTAATTCCGCCCACTCCTTCCAAAACCGAGATTTTACTTGCTTTCATTTAAAATATTAAAATATATAAAGAATCATCCCTCACCTCTAGACCTAATTTAATTGAGTTTTAACCCTAGCGAACACTATTCTTTGAGTTGAATGATCAATCCCCCGGTACTTGTCACTATACTATACTACAACGGTTAGGTACATTGCCTGGTGGGGATTGCAAGCTTCTCAAGATCCCTTGAGAGGTAAAACCTTTTGCGAGGGTGCAATTCCACGCATCAACATTTTACCCTGCTAGGGTAACACAACTCTCTAAGTCTGGCACGACTTAACCACAACACCTAAAGACAAGACAATATTACGTGTAATATTGTTCTTGAACTTAAAGTTCAAATTGGGTGTCCAACTAACTCAAGTGTGGTGTTCCAGCTGACTCACAGCTCACTCAAGTGAGGTGTTACAGCTGACTCATAGTTGACTCAAGTGAGGTGTTCCATCTGACTTACAGCTGACTCAAATAAGGTGTTCCAGCTGGCCAATAGATTTATGTACTGTATTCGCATTCACTCGCAAGTGAATAATAGTGTGTAATATGAGGGGCTTCATATAAGGGCAACAGGGTGTCTTATGATAACATTCAGGTAGCATACAATAGTGGAAAATACTTGTGTTCAAAGAGTAGCATGTATCACAGCCACATAGTTGAAAAACATGTAAAAAGTGTGGGACTATAGACTCACCTCGATTGAGTGTGCAGGTAGGCAAATAAATGAGTCAAGTGCAACTGGTAAATGGCTCCAAAACGCAACCCGTATAGTATGAGAAACCTCAGTTTCTTGTGATAGAGTTGGTTCGTTCATGTGTGTAATGCTCTTACCGAGGAAGCTTTGTCCTGGTGGAACTCGTATGCCTAACCAATTGAAATAAAGGAGGCATACAAGTTAACCTGGACTGAATTTAAGAAACTCGTAATTAGGAAATACTGCCCTCGAATGGAAGTTAAGAAAAATAGAAGATGAATTTTACAACTTGACTGTGAAGGGGAACGATGTTAAAACTTATATTAGGAGAGTTCAAGAGTTTGCAACGTTGTGTCCTATAATGGTGCCGACTGTTGAAAAAACAATAGAAGTTTTCATCGAAGGTTTGCCCCGGAGTATCGAAGGTAATGTTACTGCCTCTAAACCACAAGATTTAGAGAAAACCATTAACATTACTTTGAGGTTAATTGATCAAGTAACAAAGAACAACACTGTGCCAGCGCCCAACGATGATAAACGAAAGCTCCACGATAGGAGAACTTTCGACAATACCAACCCCTATCCTCAACCAAACCCAAGGCAAGAAGCTGCTAGAGCTTATGCCGCCACTCCAAATGAGGGACCATCCAAAAAACAGTAGTACTCGTGCCCGGATAATCAACATTTGGTCAATGAACGGGAGAGGAAAGTGATCCTTTCTGGTGGCATCGTTGAGCTTTCTATAATCGATGCATACCCGCCAACCAGTAACCGTTCTCTGGGGTACCATCTCACCGTTGTTATTTTTCACCACAATCATTTCTCCTTTCTTTGGTACAACCTGTATAGGGCTAACCCACGGGCTACCCGAAATCAGGTAAATCAACCATGCATCCAAAAGTTTGATAACTTCTTTTTTCACCACCTCCTTAATGTTGGGATTCACCCGCCTCTGGGGTTGTACAGCTGGTTTATAGCCTTCTTCCATAAGAATCTTATGCATGCGAAAGGTTGAGTCAATCCCCTTAATGTCGGCTACACTCCATGCAAGGACTCCCTTATATTTCTTTAGGACTCCTAAGAGCCTATCCTTTTGCTAATGTTCAAGGGAAGAGTTTATGATTACTGGCAGTTGATCCTCTCCTTGGAGGAAGGCATACCCCAGGTGGTTTGGGAGTTCTTTAAGTTCTAGCCTAGGTGGTTCGATAATGGAGGGATTTAGCTTGTTTTCGGGTTTATGGAGTTTGAGCTGTTCAGTGGTCTCTTGTCTGGGATAGAAGGAGACTACGCTAGTGCCCTCCGTCTTCTCCTCCTCCATTATGGGGAGGAAACTCTCATCCCGTAACCAGCCTTCTTCGATTTGTTCATCAACACAGTTTTCAACGACATCAGTTAGTTCATCGACCTCTCCGATGAAATAGAGCCGGTTAGCTGCTTTGAGAGATAGATTCATAGTGTCTTCAATATCAAAGGTCAAGCTATCGGTTCCTACTCGTAAGGTTAACTTGCCGTCGTGAACACCAATGACTGCACGAGCGGTAGCAAGAAAGGGTCTCCCTAAGATGATGGGCACCAGGTCATCCTCCTCCATTTCCAAGATCACGAAGTCAACCGGAAATTTGAACTTCTCTACTTTGACTAGCACATTCTCGCATATCCCCAAGGGATATTTGACCGATCTATCGGCTAGCTGGATGTTCATACGGGTAGGTTTTAGTCTGGAATATCCTAGTTTGAGGAACATGGAGTGGGGCATGAGGTTGATGCTTGCCCCTAAATCGGCAAGAGCATTCTTGATCGATAGAGATCCTATGGAACAGGGCAAGGTGAAGCTGCCTGGATCGTCTACCTTTTTTGGTAGCCCTCGTTGGGTCACCACCAAGCATTCTTCTCCCAGAGTCACAAGTCCCTCGAGTTTCTTTCGGTTGGCAATCAATCTTTTGAAGTATGAGCTATACTTGGTCATGTGATAGCAAGCATCAAGGAGAGGTATGGTGACCACTGAATCTTTTAGATATGACAAGCATCTCTTATTATCGTTTTCAATCTTCTGGTTTTTTAGGCAGGATGGAAATGGGATTCTCACAGGTTGGTTAGGTGGAGTTGGTGGAGATGGTGTTACCAGAGGAGGTTGTTCAGGAGCCTCGTTGCTCACATTCCCTTCCTCCTCGCGGGGATCGTTTGGCTCAACGGTGATAGGATGTTGACTCGGATAAGGAGGGTCCTTGGTCGTTGTCCTAGCTCGAGTAGTAACCGCGAGCAGGGGATCTTTTTGGCTTACTGGGGGCCTGTCATGGCTATCAAGGGTGGCATTAAGTTTGTTGAACCATTTTTCCATGTCATTCTGTTGCTCAGCGATGAGCTCGTCAAGCCCTTTCAATTTTAAGCCTTTTTCCTGAGTAAAGTGCCCAAGGTCATCCTCAAAAGTGCTCCTAATTTTGTATTCAGGGCCTTCCTCTCCTTCTTTTCTTTTCACCGGATTCCCCCAAAGGGTATAATTATCATTTTGGTAAAAAGGCAAAAGGGAGGGGTCAGCGTAGATGTCATGCCCCGATAAACACGCATATTTGGTCAATGTTTCTCCTTCGCATTCCTATACCTCGTGCGGGCCCCCACAGTAATCGCATATTAAGTAAGTATTTTTCTTAGCTGATCTGAGGGTGTTTGTGTGATTTCGGATGTGCTCATAGTCGAATCAGGTTCATCCCAAGTATCGTCTTGGTCTTGAGCATATTCCTCAATCCTATTCCACCCTTCCTCGGTGCTCAGATTAGCTATTTTCCCTTTTCTTGAATTATTGATTCCGTTCTGGTCATTTGGGGAGACATTGTCGTAGAAGATTTGGACAGAAGCCAAAGTTCGATGCCATGATGGGGAACTTGTCTTATTAAATCCTTGAATCTAATCCATGATTTATGGATGGGTTCGTCCTTTCCCATTCGGAAACGGTGGATCCTATCCCTAAATACTGAGGTTTTCCCTGCTGGGAAGAACTTCTCATAAAACTTGGATATAAGTTGCTCCTATTTAGATAGACTCGGAGGGAAGTCTATCATACCACTCTTCGGCTTTTTCATAAAGAGTGAAAGGGAAGCATCGTTATCGGGACGTGTTTCTAGTGGCCCCATCCGTATGGAGGGTGTCCACTATCTTCAAGAGATCCCTGATATGTTGAATTGGGTCATCAGTATGTAGTCCACGAAACTTGCTTACACTTTAGACAAGCCAAACATCGCTTGCACGCAAGACCTCATCGGTGTGTTCGTTTGGGAAAACAATGGCATTTGAGAAGCCACGAGGATTCGGGGAGGAGTAGTCCTTAAGGCGCTTGGGAGGGGGGGGGAATTTCGGGGGTGCTCATATCGTTGTTGGATTGGGGGCTAGAGGGTGTGAGGTGATTATCTGAATCTTCTTCAGAGAGGGCCTCATCAAAGTTGATGGCTATGCTAGATGGTTCGGGTGTTCAGAGAGATTGCTTTAGCTTATGCATTTCCCTTTCAGGTTCTGCATAAGGCAAAACGAGATTTCTAACAGAACTACAACTCCTAGTGATTCTAAGGTTAGAGAGATCTTCATTTGCCATGATGGCGGATGGTGATGGTTACGTACAAAGGAACGAAGAAATAAGATAGAGTAAAGAAAACCTAAAAATAAAAATAAAATCTTACTAGAAAGGAATCTAGCAAGTAGACCTAATAAAAAGAAATCCTAACCTAGACAATAACTATTCCCCGGCAGCGGCGCCAAAAACTTAATACGTGAAATTGCACCCTCGCAACAGGTTTTACCTCTCAAGGGATCTCAAGAAGCTTACAACCCCCACCAGGCAGTGCACCTGATCGTTGTAGTATAGTATAGTGACAAGTACCGGGGGATTGATCGTTCAACTCAGGAATAGTGTCGCTAGGATTAGAAAGCCTCCTAAACTAGGTCTAGAGATGAGGGATGATTCTTTTTGTATTTTTATATTTTTATGAAAGCAATTAAAATCTCGGGTTTTGAAGGAGTGGGCGGAATTAGTTGCTAGCTAACTAACCCAATTTACTACTAATGCAATAAAAGTAAAATAACAGAAATGAAAATTAAACTAATTATACTAATGTGGTGGAAACAATAATGACGAAAGTTGTGTTTACTTAGATTTCATTACTCCCTAGATATATTTTACAGGTTGATTAGCTTGTTACAATTGCATGGATGACGGGTCATATTCCTTAATAATAGTCGTAGGGCCGTGTACAATATTCCCTAACTCTATAAGATCTCCAATGTCGAGCCATTAGAAGCTCCTTACATGGGATCATTAGAATTCTCTTATGCATTAAATAAAACCAAAAATCATAGTACACCTCCGATCATGTTTCTGAAGACGTTCAAGCAAGTTACCAATGGAAGTCTGCCAGTTTTCTTAAGCCTAACATCGAATACAATCATCCGTAACAATTATAAACAAACAATCAACACATAATTAACATCTAGGTTTCACTACATCTAAGCAAACACAATGAAAATCTAGCCTAGCATATTAAAGAGAAGAAAAGCGTAAGATATAATCACACAACACATAGACATATTGAATGATTTGAATGAATACTTATCTTTAATATGTCTATGTAGTAGTTTGGAGAGCCGTTTGTTTACGGCTTATTGGGTAAGTTCAGGTTCTATGTGGATGTTGATGTGTCTTATCAAGATGGTGTTTTCAGTTCGCATGGAAGATTGATTGAAGTTCTATGATGACTATAATTTTGGTGCTTTATTTTTAATTTTTAGTCGTTGTTAGATGTACTAGGATATGTAAGTTATAAGAATGGCCTGTCATTCTTATATAGTGGTTATGTAAGTGTCCTAAAGGACTTAGATGAGGGATTCACCCTCATCCGTTGTACTTCAATGTTTTTGGTTAATATATTTTACCAGGGTGCAGGATTACTCCCCTTTACCCAAAAAAAAACTTATCGGTGCGTTGCTTTGCCCCCTGACAGTCTTCAACTTGTTGAGCAAGATTTGTGACCATGGTGGTTAAGTTTTGCACTTGTTATTGTTGATCTACAGGATTAACAGGTTCATTGAGTGATTTTGGTTTTGATGTTGTCACGGATGGTGGTGGAGATGAGTGATGTGGTGATGATTCTGAAGAAGATTCGTTGTCAGACCTAAAAGGAGAAGTCGCTAGAGGAGTGGGATCCTTTGGAGGTTTTTCCTTAGGAAGTGGAGGACTCCTTGGAGGTGTTTTCTTGGTAGATGATGAGAGTTGTAGAAGGGAGTGTGAAGGCGATTGAAGAAATATGTCTGTGTCAAATAGTTGTTCTTGTTCCGTGACTTCTTCATTAGGTTGCTCTTGTGGATTTTCAATTGTTTGTTTTTCATTTGTTTGTTCTTCCAGAAGCAATGTTTCCTTGTCTTCACGTTCTTTCCTTCTAAGTTCCTCTTCTTATTCCTCCTATGCGAGATATTCAGGATGATGAATGGATCAAATTCCTGATGAGTAGTATCATTGTCTTTCTCTTGATCTTCAACATTCTCCTTAGTGGTTGTAGCTTCCATCATAATAATGTTCCCTTCTACATCTTTATCTTCTCCTCTGTTACCGGTTTGATTAACCGGATCCGAAGTTGAAGATACAAAAGAGGTAGCAGCTATATTGGATTCTATAATGGGATCTGGTTGTGTGCCACTAAAACCGCCTTCATGCTCGGGTTGATTGACTGGTTTTGGAGAAGGTTGAGGATTGAGTGATGCTTCTCGCTGCTCTTTGCGGTATTTCTTCTCTTCGGCCCGTGTGTCGATAATGATACTTTTGGGTTTTCTCTTGTCTACCAACTGTTCAACAATAGGGTCATCTTCTTCAACATCATTTACACCTGCACTTGGTTCGGTGATTATAATTCCTTGTCTTTTCCTATCATCCTTTTGAAAAGAATCCATGCTTAGTTTCTTTGCCAATTCAACTTCAGGAGATTCCTCTTCTTCTACTCTCTCACTTCGTTCATAATCGTCGTCATTAGTTTTTGTTTCAAACTCTGACTCACTTTCTTTTGGTGGTGGTGTCGGTTCATCATGGAGAGTGGTTTTCAAAGTGATCTTCTTCTTAGGTTTAGGTGCAGGCTTTGGTTTGGGTGTAGGCTTTGATTGTCGTGAACTTGTAGTGCTACTTGTGTTGCCAGATTTCCCACCTCATTTACTA
Organism: Artemisia argyi; assembly: GCA_030686995.1. Lineage (NCBI taxonomy): Eukaryota > Viridiplantae > Streptophyta > Magnoliopsida > Asterales > Asteraceae > Artemisia > Artemisia argyi. Next base: position 84,302,613 of record CM060678.1, on the reverse strand, counting down.
CGAGTCTGCATCTTTGCCTGTGGTTCATCAGTGTCTTTGATGAATCCCACTTTTCCTCCTCGATATGCTTCATCATAAAATTCATACTTCTTAGTATTCTTGATCTTATCATCGAGGAAGTAGACTGGGATCCTTTTTCCTTGTTGCTTAGTGGTGAACTTGGTTGTTTTGACAAAAGCAATCTTGTAATCTTTGTTGTAGCTGTCTTTTGGTTCATCTTGGTCATGAATTCTTTTGTTGTAATCTGGTTGATCTTTACAAAAGTGCTCAATGATTAACTTCGTGAATCTAACAAACGGGATCACTGTCCTTTCTCGATCAGATTGGATGTGGTAGACCATGTCATTCATTATTGATTTTGAAAAGTCAATGGGTAGCATGCTGACCATTCCCCAAAACACTTGTAGATGCTCAAGTCTTGGATGTTCATGACCACTTCTTCTCCCAGATATCGAGCGAACGATTATCATGTAGAGAGTTCTCCATGGTTGAGGCAGGTACTTCACATTAAATCTTGAAAGCATGATTAGTGGTCAGTCATCTTGAACATCATACCCTAGATCCATGAGGTAATCCAGGATCTCTAATTCATAAAACATTGGAACATATTCAGTCTTAGGTCTGGGGAGAAGAAGAAATGTACGTAGGACTTCCAGATCCACATTGTAGACTTGTCGATCCAAAGTGATAGTAAATGATTCATCATCCAAGTTTACTTTTGTAGTGTGCAAGAACTGATGAAGGTAGAAGATTGGAACTGATGTGGATTTGGTGAGCATGTGTCACACCCCCAAAATCGGGTCCAACGGAAGCTTACATATAGTTGGGGTGTAAATCAATTAGTATCGCAACACAAGTACAAAAATGGTTTTCACTTCAATCATTTAGAATAAAATCGTTTAACCAAAAGTATTGAATTTACATCGTTAAAAGTAGTGCGGAATTAGGCCCTTAAAAATATAGTTTAAAACGGTCCCCATATGAATATCAGAGTCTTCTATGACCATGCCATACCCTGCCAAAACCTCCAGTAGCGTACCGTTGCTTAATACCTAAAAATACATGCTAAAGTGTCAACACGAGGTTGGTGAGTTCACAGAGTTTAGTGAAAAATGAAATGCATTTGAATGAAGATTTCCCAGCAAAGGCATTGTAAATCCACTCAGTTGCAAGTCCCGCCCATACAAGACTTACAACCTGTATGTTCACAACCCACTGCCAAATATGATTCGATTTATGAAAACAAAAGTAATATGTGGACCAAGATTTAAAATAAATTTAGTTCGACAAATACATTTGGTTACAAGACCAATTCATTCAGTTATGTTACCCTTATATTTGGATATGTTCCCGTACATTCGGTGATGTGACCCGTTCATTCTGTCATGTATGTACATAGTGATGGAGCCGGTTCATTCGGTTAAGTGTGCATAATAATGGAAAAGGCTTGGGTCCAAAGGTAAAAAGGATTAAGCGTGATGCAAATGAATATACACTACATTCAATTAAGTAACGAATTCATAACTGGAGCAAATAAATGTTTGACTAAACATGTAGCATAATCAACTAAATCAAGTATACATTTAGATGAAAACGAGCATGTATTCTCCTCTAAAAAGTTTACCAAAACAATTGAAAGAGTAGGGGCTATGACTCACCTGGTGCGATAGCTACGATGACAAAAGTGGATACACTGAAATGAGGAACGATCTCTAACGACAACCTAATATTAATGATATGATCTAATGTAAGAAATGAAATGATGCTACACATGCAAATACGTATGTTATCGATACCACTCGTGAAATTTGAAAATAACGTTTATCGTCAAAAAATATATTTTTGATATCTCGTTGAGTTAATAAACACTTTTCATGTAAATATGTTGAAACGATACTTCACGATCCTCGTTTGGTGTTTTATCCGTAAATATAATGTTTTCGTTGTAAAACGACACTTTTTATACCTTGAAAATATGACCAAAATAGCCTCGCAAAACTAGTCGCGAAATATTGTATGTTAAGTGTTAGTGATGAAACTCGATGTTTTTGAAAACCTTGTAACCATATCTAAATGTCGTGTCATTTAACTTTTGGTCATACGTGTCTTGATTAGATAGAAAATCGGCTATCATTGTTGTTACTTGAAAATATTGTTTTTAATACTTAGAATATATTTCATATAGATGCTGTCAAAAATATATATAGTTTGTCTGGTATATAGATGAGGTCGTAGTTTATTCGTTAAGAGTCCAATGAACAAACGGCCAATTTGTTTGAAAATCAGGCCGGAAATACTTGATTTTACTTAACTACCACTCGAACTCAAACTGATCCGATCATAAAGAAAAACAGCCGTGAATATAGTACTTCGCAAAGACAGTTTTGCGGCAAAAATAATAATAGTGTTGCAGAAGGAAAATATATATATTCGTCTGAGTTCAAATGCTTGTATCTTCTTCGTTATAAGCTCGTTTTCTACGTTCTTTATATCCACGGTTTCGTATTAATATAAACTAATATATTTTCAATAGGTCGGCTCCTATAGATTACGTCTAACACCTCGTTTTGTCCGTTGAAATTCGTGCATCAGCACGTATTATTTTCAGAAAATAGTTTCGTCGTTAAACTTTGAAAAATCATATCTCCTTCGTTATAAACTCGTTTTTATCCGTTCTTTCGCCCATAGCTTCGTTTTTTAAAGTATTTTCTGAATATTTGGTCAAAAATTACCCATTAACCCCTGATCTTTCAAGATTTTACAAAATGAACAGAACCTTATATATAGTTTGAAAAATCAATTTTTCTAGTTCAAGGCTTGTTCAAAACTTAATCAAACTACTTCAAATCAACTCCACAAGTACCCAATCCTACCATAAACCTTCTTAGGGTGCTGGAATTGTAAAGTTTCTTAAAATCTATAATTTATAAACTCTAGGAATCTACAAATATTCATTCCACAAGCATTATATCTTTACTTGCTTTCTAGGATTTACTATTATATAGATTTTACCACCGATTTTATGCGAGGTTTCGTGTTGCTTTTCTTAGTTGTTTAAGAGGTCATATTGTACAAGAAGATGATTACATTTCAGGAGTGAAGATTTGCTTGCTCATTTTCTTGGAGGAGGATTTAACCTTGTTACCACATCATCCACACCGAGTTAATCAGCGGAGTATTTGTTTCAATCATTTTTGTTTATCTTTACTTTGTTAGTTTTTAAGAACATTGGGGACAATGTTCAACTTAAGTATTAGGGGGGGGGGGGTAAATGAGGATACCTTAGAAACTACAATTGCACTTGATTTTTGTTTTGTTTAATAGTAGATGTGTAATAAAACTAATAGAAATACTTGTTAGGGAAATTTTAGCACCAAATTTAAATTTTTTGCAACATTTAGGACTGGAACATTAGTCTAAATAAGCGTCTCATGGATAGGAGTTATATGACTAGCACAAAAACCGTACCACTCAAAAAATTTCCACCCAAAAAATGTGAGGTTCGCTTTTAGATTTGTTAGTAAAAGCATTCATTGTTATTGCTTATGAGTGTACCAGTAGTATTTAGATTCTAGAACTTGCGTTAGCGATGCATCCCGAGACCGCTAGTGAGACTACATTCGTGTAGTTAGGATTTAGTACATGATAAAAGGCATTAGGATAACCCATGTTTTAAGCCTGTAATATAATTACATTGACTTCATTGGTCAAGTAATTCTCCCACACCTTTGCAACGTACACATTTTTAGTACACGATACCCCTAGTACACCCCTCAGAGCCTATCCTTTTTTGTTTCTAACTTTAAGCATTTTACTTAAAGGAAGAATTTGTTTACAATCCACCCCCAAATGTATACCCAAATCGCCTTAGCCTACCTTGTATGCACTCATCTTTAGTGCATTATTTTATTTGTTTAAACCCTTTGTTAATTGCCTAATTGGTTATATGGTTGCTAAGTCGAGTCGTATCTTGTACATATTGTTTTAGGACGACTGGGACTTATGGGTAAAGTACTAGTGTTATGGAGTAATGGGGAAGAACATCATTTATTACCCCCATATGTGCGTTAATGTTTTAAAGTACTCCAAATGTTTCGATTATCTTGATGCGAGTCTTTATTTTGATTTATGTAAAAGTTCAAGTGTAAGGGGAGAACGAGCCCCCTTGATGTATTATTTTGGGTGGTAGGGCAAGAATGTATGAAGAAAAAAAATTCAAAAACACAAGAAAGTTAAAAAAATAGAAACAGACAAGTAGAAAAAACATACGTACTACCATCCCGTTCCTCTTATTTTATTTTTATTTATGTTATTCCGTAGTTAGCTCATGTTGAGTTGAGTCTTAGCTTAGCAACGCCACATTGTACGGGTAATTAACTAAGACAATTGACTTGCCACCAGTTAAATATCCCTTATGCAACAAACCGTCTTTTCCATATCCCTACACCTAACATTATAACCCTTGAAAAGACCTCTTTGATAGTTATCCTAGGTGCTTACACCAAAGTGGTGGAGGTTTTTGATCCTTTCCCAAGCCTATGGTAATCTATTTGCTGTGACAGGTAGTGAGTGATATTTTTCCATTTCCATTTATGATATATATGCTTATAACACCAGAGGGATGAGAGTATCCAAACACTATAATTGAGGTGCTAGTGTATAATTTCCGTGCTTGTTTTGATTAGGGTGGATCGATCATTTTTTTTAATTACTTTTATATTAATGTTAAATGACCCCTAACTTGTATTTTAATTGGTATAAAAGCCCATTTGCTTGAGGACAAGTAAATCCCAAATGTAAGGGTATTTGATAAGGAAATATTTATTATGCTTTTAGGGGTTATTTAAGCCCTAAATCATGATATTATGGCCAAATATTACCTCAAATCGTTACTTATGTCATTTTAGGTACTTTGGACGACAATTCTAGAAAATGGAACATCTTGGAAGTTTTTGGAGTCAAAAGTGAAGAAAACGACAAAGTCAAGAAACCATGCTAAAAATAGTACCTGACGATGTTAGGAGTCACTAAGTGACGCCGTCACATGATGAATAAAGATAAGGATGATCATTTACACCTGAAGCACCAGAGAGGAATTTAGAGATTAACACGTGACAGCGCCACGTTATATCCCATGTAGACCGTCACGTATCATTACAAAGAGAGACAGCCAAGAGTCCATAACAAGTAATGGTGTCAAGGAAGATTTATTGCGTGTCACGAAACCCTAATGACTGCGACTTGACGGCGTCAGGATCTAAAATCTAACATCGTCACCCTTGTAAATCTATATATAGTTTTGGATTTTTCATTCATTAGTGGTGTAACTTTTGGGAGATAAACCCTAGATGAATTTTCCAGCAAACTTAGAGTTTTCAAACCCTCTTTTCTTTCATGTTCAATTGAAGATAAGTTTTCCTTTTAATGATTCAATATGTCTATGTGTTGTTTGATTGATTTTTTATCTTGTCTTACATTAACATGCTAGCTTAATTCTTATGTTTGCTTAAATCTAATGAAACCTGGTTGTTAATTATTGGTTGTTGATTTGTTGTTAGTTGGTTTTGGGTGATTGATTTCGCGTTAGGCTTAAGAAAACTGGCTATTCTCCTATATGGTAACAGGCTTGAATGTCTTAAGAAATGTAATCAGATGTGTACTATGATGTTATTGGTTGTATTTAATGCATAAGTAACTGTTTACGAGGCCTTGATAGGAAGAGATAAAATCTTATAGAGCGGGGAAGGGCTTGTATTAAGGAATACAACCCTTCATCCAAACAACTGTAACAAACCAATAAATCAGTAAGAGATAACTAGGGAGTAGTAAAATCTAAGTAAACACGCTTTTCCCATCATAAGAAGTTCACCAATTTACTTTTCTGGTATTTTATTTATTTTGTTTAAGTAGTTATTTTGGGTTAGCTGACTACAACCAATTCTGCCCACTCTTCCAACACCTGAGATTTTTATTTTGTTTCATAAAATATAAAAATATAAAAAGAATCATCCCTCACCTTTAGACCTTGTTTAACTAGCTTTCAATCCTAGCGACACTATTCCCCTAAAGAACGATCAATCCCCCGGTACTTGCCACTCACTATACTACATCGGCCAGGTACACTGCCTGGTGGGGATTGCAAGCTTCTCAAGATCCCGTGAGAAGTAAAACCTTTTGCAAGGTTGCAAAAACCACGCATCGCATCCCCAAAAGCTATGGTGTTTAGAGACAAATACAGCTAGTTGTTCAAATGATCCCCAAAAGCCGTGATGTTCAAATGATCCTAAGAATCGGGGAAATCCACAAGTTCGGTGATGGTACGCTACAGCTAGTTGAAGATGCTTTGGACTTTACTCCCCTTTACCCGAAAAAGATGCTTTGGACTACCAGACCAAAGAGTACAAGATCAGGCATGCAAAACCTGGGGAGTATACTATGTACTGGACTAAGCAGTATCTAGAAAGGAACGAGGAGTTCATTCGAGCCAAGGAGGGTCTTCCACAGTCTCGAATGTTATGTTGGTGGTCGACTTCGAGAAGGTGACTACAGACTGCTGCAGAGGACAGTATGAAGATGTCTTGTCTTTAATAATAATTATTTTTCTTTTGGTGGTTTATAATTATGTAAGTAATGTTGTGAATTGGGTATTATTCATGTAGTGACAAACATATGACTTGTGTGTTGTTTTCTTTTCCCTCTCAATTATTAAGGGGGAGCAGTGTAAGGTATGCTTCAGTGCCTCATTCCTACTAAAAGAAGCGAAAGCTTCTTAATTTTGAGTAGAATTAAGTCAAAATATTTTGTTTAAGTTTTTTTTTTTCAAATTCTACTCAAAAGATCAAGTACTACCTCTCACATCGTTTTGAAAAACATTTAACATTACCTTTCATGAGGGGGAGATTTGAGACTCTTTATACAAACAACAATTTTCTTGTGTGATTTACTTTTTCCCCCGATAATCTCACAATAAACATATTTTAATCACGATTTTTCTCAAAAATATCATTAATATGCTATTTTTGAGGGGGAGAAATTTAAAATGTGATCAAAATAACTCATGTCTTGGACTTCAATGTAAGCTCTCGCATATGTGCTAAACTCTTTGGGATATCAATGTACATATTGAGGGGGAGCAAATGGGTTATGGTGAAAAAAGGATATGGCATCTCATGCGAGCAACACTAAGACTTAACCAATGAATTGACGAAAATTGTCATGAACCGAAAGGACTTGTCTTAGTAGATTGTACCGTTCTGAGAAACCTTCTCTGGACTTGATCAGGCCGGGTAATAACTTTAAGCTAATATAACTAGTGATGTAAGCGTTTCTCGAATGCCTGCTTATGTTCACTGAAGGTAGATCAATTCAAAAGTGCAACTCTACCCGACATGTGCAAATTTTAAGTTAAAACGTATGAGCACATGTTAAGGAGGGGTATTTGAAAATTATAAAACTCTCAAAGTGTTAGCAAAATGTGTCTCTTAATCATAAACGCTTTGAGAGACTTTTCAATGATTTGGTTGACAGCAACATAGAATAGTCATGAAGTTATAAAGTGGCTAAGGTTAGGTAAAACCGTCCTATGATCCTTCAGAGCCGGAGGGATCTACCCAAGGATAATACCAAATAGTTAGTATTAGAAAGTCCTTAGGTATCATTATGAAAAAAGGAGTAACGTGAGAAAGGAGAAAGAAGGGGTTGAAGAATTAAAAAGAAATGAAATAGAAAGGGTGAAAAGAAATAGCCCTCCATTTATTCAACCTAAGGGCAGAAACCGAGTTCAATTCATATGCTACTGGTTGTTGCTAAGGTGACACTGGTATTCAAGATAAAGACGTCATGGACCAGCGATGCACTGCACTTAACCTTCTAAGCCACTCAAGTTCTCTCAAAAGAGCTTGCTTCATTCTCATTAGGAACCTTGCATAATCTATCGACCGCTCATTACGAGCCATGTTGATATTGAAACAGGAGACACCGCTTCAGTCTCCAACTACCAAAAATGCACTTATTGAGTCAAGAGCCGCGAGATTCATCAAAAGATCTCATAGGAACACATGTTACTTCTACACTGGTTGTTCAACATTAAGGACACAAGACGTGGGTTAAGAAAGAAGAGATTACTTCAGCCCCGGTGTGGGTTAAGATCCATAATGTTCCTCTAGTAGCTTATTCAGAAGTGGGTCTTAGTCTTATTTCTACACAAATTGGTCATCCCATTATGTTAGATGCCTATACGAGTACCATATGTCTTAAATCTGGGGGCCATAATTCTTATGCTCGGGTTCTTGTGGAAGTCTCTTCATTGACAGCCTTACTTGATTCAATTGTGGTCGCGATTCCATATCCCAATGGATCTGGTCATTCCTTGGAAACTCTTGATATTGACTATGAATGGAAGCCACCACGATGTGAACATTGTAAGATATTTGATCATGATGATAATGGTTATCCTAAAAGGGTTAAAACGGTTGAGAAACCAGTGGTTAATGATGACGGTTTTACTGTTGTGAATAAGGGGAAAGGTTAAAGGTAAACAAATGGGTAATAGACATGTGGATGGTGTACTGTTTCAAAAGCCTAAGGTGTCATTCTATTATTGATCGGTTGTTAAGACCAATGCTGATGGAGCCTCAACTTCTCAAGCGAATGCAGGTACTTCCAATTCTAAGGTTAACTATCCTAAACCTACCGTGCTTGCGGAACCTGAAGTTGAGAAGGGTATAAATCCTCAAATGTCTCCTAATGATAATATTGTTACTAATACTCATGATGATCAGCCCATTAAAGAGGCGCATGGTAAAAAGAAGTACTTTCATGATAATATTGATATGGTCCCTTTGAGGAATTGTGTTGGGATTGTGTTGGCTGTTTTGGGTGGTTCTAAAGTGACTATTGATAGTGATAGTGAAGTGGATGAGGCTATTGAGATGAAAGATGAGTCTGGTATATTTAAGGATGATATTAACAACAATAAGGAAGCAAGCACTTCCTCTACTACCGTTTCCCATGTATAGCATCGCCTCATGGAATATTAGGGGAATGAACCAATACCCTAAACAAAATGAGGTTCGGCAGGTCATTAGTGAAAATAAACTGTCGGTTTGTGCGATTCTTGAATCTCATGTGGCTAGGTCGCGGCTGGATGTTTTGTGTTCCAAAGTTTCCCGCAATTGGGATTGGACTTCTAATGGGCATTTATGTTCTAAAAGCTCTTGAATTGTGTTGGGATGGAACCAGGAGGAGGTTGATTTGAATGTTATCTCTATGGCTGATCATGTTATTCATACATGTATCCGGTTTAAAGCGGATAAAAGGGAGCTTTTCTGCTCTTTCATTTATGCCCATAATAGATACATTCATAGGCGTCCTTTGTGGAATAATCTGAATTTGCATAAGGTGTATATCCAGAATCGCCCTTGGTGTCTCCTTGGGGATTTTAATTCAGCTCTTAATTTGGAGGACAAATTGGAAGGGTCTTCCGTTATTGATACTGCTATGCGGGAGTTTAGGGAGTGTGTTGATGTGATTGAGGTGTTTGATGTTAACCGTTCGGGGCTCCAATTTACTTGGAATCAAAAGCCGAGAGGTTTGGATGATACGCTTAAAAAGATTGACCGTATCATGGCCAATCTTGGGTTCACGGATTTATTTCTTGGAGCTCATGCTATTTTTCAGCATTATCGTATTTATGATCATTCTCCAGCTATTCTTACTATTCCAACCTCTTTTTCATTTAAGCCCCGGCCTTTTAAATTCTCTAATATTATTGTGCAGAATTATCAATTTAAAATTCAGGTCAAGGAATGTTGGGATACTAATATTAGCGGGTTTTACATGTTTCGGGTTGTTCGAAAGCTCAAGTTGTTTTTTTGGGTAAAAACAAGCTCAAGTTGTTGAAGAAGCCTTTACGAAAGCTGTTACATAATGAGGGGAATATTCATGAGAAAGTCATTAAACTTCGTCATGAGTTAGATGTTGTTCAAAGGGCCCTTGATTCTGATCCGTTTAATGTTGATATTAGAGAAGAAGAAGCGGCCTATCTTAATGCTTTTAATGAAGCTATCCTGGTGGAGGAACGTTTTTGAAGCAAAAGGCTAAAGTGGAGTGGCTTCGTGTTGGGGACTCTAACTCTGGTTACTTTCGTAAAGTGGTTAAGAGCCGTAAAGCTAGAAGCCGTATTGATTCTGTTTGTAACTAGACGAATACCCGTGCATAGCGATGGGATTTTATAGCGACAGATAGTTTATTGATAAAAAAAGTTTATAGGTTATAAACGAAAAATAATAAAAGTTTGAAGATTTGGGAATTAAACATAATGTTTTGAAACCCGGTTCGACCCGGGTGGTTCAATTGGTTGAACTGTTCCGGTCAAAAAACGGGTTTGAAGCGTCCCGGTCAACCCGATTTGTGTTTTAATTGGTTGTATTTAATTTGGTAGATATGTTTTTAATTGGTTGTATAATGTGAATAAATCATTGTACTTTTAAGTAAGGTTGCTCAGCGGTCCAAAACCAGACCAGACCGAGAAAAACTGGACTGGACCAAGACCGAATTCGGCAAAAAACTTAGACCGAGACCGGACTGAATATGGTCGGTCCGGTCCGGTCTCGGTCCAAATATGCTAAATGTTCGGTTTTTAAGCCGGACCGGACCGAACCGGACCGAGATCGAAACTATGAAAAACCTTAGACCGAGACTGGACCGAACGTGGTCGGTCCTGTCTCGATCCGGTCGGTTTTGTCAGTCGGTCCGGTCCATCCGGTTTGTTTGCTCACCCTTACTTTTAAGTAATGGATAATGTTTTGAAACCCGGTTCGACCCGGTTGGGTCAAACGGTTGAACGTTCCGGTCAAAAAATGGGTCGATTTAAACCGCGTCAACTTGCTAGGTTGGGTCAATTTAAACTGGGTCAACCCGCCGGATTTGAAGCGCCACGGGTCAACCCGATTTGTGTTTGAATTGGTTGTATTTAATTTGGTAAATATGCTTTAATTTGGTTGTACAATGTGAATAAATTATTGTACTTTTAAGTATTGGGGTGTTTTAATAAAAGTATTAATTACATTTCACTTTCTCTCTCATTTGACCATTGTTGAAAACTCAACATTTCACTTTTGACCATTTTTCTATTATAAGTAGTATAGATAGTGAGGGGGTCCGGTTTGAACAAGACCAAGTCCCTAATGCATTTGTTAACCATTTTACTTCATTTCTTGGTCACGAGGGGTTTTCTGCTCCATTTGAAGATAATTATATTTTCAACACCACTCTTGATCCCATTGTTGCATCGCATAAGGTTCGGGAGGTTACGGCTCAAGAGGTTAAGGAGTGTATTTTTTCGATGGGTGATGATAAGTCTCCGGGTCCTGATGGGTATTCTGCGGCTTTCTTTAAGGGTGCTTTGGATATTATTTCTGAGGATGTTACTAAGGCGGTTAGCAAGATTATTGCTAACCGGATTAAGGAGAGTTTAACATCCTTAATATCTTGCTTACGCAGGAGCTTATGCATAATTATCATCTTGATCAAGGTCCTTCTCGGTGTGCCTTTAAAGTAGACATTCAAAAGGCATACGACACAGTGGATTGGAGGTTTTTGAAGAGTATTCTTATTGGGTTCGGTTTTCATCCACGGATGGTTGAGTGGATTATGGAGTGTGTCACTTCGACGTCATTTTCTATTAGTATTAATGGCGTCTTGCATGGTTATTTTAAAGGCAAAAGGGGGATCAGGCAGGGAGATCCATTGTCGCCATACTTGTTTACTCTTGTCATGGAGATCCTTATGCTCATGATCAATCTTCGGGTTTGATTGTCTGAGCTATTTACTTTTCATCACAAATGTTCTAATTTGAATATCATTAACTTGTGCTTTGCTGATGATTTGTTCCTATTTGCTCATGGGGATGTCAATTCGGCCCAAGTTATTATGAACGCATTGGAAGAATTTAAGCTTGCATCTGGTCTCACTCCTAGTTTGCCTAACAGTACCGCGTATTTCTGCAATGTTCGTAATCATGTTAAAATTACCATCCTCTAGGTTCTTCCATTTGAAGAAGGGACTCTCCCGGTTAAGTATTTAGGAGTTCCGTTGGTCACTACTAGATTGTTGTTTAGAGATTGTAGAGAATTGGTGAATCGGTTGTCTAATCGCATTAAAGACTAGAGAAATAAGTCTCTTTTTTTTTGCTGGTCGTTTGCAGCTTATTCAATCGGTACTTTCTTCTATGCATATTTATTGGGCATCGGTTTTATTCTTCCAGCTTGTATTGTTCATGACCTAGAACAGCTTATGAAGAATTTTCTTTGGTGTCATGGTGATTCGAGTAGAGGTAAATCTGAAGTTGCTTGGGATGTTGTTTGTTTGCCTAGGCAAGCATGAGGTCTCGGTATTAGAAGGCTTGATTCCTTTAATAATGCTTTGATTACTTCTCATATTTGGAGCATTGTCACGGTTAAGGAATCTCTTTGGGTGAGATGGATTCATGCTTATAAGCTTAGGGACCATAATTTCTGGGATGTTCCGTGTAGAGGTAATATGTCTTGGAGTTGGCGGAAAATTTTACAGATTCGGCCTCTTATTCGCAGATTTATATGGTATAAATTAGGGGATGGTGCCAAAGCCTCTGCTTTGTTTGATTCGTGGTGTGACCTTTGCCCTCTCTCGCAAGTTGTCTCTTCTAGGGAGATTCATCGTCCGGGGTTTTCCTCAAGCGCTTATGTTCATGATATTATTGGAGAAGATGGTTAGGCGTGGCCTTCTACGTGGGAGGATAGATTCCAGCAGCTAAATTCGATTACTATTCCTAATTTGGTTAATCATAAGGAGGATCATTTATTTTGGCGCACCAATGATGGGCTTTTATGCATTTCTCAGTTTCGTTCGTTTGGGACAGTATTCGGCCTCGAGGTTCTACCGTTGATTGGTTTCATGTGGTGTGGTTTTCGCATAGGATTTTGAGACATGCGTTTCACCTTTGGCTGGTTATGAAAAGGAGGTTAAGTACGCAAGATTTGTTGAGAGTTCATGATGATGGTTCTAACAATGATATTCTGAAGTGCCCTTTATATGGGGTTCAACCGGACTCTCATGATCACCTTTTCTTTGATTGTTTATTTTCTTCGCAGGTTTGGGATTCGTTGAAGCATTTTGCAGGTTTTGTTTCTATGCCTTCGTCGTTGGATGCTATTGTGCAGTTTCTTGTTCCTATGGCGAAGTCTAGATCCGTTAGAAGTGTTGTTTCTAAACTATTGTTTGCGGCTACTTCTTATGTTATTTGGTAAGAGAGAAATAACATGATTTTTAGGAAGCAAAAAAGATCGGAAGCTCAAGTTGTTGATTATATCAAGTCTACAATTCGTCTCAAGCTCCTCACTTGTAGATTCAAGAAATCAGCGTCCGTTGAAGATCTTTTGCGCGTTTGGAAGTTACCTCTATCTCTTATGCACTCTTAATGGCGAGCTTTTTTATGGATGTTTATTTTCGAAGATGGTGTGATATGGAAGGTTCGGTCTCTTTGGATGTAGCGTTTGGCTTTGTGGATTCTTCGTTGGAGATCCAAATGAGAGTTGTACTCTTTTTTCCCTTCTCATGGGTTTTTCCTTCGAGTTTTACCTTGGGAAGGTTTTTAAGGAGGCAGTCTTATTTGGTTCATCAATCTCCATCAAAGCGGCTTATGGATAGTTGTGGTGATTCATGTTTCCTACGTTGGTTATTTCCCATTGGTGATTTAGTTAATGTATGTTTCTAATTTGTCTCGCTTTATGGCATGTCACAAGCGTTTAGTGGTTGGAGGTTGTTCAAGCATTGCTTGAGGTTAACGTGGTATTTCTGCCACATTCCATTGTACTTAAACTTTTTCTGTGATTAATATATTTTACCAGGGTGAATCCCTTTTACCCAAAAAACATTAAGGACACCAGGTGTAAACTTTTGAGTCCTACGCAAATCTTAATAATCTGCCAAAACATGAGGGAATTTACACATGTAAATCTCAGTGATTGAATGGAAATTCCTGCCAGGGTCAACATCAAACAGCCCTTAAAGCATGTCACTTACGTAATTCCTTGTGGATTAGGCTTAGTGGTCACAGCGGTTACAAACAGTCTATAGTCGTGGGTGAACTCCAGTGACTCACCTAAATCATTGATGTACTTCGGTAGATCTTGTAAGCTCTCTCGAGGGTATCTGGTTCAGGAACGACCTTGGTAAGGATTAGAGAAAATTTTCACACTATGTTGTTTACAATCTCTATGTCCAAACCTATAAGTGCCAGATGATTTATTGTTAACTGTTTACTTGAAGGAATTTCTGGAAGTTGCTGCTGATTGCTGAAAAGATGCAGATTCATCACCCCATGCTCACACTTCGCCATCGTAATCAAAGAAATCATGATAATTAAAGACTTTCAACACTGCTTCCGCAACTCTGATGCTGAATATCATGATTAATAAAAGTGTGAGCATGTCGGTCCAATGGTCACAACATCACAAAGAGACGACACTGCAAAATGACAACTTAGAAGATATATATATTGGATGATGAGTTCAAAGAAGCATCAAAGATCATCCAAGATTCAAGAATTCACTACTGAAAGTACAAAGAATCTTGTTGTTTGAAGAATCAAAGACTATGAGCTAGGAACTAACTGTCATGTAATTGGATGCTAGAATTCAAATTATAATTTCTGGGGTGACCTCCCTTAGAGGGAGATTGTTAGGAATATAAATATTCATATGAAAGACTAGGTCACCCCGAGTATCCATTAGCATTGTACTAGCTTGTAGGCTTAGTATTATTAGTTACGTTGTCATAATAGTAATTTAGATATAGTAAGTATTTGTGTAGTGGGTCGGGTCTTTACCCACTGTCAGCTTACCCCACAGCCCATGTAGGGGCGTTTTCATATAAGTATAAATACCCTTTCCCATGCAAGGGAAAGGGTTGGATGCTCATTTGCTAATCTAATACACATAGTGTTTCTCTATCTAGAATATCCTAACATCATCTCTTTCTCTCTCTAGAATTCGACATAACCTTGAATCATTCCTTGTGTTATGATATCCAATAGACTACATACTCTAGCAGAAATGTTGCAAGGAATGGACAAACAGTTTGAAAGAAGAGTTAATAGTGTACTTTACTTCTGCCCGTGTGGATTAAATTGCACAATGTGCCATTGCTTGCTTATTCGGAAGACGGCTTGAGCTTGATTGCTACTCAGGTTGGTAAACCTATTATGTTGGATGCGTTTACAAGCTCAATGTGTTTTGATTCATGGGGCCGTATTAGCTATGCTCGTGCGTTAGTGGAAATATCTTCCGATTCTGAATTAAAGCATGAGGTTACTATGGCTATACCAAAGAAGGATGATAGTGGTATTATTTCTGCATGCATCAAGGTTGAGTATGAATGGAAGCCTCCTCACTGTTCATTGTGTAAAGTTTTTGGGCATGATCGTAATGGTTGTCCAAAATGTGTCAAGGAGCAGGTCTGTTCTACTAATGTTGCTGGTCCCACTACTTCGTTCGAAGAGACCGATGATGGTTTTAAGGAAGTTCATAATCAGAAGGCTAAAGGTAAAGGTAAGAAGTTGTCAAGTGGTATTAATTTGAGCAAGGGGCCTACACTAGCTCCTAAAAAGAAAGTATATGTTGTTAAGAATAAAACTCAAGATGCCACTTCTTCTAAAGTAGCTAATGCAAGTGGTTCGTCTGTGCCTACGTCTAATCAATTTGGGGTTCTTGATGTGCATGATTCTGATGTTAATGATGTTCCTAGTGCATCAAATGGTATCCCTAGTGGTGAGGCTGATTTGGAACGTCCTTGTGTTAGTAATACGGTTGCGGAAAAGGTAGGACCTCATGTGAGTGGTGCATCAAGTGGTATTTCTAGTGGTGAGGCTGATTTGGAACGTTCAAGTGGTAGTAATAAGGTAGCGGACAAGGTAGGATCTGATTCAATTGGTAGTAATAAGCCTAGTTCTTCTTCTACTCCTTCGGTTGCCGCTACTAAGTTAAATAACCCATTTACTAAGGTAGGGGCTGTGGTTTGTTCAGATAGTGATGATGATGAGGTTTTGGAGCCGGTGACTTCTAGTTATCATACTTCAGGAGGTGGCGGCTTTGATTTTGAAGATTTCATGGATGATGATTATGCTACTCAAGTTTATGATCTTCCGGGACACTTGGCTGAATTTTGTGACATGTATGATATTAATCTCCAAGGTCGTGGTAGAAAGTAATGTTTTTTTTTAGTTTTGGTAGGTCATAAGATTGGTTTGTCTTTCTTATGATTAGTTGTTTGGTTTTTGCTGTTTGTAGCATGTTTGTTGCCCATGTAACGGGCCGAGATGAGAGATTCACTCTCATCCGTTGTACTTAAACGTTTGTTGGTTAATGCATTTTGCCAGAGTACAGCCCTTTTACCCAAAAAAAAAATAATGTACTTTACTTTTTTGATTGAATTTGGGTTTTATTGTTGGGCAACGTGAGAACCATAATCATGAACGAAGCACATACAACAAAGTATTCTATACATCCAGGAGCGGATAAGTTGTACTATGACTTGAGAGACTTATACTGGTGGCCTGATATGAAGATGGACATTGCAATGTACGTTAGCATATGTCTGACTTGTTCTAAATTTAAACTCGAACACTAGAAACCCTCAAGACTGTTCCAACAGCCAGAGATTCCTGAGTGGAAATGGGTATGAATTACTGGACTTTGTGACTAAACTTCCAAGGACCAGTAGTGAATATGACGCGATTTGGGTCATTGTTGACCTATTGACCAAATATGCGCGTTTCTTATCGATCCGCAAAAAATATGCGATGGATAAGCTAGCACGACTTTACTTGAACAAGATTGTTACAAGGCACAGAGTGCCTATGTCTATTATATCCGATCATGATAGTAGGTTTACATCGCGATTTTGGTAGACACTCCAAGATGCTTTGGGAACACAATTGGATATGAGTACTGCTTATCAACCTTAGGCTGATGGTCAGTGTAAGTGTACTATACAAGCTTTGAAAGATATGCTGCGAGCTTGTACTATTTATTTTAGTGGAAACTGAGATGTACATCTCCCTTTGGTTGAATTCTTCTACAATAATAGTTACCACTCTAGCATTAGATGTGCTTCATTCCAAGCACTATACGGAAGGAAATGTTGATCACCTATTATATGGACAGATGTTAGAGAGACAAAGTTGATTGGACCAGAAATTGTTCAAGAGACGACTGACAAGATTTCCAGATTTTAGAAAAGCTTAAAGTGACAAGAGATCACCAAAAGAGATATGCATACAATTGGCACAAACCTCTAGAACTGAACATTGGCGATAAGGCACTACTTAAGGTATCACCTTAGAAAGGCATTATACGCTTTGGAAAGTGGAGTAAACTTTCACCAAGATATGTTGGACCATTTGAGATCATTGAACTTATTGCTCCAATAGTATACCGGTTGAGACTACTGCAAGAACTAAGTGACATTCACGACACCTTTCATCTATTGAATATGAAAAACTGCCTAGCAGATGTGGAATTTCATGTGCTACTAGACGAGGTCACGATTGATAAGAGCCACTAGACGAGATCCCAATTGATAACAACCTATATTTTGTTGAAGAGCCGATCGAAACCATGGACCGTGAGATCAAGAGACTGAAATAGAACCGGATTCCTATTGTGAAGGTCCGATGGAATTCACGACGAGGACCGAAGTTTAGTTGGGAGAGTGAAGATGAGATAAAGTGCAAGTACCCACAAATTTTACGAGTGCTACGTCTCTAGATCGAACGAGTGAATTCTGGGACTGAATTCCCTTAATGGGGGGATACCACGTCAATCGTCATTTTTGATCTATTTTTATGTTGACAAGTTTGTTTTATACTTTTCAGGTCATTTTTATAGTTTACCTTAATTTTATTAGGAACCTGTGTCTACGACCTACGTTTTTAGTTTTACACTGTTTAAACGTCCCGATATGCTCAGGTCACATTTAAAATAGTAAAATGAGTTATTTTGGCAACTTATAACATTTTTACAAGTTTTGGGTTTTTACGTTACATGGTATTACATATTTTTTTTTGGTAAAAGGTCAACGACCCGGTAAATATATTACTCCAAAAACGTTTAAGTACAAAAGATATGGGTGAATCCCATATCTCAGCCCGTTACATAGGCGAGAAGCTTACATAACAAGATACTTCCTATTTTCTAAACAAACAAAACAAACCACTACTCAAATGATAACAAAAGACTATAACGAAAAATCAATTACTTCTGACGAGCTTGGAGCCTTGTGCCAAACATGGCATTAAAAGCATCCAAATTCCCTATAAGATCATAAACCTGCTGCGTATGATCATCGTAATCATAGCCATCATATTTGTATTCTCTCTCATGACCACCACCAAAAAGATTAGCAGACTCGTCAAACGAACTACGACCACCTCATCATCACTATTAGAAACATCGATCTCTCCCACCTTAGAAAATGGGTTAACTCTCTGAGTAGAAGGTGTAGACTTAGAAGTAGAAGCACAAGGCTTAGACGTCCCATCTTGTTACTTCTCTTTTAGATCACTCACAAGGGGTTCTTGTGATGCGGTAGTAGTCTTTAAAGAGACATCCTCTTTACTTTCCATTGTACTTCCAGATGACACAACCATTTTCCTTAGAAGGAATACCTTCCAATGTACTTGCAGACTCCACATCCTTATTGTTCACAGAATTAGGAATACCTATATCATCCATTTTAAGAATATCAAACAGGTCAGATGTAGTAATCTTCGTACCACTAGTACTAGCCACAATAGACTTCTTCTTATTGGCATCCACTTTCTTAGAAAAACCTCCTTTAGTAGGACCCGATTGACCACCACTATTGCTCTTCTTCTTATTATTGACGGTTTGGAAACCATCATTAGCACTTGATGTAGTCTGAGTAGTAGGTGAAACAAATTTAGGAAAATCAACCAGAATATGACAAAATGCGTTACACTTATCACAACGAGGCGGTTTCTACTCGTATTCAACCCGAATCGTCTCAATAGTCAAGCCCGTCCCAACAAGCAAAGGTATCTCAATAGTGATGCTATCTCGAAGTACCTCATCCGCCTTTACTTCAATCATGCACCTTGCAAAACTACTACGGCCCCATGATTCATTGCACATTTGGCTAGTATAAGCATCTAACATTTTTGGTGTACCAATCGATGTAGCAAGAAGACTAAGACCGTCATCAGAGAACATAGCAAGAGGAACATCAAGAAATTTAACCCACATCGGAATGTTGGTCAAATCCTCTTTAAGTAAGTTGGTGTTCAAGGTCCATGGTTTAAGAATAATTGGTGCATCATCTACACCTTTCTTCGAATTGAACTTAAAGAAAAAGAACCCCTTCGCATTCATCATAACCTTCTGTATACCATACTTAGCCCATACATTGCGGACATAATAATCAACAACAGGAAAAGCAATACGATGACCAAGAAAATAACCATAAAGTGTATTCTCAAATCTAGTATTCACCTCTTCAACAACTTTCATCGGGACAGAAAGATCAACTCTAGTCATTTTATTGCTACACTCCAATCGACGAAAATTTGACACATGTTTCTTAGGATCACTAGAAGTAGCACCCGCATAAGAGACCGACTTCACTCCAGTCCAATCGTATTATCAGGCAGACCCGAACCCATCATAGTGTTAGAACCAGATTTAAGATCAATACTGGCAGCATTCTTCGTGTTCTCAACTGAACTTTATTCATAGCTGCATTAAAATCATTACACGCATTAATCACAAACTGGTCAACATTAGAAGTAGCATTATGTGTAGGTTCAACCACATGTGATTCAGACTGCTTCATCCTTCCAACATTAGTTGACACACTAATCCCATCACCATCAGGTATGCTTGCACTAGATTAATTAAAATTCGAAGTACCAGTAGCATTAGATGCATGTGAAACCTGCTTCACATGCTGAAAAGTATTAGTGGAAATTATAGGTGGAATCGGCTCCACAACGGCATCAAGACTAGGGTATTGCAAAACCGTATTCTCACCACTAATGGTTCCAGCATCAATAGACATAGATACGACTCCATGATCTCCAAGGCAAGAGTTAATAGCAGCCCTAGTATCCACGTTAATATTAGCAGCTCCAACATTCACTTTCCCTTCAGATTTAAGACAAGGGTTTTGCAAAACCCTAGTATGAACATCACGTACACCAGCAATATCACTAGACACAGATTCGACACCATGGTTACTCTTCCTAGAGTTAACATTTTCGACATTAGGGATCATGACACCCCTAACAGCTAGCCTTGGTGTATTAACTCCAGGGTTAATTCCTTTTAACCTTTTAAATCGATCACTTAATTCCTCAACATTCACACTAGATACAATATTTTTCACCTCTCCCAACTTCGACATCACTAAAACAAACTCTAAATCAACAGATCGTTACCAGAGAACCAAGAATAAATCGATCAGACTTCACAAAAAACAAATTAAACCCAAGTTAAGAAACTATGGTTTAAAAGCCACAAGCTTGCATCAGTAATTACATGATCAGCAAATCGGTTTAATGATTGTAAAAGATTACAATAAATATCAAACCAATAACCGACTTTAATAAAACCCTACACCAGCGATTATAAGAAACCCTAAAAAACTTAAAATCGATCCTAAAACTAACCAGGAACACAAAACAAATTAAGATAGGTTAATCAAAAGATGTAAACTAAATTTAATTCAGATTTGTGATGGAGAATTCGAGGATCGATTAGAAGAAAGCAGGAAAAAATGATTAAGTTTAAGGGATCTCCAAAAATCACCAGGCTCGTTAGTTCTCCCTGATAAGGGGTTGCTTGTTCGATGCTATGGCTGCCCCTGCCCCCCCCCCCCCCCCCCCCCAACCCCAACAGCAATGAAATTCCATGCAAACCTGTCTAATCTTACACTTCTACAAAACCACACTCAAGCTCATTTAATTCTTTCACTCTTGATAAGATATTTTAAAGTTTTCTCTTCCACTTGTTGTTTTTCCTGCTACCGTACATCTAGCGCTACCACGCCACCATCACCATTTTTTTTGAAGATCTATTTTGAAGGTAAAACTCAAGGTTCAATAAGGCTAGTATGATTCTTGTACCAAAAATCTTTAAAAATGATGTATTCTTGAAGTTTTCTTATGATTTAGGCAAGCTTATCTATAATCTTTTTAGACATGTTATTTTTATGGTAAAACACTCTTATTAGAGTAATAATATTGTGTAAAAATTTAGTTAGTTGATTTGTCATTGTGGTTTAATGATTTGCTCAAAAGAATGAACTCAAAATCTTGATTTGAACTCTTTGGAATATTTTGAATCTTATGATATATTTAGAACTTTTATGACTTGTTTTGAACCTTTTGATATACTTTGAACTCTTATGACTTGTTTTGAACCTTTTGATATATTTGGAACCTTTGAGCTTGATTTTGAACCTTATGATATATTTTGAACTCTTATGACTTCATTTGAACCCTTTGACTTATTTTGAACTCTTTTCACTTGTCTTGACTTTATGAATTTTGGACTTATGTCTTACTCGAACTTTTGAACTTGATATTAAACTTATGATTTGCCTTGGATTATGACCTATGATTTTGCAATGTGTATTGTTGTATGCTTAAGTTGGTCTGACACTACTTTTAGCTAATTATATCCCGATATCGAGGATTGAGACGTTAGTGCTTATGGATAACGCTATTAGTGGTTAGCCACCGCCTCATTCCACACATCTTGGGGTGTATAATACTAGATCTTATGCTTAGTGTTATTTAGGTCCCGAACGGTTGACTGGACGATAACATCTAGATGGGCGATATTTATATCTAGTATATTTTTTATACTAGCGGCATTTTATTTTTTTATAGTTCCGCGGGAACTGTCTTACTGCTAGTGTTGTTACACTAGGCAGATTAATCAGCTGAATACGTTTAACTAGTGGTCTAGTATAAACACTATTGCATACCTTATTTTTGTATATGTTTTACATATTTGGAAAATGACTTGGACTATTTTTCTTAAAGATCCACGGAGTTGGATGTCTTGACTTATATATAGTTAAGAGAATCTCATAATTTAGTCAAGTTATCAGGAATGCGGAGCTCAGTAATAATTAGTCGTTTAGCCTAATATCTTGACATTTCTCGTGTGATGAGATATGATATTAAGTTAAATCAAGTTATTACTTAGCTTTAGGCTTTTGATAACTTTACTCGATAACGAGAGTTTTCTTGCGGATGTTTTGAGAAAGATTTTGAAACGACTATTTGCAAACGATTTTGATACGATATTTGATTCTTTTTTAAATTATTTACGGAACTATTTTTTGGTGTACAAAAATTCTGTGAGACTCACCAACTATTTCATAGTTGACCATTTTTATCATGCTTTTCTGGTAATCAAGTGAAAGTGAAAACTAAGTGATTGCATTCATGGATTTAATTTTAGTCAAGTGTCGGACTAAAACATTTCTATCTTTCAAACTTATGAATTAAGACAATGATGTCTTTATCTTTTGGTATTTTTGAATTAACAATGTAATCATTGGGATTTCTTTAATAATATAGTGTTTGATATTTGTTCTATATCTTTGTGATGTATATTGGTTTCGTCGCGCCTCGAGTTTCCGCCATCCGGCAGGGTGTGACAATATATATGTTATGTGAAATTTTTGATAACTAAGAACGCATTTATGAAACTTATATAATGGAACGGAATTATTTTCTAAAGAATAGTGTTCCGTTCCATTATAATTTTCATAAATTTATATTAGTGTAATTGTTTCACGACATTGCTTAGTTCAAATCAACTTAATACAATTCATGATATAGTGCAATGATTCACCTAAAGAGAACAGTCCTCATGTGTTTGAAAATCAAAAATTGGGTGTCACAATTACTTTTGGTTACGTACCATTTACAATATAAGTGTGGGATGTGGTCGAAGATGATCAAAAATATTTTATGCATAAGTATTCACTAATTAATCTTTTATGGGTGATCCCAAAGAGTTATTGTAGTGTGTGGGGTCGTAGACACTTGATTAAAATTTCTAAACAAACTTGAGCCTCAGTTAACCTAGAAAATATTATACATACAATATAGTACGAACAAAACAAATCGGTTAACATATTTACTTTTCTGGTGGACTATCATCTTCACTAGAACTACTTTCATTGTTTTCATTGATGACAACCTCATCATCGTCATCATCATACTTATCAAATTTTGGTTCTTGGTCGTAACTTTCATCACCATAATCATTGTCTTCCACATAATAATCATCATCATCAACATCATATTCTTCTTCCTCGTCTTCTTCACCGTCAACATCATCATTATCATCTTCATCCTCATCTTCCTCTTCTTCTTCTTCTTCATCTTCTTCTTGTTTAGTATTCCCTTCGAAATTCCCTGTTTGCTCCATTTCTTCGTTGTATTTCTCAATTTTTGCATCATCATCATTACTACTATCACTGTTATTCTTTTTCTTCTTCTTATCTTTCTTTTTCGTTTTCCTTTTCTTCTTTTTACCACTGCTATCGTAAGTTTTAATTTCGGTAAGAATTACCAGTAAGGCAACTATGAAAACGTAATCCACCTCCGGGTAGACTGTTATGCCAAAAGTGTCCTTTCCATGCTCGACCTTCATTATATTTTGCTTATCATGGACCTGCAATATAATATATATATATATATATATATATATATATATATATATATATATATATATATATATAATATGAATAAAACATTGACTAAGTAATCGGAGATGCTTCTCATAATTCTAGTGCAATTCATCACATTAGTATGAAAAATAGATCCCATCATTTACAAATATTTAAATCCTTTCACGTCTTTACAATTTCTTACAAAATTGTTAAATAATAGGAGATGCTTTAAATTATGTAATCAAATTAACTCACTTTCATTGTTGATTTATTGCCATCAACCTAGATGCTATGAGCATATGAATGTAGAATAACTCGATATGAATGAATAAAAACACAGCACAACAGAAAAGTAAACCACACATATTCTTGCTCCCAAATGATTTGTATATTGAGAACGATGGAAAAGAAACCAGTACACTGCTCCTCTGCCCCTCACCTCTTTTTATAGAGATGAGGAGGAGAGTCTGGTTTCAAGAAGAATATGAAACCGACCATTACTTGGAGTGCAAGTGAAATAATACTAAAAGAAGGAAACAAAAACTATCATATGGCTAAACTAACCGGTTATATCTTTTGCTTACCGACCAAATACATGCAAGACAATAAAGTACTTATTACCCATAGACCTAGCTAACCTTCATACTATTTTATAACAATTTCTACCTTAGGATTAATATTAGCTAACACCGAGCGCTAGAACCTTAGACCAGGGACCGCCTTTATCAAGGCACCAATAACAACAACTACCCCTAACTTTAGTTCAGCTCGTGACTCTGCCAAGAGTCCCTTTAGCCAAATAGCCTCATTCTTTGTTTCAGTAAGTGTCATATCTGCTTCAGTAGTCGACAAAGCCATCATGTTCATCTGAGCTTCCCAACTTCCTTTACGTCTTTGTATCATTAACATGTACCCTGTGATTGAGCTACGTATGACATTGATCGATCTTCCCATGGCGTAGTCAAAATCTACAAAAAACTATATGTCTGTCTATAATCCATGATGAAACCCATCTAATACCCACATCTACAGATGCAATGTCAGTTCTCGTGCAGACTGCCTGATACTCGTGGCTTCCACCCGCATATATATATATACTAGAAGGGTACCCGCGCAATGCGGCGGCGGGTACCCGATGACTATTTTAATGGGTTGTGTGTGTTTTTTATGTGTTTGGTGTGTGATAAGCTTATGTGCAGTATGTATACATAAGGTTGGGGCAATACTCGATTTTAATGGGTTGTTACAAGTTTTTAATAGGCTGTTACAAGTTTTCATATGGTTTAAATGAGATGCATAAATATTAGAGGATGTTACAAGTATGAGAATTTAAGATATTAATTATGTGTATGCTAAATTTTCATATTTAGCAAACGAAACTTCCTTTTTATAGAAATGTTTTTTGTCTTAAAAATTTTAAGACTACTATATTTAGAATGTCCTAAACCCTTTATAAAGGAGTATATATATATATATATATATATATATATATATATATATATATATATATATATATATATATATATATATTACACATCATTTTCCCTAACAGACTACCCTCCAACTATATTTTGGAGTGTCCCTTCAACAAAGTCTATACCAACTTCTAGTTGTAAACCCTGGACCACGACACCCTCATAGTATTCCCACTTTGATCCCTGAGGATTTCCATACAAAGTACATTTCCCTTTGCTTTATCTAGAAAATCCTTGGTAACCCATATCTCAGTCTTGCATTCGCTAGAAAATACCTTACCATCTATATAAAGAGATAGATGTATGAACATACATGGTGTATACTCACAGTAATAGCCTTTGTTGTCATCACTGCTTTTCTGGTAACCGTTGCTGAGCACATATACAACTGACTGAGCATCCATATATTCTTTCGATCCAGCCTTTCACATGGAAATCACCTCACAATTAACTATATCATTGAAAGTCAATGACTCATGTGCATATATCTTCTCCACTACAACAACTACAAAAGCAGTCTCATTGTTGTCTTCTCTATACTTGAATAGTTCCTGTGCTAAGTGTTGTTCCCTATCACGTACTGAATGATGTACAACCTGTGAACCAACATCCTAATTGATATTCCCTAGAAGTTTTCAAATGCATGATCCTCTTGCGGTTCCACCTTAACTCCCTGCAATACATGCACTGAACCAGTACCTACACCAGAACTATTGAAAGTTTCCTTGTATTCCCCCTTCTCATTGAGATCCATATTCCTGTAACACACTCCATTTGAAGTAACGTCATCAAACCTCTAAAGATGAAACCCCACCATACCTTCACGGTAAACAAAGAATATGCACTTAACCTTTCTCAATTCAAGCGTACCTTGTTTTATACAAGCAAGCCAACTAGACAACCCTAACTTATTCAGAGGCGTCTCAAATCCAATCATTGATGATATTGACCTATTCACCAAATATGTAGACCTAGCTGTATCCTCTGCCCAAAAATCCTTGGAGAGACCAAACTAAATCAGAAAGGAACATACCTTAGCCAAGAGTGCCACATTCATCCTCTCAATCAACCCTCTCTGCTACCGTATCCCTGCAACACCCAAATGTCTTACAATCCCACTCTTCATAGATTTTTTTGTAGACCCTAGATTACAAGATACAAGAACATTCCATGTCTTGATCTTGTTCCTAGTTTGAGATTCGCCTAACTGCTCCCTACCCTTCAATGTCATCTCGGTCATTGCCTAACTATCCAAGTTATATACACAATTAACCTTCCTTGTTCCTAATAAAACCACTAGTGAACCCTTTATTACTTTGATCCTTCCCGAAAGCATCTTAATAGTATAACCCTCTTTTCCAAGAGTGCCCAACGATATCAAGTTTCACCTTAATTCCAGAACATACTTGACGTTGTCCAACACGAACTTATCCTTACCTCACTCGAACATTTTTATATGAGATCGTGTGTCATAAAATTATTCCCTAAAATTCCCACCATTTATTATCACAAAAAACATATAATTAAATAATATTGTTTGCCAAAAATTTTAATTGCAAGTTACCGGCCGCTACAACGCGCGGTTATCCCGGTAGTCCTTATGTATGTGGATTCCCTCTAAAATAAAATAAGGTTACTCAAACACCTTCTTTGACACATAACCTTTTTTCTCAAAACCGAAAACAAGAACCGAAGTCGTTTTCTTTTTCGTCAATAACGTGACAAAAAACCCACAATACCACAAAAACTTTGTCGATTGAAAACCAATAAACCAAGAACCTTCTACACCTTCTCGAAAACCTATACAATCGAAGAACTCAAGAACCCTTTAATTGTGAATCCCGTTTGCATGAACAAAAGTCGATACCATCAAAATCAAAACACGATATTCAAGAAACGTTGCGTCCTTGTTTTTTAAACTAATCTACTTAAACAATACCTCAAAAACTCTCGATAATACAAAACCCTTGACGATAGAAAACCTTGCAAGAAACTGATTACTTTAAACCCAAGTAACCCTTGCAAAACACGATAAGTCTGGATCTTTTAAATTGAAAACCAAACAGCTCTTGATTTTCTTTTACACAAAAATCAAGGTAGCCCCTCGAGGCCTCTCATTGTCGCAAGAACCTAGAAAAAACCCAAAGCTTCAAGACCCTTTATGTCCCACCTTGCTGCACATTGCTTTCACAAACCGATCAACAAGAATCTTCAAACTATCGAACCTAGCATCCAGAACTACGAACCAAGCTCTTAACACCACTTGTTGAAAGTGTGCTCAACAAAATTGAAAGCAAACTATACAGAATCGAACTCTTGTAAAGAAAACCAACGCACATACATGACTGAAAGAATGTAACCCACATGTATGACCCCAACGTTTACATTTATTGATCAATGAAAATAGTGAACAGTACATTGCTCATCTCCCCGTCACCTCGTTTTATAGAGATGAGGGGGAGCAAGAAGAATAGGAAACCGACCTTGACTTGGATTGAAAGTCAAACAATACTA
Organism: Artemisia argyi; assembly: GCA_030686995.1. Classification (NCBI taxonomy): domain Eukaryota; kingdom Viridiplantae; phylum Streptophyta; class Magnoliopsida; order Asterales; family Asteraceae; genus Artemisia; species Artemisia argyi. Next base: position 84,274,876 of record CM060678.1, on the reverse strand, counting down.
AAAGAAGGAAAGAAAAACTATCCTAAGGCTAAACTAACCGGTCATATTTTTTGATAACCGACCAAATACATACAAAGACACTAGTAATTGTGCAACAAACATGAATATCATCAAGTTACTAATTATGTTTTCCTATATATCTAAAAGAATGTCAAATTCCCATATGCCAAAACTAGACTATAATTCTTAGTATCATCTAATTTATAACTTTTAGACAAATTACACCATGTCTATAGACACCAATATAAGGAATACAAGACAATAAAGGTAAGTTATGTTTTACCTCGGCAAGAATAGTAGAACCATCTTGCCCATAAATGGAGCAAGATTTCATCTCCCAATCACATGTAACCTTGTAGTCGGATGTTGTCTCTTCCTTATTTTCTACTAGAAAAACATCTAATTTAGTATTGAATTTAGGTGTTGATGATTTCTTTACACTGAATAGTAAATCTTTGTGATTTTTGCTATCTCCCTTGAAAGCTAGCCATCTCCCATGAATTGATCGGAGCTGATTATCACAAATAATGATAGGGAGATTAAATAATAATAATAATAATAATAATAATAATAATAATAATAATAATAATAATAATAATAATAATAATAATAATAATAATAATAATAATAATAATAATAATAATAATAATAATAATAATAATAATAATAATAATAATAATAATATGTTAACAATTCCATACAATTATCTTTGAGTAAAGATATGTGCACGAAACTACGGAAGTAATTTCAAAAACATGGTTAAGCAAGCATATTACACCTAAAAAATTAAAAGAAAAAAAAAAGTAGGGTGAATTTTTATAGTCAAAACATTCATATGAATCTAATTATTAAATAATAAAAACCTTTTTCTTGAATGTTAGAACAGGTTTCTCAGTTGCATCATACAAGATATGACGATCATGAAAGCTGAAGCGTGTGTCCTTGATCTTAAACATCAGATTTCCATTAATATCGGCTACGGTGAAATTTCCATTTATATTGGTCACAAATTTCCTTTGAACAACAAGATCCACGGTATATGGCTTGACGTATTGTGCTTCCACAATCACCATCGTGGCAATGACCTAGCCTGATTATATACCTTTAAATGGTAAAAATTAGAGCCAAATTTTATATCTTCTATATGTTATCCTCTCTACCCCTTTCTAAAACTAGAAATCTTCTATTAACAATATAAATGGCTGCATGTACGATGCATTTCTATATGTATATATGTACGGTGCTTTAAATTATGGGTAGTTCTTTTACTACCTTGCGAAAAATGCTCTCAAATTAACACTTTTTTTAATTTATTCTCTCTAATTTTCTCCAAATATTGGGATTCATTTTCTATCTATAGAAATGTTTCATAGCACTTTTACAAATGAATCAAGAAAAAGTATTTTTATTCAGATTCTTAAGATTTATGTTCATTAGTGTGTTATTAAAACAACAATGCACAACTGGGCTTGTTGTCGGTCCTCTCGTGCAGAGCCTAACTAGCATTTGAGACCTTTTTAGGTAAAGGGGAGTAATCCTACACCCTAGTAAAATATATTAAAAACATTGAAGTACAAAAGGCGAGGGAGAGTTCCCTCGCCACAGTCCCTTAGGACACTTACAGACTCAAATATAAGAATTACAAAACATTCTTATAACTTCCACTAACCACTATATAAGAGTGACAAACCACACTTATAACAACTAATAGAGAAAAAACTACAACACCTAACAAAAATTACAAATTAACCGCTATTCAAGTAGACACACTTGATTCTTCAAAAGGCGCCATAGAACTCTAACTTCCAATTAACCAACCCTCGAGGACCTCATGATCAGAATTGTGTCCAAGAAGTTGGTTAGTAAAAAATAGGGTGAACCACCCTAACATCCAATATCATAGTGATCGACACCTTATCATGACTAAGAGCAAAAACCAGCAGTGATGATCACAAAACCACAAGTCAACCAATACCATCATAGCATCAGCATAAGAAAGATGCTCACTCGACATTCAAACCCATATGCGCCAAATAAGAATGTATAACACCCCCAAAATATGAACAATACAGCGGAAGACTTATGGGGTATTATTACATAGAGGATCTTTGTCACAATCATAGAAAACGACTCAAATGAGACGTTTTAAGTTTATTTAAAATACCAAATATTCAAGTTTCCAAGATGTTTCATAAATAAACAACAAGTTTTATTCCAGAAAATGATGAAACATTTATTTAAACCCATGCCAGGTTTCTTGCCCACTCCGTGCCTTCAAGATCCATCCAAATTAGTTACCTGAGATAAACATGCTAAAAGTCAACAAAAGTTGAGTGAAATCCATAGGTTTAAATTTAAGAGTTGAACACCAGGTATAATCATTAATTATATATCGATACAATTAAACAAGTTGAAAAATCACATCCATTATTGCCTTAAGCTCATGACACGCAACGATTAACAGACATCAAAATAACCATAATAATGATGTGATATAATAAGCCCTCAAGATAGGTATTTGCCAGTAACCTATGAAATCAAAATAACGTGCATTTGGTGGCTTTCCTCTAGCGACCAAACGGGGATTGTCAATCCCTAATAGATCTATTCACAATTATTTACGTTCACCCTACAAGAAAATTAAGGTTCATGATCGAGGGACTTTTGGCAATAGCAACTTAAGCAATAATAATAAGCAGCAGGTATCATAATACCAAGAAATGACTTGTGTTTAGTTTTTAAGCATGTATCTCCCCCACGAAATAGTTTAAAAGTGGGCTATGAACTCACCTCAGTAGTACGGTGGAAGTAGAAGTATCGTAATCTCAACGATCCAAGGCAACGGCTTCACACACAACCTAAAAGATATGGCAACTTTTAGTTGATATTCTAAGTCCGATTTATCGCGAATATTAGTTATCAGGAAAACTCTTATTTGTTTAACGTTCAAGAATAGGGTTATATATAAATATAACGTGTGAGTAAAATGATCAAAGATCGATGTGTGATATGAATAAGTCAATGTGTTGGTCGACGTGTTACGATGTAAGTTTAAAAAAAAAGAATAACGTATCGTTATATCGTTAAAATCAATAATAGTTATGTGAATTATATACGTATATATATGAGTTAGATTTATCAAATAAAATACACATATATTTATATAAATCCTTATTAAAATTTTATATAAATTAATATTATAGAAAACTCCTTATGTTTTTCCAAAGTTACATTTTAAACCTAAATGGTCTACTTTTTACATCGTTAATCCAAGTTATGTATTATTACATTTTAGGTCCAAAGTATCATGATTAACATTTCTTACCCAAAAGCTTTTAGAATTTCAGTTTATATCCCAGCAATATCAAAGAGGCAGTTTTTACTCAAATTTTCCAAAGTTTACACTTTTAGTCCCTCGGTTAGAAATTTATTACAAAGTTAGTCCAAAATTTACCAAATTCCAAATTTAACATTTTTACCTTCTAAATAAGTTCAAAACATTGTAAACAGCTTATATTAACTGCTTACTTGCTGAAAATTTAGTTTATATCATTAAATGGGCTTAACGAGGCTAAGAATAAGGGCCCAATAAGGTTTAATGATCCAAAGGGTTTGGGGGAACATTGGGCTTACCTTAGTGTTTATTTTCAAGTTATAAAAACATTACAAAAGAGCTTGTGAGGTCAGCTTATCGAATAAGCTTATAAACTGCTTATTGGGCTTAACAGGCCCAAGGTTAACTTAATTTCCTTTTGAAATTCTGTCAAATACCCGATTCACTTTAGAGTCGTGTAAGTGATGAAACGAGGTTGTTAGGCTTGGATTATATGTCAAAATAGTAAATTACACGATCAAAGTCAATGACAAAACTCGTTTATGAAAGAGTTTCAAGGTCCAAAATATTCTAAGTGTTTTAGCCAAAATTCGTATAGGTCCAAATGAATATAGAAACGTGTGATATTTCTATCTTATACGTTAGTATGGGTTCCAAACGCTTATAGGGCCTTGTTAATGACCTGATTAATAGTTAGTATGAATAATAAAACATGCATGTCATGTTTAGGATTTACGAGATATTTGTGTCAAGTGTTTGTGAAATATATAACGAGAGTATATAAATAGAAAGGTGGTATCAAGGTCTTACCTCACCTCAAATGGTAGTGGTAAACGGATGTCGAGGCTGAAATGGGACAAGGGATCAAGGTGGTTCAATTCTTGTTACACCAAAGACACAGGAACGAGCAAATGTGGAACTTGAACTTGATTTGAAGGCCTAGAAACCTTGACACAGCTTCCACTACCTCAGGCCACTTCAAAGACTTAGAAACATTTGAGAGTGAGAATTTTGTGGTATGAGTTGAGTCGAATTGCATGCATTCTTATATATAGTCGAGTTGTGCATGCATGAGTGATGAAGGAGAGCAGAAACATGTTACTTTGGGGTGTAAGAATAGATCAAGTGATGAGAATTTGCATGTAACATCCAAAACCAAAAGCTACAAGACAAGATAGGAGATTATACCTTCCATTAGTGTCACTGTCATTTGAACACTCCATGGCACAAGATCATCATGAGTGCAGTTAGAAGGTGATTGGGGAGTGTTAGAGGTGATTTGGAGGTATATTGTGTGTTGGTACATGAAAAAATTATTTATAATGATTTTATACTAAATGTGTTTTAGGGTTTTGCTTGGGTCAGTTTTCAAATAGTAATAGTTCAAGATAAGTTGTGACAATTGGCATTCTTGATTGCCAGGTAGGCAATGAGATTGTGAAATAAAATTAGCATGTTGTGTGTCGAAATTTGCAAAGAAACGGGCAAAGGAAATGGGGGTCGCGACTCATGAAACTAATATAAAGGGGTACGTTTGGGCTGTAAAACCTGGTGGGCTTGTGATGGCACGCAGGCCCAATCAAACAGAAAAGAAAACTAGTAATCCGTTTGGTTTGGTTTAGGGAGTCTAAGGTCCGTTTGTAACAATTCGCATTTTCAGGTTAATTCTTATTCCCGAAAATTTCACTATTCATTTTTACTATTCACTTTCACTATTCATTTTCTGAAATTTAATTTTTATTTCATATTCTCGTGTGATAATTCATTTCCATGGTAAAATAAAAGTTTGACACTCATCAAATAATTTTCGCGAATGTTATTAAGGAACTACACGTTTATGTTAAACGTCGTTTAAAAATCCTACGCACAACGAAAATCAACCTCGTCAATTTTCCCCGCATCAAATAAATGTTTGGTACACTCATGATTAATTAGAAAATTAATCATGACTAAGGAAACTGTTACCAAATAGACCCTGGGCCGTAACAAACAGAAATTTACATTTTTAAGCACTTTTACTTAGCCGTAACCTTAGCCTATACATGCACCGCGTTTCTGAGATGATTTGAGTTTTCATATTTTTTTGGAAAAGTCAACATATTTTCCCTCCTCCTTTGACCAAAAATCATTCTTTGATTTTATAAATTATTCCTTGATTTTTAGGCTTACGGTTTTATGTCTAAAAGATATTAAATACCAACCGACACCAGACTGAGCCCAGTCTAGACATTATAAGTCATTTTAATTCATTATTATTCTATTAGAAAAGTAACATTTTACTTTTCTCAATTTTACACAATATTTGTACGTTTTACGTATTACGCGTTTTAGACCCGTGTTTCCAGTTTTAGCAGGGTTTAAGCAACCCAATGGAACCTACCACTCATTTTATATTTTATTATGGAGTATATTGACAAGTTTAGTCATTCTTTAAAGTTTCACATTTTTACAATACCTGGTTTTATGTTTTGTGGCTTAACAACTTACGGTTAGCAATCTACGGAGTCAAAACTAACTACATAATTTGGATAATATCAGCAATGACCAAGTCATCCACCTTATCCCATTGTGAACCGCCATGGGGGGGGGGAGTCACCCCATATGTGGCTTGATCTCTTGCTTTCCTTAGAAGCTTTGACTAGTCCATGCATGTAACCTCCTTAAGCTCATATGTATACCCCCTCCCCCTCTCTTTTTTGTCCCATATCACACACACAAACACCAAACACTTAGCTAGTTTACTTCAAGTTTTATTCAAGGATTCAAGTACTATATCTCTACTAGGGTTTTAATTAATCAAACTACTTCAAAACCTTAGAAACTCTTGGTGATTCGCTTGAGTTTAGATCTACTCAAGTCACCTAAACCTTCATCACAAGTCCTTCAAGAATACAAGGGTGTAGAAGGATAAATAAAGTGAAGTGAAGCTTGTCAATCAAAGTCCTGTCCTTACTAGTTATTTTCCTTTCTTAGAAAGCCTAAAGTTGTAAGAAACCCAATACACTTTCTTGCTCAATATCATTTTGATGCTATTTATATTTCATTCATGCTATATATGGTCTTGTTATTATGTTCATGATGTATAAAAATTAGTAAAACAAGTTATGGAAACTATATGTTAACTTATATTAAGTAAACAAGAAAACTAGTGACTTATATGGAGAAATTCGACCAAAATGGTATAAACATGATATTGGATAATTAAATATTGTAGTAGAGGACTTAACAAGGAAAACATAGCAAATTGAACCACCTAAAATGAGTATATGAGTCAAAAGTTATGGCTATTAGAAGTTACTAAAATCTTGCGGCAAAACTGTCCAAAACTTTCTGTGACAGAAGCTTAAACACGCAAAAAGAGGCCCTTCTGCTCCGTTTCATCAAAAAGATAAAACACGAAAGTTGTCCGGAATGATGTTTTCTTCAAAAACTCAGGGTCACGGGTCCAGAAAACCAATAATGAATGATATTTTCTTCAATTTCTTAACAGCTATTTTAAATACCCAAGTGACTATATAATAGTTTTGGTTAAATAAAATCAAGAGATCTAATGACCTTAAAGCCAAGACCACAACCATGGCTAAGGCCAAGGATGAGTCTCAAAGACCATGGTATCAATGACCAAAGTCACGGCAAAGCCATGGCTAAAGACCATATAACTTACCAAGACGAAAACATGAACTAAAGAGTTAGTGGTAACATAAACATCCAATTTGAATCTACTCCATCAAAATGACCATGAGACTTGCAAGTAAAATTCATTCTAGACTTAAGAAACTCATTGAAATAACAATCTTCATTTACAATAAACTTTCCTAAGTTTATTCAATTATTTGGACATGTAACTTTTCGGATCAAAAACTTATATATTTTTATCAAATACTACAACACTAGGGAGCTTCATGTAAGGGGTTCATTAGAGTAAACTGTCGAGATGAGTTGTTGATTTATGAATTAAAGTGTCGTGGCACCTCGAACGTTTACTGCGTGACCTCTGAATTATGATGGCCCGAATGGTAGTAAGCGATATACAAACTATACATGTTTCATAAACCATTTTTATTCAAAGACTTACACTATATACTAAGTAGTACATCATGGACTAAATGCAACACATATACAGGCAATTCTTCATGTTCTTTGACATACTCGAAACCTAAGTCGCAGCATTCTATTATAGGTTGCTCATAAAGACCTTCGCGATTCAACTACCATTTTTACTGCATAACTCACGGTGAGTTCGTAGCCCCACTCTCTATATTTTAACTATTTTACAAACCCGTGTGGGGGATACATGCTACTATTTTTCTACTCAAACACGATACTTTCTACTGTATGCTTATCCGACTGTGTTTTATTGTCACTAAGTAGCGATTGCCATGTTCAAAGTCCCTATATCATGAACCATTAGTCACTAACTTAGTGAGCGCGAATAATGTGAATAGGCCTATTGGGATTGACGGATCCCATTTGTGTTGAACAACTATGAGTTCAAACAAATGCACTATATTTGAGATTTAGAGGTATAATGGCAATATTTGGTTTGATGTTAATGCTTTGGTTTGATGTTAATGCTTTGGTTGCATAAGCTTAGTGCAATAATAACGGCTTTTGTTTTCTAACTATGAATGTGTGATTAATTACCTCACATTACGATTATTGTGTTCAAATGATTTAACTAAACCTACGAATTCCACTCAACCTTTGTGTTGACAGTTTTAAGCATGTATTTCAGGTGCATAATGATGAAGGATGGCACGGAGGGGCACGGACTAAATCAAGAAGGCTATAAACTATTTTATCATTCGATAAAACATCAAAAGACTTTATATTGATGTATTTTGTAAACATGGAACCTTTTTGGGACCTAACTATGTAAACTATGATATATTTTAATTATTTGAATGATAAGTCTTTTTAAAACGACTCAGTTAGAGATCGTTTTCTGTTATTGTCACTATTATGCCGTCTAGTAATACCCAGTTTGAATTTCGCTGCATCATTGAATTGGGGGTGTTACAGATTGGTACCAGAGCCATGGTTATAGAGAAACGGGTCTAATTGAGACCTAAACAATAACCACAATTACAAGCAAAAACATTTTTATAGCCTTCCGCTCTTCGTGCCTTCCATCCTCCAGACGATTATGGACTTCTTAAACATGTTATGCTACATGAACATATTAGTATATTGTTATATACACACTTGTCATATTTTGAGCACTCCCCATAAACATTAGATTTATTTTGACATCATAATACTCATTGTAGACATCATGTCTGTACCTTCATCTCCTGATCATCTTCCTGCTATGCCCGCTCACTTACCATTTCTTCCCGGACCCAATGATCCTTACTTTGAAGCACTTGACTATGACGACGAGGAAGAACCTTATGAGGATCTAATCGATGACTATGAAGAAGATCCGTACGAAGATCCAGAAATGGACATATACATTGAAGAAGTGGAGGAACCAATGGTTGTGCAACTACTATCACCATTAACATCACCACCTCCTATCTCACCAAACTCCTCCGAACCTAATCATACTACTCCCACTCAAGTTCCAAAGTCCACTTATGAGGTCGGCGGAACATCCACATTCACGCCTATATTCGTAAATTCTGCCCAATATGAAATATATTCCTTAAAACAAGGCCTCGACCTAACTCAACATAAAGTTCAAAACATGGCACGCCAAATGAATGACTATGAATCCAAGGTTAATTCAGCCAAAATGGAAGCCATGAACGCGTGCAGCAAGACCTCTATTGGTTTAAACTTGATATGAGCTATGTGAGGAGAGATTTGACTCACGTTGGGGACATAGTATTGGATCCCTTGACCGGCTTAGAAGACATCAAGGATAGACTTACACTAGTTGAAAGAGTTCAAGACCAAGATGCGGCACAAATTCACGAACTACGAAACCGCCTAACTACAGTAGAAATCTGACTAGATGTTGCTAACTTTGACCGGTATCATCTAATGAATGAGATGTATGGAATGCAATCTCAAATGTGTGCCATGCAACAAAAGCTATACCAGATAGATGTCAAAGAAAACCGCCCCAATGAGAGTGTGGATGTGCTAGCAACATATGGATACAACGATCCGTCCAGACTACAACAACTCTCCAACCGATGTTAGACTAGTGTTATAGTACTAGTTATCTTTTGTACTACTAAACTGATTAGACTCAGTTAGTAAATGTTATGAAATCCATGTAATAGCTAGGGATAGTAGAAACGTTGTAATTACTAAACTGAAAGTATCAGTTAGTAAATTTTGAAGAAGCTTGTAATAGGTTTCGATTTTGAAAATCAATCAACGTTTTATGAATAAAACTCTAGTTTTATACTATCATGTGTTATGCTTTTAAATTTCATCTTTATTATCCTATCGTTCTTGTAAAAAAAATTGTGCTTATTTCACAACTCCCTAATTACGACGTTTCTTTTGTACAATAGAATCATGGCGCAAAAGTAAAGGACACCACCAGCAATGACTCAAGCTACTATTCACAAACTAGTTAAAGATAGTGTAAACGCGGCACTCACAACTGAACAAGCAGCCGTAGCTGTAGCAGCCGCTGAAGCCGCCACAGCTGCTGATGCTGCAGCAGTCGCTGAAGCTGCAGCAGCCGCCGAAGCCGCCATTGCTGCGGAAGTTGCTAGAGCTGCAGAAGCTGCCGGAAATGCCACCCTTAACACTGGAGGACCAAGCCCAACTAGCCCTCTAGTGGTAAATGTTGCTTCGGTACCTAAAGGTTGCTCATTCATTGCCTATTAGAAATGTGAACCCACAAAGTTTAAGGGTACTGAAGGAACTTTAGGTTTGACCTGCTGGTTTGAAAAATCGGAGTCGGTATTTTTGGTCAACAAATGTACTGAGAGTGATAAAGTGCAATATGCCACTAGTACACTGATGAATGAGGCATTATCATGGTGGAATTCAATATCTCAACCAATGGGCATTGAAAATGCTTATAAGATTTCTTGGGATAATTTGAAGAAGATGATGATCAAAGAGTACTGCCCCCGCAGTGAAATGCGGAAGTTAGAAGTAGAATTCTGGGATCATGTTGTTAAAGGAAATGACATCATAACTTACAATCGTCGATTCCAACAATTGAGGATACTGTGTCCAACAATGGTTTCAACAAAAGAGAAATTGTTGGAATGGTATATTTGGGGACTTCCATCAAGTATACAAGGGAATGTAACTTCAACCAATCCCAAGGAACTTGATGAAGCTATGCGGATGTCTCGCAGCCTCATGGATCATGTGGTGCGTACGGCAGAAACCCGAAGACAAAAACAACACCAACAACACCAACAACTCCAACTACCGTAACAACAATAACAATAGGAACAACAACAACAACAACAAGCGACCATGGGATGGTAACCGTGGAAGTAACAACAACAACAACCCAACTCGAAACAACAATCATCATAACCAGCAAAACAAAAGACAAGAGGCCACAACGGCTTATATTGCTGCACCAACTAGAGGCACAGGGTATACCGAGAATGCTCCACTATGCAATAAGTACAAATTCCATCACTCTGGTCCTTGCCCGGCTAAGTGTCGCAACTGTCAAAACACTGGACACCTTGCCAGGGATTGTAGAGTCAAGGCTGTAGCTACGGGTAGCAACACACAACCCGTAGTTGTCTATTTCGGTTGTGGAGAAAAGGGGCATTTCAAGAACAACTGTCCTCAAAACCATGGACCACAAGGCGGAGGTGCTCGCGGTAGAGCCTATGTCATGGGAAATGGAGAACCACAACAAGACCCGAATGTGGTTACTGGTATGTTCTTACTCAATAACATTCCTGTTAAGTCTTATTCGATTCTGGTGCTGATATGAGCTTTTTATCTACTAGACTTGCGCCTTTACTTGATATCACACCAATCACTCTAAACACTAATTACAGTATTGAACTAGGTAACGGTAACTTAGTACATACTAATACCGTAATCCCAGACTGTACCCTAAATCTCCTAGACCACCCATTTAACATCAATCTTATGCCAATCGAACTCAGAAGTTTTGATGTTGTCATTGGCATGGATTGGTTGTCTAAACATCAAGCTACCATCATTTGTGGTGAAAGAGTTGTGCACATTCCATGTGACAATGAAACTTTGATCATCCGTGGTGATCAAAGTGGAACTCGAATAAACATCATCTCATGTATCCAAACCATGAATTACATTGAGAAAGGATGTTATGCTTTCCTAGCCCTCATAACCGAAAAGAAATCTGACGAAAAGCATCTTGAAGATGTTCCTATCGCCCGAGAGTTCCCTGAAGTATTTCCGGAAGATTTACCCGGACCTCCAACGAATCGTCAAGTAAAATTCAGAATTGATTTAATACCAGGAGCGGCGCCAGTTGCCCGCGCACCCTACAGGCTAGCACCGTCAGAGATGCAAGAGCTATCAAATCAATTACAAGAACTTTCGGACAAGGGATTTATTCGACCCAGTTCCTTACCTTGGGGAGCTCCAGTTTTATTCGTGAAAAAGAAAGATGGGTCATTACGAATGTGTATTGACTATCGTGAACTAAACAAATTAACAATAAAGAACCGATCAATTACAAGGTTCAACCTATTACTCAAAAATTGACCTACGATCAAGTTACCATCAAGTTAAGGTTCGTGTGGAAGACATTCCAAAAACAGCCTATAGGACACGATATGGTCACCATGAATTCCAAGTGATGCCATTCGGATTAACTAATGCACCGGCAGTATTCATGGATCTCATGAATCGAGTGTGTAAGCCATATCTGGACAAATTCGTGATCGTATTCATAGACGACATTCTTATATATTCCAAAAATGAAGAGGAACACAAAGAACACCTGAGAACAATTTTAGGATTACTCAAGGAAGAGAAATTGTATGCAAAGTTTTCCAAATGTGAATTTTGGATCCGATCAGTACAATTCCTTGGACATGTGATTGACAAAACTGGTTTACATGTCGATCCCGCTATGATTGAAGCTATCAAAGGTTGGCCAACACCTACCACACCTACAGAAATTCGTCAATTTCTGGGTCTAGCTGGGTATTACCAAAGGTTTATTAAAGGATTTTCCTCAATAGCAAAACCTTTGACCAAGCTAACTCAGAAAAACAAGAAATACGTATGGGAGATGAAAAAGAAGCTTTCCAAACCCTCAAACAAAAACTTTGTAGTGCCCCTATTCTAGCATTGCCAGATGGGATCGAAGATTTTGTAGTCTACTGTGATGCATCGTACCAAGGTTTAGGTGTCGTGTTGATGCAACGTGATAAGGTGGCTTATGATTCACGACAACTCAAAGTTCATGAAGAAAATTACACCACTCATGACTTAGAGTTAGGAGCTGTAGTCTTTGCACTAAAAATCTGGAGACACTATCTATACGGTACTAGATGTACTGTGTTCACTGATCATAAAAGTCTACAACACATTTTGAACCAAAAAGAACTAAACATGAGGCAACGTCGTTGGTTGGAATTACTAAGTGATTACGACTATGACATTCACTACCACCCAGGAAAGGCAAACGTAGTAGCCGACGCCCTGAGCCAAAAGGAACGGGTTAAACCACTACAAGTCTGAGCCTTAGTTTTAACCACAAATTCAAACTTTCCTCCTCAAATCCTTCACGCTCAAGCTGAGGCGGTGAAACAAGGAGACATCAAACAGGAAAAGTTGGATGGCATGATACAAAAGAAATTTGAAACCCGTTCAGACGGAACTCTATGCTTTCAAGGTCGAAGTTGGTTACCACTTTATGGTGACCTACGAGACTTGATCATGCATGAATCCCATAAATCCAAATACTCCATACATCCAGGATCTGATAAGATGTATCATGATCTCAAACTACTCTATTGGTGGCCAAACATGAAAGCCGAAATTGCAACATACGTTGGCAAATATCTTACATGCTCCAAACTAAAAGCCGAACATCAAAAACCATCTGGTTCATTGCAACAACCAGAGATTCCTATGTGGAAATGGGAACAAATTACTATGGACTTCATTACCAAGCTTCCAAAGACATCAAGCGGTTATGACTCCATCTGGGTCATAGTTGATCGTCTCACAAAATCCGCACACTTTATACCAATCAAAGAGACTTACAAAATGGATCAGCTTACCCGACTGTACGTCAAAGAAATAGTCTCAAGACATGGTGCACCAATATCCATCATATCTGACAAAGATGGTAGATTTACCTCAAACTTCTTGCAGTCACTCCATGACGCCTTTGGAACAAATCTAGACATGAGTACAGCGTATCATCCTTAGACCGATGGTCAGAGTGAGCGAACCATTCAAACACTTGAAGACATGCTTCGAGCTTGTATAATAGACTTAGGAAAAGGATGGGATACTTATCAACCATTAGTTGAATTCTCCTACAACAATAGTTACCACGCAAGCATCAAAGCAGCTCCATTTGAAGCACTTTATGGTCGAAAGTGTCGTTCACCTGCTTGTTGGGCCGAAGTGGGAGAAGTTCAACTCACTGGTCCAGAACTCATTCGAGAAACAACGGATAAGATTGTACAAATCAAAAGTCGACTTCAAACCGCAAGAGATTGACAGAAAAGTTATGCCGACACACGACGCAGACCCCTAGAATTCCAAGTCGGAGATAGGGTTATGCTAAAAGTATCACCTTGGAAAGGCGTAATATGATTCGGTAAACGAGGAAAACTAAACCCAAGATACATCTGACCATTCAAAATCCTAGCCAGGGTTGGCCCAGTGGCGTACAGACTTGAGCTTCCATCAGAACTAAGTAGTGTACACCCCACTTTTCATGTATCTAACCTAAAGAAATGTTTGTCAGATGAATCACTCGTTATTCCACTCGATGAAATTCAACTCAATGAAGACCTTCAATTTATCGAGGAACCCATAGAAATCATGGACCGAGAGGTCAAACAACTCAAGCAAAGCCGAATTCCAATTGTTAAAGTTCGTTGGAACTCACGACGTGGTCCTGAATACACATGGGAACGAGAGGACCAGATACGTCAGAAATACCCACATCTTTTTACCAACAATACTTCTACTCCCAACGCAAATTTATCTTCGGGACGGAGCTCGCATATGGGGTAGAGACTGTAACAATTCGCATTTTCAAGTTAATTCCTATTCCTGAAAATTTCACTATTCATTTTTACTATTCACTTTCACTATTCATTTTCTGAAATTTAATTTTTATTTCATATTCTCGTTTGATAAATAATTTCTATGGTAAAATAAAAGTTTGACACTCATCAGATAATTTTCGCGAAAGTTATTAAGGAACCACACGTTTATGTTAAACGTCGTTTAAAAATCCTACGCACAATGAAAATCAACCGTATCAATTTTCCCCGCATCAGATAAATGTTTGGTACACTCATGATTAATTAGAGAATTAATCATAACTAAGAAAAATGTTACCAAATAGACCCTGGGCCGTAAGAAACAGAAATTTATGTTTTTAAGCACTTTTACTTAGCCGTAACCTTAGTCTATACCTGCACCGCATTTCTGAGACGATTTGAGTTTTCATATTTTTTTGGAAAAGTCAACAAATTTTCCCTCCTCCTTTGATCAAAAATCATTCTTTGATTTTATAAATCATTCCTTGATTTTTAGGCTTACGGTTTTATGTCTAAAAGATATTAAATACCAACCGACACCAGACTGAGCCCAGTCTAGACATTATAAGTCATTTTAATTCATTATTATTCTATTATAAAAGTAACATTTTACTTTTCTCAATTTTACACAATATTCGTACGTTTTATGTATTACGCGTTTTAGACCCGTGTTTCCAGTTTTAGCAGGGTTTAAGCAACCCAATGGAACCTACCACTCATTTTATATTTTATTATTGAGTATATTGACAAGTTTAGTCATTCTTTCAAGTTTCACATTTTTACGATACCCAGTTTTACGTTTTGTGGCTTAACAACTTATGGTTAGCAGGGCAAAAACGAAGAATAAACCCTAAAAGTTCTCTCCTCTTAGGCGATTTTGGAGAAAACCCTAAACAAACTATTAACTAATCGATCTTCAAATTTCTTCCCTAAATCCGTTAATTCTTGTACGATTTTGAGTTTCTTGAGATTAACCTTAGTGTTTATCTCTAATTTATTCAAATCGTTACATCTATCTTTCTCCTAGGGTTGATTTTTTTGAGATTCGACTATTTAGGGTTTTCCAAAACCGCCTTTGGTGTTTATCTGATTGGTCCGGTGCTTTCTTTGGGAAGTCGGTTTCCATTGTTTATCTCTATAAAGGATCGATCATCTCCTTACGTACTGATTATAATTCATTAGCGATTCCTGTTTTAGGGTTTCGTTTTTTATTGGAAAGTGCTGCTGGTATTTGATCTGCTGTTCTTAACGCTAAACGAATTCCTTTTTAGGGTTTGTTTTTTATTATCTTCTTGTAAGTACCCGTTCTAGGGTTTTGGTTTTTTGGTTGTGCGGTACGAGTTGCTGCTGTTTGTTAATTTTATACGTGGGTTTTTGTGAGAGATGGAATCAGGTGCTATGAATGTGAAAAAGTCTTCTAAGGCTAAGGGGTTGGCTATTAGGATTGGTAATATTGATGGTAAGATTCTTAATAATTCAAGTATGCCATTGAAGGATTTATTGAAAAGTGCAGGTTTGGAAGGAAAAACGGGGAGTTTTGCTCTTCCTCGTGATCATGGTCCCGTTGTTTCTGATCCGAAATTTGCTTTACAAGAAGGGGTAAGTTTGGCTAGTTCTAATTCTGATTTTCCTATGTCTAGCAAGGGTGTGGCTTCTGATTCGTTGGGGGCTGCTAAGGTTGGTACGTCTAAGGAGAAAGGTAATAGGCTAGCTGATGATGGTAATATTGGAGGTTTTTGTGAGCCTAAGGTACCTAGTGATTCACAATCTGTTGGAGATGTTGAGGCTTCTAGGTCGGGTTCAAGAGTGGTTATTCCAATGGCCGTAGTTGATGATATGTGCTCTAAACTTACTAATTCATTATACGGTTATTTCATTGATTTAAGAATTGCATTTCCCATTGTGGAAGACTATGTCAAGCATGCTTGGGCAAGGTTCGGCTTTGAACATGTTATATTGCGGAATGGTTTCTTCATTTTCAAGTTCTCGTCACGTGAAGGTATGACTAAAGTTCTTAATGGTGGTCCTTGGTTTATTAGATCAACGCCTTTATTCTTACATATTTGGGTGCCTAATATGAGGCTTGAGAAGGAGAAGATTACTAAGGTACCGGTTTGGGTACGTATCCATAATATACCGTCCGTTGTATATTCTAAAGCCGGTATTAGTTTGATTGCAAAACAGCTGGGGCGGATAATACGGTTTGATGCGGGTACTAATGATATGTGTAAGAATCCTTGGGGACGTTATTCATATGCACGGGTACTTATTGAATTATCGGCTGATTTGGATGTTTTGGAATCAATTGAGGTTGCGATTCCTTTGCCTCAGGGTAAGGGTCATTACATGGAAGTTCTTGATGTTGAGTATGAATGGTGGCCATCTTGGCGTTCTAAGTGTATTTGTTTCAATCATGATGATGATGCGTGTCCTCTTAGACGTCAGCGGGTTACTAAGGTTTCGTCTCAACAAGAGTTTGATGTCAAGCGTAAGGTTCACTCTACTAAGGCTGGTCTCACTAGTGATAAGGGTAAGAAAGTGGCTTGGGGGGTTTCAACTAAGTCAAAAATTTCATACCAACCTGTTTCTAAACCGGCAACCATGAAGAAGAATCGAGGTAAACAACCTGATGTGCGGGCTGATTTTAAGCCTACTAATGGTGATTCTAATTCAAGTGGTACATCTAATGATGCTTTGAAGAGTGATTTTGGGGCTGCTCCTGTTGAGGATGTTATTACTCAACTTGAGCAGATGGAACATGTGGATGCTCATGCTTCTTTTGGGGGTGTGGAATCCGTGGGGGTAAGTGGTGTTAATGCGGCTCCATTGCATAGCACTACTGATGGTTTGTGGGAGCATGGTTCTCACAATGATGGTGCTTCTACAAGTGTGGCCTATTCTGATTTTGATATGTCTAACTCGGTTGCTACAAGGGTTGTAGTGTCGACTCCTAGGAAGAAGGTTACGTTTGCTGATGAAGTTGAAGATGATGATGAAGTTGATGAAGTCTATGAGAACTATGAAGATATTGCTAATTATTCCAAGTTCAAGAATGGTTCTCCGAATGATTTCCAGGTGCAAGGACGCAAGAAGAAATAGTTTTCTTTATTTCTATTGTTTTGTGTTTTTGCTTGTTTAGTTGCTTTGTTTAGCATGTTTGTTTGGTCCGTTGCACATGTTGTGCATGTTAGTTTTAAGAATGGTTTGTCATTCTTAGATAAGTGTCTTGTAAGTGTCCTAAGGGACTGGGGGCGAGGGAAATCACCCTCGTCATTTTGTACTTCAACGTTTTTGGATAATGAATTTTACCAGGGTGCAGGATTACTCCCCTTTACCCAAAAAAAAAAAAAACTTATGGTTAGCAATCTACGGAGTCAAAACTAACTACATAAGTTGGATAATATCACCAATGACCAAGTCATCCCCCTTATCCCATTGTGAACCGCCATAGGGGGGGAGTCACCCTATATGTGGCTTGATATCTTGCTTTGAGCCCTAAGATGTTAACATGTGTCCAAGCTTTCCTTAGAAGCTTTGACTAGTCCATGCATGTAACCTCCTCAACCTCATATATATACCCCCTCCCCCTCTCTTTGTCGTCCCATATCACACACACAAACACCAAACACTTAGCTAGTTTACTTCAAGTTTTATTCAAGGAATCAAGTACTATATCTCTAGTAGGGTTTTGATTAATCAAACTACTTCAAAACCTTAGAAACTCTTGGTGATTCTCTTGAGTTTAGATCCACTCAAGTCACCTAAACCTTCATCACAAGTCCTTCAAGAATACAAGGGTGTAGAAGGATAGTTAAAGTGAAGTGAAGCTTGTCAATCAAAGTCCTATCCTTACTAGTTATTTTCCTTTCTTAGAAAGCCTAAAGTTGTAAGAAACCCTAATACACTTTCTTGCTCAATATCATTTTCATGCTATTTATATTTCATTCATGCTATATATGGTCTTGTTAAAAATCCAAACATAATCCAAACCCTATTCTCTCTCCCCCATGGGGAAATCCGGCCGCCATCTTCTACTACTATTCCGACAAAAAAAAATGACCTAATCACGGCCTCTCTACCCTCTTATGATTCCTTGTCATTCATGGGTATGCAATCCGCTATTTAGGGTTTGTTCTTTCTTTCATAAGATGGCGGCTGATGGTGGTATTTGTTATTAATTTTAACGATTTCCTTATTAACAGTATTGGATCAATTCCTTATTCCTGTTTCATGATTCTTTTATCCTTTTGGTTTTAGGGTTTCGATCTTACGGTTTTATCTCTTCTATAAATCCGTTTTTTTGGGTTTTGCTATTTATTGGCGATTTCTAAACCCTAACTTTTCTTTATTATCTAATCATTCCTGTGATTTAGAGGACTCGATTTATGATTTAGGGTTTCGAAGTTTGTATTTATACGTTACATCTAAACCGCCTTTAGGGTTCTTATGTCGATCTTTTAATGGTGATTACATGTCGGTTTTGATTGTATCTAAAGATCGATTTCTTGCATATTTTATCCTCACGGTGCTGATTGCCTATTTTTTGAGGAATGTTTTACTGGAATGGCCTTATAACGATTATAAAACCTTTTGGTTTTTACATTCAATGGTGTATGGTGCTTAGTGAATTCTGCTTGTTTGTGATGTTGAATCTGGTTGCTGAACTGATTGTCAACCTTTGCAAGGGGTTGTTTGATGCTCGTTGGTTATGTTCTTAATGGTTAAACCATGATCGTGGGTTGGGGAGATGGAAATTCAGTTTATGAGCTCGTATACATTGTTATTATTTGATCTTTATGGATCAGCATGCATGGTACGTATGTATTTTCTTTGGATCAACATGTTTTGGGTGTATAGAGCTTGTTTGTGAGTATGATTCAACCAATCATTTGGTTTGGATTGTGATATCAATAATATGAGGCATGTGTCTTTCTATTAGTTGATTGATGGTTGGGTCATGCTTTGATGTACATGGGTGTTCAACTCATATGTAATTCCTTTAGTGATTACATACATGTGAAGGGCTAGTGTGCGATGGATGTTAATTACTTCAGTCTTTGTGTGATCATTGGAGGTGTGGGTTAGCATTTGCTATGGTAATTTGCATTGACTTGATCATGGTAGTCTTCTTGTGTGTCATTCGGATTTGTTGGAAGATTGGTTCAAGCTCGGATATGCTGGAGGTTGGGTCGCTTAGACCATGTTTATGCTTCAAATTTATTTGCTACGGAAGTCACTCTTATTAGGTTATTAGATTATGCTTTGCATAATACTAATAGAAGATGCAATTTGTTGAAGCTGGAAGTTTGCATGTTTATGATCTAGATCGCTAGGATGACTAAGAAGACTTCAATTTTATTTGAGTTGTGATATATTGTATTTTTATTGCTAGTCATCGTTAGTTGTATTTAGATCTGGTAGTTATAAGAATAGCCTGTCATTCTTATTGGTAGTGGTAGTGTCCTTAGGGACTTCGATGAGAGACTCATTCTCTTCCATTGTACTTAAACATTTTTTATTAATGTATTTTACCGGGTGCAGGATTACTCCCCTTTACCCAAAAAAAATATATGGTCTTGTTATTATGTTCATGATGTATAAAAATTAGTAAAACAAGTTATGGAAACTATATGTTAACTTATATTAAGTAAACAAGAAAACTAGTGACTTATATGGAGAAATTCGACCAAAATGGTATAAACATGATATTGGATAATTAAATATTGTAGTAGAGGACTTAACAAGGAAAACATAGCAACTTGAACCACCTAAAATGAGTATATGAGTCAAAAGTTATGGCTATTAGAAGTTACTAAAATCTTGCGGCAAAACTGTCCAAAACTTTCTGTGACAGAAGCTTAAACATGCAAAAAGAGGCCCTTCTGCTCCATTTCATCAAAAAGATAAAACAAGAAAGTTATCCGGAATGATGTTTTCTTCAAAAACTCGGGTGCACGGGTCCAGAAAACTAATAATGAATGATATTTTCTTCAATTTCTTAACAGCTATTTTAAATACCCAAGTGACTATATAATAGTTTTGGTTAAATAAAATCAAGAGGTCTAATGACCTTAAAGCCAATACCACAACCATGGATAAGGCCAAGGATGAGTCTCAAAGACCATGGTATCAATAACCAAACTCACGGCAAAGCCATGGCTAAAGACCATATAACTTACCAAGATGAAAACATGAACTAAAGAGTTAGTGGTAACATAAACATCCAATTTGAATCTAATCCATCAAAATGACCGTCGAGATGAGTTAACATAAACTTTCCTAAGTTTATTCAATTATTTGGACATGTAACTTTTCGGATCAAAAACTTATATATTTTTATCAAATACTACAACATTAGGGAGCTTCATGTGAGGGGTTCATTAGAGTAAACCGTCGAGATGAGTTGTGGATTTACAAATTAAAGTGTCCTGGATCCTCGAACATTTACTGCGTGACCTCTGAATTATGATGGCCCGAACGGTAGTAAGCGATATACAAACTCTACATGTTTCATAAACCATTTTTATTCAAAGACTTACACTATATACTAAGTACTACATCATGGACTAAATGCAAGACATATATAGGCAATTCTTCATGTTCTTTGACATTACTCCAAACCTAAGTCGCAACATTCTATTATAGGTTGCTCATAGAGACCTTCGCAATTCAACTACCATTTTTACTACATAACTCACGGTGAGTTCGTAGCCCCACTCTCTATATTTTAACTATTTTACAAACCCGTGAGGGGGGGGGGGGTGTTACATGCTACTATTTTTCTACTCGAACACAATGCTTTCTACTGTATGCTTATCCAACTATGTTTTTGGGTAAAAGGGTTAATTCACCCCGGCAAAATTCATTACACCAAAAAACGTTGAAGTACAAAGGATGAGAGTGACTTCCCTCATCTCAGTCCCTTAGGACACTTACAGACTCAGCTATAGGAATGAAACACCATACCTATAACTTACAATATAAGTGTGACAGGCCACACTTATAACTAATAATTGAACATAAACTACAACGAATATAAAAGAAAAAATAATTGCAAATCAAGTAGAAACTTGAGTCTTCAATTCGTCATAGTAGTCCAAACTTCCATAATCATCTTCATAGTCCCACAAACCTTCAACGAATCAGAATTAGAGCACATGTGATATAACCATGAGATGAACATTCACAAGCTGATCTTGACTTCCCCTTGGTAACATACAATAGGGTTAAACCCTAACTTCCATTAACAACCATAGAATCAATCACACGACCTATGAGAATGGACATCGAATACAGATTGGTGATAGACAGAGAGGTTTTTGAACAAGATTACCTTCAAACTTGACTTGCATCTCTCTAAACCCACTTTCATCAACCGAACATCCAAAAAATCACGTGACATGCAGCAGCAACGTACCACCAATTACTTGCAGCAGCGTAAGCATGAACAAAAACCCTAAACAGGGTTTACACACAATATGGATCGTAAAAAAAATCCTTAATAGAATTTTGTTATAGCGTTATGCATCATAGACCACCACCACACATATCCCTAAGTCGACCAAGAAACCAAGAAACCAAAAAGGTTTTATAATAAAACCATAGCCGACATAAGGAGCACACCAGATCGTACAATGAAACCAAATCGATTAAACCGACTTGAATAATAAGGAAAACGATCAGCAACAAATCGCCATCAAGAGCCAATCAAACCTGAATAATACGAAACCCTAAAACTAGGGTTTCGTTCATGAAGAAACCCTAAACGATCACAACCCAAAAGGGACAAACGGTTAGGGATAGGTTTCAATTGCCCAAAATATCTGACTATGTTTTATTGTCACTAAGTAGCGATTGCCATGTTCAAAGTCCCTATATCATGAACCATTAGTCACTAGCTTAGTGAGCACGAATAATGTTAGTAGGCCTATTGGGATTGACGGATCCCATTTGTGTTGAACAACTATGAGTTCAAACAAATGCACTATATTTGAGATTAAGAGGTATAATGGCAATATTATCATGGTAGGGCTTCTATAATACCAATTTTTGGTTCGATGTTAATGCTTTGGTTGCATGAGCTTAGTGCAATAATAACGGCTTTTGTTTTCTAACTATGAATGTGTGATTAATTACCTCACATTACGATTATTGTTTTCAAACGATTTAACTAAACCTAGGAATTCCACTCAACCTTTGTGTTGACAGTTTTAAGCATGTATTTCAGGTGCATAATGATGAAGGATGGCACGGAGGGGCACAGACTAAATCAAGAAGGCTATAAACTATTTTATCATTCGATAAAACATCAAAAGACTTTATATTGATGTATTTTGTAAACATGGAACCTTTTTGGGACCTAACCATGTAAACTCTAATATATTTTAATAATTCGAATGATAAGCCTTTTTAAAATGACTTAGTTAGAGATCGTTTTCTATTATTGTGACTATTGTGTCGTCTAGTAATACCCAGTTTGAATTCCGTTGCATGATTGAATTGGGGGTGTTACACCGTTTGGTGTTGTGGGCCCACATAGCCTGTCTTGGGAGTTGTGTCATGGTCCAAAAATATTTGTGAGCATTTAGGAAATTTTTCGTAGGCTCGGGAAACATATAATACGTATATGTTTAGTTGTCGAAACGTATATTTATTAAATAAAACATTTTAGAAAAATTTTATTCGCGATAAATATAGACTATCGAGGTTCGTGTGTAAGCATCATTCCTATGTAAAAGTTCAATCACCAATATCACAGTGATTCGTATATATCATGTCATGCGTAACAAAACAATTTTTGTTATTCGTAAAGATGGTATTCAAACAATGTAATACCTTTTTATTCCAAGTTAATATTTACTAATCATACGGGAAAATTACAGGAGGCTACAGTACCTACCCCTTACAGTGAATTCCGTCCCAGAATTCTAGTCTAAAGTAGTTGCCAGGGATGTCTAGGGAAAAATATGTGGATACTTAGTGCGAATCTGATCCTCGCGTTCCCAGGTATATTCCGGTCCTCGCTTGGAGTCCCAGCGAACTTTGACGATAGGAATACAATTTTGCTTCAGTTGTTTAACTTCCCTATCCATAATTTCCACAGGCTCCTCAGTGAAAATAAGCTTGTCATCAAGTCGGATCTCTTTCAAAGTAACAAGAGATTCATCGGATAAGCATTTCTTAAGATTTGACACATGAAAGGTGTCGTGAAATCGACTAAATTCTTTTGATAGTTCAAGCTTATATGCCACGGTTCCTATCCTTTCTAGGATTTTGAAGGGACCGATGTATCTTGGGTTTAGCTTTCCATGTTTCCCGAATCGTTCCATTCCCTTCCAGGGAGACACTTTTAATAAAACTCTATCTCCAACTTGAAACTCCATAGGTTTTCGTCTTATATCGGTGTAGCTCTTCTGTCGGTCTCTGGCTGCTTGAAAGCGTTGCTTGATCTTAATAATTTTCTCCGTAGTTTCATGAACAAGATCTAGTCCTATGAGCCAACTTCGGCCCAACAAACGGGTGATCTGCACTTTCGACTGTAAAGTGCTTTGAATGGTGCTGCCTTAAAGCTGGCATGATAACTATTGTTGTACAAAAATTCTGCCAGTGGCAGGTGTTTATCCCAACCTTTTCCGAAGTCGATAACACATGCTCGAAGCATTTCTTCCAAGTTTTGAATTGTTCTTTCACTCTGCCCATCAGTTTGTGGGTGATAGGCTGTGCTCATATCCAATTTAGTTCCCAAGGCCTTTTGTAAAGATTTCTAGAAATGAGAGGTGAAGCGACTATCTCGATCTGAGATGATTGAAATTGGCACACCATGCCCAGAAACTATTTCCTTTACGTACAATTGAGCAAGCGTGCTCATTTCGTCAGTTTCTTTGATGGGTAGAAAATGAGCGGATTTTGTGAGACGATCGACAATGACCCATATTGTGTCGAATTCGGATGAAGTTCTAGAAAGTTTGGTGATGAATTCCATAGTGATTCGTTCACATTTCCACATTGGAAGTTCAGGCTGTACGAGTAGACTTGAAGGTTTTTAATGTTCAGCCTTCACTCTCGAACACGTCAAATATTTTCTGACATACTCCACAACGTCGGCTCTCATGTTCGGCCACCAATACAGTTTCTTTAGATCTTGGTACATCTTGTCGGATCTCGGGTGAATGGAATATTTTGACTTGTGAGACTCATTCATGATGAGCTCACGAGTACCTCCAAAGAATGGGACCCAAGTTCTATCCTTGAAACACAACGTTCCATCTGATCTTTTCAAGAAACCGTTTTTGTTTTCAGGCATCCCATAAATCTTTTCTTTGGGTCGGTTCTCTCCTTAAGAGCTTCGCTCTGAGCGGTAAGGATTTGTGATGGAAGGGGTAAGCAAATAGTCATTCCTAATGATCTTACCTTGAGTGGTTTCAATCGTTCTTTCCGGCTTAACGCATCTGCTACTACATTAGCCTTTCCTGGATGATAACGTATTTCAGAGTCATAATCGCTGAGTAGCTCTAACCATCAGCGTTGCCTCATATTCAACTCCTTTTGATCCAAGATATGCTGGAGACTTTTGTGGTTGGTGAACACGGTACATTTGGTGCCATATAAGTAGTGTTTCCATAACTTAAGAGCAAACACTACTACTCCTAGTTCCAAGTCATGGGTTGTATAGTTTTCCTCGTGTTTCTTTAATTGTCGTGAGGCATAAGCTATCACTTTACCTCTTTGCATCAGGACCACTCCTAAATCGTGATACGAAGCGTCACAATACACTATAAAGTCCTTACTTCCTTCAGGAAGTGGTAAGATGGGGGCTTCACAAAGCTTCTGTTTCAATAACTGAAAAGCTGCTTCTTCTTTCTCTCCCCAGATATACTTCTCACTCTTCTGAGTTAACTTAGTCAGAGGCTTGGCAATCTTGGAAAAACCTTGAATAAACCTTCGGTAGTAACCCGCAAGACCTAAAAATTGACGTATCTCCGTGGGGTTTGTAGGAGATGCCCAACCTTTTACAGCCTCGATCTTTGCAGGGTCTATGTGAATGCCTTGACTATTGATTATGTGCCCTAGGAATTGCACAATGCGAATCAAAAAGTCACATTTCGAGAACTTATCATACAGTTCTTCTTTCTTGAGTAGTTATAGAATAATTCTCAGGTGTTCAGCATGTTCTTCTTCATTGCGAGAGTAGATCAGGATGTCGTCGATGAATACAATCACAAACTTATCCAATATGGCTTGCATACTTAGTTCACTAGGTCCATGAAAACTGCTGCTGCATTGGTCAGACCAAATGGCATCACTTGGAATTCTTAATGTCCATAGCGTGTTTTGAATGCAGTTTTTGGAATATCCTCCTCTCGGACTCTCAACTGATGATACCCCGACCTTACGTCAATTTTCGAGTATACACTCGACCCTTGCAACTGATCGAACAGGTCGTCTTGTACTAATGATTACTAGTATGGATTCTTCTTGTACTAATGTTGTGTTGGATGCTGGTCATGATTCGTCTTCTAATGGCTCTAAACAGCCTACTATCGAACAATTGTTAGCTAATGCGCATACGAATTTTGATGAAGCCATGAATAAAATTCAACGTGAGATTGTTGCTAATGAAGTTAATATAACAAGTAATCCTCCTTCAAGTTTTAGTGTTGCTATGCAAACCCAAAAGTTTGGGACAAATGTGAATATGAATAAGAGTGCACCTTCTGGTCCTAATGCTCCCAAGGTTGATGTGAAGTCGGTTTCTTACGCGGGTGCTACTTCTAATGAACCTCAGAAACATGTTTCTAATTTTCGTAGGTTGGAATGTAGCAAGAAGAAGGCTGATGTTGATCTTTCTGTTCCGATGAAAGTAGTGGAAGAGGTGAATCTCATATTTGAGAATACACTTTATGGATATTTTCTTTGTCAACACCTTGTGTTTTCTGTTGTTGATTATTATGTTCGCAATGCGTGGGCTAAGTTTGGTATACAAAAGGTAATGATGAATGCAAAGGGGTTCTTTTTCTTTAAGTTTAATTCGAGTAAAGGTGTTGATGATGTACTTGAAAATGGTCCTTGGTTGATTAGAAATGTTCCTATTATTCTTAAACCATGGACATTGAACACCAATTTACTTAAAGAGGATTTGACCAATATCCCGGTGTGGGTTAAATTCCATGATGTTCCTCTTGCTATGTTTTTTGATGATGGTCTTAGTCTTCTTGCTACATTGATTGGTACACCCAAAAGGTTAGATGCTTTTACCAGCCAAATGTGTAAGGATTCGTGGGGCCGTAGTAGTTTTACTCGATGCATGATTGAAGTGAAGGTAGATGAGGTGCTTCGGGATAGCCTCACTGTTGAAATACCTTTACTTGATGGTACGGGGTCGACTATTGAGAAGATTCGGGTTTAATACGAGTGGAAACCACCACGGTGTGATAAGTGTAAGGTTTTTGGTCATATTCTTATTGATTGTCCTCAAGCTATTGTGCCTTCTATTCAGCCTACTATGCTTGTTAATGATAGTTTCAAGACTATCAATAACAAGAAGAAAGGAAAGCAAGGTGGTCAAACAGTTCCGGGCCATGGAGGGTTTACTAAACCAGTTTTGGGTAAGCAGTTTCAGTATCGACCCAAAAAGACCTCTCCTGAACCTAAGAAAGTGGAGGCAATAAGAAAAATGTTTCTCATATGGCTAGTTCAAGTGGAACGAAGATTTCTACATCTAACAAGTTTGATGCTCTTAATATGAAAGATACGGATACTTTTGGTATTCCTACTAGTGATACCAACAAGGATGTGGATTCTGGTCTTACAATGGAAGTTAATGAAGATGAGTCTAATAAGACAGGCAATACTTCACAAGAACCCCTTGTGAGTGATTTGAAAGAGAAGGAGTTGGTTGTGGCTCCTAGAGCTAGTGATTCTTGTACTCCTCCCGCCTCTTCTACTAAGAGTACTAACCCTTTTTCTAAGGTGGGAGAGATCGTGGTTTCTGATTTTGAAGATGAGGTGGTTGCTAACCCATTTGATGAGTCAGCTAATTTGTTCGGTGTTGGTCAAGAGTATGAAGAAGACTATGATGTTCAGACTTTCACAGGCACAATGATTCTTAACTTAGATCAACTACAACAACAACTTGACTAAGGAGAATTTTCCAAAATGGGATCCATGGCTGCCCTTTGTGTGATCAACAAACAACTCCAAGTGTTCTTTGATTCAGAATTCACTCTGGAGTATGACCATTATAGTGAGATGACGAAAAAGTGCTTTGCTGATCACACGGGAATT
Organism: Artemisia argyi; assembly: GCA_030686995.1. Lineage (NCBI taxonomy): Eukaryota > Viridiplantae > Streptophyta > Magnoliopsida > Asterales > Asteraceae > Artemisia > Artemisia argyi. The sequence continues at coordinate 84,247,087 of CM060678.1, read as the reverse complement.
GAAGTTGACACGTTCAGAGACACACTTGTCCAGCTTATGGATAAACTGAAAAGATTCATTAACGAAAAGGCACATCATATACCTGCATATGATGACAAGGTGAAGGTATGTAGGGTACAATCATGTGATGGTGTTGGTGACTCGGGTATAGCATCGGATGTTGAGTCAGGTGTCACGATAAGCAAAGAATCAGAGACTGATAAGCTTGACACACTCTGCGACTCAGTGACTAGAGATACTCCAGACATGGGCGCTGAATTAAAACTAGTAAATGAGCAAGTGTCATGTGCTGAGGTACCCCTAACTGAACATCATAATGTGCTTTCTGATGAACGACTGCATACTGATCAAGTTATGCCCAGTTATGAAACATATTTGTTGAAAAAGACTGATAGCAATACCATTTCTGATTTAACAAATATGAATCATAAAGGGGGAGAAAGTGATCAGGATGCTGAATGTGATGATGAGTCAAGTTCTTTGTTTACAGCTAAGTCTTTTGAATCAAATGATATGGTTGATAAAGAAACGTTTAATGAACTTTCAAAGAGATTCTTACAACTTGAAAAACATTGTATTTCACTTGAAATCGCAATGTAACAAAAGGAAGAAAGTTTTCAAACTAACCAACCATGTAAAGATCCGGAACTTCCTGATTTCCGCGAATTCTTTTTGATTAATGATTTGAAAGCTCAGCTAGAAACCAAGGACTTGACAATCAACAACCTGAAAAAACGTATTACTGAGTTATGTGATATGTGTAATGAAGTTAAAGCTAAACATGACTGCAATGTTATTGAATTGGAACATAATGTGGCTAAATTACGTGATGATAATGAGTCTTTGAAAATTCATTGCAAAGAACTATGTGATTCAATCAAAGAAACAAATACTAAAACTGATGAGCAAACAACGTCTTTGATTGCAAAAATTGATGAACTCAAAGCTCAAGTTCAGGAAAATGGTTTCACAATAACAGCATTAAAGAACGAGCTAAGAAAAGCAACAGGGAATAGTGTGAACACTAAGTTTGCAAAACCATCTATCTTGGGGAAACCAGTTTTTCAATCGAATAGACACCAATCAGTTGTTAGACAATTGACTGCGATTAGATCTGAAAGACCAAAATTTTCAAAAACACGGTTTGCCTCCCAAGTTGATGCGGAACAAGTTTTGTCAAAACCAGTCACTCCACATTATTTGCCCAAGGTAACTGCTTCTAGTTTTGTTCAACCTCAACAAGTAGCTACTCCCACTTCTAGTGTCTCTAGGATTAGTTTAAGAACAGAGATGAAATCAAGCATTAAGATTCAAAAATCTTATGATATCAAGGACTTGTACAAGAACTATGATCTAGAAAAGGCTAGGAAAAGGGCGTCACTTCAAAAGGATGGTATCTTAGGCTCACAACCTTGTATGATGCCTCCTAGGTTATTGAGGAACACTGCTAAGGTTCAACCTGTTAAGTCTAGGATTTACAGTATGTCATCCACAATGCATAAGAAGCTTAACAAACCTAATATTTCTCCTAGGTGGATACAAACTGCTCAATCTTTGGAGACTAGGTATACTGATAAGCCTTCTACTACACATAAGAAGATTAGCAATCCTAGACCTTGTCATAAGTGGATTCCAACTGGTAGAATTCTGAAGTACGTTGGACTTAAGTGGATACCTACCGGAAAGGTGCTTACTGATGGCAATGCCATGGTTGACCATGAAACCCCTAAGGGTTTGGATACTGATGTCACTAACCCATATATATGCAATCAAGTTTGTAATGTTAGTGCAGGTAGTCCTTACTCAGTTGCAGGCACATCAATCATTCACAACATTAGAAGACTCAAAGTCTGGAGGCCTAAAGCAAGCATATCTCCTGCTTCAGGAGTTCTGGCAAGTCAATGTTGATGTATGTGTGCATTATGACGTCTGTTCACTTCAGTTCAGGCCTCGTTCTTCAACGACTATGACGTTTGAACACATCAGTTCAAGCCTCGGTCTTCAACTTCATCATTATGGCGTTTGCTGACAACACATCAGGCCCCGTTCATCAAAGAAAAGAAAGGTGTACGATTTAGTGCGCCTTATCTTAGAAAGAAGAGAAATCTTCTTGTTCTTGACCATTCTCAACAACATGCGTCATGCTTTCTCCATGTGCATTCAGTCATCAAGTGGATCTACTTACCGTTGATTACATTCTCATTCACTTGTTCAATCAAAAATGGCAACCTCGTTTGCAATTTTTAAGGGGGAGAAGGGTGAATAAACTACATGATTAATTGTATTCTTATTCACATGCTTAATCAAAAATGGCAAACTTCGTATGCAATTTTTGAGGGGGAGAAGTGTGAATAAACTACATGATTGATTGTATTCTTATTCACTTGCTCTCAATCAAAAATGGTAAACCTCATATGCAATTTTTGAGGGGGAGAAGTGTGCATAAACTGCGTGTTGATTGATGTTTGAAGAATGGTCATACGACTCTCCTCCAACACCTAATGTTCTACTTACTAAGGATGACTGGGATTTATGTTTGATGATTACTTCCAAGCTTCAACGAATGATGATTGATCAAGATGCACCATCTAGAAGTATTACGAATGATGATTGATCACTACTCAAGTAATCCAATCTCCAGTTATTCCTCAAGGTGTTGATGATGACTATCATGATTGTGAAGATGCACACATGAATAATGATCCGTCGTTTTGTTATATAATCAAGGATTGTTGTTCCTACCAATGTGCACTCTGTATATCAACCCGAAGGACATTATGGAAAATGTCAGCTAAAATGACAAAACGGCTAAGAATTTGGACATGGAATGTCAAGTAATCACGGAGTTTATTTGTTATCCCTTGTTTGAGATTGAAGTTGACTTTCACAAAGGAGTGATCTTATTTTATCTTGAAGTCGGTGTTGGTTGGATGAAGACTATTCGAGATCCTTGCTTGAGCTTTTACCTTTACAATGACGAAGACTTGGATATCTAGTTATTTTGGTAATTATTCATTTCTATTACCACAAAATAATTATCACTTCAAGGAGTGTCACAACTTACATGAAGTTGTCGGTAGTCAAGAGGTGATGTACGTCTTATACTTGATGGTTGGTTGGTTGAAGAGTATAGAGTACTTAGGGATTCGATGTTGTACGAATTCTCTACACTGCTCTTAGTCACACATTAGTGCAAGCTTAAGTCACAAGAACGGGGAATTCTTCTTCAGTTTCAAGTTTGGTTTATTGGATTTGCTTCATCAGTGGTTACTTCAAACAGTCTACACAAGGGTTGATAATGATAGTCAGAGAGTTTCTGTAGCAGTTGATTCTCACAAGATTTATTTGAGCCAATTTTGTTCTCCTCTCATGATTTCAAGTAGACGTGCCTATAAGTTGTTGTTGATTCTGATGTATCAAAACCAGCAAGGGGGAAGGAGACATACATCTGAATGCGTAACGAGTACACGTGATGAACATAATACTTCTTCTTAACTGAAGTTATCCCGGGAAGACATATGTCATAACCGTAGAGAAACTCTGTGTCTTAACTCGTAGCGTTTGGTGTATTATTCCAACTACGTGGGGGAAGTGGTCTCTTGATACTTGTGGTGTGAATTACTTCAGTTTTCAGTGGGAAGAAATATGAGAAGGATATGTGGAACATGAGATGATATTGCTTATTGACATCTTCATATGAGCTGATAAGAGTTATGGTAAAAGTGCTTCTGGTTAATGTTTCATGTACACATTGTTATGCTGATTCCGATAAGATTGAAACCATCATGGGGAGAGATATGTGTACATCAAGGATGCACAACAGGTTCACGTGATCGAACTTAATCACATATTCCGGAGGTGATATCCGTAGAGATGATCCGTGCTTCAACCTGTTACTTTGGTGTCATCGTTTTCTCTTGTGTTGGATACATGCGTACAATATGGATTGAGTTGGTATGTGTAAGATAACTGGAAAGCATTTGGTGAAATAAAGATGTTGATATCTTATTCCCCCGAATAGGCAACTGCTCCAAACCATAAAGTAATGTGTACATCGGGGACATACAACAGGGTCATGTGATCGGGCTTCATCATACATTCCAGGATTGATTACCGCAGAGATGATCCGTGGTTCACCTTGCTACTTCGGTGTTTTTGTTTTCTTCGGGGTTTTCGAGCTTCATACAATGAGACCTTTTGCATCACTTCAACTACTTGGGGGAAGTGGTCTCATGAATATGATTGTCGGTTTGGGGGGAAGCTACCAAAGCTTCACATTGAGGAGGCAATTAAAACTTTCAGAATGTTGGTGGGTGTCTAGCGATTAACTCAGCTGTGAGATTCTAGTGATTTGTTAACTACTTGTGTTTGGTGAATTGTTGTGACTTAAGTCATTTTGATTAGTCTGATTGTAATTTGACGTTGTGAGTTAATCTTTACGACTTGACTTATTATGATCGGATCTATTGTGACTTGACTTGTCGCGACTTGACACTTAATGCTAATTGTCACTTATCCAAGATCTCTCTCTAAGTTTAACTCGCATATTACATCTTTCGGTTTCTTTTGTTGACCTTAGTAAAATCCCGGGAGAGAATCGATCTCTCGGTTTAAGTCACAAGAGTTGTAAAATCCCGTTTAAGATTATATCATGGCAACTACCAGTTCAGACGATTATTCAGGTGCCTCGAATGCTTTGGTGGTGAAAGTTTAAGAGATGTTGACTACTGATTTCTACAACGAGCTGAACGATACTATCATTCTGGTACTCATGTCAACATCTTCTTAGACTGATTAGTATCCTTTGTACATATATTATACTAAATTATAAATATAGAAGTATAAAACAACAAAAAACCCATAAAAATATGAAAAACTACAAAAAATCCAAAAATATTCCTCTCACGACATGTCTCTTGTGTAATCAATATTATGTACGTTTCTAGAAATGTCATTGAACAATGACACGGAATCATACATATGCTTGAGCAAGAGTTTTTCGGTTTTTGAATAAAGTTTTTTTCTAAAACATGCCGTATCTCAAAATATTCTTCAAAAATTATGGCTTGTAGTCATTTCAGGCTACAACCAGAGCTTTAAATTATGGCTTGTAGTCATTTCAGGCTACAACCAGGACTTCAAAAATATGGCTTGCTATTACTTCATATAGCAACCCGTTTTTCAAAAATGAGGAAAACACGTCGCCAAAAAGACGGTTGTTCCTAGCAAAGGATGCCGTTCATCCGAGCGTGAATTACTTTATATTCATGCACCCTCGATCTAATGTACGTTTAAGTGCATTATTTCTTGATAAAGAAGAGAAGTCTTCTTTTTATCGCCAAATACTTTCTCTTCTATGATTTTTCCGGAAAGTATTTGTGCAAAACTTGGTGGTACCATGAGATTTTGATTGAAAATCAATATGAACTCACACTTTGATATAATTTTTCACTCATTCAATGACATCACTTATTTAAGTTTTAACATCCGTCATTGATTGAGGGGGAGAGTGATTTCTCAAAATTTTATGTATCATCAAAACTCCCCACACTTTGTACAAAAACCTTGCAATAATACAATTTTGTGATGGTTATGTGTCAGTATGAGAATTTTTCAAAGAGTTTTTGTGTTAAAACTTCAAATCTTTTGTAAACTCATCAATTCTGACACATAACAACCTCCCTCACAGATTGAGGGGGAGCAAGAAAAAGGTTCCTTTTATCAGAAAATATTAAAATTGTCCGCATTTCCCTCCTAAACATTTTCTAAATTATTTAAATCAATTGAGATCAAAAATCTTGAAAGATTTAAAATTTTTTATCAGGGGAGAGAATGTGATTTAAATATGAAATCTGATAATCAAAAGTGATCTTTTGGACTCATTAATAGGCTCCCACATATGTGCTAAACTCTTTCAAATATCGACGCACATATTGAGGGGGAGCAAAAGGCGTTTGTGGAAGAAATACCAAAGACCGACCATTTATCTTTATGCATGGAGTTATAAGGATGGTTAAGGTTAGGTATGAGTTCCCATGATCCACCAGAACCGGAAAGATCTTCCCAGGGACAATCCATAGATAGAATAGAAGTCCTTAGGAATGATTGAAAAAAGGAGAAAAGTGAGAAAGGTAAGAGTGCGGACTGAGATAGAGCTAGGACTGGAACAAACCCAACAAGGTTCTAGTGGTGAAGTCTCGGTAAGCACTGAAGGGGTTGAAGAATGAAAAAGAAATGTAATGAGAAAGGGTGAAAAGAAATAGCCCTCCATATATTCAACCTTAGGGCAGAAACCGGGTTCAATTCATAAGCTACTGGCGGTTACTAAGGTAACACCGGTGTTGAAGACAAGACGTCATGGACCCAGTGGCGCACTGCACCAAACTTCCCAACTACTCAAGTTCTCTTAAAAGAGCTTGTTTCATTCTCACGGGGAACCCTGTGCAATGTATCGACTGCTCATTGCGAGCTATGTTGATACCTAAAACAGGAGACGCCTCCCCAGTCTCCAGGAGTGGATCAAAACACACTATTGAGTCTAGAGCCATGAGATCATCCATAAATCTCGATAGGACACATTCCAAATATGCTTATTGTTTCACACAATGTGGAAAATAAGATAAAATATTTAGAGTCCTACGCATTATCCTTGTGGTATTGCCAGAACATCAGAGTGATATGAAAATATTCACAATGAAGATGGAAATCCTTCTAGAGCGAACATCTTTCAAGCTCTAATTAAAAACCCTAAAAAGTTCTCTCTAGGGGCGATTTTTAACCCTAACTTTTCTTAATCGATTTTCACTTGTTTTCTGCCCTAATCCATTTAATTCCAACACGGTTTGATCCCTCTAGTGTTTAATCTTTGTGTTAATCATTCTGAGTATCTTAATCGTGTTCGTTTGTGGGTGAATTCTGGTGATCGTTTTTTAGGGTTAATAAATCATTTTTGTCCATTGGCGGTTATCTATCCCTATCTGTTTTTTAGGTTATAACCGACTCTATGATCCCTAATCGACCCTGTGATTATTAATTCTATATAAGTCGGTTCTATTGACTTATTATATAGTCGGAGCAATTATTTATTCAAGTGATTGGTTCTTGGCTGTTAGGGTTTCGGTTTTCATGCTTTCATGCTTGTATGATTTTGGGATCTGGTCGTCCTTGTTGCTGCTATTACTAAACTCTTTAGGGTTTGGTGTATTCGTAACTCCATAACTGAACTCTTTGGGTTTGGTTTATTATCTCCTTGCAAGTACCCGTTCTAGGGTTTGGGATTTTGTTTGTGCGCTAGGGTTTGCTGCTGTTAGTTATTTTATTACGTGGGTTTTAGAGAGATGGAATCTGGTTCTTTGAATGTTAAAAAGCCTTCTAAGGCTAAGGGGTTGGCTACTAGGATTGGTAATATTGATGGTAAGATTCTTACTAATGCAAGTATGCCATTGAAGGATATATTGAAAAGTGCAGGTTTGGAAGGAAAAACGGGGAGTTTTGCTCTTCCTAGAGATCATGGTCCCGTTGTTTCTGATCCGAAGTCTGCTTTACAAAAAGGGGTACGTTTGGCTAGTTCTAAATCTGATGTTCCTAAGTCTAGTAATGTTGTAGCATCTGATTCGTTGGGGGCTGCAATGGTTGGTACGTCTAAGGATAATGGTGAAAGGCTAGCTGATGAGTGTAATATTGGAGGTTCTTGTGAGCCTAATGTACCTAGTGATTCACAATCTGGTGGAGTTGATGAGGCTACTAGGTCGGGTTCAAGAGTGGTTATTCCAATGGCCGTAGTTGATGATATGTGCACTAAACTTACTAATTCATTATACGGTTATTTCATTGGTCTAAGAATTGCATTTCCCATTGTGGAAGACTATGTCAAGCATGCTTGGGCAAGGTTCGGCTTTGAACATGTTATATTACGGAATGGTTTCTTCATTTTCAAGTTCTCTTCACGTGAAGGTATGAATAAAGTTCTTAATGGTGGTCCTTGGTTTATTAGATCAACGCCTTTATTCTTACATATATGGGTGCCTAATATGAGGCTTGAGAAGGAGAAGATTACTAAGGTACCGGTTTGGGTACGTATCCATAATATACCGTCCGTTGTATACTCTAAAGCCGGTATTAGTTTGATTGCAAAACAGTTGGGGTGGATAATATGGTTTGATGCGGGTACTAATGATATGTGTAAGAATCCTTGGGGTCGTTATTCATATGCACGGGTACTTATTGAATTATCGGCTGATTTGGATGTTTTGGAATCAATTGAGGTTGAGATTCCTTTGCCTAAGGGTAAGGGTCATTACATGGAAGTTCTTGATGTTGAGTATGAATGGTGGCCATCTTGGTGTTCTAAGTGTGTTTGTTTTAATCATGATGATGATGTGTGTCCTCTTAGACGTAAGCGGGTTACTAAGGATTCGACTCCACAAGATTTTGATGTTAAGTGCAAGGTTCACTCTACTAAGGCTGGTCATACTAGTGATAAGGGTAAGAAAGGGGCTTGGGGGGTTTCAACTAAGCCAAAAATTTCGTACCAACCTGTTTCTAAACCGGCTACCAAGAAGAAGAATCGAGGTACACAACCTGATGTGAGGGCTGTTATTAAGCCTACTAATGGTGATTCTAATTCGAGTGGTACATCTAATGATGCATTGAAGAGTGATTTTTGGGGCTGCTCCTGTTGAGGATGGACATACACAACATGAGCAGATGGAACGTGTGGATGCTCATGCTTCTTTTGGGGGTGTGGAATCCGAGGGGTTAAGTGGTGTTAATGTGGTTCCATTGCATAGCACTACTGATGGTTTGTGGGAGCATGGTTCTCACAATGATGGTGCTTCTACAAGTGTGGCCTATTCTGATTTTGATACGTCTAGCTCGTTTACTACAAGTGATGTAGTGACGACTTCTAGGAAGAGGGTTACGTTTGCTGATGAAGCTGATGAAGTTGATGAAGTCTATGAGAACTATGATGATATTGCTAATTATTCCAAGTTCAAGAATGGTTCTCCGAAAGATTTCCAGGTGCAAGGACGCAAGAAGAAATAGTTATCTTTATTTCTATTGTTTTTGTGATTTTTGCTTGTTAAGTTGCTTTTGTTTAGCATGTTTGTTTGGTCAGTTGCACATGTTGTGCATGTTAGTTTTAAGAATGGTTAGCCATTCTTAGATACGTGTCTTGTAAGTGTCCTAAGGGACTGGGGGCGAGGAAGGTTAATTTTCGGTCTTTGGTTAATGAGGTGCGTATTGAGAACCATGATACTTTACTTCCAAAGGCTGCTATGGAGGGTGTGTTGAACCGTTATGATAATACTCTTGTTGGTTTCTTTGTTGGCAAGAATATTGCATTCCCGTTGGTTCAAAACTATGTCACTAATACGTGGGGTAAGTTTGGTTTGAAGAAAGTGATGAAAAATGATGACGGGGTTTTCCTCTTTAAATTTGATTCAAAAGAGGGTGTTGATAACGTGATGCAACGGGGTCCTTGGATAATTCGTAGTTCTCCTTTGATTCTTAATAAATGGACTCCTGAAATATCACTGGCTAAGAGTGAGGTTACTACATTACCCGTGTGGATTAAATTGCACAATGTGCCATTGCTTGCTTACTCTGAAGACGGCTTGAGCTTGATTGCTACTCAGGTTGGTAAACCTATTATGTTGGACGCGTTTACAAGCTCAATGTGTTTTGATTCATGGGGCCGTATTAGCTATGCTCGTGCTTTAGTGGAAATATCATCCAAATCTGAATTAAAGCATGAGGTGACTATGGCTATACCAAAGAAGGATGATAGTGGAATTATTTCTGCATGTATTAAGGTTGAGTACAAATGGAAGCCTCCTCACTGTTCAATGTGTAAAGTTTTTGGGCATGATCGTAATGGTTGTCCAAAGTGTGTCAAGGAGCCGGTCCGTTCTACTTATGATGCTGTTCCTACTACTTCGTTTGAAGAGAATGATGATGGTTTTAAGGAAGTTCAGAATCGGAAGGCTAAAGGGAGAGGTAAGAAGTTATCAAGTGGTATTAATATGAGTAAGGGGCCCACACTAGCTCCTAAAAAGAAAATATATGTTGCTAAGACTAAAACTCAAGATACCGTTTCTTCTAAAGTGGCTAATGCAAGCGGTTCGTCTATGCCTACGTCTAACTCGTTTGGGGTGCTTGATGCTCAAGATTCTGTTGTGAATGATGTTCCTAGTGCATCAAATGGTATCCCTAGTGGTGAGGCTGATTTGGAACGTCCTAGTGTTAGTACTACGGTTGCGGAAAAGGTAGGACCTCAAGTGAGTGGTGCATCAAGTGGTATTGCTGGTGGAGAGGCTGATGCGGACCGATCAAGTGGTAGTAATAAGGTAGCGGTCAAGGTTGGATCTGATTCTATTGGTGGTAATAAGCCTAGTTCTTCTTCTACTCCTTCGGTTGCTGCTACTAAGTTAAAGAACCCATTTACCAAGGTAGGGGATGTGGTTTGTTCGGATAGTGATGATGATGAGGTTTTGGAGCCGGTGACTTCTAGTTATCTTGCTTCAGGAGGTGGCGGCTATGACTTTGAAGATTTCATAGATGATGATTATGCTGCTCAAGTTTATGATCTTCCGGGACACTTGGATGACTTTTGTGACATGTATGATATTAATCTCCAAGGTCGTGGTAGAAAGTAATGTTTTTTAGTTTGGTAGGTCATAAGATTGGTTTGTCTTTCTTATGATTAGAGTTTGGTTTTTGCTGTTTGTAGCATGTTTGTTGCCCATGTAACGGGCCGAGATGAGAGATTCACTCTCATCCGTTGTACTTAAACGTTTATTGGTTAATGCATTTTACCAGGGTAAATCCCTTTTACCCAAAAAAAAAAGGGACTGGGGGCGAGGGAAATCACCCTCGTCATTTTGTACTTCATCGTTTTTGGATAATGAATTTTACCAGGGTGCAGGATTACTCCCCTTTACCCAAAAAAAAAATCTTTCAAGCTCTTGGTAGGTGACATGTGAGATCCATCTTGGATCAATGATCAAGTGACAACTGGAAAGCAACAATGGTGCGATTCAACATTGAATCAAACTTGTTCCAGGATATGGATTGACGGATACTTTTCTAAATTATTTAAATCAATTGAGATCAAAAATCTCGAAAGATTTGAAATTTTTTATCAGGGGAGAGAATGTGATTTAAATATGAAATCTGATAATCAAAAGTGATCTTTTGGACTCATTAATAGGCTCCCACATATGTGCTAAACTCTTTCAAATATCGACGCACATATTGAGGGGGAGCAAAAGGCGTTTGTGGAAGAAATACCAAAGACCGACCATTTATCTTTATGCATGGAGTTATAAGGATGGTTAAGGTTAGGTATGAGTTCCCATGATCCACCAGAACCGGAAAGATCTTCCCAGGGACAATCCATAGATAGAATAGAAGTCCTTAGGAATGATTGAAAAAAGGAGAAAAGTGAGAAAGGTAAGAGTGCGGACTGAGATAGAGCTAGGACTGGAACAAACCCAACAAGGTTCTAGTGGTGAAGTCTCGGTAAGCACTGAAGGGGTTGAAGAATGAAAAAGAAATGTAATGAGAAAGGGTGAAAAGAAATAGCCCTCCATATATTCAACCTTAGGGCAGAAACCGGGTTCAATTCATAAGCTACTGGCGGTTACTAAGGTAACACCGGTGTTGAAGACAAGACGTCATGGACCCAGTGGCGCACTGCACCAAACTTCCCAACTACTCAAGTTCTCTTAAAAGAGCTTGTTTCATTCTCACGGGGAACCCTGTGCAATGTATCGACTGCTCATTGCGAGCTATGTTGATACCTAAAACAGGAGACGCCTCCCCAGTCTCCAGGAGTGGATCAAAACACACTATTGAGTCTAGAGCCATGAGATCATCCATAAATCTCGATAGGACACATTCCAAATATGCTTATTGTTTCACACAATGTGGAAAATAAGATAAAATATTTAGAGTCCTACGCATTATCCTTGTGGTATTGCCAGAACATCAGAGTGATATGAAAATATTCACAATGAAGATGGAAATCCTTCTAGAGCGAACATCTTTCAAGCTCTAATTAAAAACCCTAAAAAGTTCTCTCTAGGGGCGATTTTTAACCCTAACTTTTCTTAATCGATTTTCACTTGTTTTCTGCCCTAATCCATTTAATTCCAACACGGTTTGATCCCTCTAGTGTTTAATCTTTGTGTTAATCATTCTGAGTATCTTAATCGTGTTCGTTTGTGGGTGAATTCTGGTGATCGTTTTTTAGGGTTAATAAATCATTTTTGTCCATTGGCGGTTATCTATCCCTATCTGTTTTTTAGGTTATAACCGACTCTATGATCCCTAATCGACCCTGTGATTATTAATTCTATATAAGTCGGTTCTATTGACTTATTATATAGTCGGAGCAATTATTTATTCAAGTGATTGGTTCTTGGCTGTTAGGGTTTCGGTTTTCATGCTTTCATGCTTGTATGATTTTGGGATCTGGTCGTCCTTGTTGCTGCTATTACTAAACTCTTTAGGGTTTGGTGTATTCGTAACTCCATAACTGAACTCTTTGGGTTTGGTTTATTATCTCCTTGCAAGTACCCGTTCTAGGGTTTGGGATTTTGTTTGTGCGCTAGGGTTTGCTGCTGTTAGTTATTTTATTACGTGGGTTTTAGAGAGATGGAATCTGGTTCTTTGAATGTTAAAAAGCCTTCTAAGGCTAAGGGGTTGGCTACTAGGATTGGTAATATTGATGGTAAGATTCTTACTAATGCAAGTATGCCATTGAAGGATATATTGAAAAGTGCAGGTTTGGAAGGAAAAACGGGGAGTTTTGCTCTTCCTAGAGATCATGGTCCCGTTGTTTCTGATCCGAAGTCTGCTTTACAAAAAGGGGTACGTTTGGCTAGTTCTAAATCTGATGTTCCTAAGTCTAGTAATGTTGTAGCATCTGATTCGTTGGGGGCTGCAATGGTTGGTACGTCTAAGGATAATGGTGAAAGGCTAGCTGATGAGTGTAATATTGGAGGTTCTTGTGAGCCTAATGTACCTAGTGATTCACAATCTGGTGGAGTTGATGAGGCTACTAGGTCGGGTTCAAGAGTGGTTATTCCAATGGCCGTAGTTGATGATATGTGCACTAAACTTACTAATTCATTATACGGTTATTTCATTGGTCTAAGAATTGCATTTCCCATTGTGGAAGACTATGTCAAGCATGCTTGGGCAAGGTTCGGCTTTGAACATGTTATATTACGGAATGGTTTCTTCATTTTCAAGTTCTCTTCACGTGAAGGTATGAATAAAGTTCTTAATGGTGGTCCTTGGTTTATTAGATCAACGCCTTTATTCTTACATATATGGGTGCCTAATATGAGGCTTGAGAAGGAGAAGATTACTAAGGTACCGGTTTGGGTACGTATCCATAATATACCGTCCGTTGTATACTCTAAAGCCGGTATTAGTTTGATTGCAAAACAGTTGGGGTGGATAATATGGTTTGATGCGGGTACTAATGATATGTGTAAGAATCCTTGGGGTCGTTATTCATATGCACGGGTACTTATTGAATTATCGGCTGATTTGGATGTTTTGGAATCAATTGAGGTTGAGATTCCTTTGCCTAAGGGTAAGGGTCATTACATGGAAGTTCTTGATGTTGAGTATGAATGGTGGCCATCTTGGTGTTCTAAGTGTGTTTGTTTTAATCATGATGATGATGTGTGTCCTCTTAGACGTAAGCGGGTTACTAAGGATTCGACTCCACAAGATTTTGATGTTAAGTGCAAGGTTCACTCTACTAAGGCTGGTCATACTAGTGATAAGGGTAAGAAAGGGGCTTGGGGGGTTTCAACTAAGCCAAAAATTTCGTACCAACCTGTTTCTAAACCGGCTACCAAGAAGAAGAATCGAGGTACACAACCTGATGTGAGGGCTGTTATTAAGCCTACTAATGGTGATTCTAATTCGAGTGGTACATCTAATGATGCATTGAAGAGTGATTTTTGGGGCTGCTCCTGTTGAGGATGGACATACACAACATGAGCAGATGGAACGTGTGGATGCTCATGCTTCTTTTGGGGGTGTGGAATCCGTGGGGTTAAGTGGTGTTAATGTGGTTCCATTGCATAGCACTACTGATGGTTTGTGGGAGCATGGTTCTCACAATGATGGTGCTTCTACAAGTGTGGCCTATTCTGATTTTGATACGTCTAGCTCGTTTACTACAAGTGATGTAGTGACGACTTCTAGGAAGAGGGTTACGTTTGCTGATGAAGTTGATGAAGTCTATGAGAACTATGATGATATTGCTAATTATTCCAAGTTCAAGAATGGTTCTCCGAAAGATTTCCAGGTGCAAGGACGCAAGAAGAAATAGTTATCTTTATTTCTATTGTTTTTGTGATTTTTGCTTGTTAAGTTGCTTTTGTTGTTTTCTTTACCCAAAAAAAAGTTGCTTTTGTTTAGCATGTTTGTTTGGTCAGTTGCACATGTTGTGCATGTTAGTTTTAAGAATGGTTAGCCATTCTTAGATACGTGTCTTGTAAGTGTCCTAAGGGACTGGGGGCGAGGGAAATCACCCTCGTCATTTTGTACTTCATCGTTTTTGGATAATGAATTTTACCAGGGTGCAGGATTACTCCCCTTTACCCAAAAAAAAAATCTTTCAAGCTCTTGGTAGGTGACATGTGAGATCCATCTTGGATCAATGATCAAGTGACAACTAGAAAGCAACAATGGTGCGATTCAACATTGAATCAAACTTGTTCCAGGATATGGATTGACGGATACTTTTCTAAATTATTTAAATCAATTGAGATCAAAAATCTCGAAAGATTTGAAATTTTTTATCAGGGGAGAGAATGTGATTTAAATATGAAATCTGATAATCAAAAGTGATCTTTTGGACTCATTAATAGGCTCCCACATATGTGCTAAACTCTTTCAAATATCGACGCACATATTGAGGGGGAGCAAAAGGCGTTTGTGGAAGAAATACCAAAGACCGACCATTTATCTTTATGCATGGAGTTATAAGGATGGTTAAGGTTAGGTATGAGTTCCCATGATCCACCAGAACCGGAAAGATCTTCCCAGGGACAATCCATAGATAGAATAGAAGTCCTTAGGAATGATTGAAAAAAGGAGAAAAGTGAGAAAGGTAAGAGTGCGGACTGAGATAGAGCTAGGACTGGAACAAACCCAACAAGGTTCTAGTGGTGAAGTCTCGGTAAGCACTGAAGGGGTTGAAGAATGAAAAAGAAATGTAATGAGAAAGGGTGAAAAGAAATAGCCCTCCATATATTCAACCTTAGGGCAGAAACCGGGTTCAATTCATAAGCTACTGGCGGTTACTAAGGTAACACCGGTGTTGAAGACAAGACGTCATGGACCCAGTGGCGCACTGCACCAAACTTCCCAACTACTCAAGTTCTCTTAAAAGAGCTTGTTTCATTCTCACGGGGAACCCTGTGCAATGTATCAACTGCTCATTGCGAGC
This sequence comes from Artemisia argyi, assembly GCA_030686995.1. NCBI lineage: Eukaryota > Viridiplantae > Streptophyta > Magnoliopsida > Asterales > Asteraceae > Artemisia > Artemisia argyi. Next base: position 84,231,606 of record CM060678.1, on the reverse strand, counting down.
TATGTTGATACCTAAAATAGGAGACGCCTCCCCAGTCTCCAGGAGCGGATCAAAACACACTATTGAGTCTAGAGCCATGAGATCATCCATAAATCTCGATAGGACACATTCCAAATATGCTTATTGTTTCACACAATGTGGAAAATAAGATAAAATATTTAGAGTCCTACGCATTATCCTTGTGGTATTGCCAGAACATCAGAGTGATATGAAAATATTCACAATGAAGATGGAAATCCTTCTAGAGCGAACATCTTTCAAGCTCTAATTAAAAACCCTAAAAAGTTCTCTCTAGGGGCGATTTTTTACCCTAACTTTTCTTAATCGATTTTTTACCAATAAGTACTATATTTGAATCCACTCAAGGTATAACTTTGACCAGTTATCCTTCTATCCCCTCAAGTTGGGTCTGCAGCCCACATGACCCGGATCATTAAGGTGTGATTCATGAGCTTAGTGCAACCTACTAAACTCCTGATAATTGTGCATGCATCACAATTATCACAAAAACTTGCATTTTCCCAGATGGGTGTAACAACTGAACCCAGGGAACTTGTATTCACTAACCCCTAAACCTATGATTCTCACTCAACACCTAGTGTTGACTTTTTAAGCATGTATTCTAGGTATATTACTTCTATGGACCTATGGCGGAAGGAGGTACTGAACTCGGAGGACTTTTCATGGTTATCATTCAAACATAACCAACCTAACATTTAGATTTTTGGGACCTCAACAAAATAAAAGTATATCTTTTATAATTAAAACTCTGATAATTATGAATGATAACTAAATTTTCAAAATGTCTCTTTTCGAGTCATTTTCTATTACGGTATCTGTGATTCTATGAAGTAATACCCAAACACTTTATCCGCTGCGATCAGTGAAAAATGGGGGTGTTACATGACATAAGCTATTCTTGTAAAAACTATACCATTGCAGTTTACTAAACCATAACCTTCAGTGGGATCTGATGAGTTATCACCAAATACTACTTTAGGTCCTGGTTCTTCTACATATTTATACAGATAACTCTTCACACCAGTCATACTTCTTGAGCATCCACTGTCGAGGTGCCAAGCTGGATCCCTGATGTGTTTCTGCAAAAATAGTAAGCTAGATTAGTTTTTCTTGTTACCCCACCTCCTAGTGGGCTTAGTCCTCAGGGACTTTTTGAACTTAGCTAAGGAGTCATGGTCTGAAGTGGAGTGAACTGAGCTTCCACATGTTCTACATTTGGTGGTAGTTAAAGACTCAGTTGACTGAGAAGTGCTGGTAGAGGTATTTCTTCTGGCATGAATGATCTTGTCATGCCCCTTGTCATCATGAATGGGGTCTCCACAGATGTTACAACAATTGTGCATCATACAATCATAAGGTAGATGATCATTGAACCCACAGTGAGGACATGGCAAGAAAGGCTTAGCCTTTTGTCTTTGTTTGGAAGATGAGGCATACTGATAGCCTTGTGTTCTGTAATGACCTTGTGCTTTCAGGGAAGCAGTGTGAGAGTTGTGTTCAGAAGTCCTATGGTCTTCTTGTTTGCAAATCATGCAGAACAGGATTCTGAAGTAATTATCAGTAGAGTAACCTAGATGATTGCAAAGTTCACATCTCACTGATGGTCTTGATGAGGGTTTTGGTTTGGAGGTACTTGAGGAAGTTGCTGGTTTAGATTTTGAGTCAGAGTGTTTCTCAGTGGACTCAATCTTTTCACTCAACTTCCTGACAAGTTCAGCTAACTGATCAAACTTTGAATCAGTGCTTTCAGGTTTAGTTTCAGTGGATACTGAGGGTGTGTTGTTTTCAGGAGGTACAGAGGTAGGTAACTTCAGGATGGTTATTCCTGGATTTGTTTTCTCCTTAGGAGAGTGAGGTTGATAAACTGGTGGTGCAAGGTCTGAACTAGGTGCTGCTCCCTGAAGTTGTTTCAGTGGAGGGAGTGGCGATTGTGAATCTGACTTAGACTCAATGATGGACTCAGTATGACTGGGTTCATCAGGTAGCAACTCCTTAATAGCCTGACTTTCAGGCTCTAGAATTCTTCCAGTGTTAAAATTTGGCATTTTACTGTCAGGATTGACTCTTTCAATCCAATTACTGGGTTTAGGAGCAAGTTCTTTGCTAGAGAGTATGTTTGCTGACAGAAAGGCTGTTGAATGGCTAATCTCCCCAGACATTTCAGTGAGTTAATCTTTACCCATAGTAGCCTTTTTGGTGCTGGGTATGAGACTCAGTGTGTCAAAAAGTTTGGGGGTTCTTCTGAGTCCATTTCCAAATTACAGCCTTTTCTTTCTTAAGTTCTTCTTGAAGTGCTTGATTTTGTTTTACAAGTTCAGAATTTTGAATTTCAAGTGTGACACTTTCAAGTTTAGCTTGTTATAAAGCAAGAAGTTCATCTCTACATTTATTTAATTCAAAACTCAATTTGTTAAATTTTTAAAACAAGTTTAGTCTGCGCTCTTCAACAAACTTAAGATCAACATTAATATAATATACGTAAGATTTCTAATCAGCATCATCATCCATGGAAAGTAAGATGTTCACCTTTCTCATTGTGATGTTCACCCATTCACCATTCCTCGCATGACCTTTTCCAACAGCAAGCTTGTTGTCTTCTGAGAGAGCCATTAGGGCACTTATATGAACTTCTTCATCATCAGAAGACACTTCAACCTCATCCCAGTCAAATGTTTCAGCAACTAGCCCCTTGTTTTTTGCTTGAGCTTGTTTAGGAGCCTGAGGTGGCTGAGTTGCTCACTTGATGAGAGCAATTTCCCTTTACATGATTATAGCCATTGTCCCTAATGCTTACACACTTGATAAGAGCAATTTTCTCCTACATGATGAGATCCGTTGTCCCTAAAAGCTAACTTTATGTGGGCAATTTATCCCTTACATAATAAGAGTCATTGTCCCTAAAGACTCACATGTTGAGAGCAATTGTACCTTAGTTTATGATTTCCGTTGTCCCTAAACGCTCGCTCACCTGAGGAGAGCAATTGCCCTTTACATGAGTATTGTCATTGTCCTTAACGCTTGAACACATGATAAGAGCAATTGTCATTTACATGATGAGATCCGTTGTCCCTAAAGGCTAACTTTATGAGAGCAATTTATCCCTCACATAATAAGAGCCATTGTCCCTAAAGGCTCACCTGTTGATAGCAATTGTACCATACTTAATGGGATCTGTTGTCCCTAAACACTTGCTCAATTGATGAGAGCAATTGCCCTTTACATGATGATAGCTGTTGTACCTAATGCTTACACACTCGATAAGAGCAATTGTCACTTACATGACGAGATCCGTTGTCCCTAAAGGCTAACTTTTTGAGGGCAATTTGTCCCTTACATAATAAGAGCCATTGTTTTTTTGGGTAAAGGGGAGTAATCCTGCACCCTGGTAAATATATAAACCAAAAACAGTGAAGTACAACGGATGAGAGTGAGTCCCTCATCACAGTCCCTAAGGACATTAACCTATCTACTATATAAGAATGACAGACCATTCTTATAACAACCAATCCAAATACAACTAACAATGACTAAAGATAAAAATACAATATAAACACTAAAGTCTTCTAAGTCATCATAGCGATCCAGATCTTTAACATGAAGAAACCCATAACCAAGTTTCCCCGCCTTCCAAGTGATCATTCCAAAATAAATTCATTTGCGTCTTCTATTAGTATTATGCAATAAGCATAATCTAATAACCTAATAAGAATGAAATCCGTAGCAAATCGAATTTGAAATAAAACAGTAGGGTTTTGCAAACCCTAACTAACAGCAACACAGTCATAGTACCTTCCTTGCACATGGATTATCAAATGAGATTTTAGTTCACAAAGGGTAGGAAGAAACCAAGCACGTACACATAAACCAATCAATACCAGAACATGCAAACGTACCATCTCAGCCTTGACTTAGAAAATTATCAAAAGCAAGCAAAGAACCAATCAAGGTAAGCCATAGCATGCCAATACCATTCATACATCAACAACAGATCTGCCTTAAAGCACAGATCAGTAGCAGCAATAACAAGGGTAATAAGAAACCCTAACAAACCAAAACTCAAATCAGACCTGTACCAAAATCAAATGATTTCCAGCAAAGCATAGAGGATCAAGTCAAATACCAACATCTTCCATCTCTCTCCAAACCCATGTACATCATACCATCATCATGATTAGACCATATAATCAACAACCAACTTAAAGAAGTTTAACATTCAAAGAAAACCAGATCCAGTTCGGGAGTGATTTGAACTAGTTTATTGTCGGTTCTATTGGATCGATTTATTAGGGTTTCTTGTAATCGCTTGGATTTATTAGCCGACTTTGATCTAGTCGGTTTTGTTTCTTTATTTATAGTCGATTGTTCTCAATTTATATCATTACTGTTCGACGATTATCATGGTGGGAGGCTAGTTTTTTGGTTATTATCGCTATAAACCCTAATCGGTATCGATTAGGGTTTTATCTTCTTTATTCGGGTCGCATGCTTGCTGCTTGTTTGATTATTGTTTGTTGGTTGTTTTGCTGCTGGATTTGAGAGATGAATAGGGGTTTTTTGAGTCCTAAGATTGCTAAGAAGGTTGCTAACGTTCCTAGTGTTGATGTAGGAGTGTTAGCTGCTCGTATGAAACGCTTGAAAGGAGATGAGGTTGAGGACGCCGGTGTTACTTAGCCTAGGCAAGCTATGAGGGTCGTTAATCCTCAAAGCACATCAAGACCAGAGGGTATTAATGATCACGTGAGTACTTCGGGTGCTACAACACAACCTAGCATGATTGATAAACAAGTGAAGCCGGTTTCACTTGGTGATTCTTCTACTGATTCGGTTGGGATTAGTGGGGTTACGGATGACACTAGTGTTGGAGATGTGGCACAAGGGGCTGATGTGGGGATTAAGGTTAATGATAAGGTTGATTTGGATGATACGGTACAGCCTAGTGTGGTTGAAACGCAGCCTGACGTGGAGCAATTAATTGCTAACGCGCACAAGCATTTTGATGATGCCATGAAGAAACTTGATAGTGATATTGCTAACATGGCGTCTTCCTCTTTGAATACTTCGGGTGGTTCGAATGCCAATAATGTTACTAGTCCTAATACGCCATTTAGTGAGGCTATGAAAACCCAGAAGTATACTAGTGTGGAGGAGGTTTTCAAGGCTAGTTCTGATAAAATGCCCAATACTTATAACGTGGGAAACAGTTCTAATGGGGGCGGATCAAACACAAGTGCTAATATGAGTGGTCCTACTTCGTTTGCTAATGTGGTGAATCCGGAAAGGGTAACTAGGAAGGTTAATTTTCGGTCTTTGGTTAATGAGGTGCGTATTGAGAACCATGATACTTTACTTCCAAAGGCTGCTATGGAGGGTGTTTTGAACCGTTATGATAATACTCTTGTTGGTTTCTTTGTTGGCAAGAATATTGCATTCCCGTTGGTTCAAAACTATGTCACTAATACGTGGGGTAAGTTTGGTTTAAAGAAAGTGATGAAGAATGATGATGGGGTTTTCCTCTTTAAATTTGATTCAAAAGAGGGTGTTGATAATGTGATGCAACGGGGTCCTTGGATAATTCGTAGTTCCCCTTTGATTCTTACTAAATGGACTCCTGATGTGTCGCTGACTAAGAGTGAGGTTACTAAACTGCCCGTGTGGATTAAATTGCACAATGTGCCATTGCTTGCTTATTCGGAAGACGGCTTGAGCTTGATTGCTACTCAGGTTGGTAAACCTATTATGTTGGATGCCTTTACAAGCTCAATGTGTTTTGATTCATGGGGCCGTATTAGCTATGCTCGTGCGTTAGTGGAAATATCTTCCGATTCTGAATTAAAGCATGAGGTTACTATGGCTATACCAAAGAAGGATGATAGTGGTATTATTTCTGCATGCATCAAGGTTGAGTATGAATGGAAGCCTCCTCATTGTTCATTGTGTAAAGTTTTTGGGCATGATCGTAATGGTTGTCCAAAATGTGTCAAGGAGCCGGTCTGTTCTACTAATGTTGCTGGTCCCACTACTTCGTTCGAAGAGACCGATGATGGTTTTAAGGAAGTTCATAATCGAAAGGCTAAAGGTAAAGGTAAGAAGTTGTCAAGTGGTATTAATTTGAGCAAGGGGCCTACACTAGCTCCTAAAAAGAAAGTATATGTTGTTAAGAATAAAACTCAAGATGCCACTTCTTCTAAAGTAGCTAATGCAAGTGGTTCGTCTGTGCCTACGTCTAATCAGTTTGGGGTTCTTGATGTGCATGATTCTGATGTTAATGATGTTCCTAGTGCATCAAATGGTATCCCTAGTGGTGAGGCTGATTTGGAACGTCCTTGTGTTAGTAATACGGTTGCGGAAAAGGTAGGACCTCATGTGAGTGGTGCATCAAGTGGTATTTCTAGTGGTGAGGCTGATTTGGAACGTTCAAGTGGTAGTAATAAGGTAGCGGACAAGGTAGGATCTGATTCAATTGGTAGTAATAAGCCTAGTTCTTCTTCTACTCCTTCGGTTGCTGCTACTAAGTTAAATAACCCATTTACTAAGGTAGGGGCTGTGGTTTGTTCGGATAGTGATGATGATGAGGTTTTGGAGCCGGTGACTTCTAGTTATCATACTTCAGGAGGTGGCGGCTTTGATTTTGAAGATTTCATGGATGATGATTATGCTGCTCAAGTTTATGATCTTCCGGGACACTTGGCTGAATTTTGTGACATGTATGATATTAATCTCCAAGGTCGTGGTAGAAAGTAATGTTTTTTTTAGTTTGGTAGGTCATAAGATTGGTTTGTCTTTCTTATGATTAGTTGTTTGGTTTTTGCTGTTTGTAGCATGTTTGTTGCCCATGTAACGGGCCGAGATGAGAGATTCACTCTCATCCGTTGTACTTAAACGTTTGTTGGTTAATTCATTTTGCCAGGGTAAAGCCCTTTTACCCAAAAAAGGAAAACCAGATCCAACGTCACGACCAATAAAAAGAATATACGAAACCCTAATAATTAAGGTTTCATAAATCAACAGCAGCCCCGTAAAACAACCTGAATCATGAACGCATAAGTAACGAAACATCCGTATAGCATTAAATCATGAATCCTGGAAAACGAACCAACTGGTATAATAAACCCAAAGAATCGAACTGTGTCGCGTAGGGATTTATTACACCAAATAGAAACTCATACTTGCATGCAAATAATTGGAACGATATTAAACAATAGGGCAAGAAGTGAGTCAATACCAATACACACCGACCCACGTTAAGTATAATGAAGATAATCTAGTCGGTTGCATGCAAAAACCCAAAGAGGTAGAATCCTTACCCAAAAGTCGAATATATTTATCAACCACCACCGACCCACGATAGACCAGTAGGTAGAGGAATAAAGTAATCGATCAACCAATAGGATTAAGAGTTAAAGAATAGAGTTCGCTATTATGAAAAAACGATTTAGGTATTAAGGATTCGAGAGTTAGGCGGCGATAAAGTAATATAAACAAGGAATAAAACGACCCCACAACCCACACAAATCACTTCTTAAACGTTAAATCAATAATCCAAAAGAAGGATTAAAGAACAACGAAAATAGATGGGAAGAATTAGATCAGATTTGAATGGATTGTGGAGGTCGGAAATCGCCCACCTAATAAGAGCCATTGTCCGTAAAGGCTCACTTGTTGAGAGCAATTGTACCTTAGTTTATGGGATCTATTGTCCCTAAACGATTGCTCACTTGATGAGAGCAATTGCCCTTTACATGATGATAGCCGATGTCCCTAATGCTTGCACACTTGATAAGAGCAATTGTCACTTACATGATGAGATACGTTGTCCTTAAAGGCTAACTTTAAGAGGGAAGTTTGTCCCTAACATAATAAGAGCCGTTGCCCCTAAAGACTCACTTTTTGAGAGAAATTGTACCTTAGTTTTTGGGATCTGTTGTCCCTAAACGCTTGCTCACTTGATGAGAGCAATTACCTTTTACTTGGTGATAGCCGTTGTCCCTAATGCTTATACACTCGTTAAGAGCAATTGTCACTTACATGTTGAGATCTGTTGTCCCTAAAGGTTAACTTTATGAGGGCAATTTGTTCTTTACATAATAAGAGCCTTTATCCCTTAAGGCTCACTTGCTGAGAGCAATTGTACCTTAGTTTCTGGGATCCGTTTTCCTTAAACGCTTACTCACTTGATGAGACCAATTGCCCTTTACATGATGATAGCGGTTGTCTTTAATGCTTGCACACTTGATAAGAACAATTGTCACTTACATGATGAGATCCGTTGTCACTAAAGGCTAACTTTATGACGGAAATTTGTCCCTTACATAATAAGAGCCGTTATTCCTAAAGGCTCACTTGTTGAGAGCAATTATAACTTGTTTTTGGGATCCGTTGTCCCTAAACGCTTGCTCACTTAACGAGAGCAATTACCCTTTACATGATGATAGCTGTTGTCCCTAATGCTTAAACACTCGATAAGAGCAATTGTCATTTACATGAGGAGATCTGTTGTCCCTAAAGGCTAACTTTATGAGGGCAATTTGTCCCTTACATAATAAGAGCCACTGTCCGTAAAGGCTCACTTGTTTAGAGCAATTATACCTTAGTTTATGGGATCTACTGTCCCTAAACGCTTGCTCACTTGATGAGAACAATTGCCCTTTACATGATGATAGCCGTTGTCCCTAATGCTTACCCACTTTATAAGAGAAATTGTCACTTACATTATGAGATATGTTGTTCTTAAAGGCTAACTTTAAGAGGGAAATTTGTCCCTAACATAATAATAGCCGTTGTCCCTAAAGACTCACTTTTTTAGAGCAATTGTACCTTAGCTTAAGGGATCCGTTGTCCCTAAACGCTTGCTCACTTGATTAGAGCAATTACCTTTTACTTTGTGATAGTCGTTGTCCCTAATACTTACGCACTCGATAAGAGCAATTGTCACTTACATGTTTAGATCCGTTGTCCTTAAGGTTAACTTTATGAGGGCAATTTGTCCTTTACATAATAAGAGCCGTTATCGCTAAAGGCTCACTTGTTGAGAGCAATTGTACCTTAGTTTCTGGGATCCATTGTCCCTAAACGGTTGCTCACTTGATGAGAGCAATTGCCCTTTACATGATGATAGCCGTTGTCCCTAATGCTTGCACACTTGATAAGATCAATTGTCCCTTAAGTGATGAGATCCGTTGTCCCTGAAGGCTAACTTTATGAAGGCAATTTGTCCCTTACATAATAAGAGCCGTTTTCGCTGAAGGCTCACTTGTTGAGAGCAATTGTACCATATATAGCATGAAAGAAACATAATAAGCATGAAATGATATTGAGCAAGAAAGTGTATAAGGGTTTGCTTACAACTTTTGGCTTTCTAAAGAAAGGAAGTCAAGTATAGAACTAGGACACTAAACCTAAGCTTGTAAACCCTTCACCATAACTCTTGTAACCCTTGCTAGCCTTGATATAACCCTTGTGAAAATCATTTAACTTCAGCCCTAGTAACCTTGTGTAGCTCCTAATTCAACCATGGAATCACCAAACAAACTTAAGAACTAGGTAGAGAATACTAAGACCTTGAACTTTGGTATGTAATTTGTAACTTGAAGATCAAAGATGATGAAGCTATGGAATTATGTTGGGAAGTTTTAAATGGTGATGAAAAGAATGAAGAGATGAGTTTCCTTTTATAGTGCAAGTGAGGAGGTTAGCTAGTACTTACTTGTGGTTAAAATTGGAACACATGAAGTATAATGAACTAATGGTTAAAAACTAAACACATCTATGCATACTTGGTTGTTCTTAGACCACATACTTTCCTAGGCTTATTATCAAGCCACCAAGGCTACCATATACACGTTCATGGACAAGGGGAAGGGACTAGGTGGATGAATCTTGGCCTTATATAAGTTACGTAGTGAGTTTTGGTCCCGTTAATCGCTAACCGTAAGTTGTTAAGCCACGAAACGTAAAACCGGGTATCCTAAAAATATGAAACTTGAAAGTATGGTCAAACATGTCAATATAGTCCATAATAAAATATAAAATGAGTGGTAGGTTCTATCGGGTGCTAAAACCCTGCTAAAAACTGGAAACACGGGTCTAAAACGCGCAATTTGCGTAAAACGCTGAACTGAAAAACGTAAAATTCCAAAACTTTTGGAATTGTCATAAAATGATAGAAAATCATATTTCTATTGTTTATCATGTTTTATGGACATATCGGGATGCTGGAAGGACGTTTAAACCTAAAAGTAAATCTCGGACACGGCTTTGTGATTTTTGCAGAAATGATCCGACGAGCGTCAAACTCTCGGATTATCGTTAAAATAGTTTAACTTACGAGAATATGAAATAAAAATTTCTGAGATGAATAGTGAAAAGTGAATAGTAAAAAGTGAATAGTAAAAAGTGAATAGTGAAATTTTCGGGAATAAAAGTTAACCTGAAATTGCGAATTGTTACAGTCTGTACCCCTTAAGGAGAACTTCGTCCCGAAGTTCTGTTGATGTTAACTACTTACGATGTGTCTAAGAGAATTCGGGATTTCAGGATCTCTAAAATAATGGTGTTCACTCTGATTTGTCTAAGGTTCTGGTTAAGGAGTTGTATCGGATGTGAATAAGCCCACTTATTTATAACACATTACTTACATAAAGAAGCGTCCAAATTTATGCAAGTAAGGTATCATAAACTTATGGTTCGGTGATTTACAATTTCTTTATTTAACTGAAGAGGCGTCCCAATCCATTTAAATAAGGAGATTCTAAATCATCCTACTTAAGAATTTTCGACACAAAATCCGCCTTCTGAGGCCGATAGTAAGATAATCAAGTCATCAAATCCCTAAAGCTAAGCAATAATATTATTTAACTCAAATCTTGTGTCTAATCAAACAAGAACTGTCACAAGATCAAGTTAACTAATTAGTTATTACTGAGCTCCATGTTTTTAATGACTTGACGAATCTCTGGGGCTCCATATAATACTAAAGTCACATCATCTAACAGCGTGGAACTAAGCAAACCTCTAACCAAAAAGCATATGTGTATGTATTGTGTGTAAGGCAAATAAAGAGGAAGGTCCCAACGTATATAGCAGTTATAGTCTAGGCACTAAATGCAACCTAGTTCTCTATAACCAAGGCTCTGGTACCAATCTGTAACACCCCCAAAATACCGCAGCGGAAGACTGTGTCAAAGGGGTGCTACTTCATAATACAAAGTACAAGTTATAGAAAACGAACTCTAAATGAGACGTTTTGAAAAGTTACCATTCGATTAATGAATTCAAAGTTACAAACATGAGATTCCAAAGTATGATACATAAATGTATACAAAATGTTTGGAATGGTAAATGATAAAAGCGTAAGTCTTCAGAATATGCAGCTTGACTCTAAGTTCCACGCACTAGCTATCGCCTTACTAACCTGAGATAAACATGCTAAAGTGTCAACACAATGGTTGGTGAGTTCATAGAGTTTGTCTTAAAACAGTTGAAAAAGCCTTAAAGAATGATCACACAGCAAAGGCATCGTGAATCCACTTAGTTACAAGTCCCGCCATAAGAGACTTGTAACCTGTGTGTTCACAACCCACTGCTACAAATATAGTATAATAAAGACATGTATAAGTTCATCAAGACAATTAAGCAATTAGTAGTGAGTCTCTACTTCATCTCCGAAGACCTCACTTTGGTGATGTATCCAAACATTCGCAAATGTTAGGATGTATCAAAGACAACTGGGAGCCACTTCCCAAAGATTACTGGGAGCCACTTCCCAAAGATATAAGTTTACTGGGAGCCACTTCCCAAAGATAAAAGACAGTCATGTATGTATGAAATCAAGTATAATGCCATCAAGTATAAGACAATCAAGTATAAAACAATCAAGTATAAATGTTTTGAGTATTTGTACAAGTAAGCAAGTAGTTGAGCATGTATCCCCCCCAAGAGTTAAAACAAGTACGAAAAGAGTAGGGGCTATGACTCACCTTAAGTCTATGTAATGAGAAATGAAAGTGGTAGTCGAATCGCGAAAGTCTCTAAGAGCAGCCTATAATAGAACGTTGCGACTTAGGTTTGGAGTAATGTCTAAGAATACGAAGAATTGCCAATATATGTCTTGCATAATGTTCTTGATGTAGTACTTAGTATAAAGTGTAAGTCGTTGAATATAAATGGTTTATGAAACATGTATTGGTTGTATATCTCTTACTACCGTTCGGACCGACATAATTCAGAAGTCATGGAGTAAACGTTCGAGGAGCCAGGACACTTTAACTCGTAAATCCACAACTCGTCTCAACGGCTTACTTAATGAACTCCTCACATGAGGCTCCCTACTATTGTAGTATTTGATAACATATATATATATAAACTTTTTGATCTTTAAAAGTTATATGGTCTTTAGCCGTGGCTTTGCCGTGACCTTGGTCATTGTTACCATGATCTTGAGACTCAACCTTGGCTTTAGCCATGGTTGTGGTCTTGGCTTTAGGTCATTAGACCTCTTGGTCTTAGTAAATGATAACTATAATATAGTTACTTTGGTCTAAAAATGGGCTGTTAAGAATTTGAAGAAATTTATCACTCAGAAAGCGTTTTCAGGGCTCGAGCTTCTTTGTTCCTGAACGAAAACGTCGTTTCGGACAACTTTCGTGTTTTAACTTTTTGATGAATCGGACCAGAAGTGGGACTTTCAAAATCATAATTTGATCAGAATGCTATTTAGGCAGATTTGCCGTTTTGGTTTCGCTAACTTCAAATGGTCATAACTTTTGACTCGTGTACTCGTTTTGGGTGATTCAAATTGCTATGTTTTCCTTGTTAAGTCCTCTTTAACAGTAAGTAAGTGTCAAATATCAAAGTTATACTATTGTGGTCGTGGTTTTTCATAAAAATCACTAGTTTGCTTGTTTACTTGTCATAAGTTAACATATGTATACCAATACTTGTTTTATTCATTTTTAAACATCATGAACGCAATACAAAGACCATATATAGCATGAAAGAAACATAATAAGCATGAAATGATATTGAGCAAGAAAGTGTATAAGGGTTTGCTTACAACTTTTGGCTTTCTAAAGAAAGGAAGTCAAGTATAGAACTAGGACACTAAACCTAAGCTTGTAAACCCTTCACCATAACTCTTGTAACCCTTGCTAGCCTTGATATAACCCTTGTGAAAATCATTTAACTTCAGCCCTAGTAACCTTGTGTAGCTCCTAATTCAACCATGGAATCACCAAACAAACTTAAGAACTAGGTAGAGAATACTAAGACCTTGAACTTTGGTATGTAATTTGTAACTTGAAGATCAAAGATGATGAAGCTATGGAATTATGTTGGGAAGTTTTAAATGGTGATGAAAAGAATGAAGAGATGAGTTTCCTTTTATAGTGCAAGTGAGGAGGTTAGCTAGTACTTACTTGTGGTTAAAATTGGAACACATGAAGTATAATGAACTAATGGTTAAAAACTAAACACATCTATGCATACTTGGTTGTTCTTAGACCACATACTTTCCTAGGCTTATTATCAAGCCACCAAGGCTACCATATACACGTTCATGGACAAGGGGAAGGGACTAGGTGGATGAATCTTGGCCTTATATAAGTTACGTAGTGAGTTTTGGTCCCGTTAATCGCTAACCGTAAGTTGTTAAGCCACGAAACGTAAAACCGGGTATCCTAAAAATATGAAACTTGAAAGTATGGTCAAACATGTCAATATAGTCTATAATAAAATATAAAATGAGTGGTAGGTTCTATCGGGTGCTAAAACCCTGCTAAAAACTGGAAACACGGGTCTAAAACGCGCAATTCGCGTAAAACGCTGAACTGAAAAACGTAAAATTCCGAAACTTTTGGAATTGTCATAAAATGATAGAAAATCATATTTCTATTGTTTATCATGTTTTATGGACATATCGGGATGCTGGAAGGACGTTTAAACCTAAAAGTAAATCTCGGACACGGCTTTGTGATTTTTGCAGAAATGATCCGACGAGCGTCAAACTCTCGGATTATCGTTAAAATAGTTTAACTTACGAGAATATGAAATAAAAATTTCTGAGATGAATAGTGAAAAGTGAATAGTAAAAAGTGAATAGTGAAATTTTCAGGAATAAAAGTTAACCTGAAATTGCGAATTGTTACAGTCTGTACCCCTTAAGGAGAACTTCGTCCCGAAGTTCTGTTGATGTTAACTACTTACGATGTGTCTAAGAGAATTCGGGATTTCAGGATCTCTAAAATAATGGTGTTCACTCTGATTTGTCTAAGGTTCTGGTTAAGGAGTTGTATCGGATGTGAATAAGCCCACTTATTTATAACACATTACTTACATAAAGAAGCGTCCAAATTTATGCAAGTAAGGTATCATAAACTTATGGTTCGGTGATTTACAATTTCTTTATTTAACTGAAGAGGCGTCCCAATCCATTTAAATAAGGAGATTCTAAATCATCCTACTTAAGAATTTCCGACACAAAATCCGCCTTCTGAGGCCGATAGTAAGATAATCAAGTCATCAAATCCCTAAAGCTAAGCAATAATATTATTTAACTCAAATCTTGTGTCTAATCAAACAAGAACTGTCACAAGATCAAGTTAACTAATTAGTTATTACTGAGCTCCATGTTTTTAATGACTTGACGAATCTCTGGGGCTCCATATAATACTAAAGTCACATCATCTAACAGCGTGGAACTAAGCAAACCTCTAACCAAAAAGCATATGTGTATGTATTGTATGTAAGGCAAATAAAGAGGAAGGTCCCAACGTATATAGCAGTTATAGTCTAGGCACTAAATGCAACCTAGTTCTCTATAACCAAGGCTCTGGTACCAATCTGTAACACCCCCAAAATACCGCAGCGGAAGACTGTGTCAAAGGGGTGCTACTTCATAATACAAAGTACAAGTTATAGAAAACGAACTCTAAATGAGACGTTTTGAAAAGTTACCATTCGATTAATGAATTCAAAGTTACAAACATGAGATTCCAAAGTATGATACATAAATGTATACAAAATGTTTGGAATGGTAAATGATAAAAGCGTAAGTCTTCAGAATATGCAGCTTGACTCTAAGTTCCACGCACTAGCTATCGCCTTACTAACCTGAGATAAACATGCTAAAGTGTCAACACAATGGTTGGTGAGTTCATAGAGTTTGTCTTAAAACAGTTGAAAAAGCCTTAAAGAATGATCACACAGCAAAGGCATCGTGAATCCACTTAGTTACAAGTCCCGCCATAAGAGACTTGTAACCTGTGTGTTCACAACCCACTGCTACAAATATAGTATAATAAAGACATGTATAAGTTCATCAAGACAATTAAGCAATTAGTAGTGAGTCTCTACTTCATCTCCGAAGACCTCACTTTGGTGATGTATCCAAACATTCGCAAATGTTAGGATGTATCAAAGACAACTGGGAGCCACTTCCCAAAGATATAAGTTTACTGGGAGCCACTTCCCAAAGATAAAAGACAGTCATGTATGTATGAAATCAAGTATAATGCCATCAAGTATAAGACAATCAAGTATAAAACAATCAAGTATAAATGTTTTGAGTATTTGTACAAGTAAGCAAGTAGTTGAGCATGTATCCCCCCCAAGAGTTAAAACAAGTACGAAAAGAGTAGGGGCTATGACTCACCTTAAGTCTATGTAATGAGAAATGAAAGTGGTAGTCGAATCGCGAAAGTCTCTAAGAGCAGCCTATAATAGAACGTTGCGACTTAGGTTTGGAGTAATGTCTAAGAATACGAAGAATTGCCAATATATGTCTTGCATAATGTTCTTGATGTAGTACTTAGTATAAAGTGTAAGTCGTTGAATATAAATGGTTTATGAAACATGTATTGGTTGTATATCTCTTACTACCGTTCGGACCGACATAATTCAGAAGTCATGGAGTAAACGTTCGAGGAGCCAGGACACTTTAACTCGTAAATCCACAACTCGTCTCAACGGCTTACTTAATGAACTCCTCACATGAGGCTCCCTACTATTGTAGTATTTGATAACATATATATATATAAACTTTTTGATCTTTAAAAGTTATATGGTCTTTAGCCGTGGCTTTGCCGTGACCTTGGTCATTGTTACCATGATCTTGAGACTCAACCTTGGCTTTAGCCATGGTTGTGGTCTTGGCTTTAGGTCATTAGACCTCTTGGTCTTAGTAAATGATAACTATAATATAGTTACTTTGGTCTAAAAATGGGCTGTTAAGAATTTGAAGAAATTTATCACTCAGAAAGCGTTTTCAGGGCTCGAGCTTCTTTGTTCCTGAACGAAAACGTCGTTTCGGACAACTTTCGTGTTTTAACTTTTTGATGAATCGGAGCAGAAGTGGGACTTTCAAAATCATAATTTGATCAGAATGCTATTTAGGCAGATTTGCCGTTTTGGTTTCGCTAACTTCAAATGGTCATAACTTTTGACTCGTGTACTCGTTTTGGGTGATTCAAATTGCTATGTTTTCCTTGTTAAGTCCTCTTTAACAGTAAGTAAGTGTCAAATATCAAAGTTATACTATTGTGGTCGTGGTTTTTCATAAAAATCACTAGTTTGCTTGTTTACTTGTCATAAGTTAACATATGTATACCAATACTTGTTTTATTCATTTTTAAACATCATGAACGCAATACAAAGACCATATATAGCCTGAAAGAAACATAATAAGCATGAAATGATATTGAGCAAGAAAGTGTATAAGGGTTTGCTTACAACTTTTGGCTTTCTAAAGAAAGGAAGTCAAGTATAGAACTAGGACACTAAACCTAAGCTTGTAAACCCTTCACCATAACTCTTGTAACCCTTGCTAGCCTTGATATAACCCTTGTGAAAATCATTTAACTTCAGCCCTAGTAACCTTGTGTAGCTCCTAATTCAACCATGGAATCACCAAACAAACTTAAGAACTAGGTAGAGAATACTAAGACCTTGAACTTTGGTATGTAATTTGTAACTTGAAGATCAAAGATGATGAAGCTATGGAATTATGTTGGGAAGTTTTAAATGGTGATGAAAAGAATGAAGAGATGAGTTTCCTTTTATAGTGCAAGTGAGGAGGTTAGCTAGTACTTACTTGTGGTTAAAATTGGAACACATGAAGTATAATGAACTAATGGTTAAAAACTAAACACATCTATGCATACTTGGTTGTTCTTAGACCACATACTTTCCTAGGCTTATTATCAAGCCACCAAGGCTACCATATACACGTTCATGGACAAGGGGAAGGGACTAGGTGGATGAATCTTGGCCTTATATAAGTTACGTAGTGAGTTTTGGTCCCGTTAATCGCTAACCGTAAGTTGTTAAGCCACGAAACGTAAAACCGGGTATCCTAAAAATATGAAACTTGAAAGTATGGTCAAACATGTCAATATAGTCCATAATAAAATATAAAATGAGTGGTAGGTTCTATCGGGTGCTAAAACCCTGCTAAAAACTGGAAACACGGGTCTAAAACGCGCAATTCGCGTAAAACGCTGAACTGAAAAACGTAAAATTCCGAAACTTTTGGAATTGTCATAAAATGATAGAAAATCATATTTCTATTGTTTATCATGTTTTATGGACATATCGGGATGCTGGAAGGACGTTTAAACCTAAAAGTAAATCTCGGACACGGCTTTGTGATTTTTGCAGAAATGATCCGACGAGCGTCAAACTCTCGGATTATCGTTAAAATAGTTTAACTTACGAGAATATGAAATAAAAATTTCTGAGATGAATAGTGAAAAGTGAATAGTAAAAAGTGAATAGTGAAATTTTCGGGAATAAAAGTTAACCTGAAATTGCGAATTGTTACAGAAATTCTTAAGTAGGATGATTTAGAATCTCCTTATTTAAATGGATTGGGACGCCTCTTCATTTAAATAAAGAAATTGTAAATCACCGAACCATAAGTTTATGAGACCTTACTTACATAAATTTAGACGTTTCTTTATGTAAGTAATGTGTTATAAATAAGTGGGCTTAATTGTAGCCGATACAACTCCTTAACCAGAACCTTAGATAAATCAGAGTAAACACCACTATATTTGAGATCCCGAATTCTCTTAGACACACCGTAAGTAGTTAACATCAACTGAACTTCGGGACGAAGTTCTCCTTAAGGGGTAGAGACTGTAACAATTCGCATTTTCAGATTAATTACTATTCCTGGAAAATTTTACTATTCACTTTTACTATTCATTTTCCCGAAATTTTCCCGAAATTTGATTTTTGTTTCTTGGCCTCGAGTGATAAATCATTTCTATAGCAAATTAAAAGTTTGACACTCATCAGATCATTTTCGTGAAAGTTAGTAAGGAATTACACGTTTTAGGGTAAAACGTCATTAAAAAATTCTACGCACAACGAAACTTGACCGCGTTAAGTGACCCCGCATCAGAAAAATATTTAGTATTCTCATGATTAATTAGAGAATTAATCGTGACTAAGAAAAATATGACCAAATAAACCTCGGCCGTGGAAAAAAACAGGAATTCTCGTTTTTAAGCACTTTTACTTAGCCGTAACCTTAGCCTATACCTGCACCGTGTTTCTAAGACGATTTGAGTTTTCACATTTTTGGAATAAGTCAACATATTTTTCCCTCCTCCTTTGACCAAAAATCATTCCTTGATTTTTAGGCTTACGGTTTTAAGTTTAAAGACATTAAATACCAACCGACACTAGACAGAGCCCAGCCTAGACATTATAAGCCATTTTAAGTCATTAGTATCCTATTAGAAAAGTTACATTTTACTTTTCTCAATTTTACGCAACTTTTGTACGTTTTACGTATTACGCGTTTTAGACCCGTATTTCCAGTTTTAGCAGGGTTTTAGCACCCTAATAGAACCTACCACTCATTTTATATTTTATTATGGAGTATATTGATAAGTTCTAGCATATTTATAAGTTTCATATTTTTAGGATACCCGGTTTTACGTTTCGTGACTTAACAACTCACGGTTAGCATTTTACGGAGTCGAAACTAACTACATAAGCTTGGATAATATCATCAATAGTCAACACTTCCTCCCCAAGTATATGAACCGACTTAGGGGGGGGGGATTCATCCCATAGGTGGCTTGATCTCATGCTAGGAGGCCTTAGATTTCATGCATGTGTACAACTTGGTCTCCAAGGTTTGACAAGTCAATGAACTAACCTCCTTAAGACCCTATAAAAGCCCCCCTCCCCTCTTTGTACGTCCACCATCACACACCAAAACACCTTCACACTTAGCTAATTCTCTTCCAATTTTATGCAAGATACAATTGCTTCAACAACATAGAAACTCTAGTTTGGTTTTGATTCATCAAAATACTTCCAAACCCTAGAAACTTTGGTGATTCCATGGATGATTTAGGAGCTACACAAGGTGTTAGGGGCTGAGTTAATAAGGTTTTCACAAGGTCTATATCAAGGCTAGCAAGGGTTTCAAGAGTTAAGGTGAAGGGTTTACAAGCATAGGTTTAGTGTCCTAGTTTCATACTTGACTTCCTTTCTTTAGAAAGCCAAAAGTTGTAAGAAATCCTATTACACTTTCTTGCTCAATATCATTTTCATGCTTATTATGTTTCTTTCATGCTATATATGGTCTTTGTATTATGTTCATGATGTATAAAAACTAGTAAAACAAGTTATGGTATATATATGTTAACTTATGTTATTTAAGCAAGTAAACTAGTGACTTTTATGGAGAACCATGACCAAAATAGTATAACTATGATATGAAACACATACATACTGTTAAAGAGGGTTTTGAAAGGAAAACATAGCAATTTGAATCACCTAAAACGAGTACACGAGTCAAAAGTTATGGCCATAAGAAGTTAGCGAAACCAAAACGCCGAAACTGCCAATACCCTACTGTTTGCATTCAGACCTCTTTGAAAGTGGCCCTTCTGGTCCGATTCATCAAAAAGTTAAAACACGAAAGTTGTCCGGAACGACGTTTTCGTTCAGGTTCAAAGAAGCTCGAGCCCTGAAAACGCTTTCCGAGTGATATTTTTCTTCACATTCTTAACAGCCCATTTTTAGACCAAAGTTACTATATAATGATTATAATTAGATGAGACCAAGAGGTCTAATGACCTAAAGCCAAGACCACAACCATGGCTAAAGCCAAGGTTGAGTCTCAAGACCATGGTAACAATAAGCCACGGCTAAAGACCATATAACTTTTAAAGATCAAAACTTATATATATGTTATCAAATACTACAATAGTAGGGAGCCTCATGTGAGGAGTTCATTAAGTAAGCCGTCGAGATGAGTTGTGGATTTACGAATTAAAGTGTCCTGGCTCCTCAAACGTTTACTCCGTGACTTCTGAATTATGTCGGCCCGAACGGTAGTAAGAGATATACAACCCATACATGTTTCATAAACCATTTATATACAAAGGCTTACACTATATACTAAGTACTACATCATGAACATTATGCAAGACATATATAGGCAATTCTTCGTATTCTTAGATGTTACTCCAAACCTAAGTCGCAACGTTCTATTATAGGCTGCTCTTAGAGACTTTCACGATTCGACTACCACTTTCATTTCTCATTACATAAGCTTAAGGTGAGTCATAGCCCCTACTCTTTTCATACTTGTTTTAACTCTTTGGGGGAGACACATGCTCAACTACTTGCTTACTTGTACAAATACTCAAAACGTTTATACTTGATTGTGTTATACTTGATTGCATACATACATGACCGTGTTATACTTAATTGCGTTATTCATTTAGTGACTAGTAGTTGTCTTTGGGAAGTGGCTCCCACTAGTCTTTGGGAAGTGGCTCCCAGTAGGTCTTTGGGAAGAGGCTCCCAGCATGTGCATTTTAGTGACTAGCAGTAATCTTTGGGAAGAGGCTCCCAGTATGTGCATTTTAGTCTAAAAGTCTCCCAACATAAACGGAGCAACACTAAGTGCAATTATGTGAACTATTAAGACTATTTGTGCGTTTGACTATAATATGTACTATCTTTTAGCAGTGGGTTGTGAACACACAGGTTGCAAGTGTTGTTATGGGCGGGACTTGCAACTGAGTGGATTCACGATGCCTTGGCTGTGTGAATATTCTTTAAAGACTTTTCAACTGTTTTAAGACAAACTCTATGAACTCACCAACCATTGTGTTGACACTTTAGCATGTTTATCTCAGGTTAGTAAGGTGATAGCTAGTGCGTGGAACTTAGAGTCAAGCTGCATATTCTGAAGACTTACGCTTTTATCATTAACATTCAAAACATTTTGTATACATTTATGTATCATACTTTGGAATCTCATGTTTGTAACTTTGAATTCATTAATCGAATTGTAACTTTTCAAAACGTCTCATTTAGAGTTCGTTTTCTATAACTTGTACTTTGTATTATGAAGTAGCACCCCAAGTGACACAGTCTTCCGCTGCAGTATTTTGGGGGTGTTACAACCCTATCCCTACCTATACCCCTAGATTTGACTTTAGGCAACCCTATACCTTAAACCCTACCCCTTACTTAATAAACCCTCCCATTCCATCTTGGAAAGATGAAATTGGAGAAAAACCGTCTAGGTTAACTCTAGAAGATGAGGAAAACCAATTGGAGGAGATTTTAAATAACTTGAGAAGATAGAAAAAGGTCATAATAATAACTTAGATAATCAACCTGACTATAGTAGTTTAAGAAAGAATTTACAAGAAAACCGTTTTAAAATAGCTAAAAAACATAAAAACCAAATGAAACATCACCATAAAATAGCTTTTGCCCACTTTAGGATTTGCACTTTAAAAAAGATAATAGATAATGATGAGGAAAACTTAGAAAACACTAACACATGGAATTAGGAAATTAGGAAACTTTAGAAAACCTTAAGTAGATAAATAACCCTAGGAGACATGCCTTAGAATAGTTAGAGCCTTTAGGATAAGTAGAATATGAAATAAATAAAATAAGTTAAGATTTAGAAACTACCTGGTACCCCTCAATTAGGATAGATTAGATAACTAGACTTAGGATTACCCTTCACCTTAGAAAACCCTTAGGAAAACCTATAACCTACCCTTAACCCTTACCCTTAGGATCTTAGGAAACCCACCCCGATGTCTTAGGTAAATAGAATCTCTAAACTGTTTTAAATTTCTCTTACTCTAACCCTTTTCAACTCTTTTTCCCCTTACCGATGGTGAGAATCCTCATTCTTCACCATAGAGATCCGAATTCTTTCTCCTATGATCTCTAAACCTTCACTTCTTTCCATGGCTTTCTTAAGCTATTTTCGTTCTAGTTAGAGATCTACCCCTAACTATTCCATATGCAAATATATGATCCTCAAATATAAGCATATTCCTACTCTTTATTTCTCTTAGATTACTATGATACCCGAGCTAGTTTTCCCCAATCCCCTATAGTAAACCCCAAAACCTTAGTTAGGATTTCCATACTTGAGGTTAGAAATACCATTAGGATTAGAAAACCTTAGACCATTAGGATTAGAAAACCTTAGACCATTAGGATTAGAAACCAAAAACCCCTACCCCAATAGACATAGGATAAGACTTAATAGGAAAACATTAGGATTAGAATATAGATTAGGAAAACTTAGGATTAGATAACCCTCACCCTAAGCCTTTAGACCCCTAGTTTAGGATAGACACACTTACCCCATAGGAATAAGTAGATTTATGTCATAGATTACCCATACCTAGCCCTTAGGATAACCATACCTATACACTTGAGGATTTTAGATTATACCTTAGGATTTGACAATTTTTAGAATACCCATTAGGAAATTTCACTTAGAAGATACTATGGATCCTTAGCTGGTTTCAAATCCCTAGGATTAGTAATACACCTAAAAATAAGGATATACCTAGTCAACCCTTAGAAAAGAAAACACTTAAACCTAATCCCTCTTTAGAACCCTCTACCTCAATGGAACCAAACACCTCACCCTTAGAAATTAGGATTAGTTAGAAGAACCTTAGGGGGAAAACAAAACTCTGGGAAGAAATTTAGTAAATCTAAAACTCCGATAGGATATTCTCCTTCAGGTATCCTATACTCTTACTCTTTCATTTACTCACATCTTTTCATTTCTCTCTTTCTACTGTTTAAATCCTTTTCCTCTCACTTCCTCCCACTCTTCCATTTAAAATCCCATTTTCCCGCCTTTTTCCCCACTCCACAAATTTAAACCATACTTTTCCATTTTCCCCATACTTTTTCCCACTCCACCCACTCCAAACTTCTTTTCCTTTTCCATTTCCCCTACTTTACCCTTTCATTCTTTTTCCTTTCCCACTCCACTCCACTCCCATAAATCCTTCACTCCATTTCCCTTCATTTTTAATTCTCCGTCATTTTACACTCTATTTTCTTCTCTCTATATTCTCTCCCTACCTCATCCTGCAATGCTCTATTAGTTAGAACTTGCATTTATCGTCATAACGCAAGTTTCTATTAGTTAGAACTTGTAAGAATATCTACATCGAACTTTAATCCTCATTATGTTCGACTACGATATTAAATCTCGCTTTGCAAGAAATTGTAAAAATGAGATCTTCTACGTCCATCATTCTAGTCTTAACATGGGAATCTACCATGTGACAAGTTGCTAAACTGGAGAACTTTAGAACTTGTCTCTATCATGACTAGAACTTGTCTCTATCATGACTAGAACTTGTCTCTACTTGACTAGAATATTCCTCTACCGTATCTAGAACTTGTCTTCACTGAGATGAAAACTAGTTGTCATATCAGTTGAAACTTGTCTCTAAAAATTTCCCTTACCATATGTCCTTAAATATGGTAAAACTCTCTTCATCTTCCACCGATACTGCTTAAGGATGATTTATGATGACTATCCTCTTAAAATGAACTAGGATGTTCCTACATTTTAATGAGAAAGTTATAAGTCAAGTAGGTTAAGAATTTATACTATCTTGTTTTCAAATATTGGGATGCCTTTATTTTCAAATAATGAGATATAAAAACCTAAATATCTGGTATCTGTACAAACAATTCCAACTTCTCTTGTGCAAAATTTTCTTCCTTTTCACATCATTTTCCTCGATAATCCCTTCTTTCACTACTTTCTCGACTTATTCTCTCCCCTACTCCTATAATCGTCAAAATCTCGGGACGAGATTTTCTCTAAGGGGGTAAGACTATAAAAACCCACAAACACCCATTACTATCATTCCCATTACAAATACCTATAGCAGGTATTTCACAGGTAAATTTTTGCTTTTTATATACATTATTACTTGCATGACTCACTAGACCTGCTCACGTATCTACACAAGCCAAATAACTCAACACTCACATCCTATGAACCCCAGGTATGTCAAGCATAAACTCATAACAACACAATAATAAGTAATTTACCAATTTAAAACACTAAACATAACACAAAACGCTAATAAACCCTAAGCTAAAACTTAAGTAGGATTATGTGCTTATCTGAACCTATATGCTTAGTTAAACTAGTATGAATAAGTTCAAGGCTTAAGTAAGAGTTTCTTTAGGATATATTAGTACTATTAGGCTATAGAATAAAACCCTTAGAACTTAGATACAAACCCCCTAAGCCCTAAACCATAACTAGGTCATAGATAACTAGAATTAGGTCTAAACCCTCTCAAAACTTCCCCGTAGGTCACTACCACTTAGTATAAGCCTTTTAGAACTTAGGAATAGTTATTAGATACCCTTAGGAAACTAACCTAGGCACAAAACCATAGGATAAACCCTAGTCTCTAACTAAACCAACTTAGGTCATTTAGGTTACAAAACTAGGTCATACCTTTCCAAAACTTTCCCATAGGTTTCCCACACTTAGAATAAACCCTTTAGGTCTTAGGATTAGTCACTAGACACACTTAGGAACTTAATTCAGGCACTAAACCTTAGGTAAAACCTTAAACACATAGTAAGTAGAAACTAGGTCTAAACTTAACTAAAAGTTAGTAAAACCTATACATAAGCACCTTAAACACCTCAACCTAGCACCCTAACACCTTAGTCATACCCAAGCACACTCCCTAACACCTCTAAGCACACACACAAGTAGGTGCATCACCTACTTGACTAATCCACCACTAATCCACCCTAAACCTCCCCTAATCCACCACTAAACCACCCCTAATCACCCTTAATCACCCTTAAACACCCTAAGCAGCTTACAAGCACCTCCAAGCACCCAAGAAAGGAGGTGCATCACCTTTTTGTAAGCTACTTATACTAAACCGCCTCCCACGACTCTTCCTCACCACAACCGGCCTAGGCAGCTCCCTAGCTACCATGTAGCTCATCCTCCTCCCCATGTAGACTTGCCACTACCCCTCCTAGCCTTGCTTGCTCAACCCTCCTCCTCCTCCATGACACCTAAACAGCTCGCACCACCCTAAACCACCTCATCGAGGCTATAAATACCCCCTCCTCTCTCATTTCTTCTCCACACCTCTCCCCCTCCTCTCTACCTCACATTTATGTAGTACTAAGTCATTAGAAGCCATTAGGAACGTGTAGCTAGGCCTTGGTCGTGTTGTGTTGTGGTTTGAAGTCGTACGAGCCCTAGGAAACCCTAACCCTAGTTCTAACCCACATAAACCCCCTAGCCAAGTAAGTCTTACATTTAGTCAATTTAGCTTTAGTATAGTCTTAGAATAGATTTAGGATGCCTTAGATAGCTTAGATACCTTTGCATGAGCCTTAAACCATTTTACTTGCTAGTTTACGTATTAAAACCCTAGATCGAGTCATATACTTGCATGCATGCTATAAGTCATTAATTTAGGTCATACACTAGTTAAACACAATGTTGCAAAAATCGTGAATCAGTCCTGAGGCGGTCGAGGGCCGAGTTGCGTTTTTAGCTGATTAATCGGCCCAAAACCTTGTAATCGCCGATTAATCGGCCGACTTCCTTGTAAATGTCTCCAAGTTCCAGGGCCTTGTAGCTTGGAATCGGCGATTACTAGGCCTTGTAGGCCATTTTTTGCAACATTGGTTAAACATAACTTAGATAAGTTAAAATAAGTAAAACATAGGCTAGAAAATTTAAATACTAGATAAAATATAAGTTACATGCATATTAGGACTAGTTTTGCAAGACTTTACATGCATAAGGGTATATATCATAAATTCCTGAAATTATAAAGTCTAGGGACTGTTTTTGACATTTCCTAGAAGTTATAAGTAGTAAGGACTAGTTTTGCATAATATTAAAACCCTAGGATATATAATAACATAAGTATAAATTAAAAAGGACCAAAAACATAAATAGTATAAAGTTGAAGGTCTAAAATGGTAAATATAGAAAACTTAGGAGTCTTAGGTTAATTACATAAAATATAGAAGTCTAGGGACTAGTTGTGTCAAGTATAGATAGTTATTAGTATAAGTAATATAGTAATATAAAACTTAGGGTAGAAAACGTAAATATATAAACTATAAGGGTAAAAAGTGAAAATATCATATAAGTATAAAACCTAAATAAAGTTAGAAGCATAACAAAATACTAGGAAGCTTCATGCGAGGAGTACTAAGTGGATATTTCATTTTTGACGAGTTTGTTGGGTTTACGAATTAAAGTGCCCTGACTCCTCAAACGATTATTGCATATACTTCTGAGATATGATGGCCCGAACGGTGATATGATTATAACTAAACCCTAATAACAATGTAACTCAATAATAGGGAGCTTTGTGTGAGGAGTATTAACTTCTGAATTATGATGGCTCGAACGGTATTATGTTGATAACATAATACAATAGTATGGAGCTTCATCTGAGGAGTCATATACTTCTGAATTACAATGGCCACGGTGTTATGTTATATCTAAAACATTAACAAACCTAAAAACAATAACTTAAGAAACATAAACATGATAACTAAAGCTTGACATACATACAAAACCAACAACACACTAGGATACGTGAGTAAGGCGGTCTAGTTCCCGAGTCACTATATGCATCACTTAGATTACTCTACACCCAGGTGAGTTTTCATAACCTTACATCTTTTTAAAATTTCACTCTAAATGCTTTTATAAACCCTGTAAGGGGGATACATGCTAAATGCTTTACTTAAAACCGAATACAAGTCTTTTTCTTTGGTTGTTTGCACGAGTAAACTAACAGCCACCACTACATAACCAAAATTCATGAATCTAATCGTCTGAGACGTTTTATCCAAACGAACGCGAATATAGTTGATAGATCTATTGGAGTTTGACAACTCCCATTGGTATTAACACCCCACTAGGTGGTACCAATAAGTACTATATTTGAATCCACTCAAGGTATAACTTTGGCAAGTTATCCTTCTATCCCCTCATGTTGGGTCTGCAGCCCACATGACCCGGATTGTTAAGGTGTGATTCATGAGTTTAGTGCAACCTACTAAACTCCTGATAATTGTGCATGCATCACAATTATCACAAAAACTTGCATTTTCCCAGATGGGTGTAACAACTGAACCCAGGGAACTTGTATTCACTAACCCCTAAACCTATGATTCTTACTCAACACCTAGTGTTGACTTTTTAAGCATGTATCCTAGGTATATTACTTCTATGGACCTATGGCAGAAGGAGGTACTGAACTCGGAGGACTTTTCATGGTTATCATTCAAACACAACCAACCTAACACTTAGATTTTTGGGACCTCAATAAAATGAAAGTATATCTTTTATAATTAAAACTCTGATAATTATGAATGATAACTAAATTTCCAAAACGTCTATTTTCGAGTCGTTTTCTATTACTGTATCTGTGATTCTATAATGTAATACCCCAAACACTTTATCCGCTGCGATCAGTGAAAAATAGGGGTGTTACATTGGGAGCTATGAAACAAGGTTTCAAAGCTTGTGGCAGAGAATTCTTAGGGTTAGATGGATTATGCATGTCAGGTCCTTTTCCAGGTCAATTACTAACAGCAGTTGGGATTGATGCAAACAATGGGATTTATCCAGTAGCATATGCTGTAGTTGATGCACTAAATAAGGCAACTTGGTGTTGGTTTTTGAAACTACTAGGAGAGGATATTGGTATACAAACCAACTGGAATTTCACTTTCATTTTAGATAAGCAAAAGGTGACATTTCTATTCTATAATTAATCATGTGCTTTATGCACAATGAGAACATGTAAAGTTTTAACACCATCAATAACCTTAACTGTTCACAGAGATTAATACAAGCCATTGCTAGTGTGTTTCCAAGTGCTGAACACAGGTTTTGTGTTAAGCATATTCATGAGGAGATGAAGTCACATTTTAAAGGTGTTTACAAGGACATGCTTTGGAATGCAGCTAGAGCCACTACTATTGTTGAATTCAACAAAGAGATGGATCACCTCAAGAATAACAATGCTGCAGCTTATGATTGGTTGCTGAAGATTCCAACTGAACAATGGAGCAGATCACATTTTTCAGGTAATTCATTAAGTGGCACTGGACAAAAGCATACTGATAATTGATCATATATTAATATATAATGTGTGATTTGTTTAAAAGGCATAGCCCTATGTGGACTACTCCTAAACAACATATGTGAGGTGTTCAATAGCCAGCTAAATGATGTCACAGATAGAACTATCATCACTTGTCTTGAACATATCCAGGAGTACTTGATGAAGATGATTGTGGTAGTTCAGCAAATAATAGAAAAGAGTGTTGGATAACTTACTCCTACTGTGCAAGCCATGTTTGATGCAATGAAAAAAGAAGCTACTGATTGCGTTGTTCAATGGATTGAAGCTTCTTTATATAAAGTATCTATGCCTAACAAGGATCATTGTGTTGTTAACATGGACAAGAAGGAGTGTGGTTGTAGGAAGTGGGAGTTGACTGGAATACCATGTAAACATGTTGTGGCTGCAATAAACTACAAGAATGAGGATGGAAGAGGAGTTGGTATACCTAAAGAGTGGGTTAATGCTGCTTACAGACTAGAAACATGGGCGCATATGTACTCATTCAAGATCAATGGCTGTTCTAGCCGCAAATACTGGCCAAGAATTGACTCTACAACAGTAACAATACCACCCAATCACAGACCTCAAGTTGACAGGCCAATTAAAAAGATGAAGTCTGATGATGAGCATCCAGTTCCTAGTTCTTAATGTGTTACCCATTGATCTTTGAAAAATACGTTTCACTTTATTGTCTGTTGGATTCTATGTTTATACTCTTTGTTTAAATTTATTGTCTTTAGAACAATGTTTTGAACTATGTTTGGATTCTATGTTTGTACCCATTGCATTTGGACTTTCAAAAGTCAAACTTGCAAATGTTGAATGGGAGTGATCTAGACACTCATTCCCTTGTACCCATTGCATTTGCACCCATTGCATTTAGACTTTCAAAAGTCAAACTGCAAATGTTGAATTGCATAAAGTCAATTGTCATATAAGTCTTTTTTTGGTCCAACACATGAAGACTACATAGTACGTGGCAATCTTATAAGCCCTTTTATACGCAAACACGTGAAGGCTACTAAATACGCATCTCTCAAAACACTCACTTGCCACACACCTCCCTATTTCCTTAGCCATGAACAACTCTCAAAGTGATATTGATCTAAAGGTTCTCTGTAACTCGTATGTGCTGACTGAACTAATGTTTGGCCCTTACCACACAGAGATTCTTCAAGACTTGCAGTAGGCACACGATTTGGAGAACAAGTCCAAAAAAATTACTGAAAGGGTCGAACGTAGGGGGGGATGTAATTGTTAGACTTTGAAACTATTCACATGCAAGAATTGCAAGGAGCAATACAAAGAAGCTTAGGAGGCTACAAACAATTGATAAGTATAGGGAGAATGCACTGTTGATGATGGCCAGGCAAGTCAAGGACAAGATGTTTAAGAAGATTGAGGTTGTTGTGAAGAAGAAATATCCATGAGGGGGTTGGTTGTTTTGAGATTAGTGATGGTTAATGAATGTAATGGATCTCATGATCCAGATTTTGTATGAATAATGTCTTCACATATGTTTATACTTCATTATTGTATTTGATAGGTATCACAAACATAAACAAGAAACTCATATTAATGAAACATTAAAACACATACTAAACATAGTGATTCAGTTTGTGGTTTGGACATGCCCAAAACAGAGTGATTTAGTTTCTTGGCTTCTTTTTAATCTTCTTTGCTTCAGTTGATTGAGTTGCATCTGCACTACCCCCTGCACTTATGTTTCTACTTGTAATACCTAGACCAATGACACCACAACTTACTTCCTCTGCCGTTGCACAACCTGCCTGTTCATGTATCACAACACTATACCTCCAACACTTAACATCCCCACAACAGATGAAGCATCTTTTGTCCAACACCTCTATCTTTGCACCACCCCCTCATGTTTTGTTCCCACTTCTGATACTGAGACCAATTATACAACCACTTACTTCCTCTACCTGTGTATTATTACTACTCATTTTCTTTCTCTTTAATTTTTGAGTTACAGATTCTGCCATATCTATGTTTTTGATAAAGTTGGACAAAAGACTTTACTATACTAGTTGGTAGGGTAATTTACTTCATTTTGTGTGGTAGGTAAAGGAGTATTAACTTCTTATTAATGCTAGTCAATAGTTTTGACTTTTCAAAGTCAACTTAGAAATGTTAAATGGGAGTGCTGTATACACTCATGCCAAACAGCCCCTATCTAATAGTTTCTGCATAAGCTGTATCATTGTACCTTGTGAATGTTGAAACACAAACATAAACATCAAAAATTGAAACACAAACATAGTAACATAAAATTGAAACTTTCATTGATCATACGAGTTCACAAACATTACATCACCTAAAAGTTATCTAAACACACTAGTTTAGTAGTTGGAACCGCTACCTTCCGCATCACCCCTTTTCTTCCTTTTCTTCATGCTTTTCAATTCTTTTTCTTTCTTGTCCTTCTTATCCTTCAGATACTTAAACACAACTTCAAGACGGGAAGTCCTCTCTACCAAATCATTTGGTAAAACGGTATCCACAGTCTCTTCCTTCTCCTCCTCCTCCTCCTCATCATCACTCAAAAGCGCTTCATAGTAGCCATCTTGTTTCCTAAGATAGGTCAGAATCTGAGTTCTCAACTCCTTAGTAATCTACCTATAAGAACCATACTCATCAATTGGTTCTGCGCCATATGAATCAAGAAGTAAATCATTTAGATAATCAGTTCTTAAAACTTTGTCAAATTCCTCTTCCACGGTACCAATATAGATACCCTTCCCTTTACCATTGTTTGCCATCGTGGGTTGTTTTGATCGTTGGGATTATGTGTGTTTCGGCGCAATGTGTGTGTGGTTTTGTGAATTTAAAAAAGCGGGATAAAGATTAACTGAATAGTCCCTATTAGGTTGCCGAGTTGCACAAAAAGGAGGGAAAGGTTAATCTCTTCGACTGCCACATGTGTTTTTGGCTCTAAAACATAAGTTATAACTTTGCAAATTTGGTTATTCCAGTAAAGTGTGGGTAGTCAAAGGCGGGAAACGAGTGAAATGGCGATAATACCCTTGACTAACAGAAAAACTAACGGAAGTTAGCAAAAAAGCGCTCTCGGTGGCTTTTTTGCAAATTTTCGTAATGTTAGTGGCTGTTTTGCGTGACTTTGTGTCTCGGTCCCATTTTTGCAATTTCGTGATAGTTTAGGGACCATTTTTGCATTTTACCCTTAATAAAACCTTCATTTAGGCGATTACACTAAATTGAAATTTTAAAGGATTAGGTGACATAGATTAAGATCCGTTAAAGACATAAAATGAACATGAACTTGACTTGTTTCTCTAACAAAACAATGGAGGAATCTAACTAACCAAACGAATGTGAACCAAGATTAAATGTTAATACTGTGTAAAAAAATAACTTTATGCAAAGAGTATGAATTGTCATGGTCATGCAGATATTATATTTTTTTTGGATAAAATGTCAAAAGACCCGGTAACTATATTATTACAAAAAAGCGTTTAAGTACAAAGGATATGGGTGAGTCCCATATCTCAGCCCGTTACATAGGCGAAAAGCTTACATAACAAGATACTTCCTATTTTCTAAACAAAGAAAATAAACCACTATTCAAATGATAACAAAAGACTATGACGAATTACTTCCTAAGACCTTGAAGCTTTATGCCATTCATGTCTTTAAAAGCATCCAAATTCCCTGGAAGATAATAAACCTGCTTCGCATAATCATTGTAATCATAGCCATCATAGTCATCTTCACGCTCGTGACCACCACCAAATAGATTAATAGACTCCTCAAACGTGTTAACAACCACCTCATCATCGCTATCAGAATCAACGATCTCTCCCACCTTAGAAAATGGGTTAACCCTCTTAGTAGAAGATGTAGACGGAGAAAAAGAAGCACTTGGCTTAGAAGCCCCAAACTGTTCCTTCTCTTTGAGATCACTCATAAGGGGTTTTTGTGATGCAGTAGTAGTCTTTAAAGACTCGTCCTCTTTAGCTTCCATTTTACTTCCAGACTCCACATCCCTATTCACTTCCTTAGTAGGAATACCAAAATCATCAGTATCAGCCATATTAAGGGCATCAAACTGATTAGACATAGCAATCTTCGTTCCACTTGTACTAGGCACATCAACAACCTTTTTCTTGGTAACATCCACTTTCTTAGGTTTAGGGGGAGGCTTTTTAGGTTGATAAGTGAACTTCTTACCCATAGCAGGTTTAGTAAACACTCCTTGACCCGTATTTGTTGGACCACTTTTTTTACCCTTCTTGTTGTTGGCAGTTTGGAAACCATCATTACCACACTTAAAAGGTTGAGTAGGGGGTAAAACAGATTTTGGAAATTCAGCAAGATTATGACCAAAGATCTTACACGTATCACATCGTGGTGGCTTCCACTCTTATTCAACTCGTATATTCTCAATAGTCGACCCCGACCCATCAAGTAGGGGTATTTCAATAGTTAGGATATTGTTGGGTCACTGAATTCCCCAATCTTCTTCTAACAAGGATTTGAACGTAAAATAACCTAAGTGTAAACAAGTCACTGAGTGAACAGTAACTCAGTGAGTCATCTTCAGGATGCCTAGACCGAGCCCAAGAAGAAAGGTTCTCCATTCAGTGAGGCGGAACTCAGTGAGTGTGATCTAAGCCAATAAGAAGGTGATGGGTTCAATGAGGATGACAATAACTCACTGAACCCCAAGACTCCTCAACAACTATTATGGTACTGAAGACTGATGACTTGAAGACTGAAGTTTTGGCGGGACTGGGCGGGAAAGTTTGATCTGTTTCACTAAAGTGCTTTATCACTTTAAGATCAAACTTTCCACAAATGGTTAAAACTAGGCTGTCATCAGAAAGTGCCTTTTGGACTTAACTCAAAGAAGTTTCCCAAGTCAGAGAATAAAATCTATCAAGATTCTATTGAGGAACACTTAGGTCCATTGTATAATAGGGTTGTTCATATTTGTCACAACTCACCATTTCAGGTCATTTCCCAAACTTTGGAAAAACACTATTCATCAAACACTATTCATCAGTTTACTATTCATCCTTTTTTGTGTTAGTTTGACATTCCAAGAAGCATTCAGAAATTTTACTATTCACTGAACACTATTCATTTCCGTAAAAGATTTCATCATTCACGTGCATTATTCATTTCATCGTAAATTTAGTTTACGGGTATTTAAATTCGCGTAACCGTATTGGTTCAGGTGCGAATTCATGCATTATCAGAAAAGACATTGCATACGGACTAGAGACAGTCTGCATATCATCAGTAGGTCATTTACATGTTATACCACTCTTAGGATTTTCAAATTATATATTTGATACATTTAACGTTTTACGTATAAGTATTTATAATAAACGTTAACACACGGTTTAAACACGACGAATATATCTAAATATTCCCACAATGGTCCCGACATATTTTTATATCCATTATATCATCATAAAAGTTATTACATTCATTTACCCAGTATTTTGGAATTTTACGTTTTCCAGTTCAGCGTTTTACGCGAATTACGCATTTTTAACCCGCGTTTCCAGTTTTAACAACGTTCAAGCAACCCGATGGAACTTACCATTCATTTTTATTTTATTATGGAGTATTTTGACAAGTTTAGTCATTCTTTCAAGTTTCATATTTCTACGATGCCCGAATTTACGTTTCGCGGTTTAAAACTTTACGTTTTGCGATTAACGGAACCAAAACCGACTCCGTGAACTAGATTACCAAGCTTCCCACACACATTTAACTAACATGTGCAGCCCCCCTCATTAGTCTTCACATTGACCATATAATTACAAGTATGCCATTGAAATTAGATAAATATCAACCAAAAACCTCAAAAACATAACATAAATAATTTCTTTGAATCATAAACACCAAAACCTCATCTTCTCCACTCTAAACCACGACCCAAATTCAATCTCCATGATCAAGTGATGATTTTCCAAAGTACAAAGATACAAAGTTGTTCATTTCATCATTCTAATCAAGAATCATACCACAAAAACACAAGTAACTCAAGGTTTCTAATCATCTCATCACCTAGAATTTCAAAGTGAGTATTCAAAATTATTTTCATGTTTTCATCTAATTAACATATGTATCTTATGGAATTCATGCTTAATTTCATGCACAAACTAGTTATACCACTTTATTTTTGTAGACTTTTGAAACATACAAACCCTAGATTGTGATTTAGGTGTTTCCTTGTTAAATTAACTTGATTACTAGTCATTAGAAACCCATGGCACCCTAAGAAGTTGTATGATAGGATTGGTATAGTTTTGTGGTGTTTGCAAGAGTTTTGATTGAAGTTGAAACTAGTTTTGGACCTTGGAAATGGTTTTGTAACAAGTAAATATACCTACTGTCCCATTTTGTTAAATCCTGGAAAATCAGTAAAAACAAAGGAAACTTTGGCAAAATTTTTAGAAAATACTTTTAAAAACGAATCCGTAGGCGAAAGAACGGATTAAAAAGAGTTTATAACGAAGAAGTTATGATTTTTGCAAGTTTATTGACGAAAAGTATTTTTCTGAAAATTTCATGCTGTTGGACGTTTTTCGTCGGACAAAAAGAGGCTTTAGACATAACCCGGAGGGGTCAAGCTTTCCAAAATATATTACTACATACTAAGACGTAACCGTGGATATAAAGAACAAGTAAAACGGACTTATAACGACAAAGATATTCACGTTTGAATATCGGCAAAACTCATTTTAGTTTGACAGCTTTTGAAATATTAACGCTAAAGCTACGTAGTAACTCTAGATTTCTAGAAATAATACCAAGTACCCAATTTTATAACTAATGAAGTATTAGTTATTACAAGTATATTTTTATCACTACAAGGCGTTATTTCAAGGATTTCAACCTGAGGATTTCAACACGAACATGGAAACATACGATATATATATAAGTATATATATTGCAACTAGCTTTATTTTTCTAATAGCCATATTTTTCCTAAGTCTTGGAAAATGTATATTTTTGATAACAACAAGTGTTTTTCAAAGAGTAGAGTGGTATAGAAAACATGTGCATGGACATTCATAACATCATTTGGTGATCTAAAGTAGATCGTTCATAGTACGAGCCCAAGTATTCAAACATATGCATGGACATTCATAACATCATTTGGTGATCTAAAGTAGATCGTTCATAGCCCCGTTTTCAATTCAACATTTTTGATTGTTTTCAAATCCCACGGGGGGAATACATTGCATCAATCATTTTAGTACGAGCCCAAGTATTCAAACATATGTACATTGCTTAAGTTGCCTTACCAATCAGTTAAAGTCCCCTGTTTATTATCATGGACCGTTAATTTGCCGGTAAGCGAGAGTGAGTGGATAGATCTATCGAGGGTGACGCCTCCATCCGTGGTTGTGATTACCAACCGTAAGCGGATGCATTTCATGTCTGTTACATCAGTTACGAGTGTTCTGGTAAACGATTCGGGAGGGGCATATAATGTTTCATCAGTCATAGCTTCGGTGCCATGAGCTTAAGGTCTATTGTACAATTTTCATGAGATTTTTATCTTGCACTTTTACTTGTGGTGGCCGTACATCATTACATTTTACAAACCTATGGAATTCACCAACATTCGTATTGACGTTTTAGCAATGTATTTCAGGTTATTAAGGTAGCTCATGTGACATGCATTTGGACCTTCATGGAGTCGCGGAGTCGACGCGTCTCATCATTATTTCATGCACTTATGTAAACTTTTGATCTAGTATGACTTGTTTTTCATAAACATGCAACACATTTTGGGGACCTCATTTTGTAAACTCTGAATTATTTCAATGATCAAATGCAGTATTTTCCAAACGACACTTTAGGTCGTTCAATGTAACCGTAACTGTGGTGCTATGACAGACACCCCCAGGTATTCCATTCCGCTGCAAGTCAGGTAAATTGGGGGTGTGACAGATTGGCATCAGAGCTAAGGTTATAGCGAACTAGGATGTATCTTGGACCCTAGACTATAACCACATCAGCATAGCATCTCATCATTTCATCATAAGTGCATAATCATGATACATGTTGTTTCATGCATACCCTGTGTGAGTTATTTATACTTATATCCGTATATATATATATATCATTTTATTGACCTGGTTCACAAGTGACATGCCTTCAGATACTCACCCTGACATCCTTTTATCGGATTCCGTCATTGAAGATGCCTTGTCATCTTCCACTACCATTATACCACCAGTTGCACTTACACCACCATTAGTACTATTGATTTACCATAGGAACAGGGTTTTCCTATCATTCAGCCCGTACATAGAATGCCTTTTGGTAGTGTATTCAGAATTAATCTTAATGGACTTATTAGGATGCTTATTGCAAGGAAGATAGTGTGTTTTCTTTCCATCACTAGTAGGGCACTTACTACTCAGGTACTATCACCACCATCAGTTACTTATTACACTATTGGTCGTAAGTGCGTACTTCAGTTTTACCTTTTGGATGTCGCGAGGTAGCGCAAAAGAGGGTAGTATTTCATTCATTGGTACCATCATTGTCATTTTCCTTTTCCATTCCCACTTGCCATGAACTAGATGACACCTAGTAGATAATACCAATATCACGGACTCAACAGGAACATCCGCAGATTCTTCAGGAATGGTTCAGAACCTACATTATCTAAGATTTGATAGATGCACAACTTCAGACACAACTTCAGGACTATCTCGACCTCATGATGCCACAAACCTGATTTCACAAAGAGGGACACCAGGAAGTCCCTAGACCAGACTTATATCCTCACTAGTTTTTACTATTATCCTAGCCACAGAAAGTGTGGGACATAGTCTAAAGAACTTGTTGTCTTTTGATTGTTGTACAAACAAAAATATCAAGTGTGACTCTACTATGTAAGGAATGGTTGTGCTATTTGTGATAACGGTTCACGTAGACCGAAATTTTCATGTATTATATTCATGTGTTATGGATATGATGACTTTGATTAACTATATATACTCATGGTCTCTTATGATTTGATGAAGAGAGATTTAAGCAAACCACTACAAACATGACGCAAGCTGCTGTTGGACAAGTCATTGCCAAGAACATAGCCACCGCCCTCACTAAAGAACTTACTCACATGGAATTTATGGGGTGCAATTCTCCCTCCTTTAGCCGAACTAGAAACACAAAGGAATTTCTCAAATGGTTCGAAGAAATAGAAACAATATTTCGATGTGGCGACTGTCATAGGGAAGACAAGGTTAAGTTCGCCACATGCACTTTTCAGGACCATGCCCAGGAAGGGTGGACCAAACATATTAAGGTGGCGGGAGTTGATGCTGCTTACTCACACTCTTGGGAGAAACTAAGAAGGATGATGAGTATAACATTTTGTGTAGGAAATGAATTACGATCAAAGGAACAGGGAACACTAAACTTTACCATGGTAGGAAATGATGTTGACAAGTACACTACTCATTTTTATGAATTAACACGACTAGGTTCTGCAATGGATGAACCGGAAAGCAAGAAACTTGAAAGATACATTGAGGGACTCTCAAATGAAATTCGTATGTTGGTCATCGCATGGGAACCCGATACCATGTCTGAAGCTATCAAAATGGCGATCGAGGCAAAAGAACTCATAGTTCACGCCGAGACATCAGGAAACAATAGTAACAATAAAAGGAAGTGGAACAACAATCTAGGTTGCAATGCTACTCAACAATCACCCAAAGGACAAGAAATGAATAGAGCCTTTGCGGCAGAACCGTACACAAAGAGAAGGTATATTGGAAAGTTACCTTACTGCAACCTGTGTAATCAACATCACCGAGGTCATTGCAGTAAAACGTGTGGAGTGTGCAAGAAGCAGGGTCATTGGACTGAAGACTATAGGAAACTCACAAATCAGAAGACCCCAGGGAGTTGCTTCAAATGTGGAAACTTAGGGCATTTCAGGAAGGACTGCCCGGAGCTAAGGAACAAGGAAAATCAGGAACTTGGAATCAAGACTGAATCGCTTGAGGAATAGCGTGAGCTGTTGAAATAGAACCGTCAGGATATTAGCAACATCAAGGATAACAACAATGCTTCAGCAGGAGGAGCTTTGTTTCAATATATAAACCGTAGTTCGAGCCCTTTAGGGTTGTATCTTTCCTTTTGTACCTACCGTTGGTACGATGACATAACCTAGTTGTATTAAGCACTTTCCTATCCAATGTAATATCTATCCTTTGTTACCTAGGTGATAATTATAACGATCGTTTACTCCATTTTCTATCCCAATTGCTCAGACTTCAATCGTTTTGCAACATTTTAGCATTGTCTTATCAGGGATTAGGTTGATTTCGTTTTTGACGAATTAGTAGACTACTACCATTCGACAAGATTCACCCACGTATCCAATACACCATTCAAGCTATTTTACTATCATATGGGAAAACTGTTTTACACAAAAATTTCTGAAGTAAGCTATTTTATTACCATCCTATAAATTGATTTTTCTGTCATTACACCAAGTATTTACTATTATTACGCGAGGCAAATTTCATGTTACTTGAAAGAAAACATCAGGATACCATTTTTTAATAACAATGCGTTGAACACCATCTAAAACTTTTGAGAAAAGTTATGATATTTTGACAAAATCTAACATCGCATCATTAGTCCGCAATTGTACATAGCCTGATCACCTATGTAAAATTCAGGAAGGATTATGCCATGAAGGAAATAATTACCTTTTCAAAGGATTGTTGCTAACAATCTTCATGTAAAAGTTTTGTAAACAAAGGAACGTTTCCATAAACATCCCTTTTGCCGAACTATCCCTGGATACTTACCCTACCTGTCACTCACTTAGTCATTAAGTTGGATTTTCCCATTGACTTCCCTAAGAGAGACTTTCCATATCAATTACATGCAGGATTCCTCTATACAATAAAAGCAACGAAGGGATTATAGAACTACTAACCAGGACTAGAAGTATATAGTGAGAGAATTCATAACTCAACAACAAATTCTAAGATACTGCAAGACCATCCGAATCACCATCTCTGACTTAGTTGTCAAATTCTATCGTTTAAGGGTACTAGCTAGACTGAGCTACAGGATTGAATTCAATATAAATGTCCGCAGGACAACACAATAGAAATAAACCAAGCTTCTAATTGAGACTGTAGAGCATTTCATTTAAACATGGCCTCATCCATACATAAACTTTCCTGCAGTAAGTTTTCACCAAGGACAATTGTTTGAATCAAGAATATCGATGTAGATTCCCCTAAGGCATTATGTCACTAGAAATTTCCGATAACCTCACCTTCATACCAAGAAAGGGATCAAACCGGAACATAGCTCCTCATCTACATGGGAAAACAGAATAGACATTCATCGACACAACATCAAGTGATACCTTCGTCTTGCCAATTACAACGATAAAATATTTTAGGACTTAAGTTAGTCTAAATACCTATGCTTGTAGTTATGCCTGATAACCACCAATAGGCATTATTCAACCTCGGAAACTAAATGCTAGACATCTATGCATTTAAGCGAACAATTCATATTCTACCATTTTATCCTTGTTAGTGTTTTCACTTTAAATAAAGTTGATGCGTTTACATAAATCACATACCTTGTGGAAAAATGATTTCTGAAATTCCTATTTTGAACAAGTACGATCCTTTTTTGGTCAATCTTTAGCAACACTATTGTGCAATGAGAAATATACATAGACATCAAACTTTGGTAAGCAGTCTTAATCACAACATGTTTGAAAACATTTTTCTACTCCATAACTACTGAAATTTTGAATCATCAGGAAAAATATTACTTAGTAAATCATTTGCTCCATTTTCTAAATTCGTTTATTCAGAAAAAGATTTCAACCAAAACTCACAATCGCGAGACAAATTTCCAGAACCAATTTCCCTACAACATCGCTTATGCATTTAGGATTTGTGACTTGACAATAAAGAATATTTGGAATATGTGATGAAGGAATTAGGAAGGACATCACAAATTAATCACGAACTTCAGTAGTGAAGACCAAACCCAATAGACAAAGAAAGACCTATGTCTTATCATCCGTTGGAACAAAACACAAGGAATCAAATTGTTACCTATATTCTATCCCTTTCAGATAACGCCAAGTTTGAAGGACCGAACATTGTGGAATTAGTCACAAAGGTTTATTGTACCCATTTCAGTTATTCCTGTTAAGGAAACCGATTCACCTTGGACTTCAAGCAATCATTTCAGAATTTCCTTCAGAAACCCATTTAGATGTGAACATCACCTATCACCCTCAGACCGATGGTCAAGGCGAGAGAACAATTCAAACATAAGAAAGTATGCTCAGAGCATGAGTGATTGACCCTAGAAATGGTTGGACTAATCATTTAACATAAATCAAATTCATCTACAACAATAGTTATCACACCAACAGCGAGAAACTGGCAGAAGTTAGGTTGGTACATAACACACATCATTTGGATTGGGTATCCTGAACAACAAACCATCCAGATTCAAGTGGGAGAACAAATTAAGTTAAAAATATTGCCTTGGATTGGCATGATACAAATTGGATAACAAGAGAGGTTGAACCTTTAGCATATTGGACCATTTAAGATTCATTTTAGAATCGACCAACTAGCATACAAACTTGAGTTCTGGCAGAATTCAGCAGTATATATTACCAATATCACATTTAAAACATTAAGAAGCGCAGACCATCTATTGATGGGCCAAACTCGGAAAAAGCTCAACTCACTAGTCTAGTAGGCATTCATGAAATAACGAGAAATTTCCTACAAGTCAAGAATCAGTTACAAGTTCAATAAGTTGTAAATCATTAAAATTTCAAGTTGGTAGGCAGAATTATGTTGAAAGTTCTGCCTAGGAAAGGCATGATATCATTCAGAAAACTTGGAAAGTTAAACCCGATATACACAGGACCATGTAATATTTCAGACAGGGTAGGCCTAATGGCTGTCAGACTTGAGCCTTGTTAGAGAACAACAGGATTACACAACCATGTATTATCATTTTTTCAGATTAGTCACTCATAATCCCATTTGGAAAGGAATCCAACCCAAAATTAAACATAAACCTTACAGGAGGACAAGTAGAAATCATGGACAGTTAGGTCGAACAGTTGAAGCAGAGTCGAATTCCTATCGTTAGAGTTCGCTGGAATTCTCGAATATCATCACCTTTTCACCAATATGTTTTCAGAAACCAACATAAACTGAACTTCGGGACGAAGTTCCTTTTAGAGGAGAAGACTGTCACAACTCACCATTTCAGGTCATTTCCTGAATTTTGGAAAAACACTATTCATCAAAACACTATTCATCAGTTTACTATTCATCATTTTTGGTGTCAGTTTGACATTCCGAGAAGCATTCAGAAATTTTACTATTCACTGAACACTATTCATTTCCGGAAAAGATTTCATCATTCACGTGCATTATTCATTTCATCGTAAATTTAGTTTACGGGTATTTAAATTCGCGTAACCGTATTGGTTCAGGTGCGAATTCATGCATTATCAGTAAAGACATTGCATATGGACTAGAGACAGTCTGCATATCATCAGTAGGTCATTAACATGTTATACCACTCTTAGGATTTTCAAATTATATATTTGATACATTTAACGTTTTACGTATAAGTATTTATAATAAACGTTAACACATGGTTTAAACACGACGAATATATCTAAATATTCCCACAATGGTCCCGATATATTTTTATATCCATTATATCATCATAAAAGTTATTACATTCATTTACCCAGTATTTTGGAATTTTACGTTTTCCAGTTCAGCGTTTTACGCGAATTACGCGTTTTTAACCCGCGTTTCCAGTTTTAACAACGTTCAAGCAACCCAATGGAACTTACCATTCATTTTTATTTTATTATGGAGTATTTTGACAAGTTTAGTCATTCTTTCAAGTTTCATATTTTTACAATGCCCGAATTTACGTTTCGCGGTTTAAAACTTTACGTTTTGCGATTAACGGAACCAAAACCGACTCCGTGAACTAGATTACCAAGCTTCCCACACACATTTAACTAACATGTGCAGCCCCCCTCATTAGTCTTCACATTGACCATATAATTACAAGAATGCCATTGAAATTAGATAAATATCAACCAAAAACCTCAAAAACATAACATAAATAATTTCTTTGAATCATAAACACCAAAACCTCATCTTCTCCACTCTAAACCACGACCCAAATTCAATCTCCATGATCAAGTGATGATTTTCCAAAGTACAAAGATACAAAGTTGTTCATTTCATCATTCTAATCAAGAATCATACCACAAAAACACAAGTAACTCAAGGTTTCTAATCATCTCATCACCTAGAATTTCAAAGTGAGTATTCAAAATTATTTTCATGTTTTCATCTAATTAACATATGTATCTTATGGTATTCATGCTTAATTTCATGCACAAACTAGTTATACCACTTTATTTTTGTAGACTTTTGAAACATACAAACCCTAGATTGTGATTTAGGTGTTCCCTTGTTAAATTAACTTGATTACTAGTCATTAGGAACCCATGGCACCCTAAGAAGGTGTATGGTAGGATTAGTATAGTTTTGTGGTGTTTGCAAGAGTTTTGATTGAAGTTGAAACTAGTTTTGGACCTTGGAAATGGTTTTGTAACAAGTAAATATACCTACTGTCCCATTTTGTTAAATCCTGGAAAATCAGTAAAAACAAAGGAAACTTTGGCAAAATTTTTAGAAAATACTTTCAAAAACGAATCCGTAGGCGAAAGAACGGATTAAAAAGAGTTTATAACGAAGAAGTTATGATTTTTGCAAGTTTATTGACGAAAAGTATTTTTCTGAAAATTTCATGCTGTTGGACGTTTTTCGTCGGACAAAAAGAGGCTTTAGACGTAACCCGGAGGGGTCAAGCTTTCCAAAATATATTACTACATACTAAGACGTAACCGTGGATATA
Source organism: Artemisia argyi (assembly GCA_030686995.1). NCBI lineage: Eukaryota > Viridiplantae > Streptophyta > Magnoliopsida > Asterales > Asteraceae > Artemisia > Artemisia argyi. The sequence continues at coordinate 84,188,128 of CM060678.1, read as the reverse complement.
AAGAACAAGTAAAACGGAGTTTTAACGACAAAGATATTTACGTTTGAATATCAGCAAAACTCATTTTAGTTTGACAGCTTTTGAAATATTAACCCTAAAACTACATAGTAACTCTAGATTTCTAGAAATAATACCAAGTACCCAATTTTATAACTAATGAAGTATTAGTTATTACAAGTATATTTTTATCACTACAAGGCATTATTTCAAGGATTTCAACCCGAGGATTACAATACGAACATGGAAACATACGATATATATATATATAAGTATATATATATTGCAACTAGCTTTATTTTTCTAATAGCCATATTTTTCCTAAGTCTTGGAAAATGTATATTTTTTATAACAACAAGTGTTTTTCAAAGAGTAGAGTGGTATAGAAAACATGTGCATGGACATTCATAACATCATTTGGTGATCTAAAGTAGATCGTTCATCATTCACATTAGGTTGCGGCTAGTGTGTGCGCCTTGTTTTTCAGCTCATTACATGTTCATGGTTGTTCATTTCACATCATCACAGTATCATCAGCTAGAGGTGAGTTTTCATAGCCCCGTTTTCAATTCAACATTTTTGATTGTTTTCAAATCCCACGGGGGGAATACATTGCGTCAATCATTTTAGTACGAGCCCAAGTATTCAAACATATGTACATTGCTTAAGTTGCCTTACCAATCAGTTAAAGTCCCCTGTTTATTATCATGGACCGTTAATTTGCCGGTAAGCGAGAGTGAGTGGATAGATCTATCGAGGGTGACGCCTCCATCCGTGGTAGTGATTACCAACCGTAAGCGGATGCATTTCATGTCTGTTACATCAGTTACGAGTGTTCTGGTAAAACATTCGGGAGGGGCATATAATGTTGCATCAGTCATAGCTTCGGTGCCATGAGCTTAAGGTCTATTGTACAATTTTCATGAGATTTTTATCTTGCACTTTTACTTGTGGTGGCCGTACATCATTACATTTTACAAACCTATGGAATTCACCAACATTCGTGTTGACGTTTTAGCAATGTATTTCAGGTTATTAAGGTAGCTCATGTGACATGCATTTGGACCTTCATGGAGTCGCGGAGTCGACGCGTCTCATCATTATTTCATGCACTTATGTAAACGTTTGATCTAGTATGACTTGTTTTTCATAAACATGCAACACATTTTGGGGACCTCATTTTGTAAACTCTGGATTATTTCAATGATCAGATGCAGTATTTTCTAAACGACACTTTAGGTCGTTCAATGTAACCGTAACTGTGGTGCTATGACAGACATCCCCAGGTATTCCATTCCGCTGTAAATTAGGTAAATTGGGGGTGTGACAATATTTGTGTATAAATAGGTAGCATAAGTGAGGAGTAAAAGTTGACAAGTTTGTGCAATTAATGCAAAGCATTCACAAACCACTTTTACTCCTCCAAAGAACAACATAACCCCTGAGATAGCTCAGTGGGTCCTGAAAGTTGTCACTCAACATTGTTTGAGTTTAGTGAGGAGTCAATACCACACTTGGCGTTTTCAATCCCAAGTGTTATTCCGCAAACACTTGGGTACGATTCTTTTGATTAACTTCTAATAAAGAATTAAATGTTGAAAAATATTGTCTCTTATGTTTATGTTGCTTTATTGTTAATCATTTATACATCTTTGTTAAAAGTCATACAACTTGGTTACTTTAGCTTTTTAGTTACTGTTAACCAAGTAAAAGGGACCAACAAGTGGTATCAGAGCCTCTGATTTGTAAAACTTAAACCTGTTTTCAAAACTTAAGTGTGCTCAAGTTTTTAAAATCAAGATCCCACTATGACTGACATAGATGTTCCCTAACTTGTCGACAAAAAGGGTGGAAGTTATTCAGCAACTGCCCCTCGACTTGAAGTTGGCAAATTTAATCAGTGGAAAAAGCGAATGCTTTGCTACTTAACTGGGATGGAACCATATTACATTAAGTTGATTAATGATAGTCCATATGTCCCAACAACTGCCCAAGGTTTAATCAAACCTGAAGCTCAGTGGACCCCAGATGAAAGGAGGGTGGTCAATCAAGACCAGCGCCTGAAAAGCATCATTATATCATGCCTTCCTGATGATATAATGGAATCAGTGATCAACTCTCCCACTGCCCAGTAGACATGGACTGACCTGGTTCATAGCTATGAAGGGCCTTCTGATACCAAAGAGAATAGAATCATGGACCTGAAGCTTGAATTCAATACCTTCACGGCCAAGAATTCTGAAAGTCTCTCTGAGACTTATACTCGGTATAAGACCATCCTGAATGAGCTGACCAATGATGGTGTTATACTGTCAAAACATGAGATCAATGTTGGTTTTGTCAATAGTCTCCCTGAGAAGTGGTTAAACTTCTCTCAGGGATTGAGAAATGCAAACCACATTCAGAACCTTGAGCTCCCTGCCATCTATGGGAAGTTTGTCTATGAAGACAATCTTATCACCAGGAGATACCCTGGTAAAGCTCAGGAGACCAAAAAGGCCTTGACAATTTCACCCATATCAACTGCTTTCTATTCAAAAGGTGTTGTGCAGGATTTTCAGGATGAATCTGATGATGAGGTTGACCAAAGAACCAGTGAGGAGTACCTAAATGATCTTCAAATTGAATTTCAAGAAAGGGCACTCCTTGCTAATTCAAAAAGGTTCTTTAAGAAAAACAAATTCCCTTCAAAAGCAAATGAACACACTGAATGTTTTAAATGTGGCAAAATGGGCCATTTTGCTAAAGATTGTTTTTCAAAAACAACCTCAGAACCATATTTCAAATTTTCAGGAAATATCTCTTTTTCAGGCCCCAGCAAATTTCAACCAAAAATGCTTCAGTCTAGTCAAAGATTTGAAAAAGTCCCTCAAATTGACTTTGAAGCCAAGTACAGAAAGGCAAAAGCTAAACTTGCCCTTCTTGAATCATCCTCAACAGTCTCTCAGCCTCCTAAGGCTCCAAAGCCTTCTCAAGCCAAGAACAAAGGGCTTGTTGCTGAAACATATGACTGAGATGAGGTTGAAGTGTCCTCTGATGATGATGAAGTTCACATCAGTGCCCTGATGGCTCTATCAGATGACAACAAGCTTGCTGTGGGGAAGAGTCATGCAAGAAATGGTGAATGGGTTAACATCACTATGAGGAAGGTAAATCTTTTACTTTCTATGGATGATAATGATGATTGGAAATCTTACTTAGATTATATTAATGTTGATCTTAAGTATGTTGAAGAGCAAAGACTTAATTTATTTTCAAAATTTAACAAACTGAGTTTTGAATTAAATCATAGTAGAGATGAACTACTTGCTTTAAAACAAGCCAAGCTTGAAAGTGTTACATTACAAATTCAAAACTCTGAACTAGTAAAACAAAATCAAGCTCTTCAGGAAGAACTTAAGAAAGAAAAGTAAATTATTTGGAAATGGACTCAGAAAAACCTCAAACTTTATGAAACACTGAGTCTCACACCCAGCTCCAAAAAGGCTGGTTTGGGTGATGATCAACTCACTGAAGTTTCTGAGGAGAGTAGTCATTCAACAACTTTTCTGTCAACTAACATACTCGAGCAAAGAACTTGCTCCTAAACCCAGTGATTGGATTGAAAGAAACAATCCTGATAGTAAAATGTCAAATTTTAATACTGGAAGAATCCTTGAGCCTGAAAGTCAAGCTATCAAGGAGCTGCTAGGAGTCACTGATGAACTTAGTCCTACTGAGTCCATCACTGAGTCTAAGTCTGATTCACCACTCCCTCCACTGAAACAACTTCAGGGAGCTGAACCCAATTCTAACCTTGCACCATTAGTCTATCAACCACATTCTCCCAAAGAGAAATCAGGTTTAGGAAAGACTATTCTGAAAAGACCTACTCCTGCACCAACTGAACTCCAAAAACCTTCAGTACCCACTGAAGTGAAGCATGAAAGCACTGATTCAAAGGTTGATCAGCTTGCTAAACTTGTCAGGATGCTGAGTGAGAAAATTGAGTCTACTGAAAAATTCTCAGACTCTAAATCTAATAGGCCCTCAGTATCCTCAAGTTCTTCAAAACCAAAAACCACACCCAGACCCTCAGGGAGATGTAAACTGTGCAATTATCCAAATCACAACACTGATAAATGCTACAGAGTCCTGTTTTGTATGATATGCAAGCAAGAGGACCACAGAACTTGTGATCACATCCCCCACACTGCTTCTTTAAAAGCAAGAGGTCTATACAAAAACCAAGGTTATCAGTATGCCACACCTTCCAAACAAAGACTGAAGGCTAAGCCTTTCTCGCCATGTCCTCATTGTGGTTTCAATGATCATCTTCCTGATGATTGTATGATGAAAAACTGATGTGACATCTGTGGAGATCCCTCCCATGAAACCAAGGGACATGACAAAGTTATTCAGTCCAGAAGGAAAAACCAGACCAACACTTCTCAGTCACCTGAGGCATCAACCTCCACAAAATGTAAAACATGTGGAAGCTCAGGTCACACAACTTCAGACCATGATTCATTAACTGAGTTCAAAAAGTCCCTGAGGACTAAGCCCACTAGAAAGTGGGTCAACAAGAAAAACTAACCCAGTTTACTGTTTGTGTAGAAACACATCAAGGATCCTACTTGGCATCTAGACAGTGGATGCTCCAGAAGTATGACTGGTGTGAAAAGTTTTCTGCACAAATATGTGGAAGAACCAGGACCCAAAGTAGTATTTGGTGATAACTCATCAGCTCCCACTGAAGGTTATGGTTCAGTAAACTGCAATGGTATAGTTTTTACAAGAATAGCTTATGTTAATGGTCTCAAGTACAACCTGATAAGTGTTTCCCAACTATGTGATGCCAAATACATAGTTTAGTTTGATGACAAGAGAGGGCCATCTTTAATGCCAATAAGGAAGTTGTGTTGATTACCCCTAGGAAGGATGATGTATATGTCCTTGACATGTCATCCCTGACTCAGAATGGGACTTGTCTATTCTCAATGGCAAGTGATAGACTCTCTCATCTCAACTTCAAGAGCATCAACAACCTGGCCAAACAGAACAAAGTTCTGGGCCTTCCATCCCTGGTGTATACCAAAGACAAGCCTTGTTCTGCTTGTGAAAAAGGAATACACCACAGGGCATCATTCAAAACCAAACAAACTTTTTCCATCAAAAGCTTCCTACATCTTCTTCATATGGACCTTTTTGGACCTGTTAGTCCAATGTCCATTCACCATGAGAAGTATACTATGGTCATAGTGGATGAATACTTAAGATATACTTGGGTTTACTTCCTGACCAAAAAGAGTCAGGCAACTGAAACCATCATGTCATTTGTCAGGAACATTGAAAATCAAAATGATGTCAAAGTTAAACAGATCAGGACTGACAATGGCACTGAGTTCAAAAACCAAGACCTTGAGTGTTTCTGTGATGAGAAAGGAATTTCTCAAAATTTCACTTCTCCTTATACTCCTAAACAAAATGGAGTAGCTGAAAGGAGAAATAGAACACTCATTGAGGCAGCAAGAACAATGTTGAATGGCTCAGGCCTCTCTAAACATTTTTGGACTGAGGCAGTTAAAATAGCTTGCTACACTCAAAATAGGTCAATCATTGTGAAAAGGCACAATAAGACTCCTTATGAGATATTCAAAGGAAGGATCCCTGACATCAGCTACTTTCATGTATTTGGGTGTCCTGTGTTTATTCATAATCACAAGGATCACTTGGGTAAATTTGATGCCAAGGCTGATGATGGATACTTCCTAGGATATTCTCTGGTTTCTAAAGCCTTCAGGGTGTTCAACACTAGGAGACAACAAACTGAGGAAACTTATCACATTACTGTTGATAAGAGCACTGAATCCATCAGGTTCTCTAATTCCTCAGTTGAAGAAATTGGTATTGATGACTCTACAAGGTATCCTCCTGATGAGTATCATCCTGAGAACAATCCCTCAACCCAATACCAAGCAGATACTGATGTCTCCTATTACATCATCCCTCACAACCTAACCCAACCACCCATCAGTGAGTTCATTGAAACTCAGCATGTCTCTAATGAGACTGAAACCACTGAACAAATTGTTCGGGAACCCTTAGAACAAATTGTTCCTACAGAAGTCACTGAAGCACATAGTGATGAGTCACCTCATGTTCTTGAGTCTGAACCAAATCAGGCTCCTTCAAGCTCAAATTCCTATCCCAAACCTCAGGATAGCTGGACTAGATCCAAAATCATTGAGCTTGTGAACATCATTGGTGAACCCACTGAAGGCATGCTCACAAGAAGCAAGGCAGCTAAACTCAAGGCCGCCACTGCCAATATATGTCTTTATGCTGACTATCTCTCAGAGATTGAACCTAAAAATGTCAAAGAAGCCCTGACTTATGAAAGTTAGGTTCAAGCCATGAGAGATGAATTGGAACAATTTGACAGAAATGATGTCATGACCCTTGTTGAATGCCCCCAGGGTGTTTTAATCATTGGTATGAAATGGGTCTTTAAAAACAAGACCGATGAAAATGGCACAGTTATCAAAAACAAAGCAAGACTGGTTGCCAAAGGATATAATCAACAGGAAGGTATAGACTATGAGGAAACCTTTGCACCTGTTGCTAGAATGGAAGCCATCAGGATCTTCCTTGCATACCTGTTGCTAGAATGGAAGCCATCAGGATCTTCCTTGCCTATGCAACTTACATGAACTTTAAAGTTTACCAAATGGATGTTAAAAGTGCATTCCTGAATGGTAATATCAAAGAAGATGTTTATGTGCAATAGCCTCCTGGTTTTGAAAGTAGTGAATACCCCAACCATGACTACAAGCTTAACAAAGCCCTTTATGGACTGAAACAAGCACCCCGGGCATGGTATGAAACTCTTTCAGCCTTCCTGATCCAAAACAAGTTTGTCAGAGGAAAGATTGACAACACACTGTTCATCTACAGAACAAAGAATGATGTCATTCTTGTCCAAGTATATGTTGATGACATCATCTTTGGCTCAACAAGTTACAAACTTTGCAAACACTTTGAGAAACTGATGACCACAAAGTTTGAAATGAGCATGATAGGTGAACTCACATACTTTCTTGGACTCCAAATTAAACAAACTGAAAAGGGAATATCCATTTGCAAAGAAAAATACCTCAGGAACCTACTGAAGAAGTATGAGCTCACTGACTGCTCTTCAGTAAAGACTCCTATGGTTCCTCCATACAACCTTGGCCCTGATCTCACTGGAAAATCAGTGAATCAAACCCAATACAGAGGAATGATTGGCTCCCTGATGTACTTACTTGCCTCAAGGCCTGATATCCAATTCTCAGTCTGCCTATGCGCAAGATACCAGGCTGACCCTAAAGAATAACATCTCACTGCTGTCAAGAGAATCATCAGGTACCTGAAGGGTACTCCAAACCTTGGTTTGTATTACCCAAAATGTTCAGGATTTGATCTCAAAGGGTACACTGACTCTGACTATGTAGGATGTAATATGGATAGGAAAAGTACTTCAGGATCCTGCCAATTTCATGGTGGTAAACTTGTGTGTCGGAGTACAAAGAAACAAGAATCAGTGGCCATGTCCTCAGCTGAAGCTGAATAATATGGCTGCCGCAGGATGTTGTGCAAATGTACTATGGATGAAGAGCCAACTGAGTGACTATGGCATTCAGTATAAGATGGTACCTATCTTTTGTGATAATACAAGTGCCATAGCCATCTCAAACAATCTAGTACTTCATCAAAGAACCAAACACATTGACATCGGATACCACTTCATCAGGGACCACATCACTAATGGAGAAATTGAACTACATTTCATCCCCACCGAGTATCAGCTAGCTAATATCTTCGCAAAACCTTTGGATGAACCCACTTTCACAAGATTGAAAGCTGAATTGGGCATGTTGGACATAGAATCAGGTAACTGATCAAAAGTGTTCCAACCTGATGTAAATTCTCTAGGTCCCTGATCACATCCTTCCTAAAATATTTTTTATTGAATGAAAATTCATTTAGGGGGCTTAGGATGAAAAATGGCATTGAATACCCTAACTAAATGCTCTAAGTACTTAGTTAGTTAATGTCCCAGGTAGGTAACTGAATCCTATTAAATATAGGAATATATATCACTTACACAACTGGCATCCACTCCTTGGGCCCCCACATTTTTCTCACTAAACACCACTGAGCATTAAATGCTCCCTCACACATAAAAGTTGTGATGATTTTTCTCTGCAAAAGTGTATTATTTGCAGAGCCTCACAACTGTTCACCCATAATGTGAGAGAAAATAGGGGTAATGGGAATCGTGATATTTAATGCGGATATCAAACCAACATTATTATGCCGCTTCGGTTGAATAATTTAAACCTTTGGTATCCGCAACATCACTACCCTAATTCCCACTCTATAAATACCCCCACAAAGAAGAACACACACACGCTTTAAAAATCTTATCAAAACTCTTGCAAAATTATTTCAAGAATCCTTTGCTTTCAAAATCTTTGTGTGTTTCTTCTTTGTTCAAAACCAGACTTTTTATCAAACTAAAATGGCATCTTCAAAGGTCATAAAATATGCACCCAATGTGGAATTCCAAATGAAAAGCGTAGACCTCACCAAAAATAATGTGGTGGGGAACTTTGCCTACCCTGAAGGGTTTCCTGAATACAGGAATGTGGTAAAGTTCCTACAAAACTGTTTTCTCACCACCACATTCACAAAGACCCCCTCAGTCATCTATCATGACTACTTGAGGGAATTTTGGTGCACAACGGTGGTTGAAAACCCTGATGCGCCAAAGGAGGCCAAAATCAAGTTCTCAATGAAGAATGGAACCAAATTCCTAACTCTTGACTACAATACCTTTGTCAAAGCCACTGGCCTTGACTACACTGAGACCTTTGCAGCCTCGCCCACTGAAGAAGAAGTTAAAAAACTCCTCTTGGAACTGGGGCCCTATCATAAACATCATCCTGATGTTACTCTAGGGGCCCTACTAAACAAAGCCCCCATAATCAAAACATGGTTCCCTGCCCCTTGGAGGATCCTGATGACATTTGTAATTCAGGTCCTTGGGGGGAATAATTCCTTAACTGAGCAACTAAACACTACTCAATCAATGATAGTGTACTGTCTCATTGAGGGTAAAAAGATTGACCTTGGAGAAATTATCTTCAGGGACCTCATAGGCAAATTGGGTGGGAAGTCTAGGCAAAAACACATGTCTTACCCTAGATTCATTTCCTGTGCCCTGAATGACCAACTAGGGTCTGAGTATATCAAGACTAACAGTGTCAGCTTTGAACCTGATGTCTTACATAAGGCAAATTACTCACGTGACCCTAATGAGGTAACACCTGTCGCCCTAACCACATACATGCTGACTGCTATCCAGGGTGACTAGATCATTTCACCAATTCCCTCTCCCACCAAAAAGATGAAGAGGAAGAAGGGTCAGGGGTCCAGGAAGGTGGCTCAACCCAAGCCACTCGCCACTGAGACCTCTGCCCCTAAGCCTGACAACAGGGGGCAACAACAACAGACCCTGACTGCTGACACCATCAGGATCATTAGCCAATCTTTGGCCACAAAACAAAGGCCAACGGAGGGCACTGAGACATCACACTCAGTGTCCTCGGGCGAACCCGTTCCCAAAGGCCCTGCTGTCATAAACAAGTCAGTAGGGTTGGAACCAACCAAACCTTCACATCCCGCTAAACACTCTGGCAAATCACAACTAGAGTATCAGGGAGTAGGGGGTCCTATACCATCGGTGGGGCAGCACTACTCCACTGAGAAGGGGATCCACCAACATTCACATCCTGCCAAAGGCTCGGGTAAATCATAACCCAAGCAAAAGGGAGTTCTCGTCCCTAAATCTTCGACAGGCCAGCACAAGCCTGTTGGAAAGGGGGGCAAAACCACTCAGGTGCCTGATGAGGACATTCGCAAGTCAAAGCTTTTGTCTGAGGGCACAACAACTCATCCCAAAGACTCAGAGGGAAACATACAACCCGCTGATAGGGATACAACATTCACGGCTCCTAGTGATAGTACTGAGAAACACCCATCAGTACTTGAAGAGGCCACGGGGGACAAAGATTCAGAGGGATTAATGCCACCCGCTGATATGGAACCCACACCCAATCCCGAAGGTGCGCATAACTCAGGAACTGACCCTGAAGACCAGGTAGATAAAACCCAATCTACCAGATTTGAGGGGTTAGGACTAGGCCAAAACGAAGGCAAGTCTTCTTATGAAGAGGAGTCGGATAACCTTTTGCAGCTTCAGTCCCTAGCTGATGCTCAGGCAGTTCTGTACTCTGATGATGAATTCAACTGTGATGAGGAAGTCTTTAAGGCCGGAGATGATATGGAGCTTGAGGAGACAGTCCCTGAAACTACTCCTCAGTCTCCTGAATCTTCTAACCATGACGATGCTGACACACATTCCGAGCCAGAGTCCTCAGGAGATGATCAGGCTCCTCTCACTGTGAAAGCCTTCACCAAATTCATCAAAAAGAATACTAACATTTTGTACAAGGGGATCACTGATGAGGTCTTTGACATGCACACTGAACAGGCGGTTCATTATCATAATCTCAAAGATGCTGTCGAAGACTTCGATGATGATGTCAGGGAACAGCATGCCTCAGTTAACCACTCCCTGACACAAATGATCACTCACCTGAATCAGTTTTTGATAACCCTCAACCACCTGATTGTAGGGGTTCAGTCGGTTCAAGAATCAGTCAAGGATGATCCTGAACTCACCAGGAAGCTTCTTCAGGCATTTGAGACGTATCAGGTAAACTCAGTGGCCCTCACTGAGTTACTTGACTTGCTAAAGGGTTCGAATCTTCCGGGTCTTACCACTGCTGTGGAGTCTCTAAAATCTTCCTTCACCAAAATGAAAGAATCAGTGACAGCTCAATCCCAAAGGTCTACTTCTCTGGCATGGACCTTGGGATCCAGGATGACAGCTCTTGAACAAGCACAGGCTACACTTGACTCCAGGGTATCCATCATTCAGCAGGATACTCAGGAGATCAAGTCTATGATGACTAAAATTTTTCAAGCCTTCAAGGGATCATCTACTTCTTCTTCAGTATAACCAACACTTGCCATCACTGACACTCAGGCAAATGTTGAGGGGGAGAATGCTACTGAAGCCCCTAATATTGTTGAACAAGAAGTTGGACAGCCCTCTCACACTGAGGGGGAGCATGTCACTGAAGCCACACCAATCACTGAAGTTCTACCACAGGAGGAACCAGTCTCCTCTACTCTCGGGCAGGACAGAGGCAAAAGTATTGCTACCACCTCTGGTCCTGAAATTGTGCTCAAGCCAGCCTCAACCTTGGTTAGATATGACCCTGATGAACCTATCAGAGTCCCGTTTGAAATCAATGGAGTAGTACATCATCTCACAAATGACGAAATTCAGGCTCACATGAAAAGGACTGAGATACTACTAAAGGTGGCTGAAGAGGAGAGAATGAGCAAGCCTGCTCTCATTCAGGTTGTTCATGAGGAAGCTGAAAAGATTGGTTTGGACACTGAGGCACTAGCAACTGAACAAGCTGGTGCAGCCTTTAAAAAGGCTCAAGAAGCAAATTGAGATGGAGCCTGAGAACAAAGTACCAGGGTTAGAGTGTGACAGGTCGCTTCCTGAAGGGATCACTTTTGTGAACAACATGGTCCTTGAAGCTCCTGAAAGAGGCTTATACTTCACTGATGAGTATGGAAGTTATGCCTTCCAAAGATGGTCTGATATGGATAGGGCAGGAATCAAAGCAATGCTCATATACCTCATGTTGGCGTCCCTCATCAAGGGTGATGATAACAAAAGATTCTGCCAGGACTTGGAAGCAATGATCAATGAGTATCCTGAAAGACACCTACTCAGATCAAAGAAAGCAAAGCTTGAAAACCTTGGATACCACCTGAACATCTGATCTGCAACAACTATCTTTTTATTTATTTGTAATTTGTAGGACTTGTAATAACTATTAATAAACTTTGATGTTTTTGTTAAATTATGTGTCCTACTTAAAATTACATCAACATTCAGTAAGAGATGAAGACCCCTACCAACTCACACTGAATCAAGAAACACTTAGGCTATTTGTATGTTAAAATAGGGGGAGATTGTTGGGTCACTGAATTCCCCAATCTTCTTCTAACAAGGATTTGAACGTAAAATAACCGAAGTGTAAACAAGTCACTGAGTGAACAGTAACTCAGTGAGTCATCTTCAGGATGCCTAGAACGAGCCTAAAGAAGAAAGGTTCTCCATTCAATGAGGCGAAACTCAGTGAGTGTGATCTAAGCCAAGAAGAAGGTGATGGGTTCAGTGAGGATGACAATGACTCACTGAACCCCAAGACTCCTCAACAACTATTATGGTACTGAAGACTGATGACTTGAAGACTGAAGTTTTGGCGGGACTGGGCGGGAAAGTTTGATCTGTTTCACTAAAGTTCTTTATCACTTTAAGGTCAAACTTTCCCCAATTGGTTAAAACCAGGCTGTCATCAGAAAGTGCCTTTTGGACTTAACTCAAAGAAGTTTCCCAAGTCAGAGAATAAAATCTATCAAGATTTTATTGAGGAACACTTAGGTCCATTGTATAATAGGGTTGTTCATATTTGTGTATAAATAGGTAGCATAAGTGAGGAGTAAAAGTTGACAAGTTTGTGCAATTAATACAAAGCATTCACAAACCACTTTTACTCCTCCAAAGAACAACATAACCCCTGAGATAGCTCAGTGGGTCCTGAAAGTTGTCACTCAACATTGTTTGAGTTTAGTGAGGAGTCAATACCACACTTGTCGTTTTCAATCCCAAGTGTTATTCCGCAAACACTTGGGTACGATTTTTTTGATTAACTTATAATAAAGAATTAAACGTTGAAAAATATTGTCTCTTATGTTTACGTTGCTTTATTGTTAATCATTTATACATCTTTGTTAAAAGTCATACAACTTGGTTACTTTAGCTTTTTAGTTACTGCTAACCAAGTAAAAGGGACCAACAGATATCCCTAAGCAGGTTTAGGGGGAGGCTTTTTAGGTTGATAAGTGAACTTCTTACCCATAGTAGGTTTAGTAAACCATCCTTGACCCGTATTCGTTGGACCACTTTGTTTACCCTTCTCTTTGTTGGCAGTTTGGAAACCATCATTACCACACTTAAACGGCTGAGTATAGGATAAAATAGATTTTGGACATTCAACAAGAGTATGACCAAAGTTCTACACGCATCACATCGTGGTGGCTTCCACTCGTATTCAACCCGTATCTTTTCAACAGTTAGGAAATCCCTAAGTACCTCATCCAACTTAACTTCAATCAAGCACCTTGCAAAACTACTGCGGCCCCAAGATTCCTTGCACATTTGGCCAGTGTACGCATCTAAAATTTTTGGCGTACCAATCAATGTAGCAAGAAGACTAAGTCCGTCATCAGAAAACATAGCAAGGGTAACATCATGGAATTTAACCCACACCAGAATATTGGTCAAATCCTCTTTAAGTAAGTTGGTGTTCAGGGTCCAAGGTTTAAGGATAATAGGGACATTTTTGATTAGCCGCGGACCATTTTCAAGGACATCATCAACACCTTTCCTCGAATCAAATTTAAAGAAGAACAACCCCTTATCATTCATCATAACCTTTTGTATACCATACTTAGCCCACACATTGCGCATATAATAATCAAAAACAGGAAAAGCAATGCGTTTACCCAAGAAGTATCCACAGAGAGTATTCTCATACCTAGTATTCACCTCTTCAACCACTTTCATAGGGACAGAAAGATCTACACCATTCGTATTCTTGCTACATTCCAGCTTACAAAAGTTAGACGTGTATTTCTTGGGTTCATTTGAAGTAGCACCAGATTATGATTTAGAAGGTTGTTTCAAAGCATCCTTTGCATTCTTCAATTGGACCTTGTTCATAGCCTTATTAAAGTCATTACAAGCATCCACTATGACCTTCTCAATACCAACAGCCTCATTAGAATTCGTCTCAACTGCCATAGCTTGATCAAGTGAAACCGGCTTCACTTGGTTAGGTATAGCAACATTAGTCTCATTAAGTGTCGGGAACTCATTAGGATCAGGGTAATTAACACCACCAATATCCATACCAGCCCTAGACTCCCCAACACTATTATTACCCACATTAGAAGAATCATTACCCACGTTTGGCTTAGAGTTCTCACTAGAAGAAATAGTTCCCAAAGGTTCATTAGTACTCCCAACAGATTTAGTATTTCCAACAATCTCGTCACCATTTTCACTCCCATCAGTAGGCATTAGTACACTTGTTGTGGGAGATACAACCACATTAGGGTCATTAACAAGAGGCGCAAGTGAAACCGGCTTCACTCACTCATTGGCATTAGCAGCATCCCTATTAACCTCAAACAACGAAGGAGATCCAACCGAAATATCAACATCATTAACCTTAGTTCAAGGCTAGGGTTTCGCACAACCCTACAACTTTACGCATCGTAGGAACAATACCATAATTCCCCTCATTAATACCCTTTAGCCTCTTCATGCGAGCACCCAGCTCATCAACATCAACCCTAACATTACCATCAGAAAATTTAGCACCTTTAGATGCATACAAGTTGTTGAAAAATCCCTTATTCATCTCTCAAATCCAAGTACAGCAGCAAATCAATGAAAACGTCCAAGAAGGTAAAACCCTAACTGGAATAGTTACGGTTTCAAACGAGACACACCTCAGTTCAACCTCCAGCCATAATGATCATGCACTTGTTATATTAAATCGATTAGAAACAAGTTAAAACCGACTTAATTAATAAAATATGGAGTGCTACCACGTACAAATCTACCAATCATGCAAATATTATATTAGTTACAATGGTGGGTAAGTACATAGAAGTGGAAGCGATTAGTGCATGATTTGACTATTCACTTTATGGCTATTATTTTAGGCGTTTCCTGTAGTCCAAAACTTTGTTCGGAATTTTTGGAAGAAATACGGGTTAATGCATGTCATGATACATGAAAGATTCTTTATGTTTCAGTTTTAAGTCAGGAAGGTATGGAAAGTGTTCTTAATCAAGGTTCCTGGCGAATTAGGCCGATCCTATTAATTCTTCATATTTGGAACCCTAATTCTGAATTGATAAAAGAAAACATAAAGAAGGTCACTGTGTTGGTTAAATTGTATAATGCGCCGGTGGTGGCATATTCAAAGATTGGGCTGAATTTGATCACGGCTAAACTGGGTACCAATAAGGTCCCTGTGTGGGTTAAATTGTATTTGGAGTTTGACAACTCCCGTTGGTTTACTCTGCCGGGTACCAATAAGCACTATATTTGAGAACAAATAGGTTAACCTTGGCAAGTTAACCTTACGTCAAGTCACTGGTTTGGTCTACAGTGCCACCATTGGACATGGACATGTTAACGTGGGGTGTCATGAGCTTAGTTGCAATAATACTGTTTTCCCATGATAATTGTAAATGCATTGCAATTATCACAAATATTACATTTTCCTTGATTGGTGTAACAACAGAACCCAACGGAACTTCTATTCAACCACTACAAACTAAAACCTATGAATTTCACTCAACCTTTGTTAGGGTTTGCTCATGTTTCTTCACTTTGTTCACGTGGTACATTTTAGAAGTTTCCATACTGCTGGGCATTAAACCTTAATCACTTTGGGTTTATTTTTTTTTCTTTGCTATTTCAACATACACGTAAGATATCAATCAAATCAAATCAAACAGTCAACGTTTTCTCTCTAGGTCTGGCTATTTCCAGCCACCACTACCTATGATTTTTCGGCCAAAACATTCTTTATATCGTATCTCTGCCTATTAACTAGTATCTAATCCTTCTTAACTGGTATGCAATCGATTTAAGATGTTTATTATTAGTGGTGGCGGCTGGCTGATTATATTATCTTTATTTTTAATCGCTATTCCATGGTTTCTTGCGATCAAGGTAAACCCTAACTTTTGGGTTGGTTTTTTCTGATCTATCTTTTCTCCTTGATTGTGGGTGTTGATTGATATGCTTTACCTGCAGAACCCTAATCTTAGGGTTCCTTATTTATTCTTTGGCGATGATGTGATTGGTAGTGCTGATTCGTTAATGCTCCAATGGAACCCTAACTATTAGGGTTTCGTTGTTATGACCCTTGTTGGTTTGTAATTACGATCTGTGTGTACCTTGAAGGTTTAATCGACAATTAGTTCAGCAACAGATTCATGTTTGTGTTTGTGGGTTTTATGAGAGATATAGGTCAAATTTTGTGGATGATAGGGTTTTAGAAACCCTATGCGTTGGTTATTCTAGATCTTGCTGCAATGTATCGTGATTCTCATGGTCTTTTGTGTTAAGGTTTGGTATAATCATCTTACTCGTTTATGGCAGCTGTGGTGTCATGCGTTTATGAAACCTTAATCTTTTTTAGGGTTTTTTTGTACGAATTGGCTGCAATAATGTCTATTTCAACAATCGATCTTTGCTGCTCGTTTATTCTATGATGATCTGATGTGGTTGTTGTTTTTGATGTTAATGAAACCCTTACTCTTAGGGTTACGTTATTTTAAGGTAAAGGGTATTACCCCGGTAAATATATAACCAAAGAATAATGTTAGGTACAAATGGAATGTAGCTGAAGTACCACATTAACCTCAAGCAAAAGCTTGATAAACTAGTGCTTATGACATGCCATAAACACAACAAAACTAAAGCATGAAAGAAGCAAGGCGA
This sequence comes from Artemisia argyi, assembly GCA_030686995.1. NCBI lineage: Eukaryota > Viridiplantae > Streptophyta > Magnoliopsida > Asterales > Asteraceae > Artemisia > Artemisia argyi. The sequence continues at coordinate 84,171,366 of CM060678.1, read as the reverse complement.
CCCAAGAGGTTTGCCTCCTTAAAAACCCTTTCCAAGAAAAACCCATAGGGAAAAACCTTGGAGTAGGGAAAAGAGTACAACCCTTACCTGGCACTTCCTTCGTGTATGAGACAAACACTTAGAATCTTCCATGAATCCAACAGTAGATGAGACCGGTAGGTTAACTTCTTGAACTTGAATGTAACCAGCTTCAACCGGATAGTAGAGACAATAACTTGGACCACTTCAGCAACAATAGACTTCTTCTTCTTGAAAAGTCTTGAATTGCGTTCCATCCATATGTAATAAGTAGTAGCAGCAAGTAATAATCGCGAGATTATGCTAGTAACCGAACGCCCCTTAGATATAGGAATAAGGAACATAAGAACATCATCCAACGAAGGAGGGACATCATCCATACCAGATAAAACCCGGACCTATAACCAAACCTGCAAAGAAAATTGGCACTCAAAAAACAAGTGAGGGTGAGAGTCCGGGACTATGTCACAATGCGGGCATCTAAGAAGGTTCAAATCAACATTAGGACCAACATCCGATTCCCGCAACCTATCTTGTGTCTTCAACTTCTGTCTAAGAACAAGCCACAAGTGAATAGCATGCTGTGGAATACAATGAGGAAACCACGAAATATGAAACCACACAACCAGATCAACCCATGTACGAAGAGAATCCTAAGCACAAGAAACTGAAAAAAGTCTAAGATTCCATCCAAATCACGATATAATAATCCATCATCAGTATCATCAAGTAAATTAGGGACCGGGAGACTAGATAAATTCGGGAATCTAGACAACCAATCAGTAGGCCATCTCCAATTACCATTATCAATCACATCATAAACCGAGTCGGATAAGCTTAAACTAGCCCGAACAATGTCTCTAGTTGAGCATATCACGAATAGGGCTTAATTCACAACACATATCAAACCAAACTGATGTAGTCTTACCATTATTGATCTTATGCCATATGAAAGGACGTACCTTGGGTCTAATCGCAAGAAGCTTACGCCATCCCCAACTAGCATCACCCAAGCAAGGAACATCCCAGAAACTTCTACCACGAAGTTTGTATGAATGAATCCATTTAACCCATAAAGACTCTTTGTGGATCAAAATACTCCAAATATGTGTAGTCATAAATGCAATATTAAAATCAGCCAATCAATGAATACCAAGACCACTTTCTTGCCGAGGCTTACAAACAGATTCCCAAGCAACTTTGGCCTTACCCCTTTTCATTTCTCCTTAACACCATAAGAATCCCCTCATGAGTTGCTCCAAATCATGAATGATCCGAGTAGGAAGAATAAAAACAGAAGCCCAATATAGATGCATCGAGGACAACACAGATCTGACCAATTAAAGCCTACCCACAATAGATAAAAACTTATTACGCCAATCATTCACAAGACTTTCTAATTTTTCCAACAAGAACCTTACAATCCCTATAGAGCAAGCGCGACAATATAAGAGGGACGCCAAGGTACCTAACCGGAAGAGAACCTATTGCAAATGGCATAGACTGGAGAATAATAGCTTTCAATGCATTAGGAACATTAAAAAAGAAAGCTATACTGTTGGGGATACTCGGGACAAGACCCGAAACATTATTGAAGTCGTCCAAAGCTTGCATAATAACATTAACCGAATCATGATGGCCTCTAGAAAACAAGAAAAGATCATCTGCAAAACATAGGTTAATAATTCTCTGCTGTTCACACAAATGATGAAATTGAAACTCCACCGAATTAGAAACCTTTTTCTGCAAAATAAGTGTTAAAACCTCCATAACCAATGTAAACAAGTAAGGAGATAATGGGTCACCTTGCCGTAGACCTCGCTTACCTTTGAACCAGCCATGAAGATCCCCATTAACACATATAGAATATGAAATAGATGCGACACATACCATAATCCATTTGACCATTTTGTGATGGAAACCAAAACCACCTAGAATTGACTTAAGAAAAGCCCAATCAACCGTATCATACGACTTCTGAATATCCACCTTAAAAGCACATCTAGGTGGACCTCTCCCTCTATGATAATTTTTTTTAGGTAAAGGGGAGTAATCCTGCACCCTGGTAAAATATATTAACCAAAAACAATAAAGTACAATGGATGAGAGTGAATCCCTCATCTCAGTCCCGTAGGACACTTACATAACCACTATATAAGAATGACATGCCATTCTTATAACATACATAACCAACTAACATCTAACAATTAAACACTTGGGTGTTCTTAGTCACCGTAGAACTTCTAATCATCTTCTTTGTTCCACCAACATGAAACAAAACGAGCACCATCACACGATTATGTATCAAATGTTGCTAAATGTAACTCTGAGTGCAACCCATAGATAACACAACCTATCATAGACAAACAGTAGGGTTATGCAAACCCTACTTTACAACAACTTGAACATAGTACTCTTCACTCATGGACCATCAAATGTGATTTCAGTTCACTAAGAGTATGAAGAGAACCCATGCACACACACATACGCAGTGACTACCCAACACCATATGTCATGCAAGAAAAACCAGCTGAATAGAAGTGCTTCAACAATAGGGTTGCAACCCTAACTTCCAGCAACAAACATCATAGGACTGTAGGTATGTGACACAATCCAATTCATTTGCTAGTTCAATAGCAGCCATGAAAATTCAGTCAGCACGAAACTAGTGCCTCATGCACCATATCTAGTGTTGATAAAAACCCTAACATAGGGTTAGCATTGATAGCCCTAACGAACTGAAACAACCATCAGCATGAACCAATCATTATGATCATCAAACCAGCAACAAGGAACAGGTCACGAACAAAAAACGAACCCTAGAGTTTTTGAATAAGAACCCTAGAAACTTAACTTCTCATAGAGATTAGCAGCACCAATGCAACGAATCACGTAATACTTCCACTCTCCCAAACCCACATAACAAGTCTGAAACCACAACACTAGGAACTATACTCATGTAATACGACTCAAAGTCGACTTGCAAGAATGCAGAAACCACGAAGGTTACATAAAAAAAAGCAAAAAAACTGAACCCTAAAAAAATAGGGTATCGATTATGCATGAAGACCAGTATGTAATGGATCGATTATAATCAAACCATGATCGCATGTCCATCCACTACAATACCAGATCGTATAGAAAAATCAAGCAACAAAGAAACATACGATCATAATCATAACCTAACTAGAAGTAAACCCTAAAAAATGATAAAGAATAATTAGAAAATCGTTTAGGGTTAAAGATAAAGCGACAAACAATCAACCCTATAAAAAGAATCGATTATACGGTAACCGTCTTTATGAAAAAACGATTAGGGTTGATTGATAGAGGCGGCGATTATCAACCAAAATAGGTAACGAATTGATAAACAAAGGCACATCCCTTCCCAAATAATACCAGCCATCAATCCGATTGCATATTATTCATGGAACAGTAGAGAGGCGGATTGAATGAGTGGTTTACCCTCTATGAAAATTCCGCATAAGTTCTTGGGTAAGTAAAATATTATCAAAGATACGACGCCCAGGAACAAACACTGATGGATTTATACTAACCAAAGATCCAAGGCCCTCTTTAACGCGATTAGCAATAATTTTACTAATGCATTTATATAAAACATTGCAACAAGAAATAGGCCTATAATCATTAATCTTAGAAAGGGTAGACACTTTAGGAATCAAGGATATAATGGTGTGATTGATTTCCTTCAAAAGCTTAACATTAGTAAAGAAATCCCAAATAGCACTCGTAATATCAGTACCCACAATATCCCAAGCTTTCTTAAAGAAAGCAGCAGTGTACCCGTCAGGCCCAGGGGCTTTATCATCCCCCATCAAAAACAAAGCTTCCCTAATTTCAGAATTCGTAACATCATGAACCATAGAATCAGCCATATGATGATCAAGAACATTAGAGAATATATCGTGGTCATCAAGTGGACTACAATCCCCTTCAATACCAAGAAACTGCTCATAATCCGAAACAAACGCCCCTGCAACCACATTACAAAACATTAGCCGAATCTCGAACCAATTCGGTTCGATTACGGGCACATTTACTTTTAACAATATTATGAAAGTAAGACGTATTAGAATCACCTGCATGAAGCAATTGAATCTTGGATTTTTGCTTTAAAAACCTTTCTTCATCAAGAGTAGCCTCCTTAAAAGCAAGAAGATAATGAGCATGCTCATCACGAAGGGCTGAATTGAACGGATCCTTATCAATAGCCTTTTGGACCTCATCTAGCTTCTTACGAATCCTATCAACCCGCTCATACAGATTACCTTGATTGTGTAAAAGCTTACGAAAAGGGGAATTCAGCTCCTTTAAGCGTTTAACAACACGATACATAGCACAACCATTAACATTAAGATTCCACCCCAAATTGACCGTATCAAGAAAACCCTCTTTATGCACCAGAAAATTAGAGAACTAAAAAGGTTTAGGTTTGGGCTTGGTCACCAAAGGGATACGAAGAACACACGGAGAATGATCCGATATACGATAAGGTTGGAATATAGAAAAAGAACCCGGGAAAGTATCACAAAACTGCAAATTACTCATAATTCTATCAATTTTCTTCAAAGTTCCATTAGAGCGTTTTAGTTTTTGGTTCCATGTAAAATGAGCCTTGTGCTATTAACATCCGCAACCTCCATACTCGTTACACAATCTTTAAATTCACGCATAGCAATGTTAGGGATGTAACCACCACATGAGTGATCTTCCAAGTTAAGAGCAACATTAAAATCACCCAACACGACCCAAGGCCTACTACGCATAAAGCTAGCATGACTCACAAGATTGCTCCAAAGTGCTCGTCTCTTCACGTAATAATTATCTACATACACAAAGGCACAAAAAACGGTTTTGTTGTCCGCATGAATATTAACCTGAGCATGCATAATTTGGTTAGTTTGAGCATAATCATAACATCAACAATGTCATCATTTCAACCAAGAATAATCCGGGAACCCTATAACAACCCACAAAATCTCATCACTGTCATTTCCAATACAAATACCTATGTCAGCTATTTCACAGGTAAATTTTTGCTTTTTATATGCATTCATTACCTGCATGACTCTCTAGACTTGCTCACGTGTCTACACAAGCCAAATATCTCTATCCACACATCCTATAAACCTTCGGTATGTCAAGCATAAGATCATAACAACTCCAAAATAAGTAATCCACCAACCTAACACACTAAACTCATCACAAAACCCTAATATAACCCTAATTAAGCCCTAATCAGGCCTATGTGTTTACAAAACACTAATTACTTATCTAAACCAATTTGAAAGTGTTCAAGGCTTATGTATGAGTTACCTTAGGAACAATAGGATATCTTAGCACCCATAGACCCTAGTATAACCTCTTAGAGCTTACGTACAAGTCTCTTAAGCACAAAACAATAACTAGGTCATAACTTCCCTGAATTAGGTCTAAACTATCCCAAAACTTCACCATAAGCTACCACCACTTAGTATAAGCTTCTTAGAACTTAGGATTAGTCACTAAACACTCATAGGGCCCTAATCTAGGCACTAAACCCTAGGCAAAACCCTAATCCCTCACTAAGCAAGATTATTTTTTTGGTAAAGGGGAGTAATCTTGCACCCTAGTAAAATATATTAACCAAAAATATTAAAGTACAATGGATGAGAGTGAATCCCTCATCGCAGTCCCTTAGGACACTTACATAACTACTATATAAGAATGACATGCCATTCTTATAACTTCCATAACCAAATACATCTAACAATGACTAAAACTAGAAAAATACAATAAATCATTATTCAAGTGAAGACTTGAGTCTTCTTAGTAATCGTAGAACTTCCAATCACCATGACACGATTCTGTAAGCCAAATATTGCTAAAAGCAAATCTGAATGCAACCCAGATATAACACAACCTGTCATAGATAAACACTAGGGTTTTCAAACCCTAACTTACACCTTCTTGAACTTGTTACCTTCCATTCGCAGCTACTATCCATCACCATTTGGCATGTAAGCACTGAACCAGCTGAATAGAGGTTAACATCCAAGTAACATAGTGATCGACTCTTAACATAAGAATGATAATAATCAGCAATGACGATCTAGAGCACAAGTTGACCAATAATATAACCATCAGCACTCGTCGACTAATAAGGTATTAAGACAACCTTAACCAAACATGACCATAGCAGAACAATCCCCAAGTATAAACAAATTAGTAGCAAAGAGGATCAATAATGGTATAACCATACCAAAAATCTGCCATGTAATCAATGAACCACAATAAACACCATCACGAGCATCATCGTAATCCATAAGCTGCAGCGTAGGACCACAATGAACCAACATAGGGTTTCCAGCACCGATCATAAATCAAAATAAATTAACCTTTGCTAACCGAACTTATGAAAGTGAGATTACCATTAGCATGATTCGAATAGCATCAGCATCCTCAAACAAAAAAGGAGAGAATTAGATCCAATCGAACCATATTAGCCAATAAGGCTAATAACAAACCCTAACTTCCAATGTCAACAATCACAAGCAACGTAAAATAGGATTAAACCCTAACTTCCAGCATCAACAATCACTCTCCCACCCTTTCTTAACCCACGTACAATCAATCTTACAGCAGCAACCAAACGCACATGACATATTAAAAATCTAAAAGGGTTACTTTCAATCAGGATATACCAAGCCCATAACGAGTTTAAATTCTTCAATAAGCACCAAAATACAGAAATCAAAAATGCGCTAAACACGAAACCCTAGATGGATAACGTATAGCTTCAAACCCTTTAACCAAGAACTTGATTAAACAAAGCGTTTAGATGATAGAAGATCAATCTTTAAATAAAAGAAGCCAAGAAACCGACTTACATACAATCACAGGATAATAGATCGACTATGAAACCCAAAAGGTATTTTGAACCCTAAATAATATGAATCAGTAGAAAATAAATCTGATGAGGACCGATTAAGATTTTTTAGGGTTATAATCGCCAAGAGTGAAACCCTAACACGCTACTATTCAATGAAACCTAGATCCATACTCAATCGATTGCATACCAACTAACGAATCAAAGACCAGTTAGAGGTAGAGAGGCGATTATGTAATGGATTGTAACCGGAACAGCAAAGGAATAGTTATAATTAGGGTTTCAATCATGGAACTAGGGAGGATCATAGAATAAAATAATAATATAACCTACCCTCCACCCTAACAAACCAAATTCTAGGTTGTTAATTCAATAATCCCAATAAAGATTAAAGAAAAAACAAATCAGATAGGAAGAATTTTGGCCGGATTTGCTGGGGGGGGGGGGCTGAAGATCGCCCCTAGTGAGAGAGAAATTTTTTCTAAGCTAAACCTAAACTAGTTAAAACCTAAACATAAGCACCTCAAGCACATCAAGCACCTAGCCTAGCACCTTAGTCACCCTAAGCACACACCCTAGCACCTCTTAAGCTAGCACACAAGGTGGTGCATCACAACCTTGTCACCTCCTTCACCCCGCAGCCAAATAACCACCACAAACACCTTAAACCGCCTTATAGGCATCATGACTCACCATGGTAGCTTTCATGAGTCAAGTATAGCTGCCATGAGTCACCTCCCTCCCCCTCGACACCTCCTCCTTCCCATTTCTTCGTCGCTACTCCAAACGACCCTATAAATACCCTCGACCCTCCTCCCATTCGAATCACACCTTTATCCCTTCTATACCTTAAACCTTTTGTAGTTAGTAGTAGTATAGGATCCCTTGTAGTTTTAGAAGTCGAGTACTAGAAGTCTTGAAGCCTTGTCGAGTCGTTTTTGCACCTAGGAAACCCTAAACCCACGTTAACCCTAAACTAACCCAAGTAAACCTTATACTTGCTTCTATTAACTTTATTACAGTCCTAGGATACATACTAGATGCCTTAGATCACCAAGGAACCCTTGCTTGAGCCTTGATCATTTTCATTTGCTACTTTACATTTTAAAACCCTAAATATAGGCTAACTATTAATTATATGCTATAATACCTTAATATAAGCTATAAGCTAGTTTAAGTAACTTAGTTAAGCTAATATTAGTTAAAGATAAGCTAGGAAACCTTTTTGTTTTATAAAAATATGATTTGCATGGAATTAGGACTAGTTTTGCAAAGTTTTCCATGCATAGGGGTATATATGGTAAATTTATGAAAATATTAAGTCTAGGGACTATTTTTGACATTTATTAGAAGTTATAAGTATAAGGACCCTTTTTGCAAAGTTATATAACCTTAGGATAAAAAGATAAATAGTATAAACTAATAAGGACTAGTTTTGCAAGAGTTATAAAGTAAAGGGTTATAAATAGTAATTTTTAAAAACTTATAAGTCCAAGGGTCATTTCTGCCATTTTCCTAAAATATAGAAGTATAGGGACTAATTTTTGTAAGTTTAGATTGTTAATAATATAAGTTTATAAGTCTAGGGTAGATTTTGTAAATATATAAACTATAAGGGTATAAAGTGAAAGTGTTTTTATAAATATAAAAACCTAATTTAAGTTAGAAGCATAACACAATACTAGGGAGCTTCATGTGAGGAGAATCATGTGGATATTTCGTTTTGACGAGTTTGCTGGGTTTACGAATTAAAGTGCCCTGGCTCCTCAAACGATTATTGCATGTACTTCTGAATTATGATGGCCTGAACGGTGTTATGTTATAACTAAACTTAATAACAACATAGCACGATAGTAGGGAGCTCCACGTGAGGAGTATTAACTTCTGAATTATGATGCCCCGAACGGTATTATGTTGATAACATAATACAATAGTAGGGAGCTTCATGTGAGGAGTCTTATACTTCTTGATTGTGATGGCCTGAATGGTGTTATGTTATATATAAAACACTAACAACCCTAATAAAATTCATGAATCTAATCGCTTGTAATAGTTTACAAAAGTGAACACGAATATAATTGATAGATCTATTGGAGTTTGACAACTCCCGTTGGTACTACCTCTCACTGGAGGGTACCAATAAGTATTATATTTGAACCCTCTGATGGATTAACTTTGGCAAGTTATCCTTCCCGTGCCATCGTGGATTGGTCTACAGACCCCATGATCTGGACTGTTAACGTGTGGTTCAGGAGTTTAGTGCAATAGACCAACTGACCAACTCATGATAATTGTACATGCATTACAATTATCGCACACACTACATTTTCCTTGAAGGGTGTAACAACTGAACCCTGAGGAACTTGTATTCACTAACACTTAAACCTATGACTCTCACTCAACACCTAGTGTTGACTTTTTAAGCATGTATCCTAGGTAACGGAGCTTTGTGAAAATTATGGCATGGAGTGCTACAAGACTTAAAAGACTTTCTATTTGGTTATCATTCAAACATAACATCTCACACATAGATTCATCGGACCTCCTCTTATAAAACTCTGATAATTTTAATGAATGATAACTCATTTTTATAAAATGTCTCTTTTCGAGTCATTTTCTATTACTGTATCTGTGATCCATGAAGTAATAGCCCAAACACTTAATCCGCTGCGATCAGTGAAAAATGGGGGTGTTACAAACCCTTATCACAAATATTACCATTAGACGTCCATTTCCATCGACTACACACCTTAAGACAAGTTTCATAACCAACAGAAGCATCCACATGAGATTCCAACACCGCACAAACACAAAGATTATTTTCATTTATGACATGTCTAACCTCTTTTTGTTTAGAGGAGTGCTTCAAACCCCTAATATTCCAAGAGACAATACTAAACATCAAGAACATTCAGAGCGGGAGTGCTTGCCCTCGGTTTATCAAACAAATTACCTGATTCATCAAATACGTTTACGAACTCATCCCATCATCATTCAACTCTATATTTTCATCAACACCATCAACAAATGCCAAAGAGTCAAATGGGTTAGAAGTAGTCACATTAACAGCCAAATTTGGAGAAGTTACCTTAGGTGTAGGGTGGCTATTAATTTTAGTAACATTACGAGCAGGTTGACTAGGTTGGCTATTCTCATTAGGTTTAGAGTTATGGTTTGCATTAGTAGCACCTACTGATTTAGGGATATGACCAGAACTAGTACTAGCTTCCCCTTGTGGGGTGTACTATTAGATGGTTTGGTAGCTACAGGTCTATATTGCATATTCTTACCAACCGGGTAACCATTAAAACCAGCTTTTTGTTCCTTAGCAACCTTTTTGTTTTTATCCTTTTTATTACCCACTTATTGAAACCCATCATTAGTTATTTCCATAACCGGGGTAGTCACAGCTTTCTTAGGACAAGTATAAACAGAATGGCCAAAAATCATACAATCATCGCACCTTGGAGGTTTCCATTCATATTCCACCCGAATTGTCTTAGAAGAAAAACCAAGACTATCAATATGAGGGACCCCTACAGTGATGGATTCCTTAAGGGCAGCCTTAGAATCAATCTCAATTAAACAACAAGCAAAGCTACTCCTACCTCAAGAATCAATACACATCAAACTAGTAAAAGAATCAAGCGTGATAGGCTTACCAATGTCTGTAGCAATGACACTAATACCATCCTCATTAAAAACCTTCAAAGGGACATCATGAAGTTTAACACATACCGGAATACGGGTTAACTCCTCTTTCGTTAAGCTAGTAATCATGGTCTATTTATTAAGTATAATAGGGCTATTTTTAATCATCCAAGGACCACCTTCAAGAACAGCCTATAATCCGACCTGAGAATCAAACTTGAAGAAAAAGAAACCATTTGCATTCATCATAACATGTTTTAACCTATACTTTGCCCAATTGTTATTTTGTTTCATAAGGTGTGTAGTCATAGCATGATAGGGTTACGTTATTTTGTCATCTAGAAGGTTGGTTATCGTGTAAGTTAGGGTGTGATTACCCTATTTTTTATCAAGACCTGTTCTACATCGTGTGACATGACTATCATGACTATTATGACTATTATTTGCTGATTTCTCATGATTATGAATAATAGGAGTTGTTGTAGAGTAGGTTTTGGTTGGGGCAGATTTGAAGCTTCTAGTTCATTGGATTTCATTGCTGAAATGTTATGTTGTGATATGGTACATGTGGTCATGGATGTCTTATGGAGTGGGGTTGGATGCTTTTCGGTTTATAACTGATCCGTTTATTATTGATATATGGAGATTTTCATACTTTATTTCTGTGGGACTTCTATGTGTAAGTTTATGTTTCCATGTTGGTTTCCGTTCAGCCTATTGATGCGTAAGATTACGAGATTATCATTGGCTTGAGGTGTTCTGGATGATATGGAAGATAATTTGGATTGCTGCTACGGCTATGAAGATTCAGGAGTTTTACCTAAGAAGCGTATACATTGCTTTATTTTTATATAGTCATTGTAGCTTGTTTGTTTACTTTGTAAGGTAGGTTCAGTTTGGTAAGTTATAAGAATGATTTGTCATTCCTATATGAGAGTCTCTAAGTGTCCTTAGGGACTGAGATTAGGGATGTCACCCTCATCCTTTGTACTTCAATGTTTTTGGTGTAATGCATTTTACTAGGGTGAAAAATCTCCTTTACCCAAAACATACACGTGATTACATTATGATGATGAGGCTAGTACCACCTGTTGCTTTTGCATGGTTGCTGCAGTTGGTGTTTGGTTGCATCATAGAATGGGATGGAGGTCAAGTTTGGGGGTATTCTTGTTCAAAAACCTTCGGCGTGTTCATAGACCTGTAATACTCGCTCTATTGTTTGGTCTTATGTTTGTATTATTGGAAGTTAGGGTTGTTTACCCTATATGTCGATCTAATCCTTTCGTATTATATTCAGACTTGGTGGTTTTGGCTGGTTCGATCTCTATAGTATGTAATACGATGGTATTGGGGAGGTTATGTTGTGTATTGTTTTGTTGATACTATCAACACATCACATGCTGAAGATGCACGTATCACCTATTGCTAATATGTTTCATTTAGGCCTGATTGCTGAGAGTTGGTGTTTGGATGCATTTTCTGTTTAGGTTATTATGACATTTGGTTGTCACATTTGGCTAGTTGTGTGTGTAAGTTCACGTTCTATGTGGATTTCAGTCGTGTCCTATGATGATGGGTGTTTTTCTTGATCGCATGGAAGTGGATTTGAAATTCTATGATGACTATGTTTTTGGGACTACCTTAGTGAATCAAGGTTTTTATTTTCTTGTTTTTTTTCACTTGTATAGTCATTGTAGGTTGAAAGTTTTATTTTGTAAATTATAAGAATGGCATGTCAATTCTTATATGAGAGTCTGTAAGTCCTAAGGGACTGAGATGAGGGAAGTCACCCTCATCCTTTATACTTCAATGTTTTTGGTGTAATGCATTTTACTAGGGTGAAAATTCCCTTTTACCAGGGAAAACTCACAACAATAAACACAAACCCTGTTATTCTCTCTCTTTTGGTGATTTTCGGCCGCCTCTATTCCTATAATTTCTGGTCAATCTCTCTTCTATAATCTCCTCTCTACCTCTAAACAATCTTCTGATTCGTTTATTGGTATGCAATCAGTTATAAAGGGTAGTGTTTTCTTGAAAAGAGGCGGGCTGGATTGGTTTTTCCGAAACCCTTATTTTTTGTGATATCGTTTTTAGGGTTTCAGATTTTCTGTGGTTATTAGATCGTATTCCAGGATTTTGGTCCTTCATTATTATCGATTTTATAAAATCGATCTCTTTTCTTGGTACGATCTGTTTCGGATTTGATTTATTTATAAAACCTTTTTGGTTTACTTTATGGTCGAATCTGATGGGTTATGTTGTGCTTCATCAACGTGCAAAACGATACCCAATTTTTGTAGGGTTTCGTTGTTTCTAATTTATGCTTCATCAATATGCATGTAATCCCCGTTAGGGATTTCGGTGATGGTAAGTTCCTTTGGGTAAAACGTCAAAAGACCAAGTAAATATATTACTCCAAAAAAGCGTTCAAGTACAAAGGATATGGGTGAGTCCCATATCTCAGCCCGTTACATAGGCGAAGCTTACATAACAAGATACTACCTATTTTCCAAAAAGAAAACATACCACTACTCAAATGATAATACAAGACAATGACAAAATAAATTACTTCCTAAGACCTTGAAGCTTAGTGCCATACATGGCATTAAAGCATCCAAATTCCCTGGATGATCATAAACCTGTTGCGCATAGTCATCGTAGTCATATCCATCATAGTCATATTCACGCTCGTGACCCCCACCAAATAGATTAGCGGACTCATCAAACGTTTTAACAACCTCCTCATCATCACTATCAGACACAACGATATCTCCCACTTTAGAAAATGGGTTAACCCTCTTAGTAGAAGATGTAGATGGAGACGAAAAGGAACAAGGCTTTGAAGTCTCAACCTGTTCATTTTCATTCAAATCACGCACAAGGGGTTCTTATGATTTAGTAGTAGTCTTTAACGATTCTTTCTCTTTCAGATCACTCACAACGGGTTCTTCTGATGCAGAACCTGTCTTAGTAGACTTATCCTTATTTACTTCCATTGTACGACCAGAATCCACATCCATGTTGGTGTCATTAGTAGGAATACCACACACATCCGTATCATCCATATTAAGAGCATCAAACTGATTAGATGTAGAAATCTTTATTCCACTCGAACTAGCTACATCAGAAGTATTATTCTTATTGCCATCCACTTTCTTAGGTTCAGGAGGAGTCTTTTTGGGTCGATACTGAAAATGCTTACCCATGACAGATTTAGTAAACCCTCCTTGACCCAGAATAGTAGAACCACCTTGCTTTCCTTACTTCTTATTATTAACAATCTTGAAACCATCATTAACAGTCATAGTAGGCTGGACATGAGGTAAAACAACTTTTGGATAATGAATAAGAGTATGACAAAAAAATCTTACACTTATCACAACACGGTGGTTTCCACTCGTATTCAATCTAGTTCAGCAAGGTCAATAGGGTGAGCTCGCTTGAAGCTGGGGCGCGAACCTGAATCTTCTCAATAGTCGACCCTGAACGATCAAGTAAAGGTATTGAGAAGTGGGAATCGCACCAGGCTTTACCTCTCGAGGGACCTCGAGAAGCTTACAACCCCCACCAGGCAGTGTACCTGATCGTTGTAGTAAAGTATATTGACAAGTACCGGGGGATTGATCGTTAAACTCAGGAATAGTGTCGCTAGGATTAGAAAGTCTCCTAAACAAAGTCTAGAGGTGAGGGATGATTCTTTTTGTATTTTTATATTTTATAAAAGCAATTAAAATCTCGGGTTTTGGAAGAGTGGGCGAATTAGTTGCTAGCCAACTAACCCAAATAACTAAAGATGCAATCAAAATAAAATAACAAAATGAAATGAAACTAATTATACTAGTGGTGTAAACAATGATGAGGAAAGTTGCGTTTACTTAGGTTTCATTACTCCCTAGATATCTTTTACAGGTTGATAGTTTGTTACAATTGCATGGATGACGGGTCATATTCCTTAATGCTAGTCGTAGGGCCGTGTACAATATTCCCTAACTCTATAGGATCCTACTTCACTCCTATGTCGAGCCGTTAGAAGCTCCTAACATGGGATCATTAGAATTCTCCTACGCATTAAATACAACCTAAAATCATAATGCACCTCCGATCATGTTTCTTAAGACGTTCAAGCAAGTTACCAATGGAAGTCTGCCAGTTTTCTTAAGCCTAACATCGAATACAATCATCCGTAACAACTATAAACAAACAATCAACCCATAATTAACTTTTAGGTTTCACTACATCTAAGCAAACACAAAAGAAATCTAGCCGAGCATGTTAAATAAAAGACAAGCGTAAGATATATTCAAACAACACATAGACATATTGATTGAATTGAAAGAGTACATATCTTTAATAGAACATGAAAGATTCAAAGGGTTGAAACCCTTGAAAAAGCTGTAAAAATCGGCCTAGGGTTTTTCCCTCAAAATTGCACACTAATGAATGAAATTTGGAAAACTATATATAGATTACAAGGGGTAACGGCGTCATGTATTGAGTTATGACGCTGTCAACTCGCCGCCATAATAGAAATCGTATTTCCTAGATCCACTTGTGACGCCGTCATGTGTAAATTTCTTTTGGGCCGTCACTAATACTTGGACCATGACGGCCTTGGTTGACGCCGTCATCTCCTATGCACAAAGCTCTCTGGTTCGTCACGTGTATTGTCTACATCCACCTCTTTTGTAACTCTTGACACTGTCATTAAGGAAGTTGTGATGCCGTCAAGTACTGTTCCCAGCACGGAAAATTAAGACTTTGCCGTTTTCTTCACTTTTATGCTCCAAAACGTCCAAAATGCTTCTTTTTCCAGATTTCACTCCAAAAGTACCTAAAATGACAAAGTAACGATTTAGGGCAATATTTGATCAAATAATCTCGAATTCGGGCTTAAATGACCCCTTAAAAGTGTTCACTTTTCGCCTCATCAAATACCCTTACACTTGAGATTTGCTTGTCCTCAAGCAAATGCACTTTTATTCTAATCAAAATACGAGTTAGGGGTCATTTAACACTAATATAGAAGTAATTACAACAAATAATTGTTCCACTAAACACCAAAGACAAGCATGGAGGTTATACACTAGCACCTCACAAATAGTGTTTAGATACTCACATCTCTCGAGTGTAATAAAGTATATATCACAATAAGGAAATGGAAAACATCTCTCACTACCTGTCATAACAAAATAGATTACCATAGGCTTGGGAAAGGATCAAACCTCCACCACTTGGCGTAAGCACCTAGGATAAACTATCAAAGAGGTCTTTCAAAGGGTTATAACGTTAGGTGTAGGGATATGGAATCCACGGTTTTGTTGGATAAAGGCAATATTTACTGGTGGCGAGTTAATCATCTTGGTTAATTACATGTACAATATGGCGTTGCTAAGCCAAGACTAGACTCGACTTAAGCTAATAAATGAAAAATAACAAAAACATAAAACAAACATAGAATGAAATGGGATAATAGTCCGTATGTTTTTTCTCTCTTCTTTTTCTATTTTTTTTAATTTCATTTTATTTTTTATTTTTTTTGCATACAATCTTACCCTACCATCCAAAATAATACATCATAGGGAATGTATATTCCCCTTACACTTGAATTTTTACATACTTTACAATAAACTACTCTAATGACTCGAATCAAGATAATCAAAACACTTGGAGTACTTTTTAAAATTAACGCACATATGGGGGTACTATATGATGTTCTTCCCCATTACTCCATAACACAAGTACTTTACCCATGAGTCCCAATCGTCCCAAAACAATATGTACAAGATATGACTCGACTTAGCAACCATGAAATCAATTAGATAATTAACTAAGGGTTTAAACATATAACAATAATGCACTAAAGATGAGTGCGTACAAGGAAGGCTAAGGCGATTTGGGTGCACATTTGGGTGGGTTGTAACAAATTCTTCCTTTAAGTAAGATGCTTAAAGTTAGAAACAAAAAGATAGGCTCGGAGGGTGTACTAGGGGTTTCGTGTACTAAAAATGAGTACAACGCTAAGGTGTGGGAAAAATTAATTGACTTTACTAGCCAAGTAATATGACTTAAATGGTCAAGTAATTATGATACGGGTTTAACACAAGGGTTATCCTAATGCCTCTTATCATGTAGTAAATCCTACTACACGAATGTAGTCTCACTAGCGGTCTCGGGATGCATAACTAACGCAAGTTCTAGAATCTAAATGCTACCGGTACACTCATAAGCACTAATAATGAATGCTTTTCCTATCAAATCTAAAGGGGAACCTCACATATTTGGGTGGAAAATTTTTCTGAATGGTACGGTTTTGTGCTAGTCATACAACTCCTATCCATGAGACGCTTGCTAAGGCTAATGTTTCACTCCTAAATGTTGTAAAATTTTAAATTTGGCACTAAAATTACACTAACAAGTATTTCTTTTAGTTTTAGTACACACCTACCATCAAACAAACAAACTCAAGTGCAATTGTATCCTATAAGGTATCATCATTTACCCTCCCCTTACACATAGGATGAACATTGTCCCCAATGTTCAATTAAAGAATGTAAAAGTGAAATAGGTAAAAGAATGAAAGCAAATACTCCCCTGATTCGTGCGGTGTGGATAGTGTGTTAATAAGGTTAGATCTTCCTCCAAGAAAATGAACATTCAAAGCTTCCCTTCCAGAAAAATAAATCATCTTCTTGTCATATATAACCTGTTAAACCTGAGAAAACAAACTAGGCAACCTCGCTTAAAATCGGCGGCAATCTATATACTAACAAATCCTAGAAAACAATTAAGATATAACGCTTGTGGAATGAATGTTTGCAGATTTTCTGGAGTTTATAAAACTAAAGAATTAACAAAAACTTTAAGACTCCAATAGAAAAACAAAACTTGCAAAATTTCCAGAATTTTACACATGACGCCGTCCGGTATTAATTCCTGACGCCGTCAGAAGTGACCTGCAGAAATCTTTACGTTAAGTTTCTAGAAAATTTCTGGAAAAACTTATGTCCTACTTCTTGGAAAATCCTAAAAAAACATCATTATGACTCGATACAAGCATTTGACTCTAACAAGTACTAATACACATGTTCATTTAATATTGTGGCGAATCAAGATCAATTTCGTTCTTAGAAACAAATTTGGGGTTTCCCCTTACACTTAGCTTTTGCAAAATACCTTTATATGAAGTTAAGACGAAGTTAAACAACAAAATAAAGAATTTTCACAATTTTAGTTTGAAACATGATCTACCAACAATAAAAATAAAGCATGCATACGGAAGCAAATAACAATCAAACAAATAAAAATCACACAAAACATGGGTTGCCTCCCAAGAAGTGCTTTTCTTTATTTTACGAGTCTTGTAGCTAGACTCAAGGTCATGGGCAATTACGTGACCTCATCATCAAATGTTACTTCCTCCTCACTAATCATCTCATTACTACTTTTTTGATAATGTTTTACGCGTTGTATATTGACAGTGAACTCTCTATTTTCATCGTCTATTAACACAACAGCTCCAATTTTAGAGGAACTTTTCACTGTAAAGGGCCCATACCATCTAGACTTGAGTTTCCCGGTAAATAACCTTAACCGAGAGTTATACAATAGAACTTTGTCTCCTTCTGAGAACTCCTTAGGTTTCTTAATTCGCTGGTCATGCCATCTTTTCGCCCTTTCATTATATGTAACGGAGGATTCATACGCTTCTAGCCTTAACTCATCAAGCTCATGGAGTTGCAAGAACCTATTCGTTCCAGCGACCGTATAATCCAAATTACATGCCTTAAGTGCCCAATAAGCCTTGTGTTCGAGTTCCACAGGAAGGTGACATGCCTTGCCATAAACCATGCGGAACGGGGTCGTTCCAATAGGTGTCTTGTAGGCAGTTCGGAATGCCCATAAGGGCTCATCGAGTTTAAATGACCAGTCCTTTTTGTTTTGATTAACAGTCTTTTCTAATATTCTTTTAATTGCCCTGTTGGTGTTTTCGACTTGACTGTTGGTTTATGGGTGATAGGCTGTGGAGAAATGGTGGGAAACTCCATACCTCTTCATGACCTTTTCCATTTGCGCATTGCAAAAGTGGTTCCCCCTATCACTAATGAGAGCTTTAGGAATGCCGAACCTAGCAAACAGCTTTTTTCAGAAAATGAATAACTACCCTAGCATCGTTGGTCCTAAGGGCTTGTGCCTCTACCCATTTTGAAACATAATCAATGGCCACTAAAATGTATTTGTTCTCCCTGAAGATGGAAAGGGTCCCATGAAATCAATTCCCCAAACATCGAAAACCTCACAAACTTGTATAAAATTCTGAGGTGCTTCATCTCTACTTGATATATTCCCGGCCCATTGACATGCATCGCATGCTTGTATCATCTCCTTTACATTACGAAATATTGTAGGCCAATAGAATCCTGCATCAAAAATATTTCGTGCGGTGGTGTTTATTCCATGATAGCCCCCAGAAGGTCCCGAATGACATTCTTTCATAATCTTTATTGCCTCTTTTCCCGAAACACAGCGCCTGATTATTTGATCAGGACATCTTCGGAACAAGAAGGGTTCGTCCCAGAAGTAGTATTTTAGTTGAGCAAAGAACCTTTTCTTTTCGTATCTAGTCATGTGTTCCGAAATGAGCCTACTTGCAAGATAATTAGCATAATCAGCGTACCAAGGTTCAGAATCTGTCATTGACATGAGCTGTTCGTTAGGGAATGAATCCCGGATCTCACTTTTGTCAAGCTCACTAAGGAGGGGATTTTCGAGACGAGAAAGGTGATCAACAGCCAAATTCTCTGCCCCCCCCCCCCCTTTTATCGCAAATCTCAACATCAAATTCTTGTAACAACAAGATCCACCGAATTAGTCGTGGTTTAGCGTCTTGCTTAGCAATTGAGTCATTGGCCGAGCTATTTTAGAGAAGTCTTTAATGAATCTCCTGCAGAAATCGGCATGACCCAAGAAGCTACATATTGCTTTAACAGTCGTGGGATAAGGTAGTTTAGATATAGCTTCAACCTTTGCTTGGTACACCTCAATCCCATTTCCTGAGACTTTATGTCCTAGCACAATCCATTCTTTCACCATAAAATGGCATTTTTCCCAGTTCAGGACCAAGTTGGTTTCCTCGCAACGTTTGAGCATGTTTTCGAGGTTAGCAAGACAGCAGTCGAAGAGTCCCCGAAGACTGAGAAATCATCTATGAAAACTTCCATGCTGTCTTCCATCAACTCGTGAAAGAATGCGGTGATACATCGTTGAAAAGTGGCGGGAGCGTTACACAACCCAAAAGGCATCCTCTTATAAGAGAATTTCCCATAAGGGCAAGTAAATGTGATTTTTTCTTGGTCCTCAGGGGCTATGGGGATTTGGAAATATCCTGAGAATCCATCCAAGAAACAGTAGTACTCATGCCCGGATAATCTTTCCAACATTTGGTCAATCAACGGGAGGGGAAAGTGATCTTTCCTGGTGGCATCGTTGAGCTTTCTATAATCGATGCATACCCGCCAGCCACTAACCGTTCTCTGGGGTACCATCTCACCGTTGTCATTTTTCACCACAGTCATTCCTCCTTTCTTTGGTACAACCTGTACAGGACTAACCCACGGGCTATCCGAAATTGGGTAAATCAGCCCTGCATCCAAAAGTTTGATAACTTCTTTTTTCACTACCTCCTTAATGTTGGGATTCACCCGCCTTTGGGGTTGCACAGCTGGCTTATAGTTTTCTTCCACGAGAATCTTATGTGTGCAAAAGGTTGAGTCAGTCCCCTTAATGTCGGCTACACTCAATCCAAGGACTCCCTTATATTTCTTTAGGACTCCTAAGAGCCTATCTTTTTGTTCATGCTCAAGAGAAGAGTTTATGATTACTGGCAGCTGATCCTCTCCTTGGAGGAAGGCATACTCTAGGTGGTTTGGGAGTTCTTTAAGCTCTAGCTTAGGTGGTTCGATAATGGAGGGCTTTAGCTTGTTTTCGGGTTTATGGAGTTCGAGCTATTCAGTAGGCTCTTGTATGGGATAGAAGGAGACTATGCTAACGCCTTCCATTTTCTCCTTCTCCATTATGGGGAGGAAACTCTCATCTCGTAACCAGCCTTCTTGGATTTGTTCATCAACACAGTTGTCAATGACATCAGTTAGTTCATCGACCTCTCCGATGAAATAGAGCCGGTTAGATGCTTCAAGAGATAGATTCATAGTGTCTTTAATATCGAAGGTCAAGCTATCGGTTCTAACTCGTAAGGTTAACTTGCCATCGTGAACATCAATGACTGCACGACCGGTAGCAAGAAAGGGTCTCCCTAAAATGATGGGCATCTGGTCATCCTCCTCCATCTCCAAAATTACAAAGTCAACCGGAAATTTGAACTTCCCTACTTTGACTAGCACATTCTCGCATATCCCTAAGGGATATTTGACCGATCTATCGGCTAGCTGGATGTTCATACGGGTAGGCTTTAGTCCGGAATATCCTAGTTTGAGGAACAGGGAGTGGGGCATGAGGTTGATGCTCGCCCCTAAATCGGCAAGAGCATTCTTTATTGATAGAGATCCTATGGAACAGGGCAAGGTGAAGTGGCCTGGATCGTCTACCTTTTTTGGTAGCCCTCGTTGGGTCACCACTGAGCATTCTTCTCCCAAAGTCACAAGACCTTCAAGTTTCTTTCGGTTGGAAGCAATCTTTTGAAGTATGAGCTATACTTGGGCGTGTGATAGCAAGCATCAAGGAGAGGTATGGTGACCACTGAATCTTTTAGATATGACAAGAACCTCTTACTACTGTTTTCAATCTTCTGATTTTTTAGGCGGGATGGAAATGGGATTCTCACAGGTTGGTTAGGTGGAGTTGGTGGAGATGGGGTCACCAGGGGAGGTTGTTCAGGAGCCTCGTTACTCACATTACCTTCCTCCTCGTGGGGCTCGTTTGGCTCAATGGTGACAGGATATGAGCTCGGATAAGGAGGGTCCTTGGTTGTTGTTCCAGCTCGAGTAGTTACTGCGAGCAGGGGGTGTTTTTGGCTTACTGGTGGCCTGTTATGGCCATTGAGGGTGGCATTAAGCTTATTGAACCATTTTTCCATGTCATTCTGTTGCTCAGCGATGAGCTCGTCAAGACCTTTCAATTGCAAGCCTTTTTCCTGAGTGAAGTAAACAAGGTCATCTTCAAAAGTGCTCCTGATTTTGTATTCAGGGCCATCCTCTCCTTCTTTTCTTTTCACCAGATTTCCCCAAAGGGTATAATCATCGTTTTGGTAAAAAGGTAAAAGGGAAGGGTCAGCGTAGATGTCATGTCCTGACAAACACGCATGTTCGGTCATGGTTTCTCCTCTGCATTCCTCCACCTCGTGCGGGCCCCCACAGTAGTCGCAAATTAAGTAAGGATTTGAAAGTTGTTTAGTTGTTCGCGACCCTGTAAGGTATTCCACTCTTTCGTGAACTTTTCTCAGCCGATCTGAGGGTGTTTGTGTGATTTCAGATGTGCTCGTAGTCGACTCGGGTTCATCCCAAGTATCGTCCTGGTCTTGAGCATATTCCTCAATCCTATTCCACCCTTCCTCGGCGCTCAGATTAGCTATTTTCCCTTTTCTTGAATTGTTGATTCCGTTCTGGTCGTTTGAGGAGACATTGTCGTAGAAGATTTGGACCAGAAGCCAAAGTTCGATGCCATGATGGGGAACTTGTCTTATTAAATCCTTGAATCTAATCCATGATTTTTGGATGGGTTCGTCCTTTCCCTTTCGGAAGCGGAGGATCCTATCCCTAAATACTGAGGTTTTCCCTGCTGGGAAGAACTTCTCATAAAACTTGGATATAAGTTGCTCCCATGTAAAAATAGACTCGGAGGGAAGTCTATCATACCACTCATTGGCTTTTTCATCAAGAGTGAAAGGGAAGAATCGTAGTCGGGACGTGTTTCTAGTGGCCCCATCCGTATGGAGGGTGTCCACTATCTTCAAGAAGTCCCTGATGTGTTGAATTGGGTCATCGTTGTGATCCATCATTTGTCGATCTGCTCTTCATGATACCCTATTTTTAGGGTTTAGTTTTGCGTGATTATTGTTATGATGGTGGTAACAGGTCGACTTGAAGATTCAATGTGCAAGTTAGGGTCCTTTAACCTTATGCTTGTTATGCTTGCTCATCATTGGCATTCTTTCTGGGTTACATTGCTCTACGTGTTTGCTACTATGGTAATGCTGATGATTATAGGTCGTTTGGTTGTGATGTGATCCTCTATGTTGCTTGTTTACCATGCTTCTGGATCTTGACCTTATTTGTTACACATTCGACCTGCTTGTTTACGTGGCTGTTTTAATGGGGTGATCATGGCATGTATGTTGCTATTTGGCAGCTTTGGATACCATCGATTTGCATTCTGATCTTGGTTGCATATTTGCAGCTTATGGGTATGTGTTATCTTGTCATGTCATGTTCCATTATTGTTGTTGCATATGACTTGGTCCTTGGTTGGCTTCATGTGACTAATTCGTGATTG
The DNA here is from genome assembly GCA_030686995.1 of Artemisia argyi. Lineage (NCBI taxonomy): Eukaryota > Viridiplantae > Streptophyta > Magnoliopsida > Asterales > Asteraceae > Artemisia > Artemisia argyi. The sequence continues at coordinate 84,148,301 of CM060678.1, read as the reverse complement.
TATGAAGATTCGTCCAAGTTTTTTATGCTGGAAGTTATGGCTCAAATTCTATTTGCTACGGAATTCATTCTCATTAGGTTATTAGATTATGCATTTGCATAATACTACTAGAAGACGCAAATGGATTTGTCTTAGTATTGATGGAAGTTAAGTTTGTGGTGACTCTTGTTCAAAACCCCATTCACAAGATGCCATGCACTTTGGGTACATATGTTTCTATCTTCCTGATGTTATGGTGTTGGTGGAGGATTTGTTTGTGATGTTGCAACTACAAACAGATTTTATGTTGAAGATCGCTTGGATTTTGCTACGAGGATTCTTCATGGAAGTTAAGGTGGACTGCCATAGTGATATAGAAGGCTCAAGTGGTTTCTTGAGTAGTATTGTAAATTTTTATGTACTTGTATCATTATTGGAAGGTTCATTTTATTGTAAGTTACAGGAATGGTGTGTCATTCTTATATTCGAGTCTGTAAGTGTCCTAAGGGACTGATGTGAGGGATATCACCCTCATCATATTGTACCTCAACGTTTTTTTTAGTAATGAATTTTACCTGGGTGAATTAACCCTTTTACCCAAACTTTCAAGATGCATGTATAACAGACCAGAAAAAAAGTGCGATTAGAACCACCATGTCTGAACATACAACGAATCACAAGCCCTCAAAAGGGTTAACTAAACCCTAACATCCATAATCACCGAACACAAGACCAGATAATAACCAGATCGAGACAGGTTTGTGATAGTAATTCAATAATGATAAGGGTTTTTGAAGAAGCATACCCATAAACTTGATTATAAGTGATAATAGTAAACCAAAAAAAAAAAAAAAAAACCCTGAAAGCTCTCTCACGGTTTGGCGACTTTGGCGATTAAACGAATCCCTCACTTTACGATATCACCTGCTACGATTCTTAAACTTATAATTAATTTATTGGTTTCAAGATTATCGTGGGTCGGTTGCATGTTAGATTCGTTTTTTCAATGCCAAGATTTATTCTATTCGACAAAAGTTAGTCCTACATATTAATTCACTCTTTGTTTTGTCGTTTGGTGCATGTGATTCATTCTATATTCTTTGCCGCCATTGGTATTTTTTTGATTCCTTATTTGCTGAGGTTAAGGTCGGTTTATCTTTTCATATATAAGGATCGATTACTCTTCTATTACGCATTATTTAATCATTCATGCTATATACGATTTCCTCTTTAGGGATTCGTTAATTATTGTGTAATAGATTGTTGGTTCTGGTGTTTAAAGTCTATCCAGACTCGATTAGGGTTTGGTACTGTTCTGTTTGCTCGTAACCCATTCTAGGGTTTTTGAGTGATTGGGTTTGTTGTGTGCTTTAACGTATTATTCATCTCAGTTTGGAAGATCGTGTGGTACAAAACCCTTATTCATAGGGATTGTCTTTGTGTCGTGGTTCTTATTTTGATTATTGATTGGAAGTGGGTTTTGAGAGAGATGGAGAAAGGTTTTCTCAACAATTCGACTAGGGCTTCAAAGATGATTGATGGTAGTTCGGTGTTGAGTGATTTGGCTAAACGGTTTAAAAAATCTGATGGTATTAGTTCGGGGAGAGATGGTAAACCTAGGTTGCCATATCGTGGTGTTAATATTAATGAACCAACTATTGGATTTAATGATGTTACTGCTGCAATTGATAACAAGGATTATGAGGCTGATAACCACATGTTTGCAGCTGCTAATGTCGATGTTAATGTTATTGAGACCAAGATTGACGGTTGTGAGGTGGGATGCTCTACATCTACTTCTGTTTTGATTGATGAAAGTAGCCATGTTGCTGCTGGTATTACGAGGGTTGATACGGTTTCTAATCATGATGCTAAGGTTGATTTAGCTTTGGCTGATGTTGTAATACCGCATGAAGAGGTGGAAACAGTTTGCTCACGTTTTAATAATTCACTTTATGGCTATTTTATTGGACAAAGACCTGCGTTTCCTGTTGTCCAAAATTTTGTGCGTAACGTTTGGAAGAAATTCGGGTTAATGCATGTCATGATTCATCAAGGGTTCTTTATGTTTCAATTCTCAAGTAGGGAAGGTATGGAAAATGTTCTTAATCATGGTTCTTGGCGAATTAGGTCTATTCCACTCATTCTCCACATTTGGAACCCTAATTCTGTATTGATTAAACATGACATTAGGAAGGTTCATGTTTGGGTTAAAATGTATAACGTGCCGGTGGTGGCATATACTAAGGTGGGGCTGAATCTGATCGCGGCTAAACTTGGACAAATCATTATGTATGATGAGCACACAAGTAATATGTGCCTCAATTCGTGGGGTATGAATTCGTATGCTAGAGTTTTAGTTGAGATTTCGGCTGATAATGATTATGTGGAATCTCTTGTTGTGGCAATTCCTATTTCAAAGACAAATGAGCATCGTATGGTAAGAATTGATATTGAATTTGAATATAAACCGCCTCGGTGTTCTATATGTAAAATTTTTGACCATGTTGATAAGGAGTGCCATAATAAAGAGAAGGAAGTTAAACGGACATTACGTGTGGATGCTGGTGGTGGGGCTGCAAAGAGTAAATCTAAGGGTGTTAACAAGGTGCGGGTGTCTGGTAAGCCTAAATTGATATATCGACCCATTTCTAAACCTAGTAATAACAACCAGGCTACTACGTCCATACTGAAGGATCCTTCCCCTCTTATCTCTGAGGAGGGTGTGAAGGTGGTTTCTGATAAGCCAATTGATGCTGAACAGCCACATGCTATTCCTAAGGTGCTTAATGATGGTTCCAACAGTTCTAATATTGATGGAAAGTACTTCAAAGATGATATTAACTTGGCTGAATTGAAGAGTTTTATTGATGAACGCATGGAGGCTGAGAAAGTGATTGATATTCCTAAGGATGAGGTGCCTAAGGATGTTAATGATGGAAGTGTAATGGCGGATACTTCTTATGTTTCCTCCATTAATGATATTTTATTACATGAGCCGCCTGGAAGTTTACTTATGGATAAGGGTAAGGAGGCTGGTCCGTCTAGTTCTTCCTTATCCCTTGTTAATTCTGCAACTAAAAGAAGTAACCCGTTCTCTAAGGTTGGCGATGTAATTGATTCTGACAGTGAGGTGGATGAGGTTCTGAATTCGTATGATGAGTCTGTGAATTTATTTGATATGCCTATGGGTACATTATCATCAACGGGTGGTGGTCAGGACCAGGAAGATTATTATGAATATGATGACTATATGGATCAGCTACACGAATTACCAAGACACTTGGCTGCATATTATGAAGATTTCAAGCTCCAAGGACGTACTAGGTAGTAGTTGGTTTTATTGTAGTCTTGTTTTGTTTATGTGGTAGTGGTCTTTTTCTTGTAACAAAGAAATATTAATGCCTATGTAACGGGCTTAGATATGGGACTTCACCCATATCCATTGTACTTAAATGATTTTTTTGGTTTATGCAATTTACCGGGGTACAGGATTATTCCCCTTTACCCAAAAAAAAAAAAAAAAAAAAAAAAAAAAAAAAAAAAAAAAAAAAAACTTGATTATATCTCTCAAAACCTACAACCATAATCACGTGCATCTAATGTAGAAAATTAATCAACAAACAAACCCAAAAACGGGTTACCATAAAGCTTTATAAGCAGATCAGACCATCCTCACATACTAGCGAATAATAAAGAAACCAAACCCTAAAAATAGGGTTTAGTTTAGCATTAAGCAAAGTAGAACCCAAATAGTTAACTAATTTTAATAACCCAATAAGGTTTGTAAATGTAATAGCAGATCCAAGTGAAGGAGAAAAACACCAGATCGTACCCAAAAATATATAACCATATTAATATCAAAAGGAGAATATGATCAGAACATACTCGAAACCCTAATTAAACCGATCACCATAAAACATCCAAAAAAAGATGAATTAAAGAACCGATTGTATATAATGGGAAGAAAGGGTTTAGGCCAATATATGTAACCACAAGGATCAGCCCAGCCGTCATCTTCAAAATAAAAGACACAACCTATAGCACGTATTGCATACCCATGAACCGAGGGGGTCTTAGGGTAGAGAGGACGTGTATCAGTTGGTTTATAGCCGGAATTTGAAGGGAAGATGGCGGCCAGAAATCACCATAGAGAGAGAGAACGTATTAGGGTTTGACTTTTGTTCTTTTATGACGGAAATTGTCCCTTACATGATGAGAGCCGTTGTCCCTAAAGGCTCACTCAACAAGAGCAGTTGTCCATTATTTTATGTGAGTCATTGTCACTAAACGCATGCTTACTTGATGAGAACAATTGCCATTTACATGATGAGAGCCATTGTACCTAAATGCTTGCACACTTCATAAGAGCAATTGTAACTTACATGATGAGATCCATTGTGCTTAAAGGCTAACTTTAATCTGCAGTTTTAAAATTGCGAAGTATGGAGGTTGTGGATGTTAATAGCACCAGTCTTCATTTTACATGGAATCAGAAACCTAAAGGCTCTAATGGCACATTGAAGGAAATTGATAGGATTATGGGTAATCTGTAGTTTTGTGATACTTTCCCGGGTTCTTTTGCTATTTTCCAACCTTATCGTATTTCAGACCATGCTCCATGTGTGCTTGGTATCCCTCAGGTAGATAACCCAAAACCTAAACCGTTTAAATTTTCTAATTTTCTTTTCCATAAGGAGGGTTTTAGTGAGATGGTTACTTTGGGATGGAATCTTAGTATGAATGGTTGTGCTATGTATCGTGTTGTTAAAAGGTTACAGGGGCTGAAATCTCCTTTTCGTAAGCTTCTTCATAATCAAGGTAATCTTCATGAGCGGGTGTCAAGGTTACGAAAGGAGTTAGATGAGGTTCAAAAGGCTATTGATAGGGATCCTTTCAATTTAGCCCTTCGCGATGAACACGCTCACTACCTTCTTACTTTTAAGGAGGCTACTCTTGATGAAGATCGGTTTTTGAAGAAAAAAATCCAAAGTTCAATGGTTTCACGAAGGTGTCTCTAATACTGCTTATTTTCATAAAATTGTTAAAAGCAAATGTGCCCGTAATCAAATTGAATTGGTTCAAGACTCAGCTAATATTTTATATGAAGGTAATGCGGTTGCGGGTGCATTTGTTTCTCATTATGAGCAGTTTCTTGCTATCGAAGGTAATTGTAGTCCCCTTGAAGACCAAGGTCTCTTTCCTACTGTTCTTAATTCTCATAAGGCTAATTTTATGGTGCGTGATGTTACGGATATGGAAATTAGGGATGTTTTATTTTCTATGGGGTGTGATAAAACCCCCGGCCCAGATGGTTACATTGCTGCTTTCTTTAAGGAAGCTTGGGATGTTGTGGGTACAGATGTTACATGTGCGATTCGTGAATTCTTTATTACTAGTAAGCTTTTGAAAGAAATCAATCATACCATTATATCCTTGATTCCTAAAGTGTCTACCCCTTCAAAGATTAATGATTATAGGCATATCTCTTGTTGCAATGTTCTTTATAAATGCATTAGTAAAATTATTGCTAATCGCATTAAAGATGGCCTTGGGGATTTGGTTAGTATTAACCAATCAGCGTTTGTTCCTGGGCGTTGTATTTCTGATAATATTTTGCTTACCCAAGAACTTATGCGAAATTATCATAGAGGGAGAGGTCCACCTAGATGTGCTTTTAAAGTGGATATCCAAAAGGAGCGTGATATGGTTGATTGGGCATTTCTTAAGTCTATTCTGGTCGGTTTTGGTTTTCATCATAAAATGGTTGAATGGATCATGGTGTGTGTATCCTCCACATCATATTCTATATGTGTTAATGGTGACCTTCATGGCTGGTTCAAAGGTAAGCGAGGTTTAAGGCAGGGTGACCCGTTATCTCCTTACTTTTTTACATTGGTTATGGAGGTTCTAACCCTTATTCTGTAGAAAAAGGTCTCTAATTCAGAAGATTTTCAATTTCATCATTTGTGTGAGTAGCAAAGAATTATTAACCTTTGTTTTGCAGATGACCTCTTCCTGTTTTCTAGAAGCCATCCTTCTTCAGTTGATGTTATTATGCAAGCCTTGGAGGATTTCAAGATTGTGTCAGGTCTAGTACCGAGTATTCCCAAAAGCACAGCTTTTTGTAATGTTCCTAATGCTTTGAAATGTGTTATTCTCTAGTCTATGCCTTTTGTAGAAGGCTCTCTTCCTGTTAGGTACCTTGGTGTCCCCCTTATCTCATCTCGGCTATTTTATAGGGACTGTAAGGTTCTTGTGGAAAAATTCAAAGGTCGTGTGAATGATTGGCAAAATAAGTTTTTATCTCTTACGGGTAGGCGTCAATTGGTCAGATCTGTGTTATCCTCTATTCATATATATTGGGCTTCTGTCTTTATCCTTCCTGATCGTATCATTCATGAATTGGAGCAACTTATGAGGGGGTTTTTTATGGTGTGAAGGTGAAATGTAAAGGAGTAAGACCGAAGTTTCTTGGGAGTCTGTTTGTAAGCCTAAGCAAGAAGGTGTCCTTGGTATTCGTAGATTGGCTGATTTTAATGTTGCTCTAATGGCTACGCATATTTGGAGTATTCTAACCCGTAAAGAATCTTTGTGGGTTAAATGGATTCATTCATACAAACTCAGAGGTAGAAGCTTTTAGGATGTTCCTAGCTTGGGTGATATTAGTTGGGGTTGGCGAAAGCTGCTTGCGATTAGACCCAAGGTTCGGCCTTTCATATGGCACAAGATTAATGATGGTATGAATACCTCCATGTGGTTCGATAAGTGGTGTGATTTAAGCCCTATTCGTGATATGCTCACTGCTAGAGACATTAGCCGGGCAGGGTTATGCTTATATGATTCGGTTCATGATGTGATTGATAATGGTACTTGGAGATGGCCTCCTGATTGGGTTTCTAGGTTTCCGGACCTAGTTAATCTCCCAGTCCCCAATCTAGTAGATGGTACTGATGACGGTTTATTATGGCGTGATTTGGATGGCAACCTTGCTCCTTTCTCGGTTACGTGTGCTTGGGAATCTCTTCATTTAAGGGCTGATCTGGTTGACTGGTGTGACATTCCGTGGTTCCCTTACTGTATTCCTCGACATGCTATTCATTTGTGGCTTGTTCTTAAACAGAAGTTGAAGACACAAGATAGGTTGCGACAATCAAATGTTGGTCCTAATGTTGACTTGAATCTGCTTAGATGTCCGCTATGTGATATAATTCCTGACTCTCACTCTCACTTGTTCGTTGAGTGCCAGTTTTCTTGGCAGGTTTGGTTGCATGTTCGGGTTTTATCTGGAATTGATGTTGTCCCACCTTATTTGGCTGATGTTATCACGTTCTTAATTCCTTTATCCAAGGGGCGTTCAGTTACTAGCATCATTTCTCGGCTTTTGCTTGCTGCTTCTACTTATATATATGGATGGAACGAAATTCTAGACTTTGCATGCAGAAGAAGTCTACTGTTGCTGAAGTGGTCCAAGTTATTGTCTCTACCATTCGGTTGAAGCTGGTTACCTTCAAATTCAAGAAGATAACCCCTCGGTCTTGACTACTATTAGATCAATGATAGATACCAAATGCATGTCTTATTCACGAGGGGAGTGCCAGGTAAGGGTTGTACTCTTTTTCCCTACTCCAACGTTTTTCCCTCCAGGGTTTTTCTTGGAAAAGGTTTTTGAGGCAAACTTCCTAGGTCGCCTTACACTCTTCGTGCTTCTGGTGGATGCGGGATGTTCGCTTGTTACAAGTTTATTCTTGTTTTTATGCCTAGTTAGGTGATTTGTAATATAGCTAGGTTGTTGTGTTTATGGCATGTCATAAACACTAGCTTATCAAGCGTTTTGCTTGAGGTTATTGTGGTACCTCTGCCACATTCCATTTGTATTTAACATTTTTTGGTTATATATTTACCGGGGCCCTTTACTAAAAAAAAAATTGTTATCCCTTAACGCTTGCTCAATTGATGAGAGCAATTACCCTTTCCATGATGATAGTCATTGTCCCTAGTGGTTGCGCACTTGATAAGAGCAATTGTCACATACATGATGAGATCCATTGTCCCTAAAGGCTAACTTTATAAGGGCAATTTGTCCCTTACATGATAACAACCGTTTTCCCTAAAGGCTCACTTGTGGAGAGCAATTGTATGTTACTTGATGGGAGGTGTTCTCCCTAAACGCTTGCTCACTTGATGAGAGCAATTCCCCTTTTCATGATGATAGCCATTGTACCTAATGCTTGCACACTTGATAAGAGCAATTGTCACTTACATGATGAGATCTGTTGTCCCTAAAGGCTATGTTTATGATGGCAATTGTCCCTTATATGTTGAGAACCTTTGTCCCTAAAGGCTCACTCGATGAGAGCAATTGTACAGTACTTGATTACAGTTGTTGTCCCTTAACACTAGCTCAATTGATGATTGTAATTACCCTTTACATGATGATAGTTGTTGTCCCTAATGGTTGCACACTTGATAAGAGCAATTGTCACTTACATGATGAGATCCGTTGTCCCTAAAGGCTCACTTGTCTAGAGCAATTGTATGTTACTTGATGGGAGATGTTGTCCCTAAACGCTTGCTCACTTGATGAGAGCAATTACGCTTTACATGATGAGAGTCGTTATACCTAATGCTTGCACACTTGATAAGAGAAATTGTCACTTACATGATGAGATCCGTTGTCTCTAAAGGCTAAGTTTATGACGGCAATTGTCCCTTACATGATGAGAACCTGTCCCTAAAGGCACACTCGATGAGAGCAATTGTACGTTACTAGATTACATCTGTTGTCCCTTAACGCTTGCTCAATTGATGAGAGCAATTACCCTTTACATGATGATAACCGTTGTCCCTAATGGTTGCATACTTGATAATAGCAATTGTCACTTACATGATAAGAATTGTTGTCACTAAATACTCACTTGTGGAGAGCAGTTGTACGTTACTTGATGGGAGGCGTTGTCCCTAAATGCTTGCTCAGTTGATGAGAGCAATTGCCATTTACATGATGATGGCCGTTGTCCCTAATGCTTGCTCAGTTGATAAGAGCAATTGTCACTTACAAGATAAGATCCGTTGTCCCTAAGGGCTAAGTTTATGACAGCAATTGTCCCTTACATGATGAGTACCTTTGTCCCTAAAGGCTCACTCGATGAGAGCAATTGTACGTTACTTGATTACTGCTGTTGTCCCTTAACGCTTGCTCAATTTATGAGAGCAATTACCCTTTACATGACGATAGCCGTTGTCCTTAATGGTTGCACACTTGATAAGAGCAATTGTATCCTAAAGGCTAACTTTATGAGGGCAATTTGTCCCTTATATGATAAGAGCCTAATCAAGTAACTTACAATTGCTCTAATCAAGTGAGACTTTAGGGACAACGGATCTCATCATGTAAGTGACCGTTGCTTTATCAAGTGTGCAACCATTAGGGACAACGGCTATCATTATGTAAAGGGTAATTGCTCTCATCAAGTAAGCACTTGTTTAGGAACAACGCCTCCCATCAAGTAACGTAAAATTGCTCTCCACAAGTGAGCCTTTAGAGACAACGGCTCATATCATGTAATGGACAAATTGCCCGCATAAAGTTTTTTTTTTCTTCTTTTTTTTGGTAAAGGGGAGTAATCCTGCACCTGGTAAAGTATATTAACCAAAAAAGTTGAAGTACAACGGATGAGAGTGAGTCCCTCATCTTAGTCCTTTAGGACACTTACCTAACCACAATATAAGAATGACATGAATATCTTATAACTTACAAATCCAAATACAACTAACAATGACTCAAGAGAGAAATACAATACATCATAAACATAAGTCTTCTTAGTCATCATAGCTATCCAGATTTTGAACATGAAGAAACCCATAGCCAAGTTTCCCCGCCTTCTAATTGCTCACTCCAAAACAAATCCATTTGCAACTTCTATTAGTATTATGCATGAAGCATAATCTAATAACCTAATAAGCGTGCAATCCGTAGCAAATCAAATTTGAAACATAAACAGGGTATAATCAACCCTAACTTACATCATATAATAAATTGAACCAATCTTCGAACCAATCCAAATGAAACACATGAATACACCCATGATCAAGTCACAATGACACACCTCACATGATCACATAAAAACTGAAATAAGTAATATCAATTGCCCACCATACACATGTGATCACACCAAACACTATGACAAGATTTTGAGTACCACTAAGTTGCCCAATGCAACCAAGATAAGAATGCAAACCGATGGTAGCATAATCTGCCATAGACTAACACAAGGGTGAGTAGTATAAACAGCAAACCCTAGCTTCCATAGAAACCAGTATCATCGATCAATAGATAAGATTGAACAAGATAGCAACATGACTTTGAATGATGAACCCATCCCTAAGCATGACAACCAGCAGCAACCATACCAAGACCGACTATTGTAAGTTGATAAAAGCGATTATATACCCAACTTACATGGCACCGATGAACAAAGCATAACAACCATAGGGTTATAAAACCCTAACTTGTACATTGAATCTCCAAGTCGATCTGCTACCACATTCATACCAATAATCACGCAAACAAAACCCTAAAATTTAGGGTTTCATGAAGAACAAATCGACCAATCAATGAAGGAACACATAGGATTAAAGAAAATCCTAACATTCCTTCAAACACGTTCTCTCTCAAACCCACATCCACATCAAACAAACCCGTAAAGAACAATGAGGAACACCAACCCTAAAGAGGGTACTTTCCTTGTAAAGGGCAATTGCCCTCATAAAGTTAGCCTTTAGGGACAATGGATCTCATCATGTAAGTGACAATTGCTCTTATCAAGTGTGCAAGCATTAGGGACAATGGCTATCATCACGTAAAGGGAAATTGCTCTCATCAAGTGATCAAGCGTTAAGGGACAACGCCTCCCATCAAATAACGAACAATTGCTCTCCACAAGTGATCCTTTAGGGACAACGGCTCTTATCATGTAAGGGACAAATTGCCCTTATAAAGTTATTATCCTTTAGGACAATGGATCTTATCATGTAAGTGACAATGCTCATATCAAATGTTCTACCATTAGGGACAACGGCTATCGCTCTCATCAAGTGAGCAAGCGTTTAAGGACAACAGCTCTAATCAAGTAACGCTCTCATCAAGTGTGCCTTTAGGGACAACGGTTCTTATCATGTAAGGGACAAATTGCCCACCTAAAGTTAGCCTTTGGGGACAACGGATCTCATCTTGTAAGTGACGATTGCTCTTAACTAGTGCGAATAAGGACAATGGCTATCATCATGTAATGGTTAATTGCTCTCATCAATTGAACAAGCGTTTAGAGACAATGGCTCTAATCAAATAACATACAATTGCTCTCGTCGAGAGAGCCTTTAGGGACAACGACTCTCATCATGTAAGGGACGAATTACCCTCACAAAGTTATACTTTAGGGACAATGGATCTCATCATGTAAGTGAAAATTGCTCTTATCAAGTGTGCAACCATTAGGGACAACAGCTATCGTCATGTAAAGGGTAAATGCTCTCATCAATTGAGCAAGCATTTAATGACAACGGTTCTCATCATGTATGGGACAATTGCCCTCATAAAGTTATCCTTTTGGGACAAAAGATCTTATCATGTAAGTGACAATTGCTCTTATCAAGTGTGAAAGCATTAGGGACAACAGCTATCATCATTTAAAAGGCAATTTCTCTCATCAAATGAGCAAGCGTGTAGGGACAACACTTCCCATCAAGTAATGTACAATTGCTCTCCACAAGTGATCCTTTACAGACAACGGATCTTATCAAGTAAGAGACAATTTGCCCTCATAAAGTTATCCTTTTGGGAAAACGGCTCTCATCATGTAAGTGACAATGCTCTTATCAAGTGTTCAACCATTAGGGACAACGGCTATCTTCATGCAATGGGTAATTGCTCTCATCAAGTGAGCAAGCGATTAAGGACAACAGCTCTTATCAAGTAACGCTCTCATCGAGTGAGCCTTTAGGGACTACGGCTCTTATCATTTAAGGGACAAATTGCCCTCCTAAAGTTAGCCTTTAAGGACAACGGATCGCATCATGGAAGTGACAATTGCTCTTAAAAAGTGCAAAACCATTAGGGAAAATGGCTATCATCATGTAAAGGATAGTTGCTTTCATCAATTGAGCAAGCGTTTAGGGACAATGGCTCTAATCAAGCAACGTACAATTGCTCTCATCGAGTGAGCTTTTAGGGACAACGACTCTTATCATGTAAGTGACGAATTGCCCTCATAAAGTTAACCTTTAGGAACAATGGATCTCATCATGTAGGTGACAATTGCTCTTATCAAGTGTGCAACCATTAGGGACAACGACTATCATCATGTAAAGGGTAAATGCTCTCATCAAGTAAGCAAGCATTTGGGACAACGGTTCTCATCAAGTAAGGGAAAATCGCCCTCATAAAGTTATCCTTTAGGGACAATGGATCTCATCATGTATGTGGTAATTGCTCTTATCAAGTGTGAAAGTGTTAGGGACAACAGCTATCATCATTTAAAGGGCAATTGCTCTTTTTATTGGGTAAATGGGATCTTCCACCCTGGTAAAATATATTAATCAATAAAACGTTGAAAGTACAATGGAATGTTGCTGAAGTACCACTTTAACCTTAAGCAACCGCTTGAACTACCCTAGATCATTTATGACAGGCCATAAATGAACCACAATGAACCAAAAACTAGAACAATCAATAAACAACATAAGTTGACATGCTAATCTTATGAGAAAAAAAACTACTTCCCAGCACGTCCTTGAAGCTTGAACTCCTTGAATTCTTCCGGTAAGTCGTTTACTTGAGCCGCATACTCATCTAAAATATAATCATCTCCCAAATAATCATTCAGCTCATACAACTCATCCTCAGCACTGTCAGAAACAACTACTTCACCCACCTTAGAAAATGGGTTACCCATCTTCGAAGCAGAAGTATACAGAGAAGGGATAGTAGACTGCTCCAACGCCTTATTAGTTGTAGAACTACTAGAAGATGGAATAGTAGACGACTTAGAAACCTCATCCGGTACCTGCGAGTCCATATTACTAATAGGCTGATCTTGTGCCCCCTTACCATTGCTAACAAAACCAAGAACATCCTCATCCACCAATGACTCCAAGATACCAAAAGAGTTAGAAGACTGTGGGTCCTTACCAGATTTAACATTAGAAGTAGAAGCCTGCTAAAGACCCTTAGGATCTGAATCTTTCTTGGTACCAACCTGATTAGACGTTGTCGTGAGTTCAGGTATCCAAAAATTAGCCTTATGCTTGGAGAGTTTAACCCCTCCAATTGGCTTAGGTTAAGACGTAGAAACCACATTCTTACCTTTATTTTTACGATTCCTTACCTCTGTGAACCCCTCATCGTAAGTAACCACCTGAGTCAATACATTAGTCACCCCATTAGAAACCTTATGAATCACCTCTTTCACTTGTTTTGGACACTCACTAAGTGTGTGACCAAATATCTTACAAACACTGCAATGAGGAGGTGTCCATTCATATTCGACATGAATGATTTATGTCGAATAACCACTATCGTCTTCCAATGGAAATGCCATACTAACTTCCTTTTTCAATTCAGAATTTGAACACACTTCAACCAACGCATGAGCATAACTAATCCAACCCACGAGTCAACACACATAGAAGATGTAAATGAATCTAACATAACCGGTTTCCCCACTTGAGTAGCAATCAAACTCAAACCAACTTCCGAATAAGCAACTATAGGCACATTATGTAATTTAACCCAAACAGGAATCGTAGTTACCTCATTCTTGGTTAGGGGAACATTAAGAGACCATTTTTGAAGAATAAGAGGTGAATGATGGATTAACCATGAGCCTTGTTGGAGCACCTGCTCCGATCCGTCTTTAGAAGAGAACTTAAATAAGAAAACACCTACTTCATTCTTCATAATCTTTTGCACTCCAAATTTCTCCCACGTATTAGTAACATAGTTCTGCACAATTGGAAATGCTATAGCTTTTCCTCAGCATCGAGTATCTTTTCGAGTTCACCCATGTCATTGATACATTTAGTTCTGAATGTAGTATAGCTTACCCAAAATCTTTGATAAAACGCATCGATAAATTCTGTCTGGTTCATTATCCTAGGGTTAAATATACTTTGAAACTGAGTTTGGATCACTTTAAGATCTTCCTTGCAGTCACGCGTATGAAGTTTATCTCTATTTCGTAGCTTTTTAAGTTGATTCAGGCTTTGGATGAGTTTTTCTTTGAACTGATGAAGTATTCAAATGCCTGATCGAACCTTGGTTCATATCCTAATGTGTTTATAACCTTCTCAACCTGTGACTTAAACACTGTAAACTTTTTCTTTAAATCTCTCTTTTTCATTTTCATTTCCTTTTCCATTTAATTCTGATGTGTGATAAAGTTGATCTTGGATCGGTTCAACGATGTAGGAGTTGTGTTTGGTGTTGGTTAAGGGAGGTTGTTGTAGTTTAGATGTTTTGGCTAAAGTCTTTGAAGATTTGGTTTTAAATTCCTTACTTGAAGAATAGTTCCCTTAATAGAAGAATAATCCTTACTCTCTGAAAGTTATAAAATTCCTTACTCTCTGGAAGTTATAAAATTTCTTACTCTCAGAAAATTTTAATATTCCTTACTTTCTGAAAGTTGTAAAGTTCCTTACTCTCTGAAAGTTGTAAAGTTCCTTACTCTCTTAAAGTTATAAAGTTCGTTACTCTCTAAAAGTTATAAAATTCCTTACTCTCTGAAAAATTAGAATCCTTGCTCTCTGAAAAATAAAAATCCTTACTCTCTAAAAAATAAGAATTCCTTACTCTCTAAAAACTTGAAATTCCTTACTCTCTGAAAGTTTGAAATTCCTTACTTTCTGAAAACATTGAATTCCTTACTCTCTGAAAAGTTCAAATTCCTTACTCTCTGAATTTCCTTACTCAGTGAAACTTGCTTACTCGGTAGCTTACTCGATGAAGCTTGCTTACTCGGTAGCTTACTCAGAGAGTTAAAATCAATGAAGTATAGTTCCCTTTAGAAGAAAGCAACAAAAATTCCTTACTAGATAAACTATAAGGAAACTTTAGCTTACTCTCAAAGAACCTTACTCTCAGAAACACTTGATTACTCACAGTCTTACTCTCAGAAACTCTTGCTTACTCATAGAAACACTTGCTTACTCACAGAAACACTTGCTTACTCGCAGAGAAACGTAACTTTTCTTCAAAAATCACCCAAAAACACCACAAAACACATTCCTAATTCCTTGTTTGGCTCTTGATACCACTTGTAGGACCTTATATCTAACTATATCACTAATCTATGAAGCAAATTGGTGACTTGAATGATGCGTACGTTAGAGAGAGAAAGTAGAGAGAATATCCTTAATAAAACACACACACAAAATACACACTCAAGCACGCACCTCAAATGACTCATTTGAGGTGTTTATATAGTTCCATACATATGCCACATGGGCTTTGCCATAGGCCTTCTAATAGGCCGAGCCCTTTAGGCTTTTACATAAACTTATGGACTAGCTTTAGACTACCTATTACACGTTTATATTTTACATATAGTAAAAGACTCGTTGACTCGATAATGATTGTCACTTCTATTCCTAACACTACTCATTATATTGGTGTTTTCTTTTTAGGCTAAAGTGCTTGCAGAGAAAGAGAAGTGAGATCTACTTGCAGCGAAGGGACAAGCTGAGAGAAATATAATGATCCTTAGTAAAACATAATTCATCATTTGTTTTTGATACTTTCATTTTTGTCTCTTACGATTTTGTATCCGTTTTTTTATTTCAGCGGTTGGTAGAAAATCTTTACGCTCATATCAAAAGTGGTAAAATGGGAAATAAAAGAACTTGTGTTTGTTGCTTTTAACGCTACAATATGTATGCACAACTTCTTCCTTTAATCATGTTTGTAAAATAGTTGCGTTTTGAATATCTCTTAAAAGAAAGATTTTAAGTAATGAATATTGTGGAATGATAAGCCAAAATAAGTACACACAATATAATTTGACATAACATCACACTTTTCATTATATTTTACTGGTGGGTTCATTAATAAACCAACACACCCTAAGTGGGTCTAACACAAAATGTATCTATGATGAGGCAAAAAATGAACCGTTTTTAGGGGGTCATTTAAGCCCGGATTTGAATTTAATTGATCAAATATTGCCCTAAATCATTCCTTTTGTCATTTTAGGTAATTTTGGAGTGAATTCTGGAAAAGGAAGCATTTTGGACGTTTTTGGAGCATAAAAGTGAAGAAAACGGCAAATCTTAATTTTCCTTGTTGGGAACAGTACCTGACGGCGTCAAGAGTCTTCATGTGACGGCGTCAAGAGTTGGAAGTGGTGACGGTCCAGAGAAAACGTGACGGCGTCAAGTATGGCCATCATGGCTCTAGATATGGTGACGGCCCAGAGTAAAATTACACATGACGGCGTCAAATCTGGATCTAGGCAATCCGATCTCATTATGGGCGGCGAGTTGACGGCGTCAGAAATTCCTTCTTGACGCCGTCACCCTGTAAAATCAATATATATTTTTGCAATTTTCATTATTAGAGAGGGACAAGTAGGGTGTAACTTTGGAGAAACCCTAGCACGAATTTTACTGCTTTTTCAAGGGTTTTTACCCTATGAAACCTTTCATGTCAATTTGAGATAAGTACTCTTTCAATTCAATCAATATGTCTATGTGTTGCTTGAATATATCTTACGCTTGTCTTGAATTCAACATGTTAGGCTAGATCTCTTGTGTGTTTGCTTAGATGTAGTGAAACCTAGATGTTAATTATGGGTTGATTGTTTGTTTATAGTTGTTACGGATGATTGTATTCGATGTTAGGCTTAAGAAAACTGGAAGACTACCAATGGTGACACGCTTGAACGTCTTAAGAAACATGAACCAATGTGTACTAGGTTATTATGGTTGTATTTAATGCATGAGCGAATTCTAATGATCCCATGTTAGGAGCTTCTTAGCCGGCTCGACATAGGAGTGAAGTAGGAGTTTATAGAGTTAAGGAAGTACGTACGCCACCCCACGAATGGTATTAAGGAATATAACCCGTCATCCATGCAATTGTAACAAACTATCAACCTGTAAAAGATATCTAGGGAGTAATGAAACCAAAGTAAACACAATTCTCTCCATTATTGTTCACACCACATTAGTAATTAGATTTATTTTCATTTCTGTTATTTTATTTTGATTGCATCTTAGTTATTGGGTTAGTTGATTAACAACTAATTCCGCCCACTCTTCTAAAAACCCGAGATTTTATTTTCTTTTATAAAAATATAAAAATACAAAAAGAATCATCTCTCATCTCTAGACCTAGTTTTTAGGCTTTCTAATCCTAGCGACACTATTCCTGAGTTGAACGATCAATCCTCCGGTACTTGTCACTATACTATACTACAACGATCAGGTACACTGCCTGGTGGGGGTTGTAAGTTTCTCGAGATCCCTCGAGAGGTAATGCCTGGTGCGATTCCCACGTATCAAGTTTTTGGCGCCGCTGCCGGGGACTAGTTATTGTCTAGGTTAGGATTTCTTTTTATTAGTTCTACTTGCTAGATTCCTTTCTAGCAAGATTTTATTTTTATTTTTAGGTTCTCTTTAGTCTATCTTTTTTTTGTGTCTTTGTTCGTAACCTTCACCATCCGCCATCATGGCAAATGACGATTTCTCTAACCTTAGAGTCACTAGGAGTCGTAGTTCCGCTAGAGACCTAGTTTTGCCCTATGCAGAACCTGAAAGGGAAATGCGTAGGCTAAGATGATCTCTCTCAACACCCGAACCATCCAGCATAGCTATCAATTTTGATGAGGCCCTTTCTAAAGAAAATTCAGACAATCACCTCACACCCCCTAGCTCCCAATCCAACAACGATATGAGTATCCCTAAAACTCCCATTCCTAAGCACCTTAAAGACTACTCCTCCCCGAATCCTCGTGGCTTCTCAAATGCCATTGTCTTCCCAAACGAACACACCGATGAGGTCTTGCGTGCAAGCGATGTTTGGCTTGTCCAAAGTGTGTGCAAGTTTTGCGGACTAGATGATGATGACCCGATTCAACACATCAAGGACTTCTTAAAAATAGTAGACACCCTCCATACGGATGGGGCCACTAGAAACACGTCCCGATTACGATTCTTCCCTTTCACTCTTTATGAAAAAGCTAAAGAATGGTATGATAGACTCCCCTCCGAGTCTATTTTCACATGGGAGCAACTTATATCCAAGTTTTATGAGAAGTTCTTCCCAGCAGAGAAAACCTCAGTATTTAGGGATAGGATCCTCCGCTTCCGAAAGGGAAAGGACGAACCCATCCACAAATCGTGGATTAGATTCAAGGTTAATAAGACAAGTTCCCCATCATGGCATCAAACTCTGGCTTCTGGTCCAAATCTTCTACGACAATGTCTCCTCAAACGACCAGAACGGAATCAACAATTCTAGAAAAGGGAAGTTAGCCAATCTTAGTGCCGAGGAAGGGTGGAGTAGGATTGAGGAATATGCTCAAGACCAGGATGACACTTGGGATAAACCTGAGTCAACTGCTAGCATGTCTGAAATCACACAAACTCCCTCAGATCGGCTAAGAAAAATTCACATAAGAATGGAATACCTTGCGGGGTCGCGAACAATAAAACAACTTTCAAATCCTTACTTGATCTGCGACTACTGTGGGGGCCCGCACGAGGTAGAGGAATGTAGAGGAGAACCCACGACCAAACATGCGTGTTTGTCAGGACATGACATCTACGCTGACCCCTCTCTTTTGCCTTTTTACTAAAACGATGATTATACCCTTTGGGGAAATCTGGTGAAAAGAAAAGAAGGGGAGGAAGGCCCTAAATACAAATCAGGAGCACTTTTGAAGATGACCTCGGTCACTTCACTCAGGAAAAAGGCTTACAATTGAAAGGTCTTGATGAGCTCATCGCTGAGTAACAGAATGACATGAAAGAATGATTCAACAAGCTTAACTCCACCCTTGATGACCAAGACAGGCCATCAGTAAGCCAAAAAGACCCCCTGCTCGCGGTGACTACTCGAGCTGGAACAACAACCAAGGACCCCCATATCCGAGCTCACATCCTATCACCATTGATCCAAGTAAGCCCCGCGAGGAGGAAGGTAATGTGAGCAACGAGGCTCCTAAACAACCTTCCCTGGTGACCCTATCCCCATCAACTCCACCTAACCAACCTGTGAGAATCCCATTCCTATCCCGCCCAAAGAACCAGAAAATTGAGAACGATAATAAGAGATTCTTGTCATATCTAAAAGATTCAGTGGTCACCATACCTCTCCTTGATGCTTGCTATCACATGCCAAAGTATAGCTCATACTTTAAAAAATTACTCGCAAACCAAAAGAAACTCGAGGGGCTTGTGACTTTGGGGGAAGAATGTTTGGTGGTGACCCATCGAGGGCTACCAAAAAAGGTAGATGATCCAGGCAGCTTCACCTTGCCCTGTTCCATAGGATTTTTATCAATAAAGAATGCTCTTGCCGATTTAGGGGCGAGCATCAACCTCATTTCTATCAATAAAGAATGCTCTAGAAAAACGTATGTCTAACCTTAACCTAGGACCTCCTTTTATAGCACAAGGAGTCCTCTTCTACAAGATACGTATAACTCTAATAGAATAAGATATACACAAGATCTATTCTATATTTATCTTTACAAGTTTCCTAACAGTTATCCTAACAGCAGTGGTAATAATATGTACTAGCAGTGGTAATGAGTTTCCACTGCTAGTGCATTCTTCAGCAGTTGTAATCTTCATACTTAGCCGTGGTAACTGTTAATATAATTCCCAACAATCCTCCCCTAAACTTATGATTAACATGTAAATTAATAAGTTTCTTCAAGCAATCAGTAGACATGAGGATATGGAAATTCTTCCAAACACTTATCTTCTTTTTTTAACTCCTTATCAGCTCTCACACTTTGATCATAAATCCTCTGTAACAAATCTTCTATGACTTCACTTCTTTCCCAACATCTGAGCCTTACTGACATCATAACAGTTAGAACTCCAGCTCTCAATGGATATTCTTTCTCAGCTAACATAAACACATCAACTCCATCTTGAGTAGAAACATGATGTACAACACTTGAATCATAGAATTTCCACAGAGTATTCATATTGTGAGCTTTAAATCTCCAATACCTGTCACTTGGGTCAGGTTCATATAATCTTCTAAAGTGAACCCACAACTCTTGAGCTTTGACATCAACAAGTTCATCTTTCTTGAACTGATCTTGAATAATCCTCCACAAAGTATCCAAATCTTCTCTATCACAAGATCTAACAACATCTTCAAAATCTCTGCAAATACTTATGACATTTCCAATTCTGATAATCTTCCATGCTACACCAAAATCATCAGAATAGATTTCCCAACCAACTACTGGATATCTTGTTTGTAAAGGTTCTATATTAAGCACATCAGTTTCAATATACACCATATTGGTAACTTGTTCTTTAGTCAACTTGCTAACACCTTCTTTGGCTTGGGATGACTCCTGAGTCTTCAATTTCTTTGCATCTTTAGATCCAAGACTCACTCCTGACCTTTTTGACTTTATTGTTACAGGTTCTTTATCCATAGGAATAAAATTACTATCTTGTCTTTTAACCCTGTAGTAAATACCTTTAATCTGATCATGTGTCATTCCTTTGAATTGTGCCATTTTCATATTTCCAACATGACAACAATAGGTCTTCATCTCAGCAATAATCTGTGTCTTTGTAGGTTGCCTTGGTTTCTTTTGACCCTTTCTAACTGTGCCAATGATATTATCAAGAGCCTGTTGATTCTTCATCTGAATGAAGTCCTTCAGTTGAGCAGACCTTTGATTTTCATCTAGAGTTGTATTTTCAATGAGTTCAATTGCCTTCTTTCTAATCACTGGATCATTTGCAATCATGAACTCAATTTCTTCTTCTGTAGTCACATAAGTGAACATTGGAGGTATCTCATGTAATATTTTTGGTGGAACAACAGAAAGTGGTTCTTCCATCATTGTTTCCAATTTGTGCAACCTCTTAGCTTCCATGAAACTTGCAATCTCATCCTCCTCTTGCTTTTTCTTCTTTTCAATTTCAGCTTCTGCTAATTTCTTTGCCAATTCTGCATCATAATCTATCTGAGCTTGTTCTTTCTTTGAAATCTTCTTTGATTGCTCAGATGATTCATCAACAATTGAACTTTTCCTTTTTCTACTCTTTTCCTTTGAAATTCTGCATCAGCAGCATCCATTACATCTGTAACTGTTTCCACTGTGACTTTATGAGTTTCCACTACTTCAGTAAAAATTTCTTTAGAACCCACAGCTGCATATCCCTTATCTTGAACGTTAACAACATCATCTAAGTCACCAAAATCCTGTTCAAAATTTAATTTCCTCCCCTTAAACTCTGCTTCAGTTCTAATCCTCCCCTGTTTGGGAGAATTCTCCAAATCTTCACTAAAGTAGATAGAGTCATCATCATTATGAGGTGGAGTGGAACAGCTGTGCTTCTTGAGACTTTCAACTTCATCCTGTAATCTTTTAATCTCTGCCTTCATCTGGTTAAGCCCTGTGGCATGTTGTTGTTTAGTCATTGCCAGATCTTTCTCCAAAGCTTGAACCTGTTTGACTAACTTGGTACATAATTCCATTAATTCATTTGGTTGCACACTGCCCTCAACACTTCCAACTGTGTGACCTGTTGGGAGAGGTGAATCATAGGGCATTGATTCAGGCTCTTCTCTAGTTGGACTAGGAGGAAGCCTTGAACCACCACTTCTTGCTCCTAAACCAAAAGGTTCAACAACATGCAATGTTGAGATGAGAGAAGTTGGCTGTTTTGGCCTCCTCTCATATGTGTGAGCTACTGCAGGGGTATGTTGAATAGGTGGAACTACAATAGTGGGTGTGTGATGGGATGCAACTGGGATAGTTGCATCTTCACCCTGTACCTATGAAATCTTTGAAAGCATTTCAGGAAAAAGTGGGTGAACCTCCCCATTCCAACATTTTGAAGCCTTACACATATTTTGAAAACTTTTGGCTTAAGACAGGGGGTTTCATAAACTCTTTTGTGGGTTTTCAGTTGAAATTCATTTAACACTGCTTGCACAAACCTTGGATACATCAAAAATTTATAGGAACTCTTTACATTGCCTTTCATATTATTGAAAATAAACTTTGAAAAATTGAAAGTCCTATCTTTTTTTTTTTTTTTTTTTTTTTGGGTAAAGGGGAGTAACCTGCACCCGGTAAAATACATTAATCAAAAACGTTTAAGTAATTTTTGGGGATGTTAGGGTGCCGGGTATGTTTAAGGTTAGTGGTAATGTCAGTGGTTTAGCTAGAGGTAATGGTGAGGTAAGTAATTTTGAAGCTGGGGATTCTAGTGGTGTTAAGAATAGTGTGGTTAAGGATACGGTTATGGTGGATAAAGTGGCGGAGAAGAGTAATAGGTCTTTTTGTGAAGCAGTTTCTAGAAGTTTTGGTGGCAATGGTAATAATAAACTTCATTATGTCCCTCCGTCTGTGATTGGTGAGGGGAGGGAAGTTGTTAAGATGGATGCGGTTTTGGAAGAGGGGTGTAAGAAATGGGGAAATACTGTGGTTGGATTTTTTGTTGGTTTCAGAATGAATTACAGAGATTTAGTATTCCATTTGAAGAGGATGTGGAGATTGTATCAATTAGATCAGGTGTTCATGAATCAAAATGGTATGTGCTTCTTTAGTTTTAAGTCGAAGGATGGTATGGAGTTGGTTATTGAAAATGGTCCATGGTTGGTTGATAATAAACCTTTGTTTGTCAAGAAATGGGAACCGGGTTTATGTATGTCTAGGCCTGAAGTTACTAAGGTTCCTGTTTGGGTTAAAATTTTTGATATCCCATTAGAGGCGTGGAATGTTGAGGGTATTAGTAGAATTGTGAGTAGAATTGGTGGCCCAATCATTATGGATCGTATGAATACTTCTATTTGTGAAAAACCGTATGGCAGGGCATCTTTTGCTAGGGTATTGGTTGAGATTGACTCTAAGAAACCTGCTGTTAATTCTGTTGAACTTTGGTATGAAAGTTTGGGTAAGATATTAAGGTTAAGGGTTGAACATGACTGGGTTCCACCAAGGTGTGAGGAATGCAAAGTTTTTGGTCATTATCGTAGTGATTGTAAGAACAAAGTTAATGTGGCCAAGAGTGTTAACAAGGATGGGGAGAATGTGAAACCTACGGATACTGGGAATGGGAATAAGAATGCTGATATAGGTAATGGTAACAGTGATGAGGGTTGGACTACTGTGGGTAATCATAGAAACAGGGGTAATGGGATTAATGTTCGTCAAGGCAATGGTAGTGGGTATTATGGAAGAAGAGTGTTTAATGGGAATAGGGGTGGTGGTGTTAATGCTGGTAACAATAGTAATAATGATGCGAGTAGGTCTAATAATAATAATACTAATAATGGTAATGTTTCTGGGGTTAATGCACATGGTGTTTCTGGTGGCTATCAAGTTAAAAGAGGTGTGTATGCTAGTAGGTCTAATGATAACAATACAGTTAAGATGGGCAATATGGGTACTAAGGAGGATAGTAAGAAGTCGGAACCTGTTAACGGTGGTAATATTGGTAATGTGGATGATAGCATTGTCTTGAATGATAATGGGAAGCCTGGTGATAAGGGTAAAAGTCAAGTTGGTCAGGGTGTTAGTGGAAAGACTGGTATTGGTACTAGTGGTAATAGTGATGGTTTAAAGAATGTGCAGAAAAAGAATACGGCTATTAAGCTTAATAACAGGAAGGGTAATGATAATTCTAATAGTGATATTGGTAGTTCTAAAGTTATATTGGGGGCTAAGTATGTTAGTACGAGTAATCGGTTTGACGTTTTGGATCATGATAATACTAGTGAGGATACTGAAGTGTGGAATAAGGTGAAAGCTCAAGTGGAGCGTGCTTGTAGCTCTGGTGTTCCAATTTTGGAGAGTGATACTCAGGATTGGACTGATGATATGGTTAAATTTTACACAGACAAATGGAATGACAGAGTTATGAGGTCTGGTTCGCCTGTACAACAATTGGAATTTAAAATCAAAGGTCTGTCTAGTCAAATTGTTTTTCTTAATTGAAACATGAATAACAATGCTAAATTTAATGCTGAAAAAATGGTGAAAAGTTTGGGGGTAACTAATAATTTGAGTATGGATGCTTCATATAGTAAATTTTATGCTGATGCGTATAAAGATGAGCTATTTAAAGTGGAGGCCTTACTTAAAGAAAAACGGTTCTGTGAAGTGGATCTTTTTTTGTTATCTAATAAACCTCTGGATGAAGAGCATAAGGATATTTGGTCAGATGATATGATGGATTATTATTTGGCTAGATGTAAGGAGACTATGAATGTTCAGGTCAATGGTCAGACTTCCGAGGTGGGTGGTTCTCTTGCTGTTGATGAGGTAGAAGAGGTTACTACTGGTTCGGCGAGTTTTATGACACAGAATGAAGTTGTTAATGATATTGATAGTTCTTTGGTTCAAGCTAGTGGTGGGCCTGCATCACATGAATCTATTATTCAATGAATACTAAGATAGGTGCTTGGAATGTGCGTGGGCTGTCTACTATTGATAGACAAGATGAGGTTATTTCGCTTATTAAAGAAGAGGGTTTAGGGATGTGTGCTGTTGTGGAAACTCATCTCAGGAAAAAATTCATTAAGAATGTGGGGGATAATATTTTTGGAAAATGGAATTGGGTTTCGAATATGGTGGAATGCAGAGGTGTTTGCAGAATTATGGTTGGGTGGGATTCTAATGTTATTGATTCCAATCTGATTTCTTATTCTGATCAAGCTATGCATTTTGTTGTTAATTTGGTTCATGATCACAGGAAACAATTTGTGTCTTTTATTTATGCTAAAAATAAAGGAAGTGAAAGACGGGTGTTATGGAAGAACCTGGTGGATCATAGCAGTATTGTTGATGGTGAGCCGTGGATTCTTCTAGGTGACTTTAATGTTGCGCTTAATATTGGGGATTGCTCTGATCTTAATGCTGCTAGAGATGGTGAGATGGAAGATTTCAGAGTGTGTTTGGAAACGTTGGAGCTTGATGATATAGCGAGTAAAGGTATGTTTTATACTTGGATTCAAAAACGGCTTGATCCTAATTCTGGTATCCTTAAAAAATTAGATAGAGCTCTGGGTAACTTAAGTTTTATCTCTTCGTTTGATAATTGTTTCGCTGAGTTTTTGCCATTTATGACTTCGGACCATTGTCCTGTGGTTCTGAATTATCATTTAGCCAGACATAGAAAACCTAAGTCTTTTCGTTTTGCTAATTTTTTGGCGGATAAGGAATCTTTTATTCCCACTGTTAGAGATAATTGGGGTGTTGATGTTCAAGGTTTTCGGATGTTTATTTTGGCTAGAAGACTGAAAAATATGAAAAGATTTTTGAGAAATATGAATAGGGTCAATGGTAATGTTTTTAATAAGGTTAAGGCTTTGAGGGTTGAACTTAAGAGAGTTCAGCGTGAGTTGGATAAGGAGCCTAATAATCCTAGCCTTAGAGAAGAAGAGTATGTGTTTTGTAAAGCTTATCAGGAAGCCGTTAGGGATGAGGCTAGTTTACTTAGACAAAAAACCAAGGTTCAATGGTTGAAAGATGGCGATCAGAATACTTCTTATTTTCATAATGTGCTCAAGAGTAGGGTTAATAAGAGTAGGATTCAGTTGGTTTGTGATGATCAGGGTAATAAATTTTATGGTGATGATGTTCCGGGATGTTTTGTTAATCATTTTGAGCGTTTTTTGGGGGCTGAAGATGATGTGACTCCTTTAGATGACTGTGATGATCTGTTCATTAAGAAACTTGACCCTGATGTTGCTGTTAGTATGATCAGACCTATTTCTGATATTGAAATCAAAGATGCGATGTTTAGCATCGATGATGACAAAGCTGCTGGCCCGGACGGTTACACTTCTAAGTTCTTTAAAGCTGCATGGAGTATTGTCAGTGTTGATGTGTGTGCTGCAGTTAAAGAGTTTTTCAGTTCGGGTAAGTTGCTTGGTGAATTCAATGCTAATGTTATATCTCTAATACCTAAGTTGCAGGTTCCTTTGAAGGTGTCTGATTATCGTCCCATTGCATGTGGGAATGTCATTTACAAGTGCATAAGTAAAGTTATCACTAACCGTTTGAAAGAGGGTCTTTGTAGTTTGATTGACTGCAACCAAAGTGCTTTTATTCCGGGACGGCAGATTAGTGACAACATCTTATTAGCTCAGGAGTTCTTGAAGGGGTATAACTGGAAGCGTACCTCTAGTAAGTGTGCGTTTAAGGTTGATATCCAGAAGGCGTACGATACGGTGAATTGGGATTTTTTGAAGACGGTTCTCATGCAATTTGGATTTCACAGCTCCATGATTCATTGGATTATGGTATGTCTTACATCAGCATCCTTTTCTATATGTGTTAATGGTGAATTAAATGGTTTCTTTAAAAGTAGGCGTGGTCTTAGGCAAGGAGATCCGATTTCGCCTTATTTATTTACTATTGTAATGGAAGTTTTTAATTTGATGATTAAGAGGCAGATTAGGAGAGATGATAGGTTTAGATATCATTTGGGTTGTCACAAGCTCCATCTGACCCATTTGTGTTTTGCGGATGACCTATTACTTCTTTGCCATGGTGACGAGATTTCTGCTTGTATTCTTAGGAGAGCATTAGATGAATTTGCTATGTGCTCTGGCCTTTTTCCTAGTTTATCTAAGAGTGTTGCCTTTTTTGGAAGCGTTCCCGATCCTATTAGGGATAGAATTTTACTTGCAATGCCTTTCAAAATTGGTACTCTTCCTTTGAAATATTTGGGTATTCCACTGTCTGGTAAGAAGATTACTAATGAAGATTGTAGAGATTTGATTCAAAAAGTGAAAAACCGGATTAATGATTGGAGAAACAAAACGTTATCGTTTGCTGGTAGGCTTCAGTTAATATCTTCTGTGCTTTCGTCTCTTCATATTTATTGGGCATCTATGTTCTTACTTCCTACCCATGTCTGTGATGGTATTGACAAGATTTGTATGAACTTTTTGTGGTCCGGCGGGGGTGATGGCAGTGGTATTGCTTGTGTTTCGTGGAATGATATTTGCAAACCCAAAAGTCAGGGTGGTCTTGGTCTTAAACCACTCAGACTAATGAATGAGGCTTTAATTTCAAAATATCTCTGGAATGTCATTTGCAAGAAAGATTCTCTTTGGGTTAAATGGGTTCATGCGTATAGGGTTAAAGATAGAAATATTTGGTTTAATGTTAATTTTGAGCATGGTGCTTCAGGATGGAATCAGATATTAAGCCTTAGGGATAAGATTCGCTCCTTTGTTGCGTATAAGTTAGGAAATGGTAAGAATTGCTCTATGTGGTTTGATAAATGGCATGTTAACGGTCCTTTGTGCAAGATTATCACTCATAGTTTTCTTGTTGAGCATGGATTTAATGTGAATGATAAGGTTGCTGATTGGATTGACAATAATGGATGGAAATGGCCTATAGATTGGAATGGCTTATTTGGTGATTTTTTAAATGTTCCTGTTCCGATTTTAATTAATGATTTTGAGGATAAGGTTTTATGGATTAATAAAAAGAATAAGGAGGTGGTGTTTACTGTTAAGGAAGCATGGAAAGCTTTAAGATTAGACAGCCCCAAGGTTATTTGGTATAAGCTTATTTGGTTCTCTCAATGTATTCCTAGGCACGCCTTTGTGCTTTGGATGGCAATGCGTGGCAGACTCAAAACTACCGACAGAATTTCCAAATGGTTTAATGTCTCTTGTGTTCTATGTCCTCTTTGCAATAATGAAGATGAGACTCATTGTCATTTATTTTTTAAATGTGAGTTCTCTAAAAGGGTGTGGGATAATTTGAAGCCGTTATGCAAACTTGAGGATTTGTCATGTAATTGGGCTGAAGTGGTTTCGGGTTTGTCTATTAAGACTGCTAACAAATCCATTTGGAGTGTCATTCAGCGGTTAGTCTTTGGTGCTGTGGTGTATTTCTTATGGCAAGAACGCAATATCAGGATTTTTCAAAAAGATTTCAGAACTGATGAGACCCTTTTTAAGATTATTGTGGATACGGTAAGGCATAAATTGATGGGTCTGAAAATTAAGCAATCTTTGGAAGCTAAGAGGGCTGCTTTAGTCTGGAAGATTCCGTTGGAGACTGGAAATGGTGGCAATCAGTTTTGTAATGGTAGTAGGAGTCATTATGGTGGTTATGGTATTACTTAATACTTGGCTCATGTTATGTTTACACATGTTCTGTTTCAGTTTCTTGAACAGAACATTGTTACTTCATGATGTTTGGTATTATCTATGGCTTAGGCCTATTTTGAATCATTGTCTTATATTTTATCATATCACTTCTCGATATTGTCTTTTTGATTACAGGCCCGTTGATTTTCGTGTGTGGTGGGTCTGTTGGTTCTGTCTAGGTACCGGGTTTTGGAATTGCAATCAAATTTTTGATTGTGATGATGGTGATGGTTTTGTTTACCTGGTCAGATGGAGTAGTTGGATGGCTAACAAGAACTCAGTCAATTATCTTGCATGGATTTTGGTTTATTTCATCCCTAAGGAGGGCCTGCTGAGGACTATTAGGTTTTGAAGTAATGCCGATATCTATGGGTTTGATTGCTTTGACTGTTTTCCTCTGTGGTTTCCCTTGGTTTTGTTTGGTTTCTGGATATTAGCCGATTTTTTGATTGTATGGTTTGGGTATGGGTTTAGTTGGAATATCTTTCTGTTCTTTACTTTGGTTAGGGTATTCTTTGATTCTTGGTGGGGGTATGGGGTGGTTTGTGTTAGCAGGAGTTGCAATTTATTTGATTTTATCTTTTGGTACTCTAACGCGTATTTACCTTGTACTCTTTTTCCTTGCTCAAAGTTTTCCCACAGGGTTTTTATTTGGCAAGGTTTTTTAACGAGACAAGGTGTTTGGATGATTGATGGTTTTGATGATTCATCCATTTCCAGATCTGAGGTTCAAGCTATGCAGACCTGGATGCTTCATTTGGCTATTCTGTCTGGTGTTATTATGCTGAGGATCTTTCCTTTTCCAGGCAAAAGTATTTTGAGGCCTGATGTTGAAGTTTACAAGTACTGAATATCTTATTAGTTCATGGTGATTGATGCTGCATTGATGTTTTGGTTATCTGTTTATATATGGTTATTACATTTGTGGTTTCTGCTGCACTTGGTCCTTTTTGTATTTCAGTTTATCCCCTGATTTCATGTTTAGTCTTTGCTTTCTATGGATTGCTTGTGAATGGTGATGTTTGGAGCTCTTTTGGTTGATTCCTTTGGAGTTTCCCATGTATTCAGAGTTCACAAGTAGTTCTAGATCAAGCTTTCTCTATTCTGAATTTGATCTCAGGGGGTTGCTTATGGTTATGGACTTGTTAGTTTGGTCATTTGTTTCTTTTGTATTTGCAGCTTAGTTGTTATTAGTTTGGACTTTGTCTATTGTTATTTGGTTTCTTATTTCTAGGCAAGAAAGATTTGAGATAGGGGTTGTCCTATTCTTTTTCTTTTCTTGTGCTTTGTTTGTAAATAATTTCCATTTTATTAAATATATTTTACCTTTTTGTAAAAAAAAAAAAAAAAAAAAAAAAAAAAAAAAAAAAAAAAAAAAAAAAACGTTTAAGTACAATGGAAGAGAGTGAGTCTCTCATCGAAGTCCCTAAGGACACTACCACTACCACTATATAAGAATGACATGCCATTCTTATAACTACCAGATCTAAATACAACTAACGATGACTAGCAATAAAAATACAATACATCACAACTCAAATAAAATTGAAGTCTTCTTAGTCATCCAGCGATCCAGATCATAAACATGCGAACATCCAGCTTCAACCAATTGCGTCTTCTATTAGTATTATGCATGGCATAATCTAATAACCTAATAAGAGTGACTTCCGTAGCAATTAAATTTGAAGCATAAACATGGTCTAAGCGACCCAACCTCCAGCATATCCGAGCTTGAACCAATCTTCCAACAAATCCGAGTGACACACAAGAAGACTACCATGATCAAGTCAATGCAAATACCCTAGCAATGAACCATTGCAACATAACAACCACATAGAGTACCAATGAACCATTAGATAAGCATTCAGTCCGGATTCAAGGAATCAAAAGATACCCATCACTACTACCCATCATGCAGCAAATTCTTGACATAATCAAACAGTAACATCAACAAAAATAACCAATATGTAAAGAATTAGCCATAAACAGACATAGGGTTAAAAACCCTAACTAATCAGCCACCATATGATCCGTACAATACTCCAACCGTAGCAACAATAAATGACATAATAAGGAGCAGAAATCGAACCAGGTTGCTATAATCATAGGGATTAACCCTAACTTCCAATACCATAACAATCCAAGAGATTAGAGTAAACCCTAACCTTCGAATCAGCATATTACGAACCATACAAATAAGCCAATCCAATCTTCAAAGTCTAATCGTAATATGCAACTTCAATCACAAACCCAGCGACATAATGAATCAAACACAGGCAAGTGAACGAAGGATAGTTTTTGAACAAGAATACCATCAAACTTGACTTACATCTCTCTAAAACCCACATAAATCCTTAGAACGTCAATAGTGACTCAAACACACGACCAGGATAGAGTAGATATCCACACACAGACCAAAATCACGATCAGCAGCACACGCACCAACATGTCAAAAACCACAACCCCTTGCCAAGGTTGACATTCAGTAAATCAACCAGATCCATAATCACCAACAAGTACAACATACGAAACCCTAAATAATTAGGGATTCGTTCACAATAAGCGCATCACAACCCAATAGAACGCACCATGTAAAATGTAATCGATATATATAAAACAAATCGACTGGAATTAAATACAGAAACATGCCACGATCACCAACAAGAAGATCGTATAAGATAAACCCATGAATAATAACGATCGAACCAAAACAGCATAACCCAAAGAAAAAGAATACAAGATCGACCAAAGAATAAACCTTATGCATATGATCGATCTTACCCAACCCTTCCACAGATCATACCAAGATAGATGTTAACGATTCATAAAAATTGTCAAGCATAATGTGAATAAATAGGCATGATCCCAAACCCGACCATAGATATAACAATGATAGCATATGTCCAACGAAACCCTCTGATCATCCAAGTAATATAGAAACGATTTAAATATCAATTAAACCGACAAAAGAATTGATGTGGAACAAGGAATACGATCAGATGTATGGAGCGAATTTGGAAACCCTAAGATAGTACGATAATCCCAAACCGACTAGAACAAATTTAAAGCTAAGATCTGATTTAAGAAGTGTAAACACGAATGTTTAAACACCAATTAAGATCAAATCATTAACAGAAAACGAGTTCTAGGGAACGATTTAGGAAGATCGATTGATCAGATAAGCATGTTTAGGGTTTCGCAAATTCGCCCACACCTAGAGAGAATATTAGGGTTTTTTGTTTTTTTAGTTCCTAATTGAAAGTCCTATCAGTAGCCAAGCAAACCGAAGGGTAAGCCATGGTTGATGCAAATTGCTCATAAGAGGTTTTCTTAGGACTTAGACAATGTAAAAGAGTATGTGTTAAAAATCTCCAATGAGGACAAAAAACATCCTTTTCTGAAAGTTACTTTTGGATCAGATGTATCAGATGCCATGGAAGCAATATTTTTAAAAATATCTGAATTGGGTAATGTGATGATACCATTGAGATCATCCAATTGGAGAAATCTCCTCAAGGATGACTTTGTAACATCAATGGTTACCCCATCCACTGTGTCTCTAAGAGCTTCCACAGTTTCTTGTTGTTGGATCGATATACTCTAATCAAACTACTTTTGTAGCTTGTAAAGGTTTAATAATATTAAGTAAACTTAACACTATTAATATTGAAACACTGTTTAACCTTGTAAAGTATGCGGAATCTACTAACACAAAGCTTAAGAAGAACTTTTATATTAACCAAACTTTGAACCTGCTTTGTTACACAGATTCACTAACAATCTCTAACTATTTATCGACTTTGAACAACTCTAAAACTTACAAAACTTATATCGACTAATACCTCTTAAGGCTCTTTATATAGATAACCTTAAGTCGGTTTACAACATATAACTTGAACGATAAGTCATTATCCCTAACTAATTCTAGAATATTCGTTCAATATTACACATTAATCCTTTAACTAATATTGCACATAAGTCCTTGTTTCCTTCGAAGTACTTTAAGCATTCTTCAGTAACAACAGTACTTTGACTTTTATCTTCAGCAGTACTTTGACTTTATTCTTCATGCAGCAGTACTTTGATAGACAGAAGTACTTTGATATTTTATATCCCAACACTTGTGTGTCTCCTTGTTCAAGAGATATGGACTCCACAGTGTTCCAAAACTGTTTGATATGGGAAACAAAGATTATGGGATTAACAGTTAAAGCATACCTTATATGGATTGTATTAATGAAATCCAAAATCTGATGGAAAACGGGACCACTCTTCTTATTTGACTTTTGTAAATAGGCCACTTGGTTGTGCTCCTCAACAAAGTTTAGAATCGCCATGAGTTTTGTGAAAGAAAGATAAAAGTGTTAGTAATCGATAATAAGAATCAAGCCGTATGATGAATAATTTATACTAATAGGGTTTGGAGGAGTATGCGTAATGTGAATTATCTTAAGAAAGAGTTTATCTTTGGAAAAAGAATAAACTAAAATTGGTAAGTGGATAATTCACAAAAAGTTACCCTATTAATAAGAAAACACGGTTATTTTACAACGGCTAGTTAAAAAAAAATATTACTGACACAACAGTTGTAACGGCTAGTTCACCAGTGGAAAAATTACACTTGCAGTGGTAACTTGTGAACTAGCAGTGGTAAATCACAAAATATCAAAGAGCAGTGGTAAGTAAAACATGAAAATTAGCTGCTCTTATCATAGTTTTTAGCAAACTATCAGCTATAAACGGATTTGATATGTCTTTACCATGAGCCGTTTGCTATGGACTAGCCAACTCTTCATCACATGGAATATGGTGAGTTGATAACCATATAGTTTTTGGTAAACTATCAACCATAAACGGATTTGAGAAGTCTTTACAAGGAGCCGTTTGCTCTGGAATAGTTGATTCTTATGTTGATTAGACATGGTGAATCAATAACCATTTGTTGTGTGTCTGAGATACACACCTTATAACTCCAATGTCTCAAACAATATGGATTTGTATTCTGTATAAGTAAGAAACACCTAACATAACCCATATAATTTAACCCAAAGTAACTTTTTGACCAAGTTACTATTCATAAAAATATCTCTCCAAAGTCAACCCGATAATATCCAAATTTACTCCTTCAACCTACCAAAATAGATAAGAGTAAATAACTTGCATTAATTATCCTTCGACCTTGACTTTGCTTATAAAAGGGGGCTCATTAACACTTTAGTTTTCATCAAAACTAATCACCAATATCACAAACCCTACAAAACATCATGAGCTGGTTTCCATTGATCTACATATCATCAGATGATTCTTCTGATGAGGAAATCAGTTATTGCTCTGACTCAGAGGAACCTTCAACTGGATGGAGTGATTATTTTCCACCAAGTGCTGCAACTGGTACATCTTCCAACATGAAGCCTAACAAGAAAATTTCAGCTGCTCCTGCTCCATCTCTAGAGTTTTATTCAAGTTCTTCCTCTGATGATGATGATCCAACCTACACCTTGTCCAAGGAACTTCCAAGAGCCCTCGCTTTGGAGTCAGCCATAGCCAACATGAAGTGGCCTGCTGTTGAGAAGCCTTCACAATTGCCAAAGCCTCCCAAGCAAGTTCTGGGCCTTGCTTGTCCAAGAAAGCAACTTTCTTTTGATGACAAGAGAAAGAAAGCTTCCAAGGGCAAGCATGATTAAGAGGGTAAAGGGAAGAAACCCATGGAGTAGTTGGTCTGAAGGTTTAGGTGTTTGGTTGTTTATCTTTATGCTTTGTGATGTTATGTTTGTGTCTGAACTCTCTGAATGGATGTACTTTGTTTCCTTATGAATGAATGAATAAAAGTACTTTTAACTTTTTCTTTTATCACTAAGAGAGCAAATCTTTCCACTGTTGTATCATGGTTTCCACTGTGCTTTAATTTCTCTACATACAAGTTAGTAGAAAACCATACAAACATATACAAACAATATTAGTACCTAAAAACTATCCTGCAACACTGAAAATTATTAGACATCAAAAATTTATGGATTTAGCATTCCAATACCTGTTACCAAGTACTGAAACCTACCCACATCAAGCCCTTTTGTTAATAAATCAGCATAGTTGTCATCAGTATGAATTTTGACAACATTAATAAGCTTTTTCTCAAAACAATCTCTGATAAAATGATGTCTAATTTCAATATGTTTAGTTTTAGTGTGTTGCACAGGATTTTTAATAATGCATATGGTACTACTATTGTCTATATAGATAATGGTGTTCATGAAATTGTACCCATAATCCAACAATTGATTCTGAAGCCATAAGATCTGAGCACAACAGCTAGCAGCAGCTACATATTCTGCTTCAGTGGTTGAAGTAGCCACCATTGTTTGTTTCTTACACTGCCATGACACCAATCCACATCCAAGAAATTGACATCCTCCTGTAGTTGACCTTCTATCCAAACTTGCACCAGCATAATCACTATCTGAGTATGTGATCAATTCCATAGGGGATTCTCTTGGATACCACAATCCTAGATTAGGATATGTCTTCAAATACCTAAAAATCTTCTCTAATGCTGTCATATGTGATGTCTTTGGAGTAACTTGAAATCTTGCACAAGCACATACAACAAACATAATGTCTGGTCTTGATGAAGTAAGATACATCAGAGAAACAATCATAGATCTTTAAGTATGCACATCAACATCAGCTACACTAGCATTCTTCAACAATAGATGAGTAGTCTTATCAGCAAGGGTATTTGAAGGTTTTACATCAGTAAATTTGAACTTCCTTATAATCTCAGTCACATATTTGTCTTGACTGATAAAGATGTCTTCTTTACTCTGTTGTACTTGCAGCCCCAAAAAGAATGTAAGTTCTCCCATAGAACTCATTTGATTATTGTGGGTCAATGGAGTATTATATTATTGTTCGACGAATCAATCGGTGGTGATTAAATCTGCTTGTCGTGTTTTGTGAATTTGATTAGAATATATATCTATCTTGTACTAATGATCGATCGTAGGTACGGAGGTATTATTAATTGCTGGATATTAAATTGATCATTCTCTATCCGATTTAATTAATTCGCATGATATAAATTAATTATTCTCTATCTGATCAATAACTGGTTTCCTTTCCTCATTAGTCGAGTGGGGTTGCTATGGTTGTTGTGATCTGCATGTGCTCTCTTAATTTGTAAATCTCTGATCACAAATAACCTCGTACCTATTCTATGATTGGTTGTCGACATGCGCATGATTGAATATTAAAATATGTCGCATCATTAATTGTGGGTCGGTGAGGATTAAATTCATCAATTGGTCAAGCAAGCTTAAAGTGTATTAATTAATTGGGGATTGTCTTTTACTGATTGAGGAGATCCATCATGATTATCTCATTTATTGTTACTGTGTACGACAATGAAAAAGAAACTCGATTCTATTTGTGAGTCGGTGACTATTTAAATCGTGGAATAATTATGTTGTTGTTGTCGTTTGCAGGTGAAGGTTTATCATGGATCGGTCAGTAGGATATTAGTGCATTCATGGTTTAAAAGTTTATACTGCTGCTAGTTGTAACTTCCTACTGCTACGCTTTATTTGATACTACTGCTGATGTAAAGAGATTGTACTGCTGCTATACGATTATTCAAATATTATGCTGCTAGTACAAAATAAAGATGCTGCTAATTGTACTTATCGAGATACTACTTGATGCGTGGGAATTGCACCAGGCTTTACCTCTCGAGGGATCTCGAGAAGCTTACAACCCCCACCAGGCAGTGTACCTGATCGTTGTAGTATAGTATAGTGATAAGTACCGGGGGATTGATCGTTCAACTCAGGAATAGTGTCGCTAGGATTAGAAAGCCTAAAAACTAGGTCTAGAGGTGAGGGATGATTCTTTTTGTATTTTTATGTTTTAAAAAAAAAAAGCAAATAAAATCTCGGGTTTTTGGAAGAGTGGGCGGAATTAGTTGCTAGTCAACTAACCCAATAACTAAGATGCAATCAAAATAAAATAACAAAAATGTAAATAAACTAAATTAAACTAGTGGTGTGAACAATATATGGGAGAATTGTGTTTACTTAGATTTCACTACTCCCTAGATATCTTTTACAGGTTAATTACTTGTTACAGTTGCGTGGATGACGGATTGTATTCCTTAATACCAATCATGGGGTGGCGTACTTACTTCCACAATTCTATAAGCTCCTACTTCACTCCTATGTCGAGCCGGCTAAGAAGCTCCTAACATGGGATCACTAGAATTCACTCATGCATTAAATACAACCATAAAAACCTAGTACACATCGGTTCATGTTTCTTAAGACGTTCAAGCAAGTTACACAATGGAGATCTGCCAATTTTCTTAAGCCTAACATTCAAATCATTCATCCATTACAACTATAAACAAGCAATCAACCTATAATCAACATCTAGGTTTCATTACATCTAAGCAAACACACAATAGATCTAGCCTAGCATGTTATAATCAAGACAAGTGTAAGATATATTTAAACAACACATAGACATATCGAATGAATTGGAAGAACACTTATCTCAATTGAACATGAAGAGTTTCAAGAGGTGAAAACCCCTGAAAATACTGTTACAAACAAGCTAGGGTTTATAAAGTTCGGCCCTAAAATTCTCCACACAAGTTCTTCTTTAATGAATAAAAATTAGAAAAGTATATATAGATTTTAGGAGGTGACGGTATCAAGAGGAAAATTCTAACGTCGTCATCTCGCCGCCAATAAAGTTATCGGATTGCCTAGATCCATAGCTGACGCCGTCATGTGTAATTCTGCTCTGGGCCATCACCACTTTTACTCTTGACGCCCTTGTTCTGAAACCGTCACGTTTTCTCTGGGTCGTCACCAAAATTGCTCTTGACGCCATCATCAAATCCTTCTTGACGCCGTCAGGTACTATTCCCAGCAAGGAAAATTAAGACTTTGTCGTTTTCTTCACTTTTATGCTCCAAAAACGTCGAAAATACTTCCTTTTCCAGAATTCACTCCCAAAGTACCTAAAATTACAAAAGGAATGCTTTAGGGCAATATTTGATCAAATAAATTCCAATTCCGGCTTAAATGACCCCCTAAAAACGGTTCATTTTTCGCCTCATCATATACCCTTACACTTGAGATTTGCTTGTCCTCAAGCAAATGCGCTTTTATTCTAATCAAAATACAAGTTAGGGGTCATTTAACACTAATATAAAAGTAATTACAACAAATAATCGTTCCACTAAAGACCAAAGACAAGCACGGAGGTCATACACTAGCACCTCACAAATAGTGTTTAGATACTCACATCTCTCGGGTGTAATAAAGTATATATCACAATTTGGAAATGCAAAACATCTCTCACTACCTGTCATAGAAAAATAGCTTACCATAGGCTTGGGAAAGGATCAAACCTCCACCACATGGCGTAAGCACCTAGGATAAACTATCAAGGAGGTCTTTTAAAGGGTTATAACATTAGGTGTAGGGATATGGAATACACGGTTTTGTTGGATATAGGCAATCTTTACTGGTGGCGAGTTAATCATCTTGGTTAATTACATGTACAATATGGCGTTGCTAAGCCAAGACTAGACTCGACTTAAGCTAATAAATGAAAAATAACAAAAACATAAAACAAACATAGAATGAAACGGGATGGTAGTCCGTATGTTTTTTCTCTTTTTTCTCTTTTTCTTTTTCTATTTTTTTATTTTCTTTTTCTTGATTTTTTCGATTTGTTTTTCATACACTCTTACCCTACCATCCAAAATAATACATCATAGGGAATGAACATTCCCCTTACACTTGAATCTTTACATACTTTACAATAAACTAATCTAATGACTCGAATTAAGATAATCAAAACACTTGGAGTACTTTTAAGATTAACGCACATATGGGGGTAATAATATGATGTTCTTCTCCATTACTCCATAACATAAGTACTTTACCCATGAGTCCCAATCATCCCAAAACAATATGTTCAAGGATATGACTCGACTTAGCAACCATGTAATCAATTAGATAATTAACTAAGGGTTTAAACAAATAACAATAATGCACTAAAGAATAGTGCATACACGGAAGGCTAAGGCGATTTGGTTGTACATTTAAGTGGGGTGTAACAAATTCTTCCTTTAAGTAAGATGCTTAAAGTTAGAAACAAAAGATAGGCTCGGAGGGGTGTACTAGGGATTTCGTGTACTAAAAATGAGTACAACGCTAAGGTGTGGGAAAAATTAGTTGACTTAACTAGCCAAGTAATATGACTTAAATGGTCAAGTAATTATGATACGGGTTTAACACGAGGGTGATCCTAATGCCTCTTATCATGTAGTAAATCCTACCACACGAATGTAGTCTCACTAGCGGTCTCGGGATGCATCACTAACGCAAGTTCTAGAATCTAAATGCTACCGGTACACTCATAAGCACTAATAGTAAATGCTTTTCCTATCAAATCTAAAGGCGAACCTCACATATTTGGGTGGAAATTTTTTCTGAATGGTACGGTTTTGTGCTAGTCATAAAAATCCTATCCATGAGACGCTTGCTAAGGCTAAATTTTCACTCCTAAATGTTGTAAAAAAATTTAAATTTGGCGCTAAAATTACACTAACAAGTATTTCTCATAGTTTTATTACACATCTACCATCAAATAAACAAACTCAAGCGAAAGTGTATCCTATGAGGTATCATCATTTTACCCTCCCCTTACACTTAGGATGAACATTGTCCCCAATGTTCAATTAAAGAATGTAAAAGTAAAACAAGTAAAAGAATGAAATCAAATACTCCCCTGA
The DNA here is from genome assembly GCA_030686995.1 of Artemisia argyi. Taxonomy (NCBI): domain Eukaryota; kingdom Viridiplantae; phylum Streptophyta; class Magnoliopsida; order Asterales; family Asteraceae; genus Artemisia; species Artemisia argyi. Next base: position 84,109,140 of record CM060678.1, on the reverse strand, counting down.
TTCGCTCGGTATGGATAGTATGGTAACAAGGTTAGATCTTCCTCCAAGAAAATGAACAATCAAAGCTTCCCTTCCAGAATATAAATCATCTTCTTGTCATACATAACCTGTTAAACCTGAGAAAACAAACAAGGCAACCTCGCGTAAAATCGGCGGCAATCTTTATATGATAATAAATCCTAGAAAACAAAGTAAGATATAATGCTTATGGAATGAGTGTTTGCAGATTTCCTGGAGATTATAAAACTAAAGAATTAACAAAAACTTCTGGAAAAACTTTGTCCTACTTCCTGGAAAATCCTGCAAAACATCATTATGACTCGATACAAGCATTTGACTCTAACAAATACGAATATACATGTTCATTTAATATTGTGGAGAATCATGATCAAGTTTGTTTCTTAAAAACATATTTGGGGTTTCCCCTTACACTTATCTTTTGCGAAATACCTTTGGATGAAGTTAAGACTAAGCCAAACGACAAAATAAAGTATTTTCACCATTTTATTTTGAAACATGATCTACCAACAATAAAAATAAAGCATGCATACGGAAACAAATAACAATCAAACAATTAAAAATCACACAAAACATGGGTTGCCTCCCAAGAAACGCTTTTCTTTATTTACGAGTCTTGTAGCTAGACTCAAGGTCATGGGTTACTACGTGATATCATCGTTGGTTTCACTCTCTAGGTCATCTCCTATATTAGTTTTGTATTCCGGACCTAGTTGCAAGCATTCTTTGTAGAAACCAAGCATCCTATTCATCACATACTCTATTCCTCTACGTCTATCCTCATCATTCCTATAGTAAGCCGCTTGTTTGTGTTCCTTTTCTATGTTCGATAGGAGGCGGTATTGCTCAATCTTATAGGGCATTTGGTAGGCAATCTCATCATTCTCTTCCTTGAACCTAACTATCCCTAGAGTCGGATCATAACTCATCTTAGTGGCCTCAACGAATGGTTTTCCGAACACTACTTGACTTAGGCAAGCATCTATCACCGGACGAGTATCCTCTACTATCATAAAATCGGTCTCATAGGTGAAATTTCCTACAATCACATGAAATCCTTTCACTCTACCTACAAAATTACTTATCAAATTCTTACTGGGCATCATCCTATAACCAAGTTGTTTCTTCATTACCCAATTATAATAAGTCCTAGTCATGATGTTTATAGGAGATCTAGGATCGATATAAGCTTTCCATACATGCATATGCCCAATGTTGCATGGTATGTTGATGTTAGAAGGGTCTCCCATTTTGATAAGGGGTGAACCAAGGATATATGGTGTCTCGGGATCATCGAATAAATCCTTGTGATATTCCCGTTCTTCCTTGGTGGGCAACTTATCAAAGTACTCTTCTACAGTCTCTACTTCCTCTAACTTTTCTCCCTTATTAACCTCAACTTCCTTAATTTCATCCCTAATCTCGGTTTCTACTCCAACTTCATCCTTGTCACTTTCTTCTTTCTCCTTATCTATTGCCTTGATGGTGACAACATTGACAAAGTGGACGTGTTTGGATGACGAGGGGTCCTTAGTTTGGATTCCGCTATTGGTGTTCCTAGTGTCCTTCCTAGGTGTAGTTAACGCTTGGTTGCTGAGGGCTTTCAACAAGTTGTCAATCTTATTGGTCATCTCCGTTTGTTGTTGGTTGAATTCGGTTTCAAACTTAACTATGTGAGCTTCTTGAGATGCCATAAACTTGGACATCAATCCTTCAAGATTGTTGGTACTACCATAGTTGTTAGAAAGATTGTTGTTGAAAGTATGGTTGGAGGGTGGACCGTTTGGTTGGTAACGATTAGGCGGATAGGAAGAATTGTTTTGGTTTTGTTTCCACCTAAGGTTTGGGTGATTTTTCCAAGAAGGGTTGTAGGAATCACCATAAGGGTTTGGCTCGGGTTTGAAAGTGTACCACTTATCTCCCGCTTCGTCGGTACACGAGGATGCGTAGTCCGCAAAAGCTGTTCCGGGGAGTTCCACGCAATCATGAGTGTCGTGGGGACTACTACATAATTTGCCTGAAGAAGTGATTTTGTTCACTTGGCTTGAAGGCTTAGGAGCTTCGTAAGATTTCATGAGAAACTTGACTCGGTCCTCAAGTTACATGATCCTACGGTCAGGAGTGCTAGAATTGTTCGAAGGCAAAGATATTGCCTTGACCGTTTTGTTCAAATCACGGGGATCATTCTAACTTTCGTTGTCATAGAGAGCAAGATCTTCTATGAGTTCCCATGATTCTTCCGCACTTAGATCACGTAGTTTGCCACCGGCCGATTGGTCAATGGTTCGCCTTGTGGAGAGATCGATATGGTCATAGAAGATTTGAACTTGGAGCCAAAGATCTATGCCATGATGAGGGACTTTTTGGAGTAAGTCCTTGAAACGAGTCCATGCTTCATATAGAGTTTCACCTTGACGTTGTTGGAAGATCAAGATATCATTTCTAAGCTTGGTAGTTCTCCCCGGTGGGAAAAATTGAGCCAGGAAACGAGTGGTGAGATCATCCCATGAGGTGATGGATCCCGCGGGTAAACGTTCAAGCCATTGACTAGCTTGATCACGTAGAGAGAATTGGAATAGGCGTAATCGGGTCGACTCTCTAGTTGTAACATCAAGGTCTATAGAATCTACGATTTTAAGGAAGTCCTTGAGATGTTGATTAGGATCTTCAGAACGAAGTCCATGGAATGCACATCCGCTTTGCACCAACCAGATGGTGTCGGATCGCAAGGGAGACACATTGGCTCCTTAAGGGAGCTCAATGGTGTTTCGGTAGCCTTGGTGGCTAGGTCGAGAGTACTCTCCTAGGGTTCGGAGCCTAAGAGGTCGGTTAGCTAGTGGTGGGTTTTGTGGGTGGTCTTGTTGTGGTAGGTTGATGGGTTCAAAATTACTTGATGCGTGGGAATTGCACCAGGCTTGACCTCCAGAGGGATCTCGAGAAGCTTACAACCCCCACCAGGCAGTGTACCTGATCGTTGTAGTATAGTATTGTGATAAGTACCGAGGGATTGATCGTTCAACTCAGGAATAGTGTCGCTAGGATTAGAAAGCCTAAAAACTAGGTCTAGTGGTGAGGGATGATTCTTTTTGTATTTTTATGTTTTAAAAAAAAGGCAAATAAAATCTCGGGTTTTTGGAAGAGTGGGCGGAATTAGTTGCTAGTCAACTAACCCAATATCTAAGATGCAATCAAAATAAAATAACAAAAATGTTAATAAACTAAATTAAACTAGTGGTGTGAACAATATATGGGAGAATTGTGTTTACTTAGATTTCACTACTCCCTAGATATCTTTTACAGGTTAATTACTTGTTACAGTTGCGTGGATGACGGATTGTATTCCTTAATACCAATCATGGGGTGGCGTACTTACTTCCCCAATTCTATAAGCTCCTACTTCACTCCTATGTCGAGCCGGCTAAGAAGCTCCTAACATGGGATCACTAGAATTCGCTCATGCATTAAATACAACCATAAAAACCTAGTACACATCGGTTCATGTTTCTTAAGACATTCAAGCAAGTTACACAATGGAGATCTGTCAATTTTCTTAAGCCTAAAATTGAAATCATTCATCCATTACAACTATAAACAAGCAATCAACCTATAATCAACATCTAGGTTTCATTACATCTAAGCAAACACACAATAGATCTAGCCTAGCATGTTATAATCAAGACAAGTGTAAGATATATTCAAACAACACATAGACATATTGAATGAATTGGAAGAATACTTATCTCAATTGAACATGAAGGGTTTCAAGGGGTGAAAACCCCTGAAAATACTGTTACAAACGAGCTAGGGTATATAAAGTTCGACCCTAAAATTCTCCACACAAGTTCCTCTTTAATGAATGAAAATTAGAAAAGTATATATAATTTTTAGGAGGTGACGGAGTCAAGAGGAAAATTCTGACGCCGTCATCTCGCCGCCTATAAAGTTCTCGGACTGCCTAGATCCATAGCTGACGCCGTCATGTGTAATTCTGCTCTGGGCCGTCACCACTTTTACTCTTGACGCCCTTGTTCTGACGCCGTCACGTTTTCTCTGGGTCGTCACCAAAATTGCTCTTGACGCCGTCATCAAATCCTTCTTGACGCCGTCAGGTACTGTTCCCAACAAGGAAAATTAAGACTTTGCCGTTTTCTTCACTTTTATGCTCCAAAAACGTCCAAAATGCTTCCTTTTCCAGAATTCACTCCCAAAGTACCTAAAATCACAAAAGGAACGATTTAGGGCAATATTTGATCAAATAAATTCCAATTCCGGCTTAAATGACCCCCTAAAAATGGTTCATTTTTCGCCTCATCACTACTGCTAGTTATATTTTTCTGCTGTTGCGCGTCATGATTATACTGCTAGCATTGTCCAATATAAATTGATTCTATGGCTAGTGTTACTCGATATCGGTTAGCAAATGGATTTGGTTTTTGGATGAGATGGTTTTACACACACATGAAGATTATTGGTTCGCACACACAAGATGGTTTTTGATGTTCTTAAAGGTTTTTAATGGCTCATTTTTATTTGGATTAATTGATTACGAAGAAGATTGATTATCATTTATTTGATGTTGTAGTTGAGTTTCACAGGTTTGTGTTCTTATTATATCTCAAAGTTGGGTGTTACACTTTGAAGATAACTTATTTGTTTTATACGGTGGTGACGAAGACTTGTCAAATCTAGTTTTCATAGGTCAAGGGAAGGATGGACGAAGATCTAGTTAACTATCACTTGAAGGAGTTACGTTATTGTGCTCAGTGTCTCATTGAAGATGAGGATTTTGTCAAGAGATTGAGGTCTACTTATATATTTGGTTTTGGGTATAAGTTCAAAGTCACGTGGATAGTACAAGACATAAGACACAAGTTTGGGATATTCTACTTCTTCATCAAGTTCGTTATATTTGATTTTCTTCACATGTGATCATTACATAGAGCCTATAGAATTGAAGAATCAAGAGATGGCAAACATATTGGTTTTAGAGGAAGCTTATTGATTAAATGTTTAACCATCTACATACATCACTCAAGGGGAAGATTATATTGCATACGTTCCCTATTTGTTGATAACAAAAAGGGGAAGAGATTTTGGAGTGGTAAGGGGAAGACAAAGATTGTTTCATTCATGGTGAGATTTAATTATATCAATTTCTCTACTTTGTCTAGGGAAGTTCGTACAAGATTCGTGGTTGTTTTGTCATCATCAAATAGGGGAAGATTGTTGGGTCTATTAGATTTAATGATACAAAACAAGAAAGAATGAAATAATAGGGACTTAATACGACAAGAAGGAATTCTAAAAAAGATGGAGAAGGACTTGCTTGCAAAAGAAGATTTATATTTTAGTCCTTCGTAGTAATCTTGTAACCCTAATTCAGTATTATATAAACAGAATACAGGGAATAGGTTTTCATATATGTCTTCCACAATGTAAATATCAGAAAGGTGTGTGTGTGTGTGTGTGTGTGTGTGTGTGTGTTCTAGGGCGTGTAAACTATAAACGCCTAGAAATAGTTAGTGTTAGTTCGAATCCTTCAAGGTCTGAGATGTCTTAGATCCTCGTTACAGGTAGGTAACAAGTTATTATTCTGATCAAATAATAATTGGAGGCAATTGGGAAAAATCTTGTGTCAATAACATATGATTTGTTTTAATTATTCCGCCGCATATTGTTTATGTTATTGTTAATCCTAGATGCTTAAAACGGTCCATGGAGTCTAACAAACTCCACATAAGGTTAGGAGTGTATGAATCTTCCATTACATATAAGGAGAGGACGAAAAGATGGCATGACCAGCGAATTAAGAAACCTAAGGAATTTTCAGAAGGGGACAAAGTCCTATTGTATAATTCTCAGGTAAGGTTATTTCCCGGGAAACTCAAGTCTAGATGGTGTGGGCCCTTTACGGTGAAAAGTTCCTCTAAAACTGGAGCTGTTGTGTTAATAGACGATGAAAATAGAGAGTTTACTATCAACATACAACATGTAAAACATTATCAAGAAAGTAGTAATGAGATGATTAGTGAGGAGGATGTAACATTTGAAGATGAGGTCACGTAATTACCCATGACCTCGAGTCTAGCTACAAGACTCGTAAATAAAGAAAAGCACTTCTTGGGAGGCAACCCATGTTTTGTGTGATTTTTTATTGTTTGATTGTTATTTGCTTCCGTATGCATGCTTTATTTTTATTGTTGGTAGATCATATTTCAAATAACTTGTGAAAATGCTTTATTTTGTCGTTTAACTTCGTCTTAACTTCATACAAAGGTATTTCACAAAAGATAAGTGTAAGGGGAAACCCCAAATTTGTTTTTAAGAACAAAATTAACCATGATTCTCCACAATATTAAATGGACATGTGTATTAGTATTTGTTAGAGTCAAATGCTTGTATCGAGTCATAATGATGTTTTGCAGGATTTTCCAGGAAGTAGGACATAAGTTTTTCCAGAAATTTTCCGGAAACTTAACATAAAGATTTCTGCAGATCACTTCTGACGGCGTCAGGAGTTAACTCCTGACGGCGTCATGTGTAAAATTCTGGAAATTTTGCTAGTTTTGTTTTTCTAACGGAGTCTTAAAGTTTTTGTTAATTCTTTAGTTTTATAAACTCCAGGAAATCTGCAAACATTCATTCCACAAGAATTATATCTTAATTTATTTTCTAGGACTTGTTAGTATATATAGATTGCCGCCGATTTTAAGCGAGGTTGCCTTGTTTGTTTTCTCAGGTTTAACAGGTTACATATGACAAGAAGATGATTTATTTTTCTGGAAGGGAAGCTTTGATTGTTCATTTTCTTGGAGGAAGATCTAACCTTGTTACCACACTATCCACACCGAATGAATCAGGGGAGTATTTGTTTTCATTCTTTTTCCTGTTTCACTTTTACATTCTTTAATTGAACATTGGGGACAATGTTCATCCTAAGTGTAAGGGGAGGGTAAATGATGATACCTTATAGGATACACTTTCACTTGAGTTTGTTTGTTTGATGGTAGGTGTGTAATAAAACTAAGAGAAATACTTGTTAGTGTAATTTTAGCGCCAAATTTAAAAATTTTTTACAACATTTTGGAGTGAAACTTTAGCCTTAGCAAGCGTCTCACGGCTAGGAGATTGTATGACTGGCACAAAACCGTACCATTCAGAAAAATCTTCCACCCAAATATGTGAGTTTCGCCTTTAGATATGATAGGAGAAGCATTTACTATTAGTGCTTATGAGTGTACCGGTAGCATTTAGATTCTAGAACTTGCGTTAGTGATGCATCCCGAGACCGCTAGTGAGACTACATTCGTGTAGTAGGATTTACTACATGATAAGAGGCATTAGGATCACCCTTGTGTTAAACCCGTATCATAATTACTTGACCATTTAAGTCATATTGCTTGGCTAGTTAAGTCAATTAATTTTTCCCACACCCTTAGCGTTGTACTCATTTTTAGTACACGATACCCCTACTACACCCCTCCAAGCCTATCTTTTCATTTCTAACTTTAAGTATCTTACTTAAAGGAAGAATTTGTTACAACCCACTTAAATGTACACCCAAATCGCCTTAGCCTTCCGTGTATGCACTCATCTTTAGTGCATTATTGTTACATGTTTCGACCCTTAGTTAATTATCTAATTGATTACATGGTTGCTAAGTCGAGTCATATCCTTGTACATATTGTTTTGGGACGATTGAGACTCATGGGTAAAGTGCTAATGTTATGGAGTAATGGGGAAGAACATCATATTATTACCCCCATATGTGCGTTAATCTTAAAAGTACTCCAAGTGTTTTGATTATCTTAATTCGAGTCGTTAGATTAGTTTATTGTAAAGTATGTTAAAATTCAAGTGTAAGGGGAATGTTCATTCCCTATGATGTATTATTTTGGATGGTAGGGTAAGAGTGTATGCAAAAAAAAAAAAAAAAAAAAAACATACAGACTACCATCCCATTTCATTCTATGTTTGTTTTAAGTTTTTGTTATTTTTGATTTATTAGCTTAAGTCGAGTCTAGTCTTGGCTTAGCAACGCCATATTGTACATGTAATTAACCAAGATGATTAACTCGCCACCAGTAAAGATTGCCTTTATCCAACAAAACCATGTATTCCATATCCCTACACCTAAAGTTATAACCATTTAAAAGACCTCTTTGATAGTTTATCCTAGGTGCTTACGCCATGTGGTGGAGGTTTGATCCTTTCCCAAGCCTATGGTAATCTATTTTGCTATGACAGGTAGTGAGAGATGTTTTCCATTTCCATATTATGATATATACTTTATTACACCCGAGAGATGTGAGTATCTAAACACTATTTGTGAGGTGCTAGTGTATGACCTCCGTGCTTGTCTTTGGTCTTTAGTGGAACGATTATTTGTTGTAATTACTTTTATATTAGTGTTAAATGACCCCTAACTTGTATTTTGATTAGAATAAAAGTGCATTTGCTTGAGGACAAGCAAATCACAAGTGTAAGGGTATATGATGAGGCGAAAAATGAACCGTTTTTAGGGGGTCATTTAAGCCCGGATTTGAATTTATTTGATCAAATATTGCCCTAAATCGTTCCTTTTGTCATTTTAGGTACTTTTGGAGTGAATTCTGGAAAAGGAAGCATTTTGGACGTTTTTGGAGCATAAAAGTGAAGAAAACGGTAAAGGCTTAATTTTCCTTGCTGGGAACAGTACCTGACAGCGTCAAGAGTCTTCATGTGACGGCGTTAAGGGTTGGAAGTGGTGACGGTCCAGAGAAAACGTGACGGCGTCACGTATGGCCGTCATGGCTCAATATATGGTGACGGCCCAGAGTAAAATTACACATGCCGACGTCAAATCTGGATCTAGGCAATCCGATCTCATTATGGGCGGTGAGTTAATGGTGTCAGAAATTCCTTCTTGACGCCATCACCCTGTAAAATCTATATATAGTTTTGCAATTTTCATTCATTAGAGAGGGACAAGTAGGGTGTAACTTTGGAGAAACCCTAGCACGAATTTTACTGCTTTTCCAAGGGTTTTTACCCTTTGAAACCTTTCATGTCAATTTGAGATAAGTACTCTTTCAATTCAATCAATATGTCTATGTGTTGCTTGAATATATCTTACGCTTGTTTTGAATTCAACATGTTAGGCTAGATATCTTGTGTGTTTGCTTAGATGTCGTGTAACCTAGATGTTAATTATGGGTTGATTGTTTGTTTATAGTTGTTACGGATGATTGTATTCGATGTTAGGCTTAAGTTAACTGGCAGACTTCCAATGGTGACATGCTTGAACGTCTTAAGAAACATGAACCAATGCGTACTAGGTTATTATGGTTGTATTTAATGCATGAGAGAATTCTAATGATCCCATGTTAGGAGCTTCTTAGCCGGCTCGACATATGAGTGAAGTAGGAGCTTATAGAGTTGGGGAAGTACGTACGCCACCCCATGAATGGTATTTAGGAATATAACCCGTCATCCATGCAATTGTAACAAACTATCAACCTATAAAAGATATCTAGGGAGTAATGAAACCTAAGTAAACACAATTCTCTCCATTATTGTTCACACCACAATAGTAATTAGATTTATTTTCATTTCTGTTATTTTATTTTGATTGCATCTTAGTTATTGGGTTAGTTGATTAGCAACTAATTCCGCCCACTCTTCTAAAAACCCGAGATTTTATTTGCTTTTATAAAAATATAAAAATACAAAAAGAATCCTCTCTCATCTCTAGACCTAGTTTTTAGGTTTTCTAAACCTAGTGACACTATTCTTGAGTTGAACGATCAATCCCCCAGTACTTGTCACTATACTATACTACAACGATCAGGTACACTGCCTGGTGGGGGTTGTAAGCTTCTCGAGATCCCTCGAGAGGTAAAGCCTGGTACGATTCCCACGTGTCAATCTAAATGTAACATGTGCTTCGACACGGTTTCAACCCAACGCACCCAAATTGGTCAAGAAACAACAATTAAGCTGTATAATAAATCAAACAAACATATCCCGTTGTTCTTATTGAACTGCGACTGAGAAGTGAATCAAACAAAGGAAAAAGAACATTTTCGACCAAACAACCTTACTAGCTAAATAACCTAATCAAATTCCACCTCACAAACTTAAACCATCACAACTCAAGATACAACAATCCGACACAACTCGAGGCCCAAAAACCATAACTGAAACACCATGTTCAGTTCTCTCACCACACGAACCATATATCAAAACGTTTTTAGATCCGGTTTTAACTTATGAAATGAATAGCAAAGTTTTTACTAATCAATTTTTTTTTGTAAAAGGGTTAATTCACCCCGGCAAAATTCATTACACCAAAAACATTGAAGTACAAAGGATGAAGGTGACTTCCTTCATCTCACTCCCTTAGGACACTTACAGACTCTCATATAAGAATGACAAACCATTCCTATAACTTACCAATAACCCCTATAAGAGTGACAAACCACTCTTATAACTAATACATGAACATAAAACTACAACGACTATAAGATTACAAATTAAAACCTCAAGTAAGTACTTGAATCTTCCCACGTCATCATAAAAGTCCATAAACCTTCAACGATGCAGCCAAAACCATGGTAGGATAGAAAATCCACACCATTGATCCAAACAACTACAACGATCCCCATTGATCCAAACAGGACCAAACCAGCACTACAACTCGATCCAATACCTCATTTACTACAAGTTTCTAAGTGGTGAAACTCTAGCTAAGAATGAAACCCATTGTATCTTGATCAGTCATAGACGAAAATAGGGTTGACCGACCCTAACTTAATGCAAATTGAGCACCATCGATCACAAGACCAAATGATTAATCTGACGGAATCAATGCCAGGTCCAAGAAAGATGACACTAAGGGTTTTAAATAAGACCCTTCAACTTAAATTCCATCACTTTCGAGCAGCAGAATCCCATAAAAAAATCTATTCACTTGAACGCATGAATAGCAAACAAACTCCAACCTTAACAATCCAAGCTCCACTTATGACCACGGCAAAATAGCCGCAATCTAACATCAGCAGCAAAGAGATCGAATCATATCATTATCGAAGAAATAGGGTCAACCAAAAACCCTAACGTCCTAAACAATAGGGTTTAAACACCAAACGAACCAAAACATAATCAAGAAGGTGATCACAACGACATAAAATAAGACCAGACCAATTCCACCAGCTGCACATCACCAGATCCATGCATTAGTACAGTTTGTATAAACCCTAACTTCCAAACACAGCGCAAAAATACCACAACAGTCTCGAACCAAGCAAAAAAGTAGCAGCAGCATTACGCATAATCAAAAACCTAGGGTTTTAGATACCTAACATCCAGGTCGATCCACCACAAATCGATCCATAGAGAATCCAGCAAACCCTAACATCCCCTTCCACATAACGATTCAACACAATAAAGAAACAAAAACAACAGGATCATGGAACAATAATAGGGTTTGCATAAATAACCGAATCTATAATCAACAAACATAGGGCCAACAAAACCCTAACAACCAACGAAAATACTTACAACTCTCTCCAAACCCACTTATCAAAGCATGTATATCTGTTACAGAACATGCCTTCATCAAATCCACGTGCAGAAAAACCACCAGCGATACAAAATAAAATGAAACCCTAAAAAGGGTTCCATTCAAATAGATCCACGCACCAACAGTAGAATGATGATACAGATAGGTTGCTAATTGATAGGTAGATAAGAAACCCTAAAAAAGGTTTCGCAATAATAGTACAACAACAACACATGAGTGATCGAAACCCTAAATCCCAAACACAACCAATAACATATCAATATTTAGGGATGAGGAAATCGACCATAGCTACATCGAGAAATTGTATACATAATATAAAAATCTCAGCCGCCATCCCCTTAACAAAACATAACCCTACCCAACGTATTGTATACCCAATCATGAAACAGGAATCATAAATGAGTAGAGAGGATGTGGAGGGATAGATTTATGGCCGAAAACTTAATGGCGATGGGCGGCCGGATTTCGCCATGGGGCAGAGAGAATTTTAGGGTTTTTAAAGGATTAACAAAAATGAGTTAGATCTTGCTTTAATCCATGAGACTACATAAAAATGTATTCACGTCTGGTTATTACTTCCACGAAAACTAACAAGATATTAGTTATAATTGGTTTAACTAAAATAGTAACAAAATGGGTCAAGACTCGTCATACCGATAAAAGAGACGAGAAGAAGTAGATGAGAGGAAGACGTGGTTGACTGCTACGGTAGTGGTGGCGACTTTAACACGAACACAAACCACAAAAACCCCGATTTACAAGCCTTGGTGTGACCCAAGTCCCTCTAAATCCAAAATACCTTCACAAACTCGATTTCGATTGACGGCTGTAGTGGCGACTCATGGAGGTGTGTGGCGTGGATGACGGCATGGTGGAGATGGTGATGTATAACGGCAGTTGGTGGCGCATACATCATGTTGGGAGAGTGTGTAGGCGCGTATGGTTCACCAATGGATTATACAAGATAGTGTGATGATGTTTTATGGAAGGAAAGGAGTGATAAGGTGGTGTCGATGGCGGTAGTCAGAGTTTGGTCGGAGAAACAGCGGCGACAGTTGTGAAATGGGAGGAGAGGCACCGGTGGCTGCTAACCCTAGAGAGAGAAAGGCTAGGGTTTGAGTATAATGAGATGTGGAGTGTATTATGTCTCTTTTATAATCCAAGTAAAATTGTGTAGGGTTATAGAATGAAATACTAAATGTGAAATTGTCTAAGGGGGTGCGGTGAAAAATCAAGTCCACGGAACAATTCTGTAATTTATTATAACTTTCACGAAATGAGGTTCGGGGCTCATTTCAACTAGTACATGATAGATTCTAGATACAAGAGTGACGCCATCGCATTCAGAATATTATTTCCAATAAGTCTGACTATAAATATAAAGGTTGTCAATAACGCGAGTTTACACGTAAGATCGTACGATCTTACGTGCACACCAGTCAAAATCATGTAGGATCACATCTGAGGTAGGATCGTAAGTAAGATCGAAGGATTGCACGTAAGATCGTAAGATAGACACGCGATCCGAGTTCACTTATTTATTTATTTATTTATTTTTAATCTTTTAAGTCCATCCCACTTTCTTAAGCCAAAAAAACAAATGTGTGTTTTACTAATGTCTAATGAGTAAACCATTATTGTTTCATTTTCTAAATGGATTATACTTTATACATAGTTTATATATAGTGTTCAATAGTTTGATTTACTTTACTTCACTGTGATTAAACTAATTAAAGGGTATGTTTTGGAATGCCACTTATGAAACGTTTGTTTTCTTAAAATCATGTTGATGGCTCGTATGTTTTGAGACATTTAAGACCTATGTTATGTAATATTATTCCACTAAATCATTAATGTAATGATTGAAACTTGACTTTTTTGTGTTTTACTGTTACTTTGGTGTTTCAAATTTGAACTTTGTCATTTTAAAGAGGATATTATATGAATTTATCCTTGAGTAGAAATGTAAAACAGTTTGACTCATATGTCATTTGTTTACAAACTATGAGAAATTGGTAAGATCGTAGGATCGCGATCCAATCCTACGATCTCGATCTTGCAAAGACAAAAACGATCCTGCGTGGGATCGCGATCTTGACAGCCATGATAAATATGCTTTGTTTCTCATAAATGATACCCAACTCAAAGTAAATGGTCGTTTCTCAAAATAGAACATGTCGGGAAATTAGTTGTCAAATAATCACATGCGATTAAACACTAATTTGAAAATTATAATAATATCAGTGATATTAGTGTCAAATCACATATGATATGTAATATCATATATGATTTAACACGAATATCACATATCATATGTGATTTAACACTAATATCACATGTTATATTATTATAATATATAAATTAGCGTTTAATCACATGTGATTTTTTTCATGCATGGTGAGTGCTTATTTACACATCTTTTTCTTACCAAATTAAGAGCAAAACGACCAAAAACTAACCATAAATGCCAAATATATTGTGTCTTTATGTTTGTGATCGTGCAGGTATGGATAATTCAAAAACAGGCATAATTTAGGCCAAAAAGACAAGAACGAGCACGAGATTTGGAAAATTATCAAAAGCCGGTGCTGGGATGGGAAACAAAGCAAAATGGAGCATTACCGGATCGACTCGACATAATTTTGAAGAAAAATGAAGAAAATGACGAAAAGTCAAAGTCGAAGTCAATATCGGCAATGTGACATGAGGGAGTGTGGAAAACAAAACCTAAAACCCGTAATTACCCTTTTACCTTTTAACTAACCTCAAAATTACCAAAATACCTCACCAGACACCTAAATATCCAAAATACCCTTTTTACCCTTTTAACCCTGAAACTGAAATCCAAAATCATTTTTTTTCAAAATCAAAAACCATTTTCAAAATAAAAATCCCAAAAACATTTTTGTCAAAACCTTTTATTTTGTTTAAGACTTTTCTTTTTTAACTTTACTTTTTCTTTATATTATTATTATCATCATCATTATTATTAATATTATTATTAGTATAATTATAATTTTTATTATTATAAAAAAAGCCACAAAACATTTTTTTTACAAATTCAGTTTTACCCTTTTTATTTTTACTAATTACTTTAAATCCTAAAGATTAAATACTTACTAATCCTAATCTAAAAACCTGCTAAGCCCAAATTTCTTACACCTTTTTATTATAAAACCAGCCCTAGTTAAACACAACCCATACCCTTCACCAGCCCACTACTTTAAAACCTGAAACAATAAAAACCACAAACCTTATTCCACCATTTTACCCCTTTGACCATTATTATCAGCCAACACCAGGTCAAACAACTCATCTTTCTCCTACCCCCTTTTACCCGCCAAACCAAACACACCTCCCCTGCTTTAAACCTGCAACACTCCACCTCCTCAAAAGCTTTCCCCCTTTTCATGATTCCATCTCCAAGTCAGCAATCCGTGTGAACCATATGGGTCCAAATCCCATCAGATGGTTATGATTTAATGAAGTGGTCACCAACTTAAATCAATGGCTGCTATTGCATCTAAGAAGCACAAGTGGGAATCAAAAGCTCTCTACACTCACAAAACAAACACACTAGGATGAAGACAAGAAGATTACAATAGTAGGAAACCCTAGTTTTACTTTTAGAATAAATAGAAGATGATTGTAGCCTTCAAAGGCAGTAGGTAGTAGTTTAGTAGGAGTAGTTTTAAATCAATAAGTTTTAATGTCTTTTTAGCTTATTAAGATTTCATGTTTCCAGTACTGTAATTTACTTTTTAAGCTTAATCAAAAATTCAGTTTTTTTTATTATTTACAAGTCTTTATCTTTATTGCTTAATTTTAAGTTTTCTTGTTTTACGCTCTTTTCACTGTTCCTGTAAGCTCTCATAAGCTCATAAGGCATATTGTGAGCTTTTTGCTTTCATTAAAACCATTTTCTACACTATTTGCTTCAAGGTTTCAAAAAATCGACAAAAAACCAAAAATATTAAGATAAGTAGTTATGGCTTATTTCTTGGCTTGTTTTATTTTGAAACTTACTTATTTAGTCTCATCTTAGCTTATTTGAACCTTCTTTTTCAAAGTTTTGGCTCAACAATGCATTTCCCTTTCAAAAATTCCAACAGTCAACACATTAGGGGGTGTTTGGGTTAAGGGATTTTTTTGGCATAAAATTCTTTTTGACCCACATTTCCTGATTCATTTAGCCTCTAATTAGTATTAGTAATAGATTTAGGGAAGATTTAGGCATTTTAAAGTAGTTTACAGGAAAATGGTTAGTTTTTTTTAAAAAATCTTATTTAAAACTGTTTTATATAGTAGTTAGGGGAGAAATTAGCTTAAGCCTTTATTAGGTGTTGTTTTTGACTTAAATTAGTTCTCAATTGGATAGTGTACTTTTTTAGCATCTGGTCTATAGGTTCATAGGTCAAGTTTTCAGTTTTTGACCCACCTTTACCCATTTTGCAACCAGTGATTTGCTGTCAAAAAACCGCCCAAACAACAGTTAGTTTTTTATTTTTCATTTATTCGTTATAAGTCCTTTTTACCTGAAAATTGGTATGGTACTTATTCAATAGCTCATCTAGTTGAACATATTTTTAGTTTATTTTTTAAAATTTTTTATCATAGCTTTTGACTAGCCCGAAGTATGCCGATTTGTTGCTGTCAAAAAAAAATTTTGATTTCGAAACCTGTTTTTGATTTTTCATTCGTTCGTTATTAGTCCTTTTTAGCTAAAACTTGGTTTGCATGATGTTTGGTTGGTATGCTAATTGATTCCTATTTTTTGCTTTTTTTAGTAGCTTTTCATTAGCCTTAATCCATTTTTTCCCTTTTTTACAGCCATAGAATAGGAATTGCCCATTTAGTGCTTTTTAGGCTTTTAAGGTGCTTATTCTTGCTCCTTTAGTTTATTTTAGGAATCCCTTTACTTCCCTTAGCTTTAGCTTATAGCAGCCTTAGATTAGCTTTTAGGTTCCAAAAATTCCTTTTATAAGCTTTAATCAAAATTTCTATGCTTTACCCCTTTTATTTGTGCTTATTTGTAGTTTTATTATTTATTAGCTTTAGTTTACTTGTTCTAGTTCCTTAATAGCTTATTAGGTTTAGGTTGTAGCTTATTGGAGCCTATTTGCTCACAAATGTTAATCATTTTTTTTTCCTTAAAAACTCTTTAACCATCTGTTTTGCCTTTGTGCTTTTTCTGGCTTATTGGTTAAGCAAAATAAAAAGTGGTTTCACAAAAGTTAACTATTTTTGGCTTATTATTAAGATTGTGCAAAAAGTTTTCAAAAAAAAAATGTTTCAAAAAAATTGTGGTTACAATGGGAGTCAAACCTAGGTCACCAAGTTTACACAGCAAAGCCTCATAAACACCCTCCCTCCCGAACTGAGCTAGCATGTTTTCTTGTTATGCTTTCCCTTTTTAAATATTTATCATAGTTTTTATTTAGCGGATATTAACTAGTAAGCTTTGAATCTGCTTATTTACCTTCCTATTTTTGTTGCTTACTTCAACTTTTTATTTTTGCTAGCTTAAGTATAGTGTATTAAACTTTCCAAAAAAATTTCATAATTTTCTTAATAGTTTCACTATTTTATAAATCATTTATTTTATTATTTCAGTTTTTAATTCATAAAAAATTATTAAAAAGTCAAAAAAAAATATTTTTCTCTTAAAAAAAAAAAAAAAAAAAAAAAAAAAAAAAAAAAAAAAATCGTCTATCATTTTTTTTTTTTTGGGTAAAGGGGAATAACTCGTCTATCATTAGGTATGTAGGAAAATTATTTTCATGCTCATAGGATTAGTATAGCTTAAAATTCACTTTTTAATTTGCGCACTTATGTTTTTTTAATTAACTTTTACGTTTTTAACTTAGATTGTGTTTTAGGGTTCCCTTAGCTCCCGATTATCATTTCCGTATACTTTTAGGTAGTTTTTAAGGTTTATGTAGCCTCTCGTTTTTAGAATTATGTTTTAGTTGCGTTTATTTTATTTCTTGTTCGTTATTCGTTAATTTCCCGTAGTTCCATAATACCATATAATTAAACCCATCCTTACAAGCATTTTAATCACTTGCCCGGTATCATATATATATATATATATATATATATATATATATATATATATATATATATATATATATATATATATATATATATATATATATATATATATATATATATATATCGTAATCACGGGATTTTGCAAGTTAACCTTTTCACAAAGGTTGATTAGTAAATTCTCCTCACGTACTTTGTATTTATTTGATATACATCCTCAAACGTATTCAATGCAAGTTTTTATAACGAAGAATAGTGGGGTAAAAAAGAAAAAAACATGAAAAAGTTTTAAAATGAAAAAAATGTCGAAAAGTATATCAAAGTGCCCGTGTATAAAAAGATAATTAAATGATCGTCACGATGGTGTAGTTATTTTCACCTAACGATTAATGGTTTAAAAGATATTTAAATTATAAAAAATAATTGAAATATTAAAATGCTTTTAATCTCATCTATTGATTTCTTTTTAGATGAAGGGTGGGGATAAGTCTCTCGATATATGAGAAAAGTTTGGTATGCAAAATAACTCTTATTTTTTTTTTTCTATTTCAACCAATCACAAGACAATTTAGTTGAGAGAGAAGTTCTTTGATTAGCGAATAGATTAGTTAGTAGAAATTTATTAAACTTTGTGTAAATTTAAAATAAATTTATAATTTAGGACGGAGAGGGTACTTTAGAAGCATAATATGTGCGAGTTAAGATCATTATATACTCAATAAATTTAGGGTTTAGATGGTTTAGGGTTTTTATTACTTATTAAGAGTATATTTATTTTTGAAATTTAAAATGACTTAAAATTAAGTAACATTAGTCGAATATTATATGATAACATCAAATAATTATGATATTTTAGTGTTAATTTCCCCTATTATGCTAATTTTTTATGCCATTTTACTAGGATATATACTCTTATTTGGGGGTGTATCTTATAGTTTTTTTTAGCTTATTTTTATTCCTTTTGTCATTTAAATTCTGTCCTTTACTTTTTAGCTTTGTAATCTACTCTTCCATTAATAAAATTCAGCTTTTTTTTTTTTTTTTTAATTCCTTGTCGTATTTACCTTTAAATGCTTTTATTATTGTTGAAGAAACAATTCATTCAATGGTATTGCCCTCCTTCAAGGATAACAAAACAACTCAAAGACATTCATAATTTCAAACATGATGGAGACGAAACATTGTACCAAGCATGGGAAAGGTACAATGATCTACTGTACAAGTACCATACTCGCGACCTCAACAAACAACAGGTTGTGAATATCTTCTACAAATGAATCGACATTTCCACGAGGCAAATGCTTGATTCCCAGGGGCCGATCCATGAGATGACTCCTGTCCAAGCGTTAAAGGAAATAGAAGACATGGCAGACCACTCTCAAAAGTGGCAGGAGGGAGGAAGTAATAGGAGCATTAATGGAAGTTCAGATGGCATTGCTCTTATCACCTGTAAACTCGAAAGTTTAGGCCATGACATAAAGAAGCTCAAGGAAAATGTGCATACCATTCAAGGAACATGGGCAAGAAAGACAAATAAAAATATTCAACATCAAAGTTGAAAAAAAAAATAAAAAATAAATGTTAAACTGGACATTTATTATTGTACGAAAAGAGTAATATAATATAATAATAGTCTTGAAGCACATGGCAAAGATGTACGAACCAGATGCGTGTAACTTTGTTTGGTCCTATAAAGCAAACGTACTGCCAAAAAGGAACATGGGCAGTGGGGCTTGTTGCATCTCATACCACAAATAATGACATATAGGAACTTTTTAATTATCAAATGAGAACAACATAACATCCAATGTACGACTACTTATAAGAATATCCGTTTGAGGTGCAAAATTTCTGGTGTTGATTTCTATTTTAGTGACTTGTTTTTTTCTTTTTAAATATATGACTCGACACTTCAATAAAAAAAATATCATATTGTGGTCCCTGAAGAAAGAAACATCGAGGTTGCTTCTTTATGTGGTCCATGACTAGGCTTAGTTATAATCGTTTTAAATCATATTTTTGTTTTAGATTTTAACTTAGATATTTTGCAGAATAAATTCAGAAAATAAATATTAATTAATAATAATATTTCAACTATATTTGCTCGGGTTTTAAAATATAATCAAACTGTTTCATATTATTATTGTTTTCTTGTTTAATTTGATATTTTAATATAATTTAAATTCATTGAATATACGGAGTAATTGTTTGCATATGTTTTATTTAATCTCATGCGTATAGTCAATACATAATAATGTGGGCGTACGCTGTAGTGTTTTTAGTATTACGATCAATTTAATAATGATAATAATAATAATAATAATAATAATAATAATAATAATAATAATAATAATAATAATGGGTTTCTTCTCTTTTCTGTGTCTTCTTTTTGGAAAACTTGAGAAGCATGCGGTGACCTTACTAAGGATATCCAAAGATTCTCAGTGACTCAAGACATTGGAGCACGTGATGCTTCTCATATTTTTAGTAGAATTTGTTTCGCTATAGCTATAGGAGATGGGGGCCCAGTTAATATCTCGGCTCTCTACTAATTTCTTGTACATCATATAATTTTCTAATAATAATAATAATAATAATAATAATAATAATTTATTATTATTATTATTATTATTATTATTATTATTGTTATTTATTATTATTATTATTATTATTATTATTATTATTATTATTATTATTATTATTATTTTCGTAATAAAATCTAGATCACTAATTGACCATTTAGATCGGACGACCTCAATTGGATACATGGATTTTATTCTATTTTTTTTTTTTTTTTTTTTTTTTTTTTTTTTTTTTTTTTTTTTTTTATGGTCTGGAAATGTAATATAAATATTCTACAAGGGTTAGACTCAAAGTGTCTAATAAAGAGGAGTGCTATTTTTTGGTAAAATGACAAAAAAATGCATCGATCTTAACATTTTATATGATTGTGTGTAGGCAACTATTTTTTTTGTAACACAAAACGTTTGAATTTTTGTTATTGTATGGATCCACGTCAGCTAAACGTCGCATCGTTAGTCCTTTACACTAACGGCCGTTAGTAAATAACTTAAAATCCCGTTTTCTTACGTTTTATAATGTTTTCGTCCGTTTTCTTATGATTTCATCAGTTTTCTTACGTTTTCGTCCATTTCTACACGTTTTCGTCATTTTTTCACGTTTTACTTTGTTTTAACACGTGTTCATCCGTTTTCTTACGTTTTCGTCCGTTTTACACCTTCTCGTCCGTTTTTACTAGAGATGGAAAATGGGTCGGATCGGGTTGGTTTGGGTCATGGGTCAAATGGGTTATGGGTCAAACGGATCATGGGTCAAACGGTTCATACTTTAAGAATGGGTTGACTGGGTCATGGGTCAAACGGGTTGGGTCGGGTCTACCTGTTATATTTCGTTTGGCGAAAACCTATAATCATGCTACTATAGTATGTTTTCGTCCGTTTTTTTTTACGTTTTCGTCTGTTTTTTACGTTTTACTCCATTTTTTACATTTGTATCTGTTTTTTTTCTATGTTTTCAACCGGTTTTTTACATTCTCATCTATTTTTTTGGTTTTCGATTGTTTTTTTACATTTTCGTCTTTTTTTTACGTTTCATATGTTTTTTTTACGTTCTCGACCATTTTCTTACGTTTTTGTATGTTCTTTTTATGTTTTTGACTTTTTTTTAACGTTTTCGACCATTTTTTACGTTTTCGTCTGTTTTTTTTTTTTACGTTTTCGACTGTTTTTTTTACATTTTCGTTTGGTTTTTTATATGTTTTCGACAATTTTTTTACATTTTCGACTGCTTTTTCACGTTTTGGACCGTAATAATACATAATAAAACGCAAGAAAACGGACAAAAATGCACGAAAACGAAAGAAAACATTATAAAACATAATAAAACGGAAGAAAACGTGTGAAAACGTAAGAAAAAGAAATTTTAAGTTATTTACTAACGGCTGTTAGTGTAAAGGACTAACGATGCGACGTTTAGCTGACGTGGATACATACAATAACAAAATTTTCGAAAGTTTTGTGTTACAATGAAACAAAAATTAGTTTGCTACACACAATTACAAAAAATGTTAAGTTCGATGCATTTTTTTGTCATTTTCCCTATTTTTTTTTTATCAAAGATCTTGTTTGTGCTCTCGTTATTTTGTTTGCGTTTATGTTTTCAATATTTACAATTTAGTATTTTTATGAACATGTACAGTAACATTTTTATGTTACTGGTTTTCTTGTACACTATTTCTATTTCTACTTTCGTCCTATAATTAGAGTTCACATTGCTATTTTTAGATATCTCAAAGTAAGTGTTCATTTTAGAAATAATTGCAACTAAAACTCAAATACTTGCATATTTCCTCAAAATACAAGTTTTCAACGCATGATGTGCAATGCAAGTTAAGCATGTTTTGGGTGTGTGTGTGTATATATATATATATATATATATATATATATATATATATATATATATATATGCAAGTATTAATGGGTAGATATTCAATTGCCTCCTTTTAAATTTCATCAAATGAAAAGAAGTTTCAGTGAGAGGATATGGAGTATGATATTTGATTGATTGAGAGTCAAGTTATTTGGATTTCCTAAAACTTTATGCATATTGAAAATGACACTTATTAAACTTTTTTTTTCTTCTTTAAAACGACAATGTTTTTCACATCTATACTACCTATCTCACAAATGCATTCAGTGAGGATTGAACCCACAACTTATAGATTGGTGGACAACTCACATAACAATAGACCAAAACCCGTCTTACAGTAAACTAATTAATACCCAACTTTTTTTTTTTTTATAATAAACGATTTTTTTTTTTTTTTTTTTTTTTTTTTTTTTTTTTTTTGTAATAACCCATTCTTTTTATTTACCAATAGGAGAGCTCAAAATTCGAGTGCTCCTATTAGTTAATAAAAGTCAAAATTAAATTATTTTGGTTGAATTATTGAAAAATTCGATGGAGAAATTTGGTAGAGAAAAAAAATTAAGCATGCCCTTGTGAGTTTTTTTTTTTTTTTTTTTTTTTTTTTTTTTTCAATTTTTTTAATTAAGATTTAAATGTAAATAAATGTTATATTTTGATTAAATAATATAATTTACAATCAAAGCTTAAACCTAAAAATAAATAAATAAATAAATAATAAAAAAAATCTATTCTTAAATCTAATTTCATGGATTTAAACTCAATTTCTATAAATTTTATGGATTTAAACTCAATTTCTATAATTGTTAGAAAAATTAATATATTTGAAAAAAAAAAAAAAAAAAAAAAAAAAAAAAAACTCATATGCTTTAGAAAATTTAATAAACAACAACAACAACAACAAAAACAACAACAATTATTATTATTATTATTATTATTATTATTATTATTATTATTATTATTATTATTATTATTATTAGTATTATTTTATATAATAACCATTTCATTAATACATAAAAAGCTTACACAAAATTGGATGGGAGTGTAGATTTGCGCTCCCACCCTTTCTGAATACAAAAATTTAGGATATTTAAACAAATTAGTGGGAAGCCATATTATCTGGGCCTCCACTTTTCTATATATAGCAATTCTAATTACACTAAAGATATGAACAGCAGCCCGTGCCCCAATATCTTGAGTTATGAAGAACTTTTGTATTCGCTTCAATAAGGCCACCGCATCCTTCTCAAATTTCTCAAGAGAAGTGAACGAAAAAGGGATAAAACTATATCCAATATCTGCATGCTTAGCCTCACACTAAACAAGTTTACGTTATGATGCATCAATCACCGCACGATCGGACACAAATTCAACCATCACAATTTGCATCAAATGCGAGAACCTTGTTTTACCCAAAACGACATAGCATGACTGCCTCAAATAGGCACAATAGCACTATAGGAAGAAGCTCTATATCGATTTCTTCTATCCTCCTTGTCTGCATATTACTACATCCGGTTGCCATCTATTTAATACCCTAAATACAAAAGAGAAAAAAAGCCATTACTAACTGGATCCATAATATATATATTTTAATTTCAGATGCTATACTAGATGCCAAAAATAAAACTGAACAACATTAGAATACAAACCAATAATTCAAAGTATCGGCATTCAAAATAAAAGACGCACCTGTATTGCTTCCGTTTTATGCATGCAAACTATGCTAACCTTAAAACAGAAGCAAATATAATAACATATCATTAATAAGCGTTAAAACTCTAAAAAAATCAATATGGCACATCACCGTATGTATGACCACTAATTATATACAGTCTAAGCACTTCTTATGACAAATTGGCATAACTTGTAGCATTTCTAACGATAGTTCGTACATTGGTTCAAATATCACGAAGGGTAAAAAACAACTGAATTTTACACGTTCCAATTTTTGCCAATTCTGATTTTCAGCTTATCGAGTGACCAAATAATCATAGCCGAGCAATTACCTGCTTATACAACCAGAGTCTTCCAAAATCATTTCTAGAAATGCCAGATACAAACATAACTGAATTCAAACATATTACCAAATGGAACCATATAATTCAAGCATAATCTCAAATAACAAACCCAAGTATTAATTACTAAAAAAGAGCACAAAACAATTTTGACAATTTTTGAAAAACAGGTAGTAGAAGCAAAAATTTCTGCTCCCTATGAATGCCGCCCCAAATCAAAATGCAGTCAATAGAGGACCTTTCAATTTATCAACTTTCAAACCTTCATGTATGACAAAAAAAGGTGCATATCCCTTCTACCCAATATATAATGAAAAAGAATTCAAACTTTTAAAGACCATTGAGCCAAACAACAACGATGGTTATGATGACGATGATGACAACGATCAATGTGATTTAATGAAGATATGTTCATCCAAAACGAATCATGTTTCAGATTAAAACTAAAGGAAGCGAAAGCGACGACAATGACGCTAATTATATTCCGGTGTTGAGAAGAAATGGACCGGTTCCCTTATGTGATAGCAGTTAAGAGTCACATGATGAAAATGCAAACTCAGTGATAAAATGGAAACATAAAAAAAGGATTTGATGTTTCCATTTCATTGTTGAGTTTGGCTTTTTCATCATCCAAATTTGAACTGCAATCACATAATGGAACTAGTCATTTTCTTCTCAGCACCGAAATGCATGGAACATCTTTGTCATGGCTTTCACCTCTTTCTTTTTGGGTAAACCTCGGTAAAGTACATTAATCACCGATTTTTTTTTAAGTACAATGGAATGTTGTTGAAGTGCCACATTAACCTGATGCTAGCGCTTGATAAGCAAAACAAACCAAATTAAGCCTTTGACATGCCAAAGACTTCATTACTCTAGCTATACGATGCAATCATGCATAACTAAAAGAAACCTACACATTACATGTTTCCTCCGTAGAGTTACCCAAAGACTTAGAAGCAAGGTACGTTGATGTTTCATTATAAACATTCTCCACTTCAGTATCGTCATCACTCTCTTGTAGATCAAGAAAAATACTTTTTCCCATCTTCCTTTCCCGCCCCATTAATATCATCAAACTTTGAAAGGAAATCGAAAGGGTTAGGAGTGGTAAACTAGATTTTGAGGATAATGCATTGTCATCAATTATATTCCCAGTTGAAGAGAACAGAACACCCGCACTAATAGAGCTTTTACTAATATCATTAACCACCTTAGGCCGAAATTGAAGTTTAGTGTCAGCCTTAACACCACCAGTAACACTAGCATTAGGATTATTATTTTTTCCCCATTTTTCCTTTTATTAACCACCACATGGAACCCATCATTAGTCCTTTAACCAACTTGTTCTGAAACCACATCATGCATTAGACACACTTTTGCATGTTGCAAAGGGCATACATCACTTGAATATCCAAAAATGTTACACGAGTGGCACCTAGGCGATCTCCACTCGTACTCCACTTGAATAGTTTCCATAAAATAACCTGCCTCATTAAGTAAGAGTGTTGGGTCCATTCAGTCCTCAAGCAACCATTAACAAGGATTTGAATACAAATTAACGTAAGTGTTAGAAGACCTTCAACAATACTCACTGTCACTGAGTGAACAGTTACTCAGTGAGTCACCTTCAGGATGCTTAGGACGAGGCTAAGAAGAAAGACTCTCCATTTAGTGAGTGACACCTAAGCCGGAAAAGAAGGTGATGGGTTTAGTGAGTTATGACAATAACTAACTGAACCCCTGTCTCCTCAACAACTATCAGGAATAAAGATTGAAGACCGAAGACCGAAGACTGAAGAACCTTGGACTGAAGGAAAGGCGGGACAAGGCGGGAAACGTTTGAAGAAGATAAGGAGAAGTCCTTATCAGGATGAAGTCAAACTTTCCCTGAAAGGCAAAATGTCAGGACAGTGTCATCACTGCTACTCAGAAAGTGTTATTGTCCTATACCCAAAATAGGTTCTTGTAACTGTGACAAAATACATTAGTATTTTGTCCTGATTAGCTTAGGTCATCTTTTGTCTTTTAAGTAATGGTTGCATTTTCACTTGTGTATAAATAGGATCATAAAGAGGAGAAAAAAGTTGACAAGTTTGTGCAATTAATGCTTAGACATTTAGAAACAACTTTTTCTCCTCCAAAAAGCCACCTTGTCACTGGGATAGCTCAGTGGTTCTTTATAGTTGCTACTTAAGCTTAACTTATGTTTAGAGAGGAGACTACACCATACTTGACATTCAATCCCAAGTGTTTTTTCCGTAAACACTTGGGTATAATTATTTGTTAATTGCAAATAAAATTAAATGTTGAAAAACTGTGTTTTATTTACTTTACGTTTATCCTTTTAACAAAGCTTATTTCACACTACTCAAGCCATGGAACTTGGTTAGTTTAACTTTCTAGTTAACATTAATTAAGTATAAGGGAACAACAAGTGGTATTAGAGCATCTGGTTTATAATATTTTTCTAAAACAAAAGAGTACTCAAAAGTTTTTAAAATCAAGATCCTACCATGGCAGAAAGTAATGTTCCCCAACTTTTTGATAAAAGGGAGGAAGCTATAATGCTACTGCCCCTAGACTTGAAGTTGGAAAATTCAACAAGTGGAAAAAGCGTATGCTTTGCTACTTGACAGGAATGGAACCTTATTACATTAATTGTATTAATGAAGGTCCCTTTGTTCCTAAGATTGCTGAAGGCCTACCAAAGCCTGAAGCTTAGTGGACTTCTGCCGAGAGAAGGGTGGTCACTCAGAACCAACGCCTAAAGAGCGTCAAGTCTTCCTGACGATGTAATGGAATCAGTCATCAATTGTCCAATTGCCAAACAGACTTTGACTGACTTGGTTTACAGCTTTGAAGGTCCCTCAGATACCAAGGAAAATAGGATCATGGACCTGAAACTTGTGTATAACACCTTCAGGGCTAAGGACTCTGACACTCTCTCTCAGACTTACACCAGATACAAAACCATTCTAAATAAATTAACCAATGATGGTGTCACCCTGTCTAAGCATGAGATAAGTGTTGGCTTTGTCAATAGTCTTCCTGAGAAGTGGTTGAACTTCTCTCAGAGTCTCAGAAATGCTAACCACATTCAAAATATTCAGCTTCTTGAAATTTATGGGAAGTTTGTTTACGAAGGTAACTTAATCTCAAGGAGATACCCTGATTCAAAGAAGTCTCAAGAGACCAAGAAGCCTCTGACCATTGCACCCATATCCACTACTTTCTATTCTAATGGTGTGCAGGATTTCCAAGAAGAATGTTGATATAAATAATGCATAAAAACGTTATTGATATTTCTCGATATCCCTACGTTTTTTTTTTGGGTAAAGGGGAGGAATCCTGCACCCGGTAAAATACATTAATCAAAAAACGTTTAAGTACAATGGAAGAGAGTGAGTCTCTCATCGAAGTCCCTAAGGACACTACCACTACCACTATATAAGAATGACAGACCATTCTTATAACTACCAGATCTAAAAACAACTAAGGATGACTAGCAATAAAAAACAATACATCACAACTCAAATAAAATTGAAGTCTTCTTAGTCATCCTCGTGCTCCAGATCTTGAACATGAAGAAACCCATAACCAAGTTTCCCCGCCTTCCAAACATATTCCAAAACAAATCCATTCGCGCCTTCTATTAGTATTATGCAAGAACCATAATCTAATAACCTGATAATAGTGGAATTCATGGCAAATCGATTTGTGAGAACCTCCAGCTTCAACCAATAGCGTCTTCTATTAGTATTATGCAAAAAGCATAATCTAATAACCTAATAAGAGTGACTTCCGTAGCTAATCGAATCTGAAGCATAAACATGGTCTAAGCGACCCAACCTTCCAGCATATCCGAACTTGAACCAATCTTCCAACAAATACGAATGAAAACATGAAGATAACACCAAGGATCAAGTCATATGCAACAACCATGATGGAACATGACATGACATCATGAGCAACAACAATGATAGACCATGAATAAGCAGCAAAGGGACAAAAAACCCTCAACAATCCTGTTGTATACCAATGATGAACAAATCAAACAACCACCAACCACACCATCGTACCAGCAGCAAACCATTCAAAAATCCAATGATAACAGCCCTTGCAATCCATGTAAGCCACACGTACAAGAAAACAATAGGGTAAACGACCCTAACGTCCATCAACAATCATCACAAGACATACCAGGTCTTTGACACTATCACTAATTGATAACAATAGCAGCAGCATTCAAGACCAATAAATAACCAAACAATACCATGTCTAAGTAACGATATCATGATCACCAACCCCTAACTTCCATAGAGACCAGTAGCATCGATCAAAAGGCAAAATTAATAAGATTGGCAGCATGATTATAAACGATGTACAAAGATCCCTAACGCATAACAACCAGCAGCAACAATAACAAGCCGAAACAGCTTGGCTTAGATCGAAACCAATGGTTGTAGAACAAGGGTTCACGAAACCCTAACCATATCCAAAATCATCTCTCCTTCAAACCCACAAACACATGAATAAACATGTTAGAATCTGATGAAATAATCAAACAACCACCCAAACCGGGTAACCTTCATAGTAACGACCAGATTCACCATTAACAACCATTCAGAAAATTGAAACCCTAAAATAGGGTTTCATAAGCATCAACGAGTAGTACCACATCAAACCCATTGGATCGACCAGAATCAAGAATCAGGCAAACCATGTCAATCCAATAATCAACCCCAGCCAGCAGATCGTAGAAGATTATACCATGAAAAGCTAAACGATCCAACCAAACCAGAAAACCCTAAAAAACGATTACACAGAAAAGGTTGAGAGATATGCCAAGTAATCGTTTTGGGTATATAAATAAGAATCAAAACAAACCCTTCATATAAAAGTCGATTAAAGAACCGACTATCAAAAAAACGATTAGGGTTTTGTACCAGCCGCCTTAAACAATGAATATTTCATAAGATATTGAAAAGATTAAGGACAACCAGAATCAAGAGAACGAATAATAACCACTTAGCGATTGAAACCCTAAAGAAAGAATCACCCAAAGTGAGATCGGGAAAGTTAGAGTTTCGGCAGCCGCCACCTCTCAAGAAACACACAAACCTAAACACGATTGCATACCATGATTAATGGTAGAGAGGCGTATTTAGGAGATGATATCCCTACGTTTTGACGATCACAAAATGGGTAAAAGGGAGTAATCCTGTAACCTGGTAAAATATATTAACAAAAAAAAACATTGAAGTACAACGGATGAGGGTGACTTCCCTCATCTCAGTCCCTTAGGACGCTTATAGACTCTCATATAAGAATGACAAACTATTCCTATAACTTACCAATAACAACATATAAGAGTGACAAACCACTCTTATAACTAATACATGAACACAAAACTACGACGACTATAAGAATATAACTTAAAACCTCAAGTAAATACTTGAATCTTCACACGTCGTCATAGAAGTCCATAACCTTCAACGATGCAGCCGTAACCATGGTAGGATAGAAAAGCACCAATCCACATCAAACAACTACAATGAACCCCATTGATCCAAACAGGACCAAACCAGACTACAACTCGATGCAATACCTCATCTACTACAAGTTTCAAAGTAGTGAAACTCTAGCTAAGAATGAGACCCAGTGTATCTTGATCAGTCATAAACGAAAAATAGGGTTGGACGGCCCTAACTTATAGAACGATCACAAAATGTAAAATCATTAAACGTAAAATCATTACGTAAACAAGTATTTAGTTACAAATATCATTCCATCCAGCTAAATCACTTAAGGTATGAATAAACAAATGTCTAAAGTAATACATTTTATGATCAAAGGGATTTTTATTTAGACACTATAAATTTTATAAAATGTTATAAATATTTTATATATTAAAAAAACACTTTTGGTAATTAAAGGAAAATGTTTAATTCATAATCAATATATGAATTCAAATTTTTAACCAAAATTAGTTAGATTTTTACCAAATAAACTTTCACTAGAAAAAGACAAAGAATCTGGCCGTTACAGGAGGGCGGCCCCTTAATAATTAAGGGGGCCGGCCTCCATTTAAGGGGGTCGGCATGCTCCTGTGGCCAGATTTGTTTGCCTATAAATACTGGTTCATTTATGCAATTTTTCCTCACTTTTTGCACGAAAATTTTCAGTCCTAATCCTTTCCAAACACACTTCTAAATCCTTTGATCATAAGATTATAATTTTTTGTTTCAAGTGATTCAATCCCTCACCACTCAAAGTGCAAAAGAAGAATACTCCTTCAACATCAAGTTAAGAAGTATTGTAGATTTGTGTATATAGTCTTGTAGTTGTGTAAATTATTTGTAAAGGTGTAGAGTGTTTATAACAGGTAGATCTAGGAGTGTTAGTAGTGAAGATAAGTAGTGAAGTAGAAGTAGTGTTGTGAAGAAGAAGTGAAGTAGTGTGAAGGTGTGAAGTAGTAGTGGTGAGTACAAGTCGTGTAGAAGTTGTGACAAGTCGTGAAGAGTCGTGAGATTGGTTCTAGCTATTATTAGAACTCGACATTTTGCTTGGTAGAAAAAACCCTAACTTCTCTCTCAACTAGGGGCGATTTTTCTGCCTCCCCCACCCTAGCAAATCCGGCCAAATTCTTCCTATCCGTTTAGTTTTTTCATTAATCTTTCTTGGGATTACTGAATTAACAACAAAGAAACTGGTTTGTTAGGGGGGAGGATCGGATCTCTTTTGTTCTATTCTTTAAATCGTCCCTATTTATTTACCCTAACCATCCTTTATCGGTTTTCATAATCCCTACTAATCGTTTGATCTATCAAAGTTTGGCAGTTTTGTGAATCGTTCTTTTTAGGGTTTATAATCAAATTCAAAACACATTTATCCTTAAACGTTTATTCCAACAATTATCTGTTGGAATCTTTATCTAAGCTTTTGGGTCGACTTCTTATTCAGATCGCATATTAATTCTTTTTGTTTAGGTCGGTCCTAATTATACCCTATTTATAGGGTATTTTTTTGGTCGATTCTTTTGATATATTTAATTTGTGATCTGTTTGGTTTGGTGATCGCTTGCTGCTGCTATTCCTTCTTGTTTATTCGACCCTTTTTTAGGGTTTGTGTATTCAGCTTGCAAGGTTGTGTTGGTAGGTTCGTGCTTAAACGTCAACAAACCTGTTCTAGGGTTTGTTTATTATTTTGCGATTGGATCATATCCCTTGTTTGGGGTTTGTATTACTGGAAGGTTGGAAGCTGGTTTTGTTTTGTGTATGGCTGTGGATTGATTCATAATGGTTGTGGGTATTGAGAGATGTTTGTCGTATGGTGTTTTTAGGGCTTGCTGCTGATTGCATCTTAATTCTTACTCGAAACCCTAACTATAGGGATTAGCGCGTGCAAGTTCGTGTGTTTGGGTTCCTGGTTTGTGATTTTACGTTTATGATACTATTGGTTTTCTCTCCGATCTTGGTTGCATTTAGCAACTTGTTGGTACTCAAAATCAGCCATGGTCCTTGTGTTTGGGTTCTGATTTGTGTGTTAACGTTTTCTTATGTTGATTACATGTGCTGGAGCCTTGGTTTTGCTATTCGTTCATAGTGGGTAGATTAATCATGTTACGTTTGGTTTATTTTATGTGAATCTTGCTCACTTTCTATGGTAATTTGCATTGACTTGATCATGGTAGTCTTCTTGTGTGTCACTCGGATTTGTTGGAAGATTGGTTCAAGCTCGGATATGCTGGAGGTTGGGTCGCTTAGACCATGTTCATGCTTCAAATTCATTTGCTACGGAAGTCACTCTTATTAGGTTATTAGATTATGCTTTGCATAATACTAATTGAAGACGCAATTGGTTGAAGCTGGAAGTTCGCATGTTTATGATCTGGATCACTAGGATGACTATGAAGACTTCAATTTTATTTGAGTTGTGATGTATTGTATTTTTATTGCTAGTCATCGATAGTTGTATTTAGATCTGGTAGTTATAAGAATGGCTTGTCATTCTTATATAGTGGTAGTGGTAGTGTCCCTAGGGACTTCGATGAGAGACTCACTCTCTTCCATTGTACTTAAATGTTTTTGATTAATGTATTTTACCGGGTGCAGGATTACTCCCCTTTACCCAAAAAAAGACATTTTGCTTGGTATCGTTAAACGGTGTAAGCAAATGTGTGTAAGGTCGTCTATGGGAATTTTTGTGTAGCCTTGGATTTCATTCTGATCCACTCTTACGATTGGTTACTGTTGCTGCAAGGATTCCTATCATAGCTTTAAGTGTGGCATTATTTGATCACATGGTAGTCTATTTCATGCGTAATATGATTCTTTATTACTTGGTGATCATGGGTGCTGCATTGTTATGTACGTGGGTCCTTCATGAGACTCATAGTTACATTTTTTTTACCTATTTTGGTTATTGTTGGATGTTGGTGGTGCTCTCGATGGTTAATAATGATGATTATTGAAGATTGAGTCGCTCACTATGTTTATGGTTCTTCAGGAGCCGATAAAGTACAAGGACGCAAGAAGATATTGTTTCTGTCATTTATTTTTCTTTTGTGTTTCTTGTTGGTAGGTAGCTTTGATTAGCTTGTGTGTGGTTGTTAGTTGCACGTGTTGTGCATGTCAGTTATAAGAATAACCTGTCGTTCTTATATAGTGGTAATTGTAAGTGTCCTAAGGGACTGAGATGAAGGAAGTCACCTTCATCCTTTGTACTTCAATGTTTTTTGGCGTAATGAATTTTACCAGGGTGAAAAATCCCTTTTACCCAAAAAAAAAAAAAATGTGTGTAAGGTTTCTCCGCTATAAGGGAGCTTGTTGACA
The DNA here is from genome assembly GCA_030686995.1 of Artemisia argyi. NCBI lineage: Eukaryota > Viridiplantae > Streptophyta > Magnoliopsida > Asterales > Asteraceae > Artemisia > Artemisia argyi. Next base: position 84,076,207 of record CM060678.1, on the reverse strand, counting down.
TAGTGAAGTAAACTCTCGAGTTAGGTGCTCTGGGAGTGGAGTAGGGCGAAAAGGAGCTTCATAGCCGAACCACTATTAATCCTTTGTCTTGTGGTGCAATTTTTTCATCTCTATCTCTTTATTTACTTATCTATATTGTTATTGCTTACTTTCGTAGATATTAGTATTCATAAGTGTGCAAGTATTGGCCTCACATAAAACTAGAATCGAAGATTTTGAAAACAAAGTTTTTATAAATTTAAAAACGACATAAACTATTCAACCCCCCCTTCTAGTTTTCCACAATTGGAATCAGAGCTACGTTAAACAAGATTTTTAAAATAAATTGTATTTTAAAACTTGAAATCGATCTATGGAATCGGAAAAATATTTAGAAGGGAACATGACATTTAAACCACCATTTTTCGAAAACATAAGTTTTCTTGAATGGAAAAATTGATTCGAAGCTCATGTGTAGTCAATAGATTATGATCTTTGGCATGTCATTTCAATTGGTGATTATCAACCAATAAAACTAATTTTGAAGAACAAGATAATTGTTTCAAAAGATTGCTTGATAAAAATAATAAGGCTATAATAATTATATACAAAGCTTTACCAAGAATTGAATATGAAAGAATTTTTTTTTGTCAAACGGCGAATGATATGTGGAAAAGCCTTTTAAATTTTCATCAAGAGAAGTGTCAAGCCAAAGAAAATTTTGCATACAAAGTAGTAGAAAATGAAAGTATAGTAGATAAGTATTTAGTTGAAATGATTACAAGTGCTACTAGTTCAAATTTTTTGTGTGAAGGTAATGGTGGCGAAAATTCCATGAGTCACGTCAAGAATAAACAAGAAGGTTGTATAAAGATAACGACCGAAAAGGAACTTAGTGACGATGACGATTCTAGTTCCAAAAGTGAAGACGAAGAATATGCAAAGGTCGTTAAAGAATTCAAGAATATTCTTAAAAAGCGACAAAGAGCACAAGATAAAAGAAAAACAACCCGAAGAAGAAGATTTAGTGACGAAGATGAAACGATAAAGCATCTAATGAAGTATGTCTAGGAGTAGATTTGGAGCCCGATGAATGGATAAAGGATAGTGGATGCTCAAGACACATGATGGGGAATCGTAAGATATTTTCTACATACAAGGCGTATAATCGAGGTAACGTTGTTTTTGGTAGCGATCGTCGTGGAAAAAATCATAGGCAAAGGTACAATCTCTCAAGACTCTCTTACTGTTGAAAATGTTGAACATGTAGATAATCTAATATATAACTTGCTTAGTATAGGTCAAATATGTGACAATAACTGTAGGGTTACCTTTACCGATAAATATAGTGAAATAATTAAGAATGAGAAAGTCATAGGTAGAGGAATTAGGAAAGGAGGTATATATGTTATGAAACTAGGAGACAAACCGGAAGATAGGATATGCTTAGCAACTCTAGATGAAAATTCCACCTTGTGGCATAGGAGATTAGGTCACGCTAACATGCAACAAATACAATCTTTAGTCTCTAAGGAATTAGTTAGAAACTTGCCTAGTCTAAGATATGATCAACATTTTTGTGACCCTTGTAAAATTGGAAAACAAACACATGCTAGTCACAAAGCTAAAAATATGGTATCCACTACTAGATGCTTAGAATTACTTCACATGGATCTTTTTTGTCCATCCGCAATGCGGAGCTACGGTAGCAACAGTTACACCTTAGTAGATGATTATTCACGATACACGTGGACTAGGTTCTTAAGTTATAAAACCGAAGCCTTTGAAAAATTTGAGACATTTAGTAAAATGATCCAAAAATAAATTATGATGCTCAATAGTATCAATTAGGACGGACCATGGTAGGGAATTTGACAACGAAGGACAATTCGGAAAATATTGTGATTTAAATGGAATATCTCACAATTTTTCCGCTCCTTATACTCCTCAATCAAATGGGTTAGTAGAAAAAAAAGTAGGTCTCTACAAGAAATGAGTAGAACAATGCTAAATGAGCAATTTATCCCACAAAAGTTTTGGTGTCACGCCGTAGATACATCAACGTATATACTTAATAGGGTTTCTATTAGATGAATATTAGGAAAAACTCCTTATGAGTTATTAAGAGGTATAAAACCAAATATAGGCTACTTTAGAATATTCGGAAGTAAATGCTTTATCCTTAATACAAAAGATTACCTTACTAAGTTCGACCCTAAGTCATACGAAGGAATTTTTCTAGGATATTCACAAAATAGTAAAGCATATATAATTTTAAATAAACAACATACTATGAAAGTAGAAGAATCCTTAAATGTAACATTAGATGAAAGTCCTCCACCACCTAAAACGTTACCTTTAGAAGATGATGATGTGATTGAGGAATAAGCTACTGAGGTTAGTAAAAGTAAGGCCTCAGGAAATGATAATGAAGTAGAAACATTAGAAGAAAATGAGATTGTATATATTAAGGAATCAAAATCACATCCATTAGGTAACATCATAGGTAGTTTGAATCAAAGAACCCTTAGATCACAAGCTCAAAATGAAAGTAATTGTGTCAACAATAGAACCTAGGAATGTAAATGAAGCCTTAAAGGATGAAAGTTGGATTATGGCTATGCAAGAAGAATTAAATCAATTTAAAACAAATGATGTTTGGGAACTAGTCCCAAATCCTAGGAATGTGACCATAATAGGAACCAAATGGGTATTTAGGAATAAATTAGATGAGAATGGAATAGTAACCAGGAATAAAGCTAGATTAGTCGCCCAAGGTTATAATCAACAAGAAGGAATTGATTATGACGAAACCTATGCTCCGGTAGCTAGACTAGAATATATTAGAATACTCCTAGCCTACGCTTGCGCCCTAGACTTTAAGTTATACCAAATGGATGTAAAGAGTGCATTCCTCAACGGTTTTATCAATGAGGAGGTTTATGTGGCAAAACCTCCGGGATTCATTGACTTGGCAAAACCTGATTATGTTTATAAGCTCAAGAAGGCATTATATGGACTCAAACAAGCCCCAAAGGCTTGGTATGATCGATTAAAAACATTTCTTATTAAACATGATTATTCCAGGGGAATGGTAGATAAAACTCTCTTCACTAAAAAGAAAACCCGAATCTCATCATTGTTCAAATATATGTTGATGATATTATATTTGGATCGACTTGTCAAGAAATGTATGATGAATTTGCCAAAATTATGCATGATGAATTTGAGATGAGCATGATGGGTGAACTAAACTTCTTCCTAGGATTACAAATAAAACAATTAGAAGATGGAATATATTTTTTGGGTAAAAGGGTTAATTCACCCTGGTAAAATTCATTACTCCAAAAAACATTGAGGTACATAGGATGAGGGTGATATCCCTCACCTCAGTCCCTTAGGACACTTACAGACTGTAATATAAGAATGACAAACCATTCCTATAACTTACTAACAATGAATCTACCAAAAATGACAAAATTACATAAAACATTACAATACTACTCAAGAAAAAACACTTGAGCCTTCTAATTGACTCTGGCGGCCCGCCGTAACTTCCATGAAGAATCCGTATAATGAGAGATGAAACCCATAGCATAGGAATCCTCCAACTAACACAATCATGGATCATCAAATTTGAAATTTAGTTCATAATAAACCAAACACAAATAAGATTAACTAATGTAAACGTAGAACACCTATGCACTTCCATAGTAGCAGCTTCACTCCATCATAAAAAATAGTCGTGCAAACACCAATCAGATGAACAAAGCAACACCGAACTCAACATTAATTTCCTTCCAGGTCAAAACAGATTAGATTGTATAAGGACCCAACAGGAACACAATAACAAGGATTTCAACAAACCCTAACCTTCAAATGCGACCTCACCAAACTGATGTACAGCGAATACTCAACAAGATCAGGTCAACAATCATAACCAGGGGTCAAAAACCGTCCCTATATCGAAGCAATGGCTATAGTGTTCAACCCACATGTAATCAGAATGAAATCCAAAAGAGACGAATCAGCCTTAATCAAAACATAGGGTTTTTAAAAAGAACCCTAACTTACACATCGAAACTGATTTCAAACATATCAACCCTTCTAAGTAAACAATAACTAGCAGATTGTTATAGAGAATCAAGAAGCCCAAATCAGTTCCAAACTCCACACGTTGAATCAGTTACATTGAGAACAAACCCTAACGTTAGGGTTTCGTATAAGCAAGACAACCACACTTCAACGACAAGCAATAGGATTTAACCAAACCCTAACAACCATTAATCCATATCAGTCATGAACCTTAACCAAATATGATCCCAAACTGAACAAATCGTTGGGTTTCAAGAACCCTAACAGCCAAAATGATCTCTCTCTAAACCCACATATACATCAACACGAATCCCTTAGGAACTAACCATGAACAAAAAACCCTTAAAACGGGTTACAAGCAAGTCGAGAAAATCAAAACCTTTTAGGGTTTTGTAATCGTTACGCGCCATACAAGAAACCAGATCGTACCAAAACAGATGGATCGACTTAATAAAGATATTAAGCCAACATGAATGATGGCCAATACTATCAACCCAATAGCAGCGATTTATATATATAGAATCGATTTAGAACCAAACCAACATGATTGATAACCAATCGCCCAATAATAGATCAACGAAACCCTAAGCAGATACGAAAAACCATTAAAGGCAATCGATTTAAAAAATGATATTAGGGTTTCGTTACATCAAACACACACCAGTCGCCACCTTTTTACAATAGAAAACAACCACCAGAACGTATTGTATACCCAAGAACAGGAATCCAAGGGTAGAGAGGACATTTTTGGAATTATTTTATGGCCGAAATGTGAATAGAGGGTGACGGCTGGAATACCTAGAGAGAGAGAAAACGAATTACGGTTTGCGACTAAGATGGAATATTTTTCTACCAATATAAATACATTAAGGAAATGCTTAAGAAATTTGGCCTAGAAGACTCAAAACCCTTAAAAACACCTATGTCTACGGAAGTTAAATTCACAAGAGATGAAAAAAGTGAGTCAGTAGATAATACTAAGTATAGTGGAATGATAGGTAGTTTACTATACTTAATGGCAAGTAGACCCGATATCATGTTTAGTGTTTGTATTTATGCCCGCTTTCAAGAGGATCCCAAAACCTCTCAGTTAGAAGCGGTTAAGCGTATCTTCCGATACATTAAAGGCACTATATACTTAGGATTATGGTATCCTAAGGGATCCAATATAGAAACTATTGTCTATGCGGATTCAGATCATGCGGGAGATTACGTGGATCGAAAGAGCACTAGCGGTATTTGAACGTTCTTGGGATGTTGCCTAAAATCTTGGTTTTCCAAGAAGCAAAACGCTCTTGCTATTTCTACCACCAAAGCCGAATACGTAAGCGCCGGAAAGGCATATCAACAAGCCTTATGGATGAAACAAGCTCTCATAGACTATGGCTTTAGGTTAGAAAATATTCCTATAATGTGCGACAATAAAGGTGCTATAGACTTAAGTAAGAATCCTGTTCTACACTCTAGGACTAAACATATAGAAATACGTCACCACTTCCTTAGGGATAATGTACAAAAAGGTAACATATATATAGAAAAGGTTGCATCGGAAGATAATATTGCGGATATATTAACTAAACTCTTTAAGCATGAACTATTTAACCATTTGCGTTTAGGATTAGGAATGATGGAGCAAATTGACTAAATTCTATTGCATTTTCGTTAATCACCTATTGCATAATTTTTTTCTCTCTTCTTCGTATCTGAGTCTAGGATTCTATTTCGCACAAAATTGAAGATTGGGAAACTACATCGCATAAACATTTCTATAAAACCCATTCTATTTTATTTAAACTATTCTCACTTCTAGGAAACACATGAAAATCATTTTTTTTGCATTGTTGAATAATGCTAAAAACACTCTTTAAAATCATGCATGAAATCTCACATGAATTGTCAAAGTATATAATCTAATATATAAATTTGACATTCATGGGTTGAGCAAAGCTAAATCTAGGATAATTTGGATTGCTTCTTAGGAAATCTTCATCTTTGCATTAGAAGTCGAAGCAATCACATCTCCACATTTGTTACACATAGGCACAGACTAGAACAAAGTCAAGAATTACATTGTCACATTTGTTCCATCACTAGTTTCTCACTCACTAGTTACCTTTGCCTTTACACTAAGATAGTTGTTTTAGGAAGAATAACTTGCTTATTAGCTCTACTACTTTGTTGGTCTTTCATGCATACTTACTTGTGATTATATTATATGCTTACTTGCCTACATATATACTTTTCATGCATATTTCATTAAGATAATCCATGCATAGTTGCTTGCCTAAAGAGTTGGACTTGCCAAAAACCAAACATCAAAACAAACATCTTTTTGAAAAATTTATGTCAAAAACCCTTTTTTGGTAATCTGGGAACCTGGCCCTGGGCGGCCCCCTTAATTATAAAGTGCGCCCCCCGGCCTATGTTTAAGGGGGCTGGCCACCTGAAGGCCGAGGTTCACTGTTTGCTTTCTGCTTTTTAGCCCATTTCACCCTATTTTGATTCTCCACTTCCCTAAATTCACAAACACATTTTGTCTAGGAAATCCACCACATATTTTCCTTCCATAAGCATATAATCATCACACTATAAATACCATTCTTCATCACAAATCATTACTCAACCCATCATGTCATATCCCAATCACCCAAGATCCAAGCCCTCAAGGGTTGCAAAAATCTCTGTTAAACCCGTGTGAAGAAGAAAACTTGATACTTGTCAAAAGTCCACCACAATTAATGTTGTTGTCTCCAACCAACCAACACCTAAACATCAAACTCACCCAAATGAAACCTCTCTTTTACCTCAACAAGATAACCTCACAATCACCCTTTCCAACAAAATTCCACATCCATCTCACTCACTTCTACCAAAGATCCTTTTGAGGAACATACTCAATCTCAAAACAACAACCATCACTCTCATCCAAACATGAATCCTATGTTCCATGTCAAACCTCAATCCCTAATAACAATCTAACTCCACCATCATCACCTTCCTCCGAACATAAAAGGTTCGTTGAAGAGCTCAAAGAAGCTCATGAGCTTATTGCTCTTCTTGCGTTACACCTTGCTCAACGCAATTTGGATCAACAACCTTCCTCCACCCACTTCTCACCACCCAACAACTTGATCCAACTTGAGAATCATGTTAACAATTGTCCTTGTTGCATTTTTCTCAAAAAACAAACCATTGTACTCAATGAACACTTCACTTAGATTTAGTATCTCCTCACTAGGTCTTCTCCAACATCATCAACACAACACTCCAACCCTTCCGCTCCAAACTCACCACCACCAAACACTCCAAACTCTCCAAACAAAATTCCCACAAAAATCTACATCCACTAAATTCAACAACCATGCTTCCCATCTCCAAGCAAGTCCTAGAGACCTCAAGTTGGCAACTTAGTATTATCTATTGTAGTTGGCTAGAAAAGCATATATGTATGCTTATGTACTAATGATTATGTTTTCAACATAAACTATTTCAATAATTAATGAATGCTTCTTGTCTCTTATTATTTTCATGCATTCTTATTAGTTCTTTTATTTATGTTTGTTCCATGCATCACATATATATTGCTTGTACTATAAATATTTTTGCATGCATTCCATATATTGATTTCTCTTATGACCTTAAAACGAGGGGGAGTATACGTCAAGGGGGAGTTCTATATTCGTTGGGATAACCTTTTTGATGCTAACAAAAAGGGGAGAGATGATATAAACTCACTAAATACTTGCATATATCTTAATTTTTGATTTAATGAGTTTTGATTTTGTAATCATCAAAAAGGAGGAGATTGTTGATATAAATAATGCATAAAAACGTTGTTGATATTTCTCGATATCCCTACGTTTTGACGATCACAAAATGTAAATCATTAAACGTAAAATCATTATGTAAATAAGTACTTAGTTACAAATATCATTCCATCAAACTAAATCACTTAATGTATGAATAAACAAATGTCTAATACATTTTATGATCAAAGAGATATTTATTTAGACACTACAAATTTTTTAAAATGCTATTTAAAGGAAAATGTTTAATTCATAATAAATATATGAATTCAAATTTTTAACCAAATTCTGTTAGGGTGCGTTTAGTTGGAGAGAAATTCTCCATTTTTTCAAGAAATTTTTCATAAGAAAATGAAAAAACTGAAAACGCATTTAGTCGCACTTTTTTCCAACAATTTTCAAAAAAAAAATGAAATTCTCATTTTCTAAATTTTAACTAAGAAATTGAAAAGCCCATTCTACCACTCACTTTTTTCGTTCTCATTTTTCTCTCAACTCCAAAAAAAACACATACACCATTCTACACCTAATCTCTCGTGTCATCCTCCATCGCCGACCGTCGTCGCCGCCGCCGTCGTCGCAATTTGAGGTAATCTTTTTATCATTTAAAAAAAGAAAAATATAACTCCAACTAAACGCGTTTTCAAAATTCTCAACTCTTCTCTAGAGAAGAAAAACCACCCTCTTCTCAAGGAATTTAGAGATGGAAAAATAGAGAAATTTTTCACCAACTAAACGGCCCCTTAGATTTTCACCAAATAAACTTTCACCAGAAAAAGACAAAGAATCTGGCGAAAATTTTCAGATTCGTTTGCATATAAATACTACTTCATTTCTGCAATTTTTCCTCACCTTTTGCACGAAAATTTTCAGTCCCAATCCTTTCCAAACACACTTCTAAATCCTTTGATCATAAGATTATAAGTCTTTGTTTCAAGTGATTCAGTCCCTCACCATTCAAAGTGCAAGAGAAGAATACTCCTTCAACATCAAGTTAAGAAGTATTGTAGATTTGTGTATATAGTCTTGTAGTTGTGTAAATTATTTGTAAAGGTGTAGAGTGTTTATAATAGGTAGATCTAGGAGTGTTAGTAGTGAAGTAGAAGTAGTGTTGTGAAGAAGAAATAGTGAAGTAGTGTGAAGGTGTGAAGTATTAGTGGTATGTATAAGTCGTGCAGAAGGTGTGAGAAGTCGTGAAGAGTCGTGAGATTGGTTCTAGCTATTATTAGAACTCGACATTTTGCTTGGTGTCGTTAAACGGTGTAAGCAAAGGTGTGTACGGTTTCCCCGCCATAAGGGAGCTTGTTGACATAGTGAAGATACCTCTCGAGTTAGGTGCTCGGGGAGTGAAGTAGGGCGAAGAGGAGCTTCGTAGCCGAACCACTATAAATCCTTTGTCTTGTGGTGCGATCTTTCCATCTCTATCTCTTTATTTACTTATGTATATTGTTATTGCTTACTTTCGTAGATATTAGTATTCATAAGTGTGCAAGTATTGATCTCACATAAAAATTGAATCGAAGATTTTGTAAACAAAGGTTTTATAAATTTAAAAACGACGTAAAACTATTCAACCCCCTTCTAGTTATCCGTAATCTGATGATGAGGTTGATGAGAGAAACAATGAGGAGTACCTTAACGATTTACAAGTTGAATTTCAAAAAAGGGCATTCCTTTCTAACTGAAAACGTTTTATCAAAAGAAACAAAAACTTTTCTAAGGACATCTCTGTCCCTATTTTCTCTCTCTAAAAGTGGCATCAAAAAAGAAAAAACCCTAACCTATCCTTAAATGTTTTCCAATCTGATCTCTACCATTGTTTGATTCAACGAGTTGATGTTGTAGTGATTTATCATCTACTTTATTCATCTTTGCGACATTAAATCATTGTTCTTAGGGTTTTTTTTGGTTATCGATTGTTAGGGTTTTCTTGAGTCGACTTAAAACCTGATCGCAAAACAATTCCCTTATTGTTTAGGCCAGTCAAATTATTCCCTATATTAGGGTTTAATTCCCATCAATTCTATCATATATCTTATTTTGCGATTAGTAATCTACTTGGTTCTCGCTTTCTGCTGTTGTTTTTCATTATTCGAAACCTTTTTTTAGGGTTTGTATTTACAGTGTGCAAGTTATTATTGTGTGGTTCCTTGTGTGCTTTAACGTATAACAAACTTCTTTCAAGGATTGTGTTCCTGTTATTGTGCTCAAACGCTACCCTAGCTCTTTTCTAGGGTGTGGTTCATTCTGATCGATTGCTTTTGAACCCTTAATTAGGGTTTGTTTGGCCGTAAGTTTGGAAGATGGTTGGGTTTGTATTTGTTGTGGGTAAAAGAGAGATGGAAAAAGGTTTCTCAACAATTCGAATAGGATCTCAATGAGTAAAGATGGCAGTTCGGTGTTGAGTGATTTGGCTAAACGGGTTAAGAGTATTGATGGTAAAATATTGGGGAAAGATGGAAAACCTATGAAGCCTTATCGTTGTGTAAAGAACAAAGCACCATCTACTAGTCTTGTCAATGATGATGTTGTTGTTATGGAAAACAAGGTGGGTAATTTTAAGGAGGGGTGTTCAAAATCTGCTTCAAATGGTAATGAGAAAATCCAAGTTTCTGTTGGTACTACGACTTGTGTGGCTGCTGAAGTTAATTAACCTACGACTTGTGTGGGTTCTAAAGTCATGGATGAAAACAATTATGATGCTTTGGTTGATTTATCCTTGGCTGATGTTGTTATACCGCAGGAAGAGGTGGAAGCGATTAGTGCACGATTTGATAATTCACTTTATGGCTATTTGTTGGACAAAGACATGCGTTTCCTGTAGTCCAAAATTTTGTTTGGAATGTTTGGAAGAAATACGGGTTAATGCGTGTCATGATACATCAAGGATTCCTTATGTTTCAGTTTTCTAGTAGGGAGGGTATGGAGAATGTTCTTAATCAAAGTCCTTGGCGAATTAGGTCAGTCCCATTAATGCTTCATATTTGGAACCCTAATTCTGAATTGATTAAAGATGACATAAAGAAGATCCCTATGTGGGTTAAATTGTATAATGTGCCGGTGGTGGCATATTTGTTGGGCTAAAAATGATCATGGCTAAATTGGGATGAATAATGTTTGATGAACACATGAGTAATATGTGTCTTAAGTCGTGGGGCATGAATTCGTATGTAAGGGTTTTAGTTGAAATTTCAGCGGATGATGACATTGTGGAATCACTTGTTGTGGCAGTTCCAATACCAAAGACAAAAGGGCATCGAATGGTTAAAATTGATATTGAGTTTGAATACAAACCTCCCCGTTGTTTTGTGTGCAAACTTTTTGATCATGTTGAAAAGGAGTGCCAAAAGAAACTGAAGGAGGTTAATCGGAAAATGAGTGTGGATGTTGGTCTTGGGTCTAATAAGCATAAATCAAAGGTTGGTAACATGGTAAACGTCTCGGGTAAGCCTAAACTTATTTATAGACCTGTTTCTAAGCCTAGTACTAATGACCAGGCTAGTACTTCCATACCGAAGGATAATTCTACTCCTACTAATAAGGAGGTGGTGAATTTGGTGTGTGATAAGCCAAACGATAATTCTATTCTTAAGGTCACCAATGAGGTGACTAATGAGGAGACTCCTAATGATCAATCTGGTACTCCTTTGGTGACAAATGAGTTATCTCAATCCTGTAATGAGTATGGTTAGTTTAAAGATGACATTAATATTGGTGAACTTAGGAGTAGTATGGAGAAAATGAGGGAAGCGGATAAGGTGCTTGATCTTGCTTATAACTCTTCTAACGTAGAGGATGTTGGAGATGGTTCTGATTTTCAGATTAATAACGAGATTTCTAACAGCCCCATTACTGTAGCGTTGGAGGAAGGTATGGAAAATGTGAAACCTTGTGAGGTTTCTACTTATAGTGTAAGTTTGGTTGAACCGCCTGTGAGTGTACTTTATGATAAGGAGGTTGGAATGTCTATGCCTAACTCCTCCTTTTATCCTTCTACTTCTGCTAATAAAAGAACCAACCCGTTTTCTAAGGTTGGTGAGATTGTTGATTCGGATAGCGAGGAAGAGGTTCTTAACACTTTTGATGAGTCTGCGAATTTATTTGATATGCCTATGGGTACTTTCTCATCGATAGGTGGTAGAGGTAATCAGGAAGATTACTATGATTATGATGACTTCACGGATCAACTATACAATCTGCCAGGACAATTGGGTGCATTTTATGAAGATATCAAGCTCCAAGGTCGAGTTAGGAAGTAGTTGATCTTTTTATAGTTTTGTTTTGTTTATGTGGTAGTGGTCTATTTCTTATTATTAAGAAAAGCTAGTGTCTTTTTATGTATGCTATTTCGCTTATGTAACGGGCTGAGATATGGGATTTCACCCATATCCATTGTACTTAAATGTTTCATTTGGTTTATATATTTACCAGGGTGCAGGATTACTACCCTTTACCCGAAAACAAAAACTTTTCTAGTGCAAAATCAAATGAAAACACTAAATATTTTAAATGTGTTGAACACATTTAAAACAAGGATTTGAACTCAAATTAACCTAAGTGTTGGAAAACATTAAACGCATTCAAGTCACTGAGTGAACAGTTGCTCAGTGAGCACCTTCAGGATGCTTAGGTCATCTATGAAGAAATTCTCTCCATTCAGTGAGTGGCACCTAAGCCAAAGAAGATGGTGATGGGTGCAGTAAGGATGACAGTAACTCATTGAACCCCCAAGACTCCTCAACAAATAAAGAAGTATAGATAGAAGACAGAAGAGTAGAGACCTGAAGACTGAAGAATGGATGAGACAAAGCATGAAAAGTTTGAAAGGATAAGTGGGTGTCCTTATCAACCTGAAGTTAAAGTTTCCCTGAAAGGCAAAAAGTCAGGATGGTGTCATCACTGTCCCTGAGAAAGGCATATTGTCTTATACCCAAAATAGCCCAATATAACAGAGATAAATTACGTAAGTATTTTGTCTTCACTAGCTTAGGTCATCTTTTGTTTTTATCATTACGGTTGAAAATACTTGTGTATAAATTGGAAACATAAGAGAGGTGTCAAAGTTGACAAGTTTGTGTAATTAATGCTTAGACATTGACAAACTACTTTTACTCGAACCCTAAAAACTTATCTACTATGGGCGATCTGCTGAAACCCTTTAACCTCAAAAAAATCGACCTCTAATCCTCTAAATCTTGTCCTACTCCTTATAACGATTATGTTTTGGACGGTTAACTTGATTAATTCAGTCCTATAACATTATTTTAATTTGTATTTAGACCTGGTTGAGTTAGGGTTTCATTTTTATTTAGGGTTTTCTGTTTGATCATTTTTTGTTTTTAGGTTTCTTCTTAATCGATTTTATCTTTTCTGGTGATATCATGGAAGTCGGTTAGGATCCTGGTTGCTATATAATCATGCCTTGACTTGGGTGAGGCACACGATTTAAAGATTTACGTGCTATTTAGGGTTTCGTTTTTTAGGGTTTCTTTTCTTTTTATTTTTTTTGTAATCATTATGGAGAAAGGTGGTTTTGCTGAGGTTGATGTTGATGGTTGACAAGCTAGAATGGCTAGATTGAAGAAAGATTCTAGTAATTCTGATGGAACGCAGCCACGACAAGCACTTAGGGTTTTGAAAAACCCTAAATTGGACTCGTATAAACAGGTTACTAATGTTAAGGCTGTTAGTGGATCAAATGTGAATGCTATGGATGCTAGTGGTGCTGTTGAGATTGATGCTACTAATGTTAGTATAATGGAACCTGTTACAACACGTGCGGGAGGTTATAAGGATAAGGTCTTTGGATCATACTTTGTTCCTCACACAACTGATGTGCCTAACGAGGGGGAGGGATTTTTTCCTCCTCTTACCACCAATTCAGCAGCTACTAATGTTGATGCTAACTTACCAACCGGTGATGGTGTTTATGTATCTACTATGGCGGGCAGATTCACACTTCAAACTAGTGTGCCTAGTTCCAATGATTCGACACAAGCTAAAACAAAGTCCATGGGTTCACCAACTGATTCTAACCCTATGGTGCACTCCGTTGATGTGAATTCTGTTCCTAAATCTTATGTTGGTGCTACAACTGGTACGAATAATGCTAATACTAAAGTGAAACCTAATTTTCATGCGGTTAAGGTGGATAATGTGTTTAATGGTGTTGATGTCTCTATTCCCCGAAAGGTTGTTCAAAATATTAGCACTAAATTTGAGTTCACCCTCTTGGTTGTTCAAAATATTAGTACGAGTTTAAAGAAAGAGGAACTAACCCATATTCCTGTATGGGTTAAACTTCATGATGTTCCATTGCAGGTATTTTATGAAGATGGTATTAGTATTATTGCTACGCATTTAGGTACACCTATAATGCTTGATTCTTATACTAGTGCTATGTGTATTGATTCATGGGGAAGAAGCAGCTTTGCTAGGTGTTTAATTGAGATTGAATCTCAAGCTGCTCCTAAGGAGTCAATTACAGTTGGTGTCCCTCTTATGGATAGTCTTGGGTTCACGTCTGAAACAATCCGGGGTGAATATGAATGGACACCACCAAGTTGTGATGTATGTTTGATATTTTGTCATTCCACTGAAAGTTGTCCTAAGCAAGTTGTGCCTACACCTGTTGTGGAGAAATCTAATGATGATGATGGCTTTCAACAGGTGGGAAAAAAGAAAAATAGGAAAAAGGGTAAAGCCAAGGATAATAATGCTGGTAATGTGTCTAAAGGGTTCCCTGTGGGTAAGAACATGTACTACAGACCGAAATCTGCTACAACTCCATCTCAACCACCATCAGGTGTAGCTAGTACTAGTTCTGGTCCTCCCCCTGAAAAGGTGGACGTCTCTTCATCAAGTAGTAACTTAAAGTCCAATGAGAGTATTAATCCATCTCATAATGATAATGTAACAGCAACCAACCAAAATCCTAAGGTAAGCTCATCTAAATCGACTGCTAATATTTCCACATCTAATCCTTTTGATGCTTTGGTGTTGGATGAGGGTGCTCAAGAGGATACGAAGCTGGATAAGGAGGAGGTTGTTAATGTATTTGATGAATCTGGTAATTTGTTTGATAAATCGGGGGCAAGCACTTCCGTTCTTAATGTTCCTGATGTTTAGTATTGCTTCCTGGAATATAAGGGGTTTGAACCATTCCTCTAAACAAAAAGAGGTTCGTCAAGTGGTTAATGAGAATAACCTTAGTGTGTGTGCGATTTTTGAATCTCATGTTGATGCGACGGTGGTGTATGATACATGTACTAAGGTGTGTCGTAGATGGAAATGGACGTCTAATGAGAACTTGTGTAATAAGGGTTCCCGAATCATTCTTGGCTGGAATGATGATATTGTTGATGTTATGGTTATGGCTCTTACTAACCAAGTTATGCATGTACAGGTTAATGTTCGTAATGAAAACAAAACTGTTTTTTGTTCCTTTGTTTATGCAGATAATTATTATGTTAATCTGCGTGAGCTTTGGAACAACCTTGTCAGTCATGCTAGATTTATGCGTAGTAGACATTGGGTTTTATTGGGAGATTTTAATGCTGCTCTTAACCTGGAGGATCATTCATGTGGTGGTTATGCTCCAGATATTGCTATGCGTGAATTTAAAGATTGTGTGTTGAATATGGAGGTTTCGGATGTTAATAGTACGGGGCTGCATTTTACATGGAATCAAAAACCTAGAGGCTCTAATGGAACCTTGAAGAAAATTGATAAAATTATGGGTAATTTAAAGTTTGGTGATATTTTCCCTGGTTCGTTTGCTATATTCCAACCTTACCGTATTTCAGATCATTCCCCTTGTGTTCTTCGTATCCCTCAGGTGGTTAAGCTCAAACCTAAACTTTTAAGTTCTCTAATTTTCTGGTGCATAAGGAGGGTTTTTTGGATACTGTCACTTCGGGATGGAACCAAAATGTAATGGTTGTGCTATGTACCGTGTTGTTACACGCTTGAAGGGGCTTAAATCCCCTTTTCGTAAGCTTTTGCACAACCAAGGTAATCTTCATAAACGGGTTGATAATCTTCGTAATGAATTAGATGAGGTCCAAAGGGCGATTGATAAGGACGCTTTTAATTCAGCCCTTCGTGAAGAGCATGCTCACTATCTTACTGCATTTAGGGAGGCTACACTCGATGAAGAGAGGTTTCTTAAGCAAAAATCTAAGGTTCAATGGCTCCATGCAGGTGATTCTAATACGGCTTATTTTCATAATATTGTTAAAAGTAAATGTGCTCGGAATTGAATTGAATTGGTTCGAGATACGGCTAATGTTTTGTATGAAGGTAATGCGGTTGCAGGAGCGTTTGTTTCTCATTATGAGCAATTTCTTGGTATGGAAGGTGATTGTAGCCCTTTAGAGGATCATGATTTATTTTCGCATGTCCTGGATCATCAGCAAAAGGCGGAATATATGGTTCGTGATGTTATGGATACTAAAATTAGGGATGCTTTATTTTCAATAGGGGATGATAAAGCCCCCGGTCCTGATGGCTACACTGCTGCTTTCTTTAAGAAAGCTTGGGATGTTCTTGGTAGTGATATTACGAGTGCTATTAGGGGCTTCTTTAATAATGGTAAGCTTCTGAAGGAAATCAATCATACCATTATCTCGTTGATTCCTAAAGTGTCTACCCCTTCTAAGATTAATGATTATAGGCCAATATCTTGTTGCAATGTTCTGTATAAATGCATTAGTAAAATTATTGCTAATCGCATTAAACTAGGCCTTAGTGATGTGGTTAGTATTAATCAATCAACATTTGTTCCTGGGCGTCGTATTTCTGATAATATATTGCTTACCCAAGAGCTTATGCGTAATTATCATAGAGGGAGGGGTCCGCCTAGATGTGCGTTTAAAGTGGATATTCAGAAAGCTTATGATACGGTTGGTTGGGCTTTTCTTAAGGCAATTCTGATTGGTTTTGGTTTCCAACACAAAATGGTTGAGTGTATCATGGTTTGTGTCTCATCTACATCATATTCTATATGTGTTAATGGGAATCTTCATGGCTGGTTCAAAGGTAAGCGTGGTCTTAGGTAAGGAGACCCGTTATCTCCCCCTTGTGGAGATTTCCGGCCGCCTCTTCCATTAAATTCCGGCCAAAAAACCTCCTCCTACACGTCCTCTCTACCCTTTAATTCGTTATTGGGTATGCAATACGTTGTCTGAGATGTGTTTTGTATTCAAGGAAGAGGCGGCTGCTCGTATTTTCTCTAATATCTCATGAAATATCCATAGATCTGGTCGCAACCCTAAACTAACCTTTAAAACCTATTTGTTCCATTATATCGACCATTGTTCATTCGTGATCTCTGGTTGCTTAAGTGGTGTCGATTGCTAATTTAGGGTTTCGATTATGATGCTTAATTGTTTTATCTAACCGCCTTTAGGGTTCGATCTCTGTTGGGATTCTTTAAGTCGGCTATGATTACTTGTATAAACCTATTTTTGGGTTTCTTGTTGAGGTCGACTTAAGGATTTTTGTGGGTACTTGTTTGATGCTTTAACGCTACAACAGAATTCGTCATAGGGTTCTGTTCACGATTCTCATTGGAGGTAAACCCTTTCTAGGGTTTTGTTTATGCATATGTTGTACGTTATTAGATGGAAGTTACTGGTCGTTTATTGAACGTGGGTTATGAGAGAGTGGATGTTTGATCGTGTTTGTGGCAGTTTGGATTCAGGAGTATATGAAACCCTAGTTTAGGGTTTGTGGGTTAGATCTGCTACAGTGTTCTGTTTGTTGCAATGATTTGTGTCATTGCTATTGCAAGTTAGGGTGATTTTTCACCATATGTTATGGTTCCTGATTCGTATTTAAAGCAGACTTGATCGTGGTTATGAATTCGTATTCTTTGGTCTTGTTTACTAAGGGATTGGATGTTAGGGGCTGTTCAGCCCTATGGTTGTCATACATTGTTCAATATTGCTAGGAAAGCTGCGTATCCATGGTTTTACTTATTGTTGCTATGGTGATGTTGATGACTATTGAAGTTAAGGTTTGTTATTAACCCTAGTGTCTAAGCTGGTTTGATGGATTTAACTCTCTCCTCTTTTGTTAGAGGAGGCTGATGATGTTTGAAACATGCTGCTGGTTTGTTCTTGGTTCGTATTACATCATGCCTAATGTTATTGAGATCTATTTGGGTTGTTGTTTGGTCTCGTATATGATGGGAGAGGAAGTTAGGGTTCATTAAGCTCTATGATCACTACATGCTACGTTGAATGCATGGTTCTGGGTTGGACAGATTCATGTTGTTAATGGAAGTTAAGTTTTGGGGGCACTTGTTCAAAACCCCAATCACACAATCACAGTTATTTTGCATTCTCATTCTTTTTGGAGTCGTGTGATTGTATATGATGGGATCATAGATGGCATGTAATTGGTTGGCGAGGGTTTTTCTAGCCTTTTGCTGAGTATTTTTTGGAGATTATGATGTCATGTCATGGTCCATTATTGGTGGTGCATATGACTTGCCCTGGTTGTCTTCATGAGTTTCACTCGGATGGTACTGAAGATTGGTTCATGTTGCTGGTTCTTGATCGCCATGATGACTATGAAGACTTACTTATTACATGTTCAAGAAGTCATATGCTGGAAGTAGGGTCGCGTATACCCTTGTTTATGTTTCAAATCTGATTTGCTAGGTATTACACTCTTATTATGTTATTAGATTACGCTTTGTGCTTAATACTAATAGAAGTAGCAAATGGATTTGATTGGGCACGTTGGAGGATTCTTCATGGAAGTAGATGGACTACTATAGTGATTTAGAAGGCTCGAGTACAATTCTAGAGTAGTATTGTAATGTTTTACTTAATTTTGTCATTATTGGTAGGTTCATCTTGTAAGTTATAAGGATGGTGTGTCATTCTTATATGAGAGTCTGTAAGTGTCCTAAGGGACTTAGGTGAGGGATGTCACCTTCACCCGTTGTACTTCAATGTTTTTCTGGTTAATGTATTTTACCGGGGTACAGGATTATTCCCCTCTACCCAAAAAAAGAAGACCCGTTATCTCCTTCCTTATTTACGTTGGTGATGGAGGTCTTAACCCTTATTTTGCAGAAAAAGGTCTCTAATTCAATGGATTTTCAGTTTCATCATTTGTGTGAACAACAAAGAATTATTAATCTTTGTTTTGCAGATGATCTTTTCTTGTTTTCTAGGGGCCATCCTGATTCGGTTAATGTTATTATGCAAGCTTTGGAGGATTTCAAGAATGTTTCGGGTCTTGTCCCAAGTATCCCTAAAAGTACAGCTTTCTTTTGTAATGTTCCTAATGCTTTGAAAGCTACTATCCTCCAATCTATGCCATTTGCTAAAGGTTCTCTCCCTGTTCGGTATCTTGGAGTCCCGCTTATCTCGTCTAGGCTGCTTTATAGGGATTGTAAGGTTCTGGTGGAAAAGTTGGAAAGTCGTGTGAATGATTGGCGCAATAAATTTCTATCTCTTGCGGGGAGGCTTCAACTGATCAGATATGTATTATCCTCAATGCATATTTATTGGGCTTCAGTATTTATCCTTCCTAATCGTATCATTCATGATTTGGAACAACTTATGCTGGGTTTTTTATGGTGTCAAGGTGAGATGAAAAGGGAAAGGCCAAAGTTGCTTGGGAATCTATTTGTAAGCCGAAGCATGAAGGTGGCCTTGGTATTCGTAGATTGGCTGATTTTAATATTGCTTTTATGACTACGCATATTTGGTCTATTTTAACCCATAAGGAGTCATTATGGGTTAAGTGGATTCATTCATACAAACTTCATGGTTGAAGCTTTTGGGATGTTCCTTGTTTGGGTAATGTTAGTTGGGGATGGCGTAAGATTCTTGCGATTCGACCCAAGGTACGTCCTTTTTGGGTAAAGGGGAACATCCTGCACCCGGTAAAGTATATAAATAAAAAACGTTTAAGTACAATGGATGAGAGTGAGTCTCTCATCGAAGTCCCTAAGGACACTAACATAACCACTATATAAGAATGACAGGCCATTCTTATAACTTACGGTTCCAAATACTACTAACAATGACTAGAAATAAAAATACAATAAATAATAACTCAAATAAATACTCGAATCTTCTTAGTCATCATAGCGATCCAGAACATGCACATGAAGAAACCCAAACCAAGTTTCCCCGCCTTCCAAAGCAACTCCAAAAAAAATCCATTTGCGACTTCTATTAGTATTATGTACGAAGTATAATCTAATATCCTAATAAGTGTGGAACCCATAGCAAATCGAATTTGAAACATAAACAAGGGTAATAGCACACCCTAACTTCCAATGTAATCACCATGTCCATAGCACCAGTAAAGTAGAAACTTGTATACCCCATATGCATGGTAACTATGGACATACAATAACAAACATAGGGTTATATCCATGAGAATGTTACTAAACTTCGACATGAATTGGATGAGGTTCAACGTGCCCTTGATTTGGATCCTTTTAATATTGATTTACGTGAGGAGGAAGCGTGCTATCTTAATGCTTTCAATGAAGCAGTTTTGAAGGAAGAATGTTTTCTCAAACAAAAGGCAAAGGTTGAATGGCTTCGGGTGGGTGATTCAAATTCTGCATATTTTCATAGGGTAGTAAAGAGTAGGAAAGCTATTCTATTTGTGATGGTAATGGTGTACAATTGGTGGAGGATCAGGTTCCTAATGCTTTTGCTTCTTACTTTACTTCGTTTCTTGGTCAAGAGGGGCCTATTTTGCCTTTGGATGATTCAGCCCTTTTTAAATCTACCCTTGTTCCTAATGTGGCTTTAGATATGGTTCACGATGTTACATCTCGTGAGGTCAAAGATGCTATTTTTTCTATGGGAGATGATAAGGTGCCGGGTCCAGATGGTTATTCGGCTGCATTTTTTAAGGGTGCTTGGGATATTATTTCGAATGAAGTTACTAAGGCGGTTCAGGAGTTTTTTGTTAATGGTAAGTTGTTGAAAGAGATTAATCATACTACCATAGCCCTTTTTCCTAAGATCAATTCTCCCACTCGGATAACTGATTTTAGGCCTATTTCGTGTTGCAATGTGATTTTCAAGTGTATTAGTAAGATTATTGCCAACCGGATTAAGGAGAGCCTTAGCACATTGGTTAGTCCGAATCAGTCTGCATTTATTCCTGGTAGACGGATTGCCGATAACATTCTGCTTACTCAGGAGCTTATGCATAATTATCACCTCAATCGTGGTCCGTCTAGGTGTGCTTTTAAGGTGGATATTCAGAAGGCGTACGACACGGTTAATTGGCAATTTTTTAGGTGTATTCTGGTTCGTTTTGGTTTTCATTCGCGTATGGTTCATTCGATTATGGAGTGCATTTCTACTACTTCGTTTTCTATTAGTGTGAATGGCATATTACATGGTTATTTTAAGGGTAAGCGTGGTCTAAGGCAAGGGGATCCGTTATCGCCTTATCTTTTCACGCTTGTTATGGAGGTGCTTACCCTTATTTTAAGGCGTCGCGTTCGGGATTCTGAGATGTTCACCTTCCATCACAAATGCTCGCATCTTAATATTATTAATCTTTGCTTTGCTGATGATTTGTTCTTGTTTGCTCATGGTGATGCTCATTCGGCAGGTGTTATTATGGATTCCTTAGAGGAGTTTAAGGATGTTTCGGGCCTGTCTCCTAGCCTTCCCAAGAGTACTGCTTACTTCTGTAATGTTCTCAATCATGTTAAGCTTGCTATTTTATAGATTCTTCCATTTGTTGAAGGGACCTTACCTGTGAGGTATCTTGGGGTTCTGTTGGTTACTACTAGATTGATATTTAGAGATTGTAAGGAATTGGTGGAGAAGCTGTCTAATCGCATCAATGATTGGAGGAATAAATCCCTCTCTTTTGCTGGTCGTCTTCAGCTTATTCAGTCAGTTTTGTCTTCTATGCACATTTATTGGGCTTCAATTTTTATTCTTCTTGCTCGTATTGTGTATGATCTTGAGCAGCTTATGCGGGGTTTCCTTTGGAGTTCGGGTAATGGTCGGATAGGTAATTCTAAAGTTGCTTAGGAGGTTGTGTGCTTGCCTAAACAGGAAGGTGGGCTTGGGATTCGTAGACTTGAATCTTTTAATTCGACTCTAATTGCTGCTCATATTTGGTGTTTGTTCAATTCTATGGATTCTTTATGGGTGAAATGGATTCATACATATAGGTTGCATGGTCGTAACTTTTGGGATGTTCCATGTCGTGGTAATCTGTCTTGGAGTTGGCGGAAGATCCTTCAAATTAGGCCTCTTGTTAGGCAATTTTTTTGGTATAATATTGGGAATGGTTTGAAGGCTTTAGCTTGGTTTGATAAGTGGTGTTTGGTTGGTTCGCTGTCTCTTATTGTGTCCTCGAGGGATATTTACCGGGCTGGTTTTTCTTCAAATTCTTTTGTTTGGGACATTATTTTTGAGGATTCTTGGGCTTGGCCGAATTGGTGGGGATCTAGGTATCCACTGCTTACATCAATTTCAGTTCCTAATTTTAATAATGTGGATGATCGTTTAGTTTGGAAGACGGGTGATGGTCACGTCAACTCTTTCTATGTCTCTTCAGTTTGGGAGTATATTCGACCACGTGGACAGGGTGTTGATTGGTTTCATCTTGTTTGGTTTACGCATCGTATTCCGAGGCATGCTTTTCATTTGTGGCTGGTTTTGAGAAGGAGGCTTCGTACTCAGGATATGCTTCGCTCTAATGATCCCACGAGAGACGCCCTTGTGTGCCCTTTGTGCAACACTCAACCAGATTCTCATGATCACCTTTTCTTTGAGTATTTGTTTTCTTTTCAGGTTTGGGACGCTTTGAAGGCGTTTGCTGGTCTTACGGATATTCCGTCTTCTTTAGAGGATGTGGTGCATCACTTGACCCCTATCTCTACATCTCGGTCTATGAGAAGCGTTGTTTCAAAGCTTTTGTTTGTGGCGACTTCTTATTTTATTTGGCAAGAAAGAAATAACAGGATCTTCAAGCAGCAACGTCGGTCTGAAAGTCAATTGATTGATGTCATTAAATCAACGGTGCGGTTGAAGCTTCTTACATGTCGTTTCAAAAGGAGGGCGAATGTGCTTGACCTATTGCATGTTTGGCGGTTGCCTATGTCTCTTATGCATTCTTAATGGCGAGTTCAATTCTTGATGTTGAGTTCTTGGTTTGGGAGTGTGAGGCTTGTCTTGCATCCCTGGTGGTTGCCTTTGGTGGTAGTTGGAGTTCGTTGGAGATTCGGGTGAGTGTTGTACTCTTTTTCCCTACTCCAAGGTTTTCCCACTGGGTTTTTACTTGGAAAGGGTTTTTAAGGAGGCAGGCTCATCTGGTTCATCAATCTCCTTCGAAGAGATGGGCGGATATCTGTGGTCATTCTTGTGTCATTAGGTGGTTATTTCCGGTTGGGGTATTGGTTATTGTATTTATTTCTTGTTTTAACGCTTAGTGGCCTGTCACTAGCGTTTTAGTTGGATGTTCAAGCGTTGCTTGAGGTTAATGTGGTACTTCAGCCACATTCCATTGTACTTTAACGATTTTTTGGTGTAATATAATTTACCGGGTGGAATGCCCTTTACCCAAAAAAAACATAGGGTTATAGAACCCTAACTTGCACAGGTCAAATAAAGAACCTCCGGATGATTCCACAAGACAATACCAGGTTAACATCCATGGTGAACGACCCTAAAAATAACAATAGGCAGCAATGTCGATCACAAGAACACCAAACCAGCTCATGAATGCCTAGAAGAAGACCTAATAAAACATAGAGTAACCAGTACCCTAACTTCCCTACCAAACATCCAAAACATGCCAATACAATCCTAGGTCTTATTACACAGTAACAAGGGATTAAGAACACCACCCTTGCAACCAGATATAACAAGAAACAACCATAAAGACCAGAGATAAAGCATACCCGCATCAAATCAGCCCTAATAATAATCATCAATGATAGCAGCAAACAACGTAAAGAACTGATGGAGATGCAATAGGGATAAAACCATCCCTAACTTCCATAATCAACCAGTAAACAAAGGGTTAAGACCCTAACTTTCAGCCACCATATGATCCACACAACTCCAAACATAGCAGCAACAAATAACAACAATAGGAGTAGACTCGAACCAATGTCGCCATAATCATAGGGTGAATAAGACACCCTAACGTACATGCATAACCCCAACACGATCTGAAAAGGTGATAACAAATAAGAGCAGCAATGTACCAAACCAACCAAACCGATGTTGGATCCAAAGATGCCCCAAACGTAATCAACGTTCATCTCTCCCATAACCCACTAGCAAACACATGAATAACACAACCCAACATTATCGTTCTAGCAGATAATCAATACCCTAACAAGGGTATACTTCCAGCAGAATAATAATCAAAACCCAAAAGATTAGGGTTTCGTTCAATCAGTACCAACCAAACGATAGAATGTAAAAACCCTAAAGGTTTTATAGTCGTTAAGAATAGATCCCAAGAACAGATCGATCTATATAAAATAAGCCATAATGATCAGATCGATTCAAAACCCAAAAAAACGAAACCCTAAATAACGATAATAATATAGAAAAAGTAAGGGTTTCGTTAAATCCACCAAACAGAAATCGACCCTTAGATATATAGATGAGAAACCGACATAGATAAAAGGTTTGATTACATATACACCAACTGATTCAAACCCTAAAAACGATTCACATAAAAGATGAAGACGATTTTGAAAAGTTAGGGTAATGAACCAGAAGAAATCAGTTTACATAAGAGTTATAGCCACCGCCATCTGTCAATGAATGAAAACAATCTCCAAACCACGTATTGCATGCCCCAAAACCAATAATGATTGAAGGGTATAGAGGACGTGGTGTGATTGATGATTTATGACCGGAAATTAGATGGCAGAAGGTAGCCGGATTTCTCCATAGGAGGAGAGAAAATTAGGGTTTTTTTTATGAGAATTACTTGCTTTATCCCCAAGGTACGTCCTTTCATATGGCATAAGATCAATAATGGTAAGACCACATCTGTTTGGTTTGATATGTGGTGTGAATTAAGCCCTATTCGTGATATGCTAACGGCTAGAGACAATGTTCGGGCTGGTTTAAGATTTTCGGACTCGGTTTTTGATGTTATTCATAATGGAACTTGGTGATGGCCTTCTGATTGGTTGTCTAGATTTCCGAATTTAGTTAGTCTCCCGGTACCTACTTTACTTGATGATACTAATGATGGGTTAGTATGGCGTGATATGGATGGTACTTTTAAACCCTTCTCGGTTGCTTGGGCGTGGGATTCTCTTCATACTAGGGCTGATATGGTTGATTGGTTTAATATTCCATGGTTTCCTCATTGTATTCCAAGACATGAAATACATTTGTGGCTGGTTATTAAGCAGAAATTGAAGATGCAAGATAGGTTGAGGCCAACGGATGTTGGGCCTAATGTTGATTTGAATTTTCTTTGTTGCCCTTTATGTGATAATATCCCGGACTCTCACCCCCATTTGTTTTTTGAGTGTCTATTTTCTATGCAGGTTTGGTTGCAGGTCCGGGTTTTATCTGGAATGGATGTTGTTCCACCATTATTGGAGGATGTTCTTACGTTCCTTATGCCTATATCTAAGGGGCGATCTGTTGTTAGCATACTCTCTCAGTTAGTTCTTGCGGCTACTACTTATCACATATGGATGGGACGCAATTCAAGACTTTTCAAACAGAAGAAGTCTACTATTGATGAAGTAGTCCAAGTTATTATCTCTACCGTGCAGTTGAAGCTGGTTACCTTCAAGTTCAAGAAGATAACCCCTCGGTCTCGTATATTGCTGGATAAATGGAAGATTCCAAGGGCTTGTCTTATTCTCGAAGGAAGTGCCAGGTAAGGGTTGTACTCTTTTTCCCTACTCCAAGGTTTTTCCCTCTGGGTTTTTCTTGGAAAGGGTTTTTAAAGAGGCAAACTTCATGGGTCGCCTTGCTTCCTTCGTGCTGCTGGGTGGATGCGGGATGTTTGTATTTCAAGTTTAGTCTTGTTATTATACCTAGTTTGATGATTTGTAATTAGCTAGGTTTGTTTGTGTTTATGGCCTGTCATGAACACTAGTTTAACAAGCGCCTGTGCTTGAGGTTAATGTGGTACTTCAGCCACATTCCATTTGTACTTAACATTTTTTTTTGTTATATATTTGCCGGGGTTTACCCCTTTACCAAAAAAAAAAACTACTTTTACTCCTCGAAAGAACAACACAGTTCCTGAGATAGCTCAGTAGGACCTTTAGTTGTCATTCAAACTTAGTTTGGGTTTAGTGAGGAGTCATACCTTACTTGTCGTTTCAATCCCAAGTGTTATTCCGCAAACACTTGGGGTATAATTGTTTGATTAACTTCTAATAAGAATTAAACGTTGAAAAAAATACCTTGTCTCTTATCTTTATGTTTTTCTTACTTATTGTTAATCAATTGTATCTTTGTTTAAGCCATGGAACTTGGTTAGTTTAACCTCACAGTTAACATTAACCAAGTAAAGAGGACCAACAAGTCGTATAAGAGCCTTTAGTTTTTAAAACAACAGAGTGCTTAAAAGTTTTTAAAATCAATATCCTACCATGACTGACATTGATGTGCCCCAACTAGTCGATAAAAAGGGTGGAAGCTATACCGCTACTGCTCCTAGACTCGAAGTTGGTATATTTAACAAGTGGAAAAATCGCATTCTTCTACTTGACTAGGATGAAACCTTATTACATTAAGCTTATTAATGATGGTCCATATGTCCCTAAAACTGCCCAAGGTTTAATCAAACCTGAAGCTTAGTGGACCCCAGATGAGAGAAGGGTGGTCAACCAAGACAAACGCATGAAAAGCATCATTATATCATGTCTTCCTGACGATATAATAGAATCAGTCATAAATTGTCCAACTGCCAAGCAGACATGGACTGACTTGGTTCATAGCTATGAAGGTCCCTCAGATACCAAGGAAAACCGGATCATGGGCCTGAAACTTGAGTACAATACTTTTATGGCCAAAGACTCCGAAAGTCTCTCAGAGACCTATACTCGGTATAAGACCCTTCTCAATGAACTGACCAATGATGGTGTCACCCTGTCTAAGCATGAAAACAATGTTGGCTTTGTCAACAGTATCCTTCAAAACCTTGAGCTTCCTGAGATCTATGGAAAGTTCCTCTATGAGGAGAACTTGATCTCAAGGAGATGTCCAGACTCTAAGAAAGCTCAAGAGTCCAAAAAGACCCTGACCTATTCACCTATATCCACTGCTTTCTATTCCAATGGTTTTGTCCAGGATTTTCAAGAGGAATCCGATGATGAGGTTGATGAAATAACTAGTGAGGAGTACCTAAATGACTTACAAATTGAATTTCATGAAAGGTCACTCCTTGCTAACTCAAAACAGTTTATCAAAAGGAAAAAAAATTTCAAATGAAAAAACAAATGACAACTCTGAATGTTTTAAATGTGGTAAAAAAGGTCATTTTGCAAAAGATTGTTTCTCAAAAACCACCTCAGAACCCTTTTACAAATTCTTAGGAAACAGCTCTTTCTCAAGAACCAGCAAGTTCCAACCAAAAATGCTTCAATCTAATCAATCTTTTCAAAACAAGTCTGAAAAATTTCCTCAAAAGGATTTTGAAGATAAATATAGAAAGGCCAAGGCCCAAACTTGCTCTTCTTGAGCCAGCTCCCTCTAACTCTCAGCCTCCTCAAGGTCCCAAACCACCTCAACTGAAAAACAAAGGACTTGTTGCTGCAACCTTTGATTGGGACGAAGAAGAAGTGTCTTTTGATGATGAAGAAGCTCATGTCAGTGCCTTGATGGCTCTCTTAGAAGACAACAAGTTGGCTGTGGGAAAGAATCATGCAAGGAATGGAGAGTTGGCGAGCATCACTATAAGAAAGGTAAAAATCTTACTTTATATGGATGATGATTCCGTTTGGAAATCTTACTTAGACTATGTTAATGTTGATCTTAAATATGTTCTAGAGCAAAGATTAAACTTTTTTTCAAAATATAACAAATTGACTTTTGAGTTAAATCAGTGTAGAGATTAACTTCTTGCTTTTAAACAAGCTAAACTTGAAAGCATCACACTTCAAATTCAAACTTCAGAACTTGTAAAACAAAATCAAGCTCTTCAAGAAGAACTTAAGAAAGAAAAGGCTGTTATACATAGCCGGACTCAGAAAAATCCCAGAGTCTTTGACACAGTGAGTTTTACACCTAGTACAAAGAAAACTGTACTAAGAGAGAATCAACTCACTGAATCATCTGGTGAGAGTCATGGTGAAAAAGCCTTTCTGCCTGCTGGCATAACTTTCAATGAGGAAATGGAACCAAAATCCAGTGACTGGGTCATTAGAGTCAATCCTGACAGCACTTTGCCCAACTTCAACACTAGGAAAATTTTGGAACCTAAAAGTCAGGCAATCAAAAACATGCTTGGAATCACTGATGAGCCCAGTCACACTGAGCCCATCACTGAGCCTGAGTCAGATTTCCAATCACCACTCCCACCACTGAAACCACTTCAGGGAGCTACACCTTGTTCAGACCTTACTCCATTGGTCTATCAACCACATTCTCCCAAGGAGAAATCAGGTTTAGGGAGAACTATCCTGAAGAGACCTACCTCTATTCCCACTGAAACTCACACACCTTCAGTCTCCACTGAAGTGAAATCTGAGAACACTGACTCAAAATATGATCAGTTAGATGAACTTGTCAGGAGGTTGAGTGAAAAGATTGAGTCCACTAAAAAATCTTCTGGGACAAAACCTAAACAACAACCACCAACTTCCTCAAGTTCCTCCAAACTAAAACCCTCATCTAAACCCCAACAGAGATGTGAACTATGCAACTATACAAATCAAAACACTGATAATTGCTATAGAATTCTGTTTTGTATGATATGCAAACAAGAGGATCATAGGACCTCTGATCACAAATCTCACCTTGCATCCCTGAATGCATACAAACACTACAAAACACAAGGCCATTAGTATACCTCTCCTTCCAAACAAAGACTAAAGGCAAAGCCTTTCCTGCCGTGTCCTCACTGTGGATACAATGCTCCTCTTCCTGATGATTGTATGACGTACCCACGTTGTAACATATGTGGAGATCCCTCCCATGATGATTCAGGACATGACAAGGTTATTCAGGCCAGAAGAGGAATGATGAGGAGAAAAATGAACCATTTTTAGGGGGTTATTTAAGCCCGAATTCGAATTTATTTGATCAAATATTTCCCTAAATCATTCCTTTTGTCATTTTAGGTACTTTTGGAGTGAAATCTGGAAAAGGAAGCATTTTGGACGTTTTTGGAGCATAAAAGTGAAGAAAACGGCAAAGTCTTAATTTTCCTTGTTGGGAACAGTACTTGACGGCGTCACAAGATTCTACATGACGGCGTCAAGAGTAATACAAGAGGTGGAAGTGGATGATATACGTGACGATCCAAAAAGTTTTGTACATAGGAGATGACGGCGTCACCCAAGGCCGTCATGGTCCATATATTAGTGACAGCCCAGAACAAAATTTCGGATGACGGCGTCAAAAGTGGATCTAGGCAATCCAATTTCATTATGGGCGGCGATTTGACGGCGTCACATGTTTACACATGACGCCGTCATCCAGTATAATCTATATATAGTTTTCCAAATTTCATTCATTAGTATGCAACTTTGAGGGAAAAACCCTAGGACGAATTTTTCCAGCTTTTTCAAAGGTTTCAACCCTTTGAACTTTTCATGTCAATTTGAGATAAGTAATCTTTTAATTCAATCAATATGTCTATGTGTTGCTTGAATATATCTTACACTTGACTTCAATTTAACATGCTCGGCTAGATCTCTTTTGTGTTTGCTTAGATGTAGTGAAACCTAGATGTTAATTATGGGTTGATTGTTTGTTTATAGTTGTTACGAATGATTGTATTCGATGTTAGGCTTAAGAAAACTGGCAGACTTCCATTGGTAACTTGCTTGAACGTCTTAAGAAACATGATCACAGGTGTACTATGATTTTTGGTTGTATTTAATGCGTAGGAGAATTCTAATGATCCCATGTTAGGAGCTTCTAACGGCTCGACATAGGAGTGAAGTAGGATCCTATAGAGTTAGGGAATATTGTACACGGCCCTACGACTAGTATTAAGGAATACGACCCGTCATCCATGCAATTGTAACAAGCTATCAACCTGTAAAAGATATCTAGGGAGTAATGAAACCTAAGTAAACACAAATTTCCCCATCATTGTTTACACCACTAGTATAATTAGTTTAATTTTCATTTCTGTCATTTTATTTTGATTGCATCTTAGTTAATTGGGTTAGTTTGCTAGCAACTAATTCCGACCACTCTTCCAAAAACCGAGATTTTATTACTTTAATAAAATATAAAAATACAAAGAGAATCATCCCTCACCTCTAGACTTAGTTTAAGAGACTTTCTAATTCTAGCGATACTATTCCTGAGTTGAACGATCAATCCCCCGGTACTTGTCACTATACTATACTACAACGATCAGGTACACTGCCTGGTGGGGGTTGTAAGCTTCTCGAGATCCCACGAGAGGTAAAGCCTGGTGCGATTCCCACGTACTAAGTTTTTGGCGCCGTTGCCGGGGAATAGTTATTGTCTAGGTTAGGATTTCTTATTATTAGGTCTACTTGCTAGATTCCTTTCTTGTAAGATTTTATTTTTATTTTTAGGTTTTCTTTATTCTATCTTATTTCTTCATGTCTTTGTTCGTAACCTTTACCATCCGACATCATGGAAAGTGGTAACATCTTTGAACCCATCAACCCACCACAACAAAACCACCCACAAAACCCACCACTACCAAATCAACCTCTTAGGCCCCGAACCTTAGGAGAGTATTCCCGTCCTAGCCACCAAGGCTATCGAAACACTATTGAGCTCACTCAAGGAGCTAATGTGTTCCCCTTGCAATCCGACACCATCCGGTTGGTGCAAAGCGGATGTGCATTCCATGGACTTCGTTCCGAAGATCCTAATTAACATCTCAAGGATTTCCTTAAAATCGTAGATTCTATAGACCTTGATGTTGTAACTAGAGAGTCAACCCGATTACGCCTATTCCAATTCTCTCTACGTGATCAAGCTAGTCAATGGCTTGAGCGTCTACCCGCGGGATCCATCACCTCATGGGATGATCTCACCACTCGTTTCCTTGCTCAATTTTTTCCACCGGGGAGAACTACCAACTTAGAAATGATATCTTGATGTTCCAACAACGTCAAGGTGAAACTCTATATGAAGCATGGACTCGTTTCAAGGACTTACTCCAAAAAGTCCCTCATCATGGCATAGATCTTTGGCTCCAAGTCTAAATCTTCTATGACCATATCGATCTCTCCCCAAGGCAAACCATTGACCAATCGGCCGGTGGCAAGCTACGTGATCTAAGTGCGGAAGAATCATGGGAACTCATAGAAGATCTTGCTCTCTATGACAACGAAAGTTGGAATGATCCCCGTGATTTGAACAAAACGATCAAGGCAATATCTTTGCCTTCGAACAATTCTAGCACTCCAGACCGTAGGATCATGGAACTTGAGGACCAAGTCAAGTTTCTCATGAAATCTTACGAAGCTCCTAAGCATTCAAGCCAAGTAAACAAAATCACTTCTTCATGCGAATTATGTAGTGGTCCCCATGACACTCGTGATTGCGTGGAACTCCCCGGACAAGCTTTTGTGAACTACGCATCCTCGCGTATCGACGAAGCGGGAGACAAGTGGTACACTTTCAAACCCGAGCCAAATCCTTACGGTGATTCCTACAACCCTTTTTGGAAAATCACCCGAACCTTAGGTGGAAACAAAACCAAAACAATTCTTCCAATCCGCCTAACCGTTATCAACCAAACGGTCCACCCGCTAACCGTACTTTCAACAACAACCGTTCCAATAAGTATTGTAGTACCAACAATCTTGAAGGGTTGATGTCCAAGTTTATGGCATCTCAAGAAGCTCGCATATCTAAGTTTGAAGCCGATTTCAAACAAGTTGCCTAAGAAAAATATGAGAAATTTAAATTTGGTAAAAATGGGACCGCCTTCGTTCAAAACAAGTTGCCTAAGAAGCTTGATGATCCGAGTATATTTGTTTTGCCTTGTAAGATAGGAAAATCCGAAGCTTTTGACACACTAGCCGACTTAGGATCAAGCCTCAACTTGATTCCCTTATCCCTTTTCACCACTCTTAAGCTAGGAAAGTTAGAGGAGACGGAAGTACTAATTGGTCTAGCGGATGGGAGTATTGCCCATCCGGTTGGAATGATCAAGGACGTAGTGGTTCACGTAGGAAAGTTAACTATTTTTGCGGAATATCACGTCCTAGATATGGTTAGTGATACTACATGCCCATTGTTAGTAGGAAGAGGATTTTTAGAGACCGCTAGCGCCATGATAGATTGTAAGGATTCTAAGATAGCGGTAGGAGAGGGTGATACTTGGTCGGTTTATGATGTTAGGAAGCATAGCTATGATTGTGAGGATGAACCGACACCACATTGGGTAGAGATGAATAGGAGACCATCTAGATATGGGCCTTGGATAGAAAGAAACTTTATAGGACCTCAAAGCCCATTCTATCTAGAAAAAGATTTCATCTATAAAACACATTCGGTGGAACAACTCATAGCTAGAGCTCCTCGTTGAGGACCTTTCAAACTTCTCTCCATCCGGATCATATAAAATCATCTTCATATGCCATGATCCGTCACCTTCCTTAGGTGGCTTGTCCCATTTCGATAGGAAGTTGAAACCCAAGTTTGATCCCAAAGATGTCCTCAATGAGGAGCTCACCCATATAGGATAGCCCATGACCTTGAGTCTAGCTACAAGACTCGTAAATAAAGAAAAGCGCTTCTTGGGAGGCAACCCATGTTTTGTGTGATTTTTAATTGATTGATTGTTATTTGTTTCCGTATGCATGCTTTATTTTTATTGTTGGTAGATCATGTTTCAAAACTAAAATTGTGAAAATGCTTTATTTTGTTGTTTAACTTCGTCTTAACTTCATATAAAGGTATTTTGCAAAAGTTAAGTGTAAGGGGAAACCCTAAATTTGTTTTTAAGAATGAAATTGATCATGATTCTCCACAATATTAAATGAACATGTGTATTAGTATTTGTTAGAGTCAAATGCTTGTATCGAGTCATAATGATGTTTTGCAGGATTTTTCAGGAAGTAGGACATAAGTTTTTCCAGAAATTTTCCGAAAACTTAACGAAAAGATTTCTGCAGGTCACTTCTGACGGCGTCAGGAGTTAACTCCTGATGGCGTCATGTGTAAAATTATGGAAATTTTGCGAGTTTTGTTTTTCTAATGGAGTCTTAAAGTTTTTTGTTAATTCTTTAGTTTTATAAACTCCAAGAAATCTGCAAACATTCATTTCACAAGCATTATATCTTAATTTGCTTTCTAAGACTTGTTAGTATATATAGATTGCCGCCGATTTTACGTGAGGTTGCCTTGTTTATTTTCTCAGGTTTAACAGGTTATGTATGACAAGAATATGATTTATTTTTCTGGAAGGGAAGCTTTGAATGTTCATTTTCTTGGAGGAAGATCTAACCTTGTTAACACACTATCCACACCGAACGAATCAGGGGAGTATTTGCTTTCATTCTTTTACCTATTTCACTTTTACATTCTTTAATTGAACATAGGGGACAATCTTCATCCTAAGTGTAAGGGGAGGGTAAATGATGATACCTTATAGGATACAATTGCACTTGAGTTTGTTTGTTCGATGGTAGCTGTGTAATAAAACTAAGAGAAATACTTTTTAGTGTAATTTTAGCGCCAAATTTAAAATTTTTTACAACATTTAGGAGTGAAACTTTAGCCTTAGCAAGCGTCTCATGGATAGGAGTTGTATGACTAGCACATAACCGTACCATTCAAAAAAATTTTCCACCCAAATATGTGAGGTTCGCCTTTAGATTTGATAGGAAAAGCATTCACTATTAGTGCTTATGAGTGTACCGGTAGCATTTAGATTCTAGAACTTGCGTTAGTGATGCATCCCGAGACCAATAGTGAGACTACATTCGTGTAGTAGGATTTACTACATGATAAGAGGCATTAGGATCACCCTTGTGTTAAACCCGTATCATAATTACTTGACCATTTAAGTCATATTACTTGGCTAGTAAAGTCAATTGATTTTTCCCACACCTTAGCGTTGTACTCATTTTTAGTACAGGAAACCCCTAGTACACCCCTCCGAGCCTATCTTTTCGTTTCTAACTTTAAGCATCTTACTCAAAGGAAGAATTTGTTACAACCCACCTAAATGTACAACCAAATCGCCTTAGCCTTCAGTGTATGCACTCATGTTTAGTGCATTATTGTTATTTGTTTAAACCCTTAGTTAATTATCTAATTGATTACATGGTTGCTAAGTCGAGTCATATCTTGTATATATTGTTTTGGGACGATTGGGACTCATGGGTAAAGTACTTGTGTTATGGAGTAATGGGGAAGAACATCATATATTACCCCCATATATGCGTTAATCTTAAAAGTACTCCAAGTGTTTTGATTATCTTGATTTGAGTCATTAGATTAGTTTATTGTAAAGTATGTAAAAATTCAAGTGTATGGGGAATGTACATTCCCTATGATGAATTATTTTGGATGGTAGGGTAAGAATGTATGCAAAATATATATATATATATATATATATATATATATATATATATATATATATATATATATATATATATATATATATATATATATATATATATATATATATATATATATACTACTATATAATGTATTTGGGACTATTCTATAATTAGAAAGGCTTAAAAATTCAGACTTTTACTTACTAATTAAGAAAACAAACACCCTTAACAATCACCCCCAACAATTTATAACCACCTCAACAACCACCCCAATAACCACTTTCCACCACCCCACCTCCCTCCTCTTCACCCCAACAATCCGCCCCCGCATCGCGCGGGCACCTTTCTAGTATATAGAAAAAGAGAAAAGAAAAAAACATACGGACTACCATCCCGTTTCATTCTATGTTTATTTTATGTTTTTGTTATTTTTTATTTATTAGCTTAAGTCGAGTCTAGTCTTGGCTTAGCAACGCCATATTGTACATGTAATTAACCAAGATGATTAACTCGCCACCAGTAAATATTGCCTTTATCCAACAAAACTGTGTATTACACCTAACGTTATAACCCTTTGAAAGACCTCTTTGATAGTTTATCCTAGGTGCTTACGCCAAGTGGTGGAGGTTTTTTTTGGGTAAAAGGGTTAATTCACCCTGGTAAAATATATTATCCAAAAAAACGTTGAAGTACAAAGGACGAGGGTGAATTCCCTCGACTTAGTCCCTTAGGACACTTACAGACTCTCATATAAGAATGACACGCCATTGTTATAACTTACATAAACAAAACTTACCACCTACAATGACTATACAAGTGAATATAAATAAGGAATTAACACATGATTTACTAAGGTAGCACCAAGAAAATAGCCATCGTAGAACTTCCATCAATCTTCCATGTGATCCCATCCACATAGAACCTGAACTTGCATAGCAAACCAAAGTAACCTTGAACCATTCTGCAAACCAATCCAAGTGAAATTCATGAAGCAAATCAAGGCTCAAGGTTGCACATACCATGAGAAAACCAACAATCATGCAGCATACCTGCAAACTACATGTCATGATCCCCCTTCAAAATAGCCAAGTTACATCTAAACACCATGAATAGGGCCACCATGCAACGAACCAAGGGTAAATACACCCTAACCTGAAGATCGAATGTGCAACAAACATGAATACGTGGAAGATATAGTCACAACCAATCGATCCAAAGAGTTTTTGAATAAGAACTCTAACAAACTTAACTTCCAATATTAATCATCTGCAAACAATGCATTCCAATCACATAGAACTTACACTCTCTCCAAAACCCACATTCCAATACTGAATCAGCAAAACCCACATCTGCAAACAATGTATATATATATGTATATATATATATATATATGTATACATATATATACATATATACATATATATATATATATATACATATATATATATATACATATATATATATATATATATATATATATATATATATATATATATATATAATCGATTAGAAACCGACTTATGATAATCAGAATAAGGGTAAGATTTAAATTCGAAACCCTAAATAAATAGAACAATTGATTAGGGTTTCAGACAATAAAAGTAAGGAGAAATCCGATAAGATGTGTGAAAAGTGATGCCAACCACCCTCAAAAGAATTTCTATGCCCAAAATGTATTGCATACCCTTCAAAGAAAGATAGAGAGGATGAAATTGGGCAGAAATTTTGGCCGGAAAAGTAAGAGGGTGGCGGCCGGATTTCCCAAGTAGTGGAGGTTTGATCCTTTCCCAAGCCTATGCTAATCTATTTTGCTATGACAGGTAGTGAGAGATGTTTTCCATTTCAATATTGTGATATATACTTTATTACACCCGAGAGATGTGAGTATCTAAACAGAATTTGTGAGGTGCTAGTATATGACCTCCGTGCTTGTCTTTGGTCTTTAGTGGAACGATTATTTGTTGTAATTACTTTTATATTAGTGTTAAATGACCCCTAACTTGTATTTTGATTAGAATAAAAGCGCAGTTGCTTGAGGACAAGCAAATCTCAAGTGTAAGGATATTTGATGAGACGAAAAATGAACCGTTTTTAGGGGGTCATTTAAGCCGGAATTCAAATTTTTTTGATCAAATATTGCCCTAAATCGTTCCTTTTGTCATTTTAGTTACTTTTGGAATTAAATCTGAAAAAGGAAGCATTTTGGACGTTTTTGGAGCATAAAAGTGAAGAAAACAGCAAAGTCTTAATTTTCCTTGCTGGGAACAATACCTGACGGCGTCACAAGATTCTACATGACGGTGTCAAGAGTAATACAAGAGGTGGAAGTGGATGATACACGTGACGATCCAGAAAGTTTTGTACATAGGAGATGACGGCGTCACCCAAGGCCGTCATGGTCCATATATTAGTGAACGGCCCAGAACAAAACTTCACATGACGGCGTCAAAAGTGGATCTAGGTAATCCGATTTCATTATGGGCGGCGAGTTGACAGCGTCACATGTTTACACATGACGCCGTCACCCTGTATAATCTATATATAGTTTTCCAAATTTCATTCATTAGTGTGCAACTTTGAGGGAAAAACCCTAGGACGAATTTTTCCAGCTTTTTCAAGGGTTACCCGTTGAACTTTTCATGTCAATTTGAGATAAGTACTCTTTCAATTAAATCAATATGTGTATGTGTTGCTTGAATATATATCTTACACTTGTCTTCAATTTAACATGCTTAAACTGGACGGACCAAAAAAAAACCCTAGTTCTCTGGTGATTATGGCGATTTCC
Organism: Artemisia argyi; assembly: GCA_030686995.1. Lineage (NCBI taxonomy): Eukaryota > Viridiplantae > Streptophyta > Magnoliopsida > Asterales > Asteraceae > Artemisia > Artemisia argyi. Next base: position 84,038,856 of record CM060678.1, on the reverse strand, counting down.
CTTCCTTCTTCAAATCTGATCGTGCCCTTCTTCTTTCTTTGAATCTTATACCTTATAAAACTTCTACTACTGTGGAATAATCTTAGTATTATCTCCCTTTAGTCAATTTGTTATTTGGTTGCTGGTTTAAGGAGATTAGGGTTTCGATTTATTGTTTAGGGAATCGTTTTTTATTGGTATTTTTATTCAAAGCTTATCTGATTCATTAATGAAGGTCGGTTAGTTTGTTATGATGGGTATTTAAACCCTTTTAGGGTTTCGGTTGGTGATTGTTTTTGGGATCGATTACTAGTTGTGGTTTTTAGGGTTTTCCTTTTCTCGTTTTTAGGGTTTTTGATTGTTTTTTGCTGCTGTTCGCTACATCTATTGTTAGGGTTTCGTTTTGATTATCATTGTTTGCTGCTCATTTTCTTGTTTGGTGATTATTATGGATTCGTCTACTAAATCTTCTAATTTAGCTAAATCGACTCTGCTTGGTGATGCTCCAATTTTAAAGTCGATTTTGAAGAAGTCGGTTACAACATCGGCTGTTTCTAAAGAAGAGCTACGATCTGTTGGGCAACAAAAGGGTGGTACGGATGGTAATGTAGTGAGTGATGTTGCTGCTAAAGTCACACAAGTGGATGGTACAATCTTGGGTAGGGACGGTAAGGTTTTAAAACCCTATCGTGATGTTACATTTGCTGGTCATGAGGATGTTACTAGTCAGGGGATGACATCTGATTCTACACAAGCTCATGGTAAAACTCTAGCTGGTCATGATGTGACTAAGAACGTGGAGGGTATGGATGCTCATGCAACAATGACGTCTAATTCTGATCCTGTGGTAAGTGGTACGTCTAATAATGAACGAATGGCTAGTGAGGCTGAATCACAAGCAGCCCCTAAACTTTCATATGCTTCAATGTTTAAGTCTAAGAATGCATTTAAATCAGTTAACATTTTCGAACTACGTAATGATGATCGTGTTGAAGGGGCTCATGTAACAATTCCTTTAAAGGAGATTAAGGATGTGTCGGCTCGATTTGCTAATACTCTCTACGGGTATTTCATAGGAAAACGTCTTGCATTTCCTATAGTGGAGAACTATGTGAAGAATACTTGGGCTAAGTTTGGATTAGAACGGGTTATGTTGAATAACGGGTTCTTTTTATTTCAATTTTCCACAAAAGATGGTATGGACCAAGTGTTAGAAGCTGGTCCTTGGCTCATTCGATCAGTTCCTATCTTTTTGAACGTTTGGACACCCAATACTACACTTACTAAGGAAGAAATTACCTCTGCTCGGATATGGTTGAAGCTTCATAACGTTCCAATTGTTGCTTATACGGAGGTTGGTTTAAGTTTGATTACAACACAAATTGGTAAGCCTATTATGTTGGATTCATATACTAGTTCTATGTGTGTTAAGTCGTGGGGTAGGAATTCATATGCGCGCGCTCTTGTTGAAGTGTCTTCTCTGAATGAGTTAATGGATCATGTGGTTGTTGCTATTCCGTATCCTAATCAACCTGGTCATTCTTTGGTTCGTATAGATGTTGAGTACGAATGGCAGCCTCCTAGGTGTGCTTTGTGCAAAATTTTTGACCATAATGATGATGCATGTCCCAAGAAGGTAAAACAAGCGAGTGTTAAGTCTAATGTAGATGAGGAGGGATTTGTTGAAGCTACTAAGCGTAAGGGCAAGGGTAAGGCGCAAACTCATGAAAAGGTGATTGATGGAGTTCGTTTTGCTAAGCCTAAGGTTACATTTAACTATCGTTGGCAGCCGGTTTCGAAAACTAAAGTGGGGGCTGATGGAGCCTCTTCTTCTAGAGAAAATGGTTCAAATAAGGGTAATAACACTTATATGGAGCCGAAGTTACGTATGGAGGGTATGGAGCATGGTGTGTCATCATCTAAGAATCATGCTACAACTATGGGATCGAGTGATACGAATGTGGATGCTGATTCTAATTCTTTGGAAAAGCAGGTTAATCGTCAAGTTCCAGCCCCGTCTAAGTATATTCATGATGATCTAAGTGATATTGTTACGAAGAATCCTTTTGGAGCTCTTAGTGATGATGTTTTTAATTCTGAATTTGTGTCTGAGGAGGAATCGTCTAAGGTGGATGAAAGGGTTCATGATGTGGATATAGATAGTGATAATGAGGTTGACGAAGTTATTGAGATTGGCAAAACTAAAACGGACACGAGTAATCGTAAGGAAGCAAGCACTTCCTCTAGTGAAGTTCCTCATGTATAGTATCGCTTCCTGGAATATAAGGGGTATGAACCAATCCCCTAAACAAAATGAGGTTCGTCAAGTTATTTGTGAGAATAAACTTTCTGTTTGTGCTATTCTTGAATCGCATATAGCATGTTCTCGATTGGATGTGCTTTGTAAAAAGGTTTTTCGGAGTTGGGATTGGACTTCTAATGGGCATTTGTGTTCGAAAGGATCACGTATTGTTTTAGGATGGAATCAAGCTGATGTTGATTTGACCGTGATTGCTATGGATGATCAAGTTATTCATACTTGTATTCGGTTTAAAATAGATAAGAAAGAGTTGTTTTGCTCGTTCATTTATGCTCATAACCGTTATATTCATAGAAGGACTCTTTGGCAGAATTTATTGGTGCATAAGCAATATGTGAGGAACCGTGCTTGGTGTCTTCTAGGTGATTTTAATTCTTCCCTTAATTTAGAAGATAAAGTGGAAGGTTCTTCCGTTATTGATATTGCTATGAGGGAGTTTAAAGATTGTGTTGAGGAGATAGAGGTGTTTGATGTTAATCGATCAGGTTTGCAATATACATGGAATCAAAAGCCTAGAGGGATGGATGGTACTCTTAAAAAGATTGATCGAATTATGGCTAATCTTGAATGCACGGATGGTTTTGTAGGTGCTCATGCTATTTTTCAGCCTTATCATATTTCTGACCATTCTCCGGCTATCCTTACTATCCCTACTCCTTATAAGTTTAAACCAAGGCCGTTCAAGTTTGCTAATATTCTGGTTGAGAATTCTCGGTTTAAAGATCAGGTTAAGGAGTGTTGGAATGTGGCTAAGAGTGGGTTTTACATGTACCAAGTGGTTTGTAAGCTTAAATTGTTGAAGAAGCCTCTTCGTAAGATGCTCTTTAATGAAGGTAATATTCATGAGAAAGTCATTAGACTTCGTCACGAATTAGATACGGTTCAACGTTCACTTGATGTGGATCCGTTTAATGTTACCTTGCGGGAGGAGGAGGCTTGTTATCTTAATGCATATAATGATGCTATCGTTGTGGAGGAGCAGTTTCTTAAACAGAAAGCGAAGGTTGAATGGCTGAGGGTTGGGGATTCTAACTCGGCTTATTTTCATAAGGTGGTGAAGAGCAGGAAAGCTAGAAGTCGAATTGATGTGATCAGTAATAGTGAAGGGGTGCGGTTTGATGGGGAGGCGGTGCCTAACGCTTTCGTAAGTCATTATGCTTCCTTCATTGGTCAAGAGGGGTATACGGTTCCGTTTGATGGCAATGATCTTTTTGTGGCTATCTTGGATCCTATTGTTGCTGATGATATGGTTCGGGCTGTTTCGGCTCAAGAAGTAAAGGATGCGTTATTTTCTATGGGAGATGACAAATCTCCTGGTCCGGATGGGTTCTCGGCGGCTTTCTTTAAAGGTGCTTGGGATATTGTGGCGTCTGATGTTACAAAGGCGGTTCAGGAATTTTTCATTAACGGTAAACTTTTGAAAGAAGTGAACCATACTATTATTGCTCTTCTTCCTAAGGTTCCTTCTCCGTCTCGGATTAATGATTTTAGGCCTATATCTTGCTGCAATGTTTTATTTAAATGTATAAGCAAGATTATTGCTAACCGTATTAAGTCATGTTTAACCTCCTTAGTTAGTTTGAACCAATCAGCTTTTGTGTCGGGTAGGAGGATTTCGGATAATATTTTACTTACTCAGGAGATTATGCACAACTATCATGTAGACCGGGGTCCGGCTAGATGTGCTTTTAAAGTGGATATTCAGAAGGCGTATGATACAGTTGACTGGAATTTTTTAAGGCGAATTCTGATTGGTTTTGGTTTTCATAACCGTATGATTGGTTGGATTATGGAATGTGTGACTTCGACTTCATTTTCTATTAGTGTTAACGGATCTATGCATGGTTATTTTAAGGGTAAGAGGGGTCTTCGTCAAGGTGATCCATTATCGCCGTATCTTTTCACTCTTGTAATGGAGATTCTTACTCTTATGATTCGGAGACGGGTTTGTGATTCTGAGCTGTTTACCTTTCATCATCATTGTTCTAACCTTAACATTATTAATTTATGTTTTGCTGATGATCTATTTCTGTTTGCTCATGGTGATGTGGAGTCGGCTAAAGTTATTATGGAGGCTTTGGATGAGTTCAAAGAAGTTTCTGGTCTCACTCCAAGTCTGCCTAAGAGCACTGCTTATTTTTGTAACGTTCGTAATCATGTTAAGCATGCTATTTTACAGGTTATTCCGTTTGTTGAGGGTAGTCTCCCGGTTAAGTATTTGGGTGTTCCTTTGGTTACTACTAGGCTGATTTTTAGAGATTGCAAGGAGTTAGTTGAAAAGTTGTCTAATCGTATTAAGGATTGGAAGAATAAATCTCTATCGTTTGCTGGTAGGCTTCAGCTTATTCAATCGGTTCTATCTTCTATGCATATTTACTGGGCGTCGGTTTTTATCCTTCCTTCGCGTATTATTTATGATTTGGAACAGCTTATGCGGAGTTTTTTGTGGGGTAATGGTACGGGGCTTAAGGGTAAATCTAAAGTCGCATGGGAGGTTGTTTGTCTTCCTAAGCAGGAAGGAGGTCTTGGGATTCGGAGGCTTGATACTTTTAATAGTGCGTTGATTACTACTCACATTTGGAGTATTATTACGGGTAAAGAGTCTCTTTGGGTTAGATGGATTCATGCATATAAGTTAAGGGGGCGTAACTTTTGGGATATCCCATGTCGTGGTAATATGTCTTGGAGTTGGCGGAAGATTCTTCAACTTAGGCCTATTATTCGTAACTTCATATGGTATAAATTAGGGGATGGATTTAAGGCTTCTGCTTGGTATGACTCTTGGTGCTCGATTAGTCCTATTGCTTCTATTGTTTCTTCTCGTGACATTCATCGTGCTGGTTTTAATGCTAATACAACTGTTCGGGAGATCGTTATGTCTAATGGTTGGGCGTGGCCTAATGAATGGTTGATTCGTTATCCTACTCTTGGTTCTATTTCGGTTCCTTTGTTGGTGGATCATATGGAGGACTCATTATGTTGGCGTTCGAATGATGGGGTTTTAAGGCCGTTTTCGGTTTCTTTAGTTTGGGATTGCATAAGGTATCAGACTATTAATGTTGATTGGTATCATCTTGTGTGGTTTTCTCATCAGATTCCGAAACATGCATTTCTCTTGTGGCTTGTGATGAAGAGGAGGCTTCGAACTCAAGATTTGATGAGGCATCATGATGCTGCAAATCAGGACCCGTTGTTGTGTCCCCTTTGTAAAATGCAACCTGATTCTCATGATCACCTTTTCTTTGCTTGTTCTTATTCTATGCAGGTTTGGGACACGTTGAAGATGTTTGCTGGTCTTACCATGTTGCCTTTCTCATTGGATTCTATTGTTAATGTCCTTATTGGGTCGGCAAAGTCTAGGTCTGTTCGGAGTGTTATATCTAAGCTCTTGTTTGCTGCCGCGGCTTATGTTATATGGCAAGAACGAAACAACCGGCTTTTCAAGAAGCAATCAAGATCAGAAGCGCAGGTTGTTGATTTTAAGTCTACGGTTAGGATGAAGCTGCTTACGTGCAGGTTTAAGAAGACGGCGAACGTTATTGATCTTGTTCGCGTGTGGAAGTTGCCAACTTCGCTTATTCATTCATGATGTCGGTCTCTTTTATGGATAGTTGGCTTTTGCATGTTGATGTGGTTGATTTGGATGTTGCTTGGGGCATGGTAGATTGTTCGTTGGAGATTCAATTGAGAGTTGTACTCTTTTTTCCCTTCTCCAAGGTTTCCCCTATGGGTTTTTACTTGGAAAGGTTTTTAAGGAGGCAGTGTCAGTTGATTCATCAATCTCCTTCGAAGAGGCGTGTGGACATTTGTGGTGATTCTTGTTATATTCGTTGGTGGTTTCCTATTGGTGCTATTGTTACTGTATGGCTTTAGTTTTGTTCGCTTTGTGGCATGTCACAAGCGTTTAGTTATTTTGGTAGTTCAAGCGTTGCTTGAGGTTAATGTGGTACTTTAGCACATTCCATTGTACTTAAACGTTTTTTTGGTGTAATATATTTTACCGGGTGTAATGCCCTTTACCCAAAAAAAAACATGCTCGGCTAGATCTCTTTTGTATTTACTTAGATGTAGTGAAACCTAGATGTTAATTATGGGTTGATTGTTTGTTTATAGTTGTTACGGATGATTGTATTCAATGTTAAGCTTAAGAAAACTGGCAGACTTCCATTGGTAACTTGCTTGAACGTCTTAAGAAACATGATCATAGGTGTACTATGATTTTTGGTTGTATTTAATGCGTAGGAGAATTCTAATGATCCCATGTTAGGAGCTTCTAACGGCTCGACATAGGAGTGAAGTAGGATCCTATAGAGTTAGGGAATATTGTACACGGCCCTATGACTAGTATTAAGGAATACGACCCGTCATCCATGCAATTGTAACAAGCTATCAACCTGTAAAATATATCTAGGGAGTAATGAAACCTAAGTAAACACAACTTTCCCCATCATTCTTTGCACCACTAGTATAATTAGTTTAATTTTCATTTCTGTCATTTTATTTTGATTACATCTTAGTTAATTGGGTTAGTTGGCTAGCAACTAATTCCGCCCACTCTTCCAAAAACCGAGATTTTATTGCTTTAATAAAATATAAAAATACAAAAAGAATCATCCCTCACCTCTAGACTTAGTTTAAGAGACTTTCTAATCCTAGCGACACTATTCCTGAGTTGAACGATCAATCCCCCGGTACTTGTCACTATAATATACTACAACGATCAGGTACACTGCCTGGTGGGGGTTGTAAGCTTCTCGAAATCCCTCGAGAGGTAAAGCCTGGTGCAATTCCCACGTATCAAGGAAATACTTCTAACACCTCTCATTAGACTGAGTCTTCATCAACTTCCAAATGCAAAACTTGTGGAAGCTCAGTATACTCTACCTTAGACCATGACTCAATAGTTAAATTCAAAAAGGCTACGAGAGCCAAGCCCACCAAGAAGTGGGTAAACAAGAAAAACTAACCTAGTTTACTTTTTATGTAGAAACATACCATGGACCGTGTTTAGCATCTAGACAGTGGATGCTCAAGAAGTATGACTGCTGTGAAGAATTATCTACACAAATATGTTGAAGAGCCAGGACCCAAGGTTGTATTTGGTGATAATTCATCATGTCCTACTGAAGGTTATGGTTCAGTAAACTGTAATGGTATAGTTTTTACAAGAATTGCTTATGTTAATGGTCTCAAGTACAATCTTATCAGTGTGAGTCAACTATGTGATGCAAAATACATAGTTCAGTTTGATGATAAGAGAGGAACCATCTTTAATGCCAACAAAGAAGTTGTGTTGATTGCTCCCAGGAGGGATGATGTCTATGTCCTAGATATGTCAACCCTTATTCAGAATGGGACTTGTCTCTTCACTAAGGCAAGTGAAACAATCAACTAGCTTTGTCATAAAAGATTCTCTCATCTCAATTTCAAAAGTATCAACAACCTGGCCAAACAGAACAAAGTTCTTGGTCTTCCATCCCTGGTGTTTACAAAAAACAAGCCATGCTCAGCTTGTGAAAAAGGTAAACACCATAGTGCATCATTCAAAACAAAATAAAACTTCTCTATCAAAAGCTGTCTTCACCTCCTTCACATGAATCTGTTTGGACCTATCAGTCCAATGTCAATTAACCATGAGAAGTATACTCTGGTCATTGTAGATGAATACTCAAGATACACTTGGGTTTACTTCCTAACCAAAAAGAGTCAGGCAGCTGATACTATCATGTCCTTTGTCAGAAACATTGAAAATCAAAATGATGTCAAAGTTAAATAGATTAGAACTGACAATGGCACTAAGTCAAAAAAACCACGACCTTGAGTGTTTTTGTGATGAGAAAGGCAGTAGCTGAAAGGAAGAACACGACACTCATTGAGGCAGCAAGAACAATGTTCAATGGCTCAGTCCTCTCTCAAAACTTTTGGACTAAGGCAGTCAGAATAGCTTGCTATACTCAAAATAGGTCCATTATTGTGAAAAGGCACGATAAGCCCCTTATGAGATATTCAAAGAAAGGATCCCTGACATCAGCTATTTTCATATATTTGGGTGTCCTGTGTTTATTCATAACTACAAGGATCACTTAGGTAAATTTGATGCCAAAGCTGATGATGGATACTTCCTGGGATACTCTCTTATCTCTAAAGCCTTCAGGGTGCACAACACAAGGAGACAGCAAATTAAGGAAACATTTTTTTAGAGCACTGAATCCATCAGGTTCTCCAACTCCTCAGTTGATGAAATTGGCATTGATGACTCATCAAGATACCCTCCTGATGAGTATCACCCTGAGAGTTATCCCCCTACTCAATACCAAGCTGATGTAGATATCTCATACTATATCATTCCCCACAATCTTCCTCAACCAACAATCAGTGAGTTCATTGAAACTTAACAAGTCTCCAATGAGACTACCCACACTGAACCAATTGTTTAGGAACCCACAAATCAAATTGCTTCACTTGGAGGCCATTGAAAATCAAAATCTTAAGGTACCTCAAGCTCTAGTGATTGAACCCACTCCTCCACCTACTCAAGCTTCTACAAGTTCTAACTCCTATCCTAGACCTCAGGATAGTTGGACTAAGTCCAAAACAATTGAACTTGTGAATATCATTGGTGAACATACTGAAGGCATGCTTACCAAAAGCATGGCTGCTATACTCAAGGCCGCCTCAGCCAATGTATGTCTCTATATTGACTTTCTCTTTGACATAAAGCCTAAGAATGTCAAAGAAGCCCTAAAACATGAAAGCTGGGTTCAGGCCATGAGAGATGAGCTTGAATAATTTGACAGAAACAAAGTCATGACCTTAGTTGAATACCCCTAGGGTGTTTGTATCATTGGAATGAAATGGGTCTTCAAAAACATGACTGATGAATGTGGAACGGTCATAAAAAACAATGCAAGACTTGTTGCAAAAGGATATAATCAACAGGAAGGTATTGATTATGAGTAAACCTTTGCACCTGTTGCTAGAATGGAAGCCATCAGGACTTCCTAGCATAGGCAACATACATGAACTTTAAAGTCTACCAAATGGATGTAAAAAGTGCCTTTTTCCAGAATGGTAATCTTAAGGAAGATGTTTATGTGCAACAACCTCCTGGGTTTGAAAGTAGTGAATTTCCTAACCATGTCTGCAAGCTTAACAAATCTCTCTGTGGACTGAAACAAGCTCCTAGGGCATGGTATGAAACTCTTTCAGCCTTCCTAATCCAAAACAAATTTGTCAGAGGAAAGATAGACAACACCATGTTTATCTATAGAACAAAAGGAGATGTGATCCTAGTCCAAGTATATGTTCATGACATCATCTTTGGCTCCACAAACTACAAACTTTGCAAACAATTTGAAAAACTGATGACCACAAAGTTTGAAATGAGCATGATGGGTGAACTCACTTATTTTCTTGGGCTACAAATTAAACAAACTGACAAAGGCATATCCATTTGTCAAGAAAAATACACTAGAAACCTACTGAAGAAGTATAAGCTCACTGATTGCTCCTTAGTAAAGACTCCTATGGTTCCTCCAAACAACCCTGGTCCTGATCTCACTGGTAAACCAGTGAATCAAACCCTATACAGAGGAATGATAGGGTCACTGATGTACCTTCTTGCCTTAAGGCCTGATATACAATTTGTTGTATGCATGTGTGCAAGATATCAGTCTGGCCCAAAAGAATCTCATCTCACTGCTGTCAAGAGAATCATCAGATACCTGAAGGGTACGCCAAACCTTGGTTTGTACTACCCAAAATGTTCAGGGTTTGATCTTAAAGGGTACACTGACTCAGATTGTGAAGGCTGCAATATGGATAGAAAAAAGTACCTCAGGATCCTGTCAATTCCTTGGATGAAAGCTTGTGTATTGGAGTATAAATAAACAACAATCAGTGGCCATGTCATCATCTGAAGCTGAGTATGTGGCTGCTACAGAGTGTTGTACAAATGTGCTTTGGATGAAGATTCAACTCAGTGACTATGGCATTCAGTATAAGATGGTGCCCATTTTCTGTGACAACACTAGTGCCATAGCCATCTCCAACAACCTGGTTCTTTATCAAAGAATCAAACACATTGATATCAGATATCATTTCATTAGGGACCACATTATGAATGGAGATATTGAATTACACTTCATCCCCACTGAGTATCAGCTAGCTGATATTTTTACAAAACCATTGGATGAATTCACCTTCACAAGACTGAAAGCTTAATTGGGCATGTTGGATATAGACAATCAGATCACTGATTGAATATAGACAACCTGGTGTAAATATCTCCTATAGTCACTGATCACCATTATCTCTTAGTGACGTCATGTACATTCTTCTCACTGATATCCTACTCGATCCTTTCTACCTGAATGAAAAGTCATTCAGGAGGCCTCAAGATTTTCAAAAATAACATTCAATACCAAACTAAATGCCTTAGGTATCTAGTTAGTAAATGTGCCAAGTTGGTAACTGACTTATATTTAATATTGGAATATATGTCTGTTACCTTTTTGGCAACCACATCTTGGGCCCCCACAAATCATCCAAAAACTCACTAGGCATTTAATGCCTCTCCTCAAATAAATATCAAATGATATTTAGGTGGTGACATCATCTCTACAAAAGTGCACTTTTGCAAAGAGGCGCAACTGTTCACCTTGACATGTTGCAAAAAAGAGGATGATGGGAAAGATAGCATTTAATGCGGATATCAAACCATTTTTATAACCACAAATTAAAAACCCACAATAACTGTTTGATATCCATGCCTTTTCTAAACCCTATAAATACCCCCAAAATGAATACACATACACGCTTTCAAAAACTTCTGAAACCTTTGCAAAAAAAATTTCTTGCATCTGTGTATGTATTATTCTGGCCAAAAATGTTTTTATTCCGACCATAAAATCAGACCTTAAAAAAAACAATGGCCTCTTCTAAAGTTATCGCATATGCTCCTAATGTGGAATTCTAAATTGAGAGTGTAGATTTGACAAAAAACAACGTGGTGGGGAACTTTGCCTTTCCGGCCTACAAGGATGTGGTGAAGTACCTACAAAACAGTTTCCTAACCACTGCCTTCACAAAAACACCCTCTGTCATCTACCATGACTTCTTGAGGGAATTTAAGACCTTTGTCAAAGCCACAGGCCTTGACTTCACTGAGAACTTTGCCATCCAACCCTCTGAGGAGGAAGTAAAAGCAGAATTGCTTATACTTGGGCCACATGACAAACTACACCCTGATGTGGCCCAAAGGACCCTTTTGGCCAAAGCCCCAATCCTGAAAGCCTGATTCTCGCCCCATGGAGAATCCTGATGACCTTCGTCATTTAGGTCCTTAGGGGGAACTCTACAGAGCAATTGATTGCTAGTCAGGCAATGATAGTATTCAGTCTCCTTGAAAGTAGAAAAATTGATATTGGAGAGATTATCTTCAAATACCTCATCACCAAACTGACCACAGGAAAATCTAGGCGAAAACTTATGTCATACTAGGTTCTGGACTTACTAGGTTCTGAGTATATAAAGCCTGACATTATGGGTTTTGAACTTGAAGTCTTACATAAGGCCAACTACTCAAAGGAACCGTCAGTGGTTACACCAATAGCCCTCACAATATATATGTTAACTGCCATTCAGGTCGATGGCAAGGTTTCACATGTTCCTTCTCCTACTAAAAAGGAGAAGAAGAAGAAGAAGAAGAAGAAGAAGAAGAAAAAGAAGAAGAAGAAGAAGAAGAAGAAGAAGAAGAAGAAGATGATGATGAAGAAGAAGAAGAAGCAGCAGCAGCAAGGGGTCAAGAAGGTGGCTAAACCCAAGTCACTCACCACTGAGACCTCTGCTTCCAAGCCTTAGCATAAGAGGCAACCAAAGACCCTAATCGTTAAGACACCCCCTGCTGAAGGGCCAAGTGACACCATGACCCTGAAACAAATGCCAATGGAGGGTACTGAGAAATCACACTCAGTGTCCTTGGGCACACCCTCTCCTTAAGGCTCTGCTGACATACACAAGTTAGTAGAGTCAAGAACAACTCAACCCTCACATCCTGCTAAAGGCTCTGACAAATAACACTCAGAGTCTTGGGGAGAAAGGGGTCCTAAATCCTCGGTGGGGCAGCACTACTCCACTGTGACGGGGACCCACACCCAATCACATCCTGCTAAAGGCTGTGATCTAGTCCAACAGGCAGATCGCTCAGCCGAGTTTCAATATGGGCAACGAAGGCCAAATGGTTGTAGTTTATGGGAATCAGGAAGGATATGCTACTGGATTTAACATGGGTAATCAGAATATGCAGAATCAGAATGTAGCTCAGTATGCAGGGAATCAGTATGGTCAGTATGCAGGGAATCAAATGGGTCAGGTTGTTGGAAATCAGAGGGGTCAGAATGTTGGTAATCAGGCAATGGGTAATCAGAATAGGAATATTGCAGTTCCAGTTGTTGGAATAATGGAAATGTGAATCAAGGTAATCCGGTAAAGTGTTTCAACTACCAGGGTGTAGGTCATATGGCACGGAACTGTCCTACTAAGCCGAACAAGAAAGATCTAGAGTACTTGCAGAAAGCAGTGATGTTGGCACAAAAGGCAAAGGCAGGGTTTCAGTTGAATGCAAAGGAGAATGATTTTATGGCTCTTATGGATGACATGGAAGATAGAGAGGATATCGATGCGAACTGCATATTCATGGCGAATCTTCAGGAAGCTAAGTATGACACCGATTCTGACACACTTCCTGTTTATGACACAATGCACCATCTGAGGTATCAAACTTTAACACATGTCACAATAATGATATATTTGATATGTCTCCTCATGAGAAACAACATTCTGAGAAGCTAGCACCCACTTATGATACATACCTGGACACGCCAAGTAGTAGCAATACTTCTTCAGCAACTCCAGATGTGAATCATAATGGAGGCTTCATTTCACAGCATGCTGAGAATGATGAGGAAACACGTGCTTTATTTGAATCATTATTAAATAATTGTGGTATTGAAATCGAGAAAGTGAAAAAGGTCAATCGCGATGTTAAGGCCGCGAATGAGAAATTGACCACTGAGCTTGAGAGATACAAGGAAAATGCAAAAAGTTTTCAAATTCACAAAGAACGCGAGTCAGAATTTGAAATTGGTTATAAGAAGTTACTTGTTAAAGATAGGGAATGGAAAAACAAGTTTGCTAATCTAGAAATAAGTTCAACAAAAACCATTAACTCTTTCAAACAAGAAATTTCTGAATTAACAAACCAAATTTCAAAACAAAAAACAACTTATACCAATCTTGAAAAAGAAAGGGATGAGTTGAAAAAGGACTTTGCAAAGAAAGAAGATAAACTTTTGGAAGAAATCGTAGAGTCAGAACACAAGATTGCACATCTAGAAGAATTAGTGGTTAAGTCGGGTCAGTCAAGTCAAACAATGAAAATGAAACAAAAGGATTTGAAACCCATTGATTACAACAAATTGAATAAACTTTCGGGAATTACGTTTGTTCCACAAAAAGAACCATATGTGTTTTCCATAAAACGACCATTCTCGAAAATGTTTTCTAAAAAAGTAATTACTTCCAAATCGCTTTCTAACATGGAACAGATATCTTCAAACAACACTTTTAACACAAGTGCTGCCAGAGGATATCTTGATGATCTTAAAACAAGAGTTGGGCAACTTAAAACGACTTTGGAATCTAAAACGAGACTTAATGAGATTAACTGGAATTCCACGATTCATTTACAGCTTAAAAAGATTCTTGAAAGTGAATTTTCTCCTCAAATTAATAACATTCATGCTCGTGTAATTCATTTTGAACAAGCATTTTTGAAAGAAACAGCTGACTTCGTCACGGATCACAAATCCCTGATAAAGAAGGCTAATGAATCTTTTGAGCAAATCAATGTTTTGGAAAACCTAAGTGATTCTCTCTTCGAAGCTGTTATGACTACTGATATTATGTCCATCATTTTACAAACATATTTTGTTCAAGACGATGAAAGTCTGAGAGCTGAGACCTCCGACATTGTTTCTAAATATGAAAATGCTCTTATAAAGCTTGAAAAAGAAAATGTCTTATATTTTAAACAACTTGATCGGAAAAAGGAAGAATGCAAGTATGACAAATTGTCGTATGAGCGTGACTTAAAGAACATGAAACAGCAAAATGATCTTTTGAGGGCTCAGCTTGAAAGTCAAACAGGAAAGGGTGAGGAAACTAAGTTTGCAAAACCATTGACTTCGGAGAAACCAAATGTTTCTAACACGGTTCAAAAACCAAAAATGTCAATTTCAAGGTTTGCTCCAAAAGTCGATGAGAAAAAGGATTTGACAAAACCAGTCACTCCAACACCCTTGCCCAAGAAAAGTGAAAATGATAAGATTGTTGATAAAGGAAAAGCGGTTGTCGAAACTCCTAAAGTGTTAGCACCTGGCCTTTTTAGGATTAGTCCCACTAGTGCGTCTGCCTCAACATCTAAGACAAATGACAAGTGCATAAAGGCTAATTCTAAAGAATCTAGGGATGCTAAAAAGGACAACAATATAAATCCTAATGTGTGTGCCTTACCTTCTACAGGATTAGAAAGCACCTCTAGCAGCAGCAGACTAAAGCCTAAGAGCAATACAAGGAACAATAGAGTCTCGCCTGTTTCTAAGAGCAGTAGCAAGAATAAAGTTGAAGAAGTAGAAGAACACCCTAGGAATTTATCGCTTTGTAATAAGAGACATGTTTCATCTGAATGTAATGTCGAGCGTACTGTTTCTAATGCATGTAATGACTCTGTTTGTTTAATATGCAAGAAATGTTTAATTAATGATGTTCATGATGAATGTGTTTCTAAGAATGTGAATGTTACGCCTAAACAGAAGAAAGTTCCAAAAAGACCTAGTGCTAGATCCAGATCTATAGAAAGATTAGTTGCACGATTTAGGATTACCACTATTAGTCGAATGCCTAGGAACTATCTTAAGTTTTGTATGTGGATTCTGACGGGTAGAGAGTTCACTCTTCAGAACGGCAAATTAGAAATAGCTCAAGCTAAACAAGTAGCAACTGTTTATGAGTGTGATTTAGATTCTACTCCTAACCCCATGGAACCAAATTCAAAACGGTTTCCAAATACAAACTCTTCTGTTCTTGGCAGGTTATCGAAATATGTCTTTGGATCATCGACTCGGGTTACTCCAAGCACATGACCGGGAATTTAAAGCTGCTGATCAATTTCGTCTGAAAATTCATGGGAACTGTAGGATTTGGAAATGATCATGTAGCAGCTATTCAGGGTTATGGAGATCTTCAACTTGGGATTTTCTAATCACTCGAGTTTACTACGTTGAAGGGTTGGGACACAACTTGTTTTCAGTTGGGCAGTTTTGTGATGCAGATTTAGAAGTGGCATTCAGAAGAAACACGGTTTTTATAAGAAATTTGGTTGGTGATGATCTCTTAACTGGTAATCGTGGTACAAACTTGTATGCTATCGACATCAACCAAATGGCTTCTACATCACCAATTTGTCTTATGACAAGGGCAACCGAAACTAAGTCCTGGCTGTGGCATAGACGTTTATCCCATCTCAATTTCGACACCATCAACAAGTTAGCCAAAGACAACATCGTCACCGGACTTCCTAAATTCAAATACACCAAGGAACACTTATGTCCATCATGCGAACAAGGAAAAAGTAAAAGAGCATCATATAAACCCAAAACCGTACCTAGTTCGGAAGCAAGGTTACATATGTTGCACATGGACTTATGTGGCCCAATGAGAGTTGAAAGCATTAATGGGAAGAAGTATATTCTTGTTATTGTTGATGATTATTCAAGATATACTTGGGTAAAGTTTTTGAGATAAAAGGACGAAGCACCAGGCATCATCATCACCTTTCTGAAGCGTATTCAAGTTCTACTTCAAGCTCCAGTAAGAATTATAAGAACAGACAATGGCATAGAATTTACAAACCAGGAGTTAAGAACTTACCTCGAAGATGTTGGAATCACACACCAAACATCAGTTGTTAGAACTCCACAGCAGAATGGGGTAATTGAAAGAAGAAACCGAACTCTTGTGGAAGCTGCTCGCACAATGCTGATTTTTTCTAGTGCACCTCTATTCTTATGGGCTGATGCTGTAGCCACTGCTTGTTTTACTCAAAACCGATCCCTAGTCCATCCGAGATTCAATAAAACCCCATATGAGCTAGTAAACGACCGTAAACCTGACATCTCTTACCTTCACGTGTTTGGCACTTTGTGCTATCCGACGAATGACAGAGAAGATCTAGGAAAGTTAAAAGCTAAGGGTGATATTGGAATCTTCATTGGATACTCAGAAAACTCGAGGGCATTCAGGGTGTATAATAGACGAACAAAAAGGATTATGGAGACGATGAATGTGAAGTTTGACGAGATTTCACAAATGGCTTCTGAGAGATACGCTCTAGAACCCGCGCTTAATCCGATGGCTTCTAATCAAAATGGATTAGGACCCACACCAAACATGCAGACTTCTGGACACATCAGTTCAGGACTCGTACCTCAAGGAGCTCAGTCAACAAACACGAATAAACCTTCAGAACAAGAACTGGAAAATTTCTTTGAGTTAATGTTTGATGAATATTATGGTGGAACTTCGACAAATGCATCTTAACAACATTCCGCTGCACCCGCTCAAAACCATCAACCACCACCACCATCATAGGATGCATCTACAACAATCGAAGCTAAAGCACCAACTACATCAACATCATCCACATCTACTCAAGCAACTCCAGTACTTGAAACTGATATACCAACAGTTGATGAGCAAAATCAAAACACAAATTTTCAAGAAGAACCAACAAATAATTCAAATGATGTTACGTTAGAAGAAGAAGAAGAAATATTTGAAAACCCATTTGCAACAGACTCTGCTGAATCCTCTTCAAGGTTACAAGAACCATCTAACACACATTCGTTACACCCAAGGTACCCTTCTACATTTCAATGGACAAAAGACCATCCAATAGAACATGTTATTGGTGAACCTTCAAAGCCAGTTCAAACAAGGAGACAACTTGCCACTGATCTCGAATTGTGCATTTACATTTGCTCAATCAGCCTAAAGAACCAAAGAACATTCGAGAAGCAATGGCAGAATACCCTTGGATTGAAGCGATGCAGGAGGAATTTCTTCAATACCTGTTACATGATAGTTGGGAACTTGTTGAACGACCACTTGATAAACGAGTTCTTGATCTCAAGTGGTTGTAGAAGAACAAACTGGGTGAGGAAATGACTGTAATTCGCAACAAAGCTCGTCTCGTGGCTAAAGGTTATCCACAAGAAGAAGGGATAGATTTCGAGGAATCATTCGCGCCTGTAGCTAGACTTGAAGCAGTCCGGATTTTCTTAGCCTATGCCGCTCACAAAAACATCACAGTCTATCAGATGGATATTAAGACTGCCTTCTTAAATGGAACTCTGAAAGAAGAAGTGTATGTGAGTCTGCTAGAGGGATTCATCGACAAAGATCATCCAGACTACGTCTACAAGCTTAAGAAAGCAATTTATGGTTTAAAACAAGCTCCAAGAGCGTGGTATGACGAACTATCATCTTTCTTGCTCAAAAACAATTTCATAAAAGGAACGGTTGATGACACCTTGTTTATCAAAAAATTCAAAGATGACATTTTGATCGTTCAAATTTATGTGTACGACATTATTTTTGGATCAACCAATCCTAACCATTCAAAACATTTTGAAAATCTCATGAAAAGCAAATTTGAAATGTCCATGATGGGGGAACTAAAATTCTTTCTTGGTTTACAAATACATCAATCCCCTCGTGGTATTTTTATCAATCAAGCAAAATATACGATAGAGATTTTGAAAAAACATAGAATGGAAAATTGTGATTCTGTTGGTACACCAATGGTCACTTCACCAAAAATAGGTGCTGATTTGTCTGGAAAACCCATCGATCTGAAAAAATATTGGAGCATGATCGGTTCTCTCATGTACCTGACAGCTAGTCGACCCGATATTCAATTTGCTGTATGTTTGTTAGCACGGTTTCAGGCAAAGCCTACCGAACTTCACCTCAAAGAGGTTAAACGGATCTTTCGGTACCTACGAAGCACCATTAACTAGGGACTTTGGTATCCGAAGGATTCGAGGTTTCATCTAACAGCATTTTCAGATGCAGACCATGCTGGTGATCAAGTTACAGCAAAGAGTACATCAGGGGGAGCACAATTTTTGGGTGAAAAGCTTGTAAGCTGGTCGTCAAAGAAACAGGATTGTACTGCACTTTCAACCGCCGAAGCCGAGTATGTGTCTCTATCTGCGTGTTGTGCCCAAGTTCTTTGGATGCGGACACAGCTCACAGATTATGGCTTTACTTTTGACAGAATACCTATGTATTGTGACTCAAAAAGTGCCATAGCCATCTCGTGCAATCCCGTACATCACTCTAAGACGAAACATATCAAAGTCCGCTACCATTTCATCAAAGAACATGTGGAAGAGGGTACTGTTGAATTATTTTTCGTTAAGACTGATTACCAACTCGCCGATATTTTTACTAAAGTCCGTC
The DNA here is from genome assembly GCA_030686995.1 of Artemisia argyi. Lineage (NCBI taxonomy): Eukaryota > Viridiplantae > Streptophyta > Magnoliopsida > Asterales > Asteraceae > Artemisia > Artemisia argyi. The sequence goes on along the minus strand of CM060678.1, from coordinate 84,019,973 downwards.
AAAAGAACGGTTTGACTATTTAGTTCGACGAATTGGCATGCGAAGCCTAACTCCTGAGGAGCTAGAACGTCTTCTCGAATCTTCTTGAAAAATGTTTTCAAAACCGCTTCGCTATAAATATTTAAAAAAAAAAACAAAATACAAAATTTGAAAAACCAACAAAAACAAAATACAAAAATATAAAATTTTCAAAAAATACAAAAAACAATATAAAATCAAAAAAAAAATCCAAAAATATTCTTCTCACGACATGTCTCTCGTATAAATCAATATTCTGTACGTTTCTAGAAATGTCATTCAACAATGATACGGACATGTACAGATGCTTGAGCGGGAGTTCTTTTTAATTTTTCTCTAAAACATGTCGTTTCTCAAAAAATTTTCACAATGGCTTTCGTATACTTCAGTACGAAACCCGTACTTAAACGATGACTTCTATTTATTTTCAAATCAAGGACTCGTACGTTCAATGACGAAATCTTTTTCAAAAAGTTCGAGTCTAAACAAACGAGACAGATTTCAAGCATAAACTCATTTTCAAACAAAATTCTTGAGCACTTTTTCAAGATTGTTCAAAAGATTTCTCAAAATCTCTCAAAATTAGTGCTCAAGATAACTCCCTCAAAACCCTTAAGTAATTTTAAATATGCTATCATTAAGGGGGAGTATAAACAACTAAAATATTCCGATTTCATGCAAAATCAAATCTGTCTTTCTCTCCAAAAAGCTTTTTATTATTCAATTTATATCAAAAATATCACGCTATGCTATTTTTGAGGGGGAGAAGACATGATTAAAATGTGATCAAAGATGTTTAAAGTTTGTGACTGAATCTCAAAAGAGCTCGACTCAGTAAGTTCCAATGAATTGACAAAGCTTAAAATGTCAGTAATCGAAAAGACTTGTCCTGGACGGGTAATAATTTCAAGCTAGTCTAACTAGTGATGTAAGCGTATCTCGAATAGGACTTGTCTGAGTAGAATGTACCGTATCGAGATACTTTCTTTGTACTTGACCAGGATGGGTAATAACTTCAAGCTAGTCTAACTAGTGATGTAAGCGTGTCTCGAATCAGTCATGTTCACTAAAAGTGGATCAATTCAAAAAAGTAGAAACTCCTCTCGTATGTGCAAATTTCTTAAAAATCCATGAGCACATGTGAAGGGGGAGTCCTTCAAAAATGCAAAACTCTCGAAATGTCAACAATGTGTTTTATTATCATAAACACTTTGAGAGATTTTCAAATGAATGGTTTCATGGCAATGATAGGATAGTCATGGAGTTATAAGGTGACTAAGGTTAGGAAAAACCGTCCTATGATCCGCCAGAGCCGGAGGGATCTACCCAAGGACAATTCCAATAGATTAGAATTAGAAGTCCTTAGGTATGATTGAAAAAAGGAGAAAATGAGAAAGGAGAAAGAAGGGGTTGAAGAATTAAAAAAAAAGGTTATGAAAAAGGGTGAAAAGAAATAGCCCTCCATATGTTCAACCTTAGGGCAGACACCGGGTACAATTCGTATGCTACTGGTTGTTACTAAGGTGACACCGGTATTGAAGACAAAGACGTCATGGACCCAGTGACGCACTGCACTTAACCTTCTTAACCACTCAAGTTCTCTTAAAAGAGCTTGTTTCATTCTCACGGGGAACCGGTGTAATATATCGACCTGTCTCTTAGAGATGGTTGATATTGAAGCAGGAGACCTCTCCCTAATCTCCGCATAGGAAACCAAATCTGCACTTATCGAGTCTAGAGCCTCGAGATTCAACAAAAGATCTCATAGGAACACATGATATTCTACACTGGTTGTTCATCATTAAGGATGCCAGATGTACACTTTAGAGTCCTACGTAGATCTTAGCAATCTGCCAGAACATTTATGAGAGGATTCACTTTTGTGATTGATGAGTGTCTAAATACTTATCATTTTATAGCAATCTGAACTGCCAAAACATCCAAAAACACTCAAATATGCATCATAATACTTAAAATATCTTAGAAGTGTGTTTTATATGTTTCAAATGCAAAATAATAAAAAACAGATGAAAAAAGTAAAAAGTTTGCATAATTGGCAGTTTCAGTCCCTCAAGTTTCAAAAGTTGTCAAAACTAGTCCCTGGTAAATCAAAACATGAAAAATATCATCAAAGGTCCTTAGGGATTCATAAGTTGTCAAGTATAGTCCTTTAAAGTTAAAAATTTCAAAATGACAACTTTAGTCCCTCAAGTTTCAAAAATGTCAAAATTAGTCCTTAAGGTTTTAAAAATGGGAAATTAATAAAATAAACCTTGAACTATTCTTAAATGACAAAATTGGTCCTTATGATAAATATTTTGGGAAATTACATCTTTAATCCCTTAAAAATCCAAAGTTACATAAATGGTCCCTGGAGTTTGAGAATTGGCAGAAAAGGTCCCTGGGATTTTAAAAATGGAAAATTACATCTTTTGTCCTTGTGTTATGGTTTTATTACATGTTTAGTCCTTGGAAGTGGTTTGGAAAAGTGACAAATTCAGTCCCTCTAATTTTACCAAATTACAAATTTGGTCCTTGTTTAAATACCACAAACCAACCGGACCCTTTTATTAAATAAACCAAAACCAAACCAAGCCTAGTCCAAAACAATACCCAGCCCACCCCCTTTCTTTTTCCTTGGCCCAAAACAAGCCCAGTCTACCCCTTAATATTATAAACCAGGGTTTGACCCTGGTCAAACCTCCCAAACCGCCAACACTGTAGCACCTTCTCCCTCACCCCTGCTTCACCCAATACCAGGTGGTTTTCCACCACCACCTCACCTTTCCAGCTCACTAAACTACTCCTTTCCACCTCACAACCTTATCCCACACCTCATTAAATGCAATTCCCACCAATTTTCCCTCCAAACCACTCCACATCCTCTATTTTCATCATATCACCTCAACTTGGCCTCCAAACTATCTCATTTGTCCTCTGACACCTCCACATGTTCCCAAAATTCTTTAATTACAGACCTTTGGCCCCAAGTTAACGTGTATGACTTTTGGCGCCAAAATTAGTTTAAACGGTGGAGATCAATTGGACAATATCAAAGGCTCAGATGAAGTGGGAAAAGTCCTTGAGGACACCTGGAAGCTCATTCTCACCTATAAAGATCAAGAGAAGCAATGTGGAAGCATGTCTAGTTTAATTTCAATAAGTGTATGTCGTATTAGTTTCTTTTCAAAGTTCAAGTGTAATTTAAGCTTTCAAAGTTTCAGGTTAGCATTCTCAATATACTAGTAAGCTTTGCAGTTAATAAGAATCAAGTTTGTTTTGTTATCTTAGTTACTGGAACTTTCAATTTCATATCAAATTTCTTAATAAGCTGTGTACTTGTTATTGTTAGATTATAAAGACTATTAAGCTCACATAAGCTCCTAAGAAGCTCATTAAAGCTTTTAGATACCTTAAAACAAGATTTAGATATAAAAAACTCATAAACATAAAAACAGTCAACGAAAGTCAAAGTATCAAGTTCTTGGTGATAAGCAATGGAGCAGGGCAAATATTGGATGGCCTTGGGTTAGTGAATCTGTGGAGATTCTATAGGATTGTTCTCTGGTTCTTGTTCTTGGTTTAACTTGAAGTGCTCATTGTAAGTTTTCTTTACAAATTTTTACATCTAACTGTGTTCTAGCTTATCATTGCCATTATCTGTGTTTCTTATGTTTAATTAGTGTATTCAAGTGTATTTGTGGTTTGAGATTGCTAGGTTGTTAAGTAAAATAACTTGTTACTCATTTTCTAAAAATCTCACAGTCAAGATTTCACTTGAGCCATATCTTGGTTTCATACTTAGGTTTTTGTTATTTCATGTTCCTTTGATCTCTGTTAAGGATAGCATAAGGTTTGGAAACAGGTTTGAAGGTCAAATCATTGATTTACTTTGTTAATCATAAAATCAGTAATCAATAGGAGTGTGGTTTTTGAGAGATCACTTGGTTCTCATAGGTATTGGTTGTTATATTTGGTTCAAACATGCTTCATTGAGTCCCTGGAACTCATTTCATAAGAAATAACCTATGCTCATTTGAACAAAAAGTCAAAATCACTTAAATCACTCATCATCAGTTAACTATTTTGGATTTTGGATCCATAAACTTGTAAATCAGCTCATAAGTGTTTGTACTTGCTTAATTTAGTTTCATTTAGGCTTATTACATCATATTTGATAAGTAGGATTAGCTGTAATCTCATAATAGTCAACTTAGTCAAGTTCTACAAAAAGTCAAAAGTGCAATTTCAGTTTTTCACAAAAATGGTAGGAATTTTCATGATTTGTGTATTTGGATCTAGGGTTTGAAATTACTTGGGTAATTAGTCTATCAGTAGAACTTGTGATTTCCATACTTTTCACATTTTTGTGAATTTTTCTTATTGACTTTTTTGCCCCTCAAAGTGGACTGCAGGGGAAGCACATCCCCTGTGCATCTGCATACCATCTCACCACCACCACTTTGGTGGTTGATTATGGCTATCCCAGTGGGTCCCATACTCCATAGTTTGGTTTTTACAACCCCCTCCTACCAGGAAACAAGGTTTGACCCTTGGTTTGACCTAGGAACAAGTGGACCCCACCTGGAATCCACCCAAAAGTCTGTCCCAATTCTGTGTTGAGTTTCAGTTTGCATAAGTGCTTATTTCATTCCCAATAGCTTATCAGTGATCATTGCTAGTTGTTTTCTGCTTATTTAAGTTTGTTTAGCTTATTTATACCTAGTTTTATCATTGTGGACCCCACCTTCAGTCATTTATGCTTATTTGCTTACTCAGTCAACAAAAGTCAAACTGCTTAAGTAAAGGGGGTGCACACTGCTTATTTTTAAGCTTTGTAAGAATTTGTTTCACAAAAGTATCTTATTTTCATCTTATATTTAGCTGTCTAAAAGAAAAACTCCAAAAAAGCAAACATAAAAATAGTAGTAGCTTCTATTTAATAGAAACTATATTTTTCATTTTTCATTTTAGCTTATTTATAAGTACTTTTCCAATTTTATAATTTTATTAATTTCCTAGTACCTTTAAGTAGTTAAAATAATTTTCTTAGATTTTTCCTAATCTGGTTACTATTTATTAGATTTAAAAGTAGTTTAAATAATTAAATAGGTAATATTAGTAATTATATAGTTTTCTTTAATTTTAATTAACAACAGTAGAATTTTATATTTTTCCTAAGTTTTATAAAGTAGTTAAGACTTTTAGAAAATAGTTTCATAATTTCCACTGTCTATTTTCTAATTTTCCTATTTAATTTAATTAAATTAGATTTAAATTAATTAATAAGTAATTAATTAGTCAAATAGCTTAAATATAATCTTTAGCAATTTTTTATAATTTTTTAGGATTCCTGTAATGGTTAATTAGTTTTATAAATTTTTACATAATTTTATAAGTCATTTAGGTATTAATAGTAATTTAAAATAGTTTAAATAGTTTAATTAAGATAAATAGTTTTTAATTAATAGAAAACTCATAAAAAGACAAAAATATTTATTTTCATTTTTTATACTTTCTTCAAGTTCTTTTTAAGGTTTAGAAATTATTTTTATAAGTTTTTAGTTTAATTTGTAGTATTTATAATTTTTAGTTAATTTAACTTAGGTTTAATTTACTTATTAAATATTTTTAATTAATTAAATAATATTTAAATATTAAAATAATCAATTTTATAATTTCATTTTCACTTTAAATTTTCTTTAATTTTAAGTTTTAAAAAGTTTCAATTATACCCCCTGTAGTTTGTAACTTGTTAAAACCCACTTGTCTCTGTCTGTTATCTGATTTTCTTATTTGTGCTTTTGTGTGTATCTCTGTTATTGTTTATATCATTTCATATTATCCAAATACCAAGTAATCAGTAGTATAATCATCCCTCAAATCATTTTGGTTACTGTCCTCGGTACCACTCATCACCTTAATCGTTCAAAATACAATTTCAATCTCGTTGGGATTTAACGACCCGGGGATTTCCCTATATTTCCACGGTCAATAATAACTTGCACTTTCTCCTAGGTAGGCCTATCAACTGCACACGGTTAACTGGTTGTTTTAGGAGGAGTCAGTGATTCTCAATAATTGAATGGAAATTCCTGCCAGGGTCAACATCAAGCAGCCTTGACAGCAGGCCACTTCGGTAATTCTTTATGGATTACGCTTAGTGTTCACGGTGGTTTCAAACGGTCTACAGTCGTGGAGTGATCCCCAGCGACTCACCCAGTCATTGAGCTACTTAGTAGGTCTTGGAAGCTCTCTCAAGAGTATCTGACATGGGAACGGCCTTTGTAAGGATTAGAAGGAGTCTTCACACTATGCTGTTGACAATCTCTAATTCTTATCTGTAAGTACCGGTTGGTTTATTGCTAACTGTTTTCATGCAGCTATACATCATCTTCATGGCGAAGGATTCCACATGCTCATACATGCATCACTACGTCAAAGGAAAGTTCTCACAAAGATCAAAGAAAAGTAAGGTTCAAAGAAAGATTCTATGCAATGTGAAAGAATCTACAGAAGTAAAGTGACAAAGATCTGGGTGAAAGAACGGGAACTACAAATGCGTGTATCACAAAGACTGAAGATGTATGAGCATGTTGGAATGGCGGACAACCACCACAGACGCAGAAGTGACAAAAGGCAGATCGCTCCATATCTCAAAGGAACAAAGAACAATGAAAAGTCAGTCATCAAAGATCACAATGCATGAAGGAACAAAGACTAAAGACTATTCTACAACGACACACAAAGTTAAAGACAATGAACACGGAAGATCTAATCACGTGGAGCATCATTTGAATGACCACCCCTTAGGGGGAGATTGTTAGCATTAAAAAATATATATATAGAAGTGATGGTCATTCTCATATTGTAACTTTGTGTCGTTTGTTAAGATTAGTAATAGTTTAGTCATTGGGCCCTGGACTTGGCAAGCTAATATGTTATATGCTATGTTTCATAAGCCTTGTTATCCAATCATGTAACCAAGTCCAAGCCCAAGCCCATAGAAAGCCTATGTATGGAACTATAAAAGGCACCTTACCTCTCATTTGTAAGGTGTGCTTGTGTGTGTATGTGTGTGTGTTTCTCTTAAAGTTATCATTTCCATCTCTCTCTCTAATACACGAAATACATTTATACATATCAAGTCACCATCTTTCAATCTCTACTTCATCTTTTCTTCTATATTGGTGTGATAAAGTTGTGAAATCTAAGGTCCTACAAGTGGTATCAGAGCTATGGTGTTCTTTTTGATGATTTTTGTGGTTCGTATATGTTTGTTTAAGCTGTTTTTACCCATTTTTTCGGACCTGAAAATTTTCTTATCTATAAAGTGGTAACAGTTTTAAACTTTTGTGTATCCATATGGTCGAAACAAAGTCAAACGGATTTTATTTCAAGTTTTCACATCTGTTTTTTTTGTGTCCTTTCTATCTAAAAAAACATGTGTTAACTGCTACGGAGTATATCAGTTTGTATTTCTGTACCATATACCGTGAAAAGTGGTCAAAAGGTAGGAAAACTCATCGGAAAATTCATCAGAATCTGCAAAAAGTCGTCGGAATTTCTTGTATAAGAAATTTTTGATATGTACTATTTTTCAAGATTACATTTTCGAAAAGTACTTGTTTTCGAAATGTACTATTTTTCGAGAATACTCATTTTCAAAATTTTTTACGTTTTCGAAAACTCACTTTCTCGATAAATAAGTATTCTCGATATAAGATGCAAAGTATTCTCGATAAAAGATTACAAAGTTTCGCAAACTAAAGATATACAAAGTTTCGAAATTTTTGGAAATTTTTCAAAATCTCACTTATATATATATATATATATATATATATATATATATATATATATATATATATATATATATATATATATATATATATATATATATATATATATATATATATATATATATATATATATATATATATATATATATATATATATATATATATTTAAGGTCCTAAAGGCTCTGGTAAGTCACAACCAAAGTCTTAGGGAGTTACGGTCCCTAAATCTTCGACAAGCGAGTACAGGCTTGTTGGAAAGGGGGACATCTCCATCTCACGGCCTGATGAGGACATTCGCACATCAAAGCTTTTGTCTGAGGGCACAACTACTCTTCCCAAAGACTCAGAGGGAAATATACAACTCGCTGATAGGGAAATAACTTTCACTGTTCCTAAGGATGCCACTGACAATAACCCATTAGTGTTTGAAGGGATAACCGGGGACAAAGACTCAGGGGGACTGAAAACACCCACTGATATGGAACCATCACCCCCCCCCCCACGGAGATGTGCATTCCTCAGGAACTGACTCTGCAGACCAGGCAGAGAAACCCACTCTGTTCACCTGGAGGGGTCAAGGAGTAACTACAACAAAGGCAAACCCTCTTCTGAGGGGGAGCTGGATGGTACTCAGGCACCAACTCTTGCTGACATTGAACTCCTAATAAATGAAGAGTCCGAAGAGGAGGTGTTTTATTTTGAGGACGATGAAGCCCTTGTTGCTGGGGAAGATATGGATACTGATGATCAACCAAATACTGAAGAATCTTCCCATCATACTGAGCATCCTTCTTCATCCCCTCCTCCTGAGGATCAACAACACCCATCTCCTGAACAACAACCATCATCATCATCATCATCATCATCAACAACAACAACATCTCATAATAATAAGGAAGACAAGTCCAAGTCTTCAGGGTCCTTATCATCATCACGCAACCATAATATGTATGATTCTAAGCCAGTGACTGCCAAGGCAATGTGGGAGTTACTTGATTGGAACAATGAATGGCTCTACAGTAGGCTTGATGACACCAACTCTGATCGACATCTTGAAGCTGCGGCTTCTTATGCTGATCTTAGGGCCAATGTTGAGTCCTTCGTCGCCATGACCACTGAGATAAAGGAGGCTACTGAGCAAAGCCTCAAGGATATGCAGACATTTTTTTTGGTAAAGATCAGGGCGCTCAACTTACTTCTCTTCTTAAAGCTGTCAAAGATTTGCACACTAAGTTCCAGGATGACCCCGTTCTGATCTCCAAGCTTACTGAGTTCATGGATTCTCACAAGTCCACCTCCAAAGCTCTCAGTGAACTTCCTACATTGTTCAAGTCCATTGACATCTCCTCCATTCATGCACATCAGGAGGCTGTCAACAAGATTCTTAGTGAACAACAGGCAAATCTCAACTCCCTTGCCTTAAGCTATGCTGAACTCACTCATAAGCATAATGAACTGGTCTCCTGCTGCACTAGTCATATTGTCAATCTCACTTCCACTCAGAACGCTATGGGCTCTGACATTGCTGCATTGAAGACAAAGACTTCAGAGATCAAGGGCATAGTTTCTTATATTTTGAAGCTTCTTAAGTCTGGTTCTTCTCAGGCTCCAACTGCTTCAACAAATGCTCCCACTGACAGTCAAGCATCTATTGAGGGGTAGAAATTGTTCATGCACCCATCAGACCAACTCCCACTCAAAGACTATTTTGGTAGTTGGGTCCACGAAGAACAGCCTCAGGTTCAACCTCAACAACTATGATCATAACTAAGGTTGTTCCAATTCAGAGCATCATGGCACCACCATCCACCTCAGCAATTATCCTAGCAACTCCCATCCCCACTGAAGCAACCACCACAACCACCTTCCCTGATGTATTACCCAGTAATCCCCCACCCACTAATAAAAGGGAAAGGAATTAAGATTAGTGAGTACACACCTCCTAGGCTGGTCTCTGTTCAAAAGGAGGTGCGTCGTGACCCTGATGAAGTGACACTACACAATGAAAAGGTCTTCAGGGGAACAAATGAACAGGTTGCCGCAATCATGGAAGAGGATGACAAAGTCAAGGCTGAAATGCTCAGTAAGACTGTGATTAAGGAAGTTGCCAAGGAAGAGATCAGGGAAACAGACAAGTCTATCAAGAATGAAGAGTTCTTGAAAATTCAAGCCAACATGATCAAGAAACACAACGAAAAGATCAGGGTACTCAATGAAAGAAAGAAAAGAAACTATGATAGATATGTCTGGACCATGTCAAAGACCAGGAGTAAAGGTCCCATCACTGATATACTCATTCATCATTACAAAAAGAATGAGCCCATTTCTGCTACCATTCAGAGGGGACCTAGAGTCCATGAGAAATGTGCCCCACTGAAGCTATCTGAATTTGGGATAAAGGAATAGGACATGATGGGACCCATACTGAAGTAGAAGAAGAAAAACAAGTGTGTACCTGAACTGCTTGAAAGCCTAACCAAGAAGTATCAAGAACTTGAGAAGGTGGCCAAGAGTCTGGGCATTGATCATCAGGCTGCACTTGCATCTCAAGGACTTACTATTCCTGAACAACACCTAACCTTAGGGAAGAAGAGTAAAGTGGTTGAACTAGAAGCTAAACAACATTTTTCTGCTCTTCACTGCAACCGTGATCCTCCTGAAGGTGTCAAGCTCGTGAATAAAAAAGTTATTAAAGACCCTGAGCATTGAATCTTCTTTGTGGATGTCCATGGTGATAATGCTTTTCAAAGTGTTAGTGACCTACACCTGGTGGAAACCACAACCCTCCTAGCTTACAAGATGATGGCCATGAACTTCAAAAGCCCTGAAAATGTAGAGTTCATGTTGATGCTTGATAAGATGATGAGTGAGCGCCCTGACAAGCATATACTCCTGACCAATATGGCTAAGCTTGAACTTATGGGAATGAAGGAAGTCTGAGTACTTCATCTTTAGTAGTTTCTATTAAAGATGATAGGACTTATGTAATTTTTGATGAATAAGATGATGGCCCATGTTTTGAAATATTCTTTGTTCCTTACTTAGTAGTATCATCAGTGTAAGAAGAAGCCCAATTGCTCGCTTACACTGATCAAACACTTAAGAATAATTTATATCCAAATAGGGGGAGATTGTTCGGTTCATTCAGTACCCAAGTCTCATAAAACAAGGATTTTAACACAAATTAACCTAAGTGTTGGAAAACATTAAACGCATTCAAGTCACTGAGTGAACAGTTGCTCAGTGAGTCACCTTTAGGATGCTTAGGATGAGTCTATGAAGAAAGTATCTCCATTCAATGAGGCAGAACTCAGTGAGTGGCACCTAAGCCAAAGAAGAAGGTGATGGGCTCAGTGAGGATGACATTAACTCAATGAACCCCCAAGACTCCTCAACAACTAAAGAAGTATTGATTGAAGACTGAAGAGTGGAGACCTAAAGACTGAAGAATGGGTAGACAAAGCAGGAAATGTTTGAAAGGATAAGTGGGTGTCCTAATCAACCTGAAGTCAAACTTTCCCTGAAAGGCAAAAAGTCGAGATGGTGTCATCACTGTCCCTGAGAAACGCATATCATCTTATACCCAAAATAGCCCAATGTAACAGAGACAAAATATGTAAGTATTTTGTAGTCACTAGCTTAGGTCATCTTTTGTTCTTATCATTACGGTTGTAAATACGTGTGTATAAATAGGAAACATAAGAGAGGAGTAAAAGTTGACAAGTTTGTGCAATTAATGCTTAGACATTCACAAACTACTTTTACTCCTCCAAAGAACAACACAGTCCTTGAAATAGCTCAGTAGGACCTTTAGTTGTCACTCAAACTTAGTTTGGGTTTAGAGGAGCATACCATACTTGTCGTTTCAATCCCAAGTGTTATTCCGCAAACACTTGGGGTATAATTCTTTGATTAACTTCTAATAAGAATTAAACATTGAAAAAAATACCTTGTGTCTTATCTTTATGTTTTACTTACTAATTGTTAATCAATTGTATCTTTGTTTAAGCCATGGAACTTGGTTAGTTTAACCTCACAGTTAACATTAACCATGTAAAGATGACCAACAAGAAGAAGTATCTTCTGATGATGAAGAAATTCATGTCAGTGCACTGATGGCTCTCTCATAAGATAACAAGTTTGCTGTTGAAAAGAACCATGCCAGGAATGGAGAATGGGTTTTTTGGGTAAAAGGGATTTTTCACCCTAGTAAAATTCATCACACCAAAAACATTGAAGTACAAAGGATGAGGGTGACTTCCTTTATCTTAGTCCCTTAGGACACTTACATGCACACAAAAAGCAACAAACAAAACCACTATATGAGAATGACAGACCATTCTTATAACTCACATATTAAACTTATATCTAACAATGACTACAATAAATAAAAGCAATACATGCCTAACTCAAGTAAACACTTGATTCTTAGTCATCATTGTGATCCGGAACTTGCACCATATGTAACAACTCATAATTTCATGTCCTTTTTCAAACATTGAAATTTCATTTTTATTTCAGAAATTACTATTCATTTCTACTATTCACTATTACTATTCATTTTTACTATTCATCTCTGAAATTTTTATTTCATATTCTCGTAAGTTAAACTATTTTAACGATAATCCGAGAGTTTGGCACTCGTCGGATCATTTCTGCAAAAACCACGAAGTCGTGTCCGAGATTTACTTTTTTGTTTAAACGTCATTCCAGCATCCCGATATGTCCATAAAACACTATAAACGATAGAAATATGATTTTCTCTCATTTTACGACAATTCTAAAAGTTTTGGAATTTTACGTTTTCCAGTTCAGCGTTTTACGCGAATTAAGCGTTTTTAACCCGCGTTTCCAGTTTTAACAGCACTTAAGCAACCCGATGGAACTTACCATTCATTTTATATTTTATTATGGAGTATTTTGACAAGTTTAGTCATTCTTTCAAGTTTCATATTTTTACGATACCCGGATTTACGTTTCGCGGCTTAACCATTTACGTTTAGCAATTAACAGAACCAAAACCGACTCCGTGAATGAGATAATTAGCCAAGCTTCACACATACTCCTTCCTATCCTTCATGTGCCGCCCCCCCCCCCCCCTTTTCCATGTTACTTCCATTTGATCTAATATTTACCAAAATGCGATCACCTCAAAATATCTAGTTTTCATTATATACATTTTATAATCTTAACATATTTCAAGAAACTGAAGAAAGGCTCTCATCTCTTTCTCTCCTTCTCCATGGATCGGCCATAACCACAACACCAACAAGGATCCATCAAACTTTCAAGCTCAAGTGTTTAATCTACTCCTAATAATGATCTAGTTAGGGTTTTGAAATAAAAACCACAAAGATTAAATGGGTTTCATCACCATCTTTTGATAATCATCACAAGTAAGTTACTAGTTATTTTTCTACTCTTTCAAACTATTACATGATGTATTTTCAAGTTATTTTGGCAAAGCATACAAGTATTTATGTTATTCATACGACTTTTCAAGTATTTTTCTAATTATATGAGTTTATATAGAGCCTATAATTATTCCCACGAAACCCACCAAGGTTGGTGATGTTTAGTACCCCATGACACCCTAAGAAGGTGTATGGTAGGATTTAGTAATTGTGGAGTTGATTGGAGTGGATTTGGACAAGTATTAAACTAGAAAAATGAATTTTTACCACTATATAAATGTTGCTGTCCCATTTTGTAAAATCCAGAAAACTCAGCGGTTTCCAGGTAACTTCGGGCTAGAGATTTAGAAAATACTTTCAAAAACGAAGCCGTGGGCGAAAGAACGGATTAAAACGAGTTTATAACGAAGGAGACATGATTTTTGCAAGTTTAACGACGAAAACTATTTTCTGAAAATTGTACTTGCTGTCCCACGATTTTCAAGGGCCAATCTGAGGTGTAAAACTTTATCTAGCCATCCTGACTTATCAAAAATATATTATTATGTTGTCCCACGATTCCGGGGATATAAAGAACGTAGAAAACAAGCTTATAACGACCAAGATATACACGTTTCAAAATCGACGAAACTCTATTTATTTCCATCAGCTTTTTAGCAAAATAATTCTAAGTATAGGAAAACTACTTTTGTAATATATCATGTTGAGAGCCGTTTATCTTATTGATACACCCATTTCTGGAAACTTTACATCATTGACAAAAAGTTTGTTCACCTAGCCAAGTTTCCAAAACATCCAACCGTTTGTCAAAAGGATTTATAACGAATAACTTATGGCCTTCCAAACTTTCCCGAAAACTAATCTAAAAAAAAACCCTAGTTCTCTCTCCCCCATGGAGAAATCCGGCCGCCACTCCCCTTCTCTTTTCCGGCCATAGAACCTCCTTTCCACGTCCTCTCTGCCCTAGTTCGATTCTTTGTCGTGCTTTGGGTATGCAATACGCTGATGAGGTAGGTTTTTTCTTTTAAGGGGATGGCGGCTGTAATCTATTCGTGATATATTCTTAAGATTTCTCCATATCGACTCCCTACTCCTTATTGCGATCTGTTTTAGATCGTGGTTGGTTTTTTAGGGTTTCGATCTTTTGATTTATCGTACCCTTTTTTCATTATTCATAGGTCGGTTTTGTAATCGATCTTACATTTAAAGGGTCGATCTCATGGCCGTTTTTTCTAAACCCTAATCATTTGTTCTATAGTCGGTTTGCTAATCGATTTCCTCCTTGGGGTTTAGTCGGTGATTGTTTTACCCTAACCGATTAGTTTCATCTTGTTATATATCGTTTTAGGGTTTTTAATCCTAACTGATTATTTGTCTAATTCTAATCGACGTTTAGGGTTTGTTTTGGGTTTGGTCGATCGCTTATTTGTTATCATTCTAAGATCGACCATTATTGATGGTGATTGTACTGCTTCGCTGGTGCTTTAACGTGGAATGAATCCTGTTTAAGGTTTCGTTTTTATCTATTCACTTGAAGTGCATCTGAAGGTAACCCTTCTTAGGGTTTGGTTCGATAATTGCTGGTTCTATTTCAGATGTATGTAATGATGGTGGGTTTTGGAGAGAGTGGATGTTAGGGGTTACCCTATCTTGTGGTTGATCGTTGAAGCATTGCTGCTGTTGGGGTGGTTTGTTGTTAATGATCGACTAATTACTGTACGTTAGGGTTTTTATCCTAGTTATGTGCTGTTACGTGATATAGCTGCTATTTTATTGATCATTAAACATTATACATAGCTTCTATTGATCGTTAAATGCTGGAGGTCAAGTGGGTAACTTGGTTTTTTACACGGTTCATCTTTCATAGACTTGGCATGGGTCTATGGATCGGTGTGCTGAATGAAGGTTGGTGTTTGTTTGCTATTCGTGCTATCAAGTGGATCATTATTACGTTCATCAAGGATCTTCTTGGTGTTTTATGGGAATCTGCTGCTGCGTGAATAGTGATGGAGGTTAAGTTGAAGGGTCTTATTCAAAACCCTTATTATCATCTTTCTTGGACTTTGCATTTTTCGTCAGGTTAATCTTTTGGTCTTATGATTGATGGTGCTCTATGGGCTGTATGTTAGGGTTTGTCAACCCTATTTTCGTCTACGACTGATCAAGATACATTGCTTTTCATTCTTAGCTTGAGTTTCCTGCTCTTTTGAAACTTATAGTAGTTGCGGTATTGGATCGAGTTGTAGTGTTGGTTTGGTCCTGATTGGATCAATGAAGATCGGTGTAGTTGGTGGATCTATTGTGTGGATTGGCGCGTGTCTATTCTACCATGGTTTCGGCTGCATCGTTGAAGGTCATGAACTTCTATGACGACATGGGAAGATTCAAGTTTTTACTTGATGTTTTTATTTGTAAATCTTATAGTCGTTGTAGTTTTATGTTCATGTATTTGTTATAAGAATGGTTTGTCATTCTTATATTAGAGTATTTGGCGGTCAGTTGCACATGTTGTGCATGTTTGTTTTAAGAATGGTATGTCATTCTTAGATAGGTGTCTTGTAAGTGTCCTAAGGGACTGGGGGCGAGGGAAATCACCCTCGTCATTTTGTACTTCAACGTTTTTTGGATAATAAATTTTGCCAGGGTGTATTAACCCTTTTACCCAAAAAAAAAAAAAACTTTCTCAAAAACTGCCCAGAATCTGCCAAAACAGCCCAAACACCTCACTTTGCGGCTATTTATCTTTATGATCGACACTCGTATGGACAAACTTCAGTTCTGTGACTTTTTAGATATGGTGAAAATCTTCTCAAAACTACTGAGCTTCTTTCCTAACTCTTAATATTCACTATTTCGCGACTAGTTTTGCGAGACCACTTTGGTCATATTTTCAAGTTATGAAAAGTGTCATTTTACGACGAAAATACTATATTTACCGATAGAACACCAAACAAGGATCGTGGAGTACCGTTTCAACGTATTTACATGTAAAGTGGTTATTAACTTAACGAGACGTCAAAAATGTATTTTTCGACGATAAACGTTATTTTCAAAACTAACGAGTGGTATCGATAGCATAAGTATTTGCATATGTAGCATCATTTCATTTCTTACATTAGATCATATCATTCATATTGGGTTGCGGTTAGAGATCGTGCCTCATTTCTGTGTATCCACTTTTGTCATCGTAGCTATCGCACCAGATGAGTCATAGCCCCACTTTTACTTGTTTAATGACTTTATAAACTCTTTGGGGGAGATACATGCTTCAATACTTGTTCTATGCTTTTATACGATTTGAATTACTTATGGGGAAGAATACGCTGCTTGAATTATTTTTGTACAATGCCAAAGTATTAAATTCCATACATTGCTTAAGTTGCCTTACTACCAAGTTAAGTCCCCTTTATTATCATGGACCGTTAATTATAATGCCAAGCGAGAGTGAGTGAATAGATCTATTGAGGGTGACGCCTCCATTCGTGTTTGGGTTGCTCCAACGGAATTACGAATGCATTTCATGTCTAAACAATTTGAGTGCCTGGTAACCACTCCTTTGGGGCCAATACTATGTTTAGCTTCGGGGTCATGAGCTTAAGAGACAATGTAGCATTTTTGACATATTGTCACCTTACTTTAAACTTATGGCTATTGTACATACGATATTACTTATAAAGGCACGATACTTTTCCATCACTATTACTACTGATTTACGATGCCTTTGCATCAGCCTTATTACTGATTTATTACTGAATTACGATGCCTTTGCATCCACCTTATCACTGATTTACGATGCCTTTGCATCAATCTTATTACTTTTATTTACACAAACCAAACTTATTACTTTTGGCAGTGGGTCGTAAACACACAGGTTACAAGTCTCTTATGGCGTGACTTGGAACTATGTGGATTTACGAGGCCTTTGCTGGGAAATCCTTTTGCATTACATTCTTTTTCACAAGACTCTATGAACTCACCAACCTCGTGTTGACACTTTAGCATGTATTTTCAGGTATTAAGCAATGGCACGCTACAGGAGGTTTTGGCAGGGCATGGCATGGTCATAGAAGACTCTGATTATTCATTTGTGGACCGTTTTAAACTATTTTAAGGGCCTACTTCCGCACTACTTTTAACAATGTAAATTCAACATTTTGATCTAAACTATTTTATTCTAAATGATTCAAGTGAAAACCATTTTTTTTACTTGTGTTGTAATACCAATTGAGTTACACCCCAGCTACATGTATGCTTCCGCTGGACCCGATTTTGGGGGTGTGACAGATTGGTATCAGAGCTTTGGCTATAGCGAACTAAGTGTTTTTAAAACCTAGACTATAGCTACTTTCAAGAAAACTTAACCCTATGACCGTCACGTGCCTGCCTACCAAGCTGAAGCCTCATTTGTGGTTAGTTGCTGATATAGGTGATGAGATTTGTATCTCATTATCTGGTATATTATATTCATTTATTATCATTGATTACTATTAATTGTCTTTCATATAAGCATGCTCATGTATCATATATCTCACCGCATTATGTTTTTCCTTGCATAGTTTCATTGTTTGACCTCGAGTTTGGTCACCTGCTTTAGTCTTTCAGAATGTCTTGGTATTTGTGATGGACATAGTCTTAGTATAACTGAGCTGAGTATTTCAAAATTCATGGAACCTCGGTGGAATATAGACTGGTCATTTATATTCAACCCGGGAAAGTGAGATATAGGCTGACTACCTATGTCTGACTCAGAAATGAATTTTGCAACACTAAGAATGGTTATAATAAAATTTTGTCTGGATTGAATTCTCTACTCAATTTCTAAACGTTTCATTTATGTGTGTGTATACCCTCGTTGTCAGAACGTTTATATTTTTCATCACTTCGTGAATCACC
Source organism: Artemisia argyi (assembly GCA_030686995.1). Classification (NCBI taxonomy): domain Eukaryota; kingdom Viridiplantae; phylum Streptophyta; class Magnoliopsida; order Asterales; family Asteraceae; genus Artemisia; species Artemisia argyi. The sequence continues at coordinate 84,001,849 of CM060678.1, read as the reverse complement.
GATTGGAAGCACGTCAATTGATCATTTCATCTCATGAACATTCACGTCTATGCACAATACACTTACATCACAATATTTTCTTTTATCACAATCTCATTTTGTAACAGTTGTCACAGTCTCTTCCCTTCTCACCATCACTATCGTTTCCTTTTCCCCATCCCCATATATATATAAGGAATTAGCTAACACTCTATAGATTTCTATGTCACTCATCACTCACTACTCCCTATATTGATAAGTGAATATTATCAATGACCTCCCTAAGAAAGACTTCCCATACCATCTATAAGGAGAATCTCTCGGTACATTAAGACCATTCAAAACTCAACAGAAATCTCAAGATATCACAAAACAATTCAAACCACTATCAAGTATCCTGATCACCAAAATCCCATCATCTAGAAAGTATTGGCTTGACTGAATTACAGGATTTGTTTAGATACGAGTGCTTACTAAGCAACACCATAGAGATAATTTCAACCTCTTAACTAAGACTACAGATTGAACATGTCCTCACCAATAGACTTTATTCAAACATGTTAGACACCTATGCATTTGCGCAGACATACATACCTGGCTATTTTTATCCTCTTAATACTTTCACTTTAAATGGATTTTTCTCCAAACTACTGTTATACAAAACATATAACTTGTAAGAAATACTTTTCTGAGGCACTTATTTTGACAAGCAAATTTCCCCTTGGTTAATCTTTTACAAAACTATTGAATGTTACGAAATTTTAAACACCGATCTTTGGTAAACCATATTATCCACCTTATGTTGAAAACTGTCCTATCTTGCATAACTATTTAATTTTGAAACATAAAGAAAAATGTTACTTGGAAAGCCTTTTGCTTAAAGTTGTAAATTCATTATTTAGGGAAGGTTTATGAACAAAACATACAATCTCAAAACAAACTTTGAAAAATCAATCACTATATTACATCACTTATACATTTAGGATTTTGTAAATTAACGACATAGAGCTTGGGTAAAATCTTAGTAATGGAGACTAAGCATCGTAGGTGGAGAAAGACTCAATTCATGACATCCTGCGGAGGATCACAACCTTATCCTAATCTGTTATTTTCAACAACACCTTTTGATGGGCTTAACCTTGTAAGTTTTTCCACAAGATTCATTATATCCATTTCAATTATTCCTAATAGAGGAATTTAATTCACCTCAAACTCCGAGCGATTACATTAAGATTCCTTTGGAACTACACCACCTATCATCTGCAGACCAATGGTCAGAAATTAGAGAACGATTCAGACATAGGGCGATATGCTCATAGCATGAGTGATTAACTCTAGAAAAGGTTGGACTAATCATTTGCCATAAATCAGATTCCTTTATAACCATAGTTACCACATGAGCCTAGAGACTACACCATTTGAAGCACTCTATGGTCGAAGTGCCAACATCCATTGACGGAGTGAAATTTGGAAAAGCCCAACTCATTAATCCCGTAAGCATTCATGAAATAACCTGGAATTTTCTACAAATCAAGAATCAGTTACAAGTTCGATAAATTGTAAACCCTTAAAAATTTCAAGTTGGTGGCAGGGTTATGTTGAAAGATTCTGCCTAGGAAAGGCATGTTACCATTCAGAAAAATTCATAAAGTTAAACCCGATATACACTGGACTATTTAATATTTCAGACAAACTAGGCCTCGTGGCCGTCAGACTTGAACCTTGTAGGAGAACTAGTAGAAATCATGGACTGTAAGGTCGAATAGTTGAAGCGAAGTCGAATTCCTATCGTGAAAGTTCGCTAGAATTCTCAGATATTATCATCTTTTCACCAATACCACTCTAGAAACCAACACAAACTGAACTTCGGGACGAAGTTCCTTTTAGAGGGGAAGAATGTCACAACTCATAATTTCATGTCCTTTTTCAAACGTCGAAATTTCATTTTTATTTCAGAAATTAATATTCATTTCTACTATTCACTATTACTATTCATTTTTACTATTCATCTCTGAAATTTTTATTTCATATTCTCGTAAGTTAAACTATTTTAACGATAATCCAAGAGTTTGGCACTCGTCGGATCATTTCTGCAGAAAACACGAAGCCGTGTCCAAGATTTACTTTTGGGTTTAAACGTCATTCCAGCATCCCGATATGTCCATAAAATACTATAAACGATAGAAATATGATTTTCTCTTATTTTACGACAATTCTAAAAGTTTTGGAATTTTACGTTTTCCAGTTCAGCGTTTTACGCGAATTACGCGTTTTTAACCCGCGTTTCCAGTTTTAACAGCATTTAAGCAATCCGATGGAACATACCATCCATTTTATATTTTTACGATACCCGGATTTACGTTTCGCGGCTTAACCATTTACGTTTAGCGATTAACGGAACCAAAACCGACTCCGTGAATGAAATAATTAGCCAAGCTTCACACATACTCCTTTCAATCCTCCATGTGCCCCCCCTTTCCATGTTACTTCCATTTGATCTAATATTTACCAAAATACCATCACCTCAAAATATCTAGTTTTCATTATATACATTTTATAATCTAAACATATTTCAAGAAACTAAAGAAAAGCTCTCATCTCTTTCTCTCCTTCTCCATGGATCGGCCATAACCACAACACCAACAAGGATCCATCAAACTTTCAAGCTCAAGTGTTTAATCTACTCCTAATAAGGATCTAGTTAGGGTTTTGAAATAAAAACCAAAAAGATTAAATGGGTTTCATCACCATCTTTTGATAATCATCACAAGTAAGTAACTAGTTATTTTTCTACTCTTTCAAACTATTACATGATGTATTTTCAAGTTATTTTGGCAAAGCATACAAGTATTTATGTTATTCATACCACTTTTCAAGTATTTTTCTAATTATATGAGTTTATATAGAGCCTATGATTATTCCCATGAAACCCACCAAGGTTGGTGATGTTTAGTACCCCATGACACCCTAAGAAGGTGTATGGTAGGATTTAGTAATTGTGGAGTTGATTGGAGTGGATTTGGACAAGTATTAAACTAGAAAAATGAATTTTAACCACTATATAAACGTTGTTGTCCCATTTTGTAAAATTCAGAAAACTCAGGGGTTTCCGGGTAACTTTGGGCTAGAGATTTAGAAAATACTTTCAAAAACGAAGCCGTGGGCGAAAGAACGGATTAAAACGAGTTTATAACGAAGGAGATATGATTTTTGCAAGTTTAACGACGAAAACTATTTTCTGAAAATTGTACTTGCTGTCCCACGATTTTCAAGGGCCAATCTGAGGTGTAAAACTTTATCTAGCCATCCTGACTTATCAAAAATATATTATTATGTTGTCCCACGATTCCGGGGATATAAAGAACGTAGAAAACAAGCTTATAACGACCAAGATATACACGTTTCAAAATCGACGAAACTCTATTTATTTCCATCAGCTTTTTAGCAAAATAATTCTAAGTATAGGAAAACTACTTTTGTAATATATCATGTTGAGAGCCGTTTATCTTATTGATACACCCATTTCTGGAAACTTTACATTATTGACAAAAAGTTATTTCACCTAGCCTAGTTTCCAAAACATCCAACCGTTTGTCAAAAGGATTTATAACGAATAACTTATGGCCTTCCAAACTCTCCCGAAAACTGCCTAGAATCTGCCAAAACAGCCCAAACACCTCACTTTGCGGGTATTTATCTTTATGATCGAGACTCGTATGGACAAACTTCAGTTCTGTGACTTTTTAGATATGGTGAAAATCTTCTCAAAACTACTGAGATTCTTTCCTAACTCTTAATATTCACTATTTCGCGACTAGTTTTGCGAGACCACTTTGGTCATATTTTCAAGTTATGAAAAGTGTCATTTTACGACGAAAATACTATATTTACCGATAGAACACCAAACGAGGATCGTGGAGTACCGTTTCAACGTATTTACATGTAAAGTGGTTATTAACTTAACGAGACGTCAAAAATGTATTTTTCGACGATAAACGTTATTTTCAAAACTAACGAGTGGTATCGATAACATACGTATTTGCATGTGTAGCATCATTTCATTTCTTACATTAGATCACATCATTCATATTAGGTTGCGGTTAGAGATCGTGCCTCATTTCTGTGTATTCACTTTTGTCATCGTAGCTATCGCACCAGGTGAGTCATAGCCCCACTTTTACTTGTTTAATGACTTTATAAACTCTTTGGGGGAGATACATGCTTCAATACTTGTTCTATGCTTTTATACGATTTGAATTACTTGTGGGGAAGAATACGCTGCTTGAATTATTTTTGTACAATGCCAAAGTATTAAATTCCATACATTGCTTAAGTTGCCTTACTACCAAGTTAAGTCCCCTTTATTATCATGGACCGTTAATTATAATGCCAAGCAAGAGTGAGTGAATAGATCTATTGAGGGTGACGCCTCCATTCGTGTTTGGGTTGCTCCAACGGAATTACGAATGCATTTCATGTCTAAACAATTTGAGTGCCTGGTAACCACTCCTTTGGGGCCAATACTATGTCTAGCTTCGGGGTCATGAGCTTAAGAGACAATGTAGCATTTTTGACATATTGTCACCTTACTTTATACTTATGGCTATTGTACATACGAGATTACTTATAAAGTCACGATACTTTTCCATCACTATTACTACTGATTTACGATGCCTTTGCATCAGCCTTATTACTGATTTATTACTGAATTACGATGCCTTTGCATCAATCTTATTACTTTTGTTTACACAAACCAAACTTATTACTTTTGGCAGTGGGTCGTAAACACACAGGTTACAAGTCTCTTATGGCGGGACTTGGAACTGAGTGGATTTACGAGGCCTTTGCTGGGAAATCCTTTTGCATTACATTCTTTTTCACAAGACTCTATGAACTCACCAACCTCGTGTTGACACTTTAGCATGTATTTTCAGGTATTAAGCAATGGCACGCTACAGGAGGTTTTGGCAGGGCATGGCATGATCATAGAAGACTCTGATTATTCATTTGTGGACTGTTTTAAACTATTTTAAGGGCCTACTTCCGCACTACTTTTAACAATGTAAATTCAACATTTTGATCTAAACTATTTTATTCTAAATGATTCAATTGAAAACCATTTTTTTTACTTGTGTTGTAATACCAATTGAGTTACACCCCAGCTACATGTATGCTTCCGCTGGACCCGATTTTGGGGGTGTGACACAATAAAGAAACCTAAAAAATGAGGCTTCCATGTCTTCCAAGTAGTACTCTAATCCATGAATGCAAATGCAAACCTGCATAGCAGTTAATGCAATATCACACATACAAAGTAGAGCAACAAACTAACAGAGGTGATGACCAAAAATCAAAACCAAATGTAATCCGCATCATGTTAACACCAAAGGCGATCATAGAGGCTTGAAAATGTTTTGAATGAAGAAAAGCACATGAACAAAGAGCCTTGTTCCCACCAAACACCTTATATATAAATCACCACTCCAATGTGTAACAGCTCGATTTTCACAGATCACAGTGGAATTTAGATCTGGGGTATTACTTCTTGGTATAACAGTCACTGTAATAGAAAACGACTCGAAAAGAGAAATTTTTAGAAAATGAGTTATCACTCATATCAGAGTTTTTATAAAGAAGAGGTCCTGTAAATCTAAGTGTGAAATGTTATGTTTGAATGATAACCGGTTTGAAAGTCCTCCAAGTCCAGTGCCACTCCATGCCATAAGTTGTTCAGTTACCTAAGATACATGCTTAAAGAGTCAACCCAAAGGTTGAGTGATATTCATAGGTTTTAGTTTTGATAAGGTCGAATACGAGTTTAGTAAACCATGGGCTACGTTGTTTTATACCCATGTCAAGTAGGTAGAAACCGTATTTAAACAGTTTGTTTCAGTATTGTATGATCAGTACAATACAGAAGAAGAAGTGTTATTGCACCAAGCTCATGAAACCGTACTAACAATCCGGGTCATGGGGTCTGCAGACCAAACCATGAGGGGACGAAAATGATAACTTGCCAAAGTTAATCCTTAGAGGTTTCATGTATAGCACTTATTGGTGCCCAAGAGACAAGCAAACCAACGGGAGTTGTCAAACTCCAGTAGATCTATCAACTATACTCGCGTTCAGTTGGGTACCCCCGCACAAGTGATTATGGTTCATGAATTTTAGTTATGTGTTGGTGGCAGATAGTGTTTACTCGTGCAATAACCAAAGAAAAAGACTTGTATTCTATTTAAAGAAAGCATGTAGTGTAAGGAATTATTGAAGTCAGAACTTATACTGCTGACAGGTTACTGCTGACAGGTTCCTGCGGAAGCTTAAAGTTGTTTCTACTGATGACTGGTTCCTGCTGACGCATAGAGATACTACGGATATAGTTAATCCGTGGATAGAAATTGTTTAATTTAGGACAAAATATGTAGAATATCTTTTATTAGTTTACTGTTATTCGTTTCTTGTAAGAAAGGTTAGGGTTTCCACTAGTATATAAGGAACCCTAGGTCATTGTATTATGTATGAGTTTCATAACATTGTTAGTTAAAGAATATTGATCTATAGAGGATCAAGTTTAGTATACAGTTTGTTTTTATATTCCGCAATAACTACAAGCTTACAGAGATTATCTATTTAGTCTTACTAGTGATTACATTAGTAGGCGAACGATCTATTGGCTTGAGATCTATCAAGGTTTAGATGTTACAAGTGGTATCAGAGCCACGAGATACTCTCTGTAACCTTAACACAATCACATAACTTTCCACTTAGTACCAATGGGATACAAACCAGGCAATGATGTCACTCTCACAGAAACCGGCTCTCTCACTCAGCAACTACAACAGGTTGCTTTCTCTAACAGCAATGCCAAGCTTCCCTTTCTCAGGAAGGACGAATATGAGATCTGGGCTATGAAGATGCAAAACTGGATTGCAAGGTGTTGACTATAACCTCTGGAATGTGATTCTCAATGGCTGCCGTCCTAAAAAGCAAATAAAAGATGCTGATGGCAACATTAAGATTCTGGAACCTGTTTCTGCTGAAGAAATTCTTGCTATACAAAGGGAGGACAGAGCAAGAACTATATTGCTGCAAGCAATCCCTGATGACCACATGGGAGATTTTCATTCCATGACTGATCCTAGAGAAATCTGGTGGGCTATAAAAACTAGATTTGGGGGGAATGAAGAATCTAAAAGGATGAGAAAGAGTATGTTGAAACAAGAATTCCAAGAATTCAGAATAACTGAAGAAGAGGGTCTCCACAAAGGCTATGGCAGGTTTCAGGAGATACTGAGTCACTTGAATCAGCTTCTAGCCAGACCTGACAATGAGGAGGTGAATTCCAGGTTTCTAAGAGCCTTACCTCCCTCATGGTCTCAGGTTAGTATATCATTGAAAACCAAAGGTGGCCTGGACTACCTCACTTTTGATGACTTGTACAACAAACTCAGAGCTTTAGAAGGCGACATCAAGGGACACTCACCATATGCAGCAACTCATTCACAATCTGCATTTATCAGCTCTAACTCAAACTACATGCCACATACCTACACAAGTCCATCCACTCCCAGTCAAAGTCTTCCCATTACCACACTGTCTTTTTCAAATGCTAATCCAATAACTCATCCAAAGATTAGTAATGTGATGGAGGATGTACTTCATTCGTTTGTTGCTGAAGTTGATAAACAGCAACATATAGCTTATGAAGATTTTGAGCAGATTGATGAACTTGCTTTGGAAGAGTTGGACTTAAAGTGGCAAATGGCTATGCTCCCACTCATGGTCAGAAGATTTGAGCAAAAGGCTGGTAAAAAGCTCAATGTTAATGGTAGAGATGCAGCTCGTTTTGACAGGAGAAAAGTGAAATGCTATGCTTGTGGAGAAGTTGGCCATTTTGCAAGAGAGTGCACAACCAAGAAGGGTGAAGCTAATACCAGATATTCAGCATACAAGAAGAAAGAGGTGGAGGCTGGAGAATCAAAAGCCTTGGTAACTGCTATAGATGCTGGTGTTGACTGGAATGAGCATGAATCTGATGATGCAACAAGCAGTTCTCCTCAAATCTCCTGCATAGCTAGTTGTGATGCTGACTTCGCCTTCATGGGAATATCTCCTCAGGTATCTACTTGTGTTTGTGATTGTGATTCTAAATATAAAACTCTTAAAGAAGCTTATGATGAGATAAAACCAAAATATAATACTTGTTTTATTGAAGCTCAAACATACAAAGAAGCTTTTAAAACTTTAGAACAACAGAAGGTGTGGTTTCAACATAATCAATTGGCTTATGAGGAAAAGATTAGAGTTTTAAATAGAGATTTAGAGAATGCTAGCAATGAATTAAAGTTTACTGAAAAAGAAAAAGCTAGAATCGAGTCTGAGAAAGATGTTTTGCAAAAGAAACTGGATAAAGAAATAGCTAGGCATAAAGAGTGGTTAATATCAGGAGATAACTTAGCTAGCTGTCTTTATGGTAGTCAAGTTGTAAACTCTGGGATAGGTTTAGGTTTTAAAAAATATGTTGGTTTAGAGGCAAGGAATGATGTGGGTAAATCTACACCAGCAGCTCTAACTCAAACTACATGCCACATACCTACACAAGTCCATCCACTCCCAGTCAAAGTCTTCCCATTACCACACTGTCTTTTTCAAATGCTAATCCAATAACTCATCCAAAGATTAGTAATGTGATGGAGGATGTACTTCATTCGTTTGTTGCTAAAGTTGATAAACAACGACATATAGCTTATGAAGATTTTGAGCAGATTGATGAACTTGCTTTGGAAGAGTTGGACTTAAAGTGGCAAATGGCTATGCTCCCACTCATGGTCAGAAGATTTGAGCAAAAGGCTGGTAAAAAGCTCAATGTTAATGGTAGAGATGCAGCTCGTTTTGACAGGAGAAAAGTGAAATGCTATGCTTGTGGAGAAGTTGGCCATTTTGCAAGAGAGTGCACAACCAAGAAGGGTGAAGCTAATACCAGATATTCAGCATACAAGAAGAAAGAGGTGGAGGCTGGAGAATCAAAAGCCTTGGTAACTGCTATAGATGCTGGTGTTGACTGGAGTGAGCATGAATCTGATGATGCAACAAGCAGTTCTCCTCAAATCTCCTGCATAGCTAGTTGTGATGCTGACTTCGCCTTCGTGGGAATATCTCCTCAGGTATCTACTTGTGTTTGTGATTGTGATTCTAAATATAAAACTCTTAAAGAAGCTTATGATGAGATGAAACCAAAATATAATACTTGTTTTATTGAAGCTCAAACATATAAAGAAGCTTTTAAAACTTTAGAACAACAGAAGGTGTGGTTTCAACATAATCAATTGGCTTATGAGGAAAAGATTAGAGTTTTAAATAGAGATTTAGAGAATATGTCACACCCCCAGAATCGGGTCCAGCGGAAGCATACAAGCAGCTGGGGTGTAACTCAATTGGTATTACAACACAGGTTCAAAACGGGTTTTCACTTGAATCATTTAGAATAAAATAACTAAATCAAAATGTTGAATTTACATTTTTTAAAAATAGTGCGGAAGTAGGCCTGTAAAATAGTTTAAAACGGTCCCCCCATAAGAATATCAGAGTCTTCTATAACCATGCCATGCCCTGCCAAAACCTCCAGTAGCGTGCCATTGCTTAAAACCTGAAAATACATGCTAAAACGTCAGCATAAAGCTGGTGAGTTCATAGGTTTAATAAACAAGTATTTTCCGTAAACAAGTGTTTCCAGTAAACAAGTATTTTCCCGCAAAGGCATCGTAAATCCACTGTCAAATATAGTATGAGTAAGACATGTGTGCTTAAAAGAATGTTTCCACAGCAAAACGCATAAATAGTTTAACAAACAAAGTTTCATAGCACCAGTTTAGGAAAGAATATTGATTGCACTAAGTTCACGGCACCGAAAAGGTTTTCTAGCTATATGCAGGAGGTTACGCTCCCAAGAACTTCTAGGTAATCAAACATACCTAGGATATTGTGGGTAATCAAACATGCCCAAGAACTTCTAGGTAATCAAACATACCTAGGATATTGTAGGTAATCAAACATACCCAAGAACTTCTAGGTAATCAAACATACCTAGGATATTGTAGGTAATCAAACATACCCAAGAACTTCTAGGTAATCAAACATACCTAGGATATTGTAGGTAATCAAACATACCCAAGAACTTCTAGGTAATCAAACATACCTAGGATATTGTAGGTAATCAAACATACCCAAGAACTTCTAGGTAATCAAACATACCTAGGATATTGTAGCTACCGGTCCTTAACTTAGGCAATATTTGGCAATCAGTAAATAGTTTAAATTTATGCACTCATGTCCATGAGTAAATAGCAAGTAGGTAGCAAGTGAATAATATTGTACTCGGATAATCAACAAGTATTTAGATAAAGCTGAAAATATTTGAGTAATCAACTATGTAAAGCGAGTAATGCGTTTTAGTAAAACGAGCATTGAATTCAAATAGCAAGGAGCATGTATCTTCCCCCAAAACAGTTGTAAAACAAGTAAAAGTAGGGGTTATGAACTCACCTGGTGCAATAGCTACGATGACAACAATGAACACACAGAAATGAGGCACGATCTCTAATCGCAACCTAATATGAATGATAGTCTAATGTAAGAAACGAAATGATGCTACACATGCAAATACGTATGTTATCGATACCACTCATTAGTTTTGAAAATAACGTTTATCGTCGACAATTACGTTTTTGACGTCTCGTTAAGTTAATAACCACTTTTCATGGAAATAGATTGAAATGGTACTCCACGATCCTTGTTTGGTGACCTATCGGCAAATATAAGGTTTTCGTCGCAAAATATAACATTTTCATTACTTGAAAATATGCCCAAAATGGCCTCGCAAAACAAGTCGCAAAATATTGTACGTTAAGGGTTAGTGATGAAACTCGGCGTTTTTGAAAACCTTGTAACAATATCTTGAAGTCGTGTCATTTAACTTTTGGCGATACGGGTCTCGATCGATGAGAAAATCGACTCTTATAGTTGTTACTTGAAAATATTATGTTCAACACTTAGAAAATTTCATTATAGCAAAAGCTGTCAAAATATGTAGTTTATCGGGTATATAGATGAGGTCGTAGTTTATTCGTTATAAGTCTATTCGACGAACGGCCAATTGATTTGGAAAGTAGGCTAGGAGTACTTGATTTTACTTAACTACGGCTCGGACTCAAACTAATCCGATCATAAAGAAAAATAGCCGTGAAAGTGGTGTCTCGCAAAGACAGTTTTGCGGCAAAAATGGTAATACAAAAGCTGATGGAAAAGTATATGTATCGTCGGATTTCAAACACTTGTATCTTTTTCGTTATAAGCCCGTTTTCTATGTTCTTTATATCCCCGCGAAGGTAATCAAGTATACTAATATATTTTTGATACGTCGGGATGGCTAGATCAAGTTTTAGGCCTCGAAACAGTCCATGAAAATCGTGGGACAGCAAGGTATTTTTCAGAAAATAGTTTTCGTCGTTAAAATTGAAAATAGCATAACTTCTTCGTCGTAACTCGGATTTTATCCCCGTTTTCGGCCACGGCTTCGTTTCGGAATGTATTTTCTAAATCTTTGGTCCAAAGTTACCCAAAACCCACTGATCTTTCCAGATCTTACGTTTTTGGACAGAACCTTTATTTAGTTTGTAAAAATCAATTTTTCTAGTTCAAGACTTGTTTAGATCTTACCCAAACTATCTCAAATCAACTCCACAAGTACTCAATCCTACCATACACCTTCTTAGGGTGTCATGGGTTCCTAAACATCACCAATCTTGGTGGATCTCATGAGATTACTAGTAAAAATTATAGATCTATGTTTATAAACAAAAATAAATAATAAGTGGTATGGATCATAGTAGATTTGCATGTTTTACCAATATATCTTGAAAATACATAAAAATATAAAGTAGATGAAAGTATGAAAAGATCAAAAGTGTTCTTGAAGCTTACTTGAATATTTGAGGTGATTTGAGCAAGAAAACTTAATAATCTTGAGGTTTTTATTTCAAAACCTAAATTAGATCACTACTAGAACTTGTTTAAGCACTTGATCTTGAAAAGTTTATGATCTCCTTCTTGGTTCTTGATGATGGATCGATTTGTGAAGAAGAAAGGAAGAAAAGAGAGAAATTTTGCTAGTTGGTTTGATGTAGAAATGAAGAAATGAGATGAAATGAGTATATATATTTAGGAAAGGGGGCAAGATCCCCTTTTTAAGGAGAGTAGGAGGAGCATTTGTCAAAGGGTGGATGAGATTGGATGATTTTGGTGGACTTTTGGTGTATAATGTTAGATATTATTAGTTTTAGGTGATACCGGGTACCGAGTTAACTAAAAATAAATCATGACGCGATGAAATAAAATATGACGAAGTTGTAAAAGTTGTAAAATATTATTCCTGATGATAATCGGGTGTTAAAATAATTATCGTGTTGAAATAACGCAAACCGACGGAGTTATAAGCTCCGATCGTGAAATATAGTAATTGATTTCAAAACACCGGGTAAATTAATAATATAATTTTTATATTATTATAATGAGTATGAAAATATATTAGGATCATAGTCGGGAGTATTGGGTATACGTTCGTAGTAAAAACTGAGTGGTAACGTTAATTACAAATTAAGCATACGTATATAGAAATAATGCATATCCGTGTAGTAAGTAATGTGATGATAATATGTAGACTGCTCCAGTCTATATGACGTGTCATTAATGAATGATGCATGAATTCACAGGGAAACCACATTGGTTACGCGAATTTGAAGACTCGTAAACTCAGTTTACGATGAAATGAACGGTAATCGTGAATAGTGATTTCCTTCCGGAAATGAATAGTGTCACATGAATAGTAAAATTTTTTTGAACGTTTCTCGGAATCACAAACTGACTCCGAAAACGATGAATAGTGACCGGTGAATAGTAACCGGTGAATAGTAACTGATGAATAGTGAATAGGAGAAATGTCCCAAAAATGCGGGTTGTTACAGTCTCACCCCCTTAGAAGGAACTTCGTCCCGAAGTTCAGTTTGTGTTGGTCTCTGAAGTTGTATTGGTGAAAAGATGATGATATAATCGTGTAAGCTACTGAGCTCTAACAAGGTTCAAGTCTGACGGCCACTAGGCATACTCTGTCTGAAATCGTAAATGGTTCAGTGTATATCGGGTTTAACTTTATGAAATTTTCTGAATGGTATTATGCCTTTCCTAGGCAGAACTTTCAGCATGGCTCTACCACGAAGTTGAAATTATAAGGGTTTACAACTTATCGAATTTGTAATTGATTCTTGATTTGTAGGAAATTCTTGGTTATTTCATGAATGCTTACGGTACTAGTGAGTTGGGCTTTTCAAAATTTCGATCCGTCAATGGATGTGGGCACTTCGACCAAAGAGTGCCTCAAATGGTGTAGTCTCTATGCTCGCGCAATAACTATGGTTGCCACTGAATTTGGTTTATGGCAAATGGTTAATCCAACCATTTCTAGTGTCAATCACACCCGATTTGGGCATATCTCCCTAGGTTTGAATCAATCTCAAATTCTGACCATTGGTCTACAGATGATAGGTGGTGTGGTTCCAAAGAAATCTTAATGAAATCGCTAGGAGTTGAGGTGAATCAAATTCCTTTATTAGGAATAATTGAAATGGGTATCATGAATCTTGTTTTGAAAGACTTATAGGGTTAAATCCGTAAAAGGGCGTTGTTGAAAATAATAGATTAGGATAAGGTTGTGATCCTCTGCAGGATGTCAGGAATTGAGTCTTTCTCCACCTACGGTGTTTAGTCTCCATTACTAAGGTTTTCCCCGAGTTCCATGTCATCGAATCATCCTAAGTGTATAAATGATATAATATAGTGATTGATTTTCAAAGTTTGTTTTGAGATTGTGTTTTGTTTGTAAACCTTCCCCGAATAATTGAATCTACAAGTTTAAGCAAACGGCTTTTTAGGTAACATCCTTCTTGATGTTTCAAAATTTAGTAGTTATGCAATATAGGAAAATTTTCAACATAAGGTGGATAATATGGTTTACCAAAGATCGATGTTTAAAATTTTGTAACATTCAATAGCTTTGTAAAAGATTAGCCAAAAGGAATTTGCTTGTCTAAATAAGTGCATCAGAAATGTATTTCTTACAAGATATATGTTTTGTATAACGGTAGTTTGGAGAAAATCCATTTAAAAATGAAAGTATTAAGAGGATAAAATAGCCAGGTATTGTATGTATGCACAAATGCATAGGTGTCTAACATGTTTGAATAAAGGCTATTGGTGAGGTAGTGTTCAATTTATAGTCTTGGTTAAGAGGTTGGATTTATCTCTATGGTGTTGCTTAGTGAGCACTCGTATCTAAATGAATCTTGTAATTTAGTCAAGCCAATACTTTCTAGATGATAGAATTTTGGCGATCAGGCCAGTGATAGTGGTTCGAATGGTTTTGTGATATCTTGAGATCTCGGTTGAGTTTTGAATGGTCTTAAGGTACCGAGGGATCATCCTCATAGAAGGTATGGAAAGTCTTTCCTAGGGAGGTCATTGATAATATCCACTTATCAATATAGGGAGTAGTGAGGGATGAGTGACATCGGAATCTATAGGGAGTCACCTAATTCTTTGTATATATATGGGGGTGGGGAAAAGAAATGATAGTGATGGTGAGAAGGGAAGAGACTGTGACAACTGCAACAAAATGAGATTGTGACAAAAGAAAATATTGTGATATGAGTGTATTGTGCATAAATATGAAATAAATGACTAGCTGACATGCTTCCAATCGGTGGTTTACGAAGTGATGAAAGTATGAAGGTTCCAACAACTAGAGTATACACACACATGAATGAAACATTTGGAAATTGAGTAGGGGATTCAATCCAGACATAATCTTATTATAACCATTCTCAGTGTTGCAAAATTCATCTCTGAGTCAGACATAGGTGGTCAGCCTATATCTCACTATCCCGAGTCGAATATAGATGACCAGTCTATATTCCACCGAGGTTCCATGAATTTTAAAATACTCAGCTCAGTTATACTAATACCATGTCCTTCACAAGTACCAAGACATTCTGAAAGACAAAAGCAGGTGACCAAACTCGAGGTCAAATGATGAAACTATGCAAGGAAAAACATAACGCGGTGAAATATATGATACATGAACATGCTTATATGAAAGATAGTTATAGTAATCAACTATGATAAATGAATATAGTATATCAGATAATGAGACACAAATCTCATCACCTAAGTCAGCAACAAACTACAAATGAGGCATCATCTTGGCAGGCAGGCACGTGACGGTCATAGGGTTAAGTTTTCGTAAAAGTAGCTATAGTCTAGGTTTTAAAAACACTTAGTTCGCTATAGCCAAAGCTCTGATACCAATCTGTCACACCCCCAGAATCGGGTCCAGCGGAAGCATACAAGCAGCTGGGGTGTAACTCAATTGGTATTACAACACAGGTTCAAAACGGGTTTTCACTTGAATCATTTAGAATAAAATAACTAAATCAAAATGTTGAATTTACATTTTTTAAAAATAGTGCGGAAGTAGGCCTGTAAAATAGTTTAAAACGGTCCCCCCATAAGAATATCAGAGTCTTCTATAACCATGCCATGCCCTGCCAAAACCTCCAGTAGCGTGCCATTGCTTAAAACCTGAAAATACATGCTAAAACGTCAGCATAAAGCTGGTGAGTTCATAGGTTTAATAAACAAGTATTTTCCGTAAACAAGTGTTTCCAGTAAACAAGTATTTTCCCGCAAAGGCATCGTAAATCCACTGTCAAATATAGTATGAGTAAGACATGTGTGCTTAAAAGAATGTTTCCACAGCAAAACGCATAAATAGTTTAACAAACAAAGTTTCATAGCACCAGTTTAGGAAAGAATATTGATTGCACTAAGTTCACGGCACCGAAAAGGTTTTCTAGCTATATGCAGGAGGTTACGCTCCCAAGAACTTCTAGGTAATCAAACATACCTAGGATATTGTGGGTAATCAAACATGCCCAAGAACTTCTAGGTAATCAAACATACCTAGGATATTGTAGGTAATCAAACATACCCAAGAACTTCTAGGTAATCAAACATACCTAGGATATTGTAGGTAATCAAACATACCCAAGAACTTCTAGGTAATCAAACATACCTAGGATATTGTAGGTAATCAAACATACCCAAGAACTTCTAGGTAATCAAACATACCTAGGATATTGTAGGTAATCAAACATACCCAAGAACTTCTAGGTAATCAAACATACCTAGGATATTGTAGCTACCGGTCCTTAACTTAGGCAATATTTGGCAATCAGTAAATAGTTTAAATTTATGCACTCATGTCCATGAGTAAATAGCAAGTAGGTAGCAAGTGAATAATATTGTACTCGGATAATCAACAAGTATTTAGATAAAGCTGAAAATATTTGAGTAATCAACTATGTAAAGCGAGTAATGCGTTTTAGTAAAACGAGCATTGAATTCAAATAGCAAGGAGCATGTATCTTCCCCCAAAACAGTTGTAAAACAAGTAAAAGTAGGGGTTATGAACTCACCTGGTGCAATAGCTACGATGACAACAATGAACACACAGAAATGAGGCACGATCTCTAATCGCAACCTAATATGAATGATAGTCTAATGTAAGAAACGAAATGATGCTACACATGCAAATACGTATGTTATCGATACCACTCATTAGTTTTGAAAATAACGTTTATCGTCGACAATTACGTTTTTGACGTCTCGTTAAGTTAATAACCACTTTTCATGGAAATAGATTGAAATGGTACTCCACGATCCTTGTTTGGTGACCTATCGGCAAATATAAGGTTTTCGTCGCAAAATATAACATTTTCATTACTTGAAAATATGCCCAAAATGGCCTCGCAAAACAAGTCGCAAAATATTGTACGTTAAGGGTTAGTGATGAAACTCGGCGTTTTTGAAAACCTTGTAACAATATCTTGAAGTCGTGTCATTTAACTTTTGGCGATACGGGTCTCGATCGATGAGAAAATCGACTCTTATAGTTGTTACTTGAAAATATTATGTTCAACACTTAGAAAATTTCATTATAGCAAAAGCTGTCAAAATATGTAGTTTATCGGGTATATAGATGAGGTCGTAGTTTATTCGTTATAAGTCTATTCGACGAACGGCCAATTGATTTGGAAAGTAGGCTAGGAGTACTTGATTTTACTTAACTACGGCTCGGACTCAAACTAATCCGATCATAAAGAAAAATAGCCGTGAAAGTGGTGTCTCGCAAAGACAGTTTTGCGGCAAAAATGGTAATACAAAAGCTGATGGAAAAGTATATGTATCGTCGGATTTCAAACACTTGTATCTTTTTCGTTATAAGCCCGTTTTCTATGTTCTTTATATCCCCGCGAAGGTAATCAAGTATACTAATATATTTTTGATACGTCGGGATGGCTAGATCAAGTTTTAGGCCTCGAAACAGTCCATGAAAATCGTGGGACAGCAAGGTATTTTTCAGAAAATAGTTTTCGTCGTTAAAATTGAAAATAGCATAACTTCTTCGTCGTAACTCGGATTTTATCCCCGTTTTCGGCCACGGCTTCGTTTCGGAATGTATTTTCTAAATCTTTGGTCCAAAGTTACCCAAAACCCACTGATCTTTCCAGATCTTACGTTTTTGGACAGAACCTTTATTTAGTTTGTAAAAATCAATTTTTCTAGTTCAAGACTTGTTTAGATCTTACCCAAACTATCTCAAATCAACTCCACAAGTACTCAATCCTACCATACACCTTCTTAGGGTGTCATGGGTTCCTAAACATCACCAATCTTGGTGGATCTCATGAGATTACTAGTAAAAATTATAGATCTATGTTTATAAACAAAAATAAATAATAAGTGGTATGGATCATAGTAGATTTGCATGTTTTACCAATATATCTTGAAAATACATAAAAATATAAAGTAGATGAAAGTATGAAAAGATCAAAAGTGTTCTTGAAGCTTACTTGAATATTTGAGGTGATTTGAGCAAGAAAACTTAATAATCTTGAGGTTTTTATTTCAAAACCTAAATTAGATCACTACTAGAACTTGTTTAAGCACTTGATCTTGAAAAGTTTATGATCTCCTTCTTGGTTCTTGATGATGGATCGATTTGTGAAGAAGAAAGGAAGAAAAGAGAGAAATTTTGCTAGTTGGTTTGATGTAGAAATGAAGAAATGAGATGAAATGAGTATATATATTTAGGAAAGGGGGCAAGATCCCCTTTTTAAGGAGAGTAGGAGGAGCATTTGTCAAAGGGTGGATGAGATTGGATGATTTTGGTGGACTTTTGGTGTATAATGTTAGATATTATTAGTTTTAGGTGATACCGGGTACCGAGTTAACTAAAAATAAATCATGACGCGATGAAATAAAATATGACGAAGTTGTAAAAGTTGTAAAATATTATTCCTGATGATAATCGGGTGTTAAAATAATTATCGTGTTGAAATAACGCAAACCGACGGAGTTATAAGCTCCGATCGTGAAATATAGTAATTGATTTCAAAACACCGGGTAAATTAATAATATAATTTTTATATTATTATAATGAGTATGAAAATATATTAGGATCATAGTCGGGAGTATTGGGTATACGTTCGTAGTAAAAACTGAGTGGTAACGTTAATTACAAATTAAGCATACGTATATAGAAATAATGCATATCCGTGTAGTAAGTAATGTGATGATAATATGTAGACTGCTCCAGTCTATATGACGTGTCATTAATGAATGATGCATGAATTCACAGGGAAACCACATTGGTTACGCGAATTTGAAGACTCGTAAACTCAGTTTACGATGAAATGAACGGTAATCGTGAATAGTGATTTCCTTCCGGAAATGAATAGTGTCACATGAATAGTAAAATTTTTTTGAACGTTTCTCGGAATCACAAACTGACTCCGAAAACGATGAATAGTAAAATGATGAATAGTGACCGGTGAATAGTAACCGGTGAATAGTAACTGATGAATAGTGAATAGGAGAAATGTCCCAAAAATGCGGGTTGTTACAGAATACTAGCAATGAATTAAAGTTTACTGAAAAAGAAAAAGCTAGAATCGAGTCTGAGAAAGATGTTTTGCAAGAGAAACTGGATAAAGAAATAGCTAGGCATAAAGAGTGGTTAATATCAGGAGATAACTTAGCTAGCTGTCTTTATGGTAGTCAAGCTGTAAACTCTGGGATAGGTTTAGGTTTTAAAAAATATGTTGGTTTAGAGGCAAGGAATGATGTGGGTAAATCTACACCAGCAGGCTTAGCAAATTATGTTAAAGAAGGAGATTTGCATGCTGTACCAGGTCCTATTAGAGGTGTATTTATGCCTACCACCAAAACCTCTGAATTTGATGGTTCACACCATCTGTTTGGCAAAAAGTCTGAAGACTTGCCAAACAAGTCTGAAGACTCTCCAACCATAGGAACCCCTAAGCCTACATCCCATAAGTTGGACTTACCAGAATCAAAGGAACACACTGGCATTAGGATCAATGACTCCCCTGACTCTAGAAGTATATCTAGTAATGATTCTAATACATATGTCTCTTGTTCTTTCAGGGACAAGGCCTCAATGACCTCTAGTTATGCCAGCTATGATTCCAAGACCAAGTCAGACTCACCCAAGTCCTCAACAAAGTTTTCTGACAAGTCATCTTACAAGTCTGTGGACTCTGAAGTTGCTGCTGATGAAGTTCTTTCTAAGACAGCCTCTTCTGAAGACTTGTTATTTACTTCTTTTGAAAACAATTCCTTTCAGTATTTGCAATACAATTCTATTTCTAGTGTTTCTTTGAATAATTCTGTGTTTAATAAGACATCTTTTGGATTTAATAAATCTTCTAAGAAGAAGAAGTGTTTTGTTTGTGGTAGCAAATTGCATTTGATTAAGGATTGCGATTTTCATGATAGGAGGATGGGTGTTTCTGTTGTCAATAATAGACCTAGATAAAAGTGGACTAACACTTGTTCCAAACCCTCATTAGTTCCACAGGCACATTACACCATCAGTAGAATGAATTCCATTCTTGCTGATTGGTCTGTTCCTTCTGATAGGTCTGTTTCTGCTGATAGATATGTGAATACTAATAGAAATAGATATGTGTCAAGACCATTTTATGGATTTAATCATTGGTATGGATATAATGACCCAATGTTTTTGGGAAGGGCTAATTGGGATTCTGCTGAAAAGTCCTCAGCAGATTATTCTTGGACATATAAAAGGCCATATAACTACAGGGATTCCAGGAACAATTGCGGATCTAACTCATCTTCTTGGCTACATCATAATGATCCACAGGGCAGGCTCAAGTCTTTCATGACTTAAGTCTCTTAAAATATTCATGTTGTTGTATATTAACTTTTTTTGTTGTAGGAACATCCTCTTCTTAATAAAGAATTAGGTATTGTTGATAGTGGTTGTTCAAGAAGCATGTCTGGGAATCAAGAGAAGCTACATGATTTTGTGCCTTTTAATGGAGGAATAGTGAGATTTGGAAGTGGGGTAGGAAGGATCACTGGTAAAGGAACCATTAGAACTCCAATGGTGGATTTTGAGAATGTCTACTATGTGAAGGAACTTCAAGGATTCAATTTGTTCTCAATTTCACAAATCTGTGACAAAAAGCTTCCTGTACTTTTCACTGAAGAGGGCTGTCTCATTCTTTCACCTGACTTCAAAATACCTGATGACAATCATGTCTTGCTAAAGGTTCCAAGAAATCATAATCTTTACACATTCGACTTGAATGATGTCAAGCCAGAAGGTGATCTAGCATGTTTGGTGGCTAAAGCATCTCTGGATGAATCTACTAAATGGCACAAAAGGATGGCACATGTTAATTTCAAAGTTATCAACAAACTTGCTAAAGATGGACTTGTTCATGGACTTCCTTCCAAGATATTCACTAATGAACATAATTGTGTTGCATGTAACAAGGGTAAGCAACACAAAGCTTCCTATAAGGCCATTACTGCTGTGAGCACAATCTCAGAACCATTGCAACTACTTCATATGGATCTTTTTGGTCCAACATCCATCAGGAGTATTGACCATAAGTACTTCTGTTTGGTAATCACTGATGCTTTCAGTAGATTTAGTTGGACTTTCGTTTTGGTGACTAAAGATCATACCTTTCAGGCACTTAAAGAATTTATGGCTCTCATTGAAAACCAACTAAACAAGAAGATTAAAGGTATAAGGTGTGACAATGGGACAGAGTTCAAAAATGCTAATCTTGTTGAACTCTGTGGGTTGAAGGATATTAAAAAAGACTATAGCACTCCTAGGACTCTACAACAAAATGGGGTTGCAGAAAGGAAGAATAGAACCCTTATAGAGGCTGCAAGATCTATGCTTGCTGACTCTAAACTTCCCACCATGTTTTGGACTGAAGCAGTTGGCACTGCTTGTTATGTATTGAATAGGGTGTTGATTACTAAACCTCATAATAAGACACCCTATGAGCTTTTGACAGGGAAGAAACCTACCATTGAACACTTGAAACCATTTGGATGTAAAGTGACTATTCTGAACACAAGTGTTCACCTAGGAAAATTTGAAGGAAAAGCTTCTGAAGGGTATATTGTTGGTTACTCAGCCCATAGCAAGGCATACAGGGTATATAACTTAGTTGCAAAGAAGATAGAAGAGACTCTTAACCTGAAATTTCTGGAGGAGAATGAAAACGTTCAGGGAAAAGGTCATGAATGGTATTTTGACCTTAATTACTTAACAGATTATTTGGGGTATACAAGACATAAAACTAACCCCTCTGCAGGTATACAAGTGTCACCTACTAACAGTGCAGGTACCCTAAAAGATGACTCAGAATGTGATGAACCCACTATTGTTGTATCTACTCTACCTATTCATATAGCAGGTCCTCCTAACAAAGAAGCCTCTGATGCCAAAACTGCTGATGATGTGGAAAACTCAACCTATGCAGAAGATCTTGCTAGACTCAAAAAGCAAGCACATGCAGCTACTGAGGAAGCTAAAAGACTTGGTCTTGAATTTGCTCAAGACACTAAAGCACTCTTGAAACAAGCTGCTATTGAAGAAAGCAGAAAATCTATTTCTGCTGATGCAACTGCTGATTCTGCTGAAGGCAATTATGCTGCAGTTCCTGTTTCCACTGAAACTTCCACAAGCTTAGATGAACTTTCTGGCAGGTTTCCCATTCCCTCAGATCTTGCTAATGTTGAACAAAGTGATGGCATTTTTCAATCTGCTACTTATGATAAAGACTTTGTTCCTACACTAACCAATCTTGACACCTCAATTGATGTTAACCCTATTACCACTAAAAGGATCAGCACCATTCATCCACAAGATAATATACTTGGTGATCCAAATGCTATGGTTCTCACCAGGAGTGCCATTAAGAATACCAAGTTTGGGCAATGTGCATTTCTGACATATGTATCTACTCATAAGAGAGACAATCACACAGATCAGAAGCATTGTTTGTTTGCTTGTTTCTTGTCCCAAGTTGAACCAACAAGCATTAAACGGGCTTTAAGTGAACCTAGTTGGGTTGAAGCTATGCAGGAACAGATGCAACAATTCAAGAATCAAGATGTATGGATCCTTGTTGATCTTCCTGCAGGGAAAATTGCTATTGGAACCAACTGGGTATTAAAATGCAAGAGGGATGCAAGAGGTATTGTGGTCAGAAATAAAGCAAGATTGGTGGCTCAAGGTTTCAGACAAGAAGAAGGGATTGACTATACTGAAGTCTTTGCACCTGTTGCTAGGGTTGAGGGAATTAGATTATTCTTAGCATTTGCCTCATATATGGGGTTTAAGGTATATCAGATGGATGTCAAGAGTGTCTTCCTCTATTGCAAAATTGAAGAGGAGGTCTATGTCACTCAACCACAGGGTTTGAAGACCCCCAGCATCCTAAGAAGGTGTACAAAGTGGTAAAGGCACTTTATGGACTTCACCAAGCACCAAGAGCATGGTATGCTAGATTGTCTACATTTCTTTTGGAGCATGGCTACAGAAGAGGAGTTATTGACAAGACCCTCTTTATTAAGAAAAACTCCAGGGACATCATTTTAGTACAGGTCTATGTGGATGATATTATTTTTGGCTCCACAAAGGAAGCATGGTATAGGGAATTTGAAGATTTGATGAAAGGTAAATTTCAGATGAGTGCAATGGGGGAATTAACCTTTTTCTTAGGGCTACAAGTCAAACAACAACCTGAAGGGATTTTTATCCATCAGGAGCAATATGTTAAGGACATCTTAAAAAGTTTGACTTTGACCTTTTAAGGACTGCTACTACTCCATATGAACCACCCAAGCTTAAAAATCCAAATGAACAAGATGAGGCTGTGAATGTTCACCTCTATAGATCCATGATTGGATCACTCATGTATCTCACAGCTTCTAGGCCTGACATTACCTTTGCTGTCAGTGCTTGCTCAAGACATCAAGTCACTCCATTGACTTCCCACCTAAATGCAGTGAAGAATATGTTCAAGTACATCAAAGGCCAACCCAAGCTAGGCCTCTGGTACCCAAGGGAATCACCATTTGTGTTGGAAGCATACAGTGATAGTGATTATGCAGGAGCTAATTTGGACAGGAAATCCACCACAGGAGGTTGTCAATTTCTTGGTAGAAGACTCATCTCTTGGCAGTGCAAGAAACAAACCATTGCGGCTACTTCTACTACTGAAGCAGAATATGTTGCTGCTGCCAACTGTTGTGGTCAGGTACTTTGGATTCAGAATCAAATGTTGGATTATGGGTTTAACTTCATGAACACTAAAATCTACATTGATAATCAAAGTACTATTTCTATTGTTAAAAATCCTGTTTTTCATCAGAGAACTAAACATATAGAAATTAGGCACCATTTTATAAGAGATGCAAATGAGAAGCATCTAATTCAAGTGCTTAAAATTCATACTGATGATAATGTGGCTGATTTATTAACAAAGGCTTTTGATGGGCCTAGGTTTAATCACCTAGTTGTCAACATTGGGATGGTTAACCCTTGAATGCTATGTTTGAGGGGAGGCATAAGCCTCAAGCTTAGTGCCGTACATGGCATTAAAGGCATCCAAATTCCCTGGAAGATCATAAACCTGCTGCGCATAGTCATCGTAATCATATCCATGATAGTCATATTCACGCTCGTGACCCCCACCAAATAGATTAGCGGACTCATCAAACGTGTTAACAACCTCCTTATCATCACTATCAGACACAAAGATATCTCCCACTTTAGAAAATGGGTTAACCCTCTTAGTAGACGAAGTAGATGGAAAAGAAAAGGAACTAGGCTTTGAAGTCCCAACCTGTTCCTTTTCATTTAGATGATGCACAAGTGGTTCTTGTGATGTAGTAGCAGTCTTTAACGACTCCTTCTCTTTCAGATCACTCATAAGGGGTTCTTGTGATGCAGTACCTGTCTTAGTAGACTCATCCTCATTATCTTCCATTGTACGACCAGAATCCACATCCATGTTGGTGTCATTAGTCGGAATACCAAACACATTCGTATCATCCATATTAAGAGCATCAAACTGATTAGATGTAGAAATCTTCGTTCCACTCGAACTAGCCACATCAGAAGTATTCTTCTTATTGCCATCCACTTTCTTAGGTTCATGAGGAGTCTTTTTGGGTCGATACTGAAACTGTTTACCCACAACAGGTTTAGTAAACCCTCCTTGACCCAGAATAGTATAACCACCTTGCTTTCATTTCTTCTTATTATTGTTAGTCTTGAAGCCATCATTAACAGTCATAGTAGGCTGGACAGGAGGTAAAACAACTTTAGGACAGTCAATAAGAGTATGACCAAAAATCTGACACTTATCACAACGCGGTGGTTTCCACTCGTATTCAACCCGAATGTTCTCAATAGTCGACCCCAAACCATCAGTTAAAGGTATCTCAATAGGGATGCTATCCCTAAGCACCTCATCCGACTTTACTTCAATCATGCATCTAGCAAAACTACTACGGCCCCATGATTCCTTGCAGATTTGGCTAGTATAAGCATCTAACCTTTTGGGCGTACCAATCAATGTGGCAAGAAAACTGAGACCATCATCATAAAACATAGCAAGAGGTACATCATGGAATTTAACCCACATCAGGATGTTAGTCAAATCCTCCATAAGTAGGTTTGTGTTCAAAGTCCATGGTTTAAGAATAATGGGAACATTTCTAATCAACCAAGGACCATTTTCAAGTACCTCATCAACACCTTTCTTCGAGTTGAACTTAAAGAAGAAGAACCCCTTAGCATTCATCATTACCTTTTGTATAACAAATTTACCCCACACATTTTTTTGGGTAAAGGGGAGTAATCCTGCACCCTGGTAAAATTCATTATCCAAAAACTTTGAAGTACAAAATGACGAGGGTGATTTCCCTCGCCCCCAGTCCCTAAGGACACTTACAAGACACTTATCTAAGAATGACCAACCATTCTTAAAACTAACATGCACAACATGTGCAACTGACCAAACAAACATGCTAAACAAAAGCAACTCAACAAGCAAAAATCACAAAACAATAGAAATAAAGATAACTATTTCTTCTTGCGTCCTTGCACCTGGAAATCTTTCGGAGAACCATTCTTGAACTTGGAATAATTTTCAATATCTTCATAGTTCTCATAGACTTCATCAACTTCATCATCTTCATCAGCTTCAACAGCAAACGTAACCTTCTTCCTAGGAGTCTTCACTACATCACTTGTAGCAAACGAGTTAGAATATTCGAAATCAGAAAAGGCCACACTTGTAGAAGCACCATCATTGTGAGAACCATGTTCCCACAAACCATCAGTAGTGCTATGCAATGGAACCACATTAACACCACTTAACCCCACGGATTCCACACCTCCAAAAGAAGTATGAGCATCCACACGTTCCATCTGCTCAGGTTGAGTAAGTACATCCTCAACAGGAAATGCAAGGCGTTGACCAAGGAAGTACCCATAAAGAGTATTCCCAAACCTCGTGTTCACCTCTTCAACCACTTTCATAGGGACAGAAAGATACACACCATTTGATTTCTTGCTACGTGAATTTGTATCAACCTTTACAGAACCATGAACTTGGTTAGCATCCCTATGTGAACCATTCGGATCACTAACTAAAGAACCAAGTGAAACCGGCTTCACTTGTTTATTCTTGTCCACAAGCGTAGATAACTCCATATCACCATCATCAACACTCCACTCAGTAATAATAAGACCAGACGATGCAAGTATAGGCTGATTAGAACTAACATTACCATTATTAGGATAACCATCATTACCAAGTGAAACCGGCTTCACTTGGTTTGTTTGTTGAGACATGTTAACTTCAATTGATGTTTGAGGCACCAAATCTTCATGATCAGCAACTTCAAGTTGTATTTGAGACACCACATCATCATTAACATCCATAATGCCTTCATTAACTATGTGACCAGCAAATTCAGAACCAGAGTTAGGGTTCCCCACAACCCTAACAGCCTTGTGTGGGATAGCCACATCAGAAACACTAGCATCAATCCCTTTCAAACGCCGCTTCCGAGCAGCCAACCCATCCACATCAACGTTAATCTTCCCACTTGCCCTAGAACCAGTATTAGCATCCTTAGTATTCAGAAAACCCTTATTAATCATCTCTCTCTAACCTACACATAATTCCAACAATCAATAAGAAGATAACCAGCAAGTAGCATGATCACCAAATCGAACTAGGAGAAAGAAAACCCTAACTGAAAAGTTAGTGTTTTAAACGTATACGCACAAAAATCAACCAGGTCCCATAATAATAGTAAAAGTGATTCAAGGAAGATTATATAGGGAATAAACCGACAAAGGATCAAGGATAATAGGTAATTGATCACAAAACCTTAAGTTGGTTAGAATAGAAAACCGATTTTGTAACCCTAAAGACCAATTACACAATAATCCAAGGAACAATGTGATTTAAGCAGCAAAATGAAAAGTTTAATGAATAACACGAATGTTAAATCACATAAACTTACAAATCACAGCAAAGAACACACGATTCTGTTGGTAAATTGAAAAAACGATTAAGGATATTAAAGGTTAAAGAAATCGCCAAGGAGAGAGTCGTTTTAGGGTTTTTAATCCTGCATTGGAATCTTAAATCCAATAAAAACGGTTTTAGTGATAAGAGACAATCATTGGAATCTAATTTTGTTACTCATAGCTAACATTAGAGACAAATACCTCTCTTGGGTCGACCTGGTCTTACCTTTAATTTTTACTATAAATGGGGGTTATACTTTTACCCATGTGTCTTGTGTAATATGGAATCAGTAGAACTTGTTTTTATAAATTTAAAGCTTTTGAAACACATCAGAAGTTTTTGGCGCCGCTGCCGAGGAGGCTAATTTGGTTTATATTGTTAGTTTTCATAAGAAAAATTCACTTGATACTAAGTTTTCTTACAAAAATGTGGTAAAATTTTGTCTCTAAAATAAAAAGAATGCCGGTTTTACAACCTAAAACCGCCGAACTTTTGATACAGTTGGAAAAACAGTTGGATTTGATTTCAAAAATCCCAAAATAAACTTGTAAAATGCTTTTTCCAGGTTTTGAGAACATTGGATTCATGTTTTTTTTGTTTTTATTATCTGAATTACTGTATAAGTATAAATTGTATATTAAAATGAAAAATACAAAAATATTTTGCTTTTGTTTTTTAAATATTTGCTTGCAAATGTTATATTGGATTGCTCTTATGAATGATATGTTGATTGCAACTTGTTTTCAACATTTATCTAAGTTTATGAGTGATTAATTTCTATTAGTCAACTGTTAAAGCCCAGAAACACGCCGGTTTTAGTTCTTAAACCGCCGCTCTTGTGGAAAATTTCAAACAAAACGGTCAGAAAATCACGTAAGCGCCGTACTTTTCATATAGGACGCTGAACTTATTCTAAAAAATTTTCACATAGGACTTGTTTTTCTTTTGTAATGCTAAAACAAATCCATATCATGACATCTAAGTTATATGAGATTATTGGAGTATGATTATGTGCTTATAACTTATTTGACGAACCTATTAATGTTTCATTTGATGTTTATGCACATTTTAGCTATTTTGGCCATAGATCACAACAATAGGCTAGGGAAGAAGTTAGAATTGGAGAATAGCTGTGGATAGCTGGATGAATTGGAGAGTATAGGAGAAAACAATGTTTCTGATTCAGATACAGTGGAAAGTGGTTTGAAAAATGAGCAAAGGGTATACACCTTTAGTAAGATGGAAACTGATGAATGTTACTTGAAATTCATAACACCTTGCTATTGTAACAACCAACAAAACCTCATTACTATCATTCCCATTACAAATACCTATAGTAGGTATTTCACAGGTAAATTTTTGCTTTTTATGTGCATTTATTACTTGCATGACTCACTAGACCTGCTCACGTACCCACACAAGCCAAATAACTCAACACTCACATCCTATAAACCCTGGGTATGTCAAGCATAAGATCACCACAACACCATAATAAGTAATCTACCAATCTAAAACACTAAATATATCACAAAACCCTAATAAACCTTAACTAAACCCTAATTAGGTCTATGTGCTTATATGCTTAACTAAACTAGTTTGAAAGTGTCCAAGGCTTAAGTATGAGTTACCTTAGAAACATTAGGATACCTTAGGACCATTAGACACTAGTAAAACCCCTTAGAACTTAGGTACAAGTCCCTTAAGTACAAAACTATAACTATGTCATAACTTCCTAGAATTAGGTCAAAACTATCCCAAAACTTTATCATAGGTTACCACCACTTAGTATAAGCCTCTTAGGACCTAGGATTAGTCATTATGCACTCATAGGACACTAATCTAGGCACTAAACCATAGGATAAACCCTAACCTCCCACTAAACAAAATTAGGTCATTTAGGTCACAAAACTAGGTCAAACCTTTCCAAATCTTTCCCATAAGCTACCATCACTTAGTATAAACCCCTTAGGACTTAGGATTAGTCACTAAAAACTCTTATGAACATAACCTAGGCACTAAAACTTAGGTAAAACCCTAAACTCTCATTAAGTAAAACTAGGTCTAAACTTAACCTAAACTAGTAAAACCTAAACATAAGCACCTCAAGCACCTCAACCTAGCACCCTAGCACCTTAGTCACCTTAAGCTAGCACCCTAGCACCTCAAAAGCTAGCACACAAGTATGTGCATCACCTACTTGTGTCCTCCTTGTGCCGCGGCTTCATCTCCACCACAAACCACCCTATAACCGCCTATAGCTTGTCCTTGTCACTCCAAAGCCTTGGTTGAGAAAAACAATAATAAGAGAAACGTGTTTACTTAGATTTCACTACTCCCTAGCTATCTTTCATAAGTTGAATAGCTTGTTACAATTGCGTGGATGACGGGTTATATTCCTTAATACCATTCGTGGGGCCGTGTACGATCTTCCCCAACTCTACAAGTTTCTACCTCTTCCTATGTCGAGCCGACTACTAGCTCCTAACATGGCCTCCTTAGTAGTTACTCATGCATTAAATACAACCATTAAAATCGTAGTACACATCCGATTCATGTTTCTTAAGATGTTCAAGCATGTTTCCAATTGGAAGTCTGCTAGTTTTCTTAAGCCTAACATCGATATCATTCATCCATTACAATTAATAACAAACAATCAACCAACAATCAATAACTAGGTTTCATTACATCTAAGCAAACACAAACAAACCTAGCCTAGCATGTTAAAGTAAAGACAAGCATAAGATAGAATCAACCAACACATAGACATATTGAATGATTATTGGAAGACTTATCTTTATTGAAACATGTATGAAAGTAGGGTGAAAAACCCAGTAAAATTCGACCTAGAGTTTGTTCCCAAGTTCTCCCAAAAGTTCCCCCCCCCCTAATGAATGAAAATTAGAAAACTATATATAGAGAATACATGTTTGACGACGTTACGTTATGATCCTGACGCTGTCAACCAGCCGCCAATATTCTTCTCGTATTGCCTAGATCCATATCTGATGCCGTCATGTGTTAATTCAATCTTGGCTGTCACATGTAATTTGCTCTTGACGGCCTTGGTGACGTCGTCATGTGTTATTTCCCAAAAACGTTCTAGCGCGTCTCATGTAACTTTTTATCCACCTCTTTGCCAATACGTGACGCCGTTACCTCCAAAGCGTGACGCCGTCAGGTACTATTTCCAGCTTGATTTGGAGACTTTACCGTTTTCTTCACTTTTCACTCCAAAAACGTCTAAAATGCTTCCTTTTCTAGATTTCTTCTCCAAAGTACCTAAATTGACAAATGGACCGATTTGAGGCAATATTTGATCAAATAATCATGACTTGGGGCTTAAATGACCCCCTAAAAGCGGTACACTTTTCGTCTCATCAAATACCCTTACACTTGAGATTTGCTTGTCCTCAAGCAAATGCGCTTTTATCCTAATCAAAATACAAACTAATGGTCATTTAACACTAATATAAAAGTAATTGCAACAAATAATCGTTCCACTTCTACCAAAACAAGCACGAAGATTATACACTAGCACCTCATAAATAGTGTTTAGATACTCACATCTCTCGGGTGTAATAAAAGTATATATCACAATATGAAAATGGAAAATATCTCTCACTACCTGTCATAGCAGATAGACTACCATAGGCTTGGGAAATGATCAAACCTCCTCTACTTGGCGTAAGCACCTAGGA
The DNA here is from genome assembly GCA_030686995.1 of Artemisia argyi. Taxonomy (NCBI): domain Eukaryota; kingdom Viridiplantae; phylum Streptophyta; class Magnoliopsida; order Asterales; family Asteraceae; genus Artemisia; species Artemisia argyi. Next base: position 83,971,092 of record CM060678.1, on the reverse strand, counting down.
TAAACTATCAAAGAGGTCTTTTAAAGGGTTATAACGTGAGGTGTAGGGATATGATAAACACGGTTTTGTTAGATAAAGGCAATCTTTACTGGTGGCGAGTTAATCATCTTGGTAAATTACATGTACAATGTGGTGTTGCTAAGCCAAGACTCGACTCGACTTAAGCTAATCATAAACTAAAAAAAAACATAAAAGGAAATGGGATGGTAGTCCGTATGTTTTTTTCTTTCTCTTTTTTCTTTTTCTATTTTTTTTTCTTGATTTTTCGATTTTTTTTCTTCATACACTCTTGCCCTACCATCCAAAATAATACATCGTAGGGAATTTGCATTCCCATTACACTTGAACTTTTACATACTTTACAATTAACTATTTTGATGACTCGAATTAAGATAATGAAAACACTTTGAGTACTTTTTAAATATTAGCGCACATATGGGGGCAATAATTGATGTCTTCCCCAATACTCCATAACAATAGTACTTAGCCCATGAGTCCCAATCGTCACAAAACAATATGTACAAGATATGACTCGACTTAGTTACCATGTAATCAATTAGACAATTAACTAAGGGTTTAAACATGTAACAATAATGTACTAAAGATAAATGCATACAAGGAAGGCTAAGGCGATTTGGTTGCACATTTGGGGTGGATTGTAAACAAATTCTTCCTTTAAGTAAAATTCTTAAAGTTAGAAACGAAAAAGATAGGCTCGGAGGGGTATACTAGGGGTATCATGTACTAAAAATGAGTACATCGCAAAGGTGTGAGAAAATTAATTGACTTTACTAGTCAAGTAATTATGACTTCATTGGTCAAGTAATTATGATACGGGTTTAACACAAGGGTGATCCTAATGCCTCTTATCATGTAGTAAATCCTAACTGCACGAATGTAGTCTCACTAGCGGTCTCGGGATGCATCACTAACGCAAGTTCTAGAATCTAAGTACTACCGGTACATTCATAAGCATATTTTCCTAACAAATCTAGGGGCGAACCTCACATATTTGGGGTGGAAAATTTTGAGTGGTACAGTTTTTCGTGCTAGTCATACAACTTGTATCCATGAGACGCTCATTAAGGCTAAAGCTCCACTCCTAAGTGTTGTAAAAAAAATTTAAATTTGGGGCTAAAATTACCCTAACAAGTGTTTCTATTAGTTTTATTACACACCTACTATTGAACAAACAAACTCAAGTGCAATTACATTCTCAAAGGTATCATCGTTTATCCTCCCCTTACACTTAGGCTGAACATTGTCCCCAATGTTAAATAAAAAGGATGTAAAAGTAATGAAGGTAAAAGAGTGAAACAAATACTCCCCTGATTCGTTCGGTGTGGATAATGTGATAACATGGTTAGATCCTCCTCCTCCAAGAAAATGAACGTTGAAAGCTTCCCTTCAGAAATATAAATCATCTTCTTATCCAATATAACCTGTTAAACCTGAGAAAACAATCATGGAAAACCTCGCGTAAAATCGACGGCAAACTCTATATATACTAAAATCCTAGAAAGCAAATTAACATATAATGCTTGTGGAATGAATGTTTGTAGATTTCCTAGAGTTTATAAAACTAAAGATTTAACAAAAACTATACGACTCCGACAGAAAAAACAAAACTCGCAAAATTTCCAGAATTTTACACTTGACGCCGTCAGTGACACCTTCAGAAGTGACATGCAGAAATTTCATGTTAAGTTTCCGGAAAATTTCTGGAAAAACTCACGCTTTAATTCCTGGAAATCCTTCAAAACATCATTATGACTCGATACAAGCACTTGACTTAAACAAATACTAATATGCATATTCATTTAAAATCGTTGTGATTCATGTTCAAGCTCGTTCTTAGAAACAAATTTAAATTTCCCTTACACTTATCTTTTGTGAAATACCTTTATATGTAATCAAGACGAAGTTAAAGAAAAAATAAAGCATTTTCACAATTTATTTTGAAACATGAGCCACAAACAATAAAAATAAAATATGCATACGGAAACAAATAAAATCAAACAAACAAACAATCAAACAAATAAAGCTTGGGTTGCCTCCCAAGAAGCGCTTTTCTTTATTTACGAGTCTTGTAGCTAGACTCAAAGTCACGGGCTATTATGTGACCTCATCATTAGTCATGGGTTCTAGGTCATCCTCGGGTTTGGTTTTATATTCAGGACCTAGTTGCAAGCATTCTTTGTAGAAGCCAAGTATTTTTCTCATAACATGGTCTACTCCTATACGTCTATCCTCATCATTCCTATAGTAAACCGCTTGCTTGTGCTCTTTCTCAAGATCCGATAGAAGTCGGTATTGATCTATCTTATATGGCATTTGGTAGGATACTTCATCGGTTTCATCCTTAAATCTAACTATCCCAAAAGATGTGTCATAACTCATTTTAGAGGCTTCAATGAATGGTTTCGTCCTTGAATCTATTACCGGACGAATATCTTCTACAATCACAAAGTCGGTAACATATGTGAAATTTCCTACAAGCACATGCAATCCCTTTACTCTTCCTACAAGGTTACTCATCCAACCCGTGTCGGGAAATATCCTAGGTCCGAGTTGCTTCTTCATTATCCAGTTATAGTGGAGCCTAGTCATAAGGTTTATAGGAGATTCAAGAACGATGTAGGCTTTCCACACATGCACATGCCTAATGTTGCACGGTATATTGATATTAGAGGGATCGCCTGCTTTGATGATTGGTGAACCTAAGACGTATGGTGTCTCGGGGTCATCGAATAAATCCTTATGGTATGCGCGTTCTTCCTTAGTTGGTAACCTATCGAAATAGTTCTCTACATTCTCTGCTCCCTCTACCTTCCCTTCCTTCACTATCAATTCCAACCCTATCTACATCATCTTCTTCCCTATCCTTATTGATTGGCTTAATAGTGACAACATTGACAAAGTGGACATGCTTGGATGATGAGGGATCCTTAACTTGGCTTCCACTATTAGTATTCCTAGTATCCTTATTTGGCGTGGTCAACACTTGATTGTTAAGAGCTTTCAAGAAGTTGTCAATTTTATTGGTCATCTCCATTTGTTGTTGATTGAATTCGGATTCAAACTTGGCTATACGAGCTTCTTGAGATGCCATAAATTTATACATCAACCCTTCAAGATTACTAGTACTACCATAGTTGTTGGAAGGATTGTTGTTGAAAGTACGGTTAGGGGGTGGACTGTTTGATTGGTAGCGATTAGGTGGAGTGGAAGAATTGTTTTGGGGTGCGTTTTGGCTTTGTTTCCACCTAAAGTTTGGGTGATTTGTCCAAGAGGGGTTGTATGAATCACCGTAAGGGTTTGTCTTGGGTTTGAAAGTGTACCACTTGTCTTCCGCTTCGTCGGTACACAAGGATGCGTAATCCGTAAAACTTGTTCAGGGAGTTCCATGCAATCACGAGTGTCGTGAGGACCACTACATAATTCGCATGAAGAAGTGATTTTGTTCACTTGGCTTGAAGGCTCAGGAGCTTCATAGGATTTCATGAGAAACTTAACTTGGTCTTTAAGTTCCATGATCCTAAGGTCGGGAGTGCTTGAATTGTTCAAAGGCAAAGATATTGCCTTGACCGTTTTGTTCAAATCACGGGGACCATTCCAACTTTCATTGTCATAGAGAGCAAGATCTTCCATGAGTTCCTATGCTTCTTCCCCACTTCGATCACGTAACTTGCCACCGGCCGCTTGGCCAATGGTTTTCCTCGTGGAGAGATTGATATGGTCATAAAAAATTTGGACTTGGAGCCAAAGATCTATGCCATGATGAGGGACTTTTTGGAGTAAATCCTTGAAATGAGTCCATGCTTCATAGAGAGTTTCACCTTGACGTTGTTGGAACATCAAGATGTCATTTCTTAACTTGGTGGTTCTCCCCGGTGGGAAAAATTGAGCAAGGAAACGAGTGGTGAGATCATCCTAAGAGGTGATGGATCCCGCGGGTAAACGCTCAAGCCATTGATTAGGTTGGTCACGTAGAGAGAATTGGAAGAGACGCAATCGGGTCGTCTCTCGAGTTTCAACATCAAGATCTATAGAATCTACGATATTGAGGAAATCCTTGAGATGTTGATTAGGATCTTCGGAACGAAGTCCTTGGAATGCACATCCGCTTTGCGCCAACCGGATGGTGTCGGATCGCAAGGGAGATACATTGGCTCCTTGAGTGAGCTCAATGGTGTTTCGATAGCCTTGGTGGCTAGGACAGGAGTACTCTCCTAAACTGCGGGGTCTAGGAGGTTGGTTTGGTTGTGGTGGGTTTTTTGGTGGGTTTTGTAGTGGGTTGATGGGTTCAAAGATATTACCACCTTCCATGATGGTGGATGGTTACGAACAAAGGAACGAAGAAATAAGATACAATAAAGAAACCTATAAAAATAAAATAAAAATGTTACTAGAAAGGAATCTAGCAAGTAGACCTAATAAAAAGAAATTTCAACCTAAACAATAATTATTCCCCGGTAGCGGCGCCAAAAACTTGATGCGTGGTTTTGCAACCTTGCAAAAGGTTTTACTTCTCAAGGGATCTTGAGAAGCTTGCAATCCTCACCAGGCAGTGTACCTGTCCGATGTAGTATAGTGTAGTGGTAAGTACCGGGGGATTGATCGTTCTCTCGGGGAATAGTGTCGTTAGGATCAAAACTTAATTAAACTAGGTCTAGAGGTGAGGGATGATTCTTTTTGTATTTTTATAGTTTTTTAGAAAGCAAGTAAAAATCTAGGGTATTGGAAGAGTGAGCGGAATTAGTTGCTAGTCAACTAACCCAAGTAACTACAAATGCAATAAAAATAAAATAACAAGAAAGTAAATGTTGAGAAAAACAATAATAAGAGAAACTTGTTTACTTAGATTTCTCTACTCCCTAGCTATCTTTCATTAGTTGAATAGTTTGTTACAATTGCGTAGATGACGGGTTATATTCCTTAATACCATTCGTGGGGCCATGTACGATCTTCCTCAACTCCACAAGTTTCTACCTCTTCCTATGTCGAGCCGACTACTAGCTCCTAACATGGCCTCCTTAGTAGTTACTCATGCATTAAATACAACCATTAAAATTGTAGTACACATCCGATTCATGTTTCTTAAGACGTTCAATCATGTTACCGATTGGAAGTCTGCCAGTTTTCTTAAGCCTAACATCGATATCATTCATGCATTACAATTAATAACAAACAATCAACCAACAATCAATAACTAGGTTTCATTACATCTAAGCAAACACAAACAAACCTAGCCTAGCATGTTAAAGTAAAGACAAGCATAAGATAGAATCAAACAACACATAGACATATTGAATGATTATTGGAAGACTTATCTTTATTGAAACATGTATGAAAGTAGGGTGAAAAACCCTGTGAAATTTGACCTAGGGTTTGTTCCCAAGTTATCCCAAAAGTTCTCCCCCTAATGAATGAAAATTAGAAAACTATATATAGAGAATACAGGTCTGACGACGTCACGTTATGATCCTGACGCCGTCAACCAGCCGCCAATATTCTTCTCGTATTGCCTAGATCCAGATCTGACACCGTCATGTGTTAATTCTTTCTTGGCCGTCACATGTAATTTGCTCTTGAAGGACTTGGTGACGCCGTCATGTGTTATTTCCCAAAAACGTTCTGGCACGTCTCATGTAACTTTTTATCCACCTCTTTGCCAATACGTGATGCCGTCATCTCAGCATGACGCTGTCAGGTACTATTTCCAGCTTGATTTGGAGACTTTGCCGTTTTCTTCACTTTTCGCTCCAAAAACGTCTAAAATGTTTCCTTTTCCAGATTTCTTCTCCAAAGTACCTAAAATGACAAAAGGAACGATTTGAGGCGATATTTGATCAAATAATCATGACTTAAGGCTTAAATGACCCCCTTAAAGCGGTACACTTTTCGTTTCATCAGTCGCTACTCCAAACTACCCTATAAATAACCCCCTTCCCCCCTCCATTTCATTCACACCTCTTCTCTTCTTTTCAACTCACACCTTCTAGTCCCAAGGGTAGTAGTAGTAGCCTAGTAACCTTAGAAGTCGAGTGCTATAGGTCTAAGACCTTGTCGAGTTTAGTTTTTGCCTTAGAAAACCCTAAACCCTAGCCTAACCCCTCGTTAACCCTTCCCTAGCTATTTAAGCCTTCATTTTATATTCTATTAGCTTTATTTTAGTCTTAGGATAGTATTAGGATGCCTTAGATACCCTAGGAACCCTTGCCTAAGCCTTAGTCATAATCATTTGCTAGTTTTCTTTTTAAAACCCTAATTATAGACAAAACCCTAAATCCATGCTATAAGCCTTTTTCATAAGCCCTAAGCTAGTTTAGATAACTTAAATAAGCTAATAGTAGTTAAACATAAGCTAGGAAACTTAGTTGTTACATAAAAATATAGTTTACATGCATTTAGGACTAGTTTTCCAAAACTTTACATGCATAAGGGTATATATCATAAATTCCTGAAACTATAAAGTTTTGGGACTGTTTTTGACATTTCCTAGAATTTATAAGTGTAAGGACTCATTTTGCAAAGCATAAAAACCTTAGGATAGAAACTAAAATAAGTTATAAACTAAAAAGGACTAGTTATGAAAATATCATAAAGTTAAAGGTCTAAATGGTAAATATAGAAAACTTATGAGTCCAAGGGTTAATTATGTCATTTTCTAAAAAAATATAGAAGTCTAGGGACTAATTGTGTCAAGTATGAATAGTCATAAGTATAAATAATATAAGTATTATAAGTTTAGGGTAGAAAATGTAAATATATAAACTATAAGGGTATAAAGTGAAAATATATATAAATATAATTAAAGTTAGAAGCATAACACAATAGTAGGGAGCTTCATGTGAGGAGTATCATGTGGATATTTCGTTTTGACGAATTTGCTGGGTTTACGAATTAAAGTGCCCTGGCTCCTCAAACGATTATTGCATGTACTTCTGGATTATGATGGCCCGAACGGTATTATGGTTATAACTTAACTTAATAACAATATAGCTCAATAGTAGGGAGCTTCACGTGAGGAGTATTAACTTCTGAATTATGATGGCCCGAACGGTATTATGTTGATAACATAATACAATAGTAGGGAGCTTCATAGGGAGCTTCATGTGAGGAGTACCATGTGGATATTTCGTTTTGACGAGTTTGCTGGGTTTACGAATTAAAGTGCCCTGGCTCCTCAAACGATTATTGCATGTACTTCTGGATTATGATGGCCCGAACGGTATTATGGTTATAACTTAACTTAATAACAATATAGCTCAATAGTAGGGAGCTTCACGTGAGGAGTATTAACTTCTGAATTATGATGGCCCGAACGGTATTATGTTGATAACATAATAGAATAGTAGGGAGCTTCATGTGAGGAGTCATATACTTTTGGATTGTGGTGGCCCGAACAGTGTATCTAAAACATTAACGAACCTAAGAACAATAACTTAAGAAACTTAAACAAAATAACTAAAGCTTGACATACATCCAAACCTACAACACACTAGGAGACGTGAGTAAGGCAGTCTAGTTCCCGAGTTACTTTTTGCATCAATTAGATTTCCCTAAGCCCAGGTGAATTCATAGCCTCATACTCTTTTTAAAAACTTTCACTCTAAATGCTTTACATAACCAAAATTCATTTTTTGCATCAATTCTTTGGTTGTTTCACGAGTAAACTAATTGCCACCTCTACATAACCAAAATTCATGAATCTAATCGTTTGGGATATTTTACTCACGCGAACGCGAATATAGTTGATAGATCTATTGGAGTTTGACAACTCCCATTGGTATTAACATCTTTCTGGATGGTACAATTAAGTACTATATTTTTTTGGGTAAAGGGGAGTAATCCTGCACCCTGGTAAAATTCATTATCCAAAAACTTTGAAGTACAAAATGACGAGGGTGATTTCCCTCGCCCCCAGTCCCTAAGGACACTTACAAGACACTTATCTAAGAATGACCAACCATTCTTAAAACTAACATGCACAACATGTGCAACTGACCAAACAAACATGCTAAACAAAAGCAACTCAACAAGCAAAAATCACAAAACAATAGAAATAAAGATAACTATTTCTTCTTGCGTCCTTGCACCTGGAAATCTTTCGGAGAACCATTCTTGAACTTGGAATAATTTTCAATATCTTCATAGTTCTCATAGACTTCATCAACTTCATCATCTTCATCAGCTTCAACAGCAAACGTAACCTTCTTCCTAGGAGTCTTCACTACATCACATGTAGCAAACGAGTTAGAATATTCGAAATCAGAAAAGGCCACACTTGTAGAAGCACCATCATTGTGAGAACCATGTTCCCACAAACCATCAGTAGTGCTATGCAATGGAACCACATTAACACCACTTAACCCCACGGATTCCACACCCCCGAAAGAAGTATGAGCATCCACACGTTCCATCTGCTCAGGTTGAGTAAGTACATCCTCAACAGGAACAGCCCCAAAATCACTCTTCAAAGCATCATTAGATGTGCCATTCGAAGTAGAATCACCATTAGTAGGCTTAGAATCAGCCCTCACATCAGGTTGTGTACCTCGATTCTTCTTCTTGGTAGCCGGTTTAGAAACAGGTTGGTACAAAAGTTTAGACTTAGTTGAAACCCCCCAAGCTACTTTCATACCCTTATCACTTGTATAACCAGCCTTAGTAGAGTGAACCTTACGCTTGACATCAAAATCTTGTTGAGTCGAATCTTTAGTAACCCGTTTACGCCTAAGAGGACACGCATCATCATCATGATTGAAACAAACACACTTAGAACACCAAGATGGCCACCATTCATACTCAACATCAAGAACCTCCATGTAATGACCCTTACCCTTAGGCAAAGGAATTTCAACTTCAATTGATTCCAAAACATCCAAATCAGCCGATAATTCAATAAGTACCCGTGCATATGAATAACGTCCCCAAGGATTCTTACACATATCATTAGTACCCGCATCAAAACGTATTATCCGCCCCAACTGTTTTGCAATCAAACTTACACCGGTTTTAGAGTATATAACGGATGGTATATTATGGATACGTACCCAAACCGGTACCTTAGTAATCTTCTCCTTTTCAAGTCTCACATTAGGTACCCAAACATGTAAGAATAAAGGCGTTGATCTAATAAACCAAGGACCACCATTAAGAACTTTATTCATACCTTCACGTGAAGAGAATTTGAAAATGAAGAAACCATTCCGCAATATCACATGTTCAAAACCGAACCTAGCCCAAGCATGCTTGACATAATCTTCCACAATAGGAAACGCAAGTCTATGACCAATGAAATAACCGTATAATGAATTAGTAAGTTTAGTGCACATATCATCAACAACGGTCATTGGAATAACTACTCTTGAACCCGAACCAGTAGCCTCGTTAGGTCCATCAGAATCACGAGCTACTTTAGGCTCACAAGAACCACCACTTTTACCCCCAACTGCTGATCCATTACCCATATCCATAGACGTACCAACATGAGCAGCCCCAACATCATTAATCACAACATTAGTGCCCTCCGGAACATCAGAATAAGAACCAACATTACTTTCCTTATCACGAACAGCAGGATCGATCTCATTAACAACGGGATGACCAGTAGTACCCATAGGACCAGAACCATCATCTTTAGGAAGTTTGAAACTACCCGTTTTTCCAGCCAAACCCGCACTAATTAGAACAGACCTTAATGACGTACCTTCATTAACAAGAACCTTGCCATCCCCTCATGGTTGGGTCTGCAGCCCCCATGACCCGGATTGTTAACGTGTTGTTCATAAGCTTAGTGAAACATACACCACTCATGATAATTGTGCATGCATCATAATTATCACACACACACACTACATTTTCCTAGATGGGTGTAACAACGGAACCCAGGAAACTTGTATTCACTAACACTTAAACCTATGACTCTCACTCAACACCTAGTGTTGACTTTTAAGCATGTATTCTAGGTATATTACTTCTACGGAGATATGGCAGAAGGAGGCACTGAACTTAGAGGACTTTCAAACCGGTTATCATTCAAACATAACCTAACACCTAGACTTTGGGACCTCATCAAAAGTAAAATTATATCTTTTACTAATAAAACTCTGATAATTAAATGAGTGATAACTAGATTTCTAAAATGTCTCTTTTCGAGTCATTTTCTATTAATGTAACTATGATTCTATGAAGTAATACCCCAAACACTTAATCCGCTGTGATCAGTGAAAAATGAGGGTGCTACAGATTGGTATCTGAGCTTCAGTTGTAGAGAACAAGGTCAAAACCAAATACGATTTTCTCTCTCAACTAGGGGCGATTTCTGCCCTCCCCCCCCCCCCACCCTATCAAATTCGGCCATAATTCTTCCTAGTCGATTGGTTTTTTCTTTAATCTCTATTGGGATTACTGAATTAACAACAAAGAATTGGTTTGTTAGGGTGGAGGGTGGGTTTTCTATCTGTTCTAATCTTTAAATCGTCCCTATGCTTATGATCGAAACCCTAAATTTGTTCTATAATGATTTAAACGATTTAAACCGACTTTTGGTTAAATCGTTGATTGGTTAGGGTTTTCTCTATTGGGTTGCCTGATCGCACTTGGGGTCTATTGTTTAGGTCGGTTTGGTTTTTTCAAATCGACTCTATATATTTTTCTTTTGCGATTAGGGTTTTATTGTTGCTGGTTGATCGTACGGTTTACATGGGTTTACTTTTTTGCGATCTTCTTGTATGGTGAGCGTAGCATGTTCAAGCTTCTGAATCTATCTATATTAACATGATGCGTTGGTATGGGTTTTTGTGCTTCATGATTAACGAAACTCTTTTTGGGTTTTGTATATTCTATATTGTTTGTGATCATGGATCTGGTTGTTATCATGGAGGTCAATCTGTTTCAACGGATTGTTTGGTGTTTTTTGTGTTATCATGTTGGTGCTGCCATGGAAGTGGGTTAGAGAGAGATGGAAGTTAAGTTTTAGGGCAACTTATTCAAAAACCCTAGTTTTGATCGTTATGATGGTTCTGCATGAACTTTCATCATGTAGTATTGGATGTAAGGGCATTTTCAGCCCTATGATTGTGTGCACAATATGCTATGGTTTGAGAGCTTTCAAGTGATTCATGTCTCATTTTTCTTGGCTGTTCGAATTGGTGGTGTTGTGTACGGATGATTTGGTTTTGGTCATTAGGTTTTGTTAACCCCTTGTTGCTTTCGTATGGGTCTAATAAAGATTGATCATTCTCGACCTGTTTAGTGGGTTAGCATTTGCCTTGGATATTTGCATTGACTTGATCATGGTAATCTTCTTGTGTGTCACTCGGATTTATTGGAAGATTGTTTCAAGCTCGGATATGCTGGAGGTTGGGTCGCTTAGACCATGTTTATGCTTCAACTCTATTTGCTACGGAAGTCACTCTTATTAGGTTATTAGATTATGCCTTGCATAATACTAATAGAAGACGCAATTGGTTGAAGCTGGAAGTTCGCATGTTTATGATCTGGATCGCTTGGATGACTAAGAAGACTTCAATTTTATTTGAGTTGTGATGTATTGTATTTTTATTGCTAGTCATCATTAGTTGTATTTAGATCTGGTAGTTATAAGAATGGTCTGTCATTCTTATATAGTGGTAGTGGTAGTGTCCTTAGGGACTTCGATGAGAGACTCACTCTCTTCCATTGTACTTAAACATTTTTTATTTTTTTTTACAAAAAGGTAAAATATATTAAATAAAATGGAAGTTATTTACAAACAAAGCACAAGAAAAGAAAAAGAATAGGACAACCCCTATCTTAAATCTTTCTTGCCTAGAAACAAAAATACCAAAATAACAATAGACAAAGTCCAAACTGATAACAACTAAGTTGCAAATACAAAAGAAACAAATGACCAAAACTACAAGTCCATAACCATAAGCAACCCCCTGAAATCAAATTCAGAATAGAGATAGCTTGATCTAGAACTACTTGTGAACTCTGAATACATGGGTAACTCCAAAGGAATCAACCAAAAGAGCTCCAAACATCACCATTCACAAGCAATCCATAGAAAGCAATAAGACTAAATCTGAAAGCAGGGGATAAACTGAAATACAAAAAGGACCAAATGCAGCAGAAACCACAAGTGTAATAACCATATAGAAACAGATAACCAAAACACCAAAGCAGCATCAATCACCATGATCTATGAAGATATTCAGTACATGTAAACTTCAGCATCAGGCCTCAAAACACTCTTGCCTGGAAAAGGAATAATCCTCAGCATAATAACACCAGACAGAATAGCCAAAGGAAGCATCCAGGTCTGCATAGCTTGAAACTCAGATCTGGAAATGGATGAATCATCAATAACATCAATCATCCAAACACCTTGTCTCGTTAAAAAACCTTGCCAAATAAAAACCCTGTGGGAAAACTTTGAGCAAGGAAAAAGAGTACAAGGTAAATACGCGTTAGAGTACCAAAAAATCAAATCAAATAAAGTGTAACTCCTTCTAACACAAACCACCCCATACCCCCACCAAGAATCAAAGAACTCCCTAACCATAGTAATGAACAGAATGATATTCCAACTAAACCCATACCCAAACCTGACAATCAAAAAAATCGGCTAATATCCAGAAACCAAACCAAGCCATGGGAAACCACAGAGGGAAACAGTCAATGCAATCAAACCCATAGATACCGGCATTACTCCAAAACCTAATAGTCCTCAGCAGGCCCTCCTTAGGGATGAAATAAACCAAAATCCATGCAAGATAATTGACTGAATTCTTGTTAGCCATCCAAATACTCCATCTGACCAGGTAAACAGAACCATCACCATCATCACAATCAAAAATTTGATTGCAATTCCAAAACCCAGTACCTGGACAGAACCAACAGACCCACCACACACGAAAATCAACGGGCCTGTAAGCAAAAAGACAATATCGAGAAGTGATATGATAAAATATAAAACAATGATTCAAAATAGGCCTAAACCATAGATAATACCAAACATCATGTAGCAACAATGATCTGTTCATGTAACTGAAACAGAGCATGTGTATAAGTAACATGAGCCAAGTATTAAGTAATGCCATAATCACCATAATGACTCCTACTACCATCACAGAACTGATTTCCACCATTACCACCATCTGTAGTCTTCAACGGAATCTTCCAGACTAAAGCAGCCCTCCTAGCTTCCAAAGATTGCTTGATTTTCAGACCCATCAATTTATGCCTCACCGTATCCACAATAATCTTAAAAAGAGTCTCATCAGTCCTGAAATCATTTTGAAAAATCCTGATATTGCGTTCTTGCCATAAGAAATACACCACAGCACCAAAGACTAACCGCTGAATAACACTCCAAATGGAGTTGTTAGCAGTCTTAATAGCCAAACCCGAAACCACTTCAGCCCAATTACATGACAAATCCTCAAGTTTGCATAACGGCTTCAAATTATCCCACACCCTTTTAGAGAACTCACATTTAAAAAACAGATGACAATGAGTCTCATCATCATTATTGCAAAGAGGACACAGAACACTAGAGACATTAAACCATTTGGAAATTCTGTCGGTAGTCTTGAGTCTGCCACGCATTGCCATCCAAAGCACAAAGGCGTGCCTAGGAATACATTGAGTGAACCAAATAAGCTTATACCAAATAACCTTAGGGCTGTCTAATCTTAAAGCTTTCCATGCTTCCTTAACAGTAAACACCACCTCCTTATTCTTTTTATTAATCCATAAAACCTTATCCTCAAAATCATCAATTAAAATCGGAACAGGAACATTTAAAAATTCACCAAATATACCATTCCAATCTATAGGCCATTTCCATCCATTATTGTCAATCCAATCAGCAACCTTATCATTCACATTCAAGCCATGCTCAACAAGAAAACTATGAGTGATAATCTTGCACAAAGGACCGTTAACATGCCATTTATCAAACCACATAGAGCAATTCTTACCATTTCCTAACTTATACGCAACAAAAGAGCGAATCTTATCCCTAAGGCTTAATATCTGATTCCATCCTGATGCACCATGCTCAAAACTAACATTGAACCAAATATTTCTATCTTTAACCCTATACGCATGAACCCATTTAACCCAAAGAGAGTCTTTCTTACAAATGACATTCCAGAGATATTTTGATATTAAAGCCTCATTCATGAGTCTGAGTGGTTTAAGACCAAGACCACCCTGACTTTTGGGTTTGCAAATATCATTCCACGAAACACAAGCAATACCACTGCCATCACCCCCGCCAGACCACAAAAAATTCATACAAATCTTGTCAATACCGTCACAGACATGGGTAGGAAGTAAGAACATGGATGCCCAATAAATATGAAGAGAAGAAAGCACAGAAGATATTAACTGAAGCCTACCAGCAAACGATAACGTTTTGTTTCTCCAATCATTAATCCGGTTTTTCACTTTTTGAATCAAATCTCTACAATCATCATTAGTAATCTTCTTACCAGATAGTGGAATACCCAAATATTTCAAAGGAAGAGTACCAATTTTGAAAGGCATTGCAAGCAAAATTCTATTCCTAATAGGATCGGGAACGCTTCCAAAAAAGGCAACACTTTTGGATAAACTAGGAAATAGGCCAGAACACATAGCAAATTCATCTAATGCTCTCCTAAGAATACAAGCAGAAATCTCATCACCATGGCAAAGAAGTAATAGGTCGTCCGCAAAACACAAATGGGTCAGATGGAGCTTGTGACAACCCAAGTGATATCTAAACCGATCATCTCTCCTAATCTGCCTCTTAATCATCAAATTAAATACTTCCATAACAATAGTAAATAAATAAGGCGAAATCGGATCTCCTTGCCTAAGACCACGCCTACTTTTAAAAAAACCATGTAATTCACCATTAACACATATAGAAAAGGAAGCGGAGGTAAGACATACCATAATCCAATGAATCATGGAACTGTGAAATCCAAATTGCACAAGAACCGTCTTCAAAAAATCCCAATTCACCGTATCGTCCGCCTTCTGGATATCAACCTTAAACGCACACTTACTAGAAGTACGCTTCCAGTTATACCCCTTCAAGAACTCCTGAGCTAATAAGATGTTGTCACTAATCTGCCGTCCAGGAATAAAAGCACTTTGGTTGCAGTCAATCAAACTACAAAGACCCTCTTTCAAACGGTTAGTGATAACTTTACTTATACACTTATAAATGACATTCCCACATGCAATGGGACGATAATCAGACACCTTCAATGGAACCTGCAACTTAGGTATAAGAGATATAACATTTGCATTGAATTCACCAAGCAGCTTACCCGAACTAAAAAACTCTTTAACTGCAGCACACACATCGACACTGACAATACTCCATGCAGCTTTAAAGAACTTGGAAGTGTAACCGTCCGGGCCAGCAGCTTTGTCATCTTCGATGCTAAACATCGCATCTTTGATTTCAATATCAGAAACGGGTCTGATCATATTGACAGCAATATCAGGATCAAGCTTCTTAATGAACAGATCATCACAATCATCTAAGGGAATCACTTCATCTTCAACCCCCAAAAACCGCTCAAAATGATTAACAAAACACCCCGGAACATCATCACCATAAAATTTATTACCCTGATCATCACAAACCAACTGAATCCTACTCTTATTAATCCTACTCTTGAGCACATTATGAAAATAAGAAGTATTCTGATCGCCATCTTTCAACCATTGAACCTTGGTTTTTTGTCTTAGTAAACTAGCCTCATCCCTAACGGCTTCCTGATAAGCTTTACAAAACACATACTCTTCTTCTCTAAGACTAGGATTATTAGGCTCCTTTTCCAACTCACGCTGAATTCTCTTAAGCTCAACCCTCAAAGCCTTAACCTTATTAAAAACATTGCCATTGACCCTATTCATATTTCTCAAAAATCTTTTCATATTTTTCAGCCTTCTAGCCAAAATAAACATCCGAAACCCTTGAACATCAACACCCCAATTATCTCTAATAGTGGGAATAAAAGACTCCTTATCCGCAAAAAAATTAGCAAAACGAAAAGACTTAGGTTTTCTATGTCTGGCTAAAGGATAATTCAGAACCACAGGACAATGATCCGAAGTCATAAATGGCAAAAACTTAGCGAAACAATTATCAAAAGAAGAGATAAAACTTAAGTTTCCCAGAGCTCTATCTAACTTTTTAAGGATACCAGAATTAGGATCAAGCCGTTTTTGAATCCATGTATAAAACATACCTTTACTCGCTATATCATCAAGCTCCAACGTTTCCAAACACATTCTGAAATCTTCCATCTCACCATCTCTAGCAGCATTAAGATCAGAACAATCCCCAATATTAAGCGCAAC
This sequence comes from Artemisia argyi, assembly GCA_030686995.1. Lineage (NCBI taxonomy): Eukaryota > Viridiplantae > Streptophyta > Magnoliopsida > Asterales > Asteraceae > Artemisia > Artemisia argyi. Next base: position 83,954,730 of record CM060678.1, on the reverse strand, counting down.
ATTAAAATCACCTAGAAGAACCCACGGCTCACCATTAACAATGCTGCTATGATCCACCAGGTTCTTCCATAACACCCGTCTTTCATTTCCTTTATTTTTAGCATAAATAAAAGACACAAAATGCTTCCTATTATCATGAAACAGATTAACAACAAAATGCATAGCTTGATCAGAATATGAAATCAGATTGGAATCAATAACATTAGAATCCCACCCAACCATAATTCTGCAAACACCTCTGCATTCCACCATATTCGATACCCAATTCCAATTACCGAAAATATTATCCCCCACAGTCTTAATGAATTTTTTCCTAAGATGAGTTTCCACAACAGCACACATGCCTAAACCCTCTTCTCTAATAAGCGAAATAACCTCATCTTGTCTATCAGTAGTAGACAACCCACGCACATTCCAAGCACCTATTTTAATACTCATTGAATAATAGATTCGTGTGATGCAGGCCCACCACTAGCTTGAACCAAAGAACTATCAATGTCATTAACAACTTCATTCTGTGTCATAAAACTCGCAGAACCAGTAGTAACTTCTTCCACTTCATCAACAGAAAGAGAGCCATCCACCGCAGAATTCTGACCATTGACCCGATCACTCTTAGTCTCCTTACATCTAGCTAAATAATATTCCATCATATCATCAGACCAAATATCCTTATGCTCTTCATCCAGGGGTTTGTTAGATAACAAAAATAGGTCCACTTCACAGAACCGTTTTTCTTTAAGTAACGCCTCCACTTTAAACAGTTCAGCTTTATACGCATCAGCATAAAATTTACTATATGAAGCATCCATACTCAAATTATTAGTAACCCCCAAACTTTTCACCATTTTTTCAGCATTAAATTTAGCATTGTTATTCATGTTCCTATTAAGAAAAACAATTTGACTAGACAGACCTTTGATTTTGAATTCCAATTGTTGTGCAGGCGAACCAGACCTCATAACTCTGTCATTCCATTTGTCTGTGTAAAATTTAACCATATCATCAGTCCAATCCTGAGTATCACTCTCCAAAATTGGAACACCAGAGCTACAAGCACACTCCACTTGAGCTTTCACCTTATTCCACACTTCAGTATCCTCACTAGTATTATCATGATTCAAAACGTCAAACCGATTACTCATACTAACATTCTTATTTTTTTTGGGTAAAGGGCAATACACCCGGTAAAATATATTACACCAAAAAACGTTTAAGTACAATGGAATGTGGCAGACGTACCACATTAACCTCAAGCAATGCTTGAACTACCAAGAAACTAAACGCTTGTGACATGCCACTAAGCGAACAAAACTAAAAACCATACAGTTACAATAGCACCAATGGGAAACCACCAACGAATGTAACAAGAATCACCACAAATGTCCACACGCCTCTTCGAAGGAGATTGATGAATCAACTGAGACTGCCTCCTTAAAAACCTTTCCAAGTAAAAACCCAGAGGGAAAACCTTGGAGAAGGGAAAAAAGAGTACAGCTCTCAATTGAATCTCCATCGAACAATCCACCATGCCCCAGGCAACATCCAAATCAAAACCATCAAGATGCAAAAGCCAACTATCCATAACAGAAACCGTCTTCATGAACGAATAAGCGTAGTTGGAAGCTTCCACACGCGAACCATATCAATAACGTTCGCCGTCTTCTTAAACCTGCACGTAAGCAGCTTCATCCTCACCGTAGACTTGATAAAATCAACAACCTGAGCTTCAGATCTAGAATGCTTCTTGAAAAGCCGGTTGTTGCGTTCTTGCCATATAACATAAGCCGCGGCAGCAAACAAGAGCTTAGATGTAACACTCCGAACCGACCTCGACTTAGCCGACCCAATAAGGACATTAACAATAGAATCTAAAGAGGACGGCAACACGGTAAGACCAGCAAACATCTTCAAAGTGTCCCAAACCTGCATAGAATAAGAACATGCAAAGAAAAGGTGATCATGAGAATCAGGTTGCATTTTACAAAGAGGACACAACAACGGGTCCTGGTTTGTCACATCATGATGCCTCAACATATCTTGCGTTCGAAGCCTCCTCTTCATCACAAGCCACAAGTGAAATGCATGTTTCGGAATCCGATGAGAAAACCACACAAGATGATACCAATCAACATTAGTATCCCGATGCCTTATGCACTCCCAAACTAAAGAAACCGAAAACGGTCTTAAAACTCCATCATTGGAACGCCAACATAAAGAATCCTCCACATGATCAACCAACAAAGGGACCGAAATAGAACCAAGGGGAGGATAACGAACCAGCCATTCATTAGGCCACGCCCACCCATTAGACCCCACGAGCTCCCTAACAGTAGTATTAGAAGTAAAACCAGCCCGGTGAATGTCACGAGAAGAAACAATAAAAGCGATAGGACTAATCGAGCACCAAGAGTCAAACCAAGCAGAAACCTTTGAACCATCCCCTAATTTATACCAAACAAATTTACGGACAATAGGCCTTAGTTGAAGAATCTTACGCCAACTCCAAGACATATTACCACGACATGGGATATCCCAAAAGTTACGCCCCCTTAGCTTATAAGTATGAATCCATCTAACCCAAAGAGACTCTTTACCAGTAATAATACTCCAAATGTGAGTGGTAATCAACGCACTATTAAAAGTATCAAGCCTCCTAATCCCAAGACCTCCTTCCTGTTTAGGAAGACAAACAACCTCCCAAGCGACTTTAGATTTACCCTTCAGCCCCGAACCATTACCCCACAAAAAACTCCGCATAAGCTGTTCCAAATCATATATAATACGAGATGGAAGGATAAAAACCGATGCCCAATAAATGTGCATAGAAGAAAGAACCGATTGAATAAGTTGAAGCCTACCAGCAAACGAGAGAGATTTATTCTTCCAATCCTTGATACGATTAGACAACTTTTCAACCAACTCTTTACAATCTCTAAAAATCAGCCTTGTTGTCACCAAAGGAACTCCCAAATACTTAACCGGGAGAGTACCCTCAACAAACGGAATGACCTGTAAAATAGCATGCTTAACATGATTACGAACATTACAAAAATAAGCAGTGCTCTTAGGAAGACTCGGAGTGAGACCAGAAACTTCTTTAAACTCATCCAAAGCCTCCATAATAACTCTAGCCGACTCCACATCACCATGAGCAAAGAGAAAAAGATCATCAGCAAAACATAAATTAATAATGTTAAGGTTAGAACAATGATGATGAAAAGTAAACATCTCAGAATCACGAACCCGCCTCCTAAGCATAAGAGTAAGAATCTCCATAACAAGAGTAAAAAGATACGGTGATAACGGATCACCTTGACGAAGACCCCTCTTACCCTTAAAATAGCCATGCATAGATCCGTTAACACTAATAGAAAAAGAAGTCGTAGTCACACATTCCATAATCCAACCAATCATACGATTATGAAACCCAAAACCAATCAGAATTTGCCTCAAAAAATTCCAGTCAACCGTATCATACGCCTTCTGAATATCCACTTTAAAAGCACATCTAGCCGGACCCCTATCCACATGATAGTTGTGCATAATCTCCTGAGTAAGTAAAATATTATCCGATATCCTCCTACCTGGAATAAACGCTGATTGGTTCAAACTAACTAAGGAGGTTAAACAAGACTTAATACGGTTAGCAATTATCTTACTAATACATTTAAATAAAACATTGCAGCAAGAAATAGGCCGGAAATCATTAATCCGAGACGGGGAAGGAACCTTAGGCAGAAGAGCAATAATAGTATGGTTCACTTCTTTCAAAAGCTTACCGTTAATGAAAAATTCCTGAACCGCTTTAGTAACATCAGACGCGACAATATCCCATGCACCTTTAAAGAAAGCCGCCGAGTACCCATCCGGACCAGGAGATTTGTCATCTCCCATAGAAAATAACGCATCCTTAACTTCTTGAGTCGAAACAGCCCGAACCATATCATCAGCAACACTAGGATCCAACGTAGACACAAACAGATCATTGTCATCAAACGGAACCGTATACCCCTCTTGACCAATGAAGGAAGCATAATGACTAACGAAAGCGTTAGGCACCGACTCCCCATCAAACCGCACCCCATCACCATTACAAATCACATCAATACGACTTCTAGCTTTCCTGCTCTTAACCACCTTATGAAAATAGGCCGAGTTAGAATCCCCTACCCTCAGCCATTCTACCTTCGCTTTTTGTTTAAGAAACTGCTCCTCCTTAACGATAGCATCATTATATGCATTAAGATAACAAGCCTCCTCTTCACGTAAAGTAATATTAAACGGATCCACATCAAGGGCACGCTGAACCGTATCTAATTCATGACGAAGACGAATGACTTTTTCATGAATATTACCTTCGTTAAATAGCAGCTTACGAAGAGGCTTCTTCAGCACTTTAAGCTTACAAACCACTTGGTACATGTAAAACCCACTCTTAGCCACATTCCAATACTCCTTAACCTGATCTTTAAACCGAGGATTCTCAACCAGAATATTAGCAAACTTGAACGGCCTAGGTTTAAACTTATAAGGGGTAGGAATAGTAAGGATAGCAGGAGAATGGTCAGAGATACGATAAGGCTGAAAAATAGCATGAGCACCAACAAAACCATCCGTGCATTCAAGATTAGCCATAATTCGATCAATCTTTTTAAGAGTACCATCCAGCCCTCTAGGCTTTTGATTCCACGTATATTGCAAACCTGAGCGATTAACATCAAAAACCTCTATCTCCTCCACACAATCTTTAAACTCCCTCATAGCAATATCAATAACGGAAGAACCTTCCACTTTATCCTCCAAATTAAGGGCAACATTAAAATCACCAAGAAGACACCAAGCACGGTTCCTAACATATTGCTTATGCACCAATAAATTCTGCCAAAGAGTCCTCCTATGAGTATAACGGTTATGAGCATAAATAAACGAGCAAAACAACTCTTTTTTATCTATTTTAAACCGAATACAAGTGTGTATAACTTGATCATCCATAGCAATCACTGTGACATCAACATCAGCTTGATTCCATCCTAAAACAATACGTGATCCTTTAGAACACAAATTCCCATTAGAAGTCCAATCCCAACTCCTAAAAACCTTTTTACAAAGCACATCCAACCGAGCACAAGCTATATGAGATTCAAGAATAGCACAAACAGAAAGTTTATTCTCACTAATAACTTGACGAACCTCATTTTGTTTAGGGGATTGGTTCATACCCCGAATATTCCAAGAAGCGATACTATACATGAGGAACTTCACTAGAGGAAGTGCTTGCTTCCTTACGATTACTCGTGTCCTTTTTAGGTTTTCCAATCTCAATAACTTCGTCAACCTCATTATCACTATCTATATCCACATCTTGAACCCTTTCATCCACTTTAGACGAATCCACCTCAGACACAAATTCAGAATTAAACACATCATCACTAAGAGCACCAAAAGGATTCTTCGTTACAATATCACTAAGATCATCATGAATATACTTAGACGGGGCTGGAACTTGACTATTACCATGATTTTCCAAAGAAGAATCAGCCTCCACATTAGTATCACTCGATCCCTTAGTTGTAGCATGGGTCTTAGATGATGACTCACCATTAGTGTTATTGTCTTTATTTGAACCATTTCCTCTAGACGAAGAGGCTCCATCAGATCCCACTTTAGTTTTTGAAACCGGCTGCCAACGATAGTTAAATGTAACTTTAGGTTTAGCAAAACGAACTCCATCAATCACCTTTTCATGAGTTTGCGCCTTACCCTTACCCTTACGCTTAGTAGCTTCAACAAAACCCTCCTCATCTACATTAGACTTAACACTCGCTTGTTTTACCCTCTTGGGACATGCATCATCATTATGGTCAAAAATTTTGCACATAGCACACCTAGGAGGCTGCCATTCGTACTCAACATCTATACGAACCAAAGAATGACCAGGTTGATTAGGATACGGAATAGCAACAACCACATGATCCGTTAACTCATTCATAGAGGACACTTCAACAAGAGCACGCGCATATGAATTCCTACCCCACGACTTAACACACATAGAACTAGTATATGAATCTAACATAATAGGCTTACCAATTTGAGTTGTAATCAAACTTAACCCAACCTTCTTTAGAACTACCAATATCACTATTAGAATTATCATTACCCTTCCTGTTATTAAACTTAATAGCCGTATTCTTTTTCTGCACATTCTTTAAACCATCACTATTACCACTAGTACCAATACCAGTCTTTCCACTAACACCCTGACCAACTTGACTTTTACCCTTATCACCAGGCTTCCCATTATCATTCAAAACTACGCCATCATCCACATTACCAATATTACCACCGTTAACAGGTTCCGACTTCTTACTATCCTCCTTAGTACCCATATTGCCCACCTTAACTGTATTGTTATCATTAGACCTACTAGCATACACACCTCTTTTAACTTGATAGCCACCAGAAACACCTTGTACATTAACCCCAGAAACATTACCATTATTAGTAATATTATTATTAGACCTACTCGCATCATTATTACTATTGTTACCAGCATTAACACCACCACCCCTATTCCCATTAAACACTCTTCTTCCATAATACCCACTACCATTGCCTTGACGAACATTAATCCCATTACCCCTGTTTCTATGATTACCCACAGTAGTCCAACCCTCATCGCTGTTACCATTACCTATATCAACATTCTTATTCCCATTCCCAGTATCCGTAGGTTTCACATTCTCCCCATCCTTGTTAACACTCTTGGCCACATTAACTTTGTTCTTACAATCACTACGATAATGACCAAAAACTTTGCATTCCTCACACCTTGGTGGAACCCAGTCATGTTCAACCCTTAACCTTAATATCTTACCCAAACTTTCATACCAAAGTTCAACAGAATTAACAGCAGGTTTCTTAGAGTCAATCTCTACCAATACCCTAGCAAAAGATGCCCTGCCATACGGTTTGTCACAAATAGAAGTAGTCATACGATCCATAATGATTGGGCCACCAATTCTGCTCACAATTCTACTAATACCCTCAACATTCCACGCCTCTAATGGGATATCAAAAATTTTAACCCAAACAGGAACCTTAGTAACTTCAGGCCTAGACATACATAAACCCGGTTCCCATTTCTTGACAAACAAAGGTTTATTATCAACCAACCATGGACCGTTTTCAATAACCAGCTCCATACCATCCTTCGACTTAAAACTAAAGAAGCACATACCATTTTGATTCATGAACACCTGATCTAATTGATACAATCTCCACATCCTCTTCAAATGGAATACTAAATCTCTGTAATTCATTCTGAAACCAACAAAAAATCCAACCACAGTATTTCCCCATTTCTTACACCCCTCTTCCAAAACCGCATCCATCTTAACAACTTCCCTCCCCTCACCAATCACAGACGGAGGGACATAATGAAGTTTATTATTACCATTGCCACCAAAACTTCTAGAAACCGCTTCACAAAAAGACCTATTACTCTTCTCCGCCACTTTATCCACCATAACCGTATCCTTAACCACACTATTCTTAACACCACTAGATTCCCCAGCTTCAAAATTACTTACCTCACCATTACCTCTAGCTAAACCACTGACATTACCACTAACCTTAAACATACCCGGCACCCTAACATCCCCAAAACTAACCTTAGAAGGATTATTCGACTTATTCAACACAGGTTTAGGTTTAGGATTCAACACTGGGTTATCCTCCACAGGCACTGGAATATCAGGCATATTATTACTAGCATTAGACACATTAACATTACCCACATTACCCACATCACCAACAGGCTTAACACTAACATCAACAGACTCATTGTTCAGACTTTTAGCAATTTCATCAATAATGTCTTTGTTACTAACATCACAATCAAATGAAATATTATTATCCTTACCAGAACTCACCTTACCAGCCTCAGAACCATCACCAACACTACCCCCATCATCAATACCAGAACATGAGCCTCCAAAATCCTCACTACCCTCCACAGACTCAGAAGCCCCATCATCACATACCAAATCATCCATATCCATTGCTTCCATATTACCCCGAGAAGCAGATCTAGTCTTCTTAGAGTATAGATTCCTAGGAACCTTAGATAACATATTAGTATGTTTCATAGCAGATTTACTCATAGGATTCATGGTTCGAGTTGTTTTTTTGGGTTTAAGAGCTGAATCCGTCCTATGAGAGGACGGATTAGTATTAGGATCAGGGTTAGAATCCATGGAAATTAATGAAACAAATTCATTAAAAACGATGAACAGTAAAAGTGGTTTATTATAACGGAAAAATGAATTGAAAAGGGGCGGATTGTGTGAAACTGATGAATTAAAGAGAATAAGGACACAAATCTACAGTGAATGGATTAAACAAAATAAGATTGTATTAAAAATAAAATGGATTTAAGAAAGTATTGATGAACAGGAAATACGTATGAAACCCTAGGTTCCAAAATCGCCCATAGTAGTGTGTGTTTTAGTACTTAAACGTTTTTTATTAATGTATTTTACCGGGTGCAGGATTACTCCCCTTTACCCAAAAAAAAAGGTCAAAACCTAAACTACAACTATTTTTCTTAAACCCGAGAAAGTCCTCAATACCTCTGCCATCCTCCGTAACTATACATGCTAAGGTTACTATAATAATTGCCTGCTTAATTGCTAAATGATTTACAGTATTTTTACTATTATATAGTTATGTCTAGTCCCCACTACTATACCCCCCGTCTCATTTAGTTTACATCTGGAGAATGATCTTCCCTCTCTGAATGTACTAGATTATTCCCCTAAACCCTATATTCCCAATCACTTAGAAGACTTTAGGAATAGTTTAGATATACCTTCACCCTTAGGATATACACCTTCCTTAGATAACCCTCATTTAAAACACTTAAGAGATTTCTATGCTATGGCATCACCTATTCCTCCCCTAAACCCTGTTATACACCCACCATTCACCACATCTAGATTAGAACCCAGTGGTTTATTTCTCCCTAGAGAACCATGTATACCTAGAAACCTTATCCCTACCTATACCCCTATATATGACCTTAGGCAACCTTACACCTTAGGACCTACCCTTTACTTAGTAAACCATCCTATTTCATCTTGGAAAGATGAATTTGGAGAAAACCCCTCTAGGACAACTTTAGAAAATATGGAAAATCAATTAGAGGAAATTTTAAATAATTTAGATGAAATTTTCCTTGACCTTCTTGAGAAGATAGAAAAAGGTCATAATAATAACTTAGGTAATCAACCTGACAATAGTATTTTAAGAAACACCCTACAAGAAAACCATTTTAAAGTAGTTAAAATACAGAAAAACCAAATGAAATAGCTACAAAAAAACCCTAATTCGTTTCTCTCTCTAGGGGCGAGTTTCCAACCTCCACAACCCAAACAAATCCGGTCTAATTCTTCATATCAATTTCGTTTTTTCTTAATCTTTCATTGGGATTATTGAATTAATGATCTAGAATCATATTTTTTTGGCTTGGGGGTCGTTATTCTTTTGTTTATCTTTCATGATTCGCTGGTTTTCCGAAACCCTAACACCCTTAATTCTCAAGATTCGCTGGTTCCTTTAATTCGTCCATAGATCTTTTATGATTCTTGGTCGTTTTTTTGGAGTCGGTTGCTTATTTATGGTTTTGGAAATCGCACCTATTATATAGCCGCCATATTATCCTAAACTGTTCCATTTATACCCATTCATCCGTCGCCTCTCTAACTTCTTGGTATGCAATCGATTGGTTAAGGTGGTATTCTTCATGATAACGTGGCGGTTGTGATGTTCTTTCTGCGATCTGGAATTAATGTAAACGAATCCCTAACTTTTTAGGGATCTTATTATTATCGCGTTTTGGTGGCGATTTGATCTTAATTGCTTAAGCGAAACCTTAATTAGGTTCGTATTTTATTTATCCGGTTGGAGATCGTGGCATGTTCCTGCTTAATTCTAGTCGGTTTATTTTGATAGATCGATTATTATAACATGGTGCGATCTGATTGAGACTTGCTGTGCTTATTGTTTACGAGTCCCTAACTTTTTAGGGTTCATATCTTATTGATCTGCTGGAACGTCAACCATTGCAAGGGGTTGTTTGTTATTTGTATGTTCTTATCAAGATGGTTGTGATATGTACGTGGGTTTTAGAGAGATGGAAGTTAGGTTTGACATGTAAGTTTAATATGATTGGATGCATTGGATCGATTATGGCTGATGTTTTGCATGTTAGGGTTTCTTTAAACCTTATGTCTAGTTGCTGTTGATCGATCTTGCTGGAAGTATAGTTATGGCGAGTTGAATTGGTGTTGAATCGTAGGGTTTGTTAAACCCTTGTGTAAGTCTATGGAAGATTATGATACAATCAGTTTGCATTCTAATCTTGGTTGCATTTTGGCAGCTTATTGGTATTCAGAATCATGTCATAGTGTTCGTCTCATATACCGGTTTCATTAGGTAGTGAGATGTTTTTTTTGAGGTCATGGAAGTTGGTGGTGCACTCTACTGCTAAGATATGCTGATTTTTTGAAGATTAGGGTTGCTCACTATGGGTAAGGTCATCTCTTTGTGTATCACAACCGTGTCCTTTTGAAGCATGTTTTTAGGACAATGAAGATGTTTGGAACTTTGTGGAGTGTCATTGAGTCATTGGGGAGGGTTCTTTCCTCCACTTGGTCCCTTTGAAGTATGTTAGTAGTACCTTTTGATCCTTTGTATCCGGGCAGAATTCTTATGTTACTGGGTTGATTGGTCCGCTATGTGGAAGTTAGGGTTTTAATCCCTATGTTTTGGTTCCTTGGATCATTATGGTTGGTAGGGTTTGGTGCTGGAGTCGTATCTTTTTAATTTGTCACATGTGATCAAGGTGTTGCGGGTTTGTGTGTGATTGGTTGAAGCTGGAAGTTTGAACTACTATGACGATTTGAAGATTCAAGGATTTGTCTATTTGAATAGTATTTTTTTGTTTTTTATAGTCGTTGTAGTTTTTGTTGAATGTCTGTTATAAGTGTGGTTTGTCACACTTATATGAGTGTCTGTAAGTGTGTCCTAAGGGACTGAGGCGAAGGAATTCACCCTCGCCCTTTGTACTTAAACGTTTTTGGTTAATAATATTTTACCAAGGTGCAGGATTACTCCCCTTTACCCAGAAAAACCAAATGAAACGCCACCATAAAATAGCCTTTGCTTGCTTTAGGATCTGTACTTTAGAAAAGATAATAGATAATGATGAGGAAAATTATCAATCAAACCTAGAAAACACAAACTCTTGGAATTAGGAAAACCTTAGAAACCCCTAAGTAATATGCCTTTTATACCCTAGAATAGTTAGTGCCTATAGGATATGTAAAATAGGAAATCAATAAAATAAGTTAGGTTTTAGAAACTACCTAGTGCCCCTCAATTAAGATAAATTAGATAAAATAGATTTAGGTGTACCTCTCCCACACTACTTTAGGTCATCCCTAACCTAATAGGAACCCCTTAGGAAAATAGATATAACCCATAGAACATGACAAGTTAGGTACTTGTTATAACCTACCCTTAACCCTTACCCCTAGGAATTTAGGAAAACAACCCCGATGCCTTAGATACATAGAATCTCTAAACTGTTTTAAACTCCCCTCATGCTTCCTCCTTTCCTAACACCCAATTTCTTTCAAACACTCTCCCTTATCAATGGTGAGAATTCTTATTCTACACCATAGAGATCTGAATTCTTTCTCCTCTGATCTCTAAACCCTCACTACTTCCTTAGCTTACTTAAGCTGTTTTCTTCCTTGTTAGAGATTCTACCCCTAACTATCCTATATGCAAATATATGATAATCATATACAAGCATATTCCTATCCTTTTTCCTCTTTATTTCCTTAGATTACTATGATTTTTCCAAGCTAGTTTTCCTCATCCCCTTAAAAAACCCAAACCATATTTAGGATTCCCATACTTGAGGATTAGAAATAACATTAGAATATACCTAGAAAATATAAGCTTAAGTATAAAATACCTTAGATCACTAAGATAGGCTATTTAAGAAACCCTTGAGGAATTAAAAAAATAGGATTAGGAATCTTTAAGGTTTTATAGGTTAGAAACCAGAATCCCTACCCCAATAAATAGAAAAATTAGGAAGACATCCCTATAAGATAGGATTTAGCTTAGAAATTCATTAGGACTAGAACCTAGATTAGATATAAGGAATATTAGGAAAAACATAGGATTAAATAGTAAAACCTCTACCACAAACCATTACACCCCTAGATTAGGATAGACACATTAGCAAAGCTTCTACCATATAGGAATAAGTAGTTTTAGGATGAAATTTCCCTACCTAGTCTCTTAGGATACCCACATATATATTTGAGGATTTTAGATTACATCTTAGGATTTGACATTTCTTAGAATACACATTAGGAAATTCCACTTAGGAGATACTATGGATAGTACCCTAGTTGGTTTCAAGTACCTAGGAATAGTAATACTTATAATGATAGTAATAATGGTAGTAATAGACATCTTAAAACAAAAGAGAAAACCCGAAACTACACCTAAGAATAAGGATACTCCTAGTAAACTCTTAGGAAAGAAAACACCTAGACCTACTCCCTCTTTAGAACCCTGTACTTCAATAGAACCAAACACCTCACCCTTAGAAATTAGGATTAGTTACGAAAAACTAGAAGAATTTTAGGGGGAAAATAAACTTTAGAAAGGAATCTAGTTAATCTAAAACTCCATTAGGATACTATCTTTCAGGTATCCTATACTCTTACTCTTCCGTTTAATCCTATTCTTCCATTTTCTCTCCTTCTACCGTTTAAATCCCGTTTAAATCTCCTTCTCTCGCCTTTTTCTCACTCTTCCATTCAAATCCCATTTTCCCGCCTTTTTCCCCACCCTCCTATTAAAATCCTACTCTTCCGTTTTCCCCACTCTACCATTTAATCTTATACCCCTATACTTTTCAACTTCACATAAAACCTATCCTTCCATCCTTTCATTATCACCCATTTCTTCATACCCTCTTATTTCATCCCTTTCCTCCTTTCTTCTTTTTTACTCCTTCCTACAAAAATCCCTCATTCCATTTCCTTCCATCTCTTTTATCCCGCCATCATTTTACACTCTATTTTATTCTCTTTATATTCTCTCCCTACCTCATCCTACAATGTTATAAAAGTAGAACTTGTATTTCTCGTCATATCACAAGTTTTTATTAGTTAGAACTTGTAAGAATATCTACATCGAACTGTAATCCTCATTATGTTCGACTATGATATTAAATCTCGCTTTGCAAGAGTTGCAAAAATGAGATCTTCAACGCCCGTCATTCTAGTCATAACATGAGAATTTACCATGTGGCAAGTTGGTAAACAGGAAGACTGTAGAACCTGTCTCTATCATGACTAGAATTTACCTCTACCGTAGTTAGAACTTGTCTTCACCATGACTAGAACTAGTCTTCATCATGGTTGAAACTTGTCTCTAAAACATTTCCCGTACCACATTTCCTTAAGTGTGGTAAACTCTCTTCATTTTCCGCCGATACTACTTAAGGATGATTTATAATGACTATCCTATTAAAATGAATTAGGACGCTCCTTACGCTCCTTCATTTCAAAGAGAAAGTTATAAATCAAATGGATTATGAATTTGTAAGCCCTTGTTTACAAATATTGGGACGCCTTTATTTGTAAGTAATGAGATATAAATGAATAAGCCTAAGTATCTGGCAATCGTGCGAGTATTTCCTACTCCGCTTGTGCAAACCTTCCCTTCTTTTTATACCACTCTTCTTTGGTATCATAAATTCTTTCCTACAACTCTCTTCTTCTTCTTATCTTTCTCGACTTATTCTTTCCCCTACTCCTACAATTATCTAAATCTCGGGACGAGATTTCTTCTAAGGAGGTAAGACTATAACAATCCACAAAACCTCATTACTATCATTCCAATTACAAATACCTATATTTTTTTTGGGTAAAAGGTCAACGACCCGGTAAATATATTATCCAAAAAAACGTTTAAGTACAATGGAATGTGGCGGAAGTACCACATTAACCTCAAGCACAGGCGCTTGATAAACAAGTGTTTATGACAGGCCATAAACACAAACCAAACCTAGCTAAATACAAAGCATCAAACTAGGCATGCAAACAATAAAAACAAGAGATGCGAACATCCCAGTAGCACGAAACATTAAAGTACATAGAATGAGGGTGATATCCCTCACCTCAATCCCATAGGACACTGACAGTACCACGATGGATCCTCCAACATGCCCACACATGGATCATCAATCTTGAGAACCGTGATCATGTGAATGGGGTTTTGAACAAGAGCCCCCAAGAACTTAACTTCCATATGTATCATAAATCAGTACCGAACATAACTTTCATCAAAAAAGTACATCAAACCATAGTAGTAACTTCGATCCATAATCCCATGGTAAACATAATAACATAACAGGACATGAATATCCAAATCAGCAATGGATGAGAAACCACTAACATCCAGCATCGCCATCAAATATAGAACAACAATCAGTGTCGAACAATACATGTCTAGCGAGGCAACACACAGGGTTAAAACCCTAAATGACATCACGACTCCATTGCAGCAGCAGCAGTGGCATCACGCTATACAGCATGACAGCGCCGATCCAACAGAAACAAACCTAGGGTAAAAACCCTAACTTACACAATAAACATCCTCACCGATCTGCTGTGGAATAACCAGAAAAGCGAAACCCAAACAGATCGATCAACAGCAGCCTCTACTCTCTCTTTAACCCACTTACAATTCCATAGAAACGTTCCATCATCATAAGATCCATAAAACAAACCCCTAACAGGTTTGACATGCAACATACCCCAGGACAAAACAACCACGACAACCTAAATAAAAGGTATCGCTTAAACAATTAAGCATATAGAACCACCATAACGCGATAAAATAAGAACCCTAAGAAGCTAGGGTTTCGTTAACATTAATACAGATCGCGCAAATAAACAACACAACCGCCACTTTATCCAGGAGAATACCACCTAAATCAATCAAGAAGACAACTGATGAATGGGTATAAATAGAAGATTAATGATAATAATGGCGGCTAACCAACATGTGCGAATCCAAAACCCTAAAAAAAAAAACCAACCGGCTCCAAAAACACGACCAAGAATAGACGAATTAAAAGAAATCGGTGGAAAATTAAGGATGTTAGGGTTCCGAACCGCCTCCTCTTTTTAAAAAAACACAACCCTACAATCGATTGCATACTAACTAACCGAATCAGAAGATCCATTAGAAGTAGAGAGGCGATTATAGTGTTGATTTTTGGCCGGAAAAGTAAGAAGAGGAGGCGGCAGGGGAACAAATACCTATATTAGGTATTTCACAGGTAAATTTTTGCTTTTTATGTGCATTTACTACTTGCATGACTCACTAGACCTGCTCACGTACCTACACAAGCCAAATAACTCAATACTCACATCCTATAAACCCTGGGTATGTCAAGCATAAGATCACCACAACACCATAATAAGTAATCTACCAATCTAACACACTAAATATATTACAAAACCCTAATAAACCTTAACTAAACCCTAATTAGGTCTATGTGCTTATATGCTTAACTAAACTAGTTTGAAAGTAGGTTTCGATTCTGGTTTCCTTGAAATACGATTTTTCTCTCCCCTAGGGGCGATTTCCGGCCACCCCTCCTCCTCCTCTGATCTGATTAAACAATCATCAATACCGCCTCTCTATTATTCATATAATATGCAATCGGTGTTTGATTGATGCTAGTATCTGGGGAGGGGTGTGTCTCGCTTATTTTTTCACACATATATTAAAAATCGCTGCCTATCTTGAAACCCTAATCGATCCTAAATCTGGTTCTTTTGAATCGTTTTTTATTAGGGTTTCGAATTTATGATTATCTACAAACCCTAAATCCCTAGGTCGTTTTTCTTTTTGGGAAATCGTTTAGGGATATGATCTTTAATCCTAACCGACTTAGTTTCTAATCGGTTGTTATTTTTATGTTAGGGTTTCGATTGTCTCTTTTATGGGTTTTTCCTCTAACCGACCCTTACTTTGCATATTTAATGTCGATTAGAGGCCTGTGCGTTATTGCTCTATCTCTTGATCATGTTGGGGTTTGGATTGATTGGTTTCTGCTGAACGATTATAAAACCTTGTGGTTTTTACATTCTCCTTGTTTGGTGCTTTATGCTGGATGTTATCTACTGGTACGTACTTGGGTTGTTCATGTGTAAGTTCCATTAGGATGTTTGTGGTTATGGTCGTGGTTATGGGAGAGTGGATGTATTATTGGACGTTAGGGTTTTGAAAACCCTATGCAACGACCTGGTTATTGAATTCTTCTATGTAGCATGTGGTCGTTGTTTTGTGATGATTTGTCAAGTGCTATTCGAACCATCATGGACATGTTTGCTGATTCTACTTGGGTCTTTGGTTCGTATTTGCTGGAAGTTTTTGCGGTGTCAATCTATTGATTGTTTTTTAGTTCGTATGCCATGAAGACCTGTTGATTATGAGTTTTATTTGTGGTGTTTGGTCTGGTTTACGATGGGGATTAGAAGTGGGTGCTTTAGCTGATGGTTGGCTATGGTGTTTGATTATTACATGATTCGGCTTAGGAGCACTCTGGGTGTTATGTTGGTCAGATTTACACTTGTTCTTCTTGTGTTTTGCTGTTCCAACTCAATGCAAGTTAGGGTTTCAATCACCCTACTGTTTGTATGGCAGATTGTGTTATACTTGGTTTCATTCATGGTATGCATATTGCAACTTATGGTTAACAGGATCGTGCCATGGTCTATATTCTTGGATGTTATCCTTCTTTTCAGCTGGTTTGTGTTGCATGCTTATGGGTGATGGATTGCAGCTGTGTTTGGAAGTTTACAAGTCCAAGATGCCATATGTTGGAAGTTGGGTCGTTTATACCCTTGTTTATGTTGTCAAATTTGATTTGCTAGGTTTTGCACTCTTATCAGCTTATTAGATTATGCTTCGTGCATATTACTAATAAAAGTAGCAAATGGATTTGATTGGGCAAGTTGGAGATTTCTTCATGGAAGTAGATGGACCGCTATTGTCATTTAGAAGGCTCAAGTAATTTTCTTGAGTAGTATTGTAATGGTTTATTTATTTTTGTCATTATTGGTGGGTTCATTTTGTAAGTTATAAGAATGGTGTGTCATTCTTATATGAGAGTCTGTAAGTGTCCTAAGGGACTTAGATGAGGGACGTCACCCTCATCCATTGTACTTCAACGTTTTTTGGTTAATGTATTTTACCGGGGTACAGGATTATTCCCCTTTACCCAAAAAAAAAAACTAGTTTGAAAGTGTCCAAGGCTTAAGTATGAGTTACCTTAGAAACATTAGGATACCTTAGGACCATTAGACACTAGTACAACCCCTTAGAACTTAGGTACAAGTCCCTTAAGCACAAAACCATAACTAGGTCATAACTTCCTAGAATTAGGTCAAAACTATCCCAAAACTTCACCATAGGTTACCACTAATTAGTATAAGCCTCTTAGGACCTAGGATTCATCATTAGGAACTCATAGGACACTAATCTAGGCACTAAACCATAGGATAAACCCTAACCTTCCACTAAACACAATTAGGTCATTTAGGTTACAAAACTAGGTCACCTTTCCAAATCTTTCCCATAAGCTACCATCACTTAGTATAAACCCCTTAGGACTTATGATTAGTCACTAAACACTCTTAGGAACCTAACCTAGGCACTAAACCTTAGCTAAAACCCTAAACTCTCATTAAGTAAAACTAGGTCTAAACTTAACCTAAACTAGTAAAACCTAAACATAAGCACCTCAAGCACATCAACCTTGCACCCTAGAACCTTAGTCACCTTAAGATAGCACCCTAGCACCTCACTAGCTAGCACATAAGTAGGTGCATCACCTACTTGTGTCTTCTTGTACCGCGGCTTCATCTCCACCACAAACCACCCTATAACCGCCTATAGCTTGTCCTTGTCACTCCATAGCCTTGGTTAGTCACCTTGTAGTTGTGGTGAGTCATTCCCCCCCTTGACACCTCCTTCTTCCCTTACTTGGTCGCAACTACAAACTACCCTATAAATACCCCCGTTCCCCCTCCATTTCATTCACACCTCTTCTCTTATTTTCACCTCACACCTTCTGGCCCCAAGGGTAGTAGTAATGGCCTAGTAACCTTAGAAGTCAAGTGCTATAGGTCTAAGACCTTGTCGAGTTTAGTTTTTGCCCTAGAAAACCCTAAACCCTAGCCTAACCCCTCGTTAACCCTTCCCTAGCCAAGTAAGCCTTCATTTCTTATTCTATTAGCTTTATTTTAGTCTTAGGATAATATTAGGATGCGTTAGATCCCCTAGGAACCCTTGCCTAATCCTTGGTCATAATCATTTGCTAGTTTCCTTTTTTAAAACCCTAATTATAGATAAAACCCTAAATACATGCTATAAGCCCTAACCTAGTTTAGATAACTTAAATAAGCTAATAGTGGTTAAATATAAGCTAGGAAACATAGTTGTTATATAAAAATATAGTTTACATGCATTTAGGACTAGTTTTGCAAAACTTTACATGCATAAGGGTATATATTGTAAATTCCTGAACTATAAAGTCTAGGGACTGTTTTTGACATTTCCTAGAAGTTATAAGTGTAAGGACTCGTTTTTTGCAAAGTATAAAAACCTTAGGATAGAAACTAAAATAAGATATAAACTAAAAAGGACTAGTTATGCAAATATTATAAAGTTAAAGGTCTAAATGGTTCATATAGAAAACTTATGAGTCCAAGGGTTAATTATGTCATTTTCTAAGAATATAGAAGTCTAGGGACTAATTGTGTCAAGTATGAATAGTTATAAGTATAAATAATATAAGTATTATAAGTTTAGAGTAGAAAATGTAAATATATAAACTATAAGGGTATAAAGTGAAAATGTATATAAATCTAATTAATGTTAGAATCATAACACAATACTAGGGAGCTTCATGTGAGGAGTAACATGTGGATATTTCGTTTTGACAAGTTTGTTGGGTTTACGAATTAAAGTGCCCTAGCTCCTCAAACGATTATTGCATGTACTTCTGGATTATGATGGCCCGAACGGGGTTATGTTTTTCTTAACTTAATAACAATATAGCTAAATAGTAGGGAGCTTCACGTGAGGAGTTTTAACTTCTAAATTATGATGGCCCGAACGGTATTATGCTGATAACATAATACAACAGTAACGAGCTTCATGTGAGGAGTCATATACTTCTTGATTGTTGATGCGTGGAATTGCACCCCCACAAAAGGTTTTACCTCTCAAGGGATCTTGAGAAGCTTGCAATCCCAACCAGGCAGTGTATCTGACCGTTGTAGTATAGTATCGTGACAAGTATTGGGGGATTGATCGTTCAACTCAAAGAATAAAGTTCACTTGGGTTAAAACTCAATTAAACTAGGTCTAGAGGTAAGGGATGATTCTTTTTGTATTTTTATATTTTAAATGAAAGCAAGTAAAATCTCGGTTTTGGAAGGAGTGGGCGGAATTAATTGCTAATCAACTAACCCAAATAACTAAAGATGCAATCAAAATAAAATATACTAAACTTAAACTAAATTATGGCGAAAACAATAATGAGAGAAAATGTGTTTACTTAGATTTCACTACTTCCTAGCTATCTTTTACCGGTTCATTAGTTTGTTACAATTGCATGGATGACGGGTTATATTCCTTAATACCATTCGTAGGGCCGTGTACGATCTTCCCTAACTCTATAAGCTTCTACCTCTTCCTATGTCGAGCCGACTACTAGCTCCTAGCATGGCCTCATTAGTAGTTACCTATGCATTAAATACAACCAATATATCGTAGTACACCTCCGATCATGTTTCTTAATATGTTTAAGCAAGTTACCAATTGGAAGTCTGCTAGTTTTCTTAAGCCTAACATCGAATTCATTCATCTACAACAATTATAAACAAACAACCAACCCATAATCAATATCTAAGTTTCATTACATCTAAGCAAACACAAAGAAAACCTATCCTAGCATGTTAAAGAGAAGACAAGCGTAAGATATAGTCAAACAACACATAGACATATTGAATGATTTGATGAAAGACTTGTCTTCAATTAAGCATGGATGAAACAAGGGTTTGAAACCCTCAAAATATCAGTAAAATTCGTCTAGGGTTTACTCCCTTCAAAGTTGCACACAATGAATGAAAACTAGAAAACTATATATAGATTTTACATCCTGACGGCGTCAAGATTAAGTCTGACGCCGTCAACTCGCCGCCAAAATAATACTCGTATTGCCTAGATCCACTTCTGACACCGTCACTCTTTGTGTACTCTGGGCCGCCTCTCTTTGTATTAAACGTGATGGCCTTGGCGACCCAAAGGGTGAGGCCATCACGAACTCTTTAGAAAACTCTCTGGCGCGTCACGTGTATTTGATTTATCCACCCTTTGTCAAGTCTTGACGCCGTCACTAGCATTCTGTGACGCCGTCATGTACAATTTCCAACATGATTTTGAGACTTTGTCGTTTTCTTCACTTTTTCGCTCCAAAAACGTCGAAAATGCTTCCTTTTGTAAATTTCCTCCAAAAGTACCTAAAATGACAAAAGGAACGATTTAGGGCAATATTTCATCAAATAATCTTGACTTTGGCCATAAATGACCCCCCAAAAGCGAAACACTTTTCGCTTCATCAATTGCGATGGCCCGAACGGTGTTATATTATATCTATAACATTAACGACCCTAAGAACAAGAACTTAAGAAACTTAAACAAAATAACTAAAGCTTGACATACATCCAAACCTACAACATACTAGGATATGTGCGTAAGGCAGTGTAGTTCCCAACTCACTTGTTGCATCAATTAGATTTCTCTAAGCCCAGGTGAGTTCATAGCCATATACTCTTTTTTAAAAACTTTCACTCTAAATTCTTTACATAACCAAAATTCATTTTTTGCATCAATTCTTTGGTTGTTGCAAGAGTAAACTAACTGCCACCTCTACATAACCAAAATTCATGAATCTAATCGTTTGGGATATTTTACTCACGCGAACGCGAATATAGTTGATAGATCTATTGGAGTTTGACAACTCCCATTGGTATTAACATCTTTTTGGATGGTACCAATAAGTACTATATTTGAACCCACTGAAGGATTAACTTTGGCAAGTTATCCTTCCCATCCCCTCATGGTTGGGTCTGCAGCCCCCATGACCCGGATTGTTAACGTGTGGTTCATGAGCTTAGTGCAACATACACCACTCATGATAATTGTGCATGCATCACAATTATCACACACACATACACACACTACATTTTCCTAGATGAGTGTAACAACGGAACCCAGGGAACTTGTATTCACTAACACTTATACCTATGACTCTCACTCAACACCTAGTGTTGACTTTTAAGCATGTATTCTAGGTATATTACTTCTATGGAGATATGGCAGAAGGAGGCACTGAACTCGAAGGACTTTCAAACCGGTTATCATTCAAACATAACCTAACACCTAGACTTTGGGACCTCATCAAAAGTAAAAGTATATCTTTTACTAATAAAACTCTGATAATTAAATGAATGATAACTAGATTTCTAAAACGTCTCTTTTCGAATCATTTTCTATTACTGTAACTATGATTCTATGAAGTAATACCCCAAACACTTAATCCGCTGCAATCAGTGAAAAATGGGGGTGTTACAGCTGTGTTGAAGAATTATATGCCTATGATGCTGTTGCCGATTTAGATTATAGCAGGAACTTATAGCATAAAGAGTTTTTCAAAAGGTTGGGCGTAGAAAGTGAAAAGAAAGAAGATGGCAGTGTGGTTATCACTAAGAAGCTTTTGGTGACTTTGAATGGAGGGATGTTTCTTGTTGAATTCTATGTTAATCCGAATGAAAATGAATGAGGCCCTAATGTAATCTTTGAAATAACTTTCCTCAAACTTGATAAGAGTATTGTGGACTTTGCTAATGGTTTATTAACCATTTGGCCGGATGCAAAAGTGATTGCGGAAGATTTTCTGAATCTTGATGCTTTACTTCCTGAAATTAGTGAAGATGATTTACCACCATTGCCTAACCAGGAAAATGAACCTATAAAAGATACACCTCAGTTTGTATGTAATATGGGAAAGAATAAACACCCTAAGAAAAAACACAACCATTATACCAAATAGAGTATGAAGATGAAGGACCTTCATTAACCATAAATCGTCCTATAACCCAAGATGAACTTACTAAAGAAGAGATGGAAGCTGATGTTTATGCTAGGATCAAGTTGCTCTATGAGGAAAGGCCAATTATTGAAACTTTGAAAAATGCAGACAATCATAAGAAAATTTTAGATAGCATTCTCATGGATAGACTCAAGATGGATGGAGAAGTAGAAGATGAGAATGAAAAGGAAGTTACTGCTCATATAGTAAGGGGATACAAGGTACTTAGAGAAAAAGAGGATCCTGGATGTTTTGTTCTTCCTATTCGTTTGGAAGGAAGTCTCACTTTCCATGCTTTAGCGGACACAGGTTCTAACATCAACATGATGCCTTACAAAATTTATGAATTACTTGAAAGAGGGAAAGTGAAACCTAAGATTAATAAAATAAGGATGCTTGATAGTTCCAATGCTGAGACAATGGGAAGGTTGTTAGATGTCCTATGTCAAGTGAGTACACACACAATTTTAGATAACATTTTGCTACTTGATGTTCCTACTGACAAGGATGTACCAGTAGTAGTTGGAAGAAGTTTTATCCATACTTTGGGGCTGTACTTGACACAAGGAAGAAAAGGTTGTCAACTTTTGATGGGGTAGTTCACCACCATTTTGAAACTGCAAAAATAAGAAGAAACAAAGAAGATGACAGAGATAGTGATGAGGAAGAAGAATTTTCACCAAAGATGGATAAGAATGGTAAGCCAATCTATGGACCTATCCGTCCTAAGTACTTTGATTATGAGAACCCAATGGAAAGTACTTTGGCTGAACAGGAGTATCTTAACCCATTTCGCAACATTTGTGTTTGGAAGAAGGCTACTGCTTTGCTTGGATCACTGCCATTGTTAATCAAATACACAGATTGGACACCAAATTATTCAGGAGGATTCACAAAAGGAGAAGGAGATAGAAAATGGCATGTTAATATAAAGATTGTATATGGCAATGGGTATGAAAAAGGTTTTGAAACCAAGCACACCAAAAGGAAACCGTATGGGCTTTATAAGCTGAGTGACATTGTGTAACCAGGCCATTTCAATGCTTGAAACACCCCATAACACCAAAATGGAGTTGAAATAATACTCCTTTCTTATTATTTTTTTCATTTCTATGTTATTTGTTATTTTGAATAAAACTTGTATCTGAAACTTATGTTTGATGATTATGCCTCTTATATGAGATGAATGAATGTATATTATTAATGTTTTTATGATTGCATTAGTTTTTAGTTTTCTATTTTACCATTTTTTGGAGATCATAGCAGGCTGTATGAAAAAATTGCAGAAATAACCGTCGATCTTTTTAGGAAGATCACCGACTTTTAGCGAGGGAAGCTTTTATAACTTAAACGCATATCATTTTCCCAATTACGCAGAAGAAAGAAAATGCCAAAAAAACACACAACACAAAACCGACGAGTTTTTCATCAATTGAGATTATTTTCAAAACAAAAATTTCAACTTCAAAACCACAACTTCAACACAACGAGGTTAAGTTTACACTTGTGTTTAATCTTTTGAAAAGTTTTCTTAGGGTTTTGATGATCAAAAACTTAGGGTTTGCTATGATAATATGAATTTTGGGTATTTATGCTTAATTTTATGCTCATTTATATGATTTTAGAATTTACCCCTTAATTATCTTAAGAATTAAGATCACTAAGAATTTAGGGTGTTTTGGCCCCAATGTAGGAGACTGCCTATGCTAGTGATAAGATATGGTTACAAAAACGTTTGCTTTAAGGTTTAGGGAATGTTTTAACATGTTTACAACAGCCCACAAAATCTCATCACTATCATTTCCACTACAAATATTTATGTCAGGTATTTGACAAGTAAATTTTTGCTTTCTATATGCACTTACTATGTTATAAGTTTATAAGTTTAGGGTAGAAAGTGTAAATGTGTAAACTTGAAGGGTAAGATAAATAAAAAAAACCTATTTTTGAGTTAGAAACATAACACAATACTAGGGAGCTTCATGTGGATATTTCGTTTTGACGAGTTTGCTGGGTTTACGAATTAAAGTGCCCTGGCTCCTCAAAAGATTATTGCATGTACTTCTGGATTATGATGGCTCGAACGGTGTTATGCTATAACTAAAACTTAATAAAAACATAACCCAATAATAGGGAGCTTCATGTGAGGAGTGTTAACTTCTGAATTATGATGGCCCAAACGGTATTATGTTGATAACATAATACAATAGTAGGGAGCTTCATGTGAGGAGTCATATACTTCGGAATTATGATGGCCTAAATGGTGTTATGCTATAACTAAAACTTAATAACAACATAACTCAATACTAGGGAGCTTCATGTGAGGAGTATTAACTTCTGAATTATGATGACCCGAACGATATTATATTGATAACATAATACAATAGTAGGGAGCTTCATGTGAGGAGTCATATACTTCTGAATTATGATGGCCTGAACGATGTTATGTTATATTTAGAAACCTTAAGAGTGATTACTTAAAAATCTACACTAAGACTTGACATACCTATACACACATACCAAACCCTACTCCCAGGATACGTGAGTTAGCAGTCTATTCCCTAAGTCACTTTTCACATCAATCATATCATCCTTAAGCCCAGGTGAGTTCATAGCCTCACTTTTTCTAAATGCTTTACAAACCCTGTGAGGGGGATACATGCTACATGTAAGATCTAAACCATGATAGATCTCGAGCCAATAGATCGTTAGCCTACTAATGTAATCACTAGTAAGACTAAATAGATAATCTCTGTGAGCTTGTAGTTATTGCAGAATATAAAAACAAACTGTATACTAAACTTGATCCTCTATAGATCAATATTCTTTAACTAACAATGTTATGAAACTCGTACATAATACAATGACCTAGGGTTCCTTATATACTAGTGGAAACCCTAACCTTTCTTACAAGAAACGAATAACAGTAAACTAATAAAAGATATTCTACATATTTTGTCCTAAATTAAACAATTTTTATCCAGTCATCAGCAGAAACAACTCTAAGCTTCCGCAGGAACCTGTCAGCAGTATAAGTTCTGACTTCAATAATTCCTTACAATCCTCCCCTAATCTTCAATTTGACATGGTTAAGTTCAAGATTTCTTGATAGATCTCCAATAGCACAAAGAAGAGGATTGAGGATGAACTTTAGTAGCACAGAATCTTCATAAGTAGAATCTCTATGATCAGCAAACACTTGAAAAACACCATTCTTTGCAGCAACACATGACCAAATGTACATCAAAACATATTAGTTGCATACTATTCTCATCACATCCAGGTGTGTTAACTCCTGTGAGAGGTGAATCATTGAAAATAATGGATTTGATGTCTCTTTACCAATAGCCATCGCTACTGGAGTAGCCAAGTGTTCTCACTTAACAAACTATGGTACACTGATGACCCAAAGAATATGATTTTTAGCAAATCATCAGCTATAAACGGATTTGAGATGTCTTTACCTGTAGCCGTTTGCTCAGGACTAGTAAATTATTTGATGAAAAATCATCTTGGTCAACTGAATACCAAATATGGTTTTCCACTGCCTTTACCACAAGCCATACTCTTGTGGGCTAGCCAATTATTGGGAATCCATAAAGGAAAAATCCATGGTCAATTGACAACCATTTCAACTCTCAGCTGTGAAGCATGGGTGAGTTGAGGACCCAATAGTTTTTAGCAAACTATTACAGCTATCAACAGATTTGATGTGTCTTTAACAAAGCTGTACCCTTTGGACTAGCCAACTTTTAGATGGAATAGTCAACATCAGGTAAGTTGATAACCAGAAAAAGTGTGATAAAAATCAACACCAAACCTGCAAACAACATACACAAAACTATACAAATCTGTTTGTTTTTTCTTTTTTTTTTTTTTTTTTTTTTTTTTAACACTAAATAAAAGAAAAGAAAGAAAATATACAACAAAGTACCATACCAATACCAGATCATTGCAGATATAAATCCATTTGAATACCATGCTTAGTTTTCAGTTCCTGCTTAATCAAGATACTTCTCCTGATGAACCTTATCAATTGTTCAGCAAGATGCATATCATTCTCAGTCATATCCAGAGGAACAGTGAGTTTGGCCTCCAGCATGAGATTCATCACTTCCATGGTAATTGGATAAAGTACATCAGCCCAGCAGTATAAGGTCTTGCCAGTGGTTGTGACAATCATATGAACATTAGGAAGAGGAAAGAATTTCCAATAATCAACCACCCATGTCTTCTGACCTTTCCATACTTGAAACTTAACACCAGAATCACCAAGATGAGAATCACAAAGAATTTGTAAATCTCCCAGCAAATACATTCCAATCCCTTCAGGTGGATGAGTTTGATAATGAGAGACAACCCAGCCATAAAGAGAAATAATATCTTGCTTGTCCACCATGTGCAATATTTGGCTAAGAAAAGTAAATGTTTTGGTAGAGCCATCTTGTCTATGAATGACATTTACTTGTCCTTGACCAAGTGAAGAATCAACAAGTTCCTATCTAACAACTTTTTCCCAAACAACAGGATCCTGCCCATCATCAGAATCATAGTCAATGAATGTACTGTCCTCTAAGGATGCATCCTTAGAAGCCTTCCTCTTTATAGCTTTAGTTTTTCTCCTAGGGCCAGTAGTAGAAGGAAGTGAAGGACCATCAGCAGGTTCTTCTTTAGGAACTTGTTTTGAAGCATCAGGAGAAACTTGTTCCGAAGCTTCAGTAGGAACATCTTCTGAAGCATCATCAGGTACTTCTATAGGAGCATCTGCTGAAGCATCATGTGAAACATCAGGTTGAGCTTCAATAGTATCAGGGTGAGAAGCTTCAGTATGAACAGACTCTGGAGCAACATTGGAAGGATCAGAATTAGTAGAATCATCCATCTGAGTTAACACTGAAGGAGAATGTACTGTCTCCTGATCACCAAAAGATGACTCAGTGGGTTCAGTAGGCTGATCAGCAGAATCATCAAGCCTAGTTCTCTTAGCAACAGGCCTATTCAAAAGTCTGCCACGCTTCTCTAAGACATCTTGGACATTAATACCAGAGGAATGAAGTTTAGAAATGATTTTGTCATAGTAGTAAGTGAGCTGAGAATCTGAAAAGCCCCAAACTTTCTTTGAGTCCATCTTGACCCAAACATAGAACACCCTTGATTCTTGACAAAATTCCTCATATATTTCTTGATTTCTGCTTTTGTCCAAGGTCTTTCCCTGAGTTCTTTAGCTTTTCTCTCTTCCTTTTGTTGTCTCTGCAACTTACCTCTTTCAACCATCATCTTGGCAAAGTCAGTGGCCTGATAATTAACTCCAAGCACAGATTCAGCCAAAGTAGGCTTAGTAGCAGCTTGTTTAGCCAAATTTTCCTATTGCTCTGCAGATAGACTCTTAGCAATTTCATCTAGTTCCTTTTGTCTTTCAGCAGGCAGAGTACTAGTAAATGGAGTTCCCATTCTATCCAAATCAGCTTGTATTTTCCTAGCAAGTGCTTCAGATGCTTTCATATCCAACTGAATCTTTGTTGCTGCAGCATCCTCTTTAGCTTGCCAGTTTGCTGCAACAAGCTCACTAAGCTTCTCATTAGCAAGTTCCTCTTTTGTCTTCACTCTTGAAGGAATGTCCTGGTCAACCATGATGGACTTTCCTTTATCTTTCTGAATTGAAGCAGCCTCAGGAGGAATAGAATGCTTATCAGTAGAAACAGCAGGACATTCAACTTGTATATCTGCTGATGTATCATGAGTAACCACCTCTGGCATAGGATCAGGAAATACTTCCTTCCTAGAAGCATCAGCAAAAGTCTTAGCAGCAGAGTGCTTTCTCCTGACATACATTACTCTTGGATCTTTTTGAACACTGTTATCAGCAGAATGAGTAGATGATGCAGACCTAGAGGCAGTAGCATCCTGCTGAACACTATCTAGTGTGGTAGCAGCAAGGAGTTCAAGTCCTTCCAAATCAATTGTGTTAGATGCTTCTGTAGACTCATCATCTGATTCACACACATCACCTTTTCTCTTCCTGTTCTTGAGCTTAACCTCCAACTTCTTGACTCTTGTAATGAGAGTCAGAACTGCTTCACTAAGATTCTTTTTGGTGAAATTAAGATCCTTTTCCAACTTGTCCACCTTATTCACATACCTGTTCAACAAAACAGACAAAAAAGTAAGAGTAACAGGACCTTCACTTCCACCAACAGGGATATCTGTGGCATTGGAAGCATCATTGGTCCTATGAGTAGAATAATCTAAGTCTACATCTACATCAACATTATCTTCAAAGTTAGGTCTCAAGATATTAGGTTATACCCCATTCTACACTCTCGCATCTAATATATAAATTATCGTCTTCATTTCCTTTAGGATCAAAGGATATGTAGAAACGATAGCATGAGATAATAATAGGCCTAACCAATCCTCTTGAGCATGAGATCTTTAATAAACATTTTTTTTTAATATCTGATTTATGATATTTGTTGTCAAAAACCTAATATCTCTAAAAATATGCAAAAACCTCACATTTTGGAAAATAGTTTTTTAAATAACTATCCCACTTTTAAATAACATGTTTTCACTATCGATATCCACAATTTTGTTTTGATCAAAACTAAAGATTGGGAAAATATTCTTTACCGTTCATTCACACATTTTGAAGTAAAAACCCAATCTATTTTATTCAAATAACTCTCACATCTAAGTGAAAACTTACTTTCAAACATTGTTGAATAATGCTAAAAACGTCTCTTTTAAAATCATGCATGGTGATCTCATATTTGTCATCTATATTCATATAAATGACACTTATAAGTGAACTAAATCAAATCAAGAGGACCATGGTTTGTTCATTAAGACTTTGTTTGTAACAAGTCTAGAAATCCATGCTATCATAACTACTCACTTATTGCACATTGATACACATTAGGATTAATCCTCCTAGTTATGTAGTTATGAAATACTTGATGTTGCTTATTGTTTCCTAGCATTTATAGTTTACTTGCTTGATGAGTATGTTTGCATGCTAGATGAAATTGCTTGTTTACTTAATCTCTTTGATTAACATGCTTTGGCTACATAATTGCCTACATAATTAGTATATGTTTAATTGCCTCAAAGAGTTGGACTTGTCTGAAACCAAAAACACAACCTTTCTGCAATTCACTACCAAAAACCCTTTTCTGGCAATCTGGGAATCACCAGATGGGCGGCCCCCTTAAATCATAAGGCGTCCCCCTTAATTATTAAGGGGACCGGCCTCCAATTAAGGGGACCGGCCATCTGATGGTCGAAGGTGTTGTTTCCTTTTTCTACTTTTTAGCCCATTTTATCCTACACTTCCCAAAATTCATAAACCTATTTTATCCTAAACCCTCTATCAAAATCTATACATCCTTAATCCTACCAATCCTACATTATAAACACTCTCATTCCTCTCAATCTATACTCATCTCCTCATGACCTCTCCCATTAAACCAAAACCACCAAATAACCCGTTTGGAGAAGAAAGCCTAACTTCCATTAAAAGCCCGTCAAACCAAATGATGTTGTCAAACATCCAACACCAAATTCCTCCTATGTCTTTAACATTACATACCTAACACCTCACTCTCCTTCTCACCAACATTACATATCAAAAACCTTTACTCACCCATATCCTTCTACATTACACTCAAACCTCATAATCTTTTCACAACTCAAGCGATGTTGTTCATAATCAACCAACACCTAAACCTCACTCTCACACAAATGATCCATTTAACAATAAATCATCCATTCGTGCTTCCACTAATGCTCCTTCTTATGATGAGCATGCACAACCCCAAAACAATAATCCCAACCTCATTACCAACACTTTACATGTTGCTCATTCAACAAAAACACCATCCATTCATGAAGCATCTCTTCCACGCATATCATGTTTTCATGATTACCCAAACTCAAACATGTCTACACCACCAAGAGTATCACCACCACATCCTACAACTTCACATGCCATTCCTATGTTGCATGTTCAAACCCTCACCCAAGACAACTATCATGCTCCATCACCATCACCTTCCTCCGAACACTTAATGTTCGTTGAGGCGCTAAAAGAATCCCATGAGCTTAGTGCTCTCTTTTAGCCTTACATCTTGCTCAACGCAATTTGGATCCACCTTTATCTAGATCACCCTCATCACCACACAACATAAATCAACTTGAGAAGCATGTCAACAATTGACCTTGTTGCATCTTTCTCCTAAAAACCATTGCATTCAATGAACACTTCACTTGGATTGAATATCTTCTCACTAGATCACATCCAATACCCTCACTTGAACAACATCCAAAACCTTAATCAACCTCTTCCGCTACAAACTCTCCACAACCAAAGTCTCCAACATTCATGACCCAAACATATACCTCCATTAATCCAACAACCTTACCCTAACTCCACCATCTTCATTCCAAACGCTCCATCATCAACCATCTAAGCATACTATATGCTTATGATTTTCACTTTCAAATACGAATCAACCATGGGTTGCAAGCAAGTCCAAGTGCTCTCTTAGGCAATATAGGACTATGTCTTTTCTTTTGTGTTATTTTTATCAATATGCTTCAAGCATATTGAATGTTGTAATGCTTATCATTTCTATAATGCTGGAATGAATCTATGTTTAATTGCATAATTGTTGCCTTGCATATATGTGTATCTTGCTCTCTTCAAATATTTTTGTAGCAAAGATCTCCATAGCTCGTTCCCTTGGTGCTCTCAAATGAGGGGGAGCATACATCAAGGGGGAGCATTTTACCCGTTTAAACTTCCCTCGCGAAGCTTACTCGGCTTAACCTTTTTAATTATACAAAAAGGGGGAGAAGAGAAATGTAAACTCTATAATACTTGTCTAAAAACAAGTTTTAGATATATTGAGTTTAAGGTTTTGTAATAATCAAAAAGGGGGAGATTGTTGACATAAATAATGCCTAAAAACATTATTAACATGTTATCAATATCTCTATGTTTTAATTATCACAAAATATAAACTCATAGAACTAAAACTTGTGACATTAACAAGTATTTAGTGATTAATATTTCTCTTTACATCCAAATCACTTAAGGTATGAATAAACAAAGTGTTTAGTGCAATTTATGATCAAAGGGGTATTTAATTAACTAATGCAAAGTTTATTTAATTATATAAACATATTATATATTTTTGAAAAATACTTTTGGTAATAAAAGAAAAATGTTTTATTCATACTAAATATATGAATTCAAATTTTTAACCAAAATCAGTTAGTTTTTCTCCAAATAAACTTTCCCCACTAAAATACAAAGATTATGGCCGTTTCAGCTGGGCGGCCCCCTTAATTATAAGGGGCGGTCCCCTTAAAATTAAGGGGACCGGCCTTGATTTAAGGGGACCGGCCACGCTCCTCTGTCAGAATCTTTTGCCTATAAATACCACCTTAAACATGGATTTTTTCCTCACCTTTTGCACTCCTAAACTTTCTGTTCTAGATCCACATCTCTATTCTCTTAATCCTTTGATCATAAGTGTATAATTCTTTGTTTCAAAGTGATTCAAACTTCATCCTCTCAAGTGCAAAAGAAGAATACTTCTATCCTCCAAGACAAGAAGTATTACAACTTGTTGTGACCTCCACATACAAGTTGTTGGTGCATCATCAAGATTATTTACATTACTCTTTGTGAAGATTGTTGTGTATATGTGATTGTAGATAGTTGTGCTAGGTATATTGATTGTGTGATTAGTTAGTTGGTTGGTGTGAAGAAGAAAAGTTAGGAATTAGATTATAGTGAAGAAGCTAGGTGTGAAGTTGTTAGTTGTGAAGTAAATTGGTGTGAAGAAGATAGGCTTGAAGTAGATAGTTGTGAAGATAGATAGGTGTGAAGAAGTAGTGTTGTGATTAAGTAGTGACTAGGTGTGAAGAAGTTGTGTAGAAGGTGTGAATAAGGTGTGACGAAGTTGTGGTGAGTATATTGGTGTGTAAGGTTTCTCCGCCATAAGGAGCTTGTTGACATAGTGAAGAAAACTCTCGAGTAGGTGACTCGAGGAGTGGAGTAGGGCAAGGAAGGTGTCCTTGTAGCCGAACCACTATAAATCCTTTGTCTCGCGGTTAGATCTTTCCATATCTTACTTATTATCTTGCTTATCTCGTTATTACTTTTGTAGACGTAGACGTATATATATAGTTGCTCATATAGTGGTAGTATTGATTTTACTTAAAGATCAAACGAAAGTTTCATTCACAAAACAAAGTTTTTACAATCAAACTAAAAAGGTTACATACATATAATTGATCATTTCGATCAAGTATAGTTTTCATACAAAATATAACTAAGGATTATAAAATAAACGATTACGTACTTATCTCTTATATATAGCTATAATTGTTTATATTATGCATGTGTTGATTTCACATACTTAGTTTACATTATTATTATTGTTCATACTTAGATATACTTGTTCATATTGTTCAAGATTTGAGTTCACATAAGATTGAATCAAAGTTTTAAAAGCAAACAAGGTTTTAAAACTAAACTAAGTTTTCATAATAAAATTAAAAAGACGTAAAACTATTCAACCCCCCCCCCCCCTTCTAGTTTTCCACATGGTTGTATGCTGAAGAGCAACTTTACCAGCGCATCAGTTCAGTAAGAAGCGGTTTTGAAAAATGACTTCAATTCCAATTATAGATGGTTGATTGAGGAAAAGCAAGGCGCTCTGACGGAACTGGAACTCCTGTGGAACTTAAAAGAGGGTCAACTAAGCCATCCATTAAGTTTGGTCTGAATTCAAGAGAGCAAACCCTGCGCATTCATCCTAATCCATTCAAATAACTTGTTCTTTTTTTTGGGTAAGAGGGTTAATACACCCTGGTAAAATTTTTTGGGTAAAATAACTTGTTCTTGGAGGACTAAAGGTGGAGTTCTGAACGTATTCAACGGTCCATGACCTGTTCACAGCACAGAAAGAGCAATATGCTTAAAATGATTGAAGAGGTATAGAGAAAAAAAAACATACTTTTGATAACTCAATCAACCGGTCTTATGTATCAAAGGATCTTTTGAAAATGGTTTATCTGATAACCACAACTTGATGTCTAAATAACGAATTACTAATCTTTCAATAAACAGATCATGTTTTTGATTATCTGATTATTTAGGGATCATATGATCCTTTTAGCACCAGCTGAAACACAACTCATATATTATGGGCATAATATACTACTTATTTATCCCTTCTTTTAGCCTATAATCTCGCAACTTTATCAGCTGATTAATGAAGTCTCGCAACTTTAAGCACTAGACGCGCATCCATATACTGTTCCTTACAACTTTTTTTGGATAAAGAGTTATCTCGGTAAAATACTGTTCTTGACAACTTATTTTTATCATAGCTTAGTATTTGATTCTGATTGAAAAAATTACACATCTAAAATCACATCCCACTCAATTATCTATGAACATCATATATAGCAACCCAGCATTGAGAAATCAGAATGAATTTACCTCCATTCATATCAAACCAGGATGATGAACGAGCTAATCCAGCAAGACTACTAGCAGTGGTGAGGATTCTCCTAGTCGTAAACTTGCAACAGCAGGCTTCACATATTTTGTCACAACTTGTTCAATTCCAATGATAGAATTCGTCGACCCAAACCGGCAATTCGTGGTGGTGATTGTTCCATGAGTTATTTAATAGTAACTTGCAATTTTACCCAAGTCCGTGACCCGAAAGTATTGCTTTTCTAATCATACTTCACCAAGCTATTTTTGTCCAGTATTGTGGCAGCAGAATGGAACTGCAACAATAATAATGAATATCAGTGATATG
This sequence comes from Artemisia argyi, assembly GCA_030686995.1. NCBI lineage: Eukaryota > Viridiplantae > Streptophyta > Magnoliopsida > Asterales > Asteraceae > Artemisia > Artemisia argyi. The sequence goes on along the minus strand of CM060678.1, from coordinate 83,920,560 downwards.
TTGTTAGTTTTTTCACCAAAACAATGTAATATATAAATGTACACTCATTTATACCAATCACTCTCAATGAAGGAAAACTAAGTTCAAATATGCAATGGAGCATGAATAAAATATGCACATCATATATAAAAAAAAACAACTACGCAATGAGCTTAAGAATACTATGTATGCACTCAAGTGGAAGCTAGAGTAAGCAAGCCAGTTTGTGCCTCTAGCCCGATACTACAGTTCACAATTTCTAGTACATTGCTGAACTAAATTTCAATTCAAGCTTCAATTAAAATCACTTTATTGAGTATTAAATTTACCAACATGAAAGTCAAAACAGCATACACTAGCAACTCAACAAAGTAATGAGCCAACATAGCAAATGATAAGCCAATTTCATTTAGTTAAGAAATTGTATCATGTCAATTTTATAAAGTCATCATTTAGGGTCATTATTGGTTATATTAATCTCAAACGGGTCAAAAGGTGCCCAAAATGAATTTTAGTTCTTACATCCTCCAAAGTCGCCTAATTAATAAACATTTTGTAAGATAGTTTTGTAATCATACACATTAAGTATTTACAGAAACCATACAGATGCACTAAAAATTCTATACTGATGCACTAAAATATTCCATACAGATGCACTAAAAATTCTATACTGATGCACTAAAAACTTTACACATCTAAAATCACATCCCACTCAATTATCTATGAACATCATATATAGCATCCCAGTGTTGAGAAATCAGAATGAATTTGCCTCCATTCATATCAAACCAGGATGATGAACGAGCTAATCCAGCAAGACTACTAGCAGTGGTTGAGGATTCTCCTGGTCTTAAACTTGCAAAGGCAGGGTTCACATATTTTGTCACAACTTGTTCAATTCCAATGATAGAATTCATCGACCCAAACCGGCAATTCGTGGTGGTGATTGTTCCATGAGTTATTTAATTGTAACTTGCAATTCGACCCAAGTCCGTGACCTGAAAGTAACGGCTTTTCTAATCATACTTCACCAAGCTATTTTTGTCCAGTATTGTGGCAGCAGAATGGACCTGCAACAATAATAATAAATATCAGTGATATGTTGTTAGTTTTTTCACCAAAACAATGTATTATATAAATGTACACTCATTTAGAGCAATCACTCTCAAAGAAGGAAAACTAAGTTCAAATATGCAATGGAGCATGAATAAAATATGCACATCATATATAAAAAAAACAACTACGCAATGAGCTTAAGAATACTATGTATGCACTCAAGTGGAAGCTAGACTAAGCAAGCCAGTTTGTGCCCCTAGCCCGATACTACAATTCACAATTTCCAGTACATTGCTGAACTAAATTTCAATTCAAGCTTCAATTAAAATCACTTTATTGAGTATTAAATTTACCAACATGAAAGTCAAAACAGCATACACTAGCAACTCAACAAAGTAATGAGCCAACATAGCAAATGATAAGCCAATTTCATTTAGTTAAGAAATTGTATCATGTCAATTTTATAAAGTCATCATTTAGGGTCATTATTGGTTATATTAATCTCAAACGGGTCAAAAGGTGCCCAAAATGAATTTTAGTTCTTACATCCTCCAAAGTTGCCTAATTAATAAACATTTTGTAAGATAGTTTTGTAATCATACACATTAAGTATTTACAGAAACCATACAGATGCACTAAAAATTCTATACTGATGCACTAAAATATTCCATACAGATGCACTAAAAATTCTATACTGATGCACTAAAAATTACACATCTAAAATCACATCCCACTCAATTATCTATGAACATCATATATAACATCGCAGCGTTGAGAAATCAAAATGAATTTACCTCCATTCATATCAAACCAGGATGATGAACGAGCTAATCCAGCAAGACTACTAGCAGTGGTTGAGGATTCTCCTAGTCGTAAACTTGCAACAGCAGGCTTCACATATTTTGTCACAACTTGTTCAATTCCAATGATAGAATTCATCGACCCAAACCGGCAATTCGTGGTGGTGATTGTTCCATGAGTTATTTAATAGTAACTTGCAATTCGACCCAAATCTGTGACCTGAAAGTAGCCGCTTTTATAATCATACTTCACCAAGCTATTTTTGTCCAGTATTGTGGCAGCAGAATGGACCTGCAACAATAATAATGAATATCAGTGATATGTTGTTAGTTTTTTCACCAAAACAATGTAATATATAAATGTACACTCATTTAGACCAATCACTCTCATAGAAGGAAAACTAAGTTCAAATATGCAATGGAGCATGAATAAAATATGCACATCATATATATATATATATATATATATATATATAAAAAAAAAAAAAAAAAAAAAAAAAAAAAAAAAACTACGCAATGAGCTTAAGAATACTATGTATGCACTCAAGTGGAAGCTAGACTAAGCAAGCCAGTTTGTGCCCCTAGCCCGATACTACAGTTCACAATTTCCAGGCATTGCTGAACTAAATTTCAATTCAAGCTTCAATTAAACTCACTTCAGACCATTGATTAATGAGGTTCGTGTGGACAACCATGACACGATGTTACCTAAGGCAGCTATGGAGAATGTTTTGTGTGGGTATGAGAATACACTTGTTGGGTATTTTGTTGGTAAGACCATTGCATTCCCCATTGTTCAGAATTATGTAACCAATACATGGGGTAAGTTTGGACTGAAGAAGCTTATGAAGAATGATGCTGGTGTTTATTTGTTTAATTTTGATTCGAAAGATGGTATGGATCGTTTTCTTCAAAGTGGTCCTTGGTTAATCCATAAATTGCCCCTCATTCTTAACGTATGGGTGTCCTTAACAAAAAATGAGGTAACTAAGGTTCCGGTTTGGATTAAACTACATAATGTTCCTTTACTTGCGTACTCGGCTAACGGTTTGAGCTTAATTGCTACCTAAGTGGGGAAACCCATTAAGTTGGATGCTTTTACTAGTTCCATGTGTTTGGATTCGTAAGGGCGTATTAGTTTTGCTCATGCTCTTGTGGAACTATGCTCGGAATCTGTCTTGAAGAGTGACGTTTCTATGGCTATTCCTAATGAGGAGGATAATGGTTTCACTACAGCTATCATTAAGATTGAATATGAATGGAAGCCTCCTCATTGTGATTTGTGCAAAGTGTTTGGACATGATCGTATTAATTTCCCAAACTGTGTTAAGGAGGCAGTTCGAAGTGAATCTAATGTGGCACATAATGTTCATACTGCTCGGGGAAAGGACGACGACGGGTTAAGCATGGGAATGATAAAGGGAAGAAGGCGGTTGATTTGTCTCAGCCGATTGGAGGTATTAGGCTTAATAAGCCTAAACCTAAATTTTGGAGACCTAGAACGAATGATCTGAAGGCTCAAAAGGCGATGACTTCTTCAAATTTTGATTCTAGTAAGAACAATAAGACTTCTAATTTGTTTGGTGTTTTAGCCTCATTAGGGGGAGGAGGTGGAAGGGTTACAACAGGATGGAAAAAGGTCGTAAGATTAGCTTGCGGGTAATTTGAAAGAGACGGTGCAGGGTGAGGCTTCTATACAAGATCAGCCTATGAGTAACATAGAATCGCAGGTGCAGGGTGAGGCTTCTAAGTCATCTACTATCCCATCTTCTAGTACTTCTGCAACAAAGAAGGATTCTGAGCAGTCTACTATCCCATCTCCTTGTACTTCTGCAACGAAGAGGGGTAACCCAATTTCTAAGGTGGATAAAGTAGTTGTTTCTGAGAGTGATGAAGATGAGGTGTATGAGCCTAATGATTATTTAGGAGATGATTATTTTTCAGATGAGTATGAGGCTCAGGTAAATGACTTACCGAGACAATTCACGGATTTCATGCTTCAAGGCCGTGCAAGGAAGTAATATTTTAGTTTGTTTTCTCATAAGATTGGCATGTCATTTTATGTTGTTTATGGTTGTTCTAGTTGTTGGTAGCTAGTGGTTCATTTATGGCCTGTCATAAATGATCTAGTGGTAGTTCAAGCAGTTGCTTGAGGTTAATGTGGCATTTCAGCCACATTCCATTGTACTTTAAACGTTTTTTTGGTTAATATATTTTACCAGGGTGGAAGTTCCCTTTTACCCAAAATTTTGGCACTACCCGAAGGAAGTAAAGAGTTCGTAGTGTATTGTGATGCCTCGTATCATGGTTTAGGAGCAATGTTGATAAAACGAAACAAAGTGATAGCTTACACTTTGCGTCAACTCAAGAAACATGAAGAGAACTATATGACTCATGACCTGGAGTTAGGAGCATTAGTATTCGCTCTTAAGTTACGGAGACATTCTAGATCAGAAAGAGTTGAACATGAGACAACATCGGTGGTTAGAGCTGCTTAGTGATTATGATTGTGAAATCCGATATCACCCCGGAAAAGCTAGCGTTGTGGCAGATGCCTTAAGCCGGAAGGAACGACTTAAACTTCTCAGGGTCACATCGTTAGGAATGACAATTTGTTCGCCCCTCCCATCACAAATACTTAACACTCAAGCTGAGGCTCTTAGAGAAGAGAACCGACCTAGTGAAAAGATCTACGGCATGCCGGAGAATAAGAATCGTTTTGTAAAGAGATTAGACAGAATGCTCTGTTTCAAGGAAATGAGTTGGGTTCCGCTCTATGGAGGTATACTCCTCATCATGCATGAGTCTCACAAATCCAAATACTCCATTCACCCAGGTTGTGACAAGATGTACCAGGATCTCAAGAAACTCTACTGGTGGCCAAATATGAACCCACATCGCTGAGTTTTTCGGAGAATGTTTACTTGTTCAAGAGTGAAGGCGGAATGTCAAAAGCCGTCGGGATTACTGATACAACCAGAAATACCTGAATGGAAATGGGAACGCATTACCATGGACTTTATCACCAAACTACCCAAACATAAACGGGGTTAGACACTATCTAGGTCATCGTTGACCGTCTCACCAAATCCACTCACTTTTTACCGATCAAAGAAACTGACGAGATGAATACACTCGTACAGTTACATCTAAAGGAAATAGTTTCACGGCATGGAGTGCCGATTTCCATCATCTCAGATCGAGACGATCATTTCACATCACCCACAAACCAATGGACAAAGCGAAAGAACAATCCAAACCTTAGAAGACATGCTCCGAGCGTATGTTATTGATTTCGGGAAAGGTTGGGACAAACACCTACCTCTAGCTGAGTTCAGAACAACAACAGCTATCATGCTAGTATTAAGGTAGCACCATTTGAAGCACTTTACGGTCGAAAGTGCAGATCACCTTTTTGTTGGGCCAAAGTTAGAGATGTACAACTCACCAGACCCGATATCATTCATGAGACAACAAAAAAGATAGTCAAGATCAAACAACGATTACAAGCTGCAAGGGACAGGCAAAAAAGCTACACCGATGTGAGGCAAAACCTATGGAATTCCAGGTTAGGGACAAGGTCATGTTGAAGGTATCCCCCTAGAAGGGAATGGTACATTTCCGAAAACGTGGAAAACTGAACCCTAGATACATTGGTCAATTCAAAATCCTGGAAAGGATAGGACTAGTTGCATACAAGCTCGATCTACCAAAGGAACTTAGTTGAATACACGACATCTTCCATGTATCAAACCTTAAGAAGTGCTTGTCCGATGAATCTCTTGTCATTCCTCTAAAAGAGATTCGACTCAACGACAAACTTGTCTTTACGGAAGAACCTGTGGAATTCATGGATAGGGAGATCAAACAACCGAAACATAACCGTATCCCTATTGTGAAAGTTCATTGGGACTCTAAGCGTGGACCGGAATATACATGGGAACGTGAGGACCAGATTTGCGCCAAATACCCACATCTATTTCCATAGACACCTCTGACAACCATCTTAAACTAGAATTCCAGGACGGAATTCACTGTAAGGGGTAGGTACTGTAGCCTCTCGTAAATTTCCCTATGAATAGTAAATTCCAATTAATGAAAAATATATCATTACGTTATTTAATAACCGTTTTTACCAATGATTTTTTTTTTTGTTATTCATGCTATACTATTTTTTATCACAACGATGTTCATGATTCGCCATTTATGTTGGAACGATGCTCACACATGAACCTTGATAGTCTAAAAATCGCGAATAAAATGAAACTAACGTTACGTATTGTGAATTAATTAAACGTGTTTCGTTAAACGTTTTGAGTTCATGAAAAACCAAACAAACACAAACTATTAACATTGGGCGTCGGCCTAATGCCAATAGCAAACCAAACGTTTACTTTACCCATTTAACCCAAAAAATTATATATACTAACTTTAAAACTCGTCCAAGCCATGCTTACTTTGCCCTTTTCATTCTCGATTGTTCTTAACAACATGTTAATATTTTTGCACGACTTGATAAACCTCCCAGCTGAGAATCAAATGCAACAAACCATTTTTATTAATTCAACCGTTTACTTGTCCAAAAATCATCAAGGCTTAGGTCGATTGTCACATTTCCAACTTGACTCAAAATTAGTTTTGTCCTAGCTATGTGTTTCGTACAACCTTAGATCAGCTCTAAAATGATTCACAAACTATAACTATCACGTTTTTAGGATGCATTGATCTTGGAATACCCAACGAAGCAAAGACGAGCCACCATGATTTCCTTTTCGTTTTCTTTTCTTTTCGTCGAGCTACACAAGGACGATGCTACTACTAACTCCCTTCATCATCATTGACTTAACATCTTTGACACGTTTAAATGGAATTGACCTTTGAAACACACCAAGCATCAAACGCAAACCATGATTTCCTTTTGTTTTCTTTCTCTTTGGTCGAACTACACAAGGACGATTCATATACTAACCCCCTTTTGACTCACTATTACACTCCTATTAACCTTGTACCTCTCCTCCTCATGGCAAATATAATATTTTGCATGGCCCCTCTCAAAACACACTATATAAATATGCATGTAAATCGACCAGCTACACAACACATAAACACATACCACAACTCAAAATCTACTATGTTTTTTACTAGTTCTATGGTCGAATAGCTTTGGCAAGGTTTAGGAGAGTTCGAGTCAAGCTAAGGGCTAACAATACTCGTTCCTATAACTTTGGTGTACAAAGAATCAAGCCACGTTGATTTTGTAGCCAACCTCAGTCCCTAGGTCGCGGTTTACCCCACCATTATTGGTGAGGTGAGCCAACAATTATCCCTTTTTATTTCTATTCATTTTATGATTTTATTTTGTTATTCGAATCACTTTACTTTGCTTCATTTTCTCGTAAATCCCATTAACAACATATTAATATAATTTGACATACCCATTTTTTTTCATAATGCCAATTAATAAGTACCACGAATGATCGTATCATGTATACACGTATAGACTATTTTATGACAAGTTTTCTAAGTCACTTGGCCACTTTCGATTTTATTAAAACACTTAGAATATTTTTGAGATATTGTAAGTTATTCAAGCAGCCTAAGTCGCTTAAGCTTTGGCCTTGGATTTCCTAAACGCGACACACAACACACCCATTTTAATACTTAACCTATTAGTTTATAAGTTAAACTAATAGACCACATATAAAAATCACCTTGACAATCTCGTTTTGTAACCTTTAAACCACAAAGTAAAACGTCTTTGAGACAGTTTCCAAAAACAAAATAAATAACGATTGGGCCTAAAGCCCAAAAGCTAAATAATAAGCCCTTCATATAAGCTCACCAGATAAGCTCACTTGATATGTTTTGTAACACTAAAATGAGCCCAAGACTAGGCCTTTAACCCCTTGAAACCCAATGGATCGAAAACCCTTAATGGGCTTTATTTTAAACCCGTTACAAGCCCATTCGATTGTAAAATAAGCTATAAGCTCGAAATCTAGAAATAAGCAATTTATATAAGTTGAATAAGCAATAAGCTTATTTATGAAATGAAATTACTAAACTTTGAATTTGGTAAAGTTTGGACTAAATTTGCAAAATATTACTAACGAAGTGTTAAAACTGCAAACTTTATAAACTTGGAGTGTAAACTGCCATTTTGATATTTTTATGGTGTAAACAGAATTTCTGAAACTTTTGGGCAGAAAGTGTAACTTTTGGAAAGTTTTGGACCTAAAATGGAGTTATACTTAATTATTGGACTAACTTTGTAAATATTTAATCGTTAGGGTATAAAATGTAAACTTGTGAAACTTGTGAAACACTAGTTTATCAAGCTTTTATTTGAGGTTAATGTGGTACTTCGGCCACATTCCATTTGTACTTAACGATTTTTTGGTTATATATTTTCCGGGGTTAACCCCTTTACCAAAAAAAAGAAATAACAAATTATAAACTTATATAAATATTTTATAAACTCGTAACTCGAAATAAATGTGTAAAATCGACATATATCGTCGCATTTTCCTATAGTCGGGATTACTGATACAACCCGAAATACCCAAATGGAAATGGGAACGCATTACAATGAACTTTATCACCAAACTACCCAAAACGTCAACTGGATTAGACACTATTTGAGTCATCGTTGATCGTCTCACCAAATCTGCTCACTTTTTACCGATCAAAGAAACTGACGAGATGAATACACTCGTACAGTTACATCTAAAGGAAATAGTTTCACGGCATGGAGTACCGATTTCCATCATCTCAGATCGAGATAGTCGTTTCATATCTCATTTTTGGAATTCTTTGCAAAAAGCCTTGGGAACCAAACTGGATATGAGCACAACATATCACCCACAAACCGATGGACAAAGTGAAAGAACAGTCCAAATCTTAGAAGACATGCTTCGAGCATGTGTTATTGATTCTGGGAAAGGTTGGGACAAACACCTACCTCTAGTGTTATTTACAAAGTTATATAACCTAGGGGCTAGGTTGTTCAAACCTAGGGAACGAGAGTATCAAAACGTATTAGAAGGTAAAAACCCTAAAACTCTCTCTAGGTAGGGGCGATTGGTGATTCGTTGCTGCCCCCAACCAAATCATTTTGTCCTTCTTTCCTGCTATTTGATTCTCTTTTTTATTATTAGATGAACGATTAGTAGGTACGGATTGGTTTGTTTGCGAGGTCGATTTGTATTGTTTATCCAGCCTAAATCGCAAATTGCCCCTACCATTCGATAATTATTGTTGATCTTTTTGTTAAACCCTCCTCTGATTGATCGATTAACCTTTTGACATTCTGTCTTAGGTTGTTCGATTTTTATGGTTTACATAAATCGATCTTGTCATGTTTCCATCTATCCCTATTGTCGGTTTTTATTTACTTCGCAAGTATTTTACCTGAATCGCTTGGGTTAGGGTTAATGTAGAACTGTTTCATGTTATATCTTCGAGCCCTAGGGTTTTAGGGTCCTCTGCGCTTTGTGATGCTATGCTATAATTGCTATATCTCCTTATCGTGTGGTTGGTATGGTGGCCTTCATTGTCTAAATGAAACCCTAATTTAGGGTTTGGTTTATGTTCGTGCTGCAAGTAACCCTTTATTAGGTTTGATTGTTCTTCTATGATGCTATATCTGGTCGTTACTATGTTGGTATTGAAAGTGGGTTTAGAGAGTGGGAAGCTGATATTTGTTTGGGTTTTATGCTAAGTTGGAAGTGTGGAATGACTGCTATGGTGATTGTTACGCAGGTTGAAGCTGTGTTCTAGTCCTACTATATTTTTCGACTTCCTTTTAGCTATTTGGAGGTGCTTAGAGACTAAGTTTATGGTTCTCATTAACCCTATCAGTTCTGAAAGTCGTGTCATGTGGTGGTTCTGTTGTTACAAACAGATTACTACATTACATTGTGGTCTACTTGGTACGTTCCTAGATTATTCAAGTATGATTTCCTAAGGATTATTAGTGCATGTTCATACTTGGTGCATGGAATTTGTGGCGATACATGATCTGCTTGTGGGCTTATCCTTCACTTGCTTTACGTTGCTGCTTTTGGTGGTTTGTTTGAATACAATGGAGGTAATTTTGTAAGTCAAGTTTTAGGATACACTTGTTCAAAAATCCTTGTCATCGTCTATGACTCATTATATACACTGGGTTACATTCTTAGCTAGCGTTTCACTCATTTGGGACACGTAGTGTTGGTGTGTTTGTTATGAACATTGCTGGTTTGGTTCTTTTTGGATCAAAGGGGGATCATTGTAGTTGTTTGGTGTGGAGTGATGGTTCTTGTCATTCCATGGTTAAGGCTGAATTGATGAAGGTTATGGACTTCTATGACGATTTTTGAAGATTCAAGTATTTACTGAGGTTTTAATTTGTAATCTTATAGTCGTTGTAATTTTATGTTCATGTATTAGTTATAAGAGTGGGTTGTCACTCTTATAGGGTTATTGGTAAGTTATAGGAATGGTTTGTCATTCTTATATGAGAGTCTGTAAGTGTCCTAAGGGACTGAGATGAAGGAAGTCACCTTCATCCTTTGTACATCAATGTTTTTGGTGTAATGAATTTTGCCGGGGTGAATTAACCCTTTTACCCCCCAAAAAATACCTACCTTTAGCTGAGTTCTCCTACAACAACAACTATCATGCTAGCATAAAGGCAACACCATTTGGAGCACTTTACGGTCGAAAGTGCAGGTCACCTATCTGTTGGGCCGAAGTTGGAGATGTACAACTCACCGGACCCGATCTCGTTCACGAGACAACAGAAAAGATAATGAAGATCAAACTACGATTACAAGCTGCATGGGACAGGCAAAAAAGCTACGCCGATGTGAGGTGAAAACCTATGGAATTCTAGGTTGGGGACAAGGTCATGTTGAAAGTATCTCCTGGAAGGGAATGGTACGTTTCAAAAAACGTAGAAAACTGAACCCTAGATACATTGGTTGATAAGGCGAAAAATGAACCATTTTTAGAGGGTCATTTAAGCCCGGAATTGAATTTATTTGATCAAATATTGCCCTAAATCGTTCCTTTTGTGATTTTAGGTACTTTGTGAGTGAATTCTGGAAAAGGAAGCATTTTGGACATTTTTGGAGCATAAAAGTGAAGAAAACGACAAAGTCTTAATTTTCCTTGCTGGAAACAGTACCTGACGGCGTCACAAGCTTCTTCATGACGGCGTCATGAGTAATACAAGAGGTGGAAGTGGATAAAGTACGTGACGGTCCAGTAAGTTCATGACGGCGTCAAGCTAGGCCGTCACGTGTACCTGAAGGCGTCACCAAGGCCGTCACGTGTAAACTTGTCAAAACTTGCGCGCGGAGTAGCTGATATTGTTTTGGTCATAACTTTTGCATACGAACTCGGATTTAGGTGATTCAAAAGCCCACGCGCAGAGGACGAAGAGATCTACAATTTGGTAAAAAAAAGTTTGTTCTTGACGCTGTCAGGCTTTGTCTGACGTCATCAAGATCGGGCCGGGCAGATTTCAGCCTATAAATATAACATCAAAACTTCATTATTTTTAAGCCCTAAACCCTAAAGTCGATTCCTGGGTTTAGGTGGGTGTTTTTCCAGCAACTTAGAGGGTTTCAATCACTCCATAAACATCATGTATTGGTTTGATGATTCTATCTCAACTATGTCTTTCATTATTCTTGTTGATTGTCTTTCTTTGATTATGTTTTGCTAATTCACCTTGTGTCTGCTTATGATTATGTGAAACTTGTATATAATTGATTAGATCTCATTGATTTCTTGTTGATGTTGTGTCTATCTTCATCAATGAGGGGCTTGTTGATGTGTGTGTCTATCTCCATCAATTAAGGCGTGACAACTTCAATAGATCTAGTTGGTTTAGTTTATAATTCTTGTTTCCTATTGATTCTTCTTTTGATTGAATGATTTCGATGTTAGGCTTAAGAAAACTGGCAGATCTCCAAATGGTAACATGCTTGAACGTCTTAGGAAACATGAACTGATATGCATTAGGTCTTTATTGGTTGTATTTATTACATGAGCCACTGTTTATAATCCCTATGGTTGTGCTGGGCATGGCATAGGAGGAGATAAGAGCTCATAGGATTGGGGAGTTAAGTGCGCCACCCAATGAATGGTATTAAGGAATACAACCCGTCAATTAAAACAAGGTTACAATTCAATAGGTAGGATTGGATAGCTAGCAAGGAGTAACATATCATGGGTAGACATGCTTCACTTATCTTGTAGAACCTTAGTTTATTTTCTTGTTTATTAGATTAATTAGTAGCTTTTGGGTTAGTTGATTAGCAACTAATTCCGCCCACTCTCCCAATACCCGAGATTTTTACTTGCTTTTCATAAAATATAAAAACATAAAAAGAATCATCCTTCACCTTTAGACCTAGTTAGATTAATTTAAATCCTAACGACACTATTCCTAGCTGAACGATCAATCCCCTGGTACTTGTCACTATACTATACTACAACGATCAGGTACACTGCCTGGTGGGGGTTGTAAGCTTCTCGAGATCCCTCGAGAGGTAAAGCCTGGTGCAATTCCCACGCATCAAGTTTTTGGCGCCGCTGCCGGGGAATAGTTATTGCTTAGGTTGAAATTTTAATTTTATTAGGTCTACTCATTAGATTCCTTTTTAGTGAGATTTTTTTTATTAGCTTTCTTGTAGTCTATCTTTTCTTTGTGTATTTGTTCGTAGAAACCTTTCCATTGACTCTTCCGTTCACCATTGTGGAGTACGCGAATCCACCATACCACCAACCACAAAGGCCATTCTACCCTATTGACATCTCGAATTTCAAACAATATCGAGATGAACCCATATATGATGCATGGACTCGTTTTAGAAATTTACTCTGAAAATTCCCTCATCATAGTTTCGCTTTAGCATTCCTAACCCGAACCTTTTACTATCGTGTTGGCCAATATGACCAAATGCGCATTGAGGATTTTGCCAATGGGGACTTTAGGGAATTAAGTGCTGAAGAAGCATGGGATGCCATAGAAGATTATGCCCAATATTATTATAGGGTAGACAACCCAACAAACGTTAGTACAAGTCAATTGAATATAAATTTCCAGGATCATGAAACAAGTTTGTTTGGGGAAGAATATATTAGTGTTGAGATACCTAAGTGGTTGTCATGTAATGCCATAGTACAAAACAAACATATAGGTAATCTAGGTACAATGGAGGATGAGGTGGATAATCCAAGCTCACAAAGTACCCCGCAAGTCCTACCATCATTTGAGGCACATACACCGCCCGTGACTTACCCGAAAGAAGTAGATGAGACTATAGGAACCCCAATTGAGGTAGAACCCTTGGACCAAGCACCAATAGAGGATATAGGTTTGAATACTTGTAGTGATAACCTTACTCCTAGTTCTAGGGAATTTCCTAATGTTGATGAACCGGAACCTCAACCTTTACACAACTTCCCATCCTTAGATTTATTTCTAGGAGACAAAAGAGGAATCGACCCACCCATCAACCTATATTATCCGGGTAGTTTTAGGATGAAGGAAGCCATTCACTCACCCCCTTCACCTCACGTGGCATATTTCCACCCTAAGGGTGTGTATCACTACTTCCACCCACACTTAATCCTAAGTGTAGGGAAAACCTCCCCTATTTCCGTTAAATAAGGGTAGAGTCAGGCTCGTGACTCGAACAAAAACAAGCGCTTGTTGGGAGGCAACCCAACCCATGTTTTTAATTGTTTGATGTTTTTAGTTTATTTGTTTATTTGTGTCATATATGCTTAATCATAGTCGTTTAATTTTCATGTTTCGAATAATTTGTAAAAATGCTTTATTTTGTTTTTAACCTCGTCTTAATTGCATATAAAGGTATTTTACAAAAAGATAAGTGTAGGGAAATTTATATCTTGTTAAAAAGAACTAAATTCGAACATGAAAACTTCACAATTCATGATTAGCATATATTCTATCTTGTTTATGTGTCAATAATTGTGGATATGTTTTATGAGTTCCTATTTGTGATTCATTCCACAAGTATCCTATCCTTTTGTTGCTTTGTCTTGTTTCTATTTCTGGAATTACATCTAGTTGTGATTTTTGTTTGGTTTGATGCTTTGGTTTTTGTGTTTGTTGATTACAGGACAAGAAGATGATTTATATTTCTGGAGGGAAGCTTTCAACGTTCGTCTTCTTGGAGGAAGATTTAACCATGTTGTCACATTATCCACGGTGAACGAATCAGGGGAGTACTAGTTTCTTTCATTCTTATTTATTTACTTTTACATCTTTTATCTAGAACATTGGGGACAATGTTCGGTTTAAGTGTAGGGAGGGTATATTAGAAACTATTACTCCACTTGGTTTTTGTTTTGTTTAATAGTGAATGTGTAATAAAACTGAGAGAAATATTTGTTAGGGCAATTTTAGCACAAAATTTAAAATTTTTTGCAACATGTAGGAGTGAAACTTTAGTTTTAATAAGCGTCTCATGGATAGGAGTTGTATGACTAGCACAAAAACCATACCACTAAAAAATTTCCACCCCAAATATGTGAGGTTCGCCCTTAGATCTTTAGGAAAAAGCATTCATTGTTGGTGCTTATGAGTGTACCGGTAGTATTTAGATTCTAGAACTTGTGATAGCGATGCATCCTGAGACCGCTAGTGAGACTACATTCGTGTAGTTAGGATTTACTACATGATAAGAGGCATTAGGATAACCCTTGTTCTACACCTGTAATATAATTACATTGACTTCATAGGTCAAGTAATTCTCCCACACCTTTGCGTTGTACTCATTTTTAGTACACTATACCCCTAGTACACCCCTCCGAGCCTATCTTTTCGTTTCTAACTTTAAGCATTTTACTTAAAGGAAGAATTTGTTTACAATCCACCCCAAATGTGCAACCAAATCACCTTAGCCTTCCTTGTATGCGCTCATCTTTAGTGCATTATTATTAATTGTTTAAACCCTTTGTTAGTTGTCTAATTGATTACATGGTTTCTAAGTCGAGTCATATCTTGTACATATTGTTTTGGGACAATTGGGACTCATGGGTAAAGTACTTGTGTTATGGAGTAATGGGGAAGAACATCATATATTACCCCCATATGTGCGTTAATATTTAAAAGTACTCCAAGTGTTTTGATTCGAGTCATTAGAATAGTTGATTGTAAAGTATGTAAAAGCTCAAGTGTAGGGAGGAAACGAGCTCCCTTTGATGTATTGTTTTGGATGGTAGAGTAAGAGTGTATGTCAAAAAAAAAAAATAAATAAATAAAAAAAAATCGAAAAAAAAAGAAAACGAAAGAGAGAATAAAAAAATAAAAAAAAAATAGAAAAAGAGAAGAGAAAAACATACGGGCTACCATCCGTTTCTTTTATTTATGTCTAAGTCAAATAGTGTCTTGAAAATCCAAAAAGAGTTGTGGTTAGTTTAAGTTGAGTCGAGTCTTGGCTTAGCAACGCCTCATTGTACATGTAGTTAACTAAGACAACTGACTTGCCACCAGTAAAATATCCGTTTATCCAACAAAACCGTGTTTTCCATATCCCCTACACCTAACATTATAACCCTTTAAAAGACCTTTTTGATAGTTTATCCTAGGTGCTTACGCCAAGTGGTGGAGGTTTGATCCTTTCCCAAGCCTATGGTAATCTATTTGCTATGATAGGTAGAGAGTGATATTTCTCCATTTCCAATTATAACATATAAATTTACAACACCCGAGAGATGAGAGTATCCAAATACTTAATGTGAGGTGCTAGTGTATAATTTCCGTGCTTGTTTTGACTAAGGTGGAACGATCATTTGATGTAATTACTTTTATATTAGTGTTAAATGACCCCTAACTTATATTTTTATTGGTGGAAAAGCTCATTTGCTTGAGGACAAGCAAATCCCAAGTGTAGGGATATATGATAAGGTAAAAAATG